>OY288260.1:42018795-43513795 GCA_958450325.1 Agrostemma githago | reverse complement strand
TTAATACCGTTGGAGATGACACAATCTCCTTGATTTTATCGAAAGCTGTTTGACATTTGTCGTCCCACAGTACTCGTTCTCCTATCTTCAGTTTTTTGAAAATGGGCTCACATACCATGGTTAGCTTCGAAATGAACCTGCTGATATATTGGACTTTCCCGAGAAACCCCCTAATCTCCTTTTCGGTTTTAGGTGGCCGCATCTCGGTGATGGCCTTGATTTTGGCTGGGTCAACCTCGATGCCGCGCTGGCTGACGATATGGCCCAATAGTTTACCCGATGTTACCCCAAAGCTGCATTTTTGAGGATTTAGTCTCATGTTATACTTGCGTAGTCGGGTGAAGAACTTCCTAAGGGCCGGAATATGCCCGCTTCATTCTTTGGATTTGACTATCATATCGTCCACGTAGACTTCCACTTCTTTGTGCATCATGTCATGTAATAAGGTAGTGGCGGTCCGTTGATAAGTGGCACCAGCGTTGATAAGCCCAAATGGCATAACGGTGTAACAGTAAGTCCCCAAGGTGTGGTGAAGGTGGTCTTACTCATGTCTTCTTTTGCCATTTTGATCTGATTGTATCCGGCATACCCGTCCATAAAGGATAGAAGGGCATGGTCGGCCGTGTTGTCCACCAGTATGTCAATGTGTGGCAACGGGAAATCGTCTTTCGGGCTAGCCTTATTAAGGTCCCGGAAATCTACACAAACTCGTACCTTTCCATCTTTCCTGGGTACCGGCACGATATTTGCGACCCAGTCTGGATATTCAGACACTTGGATAAAGCCTGCTTTGAATTGCTTGTCGACTTCTTCTTTGACTTTGAGAGACCATTCGGGCCTCATTCTTCGGAGTTTTTGTTTTACCGGCTTATACCCGTCTTTGATGGGTATACGGTGTTCGGCTATCTCCCGGTCTATTCCCGGCATGTCCTTGTAGGACCATGCGAAGACGTCTTTGAATTCGTGGAGGAGCTCCGTAAATTGTTGCTTCTCCTCGGGGTCTAGGGATAAACCTAACTTAAGCATCTGAGGCTCTAAAGGGGTTCCTAGATTGATGGAATCGGTTTCTTCGATTACCGGATCTCGGGACTCCCTCTGTTCGAGTTGCTCGACTAGATGCTGAGGTAACGGTACCTGTTCGTCGGGTTTCTCAATGTCATTGCAAGTAAAGTTTTTGAAAATGTTTTGAAAATAAGACAAGTCGTAAGCAGAACGGTTATCGTTATTATTGATAGAAAGTTTTGAAAATAGCTCGAAGAGAGCTTCCATCTGATCGCTGGTCAGAGGCGGTATGGGGAGTGCTCTCGGGACAGACTCCGAGGCTCCTAGAGGTATGATCGAAGGAAAAGGGGTTACAGACTCGACCCTAGTACTGGACCCTCTAGACTTTGACTCAGACTCCGACTCCGACTCTGACTCTGACTCAGACTCGGATTCGGACTCGTCGCCTTGCATATCCCCTTCGCCGGTAGTGAGCTTGTAGACTCGACCCTCGCTGTCGGTACATTTGATCGTCTTCCTCCAAGCCCGCTTTCCAGTGTCTGCGCCTACTTCAGAGATCAGCTTGGTTGGATCGAACTTGTTGCTATGGAGGATCAGGTTGACTAATTCCTCCTTAGGGGTAGGAATTATCTTGCTTTCCCCGAACAAGAGCCCCAGCATGGGCTCAGCTTGGTTCGAATCTTCTTTTGATTCAGCCTGGATGAGAGTGAAGATATCATCTGGGATGAAATTGACCTCAGGATAGGTTATAGCGGGCTGGTAAAGGCCCGTTTGGACAGCTCCGAATACTGGAGTGACGAAGTTGAGTTTCGGGCTGTAGGAGCCCTTGAGGACGTTGCAGGCCTTCTGGATGCCGGCCCGGACCACATTTTCCGGGGTTAAAGCATACCCCAAACCAAGTTTTGGCTCTTCATTAATTAAGACATCGATGATCTTGCCTGCCGGGAGACCAGGCCTTGAAGTAGCCCCCGGTAAGTAACCCAAGTTCTGCAGCATTTTGTCGATGCTGGTTGTGAAATAGGGCCTAAAAAGATATTCTTCATCGATCATTCCCACGAAATTGAATCCTCGCGGGTCGATTGAACCGGCCGTGTTTCAGCTTGACACGGCTATTGGAGTAGCTTCAAGTGTGATGACCCCATCTTGTAAAGGTAACTTGACCTTTCTATGAAGAGTGGAGGATACGGCCTTGACTGCGTGGATCCAAGGCCTTCCAAGTAGCAGATTGAACGATGAGGTGACATCGATCACTTGGAATTCTAGTTCTTTTTCGATTGGGCCGGTTATGATGGTTAGTCTGACAGCCCCAGCAACTGATTTCGGGCTTCCATCAAAGGCCTGGATAGTTTGTGCAGTAGGAAGATAGTCGGTCTCGGTAATGCCGAGAGCCCTAGCCGTCCTTAAAGGAAGGACGTTTACAACTGACCCGTCATCGATTAGGGTCATGGGTAGATATTTGCCCCGGCAAATCACCGTAATATATAGGGCTAGGTTGTGGGTAGCCCCAAATGGTGGTAGATCGGACTCAGAGAAGGTGATAAGCGGGCCTTCTTCTTTGGACTTGCCTTTGAGGTGAGGCAGGATGGTGGCTACCATTTCAGTGGGGGTAACCGACGAGTCTACCTTGATCTCATCGAGAGCTTTAGTAAGTGCTGCTCGATGTTCTTGAGAGCTGACCAGAAGCTGCCATATGGTAAGATCAGTTCGGACCCTCTTCAGTTGCTTGACTAGGGCCGTGTTAGTGTCTGGTTCTTTGAGTATGGAGTCCGTCTTGGCGGGCTCAGTGGCGGATCCCGGGGTTGAAGATCCGGCCGTGATGACATGAGTACCGGTCAGGGCCTTGGTTTTGGCCTTCCGGATCTCTTCGGCCGTGATGGGGACAGTCTCCCCCTTGGTCAGATAAACATCGTCTTCATCGTCATTCCATATCCCGTTGATTTGGGGAATGAAAGGGGAAATGAGATGAGTACAATCGATTATTTCTCCAGCAGAAATGGCGTGAGTAGCAAGAGGGTTGTTTTTGTTACTGGGCTTGTCGCTGGGTAACGGTATCTTCCCACTCTCGATCAGATCTTGAATGAGATGCTTTAATTTCCAGCATTTTTCGGTGTCATGCCCGTTGCCTTGGTGATAGCGGCAATAGGCCTGTACGTTGTAGCTTTTGGACCGCTTCTCGACAGGGACCTCTGGCATTGGGCCTATGGGCTGAATCAGGCCTTTAGAAGATAGCCTTTGTAAGGCGTCGGCATAAGTAGTCCCTATGTCCGTGAATACTCGGGCTGGAGCGTTCTTTTTGGTCGAGGTGTCTAACAAATTAACCTCGTCGAAGATGCTTCGGGCCGCACTTGTAGTTGCGGGCTTACCAGAAGATGAACTGGCTCCTTGATAACCCTTTGTAGAGGCCTTAGTAAGGCTCTCTAACCTTAAGTCGTCTTCGATTCTCGTACCCATTTCGGTTAAGGTGGCGAAATTGGGTATGATAGCGTACCGGAGATGGATCCGGTAAGATGGGAGGAGATTTTTCACAAAGGCCTCCACTAATACCTTTTCGCTGGGCTTGTCGACCAGCTTGACACTTTCGGCCCTCCATCTCTGGAGGTATTTGGTGAAACCCTCCTTTGGCTCTTGGGCCATGACCTCCAGAGTACGCATGGTTGTCTGGATCTTTGCATTGTCCGCATAGTTTCGGACGAACTCCGTTGCGACATCGTCCCAAGTTTTGTATTTCTTAGCGTCGAGCTTATAGAACCAAGCTTTTGGGTGCTTTTCTAGCGAGGAGGCAAACAGATGTTTGAACATGTCCGATTTGACTCCTTTTAGGGCCATAAACTCCTTGAAGGCTCGGATATGTAATACCGGGTCTTCGGTTCCGTCGAACATTGGGAGGCCTGTCAAGTTGAGATTGGCAGGCAGCTGATCGGTCAGGGGAGAATAGGTTCGGGCATTCTCCGTATGGATCGAGTTGTGGGTCGTCAAATGGACTTGCTCTTGCAGTTTGAGGACTGCGCTAGTCAATTGGGCTAAATGCCCATGAGCTTCATCTTCACCCTTTGGCTTGTCCTGTTCTATGGCACTAACCCGGGTGACAATGGCGATCTGGTCGCCCCTGATTTGGTCGAGCTGTTCTTGGATCTTGGCCAATGCGGTGTTCAGTTGATCAATTGAGTCCTTAGTCATGGTTCGAGTGTGAGGCGGCCTGTCTGTGAGAATACCACGTAATCAGCGACCAACCCAAATCGTAGAACTAAAGCACATCCCGAGCAAGGAAAAGGGAAACTAGAGAGGAAACGACTCGGAAAGGACATCTAGACGGATGACTTGTGAATAGTGGGCCTCCTTTAGGATCCAGCTGTGTGGGCTGGGCCCTGCTCGAAAGGAGGTTTACGTGAGACATTCCCCAGACTTCTAGACTCGATTGTGTAGACGGGCCGACCCTTGTAGGAGTATGTCCTACTTAGGTGGGCCTTGCCTTAGTCTAATAAGGCGGACTGGGATAGGGAGGAAACTCGTGATATAAGATCGACGGAGTTTCGACGCTAAAAGACTCGACGACTTAGGACATGACCCGACACTGCTAAATACGGAAAGTCCTAAAAAAGGAAGGTTTTGAAATTGATTTTTTTTTTGAAAGCCCGAGTAAAATCGGGAGAGAAGTCCGGCCCATTTTTTCGAAAAAAGAAAACGGAAAGGCGGACCGGGGAGCGGGGAGCGGGTTTGAAAGTTCGAAAATATTTTCGAGTTTTGAAATGGGCATAATACCGGCTAAAAATAGGCTATTTTGAGTAAAATCGTGGATCCTAAGTTCGGTATATGTCCCGGGTTTTGAAAATTGGATATTTTGAAAAGGATGCAATTTTGAAAAAAAGATGGTTTTTTTGAAAAAAAGACTTGTAAATCAGGTAGCACGTAGTCATGGAAACAGTATAACGACGCCATGTATGCTCTAATTCCAAGTCTCGGTCAGTCTGAAAGGGTCTATACCAGTGTACACAGCCTATCGAGAATCGGGGCGGACTTCCTAAGTCGAGTTGAGCTTAGAACCTGCCGTAAAACCCATACGAATCGGCTAATGGACACCTTCGACATATCCAATTTGGACTACATCGATAGTATAGTGGGACGTCGGTCACCAGTACCGGCCCGGGAAAATATGGGGTTATGCATGAACCATAAAACTAAAACGCGTATTGTACTAGTCAAACGATTTCTATTCGAGTCTCACCCTGAGGATGCTGAAGGTCAGTAACGTATCAGCTAATCCCCAGCGGAGTCGCCAAATTGTGGACATGACATAGGTCCACCCCGACGCGGCCACGCGCGGGTTTGGGGAGGCGAATGAATCTCCATATGAGATGATCAAATTGAAATTTAAATCGAAGTTGGAGTCGCCACCGAATTTTATGGTTATTCGGAACCGTTCGAGCCCACTCTATGTCGTAGTGGGTCGTATACAAAATACGGCCTAGTTCCGATGTCAGAGTTTATTGGGCTCGTCCCTTTGCATATCGATACAGATGCCGACTTGAGCGGTTAATCGTATATTGAATGACTCTCGTTGCCAATGGATTCGGATATCCGGAAACCACGGTTCTGAGTAAGGGGTGAGGGTACGTGTTGGGAAGTTCACTAAGAACACCCAACCCCGCCCGCACATTAGCGGCCTCTACTAGGATATTGAATGATGTTTTAATATGCGCGTTAGTAATACGATGAATGATATGCAAACATTGTTTTCCTAAGCATGCGAGGAATTGAATGGGTTGCTAAGTCGGTTTAATGCAACTAAAATTAACGTCAAAGTTGTTTTAGCATGTGAGATTCGTTTTAGTATAATAAAACAAATGATGAAAAAAGAATGAATTTGCTACAAGATAAACAAACGAGTTAGTATCGATTTGTAAGAATAATATAGCAAATAAAATAAATATACGAGATCGAGAAAATAAATATTAATCGAAATCTGAAAAATATTGCTAAAAACGCTGTTTTGTATAAAAAACGAAGTTCGAAAAATAATAAAAAAAAGGAAGAAGGTGCGTCGTGGCAGCCGGCCGCGCGGCTCGCCCGGGCTGCCGGCGAGTCGCGTGTCGGTCTGTTTTTGGAGACGGTTTTCGAAAACTCGATGTTTTTATTAAACCGCGTATGAATATTGCATAATTCGTACTCGATTCAATATTTTTGAAATTCGTTATATTTGATAATTAACTACGAAATTAATATCAAATATTTCGAATAGTTTTAGAAAAGATATAAGTTTTAAAATTGTTTCGTAAAATAAATAATAAAACGAACGAAAAAGGCTAAAAAAAAACTTCGGGTTTCAGGCCCGTGCGCGAGTCGCCTGGGCATGGCGCGACTCGCGTGCGGGTCTGTCCGGTTTTTTTATTTTTTGTTCGAAATTGCTAATTTTGATAAATCGCGTACAAAATATAAATTAATTTATACTCGATGTTATGTTTTCGATATTCGTCGTATTCGATATTCGATTATGAAATCGATATCGAATATTCGGAATGAATAAAAAGGTTTTGTAAAAAAGTGATTTGAAAAAGATGTAACGATTTTAAATATCGTCGAACTTTTAATATAATTCTTTTTGATACAATATTCGATTATAGAAAATCGATATCATATTTTTAAGAATGTTGTTATGTGAAAATAGTTTTTTTTTTATATTATCGATATTAGAAAATAATAAAAGACTCGAGGGATGACCAAAAAAAAACGACTCGACCCGTATGTAAAAAAAACGAGAAAGAGAAAGAGAAGGAGAAGAAAGAGATCGGGTTTTGTGCACCCTCAACCTACATGTTTTAGTCTACTCGGATTAGGGCTCGTCGGGACGTGGCTTGGGCACTGGAGCGTCGAGTATATGTCGGTGAGGTGATGGTGGTGCGGCTCGGTTTGGACGAGTTTTGGGTGAAGGGTTTCGGGTTTAAATGGACCGGTTTTCCTTCGAGAATATTATCGGTTTGTCGATGTTAATTTTTGACGTGTATTTGATGTGTAGGGATGCTAATGATTGATGATATTTGCTAGTGGTTGATGTTAATAATTGATGCTTGTTCGTGTCTCTTTTCTGAGTTGTGCAAGGGGCTATTTATAGGGATATTCCCGACCTTGGCTAGGAGAGTTTGAAATACCGCTTGGGATAGGAAACGTAGAAGTTGTAAGGCATGAGAATTCCACTTTCTTGTCAAAAAAGAAAGGGGACACGGCTGGTTGTATGTTGCTCGGCCGAGTGTTTGTACTCGGTCGGGTGTTTGAATCGGTTTTTGGATAGGAAATGTAAGAGTTCGAAAGGAATGCGAATTCCGTTGCTTGGTGGAGAAGCCAAAATCTCGGCTGATTTGAGGAGTATTTCGGCTGATTTGGGTGTCTTGGCCGAGTAATTGGTGCTCGGTCGATGTCCGATTCGGTTTCCGGATAGAATTCCTACTTGAGATCGAATTCTATCCTTAAACGGATTTGTTTAATATTTTGAAAAGTTGATTTTTGTAGGATTAGAGTGGGGATCAGCCGTGTGAGGTGTCACGGCTGACTCACATGTCTCGGGAAAATCTTTGACCGGGTTTTGACTCGGTCGTAAAAAGACGGTTTTACCCCCGGTGTCGGAATCGACCCAAATTAGTCTTATTTGACTCGAAACTACCCACTGGGCCTGATTTTGAGGTTGGTTTTGTGAGATATGTACTCCATAATGAGCCCAAGCCAAATGCCCATGATTTTGAGCCCGTTTCTGAGTATTTAAAGCATGTTTGCGTCCGATCATCATCGGGTGTTTGTCGGAAACTGCTATAGACACCTGGCGGTCAAATGTGGGTGTCTACACAAGGCGGCATTTTTCACGGGATGGGCCCACATACAGGCGCACCCGGGACTTACACGACAAGTCCAAATTCCCCACGGAGTTATCGTCATCAGCTCAGGTATGATTTCAATCTTATGGCTGGCGGGCCCTTTCACGCAAGTCTAATAGACTATAAACGACCCGATCGGAAGTCTGCCAGGTCTTAATCCTCGATTGGCCTGGTAGCTACTCTGACTTTCGCCTTGTCCAAGCCTTAGTCAGAGTGGGGGCTCTGTAGACACCCACATTTTGACTGCCAGGTGTCTATAGCTAGGGGTGAGCAAAAATATACGATACGGTTTTATTATACGTATACGATACGGTATACGCTTTCAATTATACGAATTTTCGGATATCCCATACGAATAACCGGATATACGATACAGTTTTCCTTAAAACCGTAGCGGATACGTATCGGAGAAAATAGAAACCGGATATCCGGTTTCCGATCCGGTTTTTTAAAAATAATAAAAAAATATGAAAAATATAATCCTAATATGAATTAGGCAATAAAGAATTCAAAACTCACCAATTATTTTCAAAGGTAAAAAAACAAAACTATTAGTAAATTTATGATATTATGTATTGAAACGTAATATTTTGTTAGAATAATTGTACCGTAAGACATATATACCATTTTTTTGAGGTTTTTTTTATATATTTTATTATATCAATTTATATAAAACGTAACGTTGCTTAAAAATTAATTGATACGTCAGGATTAGAATTCTTGGAGGTGAATGATACGTCAGGATTAGGACTTTTTATTGAATTACAAAAGGCTTTAGAGTCTCTTGATCTTGATATTAACAATGTAAGAGGTCAAGGTTAGGATAATGGCTCCAATATGAAAGGGAAACACCAAGGTGTACAAAAAAATTTACTTGAAGTTAATCCAAGTGCATTATATATGTCTTGTGCTTGTCATAGTTTGAATCTTGCTCTTAGCGATATGGCACATTCTTGTACTAAAGTTGTTTCATTTTTTGGAATCGCTTAACGCATATATGCAGTATTTTCTGGTTCTTCCAAAAGATGGAAAATTTTACTTGATAATGTTCCTGAATTTACATTGAAATTTTTATCTAACACTCGTTGGGAGAGTAGGATTAAAAGTGTTAAAGCTATTAGATTTCAAGCACCCGAGTTACGATTGGCTTTGTCGATTCTAAATGATTCTTGTGATAATGATGCAAAGACAAAGAGTGAAGCAGAGAGTTTGTATAATGCACTTGGTAGTTTTGAGTTTTTGCTTGGAATGGTAATTTGGTATGAAATTTTATTTGTCATAAATAAGGTCAGTAAGAAGTTGCAATCTAAGTCCATGTGTATTGACACCACCGTAGTACAAGTTGAAGGTATAGTGTCATATTTTGAGAAATTTGGAGTTGAAGGCTTTTTTCTTGTATGGATGACGCTAAAAGTATAGCACTTAATATGGATGTAGAGCCTACTCTTCTAACAAAGCGTCGTATTATTAGAAAAATACAATTTGATGAAACTAATCAAGAAGATGAACAAAATCAATCGCCTGAAGAAATATTTAGACTTGAGTATTTTTTGGTTGTTGTTGATATGGCAATTACTTCTTTGAAAAGTAGATTTGAGCAACTACGAACTTTTGAAAATATTTTTGGTTTTTTGTTTGATTCAAACAAGTTAAAGTCGTTGGATGAATGTTGCGTAACTTTTCACTCTACTTATCCATTAGATATTGATTTAAATGATTTTTACTTAGAATTGAAAGTTTTGCAATCGACTTTACCGAACACATTGTTGTCTGCTACTGAAATTCTTGAGTTTGTCAAATCTGCAGATTGTTATCCTAATGTTTCAATTGCTTATAGAATTTTTTTAACAGTTCCGGTAACTGTAGCATCAGGCGAAAGAAGTTTTTCGAAGTTAAAGTTGATCAAAACCTACTTGAGGTCATCAATGACAGAAGAACGGTTGAATAATCTTACAATATTATCTATCGAGAAGGAACTTTTAGAAAACATTGATGTTGATGTTATCATTAAAGATTTCGCGTCTCAAAAATCCCACAGATCCAAATTTTTATGATTTTATAACCACGTGTATTGACGGTTGACAATGTAACAATTTTTTTTTTGTAACTTTGATTTATTAAGGGCCTCATTTGAACATTTTGCCTAGGGCCCTTATTTGTTCAGGACCGGCCCTGCCTACATGTCAACCCGGCATCGACCTCTAGCAAGGCATATCGGATACAAAGATTTAAGCGGGTTAATCCATAGGACATTTGACGTAATTCCTTCAAGAATTTGATAGATAATTTCTTAATTATTGACGTTAGTAATAATGAGTCGTATGTACGGAGTAAGAAATACATCGCCTATTTAGGATAGAAATATTGTGTTTTTTTTCCCCTATATTTAGGCATCCTATTTTTCATAGAAACACAATTATATGCCAAAAAACACGCCTATTTTAGTGAATTATGTCAAAACCTAAACGGTCATTATCCAACTTAATTATGAAAGACAAAATGGAATCCAAAAATTTAGGAAAGCCTTATGGATTCCAATAGAAATATGAACGACTACATTTAATTTGTTTTACAAAAGAATTCTAAACACTACTAGCTTTCTTTTTGTTTACATTTAAATAATCCTCTCCATTCTTTCTTTCAAAATAATAATTATTTTAATAATAAAAACAACATTATTATTCCTTCCTTTTATTTATTTATTTATTTGTAATCATCATGTGTATTAATTAAAATACAATGATAAACCAAATCACTCATTTTAAGACAAGTTATTAAACCAAAACAAAAAAAAAACAAAGGAATTTAATTTGTTGGTTATTCTTCTTCTTCATTGATCAGAAGAGTTTGAAAAAAATAAAATGGTGTTGAAGATAACAACACAAAAGCTGTTTATCCTGGTAGTCCTGATAATCAGTGTAGTTTGCAGGAATGGGGGTGCAATGGGGGAGGCTCCTTCGTCGTCACGTCACAAAAGCCTGATAAATAAGGACCAAATGCGACAGGAAGGACTGAAAGAGCGTTCGAAATGGAAGAGCTCGTTGGGAAAGAAGGTGGGTTCGAGGCGTTACTTGATGGACGAGGAGGAGGAAGACGACATCCCGATCGGTGAGCGGGAAGGGACGCTGAAAAGCACGATAAACGGGTCGGTGAAGCTGCCAATGTACGCGGCAGCGGAGTACCACATGGGTCAGTACCTGGTGGAGATCGAGGTCGGAACCCCCCCTCGAAAGCTCCGTATGATCGCTGACACCGGGAGCGATCTCACTTGGGTCAAGTGTAGAGAGGGTAGCGACCCACATTCCGATTTTGCAGATCATCATAAGCATGCCTTTGATGCATCCAAATCCACTACTTTCAAGTCTTTTGGTTGTGGGAATGTTTTGTGTCAAGAGGATTTTAAGTTGCTCAGGTCTCTTGATCTCTGCCCTACTATCGACGCACCCTGCTTCTATAATTACAGGTACCTACCTAATTATCATCTAACTAACTAACTAATTCAATTTAGGAGTCACTCGGTTTGGGTTTGGGTCGAGTTAAGTCGGGTCGGGTCCTAACGGATCAGCACATTCTTTCGGCTTCAAGTCGGATCATTATCGGGTCAACTTATATGTCGGGTCGAATCGAGTTTAGGTCAGGTTATTATCGGATCTAGTTAATTAATCATATTTTCTCGATAATTATATTGAGTAATTAATTGTTGACCATTGTTTGGTTTAGTTAATTTGTTGTTAAGTCAAATGTACGAAGTTATATTACTTTCATAAATTATAGTGTAAGACGGTCTCACACGTATAACTTTTATTTGGTTTAATTAATCTATTGTTAGGTCAAATGTACGTATGAAGTGGTAATGTAAATCACTTTTATTTTGAATCAATCTTTAAGCTTAATAATTGCATGATCGTGAACTTTATTGGATTGGGTTCGGGATTGGTTCACTGATCATCGAGTTATTATCATGATCAGGTGATGGGTCACAACACTCACAAGCGGGTTGAGTTGGGTCGGTTTCGGGTGGCTGAATTTTTGGGTTGTGGCGTGTGGGTCAGTTTTCGGGTAGGTCATATCAGTTTGTCCGTCCAGGTCTAATTTAGATAGATGATTGAATTGGATTTACATGAATGAATGAATGAATGAATTGCAGCTATGGAGATGAGGGTTTGATTGTGTTTGGAAAATTTTCAAAGGACTCGATAACATTACCAACGACAACAGGAAAGTCGGTGACACTGCAGAACATGTTAATCGGTTGCTCGACCTCAGTGACGGGGAAGGCGAACGTAAATGAAGCAGATGGAATCCTGGGTCTAGGAATGCACCCCTTTTCGTTCGCAATTCACGGTGTCTCCAAGTTCGGGGGGATATTCTCCTACTGTCTGGTGGACCATCTCAGTCCTCGCAACGTCACCAACTACCTTATCTTCGGAGACCAGAGGGAGAAGTGCCCGACGCAGGAGTTCATGCGTTACACGGTCCTGAAAGTGAGCGAGGATTCCGCCTTCTATTGGATCTACATCAAGGGGATATCCATCGGAAAAGAGATGCTGGACATAAGCCGAGAGGTGTGGGACACAACCAAGGAAGAGGGGGGGACGATTCTGGATTCGGGGACGTCGGCCACGTACTGGCTGGAGCCTGCGTATCGCGCCATCATGGACGTGCTCATCGCTGCGCTTGAGAAGGATTACCCCAAGCTTCCCGACTGGAGCGGGGATGGAGTGTCGGACTTTGAGTACTGTTTCAAGGCGAATGTGAGCGCCTTCAAGAAATTCAATGTGCCCAGGTTCGAGATCCACTTCAAGGATGGGGCGCGGTTCAAGCCTCATGTGAAGAGCTACATCATCGACGATGCGCCCGGCATCAAGTGCATTGGGTTTCTTCAGGCCCATGGCGGGATCAACATCGTTGGGAATATTCTGCAGCAGAATTACTTGTGGGAATTTGATGTCCATCACGAGACTATGGGTTTTGCTGCTTCCACTTGCGACTAATTTCATTTCATTTCATTTCTCATTTTATTTTATTTGTACAAACAGATACATACATACATACATACATACATACATACAATCCTTAATTACTTAGTAAATACATACATACATACGTACTACTCCACTATTCAAAAAAACTAACTACATACTAGTATAACATTATCATTAGTTATTTTTGTCTTCTACTTTTGGGCAAGGTTTTATTTTAAAACGATCAACGATGACAAAATATCATGTTTTTTTTAACTATATACTATATGTGACTTATTTTATAAATAATGATTTCTAATAGTAATTTGTATAGTGCTAAATAATGGTGTTTCTTTTGTTAATTTGAATACGTACGAGTATGTATTTTATCTCATGAGGACCATACATTATGACATGTGTACATAAAAAAGGATCGTGTTTTTTTCTAACGAGCTTTTACTCAATCTTAACGACATATTACGAATATGATCTTATCATTTTCTTCTCATTCTCAAAAGTTATGTCTGATTTTCTCCATAACAAAATTGAACATCAACATTTTCTTACATTCAGATTCTTTGATGCAATGAAATACAATCCTTGAAACACTTCTCCCCAAAATTAAAATCAATCGTCAAACCCTAATTGATGAACTTTACGATAAATTGATTAAAGAAGATAAGAGTTAAAAATTAAAACTAAAAGCAATATTACTCCATCATTAATTAGATATTACTACATCGTATCCTAAAACTGACTAAAAAGGCATCATTGTGGTATGAAAATCTCAAGAGGCGACAAGAAAGCCAGCTCGATTCTTGGGATAATTAAGTTAAAGAAACATCTGACGATACGATACTTGTCAAGAGATATAATGAAGAAAGCTAGCTACTTACTAGAAATTACTCTACAATATTTCATTCCAAAACGCCCTACTATATTAAAGAGTTTAATTGCATGTGATGCAGAAGAAAGGAAAGAATTGAGAAATGCAAGATTCATTAGAGAACTAGGGCTCATAAAGAAGTCCAAAAAGAAGAAAGTGAAGGACAGATCGAGGAAGGAACGAAGGAGTACAGTTGTGACATTCTCAATGAGATAGATATTGTTTCAAGTGCCAAGGCTAGCTGTAGACACAGAACAAGCGAGCGAGCCCTAACCCCTAACTGCGCTCCGTATGACTTAATTCCTAACTTCGTTGCAGCCAAAATTGAAAAAGGACGCTCGATGCAGGTGCATGCCAAAGTTTTTTTTATGAAATGTAAGTATTATCATTAATAAAAAAAAGTTACGTACAATGTTGCAGCAAAATAATTAACCCACGGAAATACTACTAGCTAGTACATCAGTTTTTTAGTCCCTTAAACCAAGCATATTTCTCCCTTGATCACAAGTGACATACTGTTGGTGTTGGGTGTCAAAAAACCCTCAATGCACGAGTGACATACTGTTGGAACCGCGAACCTCATATCTTCAAGATGGATTGTAACACCTCACCCCACCGCCTACCTTACACGCTTGAGCCAACTAATAAGCCCCTGGAATACCAAAGTGCCAAGGGTAGTTCCTTTAAAATTTCACTTAGCAAGTCAGGAAATACGATAAATAAAAGTCGAGATTGAAATACGGTGGTGGTTTGGATATATACGTTGAAAGGTAGGTGGTAATTTGTAAAAAGTGAAAATACATGGTCGTAATATTAAAATACGATAATAACTTGTAATATTTCATAATCACTAGTTTTAATGCCCGTGCGATGCACGGGTGCAACAAAAATGCAACTAAATCATCCATAATAGTGATAATACTTCATTTTATAATATTGACTGTGACGAACTGTTTATGATTATTTCAAATAATTGTAATTTTGGAGTTATTGATAATAACTCGACCCGTGACTCGTATAACCCGACCCGTATCCTGACTCCACTCGTATAACTCGACCCGTGACCCGACCCGCTCGACTTGTTTAACTGGTCTAGTGCCTATATTGATTACTTACTTGCTTGGATAAAAAATGACGCTCATCAAAGTAGTAGGTCATGTATCTGTGAGCAATATTAATACGTCACAACTCATCCGTGAACATTTAGTTTATCTATGTCTTTTACTTTATAAGATTATAATCATTTGACTTTTTGCATCAAATATTTTGTATACGTGTCATCATCTCGCACTATATTCGACCCTACCCGCCCGACCCATTGTTTTTAGGGTCATGAGCTCTTTTTTCCTGAGCGGTGACCCATTTGACCTAAACCAATCTGAAAGCTTTAGTCTAAAAGCTTAGTTCGACTCAATCTATTACTCTGCCTAGATTTTACTCTAATTTTAATTTATTAGTTATTCGATATAATTAATTTTATATATTATTCTTTTATTTGAATATAACTTTATGTCTAATTTTAACATAAATTATCTAGCAATTTTAGTACGTTACTCTCTTGTAAAGTTGTATGTAGGGAGCCTAACAGAAATTCTTACTTGTGAAGGATATATTCGTCGCAAACTTGTGACGGGTCAAGTACTACTTATGTGGCTGTAGATAAACTAAAGCAAAATACTTAATAAATGACACTTTGTTTTGTCTTATCTACCCAATGGGTAGTATTTTCCCCGTCGCAAGCTTGCGATTCTGTGACAGATATTGTCATCACAAGGAACACTTGTTGGGAGATTAAATTTGTGTTATCGTGTTAAATAGTAACGTTACTATTAGACTCAACAAAACTTGACCTGACTTGTAACACGATCCGCTCAACTCGTTTATTCATAGGTTAAGATTCAAGACATCTAAATCTTGATCCGTGACTCGATATTTTAAATTACAAATATAAATTAATATTCAATTTATTAAAACATTTTTTATCTTGATAGTAAATAATTATTAAAATAATTTTAAAAATTCATTGTAATATAAACATTATAATAAAGGAGTATAAAAATAATATTATTAAAATAAATAAAAAGGTAATATCGAAAATATTACTCCGTTCTACTTAAAGGTAAAAAAAGTATACATTCAAAATTATTTTTCAGCTGTATTCTAAGCATAATCCGTCTCGTGACCCGTATAACCCGACCCCTATTTGAACTGACCTGTAGTCTAACCCGACATATATAAAGTTATTTAAATAAATTATGTAGTTTAAAAAAGTTTGAGACTACATGTCACTCGAAATACCTGTAGTCTAACCCGACATATATTCATTTTGTTTTTAATTATTTAATTATTTTATTTAAGTGTTTTAACTTTATTAAATTTTGAATTAGTTAAAATAGTTTAATCAAGTTTGCAGTGTTCAAAATTTTTAAATACTTAAATATGATAAATAATTTAAGTTTGTATTTAAGAATTCTAAAACTCTTGGAGATTACCAACGTCGCTCGAAAAACGTATCGTTTAATTATATTGATAATTGACAGATTGATTGATTGAACATAATTATTTTTTATATATTAATCAATTTATTTGAATATGATTTTGTTTCTAATTTTAACTTAAATTATCTAGCACTCTTATTAGTATATAAGTATATTGTTTGCTTATAAATCAGATGACTAAAGTTGTACTCTCTAGTTGATCTGAATGACTTGACTTGACCCGTAAACCCAGCCCATCCAACCCGTTTTTTCGTAGGTCAACACCTATAAATTTTGATCCGCGACTTGAGTGTCATCAAACCCGATATGTTAGGGTCACGGCCCGACCTGACCTGTCCGTTAAATGCAGTGTAGTTTTATTTTGATGACACCTATAAATGAAATAATAATTTATTTTTTTATTGTGTAATATCTTTTAAAACATTTGTTATTTATAATTATTTCTATATAAATATGACAAGTAATGAATATAAATAAAATACTCCAATATTAAATTAAAAAAACTCTTAAATTTTTTTATTGATATAAAAGGTAAAAAGTTAAAAAAAACTCTTTAAGTACGGAGTAATAGTTTTTACCTAAAATTGTAATTTCTCACACCGTATTTTCGCAAAAATGTAAATCCAATTCTATTAGGATAATTTTATCTTAATAAATATATCTACTTATATTAGGATAATAATTTTATTTTAATAATAATTCTCCAAAAATGACGATTATTTGAAATTATCATAACCGTTGTTTTCTGATTGGGTAATTGACGGTTTATATAATGGTAATTTTTTGACTTTTAGGGGTGTTAGGATTATTTTGTCTAATACTAAGAGTCAAAGAAGTATTATTTATTATCTAATACTAAAACAAATAGGAGTATTATTTATCATATCCACTTTTAATATGGATAATATTTAAATTCTTAGTGTTTCATAAAAAATCGATTCTCTCGAAAAAAAAAAAAAAAAAAAAAAAAAAAAGCTTCCTTTAATTATATATATTCATTACGTATAACTTTACCAACTACGGAGTACTCTGTAACTTAGTTGGCAGTGAGTCAGCAATCATGAATCAGCCTGCAAAGCGAATACGGAGTATAAATTAGTCCAATTTTAGGAGGTGAAATTAGAAAAGAAATTGAGGTTTGAAGCGTGAATGTGGTGGGTAGCCTTTGAAAGAGATGAAACCAGAATATTACTGTAGTATTCTGAAGCCATGAGCCTAAAAGCTTGGTGTTCTACTCCTACCCGATGATATCTCCTCTTCAACACGCCTGATTTCTTCTTTCAGCTCTTCCATTTCGTCTACTGCATGGGATTTCTCTGCATTCTTTGTGGTATCACCAATCATCTTCAACAGCTCTTTCACACATAAAATATACTCTGCTTTTGTCTCCACAAATCTAGAACTTGCGCCATACTTTAAAAAAAAAAAAAAAAAGTACGTGTATATTAGTAGAACTTCATTTTAAAGCAATAAACTTTGCTAAAGTTTAGCTAAAGAGGTACAACTGAGAAAATCCAAGAAAAAAAAGGTTAGCTAAAGTTTAATGTTCCATGCGGAGCCTAAACATAGAACGTGAAGATTTTACATGCCAGAGTAGTGCATTTGTTTCAGAAATACCTGCTCAAAGCATATTGCTCATTTATAGAAGACAAGGAGATTAGAAGACTGGTGTATAATCTATTTATACCGAAAAGTAGACAGACATGTTCAGTGCAACGGCAAGTTTCAAATAATAATAATGACACTAATAAACAAGCATACCTCTTTGAAAGCATGCACACATTGTCGGAGAGCTTTTTCTGCCTCTGGTACTGGCAAAGCTTGCTGCAAACGTAAAAATGGAAAATTCTTAGGAAAGCCAATTTGGTTAAGCCAGTAGACTGCATAACTAACTAGTCCTCAGTAACCTTGACAAAATCAGTTTCAAAGTTTTCTTCATTTACATGAACTTTTTGAGGTTAAACTACCGAGTAAGGTTAATCATGACATGACTTTTCCATAATTCTTGGTGCTTCCGTTTCTCATTGGATTCATCGAAGGGAAATGCCAACTTACATGTCACAAAAAAGGTACAATTGGATATAACGTCCTACACCTTCCATCCCAGTCAATGTTACCTATTCCTTTTAGGATGTTATCTATTTTTTTGTGCAAGTAGGAAATATTGTGTTCTGTGTGATCCAAAATCACCCTCGCTCTTTTTTTTCCCTTGATATTTGTGTTAAAAGCAATAGATCACTGTCTCTTAATAGATCACTAGTGATAGGGATGAATGGAGGGAGTAATATTTTACAAAAGTAAAAACAAGATATACAAGTGCTGTGGATGTGGACCTTTCCTTAAAATTGATCAGTAAACTTGGCCAAGGGAACTAATGTAAAAGATACAAATGGAGTGAGAACTCCCTCTATCCTCGCTACATTGTTTGCATTTGCTTTCTTATGGGAGTTATACGAACAAATGCAAGTGGCCAAGTATTTAATAAAATTGATCTTCCACATGTCCACGATCAAAACCCACCACCCAATTCAAGCGTCCAACACACTCAAGCTCCCCCTTCTCCTCTCCCTAGGACCTGAAACTAAGCGTTTGATGAGAAAATAGAAGTGTGGAACTTAGTTTCACACTGTACATAAACATGCAAAAAATCTCGTGTCCCTAATTATAGTATGGAAGATGTATAGGGGGCATAGGCACAGCAGCAAGCTATGAACAGCGAGGAGGGTATGCATCAATAGGCTCCCGTCTATGATAAGTTAGGGTATGTCTAAATAAACTACATTAAAAAAAAATGTACACTGAAACCAAATAGCCCAAATGGTGAAGTTCCTTAGATTCCAAAATGAAAAAAAAAAAAAAATGAAGGGAAAAAACACTTCTTATCCTGATTCCTGCAGAAAAACAAACTCATGTTGCAATACAAGAGTTTGCACAATTTCCACAATCATAACAGTTAATGAACATCACACGTGGCACATGTAGAGTAGAAATGACAGCTTTCTTATGTTTTACGCAATGGACTAGTTGAAACTTGGTGGCATATAAAACCGGAAGGGTTTGACCTAGTGGAATTCTGTATGCGTGAACAACAGAACCTTAACTTAGAATTCAACACTCATACTCAAACTATAAAAGCATCACACAAATATACGGCGTATGCGTAGTTGTTCTCACTGACCTTTGTTTCTTGAATTTCATGCTTTGTTTTCTCCAGATGAGCAAGAGCTTTTAGTGACTGTAACTGCAGGTACACGTCAATACATATCAGGTTATGCTACATAAAGCATCACCAACGTTTTCAATAATAATATCAGAAAATAAATAAAATCAGGCTAAATTGATACTCCCTTTGAAACTTTGAAGGTTTCCAAACGTCCTATTTGAGTTGGTTCACTGAACTGCATTCCATTTATGGAAACTGAATTCCCCTGAAATGCCTAAATCTAGCCCTTTCGCTTAGGGTCCGTTTGGATAGAGGGAAAGGAAGGAAGCAAGTTGCTTTGTTTGGTTAGGATAATGAGGGTGAAGGGATTTGGAGGGGAGGGAAAATGGATCCTTCCATTTCCCTCCTCAAAGGCAAACCATTTCCCCACCTAAGGAGGCGAGAATTGGAGGGAAAACTCTATGTCTTCCCTTTCCCTCCCCTCCCCTTCCTTCCCTTTCCTTTCCCTCCTTCCCCCTCCCCTCCCTTTCCCTCTCATTTTCTTATCCAAACACGCCCTTAGCCAATTACCCATGAAACCTTAACACTCACCAACAGAACACCCCAGCCAAGTAGCAAACTAGGCCTGAGAGGGGTGGGTTCTGGTTCCTATGGAAGGATTGTGGTGATCTAGGGCCACGGTGGGTAGGTATGGTGGGGTGGGAGTGGAATACTGTGGCTGGTTGGCTATGATTTTGGGCAAGAGAAGTAGAAAGAGGTTGGGTATGTGTGGCCGTGTGGGTAATATAGTACACAAGGTCAACCCTTAAATTTTGTGTCATTTAAAAGTGGAAGCTTTCAAAGATTTGGAGGGAGTATTTAGTACCTATTAGATACACACTTTAACAAACTACTCCCTCTGTTCAACCCATTTTACTCCATAATCCAAAATTCCACTCAAATAATTTGAGAAATGTAGCGAAATGAACAGTATGGAGGAAGTATGACGACAGCTACCAACTCCCCCCAATTCTTTTTATCTTCCCACTTTATTATAATAGGGAAGTGGGAAGATAATAATGAAGTGGGAAGATAAAAAAGAATTGGAGGGAGTATTAATCAGACGTTTAAAATATTAGGAGTAATAACTATTACAATGCTTAACTTCTACAACAAATTGGCATATATGATGAGATCTGACCAGTAATTTAACTCTTAACTATAAATTTTTGTGGCTTTAAGGTTAATGATATGAATGTTATGAGCTAATCAAGTTGGAGATTACTTCAAAAAGCTATCATGAGTTGATTTTTAACACCAAAATGCCATAATAAGAGGTAAGTACCTAATAGTAACTAGCAAGTAAATGTATACCTTGGGTACAAATACCTATATTTTCCGAAAAATTGATGGATAACCAGCTAAAAGAATAAAGCAGGAAATGGGTGTAAACTACGCAATTTGAGATCTATAGACGCAGAGTTAAGTAGAAGAAGAGACAGATTAACAAGAGCAGAAACAGAAAAGTCAAAAGGGGGAAAGTTATACATAAATTAAAAACAAAATAAAAAAATTGAAGTGCGGAAAAAACATAAATTATACATGCCTTCAAAAGAGAGACAGCTGATCCAATGAGCAACAATTTTCTTATCAAATAAAATCAGAAACAAGTTGCAATCCTACCCAGTTGCTCAATCGAACTAGCTATAACCCAGAACAGCATAGTATATTCTTCAACTTAACATATTACAGATTCAAAATACAAGACCACCCACAATTGTTCAACAAACATGCACCGTCTTTACTCAAAGTCTTGTGCCATTATTTTTAAATGCAAAAGACTCCAATTCTCTCTAACCAATATTTTTTTAGCAACTACAGTGAAAATAACACTCCAAAGACACTAAACGGAAACGAGGGGGGAAAAGGTCATTCAAGAGTTTGCCACACCAGAAACTCACCAATATGACCAATGCGATACGGTGATCATTTCCAATATGTTGTTCAAGTTTTCGGATCTTGCTCTTATGTTTAGAGACATCCAGAACCTGCTTTGCTATCCTGCACAAAGAATAGGGGAATTCGATTAAATAATAAGAAATTAGAAATTTTCAAATGCATCGTGCTGCATTAATACAATACTAGAGGAAAACGAATTCATTTAATATTCACATTAAGGCTTTTTAATTGTTTTTTTTTTACGGAACTCTACCCAATACTGTGATCAAAGGCATAAATAACCTGTCAAATGAAATAGTTACGATCTCAACTATACCAAATCTTATTTTAAGCTTAAATCTTGTAAGCAGATTTAGCTGCCTCATGTCAGTTGAGGTGGCATTAGTGTTCCCCACTCAGTGGCCATATGGTATTGCAAATTTAATACCATGATGAGTAATGCTAATCATGATTCATGACTAGATCTAAAAATTAAGCAAAGCTGGAGCTAACTCAAATTTTAGGGGTTTTGGCATAACAGAGATTCTCGGATTCAAGTAAGCCTTTTTCTGATGTAAAGTGTCAAAAGTTGAGCTATAAAAGTGGACATAAATAACTTCTCTTTCTCTACAAGACCCCAACCCCAATATCATCAATTTGCGGATATCACCTACTAACTTTGGTGATGTTAAGCCCCAATTTTCATTTTATTTCCAAATATTTACTACTTATATTGTTAAATGACTCTAATCTCTCCTTCATTCAAGTTTTCTCCCTCACTGTTGTGTGAGTTTTGTCCTCACCTAGGTGTAGAGATGACCAAAAACATACAGAACAGCTTTATTATACATATATACTACTCCCTCCCATCCATTCAATTCTACAGTTCACTATATCGTTTTTAAAAAAGGGGATAAAAAGCACAGAACTACACGTATAGTCTTGACTCCTAAGTCTTAACTCATAGTAACATTTCTGAAAAACTAAAGGTCAAAATCCTTTCCATTTCCCACTTTCAAACTCTTCTAAATTCTAACTTCTAACCCTTGATTTACCCTTAGAAAACCATTCCCTCCAAAATCCCCTCCTACACCCCGGAAACACTAGATCTGTTGTATTCGAGGTAGGGGAGGGGATTGTGAGAAGGTTTCCTGAAGGTTTTGTGTGGTAGTGACAAGATTTTGTTTGGAGGAAGGGTTGACGGCGACCAAAGGGACGGGGTCGAGAAGGGGGCGCCGGTGATAGGGGTTGTTAAAATCCTCTCATTGGCACATATTCAGTTTCTTATTTTCTTTGATCATGTTGTCAAAACAATGTCAACTCAAATCCTTCTTTAAACAGAACATGGAAAAAAAAAAGACAGGACGAAGCCGTACTTATAGTTTACTCTTCATGCAGATGCACACAAACTAAAAATTGCAGCAACTATATAGTACTCCCTCCATTCAACTCCAATTTACCCATTAGGGTTTTCAACACTATTCACAAAGGAAAAGGATCCTCAAAATTCTACACAATCCATAAGACAAAATACTATCATGTGGGATCTTGTTTGATTCGTCTTGACGAATAAAATAAGAATATCAAAAATTTATAATTTTTACTAATACCTAGTGAAAGATATTAATGATTTAAAATGCGTCTCGGCAAATGTCCATAAAGAAATGGGTAAATTGGAATTGAATCGAGGGAGTAGCTCTCACGTCTTAAGTTATATTTAAGTTTTTAAGGTTAAACATTTATCAGTTCCAAAGTAAAGCCAAAGTCACAAACCTCATCGAATCTTTTATAAGTTTCTTTGCTCGATCAAGCTCCACAAGAGATTCAAAAGTTGCTATATTTCTCAATTTTTCGGAGTGCAATAATGCCACATTTGCAAGCCTAAGCATGTTGGCGCCAATCTGGTCAGCAGAATTAAAACACATAAATTTACACATTAAAATATCTAAAAGCGTGTCAACTAAAATATATTTTTATATAAAATGGGTCCTACATGCCCATTTAGCTGGATTTTGTAGGTAATAAAATGATGAAGACAAATATGAGGAGAAAGGGCATTATTGGTTTATTATGAGTAAAAATGTTGTTCGGATTATTGTGAGACGATCAACCATAGTTAGGATTATTGTTGTTAAATATCCATAATTTTGATTGATAATTACCCCACTTGTAACTAATTTTTCATAACAATTATCATAAATGTCATTACTTCACATTATTTTACTTGGTTATCCCCCCCCCCCCCCCCCCTCCCAAAGAAAAAAAAACACACACACACGATAAAAACTACCCTATTTTTCCCTACGTCACGTTATTTTAATTGATTTTCTTAAGCATGCCAAAAAGAAATGGGATAAACAATTAGATGTGGAGGGACTACAAAAAACACTGATTTTGTCATTACTTCGTCGTACCTGTAGATGATCTTCTGGAAGTAATTTCCTCCGAGCATCAAGACACCTGCAATCACCAACATATTGTAGCTGGCTATAGATTTGATGCAAATATGACTTACCTAAGGCAAATGCATAATTCACCTCTCTAAAATTTCTTCGGCATCTTTTAGTTGTCCCTTTAATTGCAATGTCACCGTGAGGGTCTCAGCAGCAATAACTGTGTCCAAAGATTCCCATCCCTACAAATCATAATGAATTAAAGAATGGAGAAACTGAAAGACAGGAAGATTAGAAGGTCTAAGATGCATTGTAGCACCAAAATGTAAATATGATGCGCCAATATAATTAAATCCAAAGGGACCATTGTAATAGTCATAAATAGAACTTTCAAACATATTCCACGAGAGGAAGTCGGCAAAACTGATAGTTGGGGGTAATTGTGTATAAGTTGATCTCTTAGTTTTGATAGCGTGTGTGCCTTGTGTTGTTGTTTAGGTGAATCATGTTATGTAAGTTTCATATGATTAATAAAACTTACTCTCAACAAAAAAAAAAAAAAAAAAGCACATTCGACATCAAATTGAAGCGTGTATGAAAATCACATTCAACAAATAAAATGTGTGATTAAGAGTGAAGTAGACGGCGGCGGCGGCAACAACCACAACAAAGCCTTAATCCCACATGTTAATCCTTAAATGATTTGGGTCAAACACAGATCATCCTTTGAACCGTCACACCCATATCACACTTCAAAATACAATAAGTTTAAAAAGGAAAGGGTGGAAGGGGAACATGATCAAAGATCAATCTGAAGTCTAAACTTTCAGATATAATAAAAAAATGATGAATTTTTTAATAGAAATTTGAATACAAAAATAACAATTGATAACAATAAATCTTGCTTCGAAAAGCTCATTGCCCCTTGTCTATATCCTGATATCTCATTTTCATTCAGTCCTCTTCTAGTCATCCTTAAATGATATTTGCAGGAGACGAGTGTGATCAAGGATGAATTATTGGCATAACCATTGGAGTTTTCCGTATCCCCTTTCCTCTATCAGGCATGACCTTCTTCTTTTCTTTTATCACTGGTTTTCATTATTTACTGGGTTTCTTCCTGCACATTTTTTTAGTATGACCTATACTTTAGCATACTTTTTGTAAACCATTTAGGGGGCGTTTGGTACGCGAGAAGGTATAGGGTTGGAATCAGGACCAAATCAGGGTGATATGGCGTTGGAACTTGATTCCTCATACCTGGTGTTTGGTTCGTTTTTTAAATGATTAGGAATCAAATTAGAAATTATAGTTTTGTAAAGTACTCCGTATTAATAATCTAATTTTAAATATATAAAGCTTTATACGGTAATGTTATACAGAGTACTACAAAATAAAATAAAAATCAGTTAAAAAAAAGTAAAATAAATTTCATTAAAAAACTAGTTATTGGGAATATGAAACCTCAATTATATTTAATAATTTTCAAGATTTTTTTTAGTGTTCTTTTATTAGTTTTCCAAATAAAATATTTTAATTAAGACATTTTACAAAAAAAAACAAAAAAAGAAAATAATTTTTTTCGGAAAAATCAAATACGAGTACAATTACTTTGATACCAAGAATCCAAGGTATGTGTCTAATACCCACCTCCTCCCTTGGGTATGAGAAACCCATGCCTTACAGGTTAGAGGTATGGGTATCAAACCCATAATTTTGCCAACCAAACAAGAGGTATAGGTTTGGTTCATTCTAAACTCATACCTTATACCTCTTTTTGGCGAACCAAACGCCCCCTTAAGGATACTAAAAGTTTTATATCTAAACCCAACGCCAGTCAGACTTGATCAGATATTGTTCAGAACAAGTGTACAGTACAACACAAACTACTGAACCTCGCTTGAATGTCCATTTTCAATGGTTCATACCTTGATAGAAAGCTTAAGGTGTTAGCTAAAGTACGTCTTTTATTTCACTCATGTAACCACTTGAAAACCCAAGTTAGGTTCATATTAAGAACGGTTGCCATATTGTTTGAGTAATTTTACTACATAAAAAAGCTAAGACCTGGAACGCTTTAATACGACATGAATCACTTAATATTCAGGAGCTAATAGATATGACATCTGGAGCAAGAATGTTGTAACACCCTTGTTTTTACTCTAGTCCTTAGTCTTGTATAGTGGCAACTTTTTTTGTCTCCCTTTATTCAAAGTTGGGAGCCACAACTTTAAGGCCACAGATATTTCCGTGGCTCATAAAAGAAAAATGAAATATATTGAAGGCAATATTACACCTACAACAGAAGTCCAGCTATGTGATCTTGTATCACAACAAGAAGAGTGGGATTAGGAAACCGTATTGGCAAAACAGCAACGTTAAAATACTAAGCTTCGCGTAAGGAAAATATTGAAAATTTGTGCAAAAAGTAAAACAATTCAGAAATGGAAAACAAACAATTTACAGTATTAATATGCTAATGCAATCTGCAGAATGAAGTTTTTTGACAAAATGTCTCTGCCGTGAAATGTAGGAGGTGAGCAAGGGCATCATAAATTAGACAAGGATATCAATCTGAAGAAACAATGAAGTACCTTAGTCAGCTCCATAATGTGCAGAATCTTTCTCTGCAAATTCTCAGCCTCTTCAAGACGATTCTTCAAGTTCAGGTAAATCTACAAGCAAAATATACATTACTGATCCGTATTTCCCCACATAAAATACACTTTCAGCTTCATTTCTTTACCCTTTCCTCACCTTTCTTTAAACAGTAAGAGAAGTTTTAAAGAAATGAAGGAGGTGTCATTGAAGACAACACCCAAAAGAGTTGTTTGATAAAACCTAAAGTTGTGGTTTGGGACGGCCTCCACAAAATTAACAGAAATTTATGGCCTTGACTGAACAAGAAATCTACTTTACAGTATGATTACTAGCCGGAGAATAAAAGAAGGGGAAACACAAGCTCACAATAGTAATCTATCTTTTAACCTGAGATGGGCCTTCACGAAAATCATGTGCACCCTGAAAACAGCACATCTAAGTTTTGTTTAGCTTGGTGGTGACTGGATAGGTGGTGATCAGGGATAGGTTTCAGAGGTGGTGAATTGGGGATGATTGGGCTAGGATCTAGTAGAGTACAGCTAGCCCATTCTTTCACCCACTCTGGTGTGATGAGTGGTGGATACTCGATGAGAGGATGGAGAGAAGAGAGTAAAGAAGTAACATGATGATGATTGTTTTACTTTCTTAATTTCGGATCCCAAAAGAAAAGGGGAACAAAATAAATCAGGAATCATGTCCAACACACCAACACGTGTCCACGAGTCTGAGTAACATAGCAACATAGCAACCAGGTACATAAAATTCACAATTCACAATACAACTTATGCAAAAAATTTGAACACGAAATCAAAAAAAGCAGTTGAGTTCAAGGAAGCCCATCTTAAAGGAAAGATACCCAAAATAAGTTAGACCTTTTTCTCATCCGAAGAGCTTGGCTAGTGAGTTACTTATGGAATACAAGCAAGAATTTCTATGCTCATTGAGGTCGTAAGATTCCACATTCAATACATAAAGTAGGCCAGTAAGGTGCATATCAACATATATCCATTACCAAATTGCCTTTCCTCGAACCATGTATAAATGGCAGCTACTCCCATGCAACCAATGAAAGCCACTCCCATACTATTTGGAGATGACAGTTCAACCGTTCAAGTTGAAAGGAGCAATAAAAACATGTAGCATAAATTGGAAGGCATTGAGTCCAAGTGTCCGACTGAGTCTCTCAAGGTTAAGACATCATACACTCCTATTTAGGACAAGAACATTTAAAAGTAGAATTTAAGAGACCAATACGTCCAATAGTACAACTAATTTCAACCTCGAAGACTCAAACTGCCAAAAATATCAGCTATAGCTTTCTTAATGGAATAGAACTATAGAAGTGATAAACTTAATGACCCATGTTAATCCTCCCTACTAAATAAAATAGACAAACTAATAGTAATAAAAGAGAATATTTTCAAACCTTTGCCAGATATCGTAGCTTCCTTATGCAAGAGAATGACTCCCCTTGACCCCCTTCCTAAACGAATAACAAAAAGGTCAAAATGAAGTACAGAAGGATCCCACGGATAAACCATCACAGTTTCTAAAGTTGCACCTCTAATATCCGAATGGAGTCGGTAATTAGGACCTCAGAATCATTGACATTTCCTTGAAGATACAGCACCTGTATATTGCAGACATGGAGTAAAATACACATACATGTATACATATATTATATGCGTATAATTGTTTCTCGCAAAACGTGGTTAATGACCCCTTTAAATTTGGTCAATTGTGAGATTTAGCCCCTTAAGTTATGATTGTAATAACGTATGATAGGCCCTTCAATTTTGACAAAAAGTGAAATCCAGCCCATATTTATTTTTCTATCAGAATTTCACCAAAAATACATTTTATATCCATTCACACGATATATTAACACCGAAAAAATGTTGAACACAATTTTGCATTTTTATACAAAGTAATATGCATTTTACAAAAATAAAATTTTCTTGGTGAAAGTTTCAAGTGATCATAAGCTACAATACGTAGCTACGTAAGTTACGAGTGGAACTAATGAGCCCGCCCTCAAGCAGCAGGACTCACAAAGATCACATAATACTACATATAAGTTTTACCAAATTTGATGTTCTACCGTTCCAAGATGAAACATTGTTTCTGCATAATCAGGATGACCATGACCCAAAACACGCCCTTTAATCTGAATGATGAGTAAAAGAGATTACAAATTGCAAGTAACCCTTTCCAGCAATCTTTATCAAAGAGCAGCACCAATCGTGCAGTGAAGACTTGGAACTAAAACTGACAGAAAACCTCACCTTCAAAGCCCGCTGCACTAGTTTTCCAAGCATAATCAGAAGAAAACAAAATCCAATGTCAGCTTCAGATAGTTTGCAACAGCTTGAAAAGCAAGTCCACATACAAGAGAGAAATCGAATGAAAATTCACATATTCCTTGATCAACCAAGGTGGAGAGTTATGTTCATGATCAGCCAGATGAAAATGTCTTTCTGTTATACATTATAGAATGAATGGAAATAAATCTCTCAGTAATCTTGAAATAGTTCACTTCAAGTATCCACAGTTTGGCCCTATACATAGCAGAAGTCTTTTGTAGTTGCTCCTTCATGTATGGCTTTCTACTCTTTCAAGTTTCAAGTAGGGCGTCTCATAAGTTTCCATACCGTACCCTTCAGCTCATCAAATAAACTAAATTGTCTCCCTTCTTTTTTCGCCTAAAACCCTAATTAAGTTCTTCTCAAATACTTCTATGGATCTTAATTCTCTCACCGTACAAGCAATTTCTTCATTTTATCAATAAATAACATGATTTTTTGTTCGATTAAATAAATTTAATTGTTTGTTTAATTAGGGTTATTAAATTTTCAGTTAAGATTTCATGGGGATGGGGTAGTAATGGGGATGAAATGATGGTTTTAAGGTGGCGGCAGGAGAGGACAATGTCGGTGGTGGAGACGCAATGAAGGGGCGGCGATGGGGGAGGGTGCTAGAGGGGCATAGGAAGAGGGTGGTAGCCTGAGGTGGGGGAGGTCAGACTGTTGTTCGTCTGGCAATGGTGGGAAGATCGGCTGGGGAGGGGCGCAGGACATCAGGATGGTGGGGGGTCACTTCAATTTTATTTCTTTGTTCCTTAAGAATCATTTGGGACACGTGCTTCCATTTCAAAAGGAGCCAAATATTTATTATCCTTGCGCTTTGGACTATGATGTAACATAGCAAAGAGTAAAATGAAACTATCTGGTTCCTTATATAATAGAAAGAACAGGTTATTTCCTCAATGCACTTTCCATTAAGGATCATCCAAAAGGAGTTGAGCACTGACAAAAAGGTGTATTAGTGTGTACATCCAACCTCCCTACATTACTTTGGGTGGGAGTCTTTAAGGAATTGGACAGATGGTTCAATTAGTTGGTGTTTATCAGAAGAAGGAAAAAACTGAAATTGTTTTAATACATTCAAACTTTATTACTCCTTCCGGTTTTTTTCTTCCCATTTGTTTCTTCTCTTTTCTAAGGAATTTGATCTAACTCCTTCCTCCAAGGCTCCAACCCCTAGTCACAAAACCCAATGACCACCACTTAATCCTCAACCCACGAGTCCATGACATCACCACCACCTGAGTCGCTGACATCAGACCAACAGGGCACCACCCATGACGCTGAGGTCATCATTACCTACCCACGACTTTGACGCCTCCTTCCATTAGCATCTACGCAAACATCACCCATGTCACCTTCCCACCAACCAGCGCACCTACAACTACAATCATCACCCACACCAGCATGCCCACCCACCACGCTAACCACATCGGCATCACCCCCAATACCTCAAGACACCATCCCCACTACCCCACCCCCGAAAACCTTTTCTCCCACCCTCGAAAACCATATATCTACGATTTTTCATGGTGAGGAGGAAATTTTGTTTGGTGGGAAAGGGTTTTTTGCCGGTAGGGATGGTGTCTCATGATGGTAGACCATTTTGATGGAGTAAGGTGAGGGCGGACGTGGGAGTTGTGGAGGTCGAACTTGGTGAATGATGGTAATAATTGAGGTGAAGGCCGCAAATGAAGGTGGTCGGAGACTGAAATGGTAGTTGGAAATTTGGAATTGGAGTTGGAGTTGGAGCAAGACTAAAAGCTGGTGGTTGGAAGTGGCGGTTGGAGATAATGGTAAGAGATTATGGTTAATGGTGGTTGGTAACAATGTATAGGGTTGTGGGAAGAGAGTGTTAAGAGGGTAGAGTATCTAGACTCTAGAGTGGCACATAATTTGGTATTATAAGAGGCAGTAGTTTTGTAACTTGCTCCAAAAAAACTCCCGAGAAATACAAACAAACAAAAAATTGACTAGAAAGGAATACGGAAAGAAAATAACAAGTGAGGGCGGATATTTTCTAACCTATAAAATCAAATATTAGCTTCAACGTACCTCATAACAAGATCGAGCTTCTTCGAGTTTTCGTTGCACTATGTAGAATTGGCCAAGGTTGTGAAAAGCAGCTCCCACACTAGTATTTTTATTTTAATAAACAATTTAGTAAGAAACTTTTCATATGGTTCAGATTTTAAAACAAATTCTCCGTATATAGCAATGGCACATACATATTATATTAGTTGACAAAGACAACAACTGCATGTTCATTAAAAATATTAAATCAACGATAGAACATGATAACCATGCAACAAGAAAAATTGTCAATGTTGCAGAAGAAATAATCTCATGCTAAATTGGTACGAGCAATGAATATAAGTCACTCTTGTTCAGAAATTTTCACTTTTCTTTGTTTCCTAAGTCAAATTGGGTTGAAATGAACCACACTAAAAATATTCAAAACTGAAAATAAGCTTTTGAGCTTTTGTTCCCAAAGCGAAGACCAAGAACCTTGCCATTCGGATCCACATACCCACATTATCAACAAAGACATGTGGCCGTAGACTCTTAAAAATGATTATTGCAATAACCACTAAACTGTCAAAGCCGCATCTTAAGTGCCAGTTCAACGAACCCTAGCCCCCTAAAAACCAACATGTTACCACAAGGTCATAGGCTCTTAAGGATAACACCCTAACCACTTTAATCAACATAGATACATTCTACTCATTCCCACGCCTCCTCCTACACGCCAAAGCCCAAATAAAAAATGGTATTTCTAGTTGTCATCAGCACCATGTGAGTGACGCGCACATACAAAACGGTGCCATGAAGATGATGCACGTAAAAAATATAAGTACAAAGTAATCAGCCTCCCGTGCTATCGTGATTAAAACTTACCCATCAAGAACGAAAAATGACACGTTAATCCAACTTGTAACTATACAACGTTAAAAAGTCTCGTCTCAATTCTTGACACATGGAACTATGGAAGCACTATCATGAAATATATCATGATTTCTTTCCATCCAAATGAACTATCAAATTAACAACAAAATCATCGTCCAAACTTTGGAAACCCGTCACTTCTCCATCCTCCTTTTCCAGGGTACTACTCGTATAACATATTTAGCCTTCCTAAAATGAAACCAACTCAGACCGCAAACAGAGATCTGAGAAGATACCGCGGAGACAAGATTCAAAAAAAAAAAAAAAACGATCGACTTTCATTTGATATTTTGGGGATTCCTGCTACCTACACAAACTTTGAACCCTCTCCTACTAGTGTATTTAACCTAGGTATTTTCTATTTAATTGGTCACCCACTCAAAGCCCTAGGAGATGCCTCACATTTCAAAATTCATTTGCAAAAATGTACTCCCTCCGAGTCTGAATGATCTTCCCTCTTTCCCTTTTGGGCTGAGTCATCTTTTCTTCCCCTTTCCTTTTTAAGCCATCAATATGTGGTCCATACTCACCCTTACATTTCTCTCTCTTTCCCCGTCTTTTTGAGCCACACATTACTACCTCCTTACTTTTGCCCCCAAAACCTTAGAGGAACATCATTCAGACTTAGAGAGAGCATTACATTATTGGCTTTTCAGGGTGGTTACAAAAATTCTTAACCGAGATATTCCCGAACTATCTGAATCCATATCACCTTGTCAATCCCTTGTTGAACAAAACTCACAGAAAAAAGTAACTCCATTAACCTCAAAAAAGAAGGTTCCTCCAAATCATTTAGAAGTCAAACAAAACACCCACGGGGTTGGAATTATTGAAACAATGGGCACCAAATTGGAAATTATTCCCAAAAAAATAACGGTTTTACAATCGCACACAAAGCACGGGCTTTTATACCCCCTCCATTGTTTCCAAATAGCACTACGCAGCTTGATACTTTGAGAAAAGGCGTTTCATTTGAAAATAATCACTTAACACACAAAAGACAATTTTTATAGGATTTTTTCAAGCAATAAAATATCTCATAAATTCATAATCTTCAAATTAGTTCGACATATTAGAAATTGAATTGAGCTTCAGCATGAAGCAACACGCATACCGTACATCATTTGACCCAAATGCCTCTTCTAGTATCCCAATGGCATCCAAATATAACGGCTCTGCTTTGTCATATGATTTTCGAACTCTGAACAGCTCTGCCTGTGAATTCAAGGGGAAATGGAACTCAAATGTGCCTCAATAGGCTCCTCGAGAACATATCAAACACTTTCCAATATGACACATTTATAAGACCCCAAATTATTAATGGTCATAGTAAATTCTGACAATTTTATAAATAAGTCAATACATACAAAAGGCTGCACAAGATATTTGTGCCGATGATGCATACAATTAGCGTATGAATAAAACAAAATTACAAAAGAAAGTTTAAGATTGAGATTAGCCTGAAATAAAGCATTTTGTGTCCACTAAAACATTATCACGAGTAATTAACAGTTATCACACAACACGTATCAAAAGGACTAACGTGATTACAAGTTCACCAAGGAAGTTACGAGCATTGCTGCTATCTTACGGTGGAACTGAATACCAATGTAATTTCAATCAACCAATAGTATAAGAAACAACAGGAGCACATCAACCGACTATAAGAAGGCCAAATCCCAATGTGGACCATGCTGAATCATCTCTGAAGTAATATTACCGATATACTTCTTCCAGTGATGCATCGAACCATTATCGTGAGTAATTAACAAATACATTACTGCTATAGTGCTGTCTTATGGTGGAACTGAATACCAATGTAGTTATAATAAGAAACAATAAGAACACACTATAAGATGGCCAGGTCCCTATGTTAACCTTGCTGAATCAAGTAATACAACAAATCTTCGAGTCACTGATATACTTCTTCCAATGATCCAGCTTAAACCAGTACAAGCTATGCAATTCACATAGATCTAATTTTATATTCACGTATTAAGAGTGGAAACTCACAAGATTGTTGCAGGCAGAGGCAACATGTGGATCCCTCTCACCAAATCCTTTTTTTGCTTCCACCAAAGCTGATGAAAAAAGCTTCTCTGCTTCATTCAGTTTTCCCTGCAGAAACCGAAAACAGCAGAAAACAGTGAGAGTGCCATGACTGCTGTCATCAGTGTATCAATGTTGGGAGTATGATGGAAGCAAACTAACATCAGTGAAAGGATAATTAGGCAGGGGTTCTTACTTGCATAAAAAAGTCTCTACCATTGTCAGTGAAAATTCGCCACTTTGATGTATGCTCATTTGATACAACAGAACCATCCTCAACACGCCGTAAACCAATATCACTAGATCCATCATTGTTATTTTCAGAGGCTATTCCTCTAGAAATTTCTTCGGAAAAGGCTGAAGAGCAACTTCCTCCAATAAAAAGTGCTGATGATATTACAACATAGAACAAATGCAAGAAATCATTCTCCAACCAAATCCATAACTGTTGAAAGGTGCAGAGCAATATAGAAAATTTTATCTTAGAAGAATAGAGTCCATTATAATGAATGAATTTGGTGAAGAGGCTAAATTCCATTAACAAGGCGTTGATTGATCATAACTCATAAGCACAAGATTTGTTACTGACACTCGGGTATGGTATGATATCGGAGAGTACTAAAGGGAAAATTCTTAAACCAGAGTTTGAGATACGACTGCCATTTCCATTTCGTATGGCAGTAAAGTTATAGAGGAGGAGTTATAATATAGGAAAAGCAATGGGTACCTGCTTGGGCTTGTAGTAGCATCCAGAGGATAGTGTTAGATCCCCATTTACGATTTTGGGAGCTACATTGAGCAGCAAAAATCTCCCTACCTGAAAGACAAGAGAGTTGCATCAAAATGGGAAGTTGATTTTGAGGTATAAGCATGGGGGTGAGCTATGATTCCACTTAATTCCCAAGTCATTAACGATTAACACTGAACCATTTTGGAAAGGTTTTAAGTAGGATCACAATCATATTTTGAGACGATAACAAAGAGTGCACTAAGTCGCATTACAATAACGGGGAGGGGGTCGAACCACTGGGCTAAGACATCTGCGGTATCAAACCCATGAAGCTAGGATGGCGGATTTCAATAGAAGATGCTTAAAACTGAAATTCATCAAGAATCTATGTATGTATGTATCGAAAAGGGATGAAATTGGGATACACTACCTCCTCCTCCATGGCACGATGATCCATTTGATTGCGCTCTAAGAGGAAGCTGAGAACTCCATCTCAGTTTCTTCAGCAAACAATCTGATACTCGACGACCCCACATCACAACACAGCCACAGCCACAGCCACCGCCACCTGACGAAGGAAATACAAGATTCTACTGTAATTTCTAGAGCACAGTGAGAGGAACAAGGGTTTTTGTTGAGTTTTATGATTAACCAAATTAGGCGGGCTACCTAGGGCTTACGAGTATTAGTCACGGAGTACGAGCATTCAGTAAGAAGAGTATTGTACATTAAAGAGTACAAATTCTTCCTCCTATTTCTTTCTCTTTCATTCTTTATTAGTGTACCCGTGACAACGTGTCACGGGTTTGTGAACATTTTTTTAAAATAATAAAAAGTTAGAAATAAAGTATACTACCCGTGTTCAACGGGTTGAAGCGTTTTTTGAAATCAAAAAGTCAAATCACAATTCATATGAGGGTAAACGGAAAGACGACATTGACTTAAAATAACGTAAATGAAATGAATGTTGACGCATATGATTATTATTGTGTGTTCAATATCGATGTCAAAAAACCCACGTGAGTATGTAGGTAAATAACAATTTTGGAGAGTGTACGATTGTGGACATGACATAGGCCCACCCCGACGCGGCCACGCGCGGGTTTGGGGAGGCGAATGAATCTCCATATGAAATGATCAAATTGAAATTTAAATCGAAGTAGGAGTCGCCACCGAACTTTGTGGGAGTTCGGGCCCGTTCGAACCCACTTTATGTCGTAGTGGGCCGTATACAAAATACGGCCCATTTCCGATGTCAGAGCTTATTGGGTTCGTCCCTTTGCATTACGATACCGATACCGACATTATCGGATACCGTGTATTGAATGACTCTCGTTGCCAATGGATTTGGACATCCGGAAACCATGGTTTTGAGTAAGGGGTGAGGGTACGTGTTGGGAAGTTCACTAAGAACACCCAACCCCGCCCGCACTTAGCGGCCTTTACTAAGATATCGTTCGTTTTTGGTGTACACGCGTTAGTTCGACGGTTGAATGATATGCAAAGATTATTTTCCCTAAACATGTGAGAGAAAAAAATAAATGGGTTGCTAAGTCGTTTAATACATATTAACCTAATAACGTCAAAGTTATTTTAGCATGCGGAGTTTATTTTAGTCTAATAAAACAATAAAAAAAAATTGCTACAAACACGAGAAAACGAGTTAGTAACGTTTGATAAATCGAATAAAGATGTAAATACGATGATATGCATGATTTTGAAAAGGTTTATGATACGCGAAAAATACTTGTCGAAACCTGAAAATAAACCGAGAAAACCGCTGTTTTATGTGAGAAAACGATGCTGGAAAAATCGGAAAAAAAAACGAAAAAAGGAGTCGCGGCTTACAGCAGCCCGCGCGACTCGCCCGGGAGGGGCGCGACCCGCGCGGGTGGCTGTCTCGGGTTCGCTTTTCGAAAATTGTTAATTTTGATCACTACAAAAATAACTGTCCTCGGCGTCCACCTGGTGGGCACCGACAGTGGACGCTATAAGGCGACGGGCGTCCGCAAACAGACGCCAGAAAGCGGATGCCACGCCTGCTCACCCTTTTTTAAAACGGGCGTCCACTATTGGACGCCAGAACAAATGGCGACCGACAGTGGACGCCAACGCGGCGACCGACTGTGGACGCCATGTGTCTCTAAGTGGCGTCCACAGTCGGACGCCTGGGGCCTGAAGTTGGCGACCGACTGTGGACGCCTCCCACGTAAATCTCGCGTCCACAGTCGGACGCCAGTATAGGTTCCCCTGGCGTCTGCTATGACGTCCGTTATCGGACGCTATTTACGCTGTTGCGTGACCGTAAACATGCGTTCAATGTTAAGCCAAAACCTGCAAAATAAACCACAACTCAACCACAAACGTCGACTATCCACAATACCTCAACCACATTCCAGCTCAGTCAACCAAAAGAGTTCATCTCTCGACTCATTTATGCTGAAAAAACTTATATAAACAGATTTAACGTACGGTTTGAAGGTACAAAAGTGTAAAGTAGTTCAAAGATACAGTTAAAACAACAACAACAACAAACAATCAACTAACTGTGAAGCTAGCTGCAGCACCAGAGTTACCGCCACCCCCGCTAAAGGGGTCTCTGTCGTCTAGAGGGGGTGGGGGAGGACCTTGGTTGCATTTCTGAAGCACGGCCTGAAACATGGCCATCTGTTCCTCAATTCTCTTGATGTGTTCTGCCTGGTCCTTCAATTGCTGTTGCTGCGCTGTCAGCTGCTCCTTCATTTGCTCCTTCTCCGGATCGGGCTGCTGAGATCCGGCCGGCGTGTACTCCATTTGTGTGGAGGTGCTCAGACGCGATGTGGGAGGTCTGAAGTACATACCGTGTGCATTTCCCACACCGTACACACTTCCTTTCCTGTAACCCTTGACGATCTTGAACCAAGTCTCGTTCGGGTTGACTTCCTCAACATCAGGATCAGCCTCGAGTCTCTCCATCTCTTGTTGGTAGGCGTCCTGCGTACAGAAGAACGATTTCAATTTAAGTTATTATTAGATGAAATTATTGAAGATAGTTATCCACCACCTACAGTCGATTTAGTACTCACCCAGGTCGCCTGATCCTTTTTCGACTTGAAGGTAGTCCCTGTTTCATCGGTCTGTCCATGCATGTCGTAGAATATATCCGCCGCGGTTGGCTCCCTCCCGAGCTCAGCACGCAGCTATTAAATGAGTACGAAAGTTAGGCAAATATAAATTACGCAAACGTAGTTTACGATTATTCAAGGAAGAGTACGGTATTAATTAGTAGAAATCATACTCTCTTGACACGAGCGAAAGAAGACTGAGAACCCCGATGATGTGTCGGGTTCGCGCGGCCCTCACGGTCACAGTTCGCCAACTTGTTCCTTTGGGCAATTTCGGACCTCACCTTAAACTCTTTCTGATCGTGGTAGGCAATCCATCTCTCCAACGCCTCCCCTAAAATATGACGACCCAATATATTATTTAATACAGTGAAAGATTGAAGTTAGATTGTTTATTTGTTAAAATTGATTACCCAAAAAAAAATAACTAACACCTTTAAGGTCCTTCAACGGAGTACCCCGTGTACGTCGTTTATTCATCACACAGGCGAAACGTCGTGTGCACGTTTCATTATATCGTTCCCAGACCCTACCATCAAACTCTGAGGCCCAGCTGAACTTGAACTATACAGTCAAGACAGATTAATAAGTAGTATGAAAAATATTTACAAAGTCCAGATTATAAAATAAAAACTCGGGAGCAAAAACAATCCACGTACCTTGAACTGGTTGAACCACCACTATCGTATCTCAGCCGGTACCTGAGACCAATTAGCATACCCTTGCCCTTTGTCGACCATGAAGCTGTTGGTACAGCCTTTGACGACCTCTTTGTGCAGAAACCTGCACCGAGTCGAGAAAACCATATATGCAGTCAATCATACAAAATGTAGTACAAAAATGAATATTTACAAAAGAATAATCAACAAGTTAGATTATATTACCATGTGCCTGTTGGTTTGAGAACATACCGCCCCTCCTCGTCCTTCTCCAGCACCTCATCCGGCCCCTGTTGCTGCTCCTCCTCCTCCTGCTCAGCGGTCTGCTCCGGTCCCGTTTCGGGGACCACCTCCTCGTCCTCCTGCTGAGTGGTGGACGTGTGAGCAGACCTACTACCCCCACCACGTCTCCTAGTCGATCTACCGCCTGCCATTATATTAACCTGTCAAAAAATTAAACAATGTTAACAACAATTAGCCATGTCATCAACAATTTCATTCTAACTTTATTCAAGTAAAATAGCCTACTATAGTAAACATCAAAATAACTTAACCATGTAAACATTTAAACATACAACAACTCTAGTAGTCACCGTCGCTGTCGTTATTTTCTTCAGCCTCATCCTCCTCAGTCTGATCCTCCTCCTCGGTCTCCGAGCCCCCAACTTGATCGTCCTCTGAGTTCTCTTCATCGTATCCGTTATCCTCCTCAAGGTTCTCCGGAACATCCCTGACCATGTACTCTCCATGTCCATCATCATCGTCATCCTCAAAATCGGCCTCTGCCCCTTCATTCTGATCTTGTATGGAGAATATGTTCTCTTCAATAGAAGATAAGCGTGTACCACTTGAAGCCGCATCTTCCTGGAACAGAGAACTGTCTATTTGTCCCCGTGGTTTAGTCGTAAAGACTGCCCACCATTGACTTTGATTTCTGTCATTTCTCGTGTAAGGAGAAGGAGCAAAATAGACTTGCTTCGCCTGATGCGCGAGTATGAACGGATCGTACGTAGGATATTTCCTTGTGTGATTAACTTCCACAATCTTGTAACGTTCATGCACTCGGGTCCCGTTCATGGAGCTGTCTTTCCACTCACACTTGAACACTACAGCTCTATACCCTCGTTCTTTGCCAGCGTAACACAACTCAAAAATATCCTCCAAAATACCATAGTACTCATCACCATCAACCTCCTCACCCTTCTTGAACGCCTTCTTATTCTTCCTATATGGGTGACCTTCTGGTAGGAACTGCCGATGACAGTCAAACCAACTTATTTTACTAGAATTTGGAAGATAAAAAGCTTTGCTCTCACCCATACAACACGGACATGCTTTCTGACCCGCAGTAGACCACCCCGAGAGCATACCGTACGCGGGAAAGTCGTTTATAGTCCACAACAAAGCTGCTTTCAACTGAAAGTTTTGTCTCAGAGAGACATCATAAGTTTCCACCCCTACCTCCCACAGTTGTTTCAGTTCCTCAATAACAGGTTGCAAGTAAACATCCAAATGATTTTTCGGGTTTTTGGGTCCGGGAACAATAAGAGATAGGAAGATGAAAGGTTGCTTCAAACACAACCAAGGAGGTAGGTTGTAAGGTGTGATCATCACTGGCCAGCAAGAGTACGATTTACCAAATTGACCGAACGGTGCAAATCCATCAGTGCACAACCCAAGCCTTACAATTCGGGGTTCTAACGCAAAGTGGGGATGTAGTCTATCAAAACGCTTCCACTCCTCACCATCACTCGGATGACACATCTTCCCTAGTACCCTAATGTCCTCCTTGTGCCACCGCATTTGCTCAGCTATGGTTTTTGTGGCGTACAATTTCTGAAGCCTAGGTGCAATAGGGAAGTACGTAAGCTGACTTATTGGGATTGGTTTCTTACCCCTGACACTACTTTTCCCTTTTCTACCTCTCAAAACAATATCCCCCTCGACCATCTTATACCTACCCTTACCACATCTCCTACATTCATCAAGCATCGCATCATCCTTCCAAAATAACATGCACCCATCTGGACAAGCGTCAATCTTTTGATGCGGGAGTTGAAGTCCCTTCACAACCTTTTTGGTTGTGTAGAATGATCGGGTCATGATATTGTCTTTTGGAATAACTCTCTCGAGCAAGGCAGCAATACCATCGACACAAGCAAAGGGCAGGTTGAACTCACATTTAAGGCTAACTACCATAGACGCGACTTCTAACAAAGTCACATCGCACCCTCCGTATAACGGTTTCTCCGAAGCTTCCAACATGTCAAAAAACGCCTTCGCTCGACGGTTAGGCTCTTGTGGGTTAGGTGAATCTTGTGGGTTGGGTGAGTCTCGTGGGCTAGGTGAGTCTCGTGGGTTAGGTGAGTTAAACAAGTTGCACTCCACAACATCAACTATCATACCTCTCAATCCCCCCTCATCTTGATGGTTTTCGGTTCCCTCAGACTGAGATGACTCACCATGACAAATCCAATAATAGTAATCGGGTGAAAAACCACTATAGATGACATGTTCCTTCACTACAAGGACCTCAAGAAATTTTAGGTTCTTGCATTTAGTACACGGACACCTAACCTCCCCCCTCGATGCGTAGTCGACCGACTTTTTAGCGACCTCGACAAATGACTCAACACCCCTCAAAAATTCGACTGTTGGACATCTCTTCTTATCAAGTCTTCCCTCGTACATCCATTTCCGTTCAATTCTCTTCATTTTCTATGTTCAAAAAATATATATAACATATTAAAGTTTAATTTCCCTACTTTAATTTATAACTTACTAAACGAATATTTAATCACCATTTAACATAATTTCGTAAACCCAATTTTTTTTTTTTTTGGAAAATGTAAGAATTTTGTATTAAGTAAACCCAATTTCTAATTTGCAAATGTCTTATTAATTATTAATTGACCTTACAAAAATTAGTCACCGAATTTAATCACAATTTAATCCCAATTTACAAAAAACCTAGCTAATTTATCAATGTAATCCCAATTCAACCAAACAAAACACAGTAATTCATGCCTTAGGTCACACACAAGCAGCTTAAACAGGTCAAAAAAGGGTCAAATTTTCGGATGCAGATATCAAAATTCCGAAAGCGCCGCTAACACCTATTTACAACCCCGATCAGGATAGAAGTGGTTTCGGGAAAATCCGGCATTATTACGACACCTTTTGGTCCGTCTCAAGTCACACAAAACTTCACCCTAAACCCTATAGGTCATTCTAGCTCAATTCAACCAAATTAATCAAACCCTAGTCAAAATAACGATGGGCAAAAATAATCTAACTAAGCGAATTTGGGATAAACTAATCAACCTAATCGAACTTGGCCTAAACTAATCAACCTAATCGAAATTTAGACCTAAACGAAATTAACTAACAAATTATCAATAAATAACGCTAACAATGGAGAATACGAACTAATTATAATGAATAGAAACGAAATAAACTAAGAAAACGTACCGAAATTAGGAATAAAGGATGAAAAAAGGGAGAGAATAGGGTCGATGAGCGTAGAGGGAGAGGGTAGAGAGAGATTTTTTTTTTTACGAATGAAGGGGGAGAGGGGGGTGAGCGGGTATTTGACGCCACACTCACCCCGACGGGCGTCCACTATCGGACGCCACTTTCGTACGCCATTTTGGTGAATATGGCGTCCGATAGTGGACGTCATTTGGGTTAAATGGCGTCCGCCTGCGGACGCCATTTAAGTTCAATTTTGTCCTCCCCAAATCCAGTCGGACGCCAAGTTTAGCGTCCGACTGTGGACGCCCGTTTGACTTTTCGGACGCCAAAAAGGTGGACGCTAGGGACAGTTTTTCTTGTAGTGGATGAATCGCGTACAAATATGGATTAATTTATACTCGATTTATATTTTCGATATTCGTCGTATTCGATATTCGATTATGAAATCGATATCGAATAGTTAGAATGCTTTTAGAAAAGGTTTTGAAAAAAAAGTTCGTTTTGAACGAAAAAAGAAAAAAAAAGATTTGAACGAAAAAAATGTTAATTCTCTCCACGTAAAAAGATCGTCGAATTTGTTTTAAAAAAAAGGTAACGATTTTTTTGTAGCATCAACGAGTTTTAATTAATTTAGTTCTTGTTAGATACGATATTCGATTAGAGAATCGATATCGTATTTTAAGAACGTTATAAAAAATAGTTTTTTGTAGTATCGATTATTAGAAATAATGAAAAATATGTGACGAATGACCCATATTAAAAATACGACCGACGACGACACGACCCATAAAAAAACGTGAGAAAGGAAGAGAAGAAAGAGAAGAATCGGGTTTGATTTACACCCTCAACCTACATGCTTTGTTTTCTCGGATAAGAGCTCGTTGGAAAGTGGTTTAAACTTGGGAGTGTCGAGATGATGTGGGATGAGTTAAGGCGTCGGATTGGTCGTGTGATGTGGCGGGTTTCGGCCGGCGTGTGGGTCGGACTTGTCGGGTTGATTTTGACGGTATTTCGGTGCTTTTTGGATGTATGAATGACAGATAATGAATGTATGTCGAGGTTGATGAATAATTGTAGATGATTCTGAATTTCGATGATTGATAATGGGTCTTCAATGTGTTGTGCAAGGGGCTATTTATAGGAGTATTCCCGACCTTGGCTAGGAGAAGTAGTTGGATTGAAACTACCGCTTAGGATAGGAAATGTAGGAAGTCGAGAGGAATGTAAATTCCGTTGCTTGGCGAAGAAGCAATGAATCTCGGCTGGTTGGTGGAGTATTTCGGCCGAGCTAATGCTTGGTTGAGTATCTGATTTGTTTTTCGGATAGAATTCCTACTTGAGATCGAATTCTATCCTTAAACAGATTTGTTTAATATTTTTTGAAGCCGATTTTTTGTAGTATTTGAGTTCGAATCAGCCACGTGAGGTGTCACGGCTGACTCGCGTGTCCCGAGAATATTTTTGACCGGGTTTTGACTCGGTCGCTAAAAGACGGTTTTGCCCCTGGTGTCGGATTCGACCCAAATTAGTCTTATTTGACTCGAAACGACCTACTGGGCCTGGATTTGAGGTCGGTTTTGTAAGATTTGTACTCTGTAATAAGCCTAAACCAAATGTCCATGATTTCGAGCCCATATCCGAGTCCATTAAAGCACGTTTGCGTCCGATCATCATCGGGTGTTTGGCGGGAACTACTATAGACACCTGGCGGTCAAAATGTGGGTGTCTACAGAGCCCCCACTCTGACTGAGGCTTGGACAAGGCGAAAGTCAGAGTAGCTACCAGGCCAATCGAGGATTAAGACCTGGCAGACTTCCGATCGGGTCGTTTATAGTCCATTAGACTTGCGTGAAGGGCTCGCCAACCATAAGATAGAAACCATACCTGGGTAGATGTCAATAATGTCGCGGAAAAGTCTTGGGTGTGTCTGTTTACAGACATATCCTGTCTTGAAATTGTGTGGGAACTTGCTTTGTAAGCTCTGGGTGTATCTGCTTGTAGATGCATCTCGTCTTGGAATCGCGAAGGAACTTGCCTTGTAAGCTCTGAGTGTACCTGCTTACAGATACATCCCGTCTTGGGATTGCGTGGGAGCTTGCCTTGTAAGCTCTGGGTGTACCTGCTTACAGATACATCTCGTCTTTAGTAGAAATATTGCCTGATCCTTCTACTGGGGAGTTTTTGAGATTTCTTCGGGAGTCTTGGATGCACCTGTCTGTACATAACAAACTGCATGTAATATTTAGGCAAAACACCGACTCACACTGGAGAAGAAATGATTTTTGATTGATTTTTGGAAAGAAAATACTGAAATTTTTTTTGATTTTTTTTTTGAAAACAGGAATGCCTGGGATGACTTGATTCTTAATCAGATTCTGACACGGATTCCTAAAATTTCTGGTTAGGCATGTATGCCTAGATAAAGTACGATAAAAATTCCTATTTCCGCGGTGACTAGGAAAAGGATTTTCTCAAATGGCTAAGTTTTGCGAATTTTAAAATGAGAATTTGAAGAGAGAGATATATCGACAGACTCGACTCTAGACGCGTGAGGACGAGTTGACAGACACGACTTTGACTCTCTAAGGGTTAGACCGTGACTCGGTAGGGGGTGGGCCACCTAAGATGACAAGACTCTTAAGTTGCGTTATTCCGTGGCCTAGGCGAGTGGCAACATGGTCGAATCCTCAGAATGAGACAGTTTCCGTACGACAGGGCTTTGTGGTAGCAATGTCGTAGACTGGTATTCTTTTGAATTATTTTGGTTTCGGGGTATGTTCCCAAAGTAGATGTTGTCTCGAGTCTCTGACAGATTCTTGTCTTCGACTGGGCCGAGTACTAGGACACACTATAGAAAGGAAGATAGTGTTTGAAAAGTATTTGGATTTTTTTGAGTGGAAGGAAAACTTATGCCTAAGAGAAGCCCCCAGAATGACAAAGCTAACTGTTGAGAACATGACAGTGTCGTGACCGGAATGATGATGCTTTTTGAATGTGTCAATGTGGGTGGTTGTACCTCTGTTGAAAGGCTGCCTACGTATTCACGTGTAGTGAAATCAAACCAAGCCGTAGTTCTGTGTCAAAAGATATATTATGGTGCCTAGTTTATTAGGGCTTGGTGTGTAACTAGCCATAGCGATGGTTAGGCTAGGTGTGCTCCCAATGATGCCTTGATCAAAGGGCTAGAATATTTAGGATGTTGATCCTGTGACTGTGAGCATTCTTCGGGGTAGCCCCCAGAGGTGGTGTGAACTATTTGGGCATGTTCTATGCCGACCGCAAGTTGAATTCCCGTGTTTGGGGTTGGTAACTGGTTTAGATGTTTTTGGAAATGTGGTGCTAGGTCGTAAGTGGCTTTGATGATTCGAAATCTGGAGCTCGATTTTGTGGAGCTAAGGCTTCGAGGGTAAGGTATGTATTGTAATGTGGTAGGAAATGGGGAAGTCGAGTAAAAATGACTCAGACTTCGATTGGGCAGATTGATAATGCGGGATCTGGTTTCCATGTCTAGCCCTAATGGTTAGGGTGTATCCTATGGAGCTTGAATCCTCAAAATTCTGGGCTGTCTCTAGCCTAGGTCTCGAGAAGGTCTTGAGGGTTGTAATGTGGGAAGGCTAAATCTGGTGTTAGCTGACCAGCTTGATCGTTTCTCCCATATTTGATGGTATGGGTTTTGATAATTTTGAATTGACCGTTTTCAGTTGAGTTGATCGTTAACTACGGTCATGGGTTTTTGAATTCTTTGGGTTGACCTCTTAGCCCCGGTCGTGGGATTCTTCCTTTGAGTTGACCGTGTCTGGTCGAGGGATGTTGATAATTTTTTTGATCATGGCCAGCTTTTTTGTTTTGGCCTTTTGCTTTTTCTTTTGGACTTTTGAGTTTTTTGTCCAGCTTTTTTTTGTCGGTCAGACTAACACCTAAGGTAGGGACTGGCTAGTCTTATTGGATGGGTGTTTATGGTGGGAAATGGGCTTGCCTCCCGTATTGAACCCAAACTAGAAGACTACCTAGATTTGTCCTAGGATTCGATACCGCTCCTGCTAAGGGTGGTTATGTGGCTTTCTATGTCAGACATGGAACAGGTAAAGGAAAACACGGGTTCAGTTTCCTGCAGTCGTTATAGATGGGCCTGTAATAGTCACGTGTATGTGCTCACAGTGTATGATGGTGCTCATCATGTTCTCGGAAACACATAAGGAAAGCATATATGAGAAAATAGAACAGCCGATTTTATTGAATTTTGAAAAGAGGACAGAATACAACTGACTCTGACTCTGACTTTGACTTGGAAAGAAATAGCACATCCTAGACTCGGACCCGGACTCAGACTAGGACTCAAATCAAATCCGGACTCTTGGATATATGGGAGGTAGATTGGATGCTTTGGTCGTTGGGCCCTGTATAGTCCATGAGGGGCCTTGCAAGCGACAACGTTTCCCTGACGGGTGTTTTCCCGGCATCGAGGGAATCTTGGATAAGGTGTTTCAGTTTCCAACACTGCTCTGTATCGTGTCCCCTCCCTCTGTGGAATTCGCAGTAATGCTCGGCGTTCCATGATTTGGAGCGTCTTTCCAAGGGTACGTCGGCTGTTGGGCCTAGGGGTAATATTAGGCCCTTCGAAACCAACCTTTGGAAAGCGACAGTGTAGGACATATCCAAGTGGGTAAATGTCCTTACCTTTGACTGGTTCTTGATTTTCGGAGAGGTGACTTGTGGATTACCTCTCTCGGTCTTGGCATCCTGGGGGTATCGGATGGTTTTCATAAGAGTCCTTACCCTTTAAATGGCCCGGTTGGATGATTGACTGCCTTACCCGTTCCAGTTGTGTTAGACGGGATTGGGCTCTTGAAAGATCCTCTTCGATGGTGGCTACCCTGGAACCCAGGTTATCTAGGGCGGTATTGATTTTTGAGAAGATATTGTTAATGGAGCAAGATAGCATAAGCATGCTTCCTTGGATATCCCCTTTCTCGATAGCGCGGGCTTTGTCGTGGTTAGGTAGTGTCTCGTTGATTGGGTCCCTGCTAGGAGGAAGCGACAGGTGTTAGAACTCGCCTAAGCTCGGTTTTGCGCAGGTGCAAGAGAAGGAGTCGAACTAAACACGGCCCGGGGGGACGGGAATGACTAAGACTCTTGGATCGGGATACTCGAGCGTTAACCTAGACAAAGTAACGACCGTGAATTAGACTCGAGCTGTATAAGGATGAGTCCGAAAATGGGGCGACCGTGTTTGACCGTGTCGCGTGCTCGGCCCAACTGTGGCGACCTAACCCTAGGTGACTCGAGTGTTCGTAGCATAGGTTCGACTCGGAGAAGGCACCGTAAGGACGCCGGTGTAGGATGGACGTAAAGTACCCCTTAAGGTGACCGTGGTCGACTGCTAGGGGGAAGGACAGCCCCCAAGTGAGACTAAAGACTCTGGTAGGACTCGAATGGTACGACATTTAAATTATTTAAAAGTAGGGTAGTGAGATAACACGTGCAAGACATGACCCTTAGAGCAACCGTGACTGATCGCTCTGCTGAAGAATAGTCCCCGAGTGGGACTGAAGACTTTGTTAAGACTCGAATGTCGGACGAGTGACCCTTAGATGTAAGGATCACGAACCTTTTGTTATAAGGCTATGCCTTGTAAAAGGTTGACTCGGAAAAGACACCTAGACGGGTGACTCGTGAAAGGTGGGCTTTCCCTGGGATTTGGCAAAGTGGGCCTAATCCCGTGTGAAGAAAGACCTACGTGTGAGCTGTTCCCCAGACTCTGGACCCTAAAGTGTAAATGGGCTTCCCTATGTAAGAGTTTGTCCTACGTAGGTGGGCCGTGCCTTGTCAAATAAGGTGGACTGGGATGGGGTAGAAACTCGTGATGTAAGATCGACGGAGTTTCGACGCTATGGACTCTAACAACTTATGACAAGACCCGACACTGCTAAATACGGGAAGTCCTAAGAAGAAGAAGGTTTTAAAAGAGGATTTGGATTTGAAACCGAACAAAGTCGGATAGGATGGCCCGATCTTTTTTGAAAATCGAAAAAAGGTGTCATCGGGCCGAGATTTTCGAATTCTTGAAAAAGTTTGGACAGCATACCGGCTAGAAAATAGGCTATTTTGAGTCAAAATCATAAGTCCTAAATTCGGTAGCTTTCCGGGTTTGGATAATTTTCGAAAAAAGATGCAAGTTTTTGAAAACGACGGTTTTTGAAAAGACGAGACATGGATCAAGTAGCACGTAGTCACGGAAAGAGTATAAAGACACCATGTATGCTCTTAGTCTAAGTCTCGGTCGGTCGAATAGGGTCTATACCAACGACGATAGCTTTCTCGCAAATCAGGACGGTCTTCCTAAGCCGAGTTGGTCTTAGAACCTGCCGTAAAACCCATGCGAGTTCCGCCATCGAAGTCTTTAGTGCGCCATTTAGGAACGCACCGTGGTATAGTGGGACGTCGGTCACAAGTAACCGGCCCGGGAAAGAATTGGGTTATGCATGAACCATTGAACTAAAACATTTACATTACTATTCGAATGATTTCTTTTCGAGTCTCACCCTGAGGATGCCGATGGTAAGTGACTCATCAGTTGATCCCCAGCGGAGTCGCCAAATTGTGGACATGACATAGGTCCACCCGACGCGGCCACGCGCGGGTTTGGGGAGGCGAAATCTCCATATGAGATGGTCAAATTGAAATTTAAATCGAAGTAGGAGTCACCACCGAACTTTGTGGGAGTTCGGGCCCGTTCGAACCCACTCTATGTCGTAGTGGGCCGTATACAAAATACGGCCCATTTCCGATGTCAGAGCTTATTGGGTTCGTCCCTTTGCATTACGATACCGATACCGACATTATCGGATACCGTGTATTGAATGACTCTCGTTGCCAATGAATTCGGACATCCGTAAACCATGGTTCTGAGTAAGGGGTGAGGGTACGTGTTGGGAAGTTCACTAAGAACACCCAACCCCGCCCGCAGCCTTTACTAAGATATCGTTCGTTTTTGGTGTACACGCGTTAGTTCGACGGTTGAATGATATGCAAAGATGGTTTTCCCAAAACATGTGAGAGAAAAAAATAAATGGGTTGCTAAGTCGTTTAATGCATATTAAACTAATAACGTCAAAGTTATTTTAGCATGCGAAGTTTGTTTTAGTCTAATAAAACAATAAAAAAAAATTGCTACAAACACGAGAAAACGAGTTAGTAACGTTTGATAAATCGAATAAAGCTGTAAATACGATGATATGCATGATTTTGAAAAGGTTTATGATACGCGAAAAATACTTGTCGAAACCTGAAAATAAACCGAGAAAACCGCTGTTTTATGTGAGAAAACGATGCTGGAAAAATCGGAAAAAAAACGAAAAAAGGGGCCGCGGCTTACAGCAGCCCGCGCGGTGGCTGTCTCGGGTTCGCTTTTCGAAAATTGTTAATTTTGATGAATCGCGTACAAATATGGATTAATTTATACTCGATTTATATTTTCGATATTCGTCGTATTCGATATTCGATTATGAAATCGATATCGAACAGTTAGAATGCTTTTAGAAAAGGTTTTGAAAAAAAGTTCGTTTTGAACGAAAAAAGAAAAAAAAAAGATTTGAACGAAAAAAATGTTAATTCTCTCCACGTAAAAAGATCGTCGAATTTGTTTTAAAAAAAAGGTAACGATTTTTTTAACGCGCTTAGGATAGGAAATGTAGGAAGTCGAGAGGAATGTAAATTTCGTTGCTTGGCGAAGAAGCAATGAATCTCGGCTGGTTGGTGGAGTATTTCGGCCGAGCTAATGCTTGGTCGAGTATCTGATTTGGTTTTCGGTTAGAATTCCTACTTGAGATCGAATTCTATCCTTAAACAGATTTGTTTAATATTTTTTGAAGCCGATTTTTTGTAGTATTTGAGTTCGAATCAGCCACGTGAGGTGTCACGGCTGACTCGCGTGTCCCGAGAATATTTTTGGCCGGGTTTTGACTCGGTCGCTAATAGACGGTTTTGCCCCTGGTGTCGGATTCGACCCAAAGTAGTCTTATTTGACTCGAAACGACCTACTGGGCCTGGATTTGAGGTAGGTTTTGTAAGATTTGTACTCCGTAATAAGCCTAAACCAAATGTCCATGATTTCGAGCCCATATCCGAGTCCATTAAAGCACGTTTGCGTCCGATCATCATCGGGTGTTTGGCGGGAACTACTATAGACACCTGGCGGTCAAAATGTGGGTGTCTACAACGATAAATGTAGATGTCTTAATTATAACGACATATGACGTCGAAATGACTACGTGTATAATATGTGTCGAAATTGATTACCCTTCGTCTACTCCCACAATGCTTCGCCGGTCATCCACTCTCCGGTGATTACCCAATCATCGAACAATTCCCTTCCTTCCCATTATCGACTCGGTGAACGCCATATCGATCAATCCCCACTGCGATCATATAAGAAAATAAAACAATTAATTAAAGTTGCAACACTTCATACTTGCAAAAGAACCATTTAAGGTGATTAATAGGACAATGAAAGAAGGGTAATCAATTAATAAAATCCAACAGACCAAAAAAACAAAACAAAAGTTGGAAAAGCTTAGAAATTCTTAGCGGAATTGATTTTGAGAAATATTAAGAATAGAGAGAGACAATTGAGATTTAAAGGAATGTTGAAAATTAGTTACCTACTCTCCTAATTAAATGCGAGCTACGGGGGAAGGAGAAATTATGGGGAGATGTTGAGCATGACCTCTATTCAAGTGCAATGAGTAAATAGATTTACTTCTCCAATGCATGATACATTCACCCATGAAGCATTGCAATTCACGACACAGGAAGCATTAATGGGTGTGGAGATTACTTCTCCCCCAAACAACCTCATTTCAATTCCTAAACTTAATATACATAACTATTCCAAGACATAGAAAATAAGGAATAATTCCCAAATGAAGCTCCCACATTGTGCCACATAGTTAGGTGTGGTGTCTTCTTTTATATAAAGAAGATTTTTGACCCATCATCCTTCTCTTCGTCCACCTCATTTTCCACTATCTTCATCCTTTTTATTTCGTAATTGTTAAATCATACCCAGATTTTACTAGTTCATACCCGATTTTTCATTATTTTTCCCGTTACTACCCTTTCTCTTAGAACTCTTAAAAAAAACTTTTCCCAATCCCCATTGAACCTAACGAATTCCATCTTTTTTAATTCATTGAAACCTAACTAAATTCTTTGATAACCACGTTATTTTGCACATGAGACAAGTAATTGTTAGAAATAATGCAAAGACAATAGATTGATCATTGTTGCATTGTAAGAGTATCTCCCATTAAGTAGCACATTGACACCAATATTCATGATGGTTATGAATATCATTATCTTTATAGTAATGACAATTCATTACCATCATGAATAGCCTTGGATACCCTTTGATATTAGTCTCATACTCTCATGTAGTCTTATATAAGGTGATATAAGAGAATGAGAATGGGGAAGAGACATACATCAAATACTTTCTCATCCAAATATCTTGATAAATTCTGAGTATACCATCGAGTTCCAACTCCTAATGGTTGAGTACACAATCTTTTAGGAGTGTTGTGTGACCTTGGGGGACGACGCCCATTCCGATTTGTACCGTAGTCGGGGCGATTTCGTTTCTCATTCAGTGGCCTTCATACCACGACACAACAACGTGTATTTACTAGTTATATATCGCCCCTATAGTGACCCTATATTTCCTACAGTAATTTTCTTGTTTTTATTAATATTTTCACTTTTTAATATATTTATGGGATTTTATCTTAATTTTTTTGTTTAATTTCTAATTAAACCCTAATTATCTTATTGATTAATTTTCTTGTTTAATTTCTAAGCAAACCCTAGTTTCATCTTTACCTAACTTTAGATTTACAGATCAATACAATTGGTTCGTTATTTCTATTAATAATTTTAATTTATAATATATCATTGGATTTAATTTTCTAATTAAACCCTAATTAGGGTGGTTGAACACATTTATTAATTAATTTTTTTTGAATTAAACCCTAATTAGGGGGTTTGTTTGGGTGGTTGTTGGAGGTAAGGGGTGAACGTGGTGGTTAGGGTTACGAACAATATCGATATATGGTGAATTGATTGAGATATAAGTGGTCAAACGATTGAGATTTGAGTAAGATGATAGAAAAAATGAAAAGATGAAAAGAGAGAATGTGGGGGTGGATTGGTTGAAAAAACTGAGGATAATTTGGGAAATGTGGGTATGAATCAGTAAAAAGATGAGTATGATTTAGCATGTCCCTTTTATTTTTACTTCTCTAATTTTATTCCACAATAGAGAGTATCCTCGTATATAATTTTTTAATAATTTACTTTAATTATTTTATGATTAGTATTATTTTTATTTAACTTATTTATTTAAATGACCAATAATATATGAAATGCACAAGGGTCTAGGCTTAAATTCCTTTAAAATTAGAAGAAGTAATCAACTTCCTCTTAACAAGAGGATCTTCCATGTTCATTCCACAATGGAAAGGACCTCCTCTTAGAAGAGAGAGAGTCCTAAGAGGAGGGTAAATCATATCCATTGTATATGTTCTTAACAATCGGCCTTAGAGCATGAACAATGTAGAGGATAACTTATTCCTCTTATTTTCTCTATTTCATTCTATCTTTTTGACACATATCATCTATTTCATCCACCTCATTTTCTACTATATTCATCCTCTTCATTTTATTTTCTCTAATTTCACCCCACAATGTAGAGGATCCTCTTATATTACCTTTCTTATTATTTAATTTAATTATTGGATGATTAATATTATTTTTTACTCCCTTCGTTTCTATGATTTCTTCCACCTTAAAAGTGACACATTTCTTAAGAAAAACAATAAAATAAGTAAAAGTAGAGAGGGAGTAAAGTAAGTGGGCCACCTAGGTAAGAGAGAAGTGTGATAGAAAAAAGGAAAGTGGAAGAAATCAAAGAAATGGTTGAAAAAGGAAATACGGAAGATATCAAAGAAACAGAGGGAGTATTTAATTTGATTATTTAATGACCAATAGTGTTACTACAATCAGCTTACGTTTCCTAGGGTTTCTCTAGGTTTTCTCTGAGTCTAGGTTTTAGGTCTTTGCATCCTCCTCCTCGTCGAGGCTCCTCTTACGACTATCGTAAGATTTTTCGATTCGTTTTGTTTACTTGGTTGTGTGTTGTGTTCTCTGTGCAGGTACTGGTAAGAAGTTTGACACGATGGCTGAACCGCTGGACAAGGGGAAAAGGAAAGTGGGGGAACCGAGTATGGCCGGCCTTGTTGCGTTAGATTGGGACGATGGATCATTGGCGGAAGTCGAGAAGGAGAAACTAATGATAATTGGGAAGATTTGGGCGTCGAAGGCTGTCAATGCTAGGGCCGCAGTTTATACGATGATCAAACTTTGGAATGCGAGTGGAAAAGTCATGGGTAGTGTTCTTGACGCGAAGGAGAAATTGTTCCTGTTCAGATTCGAATTGAGTAGAGACAAAGCGAAGGTGCTTGAGAATCAGCCCTGGCATTTCGATAAGTTCATATGGGGCTTCAACGAACCAAATGAAATTGGTAAGATTTCTGATGTCCCACTCTATCATGTTCCATTTTGGGTTCGAGTCTATGACCTCCCCATTGCGGGACGGCGAAGTGAAGCTAATTCTAAGAGAATTGGTGATATGTTGGGAGGATATATTGGGATGGAATTAGGGCCTAACCCGGAATTGGATAGGTCGATACGCATTAGGGTCATTCATGATGTCAGGACCCCTATCCACACATCGATCCCAATCATTATGCGTCAACATCGCATCATAAATTTTGATGTAAAATATGAAAAGCTGTCGACGTACTGTTATGGATGCGGAATCCTGGGACATGGAGAGAAGGACTGTGAATATGGTCCATATGAGGAAGGCGAGCTCAGGTTCAGAGATTGGTCGAGAGCATCACCATGGAAACCAACTAAAGACACCAATGTGGAGCCGGGGAGATTGGGTCGATCCTTAGATGAGGACTTTGAGAGGACAGATAAGCATGATAATGAGAGAGCGGTGGCAGATATGATTGTGAAACTTCAAAGGATTGCTGTGGATTTAAAGGGGAAGAGGCAGAAGGGTAAGGGGGAGGGGGTTATGCGGGATGAAGCTGAGGTGATCAAGGGAGCTATTACATCTGTTACTAATGTGGACGTGGGAGGAAGGAATCCAGGAACGGTACGGGAAGATCCAATGCTAATTATGAGGCGCAGTGATGTGCGTCAACATGTTGATAGCACGGGTATTGAGGGATTGATGGGGGAGATTAGGGAGGTGGAGTGGGAGACTACCCAGATTAACATGGAGGATGATAGTGTTGCTGCACAGAATGTTAAGGACAAAGGGGAGGGAAAGAAGGGTGGGGACGGCGTAGGGGGGAGTGGGAAGACATGGAAAAGATTAGCGAGAGAGCATATCTCTATAGCGAAGGAAAGGGGAGTGCAGGTAGTGATCGACCATGGGAAAAGGAATAGAGAGAGTGTGGAGACCGATGGGTCGGTAAAGAAAGTTCGTACTAGCAGTGACAGGGGCGTCTATATACCTGAGGCGGAGGTTGAGAAGACTCAACCCCGCCGGGCCCAATGAATATCCTAAGTCTTAACTGTCGGGGATTGGGCCACCCCGACGCTGTTGGTGGCCTCCGGCACCTAATCCGGAGGGAGGCCTCGGCCATGGTGTTCCTTTGCGAGACGAAACTAAGTGGTCGTGAGATGGGGAGGGTGAGAGGTAAGTTTGAGGATTATGAAGGTTTAGATGTAGATAGTGTGGGGAGGTCGGGTGGACTCTCGTTTATGTGGAAGAAGGGAATCGAGTGCACTTTTCTTTCTGCCACGGTCCATTATATGGACTTTAAAGTTAAGGATTCTTCTGGGGAATGATGCGTTACGGGCTTCTATGTGTGGCCTGCGGTCTCGGATAGACACCTGTCGTGGAAACTGCTCCAAATTCTTAGCCAGCAACACGATTTGCCATGGGTGTGTATTGGAGATTTCAACGAGATTTTGATCCCAACGGAGATGAAGGGAGGGAGACGAGCTCAGAGGCAGATGAATAATTTTAGGGAAGCCATTGATTGGTGTGATATGAGGGACATTCCCTTTGAAGGCTACGAGTTCACATGGGACAACGGACAAGCGGGGAATGCAAATCGACAATGTCAGCTTGATCGTGCGTTGAGTACAGGGAGTTGGATGGATATATTTCCATTAGCTAAATTATTCCACCGTGAGAGGGAATGGTCTGATCATTCACCAATTAAGCTTATACTCAACTCGCATGATATACCGGAGAGAAATTCTCAAAGTTTCAGGTTTGAGCAAATCTGGGTGGGCCAAGATGGGTGTGAGGAAGCGGTGGCGAGGGGATTCGAGAAAGGGGGATAGGACCTGTGCGTGAGCCTACGGGCGTGTGCCCGTGAACTTCAAAGTTGGAAAAAATTGTCTATTTGACAAATCGAGCGCGATATCCAGAAGAAGCGGAAGCTAATTGAGGTTTTGAACAGGGGAGGGCGGTTTGAAGAGCAGGTGGACCGGAGAAGGAGACTTGTTGCGCAAGTCACGGAGTTGAGACGGCAGGAAGAACGATTTTGGCGTCAAAGATCGAGAGCTTTATGGCTTAAGGATGGTGATCGTAACACGAGTTTTTTTAATAAAAGAGCAAGTGAGCGAAGAAACAAAAACCATATTCGAGCTCTTGTTGACCATTCGGGTGTTACTAGGGGGAGGGAGGAGGTCGGGAAAGTGGCTGTAGAGTACTTTGAGCAGATCTTCTCGTCGATTGGTCCACGTGACTTTGGGAATGTGTTCGATGGTATGGAAAATAGAGTTATGAGTCGCATGAACATGTCTTTAAGACATGAGTATAGCGAAGCTGAGGTTGTCGATGCCCTTAATCAGATGCATCCGCTTAAGGCCCCGGGACCTGACGGGATGAATGGTCTATTTTTCCATACTTATTGGAATGTTGTTGGAGCCGATGTGACTAGTACTGTTCTGGGCATTCTCCGTGGAAACTCGATGCCGAGGGACCTAAACAAGACCAACATTGTGTTAATTCCAAAGAAAAAGGCACCGGATAAAATTCAAGACTTTCGCCCTATTAGTTTGTGTAACGTGGTATACAAGCTAATTGCGAAGGTGTTAGCAAACAGGCTCAAAGGTGTTTATGGGGGAGATTGTTTCGGAGAACCAGAGTGCTTTCACACCGGGATGGCTGATCACGGACAATGTGTTGATTGCGTTTGAGCGTTTTCATCACTTAAAAAACTCTAGAGCGTCAAATGGGTCTATGGCACTTAAGTTAGATATGGCAAAGGCGTACGACAGGGTCGAATGGGATTTCCTCGCGAAGACGTTGTCGATTATGGGCTTTGAGCAGAGTTGGGTAAATCGGGTTATGGAATGTGTCTCCACGGTATCTTTCTCGGTCCTTATAAATGGCTCTCCTACACGGAATTTTCGTCCACGCCGTGGTCTCCGACAAGGTGATCCGCTCTCACCTTATCTGTTTATCCTTTGTGCTGAGGTTCTCTCAAATCTCACGAGACGGGCTATCGAGAGGGGGTCGCTCTGTGGTATAAAAATCGCGGCGACGGCACCGGTTATTTTCCATTTGTTTTTTGCGGATGATAGTATATTTTTCCTAAAAGCAAATGAAAGCAAGGAAGCGAGGTTGAATATGATCTTACGGGCCTATGAGGCAGCCTCCGGCAACTGGTGAATTTGACGAAGACGACGGTCTCATATGGACAGGGAGTCTCTCGGGTGAGGCGGGATGCGGTCACTAGGATACTTGGGGTGGAGGAAGTGGAAGTACATGATAGATATTTAGGCCTACCCACTGTGGTGGGAAGATCGAAGAAGGAGATTACTGACATTATTCGAAATAAAATTCACAAAAGGCTGAATGTTTGGCGTGGGAAGACTTTGTCTAGGGCGGGTCGGGAGATTCTTATAAAGGCTGTGGCCAATTCGCTCCCGACCTATGTGATGAGTATGTTTAAAATTCCGACGCAGTTTTGTGAGGAGCTGAGCTCCATTATTTCGAAGTTTTGGTGGGGCCATCTCGATTCATCCAGACGTATCACTTGGATAGCTTGGAATCGTTTATACAGATCGAAGGATTTCGGGGGGATTGGCTTCCGGGATTTGAAGAAGTGTAACCTCGCTCTCCTCAGAAAGCAAGCCTGGAGACTAGTTACGGAACCGGGTGCGTTATGGCCTCGACTTATGCGTAGTAAATATTATGCTAATAGTGATTTTATGAAGGCCTCGGTCGGCTCGAACCCGAGTTATACGTGGCGAGGTATTTTTGAGGCAAGATCGGTCTTACTTAAAGGTCTGAAACGACGGATTGGCGATGGCGAAGATACTCTTGTCTGGGGAGACGCTTGGGTGACTGGGAATAATGTGGGTCGAGTTTTGTCTCTGTGCCCGTATGGGTTGCAGGGGATGCGTGTGGCAGAGCTGATCACCACGGACGGGGAAAGGGGTTGGGACGTTGCTAAGCTAGAAACGTTGTTCCTCCCTCTTGAGGTCAATACTATTTCTAAAATCAGGCTAAGTGAAACAGAGTCGCGCGACATCTGGTTCTGGGACCCGGGGAAGGATGGAGTTTACTCCGTCAAATTAGCTTATCAGCTTCTTGATGGGGAGGAGTGGCAAATGGAAGATTGCTCGGATAAGAGTCGAGAAAAGTGGCTATGGAACAGGTTATGGAAGGTCCCGGTTTGGCCTCGAGTCAAGCTTTTCTTCTGGCAGCTTTGCAGAGACGCGATTGCAACTAAGGTAAATATTTCGAATCGAGTCGGGTCGGAGGATGCTATGTGTCCATTGTGTCAGTCTAATTATGAGTCTTAATTCGTGACTGTGGTCTTGCTAGTGGGGTTTGGGACAAGCTGGGGATTGGGGTGGGGGATGATGATGGGGTCATGGGTGTTCGGGATTGGGTGGAATTAAGGTAGCAGGAACTTGGAGGGGCAAACTACAGCTTATTTATGACGGCTTGCTGGGCTATCTGGGAAGCGAGGAACAATTATGTGTTCAATAATGAGGCTGTAAGGGTGGAGAAGGTGGTTCGAAGAGTTTCTGATATAATGTCGGAGCTTGCCGAGGGGGTTGATGACGGGGATGGGGGTATGAATGGGCTGCAAGTGGAAGGGGGGCCGAGTACAAAGGAGAACAGATGGAGTCCACCGGGGGAGGGGCAAGTAAAAGTAAACGTCAACGCGTGGTCGAAAGAGGGGATGGGGTTGGGGCTTGGTGGGGTTGGCCGTGACAGCGGGGGGAGGGAGGGTGTTGTGGGGTTTTTCCGCTCGACGAACGGAGGTTTGGCAGCCCGATGTTGCGGAGGCTGTGGCCATTTTGGAAGGCATGAAGGAAGCTAGACGACAGGGCCATGAAGACATTGTAGTGGAAAGCGACTCCTCGACGGTTATTGAAGCCATTAAATCGCGCAGACAGGGAAGGAGCGGTCTTTTCTTAGTTATTGAAGATATTTTAAGGTTTAGTGTTCATTTTAGTTCTGTTTGTTGGTGTTTTACGAGACGTGCTTGTAATGGTGTGGCGCATGACCTTGCACATGCCACTTTTTTGGGTTCGTCTCATGTTGTTTGGAACGACAGGCTTCCGCCCACTACTAGCTGTATTGCTTTTTCTGAATTAAATAAGTAATTCCCAGTTGGGAGATTAAAAATAAAATAAAAAAATGACCAATAGTGTTAGAAGTGTGCACAAGGGCATATGTTAAGCTTTCCTCTAATTCCTCTAAAATTAGAGGATGTCCTCAACTTCCTCTAAACAAGAGGATCCTCCTCATTGATCCCACAATGTAACACCCCGTATTTTTAACAATCTTTTATAAATTTTTCCTATTTTACGTCATATTTTATAAACTACCAGACCCCTTTCCGTGGGGTGGATAGAAATTTCATATTGGATTTCTACAAATTTTCTCATTTTACCCTTCTTTCAAAATCTATAACATGTCATTTTATTTATTTATATTATTTTACTATTATTTATAATAGATTTTTCAGCTCAACTTAAGACAACTTAAGTCGACCCTAACTCTTTCATTAATTCTTACTTGCACACTTTAATATACATTTTGAAGATGGGAGTGAGTACTATGACTCCCCAGAAGAAGTCAAAATTTAATAATTTTTAAGCTTTAATTATTTAATTATTTTTGGAGAAGAAAAATTATTATAATAAATTATTAATTTTAATATAAATTTTGTTTTATGGAAACCTACTATTTTAGATATGAAATTTAAGTAGTATATAAAAATGTGTATTTCTAGATATAATTAGAAATTTTACTACTATTATTACTTGATATTGTTATTTTACTATCTATGGGTAACATAGAAAATAATTAAATTTGTTTTATTAGTTATTTTATTCGACTCTAATGTAATTTAATTATTACTTGCGAGACCTGACCAACGATACCCCAAAATGATGTAATATTAAGACCTAGCTTACTTTCTCACGAATAGGTTAGAATTTTAGGACCCTAGCAATCGTTTAGGTCCGACCCACGATATCGCTAGATTCTCATATTCTTAAAAGTTGGTTATCATATTATGGCAATTAAAATGAAATATTATTTTAAAACGACATTCAAATGTATAATGGGTTTTGAAATAGGATGGACATTGTTTTGTTATCAACTCTTATTTGACTTTGTCAAAAATATTAATTAGGTTCAACTTGTACCTTTTCAAAATCAGGAGACATATATCAGATGATCTCATTTAAAAGTTAAAAATGTTGATTAACTATTGTTGAAGATTTTATTAAATGGTCAATCATGAACTTTCAAGTTTACAAGGATCTTATTTAAAAGTCGAGTGTATTTAAGATTAAACTATCAAAACTTGGTTTCTTTGAAATTATATCTCGAGTCAAGTATCACTTTTCTTAATATTTGATAAACATGGGATTTTAAGACGATTTGTATAAATAGTCACTCATGATATTTCGGTTACAATATTTTAGTATTAAATGTTGTACTGAACCAAATTAAAATAGGAGCAACTCTCATTGATTAAACTACTCAGGGGAATGAAAACCGTCCCTTAGTTAAATCGATTAAACTTGGCCAAACTCCGTAAAATGATCATACTAATCATTTAACATATTAGGCCAAGTTCGTGAGCCAAATCTCGGCTACAAATTAAATAGGGACAACCCCATAAGAAGACCTTTTATTTGACTACGTGCTATTTGGCTGTTGTTACTTCGTATCTAATTATGAGGTAAGGAATTTCTATCGAATTCGAGTTGGATAACACATAATGTTTTCAAAATATATTTCAAAAGATTGTAAATTTTATTGGGCATTTTTAGGACTTTATTCGAAATCTCATTGAGCGGGAAAGCAGGTTGTCTCTATTGTGTACGAGATAACTTGGAAGAATAGCGCTTAGCTTAACCGTATAAAACCGTCCGTAGCGTACGAAGAGTCTTTGGCTGCCCTTGTCATTGACTCGAGAGTAGGCGGGAGTGTGACCATACTTTAGGTGGGGACCTGATCAGTCCCGTACGTGTTAGGTGGATCGCACCCGGGTTCCCGTGAGTCGACGATTGGAGCGTGACTGCGGGGATAACCGGCCGGGTGGTGAGTAGTCCATGGTGCGGGTAACAACCCCACGTATCCGGCATTCGACCCTGGAGATGAGAGGACGAATTTTGTTTTAAACGTGTTTATGTCACCGCGGTAAACAGGGGTAATAATGTAAGCCCCCTGGTATCGGTGTGATTGGCGATATATTGTTATTGTACAAGTATCAAATACAAAACTTATTCGAAACTTGTACAATAATTGGCCGGTATATCGTGATAAAACTTTCTAAAAATAATACGACACTTAAAACATTTCTTGCGATTTCTAAAGTTATGTGTTATTGGTTGTGCTTTTATGTACTGCTATTTGATCTATGTTTGATTAAATATTTTATTCATATTAAGTTTGATAATTTACCCACCTGACGATTTGTTTTTCTATGAAATTCTTTTAAAAATATTTTAATCGTCAGATTAAGGGAGACTGACCATTCCCCAGACGGACAAGGTTGAAGATAGCTCAAGATGGGACTCAATGTATTTCTATTTCTTCATAAATTGTCACAATTAAATGTAATATTTAAGTATTTTCGTAATTATTGTAAAGTTATCTAATTAGTTGAGAATAGTAATGACTCGGATATGTATCATGTCTTCCGCTATTTCCTATTATAGACTTATTTATAAAGTCAGGAAAATCCGGGTTGTTACACCACAATGTAGAGGATGTCCTCTTAGAAGAGAGATAAGGCTAAGAGGATGATCAATCTTCTAAATTGTGGGTGCTATTAGTATCTTTTTGTCGAAAGAACTTTATTTCAAAGAGCGGGTCTTGGCCTCGTCTGGTAAGGAAAAATTAGCAGATTCCGATCTAAATAGTAAATTGATCATCAAACTATTAATCATCAATATTATATATATATATATATATATATATATATATATATATATATATATATATATATATATATAGAAAGAGAGAGAGAGAGAGGTGAGATCAGGTGAGTCCACTTATATATGTTGAGTCCGTGAGTCCCCATCTTATTAGCCCTTGATTCAATGTTAGATTAATGGACAAGATTTGATCTCATAATTAAGGAAATAACTAACAAATCTGGTAAATATATCATTTCTCTCTCTCCTCCTTAATTATCTCAATGCAAATCTTTTCTCTCTCCTCAATCTTTTTAAATGTCTTTTTTTCTCTCACACAACAAGTTTTTTCAAAATTAAGTTTTTTTCATCTTCACCAAAAAATATCATTTTCCTACTGCCAGTGTACGTATGTTACTATGTTAATGTCATAATTCATAAACTATGTTACTTTAACTAATATAACGTGTTACTTTAATTCATGAACTGTGTTACTTTAACTCATAAAATCTGTTACGTTGTATAATATTCTCTTGCAAAAACTATTATTCTAACTCATACAATGTGTTACTCTAATTCATGAACTGCGTTACTTTAACTCATATAACGTGTTACTTTAATTCATGAACGACTGTGTTAATTTAACTCATAAAATTTGTTACGTTGTATAATATTCTCTTGCAAAAACTATTACTATAACTCATACATTGTGTTACTCTAATTCATGAACTGCGTTACTTTAACTCATAAAATCTATTATGTTGCATAATAATCTTTTGCAAACACAAGACTTTCAATCAACCAAAAGAATAATGTATGTTTCTATTAAGGATACTCCAAAACAAAAATCATAAAACTCCATTATATTCCCAATGTTTCACACCTGTAACTATAAGAACTGGATATTTGAAATCAAATTATAATCATAAACTGTGTTACTGTAACTCATTAAAACTGTGTTACTGTAACTCATTAAGTATGTTACTCTAACGCATAATGTATGTTATTCTAACTCATTTTACTCCAATCAAGGATGTTACTCTAACGAATAATGTATGTTACTCTAACAATATATTGTCCTACTCAGAATTGTGCTTCTTCTTCATCATCTTCTTCTCCTCCTGATTCTTCTTCATCGTCAGACGATGATTTACATGACGTTTTCTTCTTCTTCTTCTTCTCATCTACATCTTTGAAGATCTGCCCTATGTATGGAGAATTCTCACCCACATCCTTTCATCATTCATGTGCTTTTGCGTCTACTGAAAAAACAATAACAGTGCCAATAAACGTGGCGAAAAAAACAATCAAAACTTGAAATATGGATTAAAGTAACAGATAACAAGAATTAAAGTAATAGATGAAGTGCATTGAAGTAACATTGAATTAAAGTAACAGAGGTCAGACATTAAAGTAATAGATAGTGTGAATTAAAGTAACAGATAATGTTCATTAAAATAACACCAGATATAGGTTAATGCAAAAAATTCATATAATGATAAAAAAATAAGAGTATGACGCAGTATCTTACTCTTTGATATTGTTTCCTATTTTGAAGTCATCATGTCCCATAATTATAGGAAGCAGTATCTTTTTTATTTTATTTTTTTATTTTTTTTATTTTTATTTTTATGACGTTACTCTTTGATATTGTTTCCTATTTTGGTGGCAATCACGTCCCATTATTATAGGAAACAATATTTTTTTTTTAATTTTTTTTTAATATGGCAGTTTAATTTCCTAAATTCTTAGGACACTCCAATGCACTACAATAACAGATGAAAAGAACTAAAGTAACGATTGGAGTGTATTAAAGTAACACGACATATAAAGTAACGATTTTTTTGTTGCTCTAATGCATTAGAGTAACAGATGAAAAGAACTAAAGTAACAGATGAAGTGCGTTAAAGTAACATTAGATTCAATTAACATTATGTGCATTAAAATAACAGGGGTTAGCCATTAAAATAACCGATTGTGTATATTAAAGTAACACAGTATGTGCATTACAATAACTCCATATATTTGTTTGTGCGTAAAATTCATATAATGATTAGACCTTTAATAATATGCAGTTTCCATACTGTAAACTTTAAAATATAATAATATAGAGCATCCTAATGACGCGTTTTCAGTATAAATTAGAAACCAAATACTCACCGTTTGTGTATTCGACGATTTGCATATCCGCCATCGAATGAGAAATTTCAGCGTCGCGAGGAAGAAGATAAATGATTGAACGTGTTATTGAGTGGGTTGATTGAACGTAAGTTGCAACCGCACGAAAAAGAAGATGAATGATTGAACGTGATAAAATGAAATGAATAAAATTAACAAAAAAATCTGTAAGCAATATCGAAAACTCACCATTGTTGTACTCTACGTTTTGCTTATCAACAGTTGATGAAGATGTCGCGATCATTGAATCCATAGAACGGGATGTCGAGCACAGATTGATGGGAAGCATTTTTTTTTTTATGTTTGATGATGATGAACGTAATAATGTGAATGAATGAATGAATGAATTGATTTACTGTTTCCTAAAATAACTGCCATAATTTTATGAGAGGGACTCAATATATGAGAGGGACTCATATATTTTGGGAGTTATTTTAGGAAGCAATATTTTTTTTTAATGCAAATCTTAGAACGAATCTTGTCCATCCATCCATCTCCCATCCAATGGATGGGATGAGGACTTAGGGACTCAATATATGAGAGGGACTCATAAGAACCCATCTCTCTCTCTCTCTCTCTCTATATATATATATATATATATATATATATATATATATATATATATATATATATATAGAAGGGGGGGGATCAAGGGAGTTAGCAACTCTCCAAGAGTCTCTTAGTGTTGATCCCCTCCATCCATTCATGTTAATATGGACGGTGGATGGATGGGGTTCAATTGTATAAAAAAAAGGAAGTTGCGGGACTGACATGCTGCGGACAAACATCAACCATCAACCATCAACCATCAACCCATCAACCCATCAGTAGTCAATAGCTTCCCTCCTCACCCTACCCCCATTAATTTCCCTCCTCTCTAAAGTCCCGCCCAAACCCCCTTACACTTCCCCATTCACCCCTTTTGAATTCATTTCACCGTCTAATCACTCACCACTCTCTTCCTCTCTCTAAAAAAAAACTCATCTCCATCTCCATCTTCATCTCCGCAGCTTCTCCATCTTCGATAATGCCTAAAATTCCGGTGGTGCTACAAAGGTATGTTGAATGTTCCATTTTCGACCTCCGATTTTCCTTTTGTTCAACCCTTTTGTATTCCTTTTTCATGAACCCTAAAAAGTGGTCAAGAACTCCGGTCATGCATGAACCATAAAAAATAGTAAAAGATCATTTTTCCAACCCGATAACCCTAATTTTGAGTTGAAGTTGTTGTAGTTGTACAATGGTTGTAGTTTCAGAGTCAAAGGTGAAGTTTTTTTCTTTGACAACTAATATTCACACACTTTTTATTCTTGATTAATCATTGTCCCTCTAGTTATAACCCTAATTTTGAGTTGAAGTTGTTGTAGTTGTACAGTGGTTGTAGTTATAGAGTCAAAGATGAAGTTTTTTTTCTTTGTTGAAGTTCATGTTGAAGTTCAAGAAGTTTTTATTTCTTTGTTGAAGTTCATGTTGAAGTTCCCATAATCGTCATTGTAACTATGCATGTGCCATCGATTAGACGGTTTTTTGTTGAAGTTTTGCATGCTTCCTTGTTGAAGTTAATGTACAGTCATACAGAATATAATGAGTTGGTTGTACAGTCATACAGAGTTGTTTATACAGAGTTGTTTATACAGTCACCCGTTTGAGTTGGTTGAAGTTTTGCAGTCAAATTAACATTTGAATAGTCATATAGAGTTGGTTGTACAGTCATACAAAGTTGTTTATACAGTCACCCGTTTGAAGATACATAGTCGCACTCGTTATATTTTGTTGTGAAGTCACAGAATGATGTACAATCACACCTTTGAAGCCACACAGTCGCAGTAGTTATGGTGCAAAGTCACACGCTTTATGTTGTATAGTCACAGAGTTGTAAAGTCACAGAGTTGGTGTTTGGGAAGATAAAAAATTAACATTTAAATAGTCATACAGAGTTGGTTATACAGTCATAGAGAGTTGGTTATACAGTCACCCGTTTGAAGGTACATAGTCGCACTCATTATATTTTGTTGTGAAGTCACAGAATGATGTACAATCACACCTTTGAAGCTACACAGTCGCACTAGTTATGATGCAAAGTCACCTGCTTTATATTGTATAGTCATGCAGTGTTGGTTGTATAGTCACCCGTTTGAGGCTGTACAGTCACACACTTGATGTTGATGAGTCACTCTCATTTTACTGTAGAATCACACTGTTGAATCCGTATACTCAGTTGTACAATCACACTCATTACGGATGTTGTTATTGCAGCAGAAAGTCGGGTGCGAAGAAGAAAGTTCGAACGAAGACCGGTAAGAAGAAGGCCGTGGCAGAGACATCGGTCCGCGAACATGTAATTGATGATAGAGTGGTTGTGGACCAAACTTTGGGTAAGAAGAAGAAGACTGTTGTAAAGTCTATTGAAGATACATCGGGTGACCACATCGTTGCCGAGACGAATGTGGGGGGGACAGAAATCGAACTCGGAGGCAGACAAAAGAAGAAAAAGAGGGTGACTTTTGATACACCGGTCGCCGATCTGGATGTGGGTGAGACAGAAAATGTTGAGGAAAGCAGGCCAAAAAAAAGAGGAGGGTCACATCTGATATAGCGGCCGACCCCACTGTCGTGCGCGTGTCACGGGGGAAGAGGGGAGGGGACCGCCGACAGGGTCAGCCGGATATTCACTGTAGGCCCAGGCGGTTGCACCAGCTAATTGCGCAATTATCGAATGATCAGATAGAGAGGGTGCGTGCTGTTGGCTTTGGCGGGCTATTGGAGCTGAGGCTTGAATCGGTACCCATTGACCACGCGCTTATGTTCCTCCGTGCATTTTCTGACGGGTCCCATATTTTCCGTGCCTCGCGCCGGGAGGCATTCATGATGTCAAAATACGACATCCACGACTGCCTCCAGCTACCTTTGGGCCCTCATCCGGTGAAAGTAATCCCAACCAGCAACAAGAAAGGGGCAGACTCACCTACGTGATCAGGTTAAAGAGTACCTGGAGGAAGGGGTTCGATGTGGGGGACAGCAGCGGGCCAATAACATTAGGGAGGGTGCACGAAAAGTTAATGGCAACCAAAGCCGCTGACGACGACTTTGTCCGCAGGTTCGTGTTGTTCTTGTTCTCATCATTCCTCGCGCCTACTACGAACAACTCACTGGACCTGAGCCTGCTGGCCGCAGTGGATGACGTGGACTTGATTCGGGGACAGGACTGGTGTAACTTTGTCCTGCAGGATCTGGTGCGGGCGGGTAAGGGGACGCATGACCCCAACAAAGTCCTCAACTACCTCTGGGGGTGCATCCCCATTCTGATGATTGCGTACTTCCAACGCTTTGATTTCCGTAGCGAGACTTGCAGATGCGACATACCATTTATCGCCATTGGGATGCACGGAGAATATGCGATCGTCTGGCTGGTGAACTGGAGACAGGGTCACTGGGAAATCAGCTGCGTTCGAAGGTGTCGTACCGACGTACATGTGGGGAAACAGGCACTGAGGGCGCCCCCGCTATAACGATGCCCTCTGACCACCAGCACTCTAGTCCTAAAAGAATAACGACAGGGATGGAGTGTTGTGTGCCAAATTTGGACCGTTTTTCCTCCCATTTAGACCCGTTTTTCCTCTGTTTTGTGAGACTTGAGTGCGATTATCGCCGTATTTTGCGTAATTCTCACATTAGTGTCTCTCTTTTGCATTTTACGTGTTTTTGGTAGTTTTCTGTCTATTTTGATAGGATTTTCGACCGAAAACGTGTTTGAGCTTCTACAAGCAAGAGAGAGATACGGTCCAAGAGCAAAGCACACAACTGAAAGTTCAAGTAATCCAACTGATCGATGAAGAAAAAGACCGGAAAAGAGTCAGTGGACCACCGGGTGAAGTTTCGCCCGACGATATTTCTTTTCATCCCCGAAGATTTTCACGGCGACATGACCGGGCGAAATTTCGCCCACCGGGTGAAATTTTGCCCGATGGTGAAATCGGGCCGGAATTGCATTTTGAGAAGAAAATCTCACCGGGTGAAATTTCACCAGGTGGGATTATTATGTCGAGCCGCGGGGCGAAATTTCACCCCATGAAGATGCAAAGGGTGAAGGTATAGCTAAATGAAGAGAAATCGGATTTGGGCCTTGAAGTTTGTGCAACCCATTAAGCAACTCTATATATACCCCTCCTAGGGTTTTGTGCCTCCTTGAGCCTTAAGTGTGCCTCTTAGGAGTAGGGTAGAAAGCTCTTTAATAGTAATAGTAGTTTGTAGAAAAACTCTCTTAGAAACCTAGTATTAGTATAATTACTCCATAATTAGTAGTAAAGCTTCCATCTTTATTGAAGAATTGATTTTATTGTTGAAGATTCAAGGGTTTTACAAGGGTTTATGTGACAAAACCCTTGCTTTATTTCTTGAAGATTCATATTTATTCTATTGAAGATTGAAGATTTATGCATGGATTAGTGACAAATTCTTGTGTATTTCTCTCAAGATTCAATCTTTATTATTATCTTCATCTTCCATCTTAGATTTCTCCATAGTTGGTAAAATTCTTTCCTCTCCCCTTTCTCCATTAGTATATTTGTTAGTGTAGTTTTTATGCATGCTTTAATTATTTTCTTCTTAGTAAATGTTAGGGAGCTAGGGGAGGAGGAATTATAGATAAAGATTTCATCTTTGTGAGATTATTGCATTTGAGGGTGATATTGTCTTGATGAGATTGTTGTGTTATGTTTGACTTAGCTTGATCACCTAGGTTGACTTAACTCACCCGGACCAATATGGGGAAACTCGGGGTTTGGGTAATTCCGTCTAGAGACCTTAGTTTATTCGTCGCGAAAGCGGGCTTAGATTTGGTTGGTAGGGAAACCGAAAGGTGGAACCTCCCTTATACATCTTGTGATAATTCTTGCATTCCGCATCTTTACCTTAGTTCCGATTCCCCGACTCTCCCTAACACCTTTCCCACCAATAGTTTCTCATCTTAGTCTCACAGCTCGTTTAGTTAGTCTAAATCAACTCAACCAAAATCCCCCTTCTCGACCCAATCACTCCTAGACTTTGACTTGACCGACTATCCCTCGACCGTCCCTGTGGATCGATCCCCGACTTACCGCTACTACGTAGTAGTAGTATTCCGGGGTTTATAAATATTGTTTGATCGCGTTGGATAGACGACAATCCCGCGCACATCATGGAGACAGCCGATCGGTCGGAAGACAGCGCCGTTGACGTAAGTGATCTCTCAGCCACTCTATAAATCATCAATTAATTGTCCGTGAAACGATTTAACCTGACAGCCTTACCTATGTTTATAAAAGCATAAACGATTCATAAAACTGTGTTTATAATACAGTTGAGATTCCGTAGTCACGGTCGTTATGATCACACTCATCCTGATGTATAGTCACATACTATTAGCTGTATAGTCACACACTATTGCCTGTATAGACACACACACTACATTGTCCAGTCAGTACTATAACCTGCACAGTCACACGCTATACACTGTATAGTCACACACTTGATGCTATATAGTCACACACTTTATTCCGTACAGTCACACACTTAGATGCTTAGTCATACTCACACTGCCAGCCTCAACACCACTGAGCTTCACACTAATGATTTGACTTCAACTGAATTATAGGACGACCGACGTTTTTTCATGAATTTTCGAAGGTGTGCGCTAGCCTTTTGCGGTTTCTGTGAGAAGGCTGCCTCCAAAGTGAGAGAAATATCGACAAGGAACAACGCAGTTCCAAGTCAAGACCCATCCTCCCAACAATTCTGGGAAGATCCAGCTGTCCTCCGGTATATCGATGAAGTCGCTTCGTTGGCCGGCCAGTTGAAGCAGACTACCCAGAACGCCCCCGTCGTTGAGGGCGAGGAGCATCGCGATGCTGAAGCCTACGGTCTGATACACCAAATTGTGCAAGACTTGCGTGAATCTGGATACGTGGAGGACGATATTGAGAAATTAGGTTTCTGTATGGGAGATGGCAATGGAACAGAAGGTTACGATGATGAGGGCACTTTTGATGGTGGCATCATGACACCGGGTTTCTGTGAGAGAGACGTTGAAGAGAATGATGCCGCTGAAGAAATCAACATTGAAGAGGATGATGCCGCTGAGGACGATGTGCAGGGTTCAGTTGACAAGAGTCCGACCGTAGTGGTGGCTCTACGGCAAGTAGGGTGGGAGACAACTGACGCACACTCGGCTTCCAATGTGCAGGGAATGCGTGATGTAATGCTGACTCCGCCCGACGCGACAGTAAGTTCTACTCTTGAGAAGGAACTGAACAAAGCAGACTGGTCTGTAGCGGACGCTGTTGCTACCACGCCTATGACGGCGGAAATCGTCACGGACGATAATCAGCAGACATGCGAGGGTTCAGGGAGCAGGACGCACCCCAAGGCACTACATCATCGGTACATCTTCCACTCCGACGTGGCATTTGAATGCATGGATACAATTCCAGACAATTTGGGCTGCACGTTGAACTGTGGGAAAATATTGAGGGGGCAGTTTGTAATCTCTGGATTCATGTGCTCTAATATCGTCATCTTCTGGGATATCCTGCACGTACGGAAAGATGTAATCGACTACGTCTTTGACCGCTCAACGCCACCTCCGTCGGGGTACGTATTTATTGTGCTGCTCGTGTCGTTTTTTTAAATGCATGTGCTAATCGGGACTTTGTTTGGTCTACAGGGAAATGCTGGTCGAGTTCACAGATTACGACTGTATAGCGAGGGGCGACATGCAGACGCTCGGGCCTGGCCTGCAGGTGGTGAATAACGTCGTTGACTGCTGGTGTAGGCTGCTAAACCAGCTGGTGTACGAAAAAAAGCACCAAGAGTAACCAGTAGATGTTACTTCTCTCTTGGACATACGGTACGTTCACCCCCCCAATTTAGCTGTATAGTCGCGCACTATTGGCTGTATAGTCACACACTATTACCTATATAGTCACACATATTATGTTGTCCAGTCACCACTATAAACTGCATAGTCACACGCTATAAGCTGTGTAGTCACCCACTTTATGTTGTACAGTCACGCACTTCAGGCTGTATAGTCGCACACTACAAGCTGTACAGTCACACACTTTACGCTACACAGTCACACAATTGCAGCTGTACAGTCACACTCATGTCAAACCCACACTAATTACATGTATTACCATCAATGCATGTGAGCAGGCCCCAATGTTGGAATTGTGGAAGAAAGGAGGCCAGGGCAAGGATCATGACGAAGAAATATTTTACGTGTGGAACGAGTGGATAAAAAACAGTTTCTCCGACTTTGCTTTGGACTCGGACATGGTATTACCCTGCACATACTGTTTATTCGTAGTTGTTATGATCACACTGTCATGTATAGTCACAGTCTGTACGCTGCAAAGTCACGCAGCTTAGTCTGTACAATCACATGCTATAGGTTGCATAGAGAGGCATTAAATAGTACAAATGACCCTCATTCACATTAACTAAAAAGATGTAGTTCACTTTGCAGAGTCACTCATGTTGATGTGTACAATCACGTGATATATGTTGCGTAGTCAGACATCATAAATTTACAATCACACTGTCATGTATAGTCACAGTCTTTACGCTGTAAAGTCACGCAGCTTAGTCTGTACAATCACATGCTATAGGTTGCATAGTCAGGCATTAAATAGTACAAACGACCCCCATTCACATTAACTAAAAAGATTGAGTTCACTTTGCAGAGTCACTCATGTTGGTGTCTACAATCACGTGATATATGTTGCGTAGTCAGACATCATAAAATTTACAATCACACTGTCATGTATAGTCACAGTCTTTACGCTGCAAAGTCACGCAGCTTAGTCTGTACTATCACACACTTTGCGATGTGCAGCCACGCACATGATATAGTATGTGCAGGATAATGCCATGTCTGCCCATAATCCTGACGCATTGTTTGCAGGTGTTCGTCCCGATCTTAACGGGTCACGAGGGCCACTACAGTTGCGCCTGCATCAACTTCAATTCTGAGCAAATAGAGTACCTTGACAACAGGGTGTACGATAAAGATTTTACAAAGTTGCCTTACTATGGCATTGCTCGGACAGCGGTCAGGCCCTTTAAATTTAATATTAAATCAATTATGTGACCGCGAATGTGTTTACTACCTGATCCTGTCTGAACTTGTTTTGCAGGCTGATAAGATGGGGGAGTTCATGGTACAACGAGGGCTGGAGAAAGGTGAGAAGGTCCGTGCATTTAAATTGGTAAACGTTCCCTTATCATGGCAGGGGGTGGGGTACTCCGCCAGTGACTGCGGAGTGTACCTGATGATCCACATGATGCTGTATACCGGATCCCCATTCAACTGCTCCTTGGGGACAATGGCGGCCATGAATATGTGCAGGGCAGAAATCACGGCGACCCTTATACTGAGCGACGTGAACAGGGTGAGGGACACTGTTTTGAAGCAAGTGGCAGCATTCGGAACATACAAGGAATCGTTGGACTCTGCCCGTACATTGGTAACCACTCCTGTGAAGGCAACCACCGACAAGCGTCGGACCAAATCACCGAAAATACCTGAACCCACCCCCCGATTAGTCCCAGAAGAAAGACAGTCAGCAATTAGGTCTCGGATACGGGGTTGTGGAGATGGGTTGGGTTGCTCTTTGAACCAATTCAAGGGCATCCTAACGGGAGCACCATTGTCATGTCGACCTTGTTTCGCCTGCACCGACCACTGACGAGTAATATGCCCATCCTGCGGAAGCACGCCGCCGACTACTGCTTCCTTGACGATAATGGGTACGACGAAAGGTGAGTAACCGTCTTTGATTACTGATACAAGTTGCATATTACACATACTGACCGGTGTCGAAATCTCGCAGTGAACGATTAGGGTCCTACAACACTCATTCGCAGCTGGAGAGGCGTGACATTCAGACGCTCTTGTCCGGAGGTAGCATGAGCGCCGCTGTGCTGGAGTGTTGGTCGCACCTCATGAACTGATGCGAATCAGACGACCACAGGCGTGGGTTATCCTCCCCCACTGACCCAACGATGGCGTGGTTCGGAATTCAACACATGGTATGCCCCAATAACCTCTTACCTATCGCATTAAATAGTACAAATGATCCCCATTCACATTAACTGAAAAGATGTAAAGTCCGTGTAGTAGTTAGAATTAATCACAAAGTTCACTTAGCACAGTCACACATGTTGATGTGTACAATCACATGCTATCAATTGCAGAGTTACACATGTTGATGTGTACAATCACATGCCATAAGTTGCATAGTCACGCATTCAATAGTACAAATGACCCACCTTCAAATTAACTGAAGAGATATAAAGTCCGTGTAATAGTTAGAAATAATCACAAAGTTCACTTAGCATAGTCACACATGTTGATGTGTACAATCACATGCTATGAATTGCAGAGTCACACATGTTGATGTGTACAATCACATGCTATAAGATGTACAACCACGCACATGATATAGTCAGATCCTAGAATTTACGATCACACAGTCATGTATAGTCACAGTCTGTACGCTGCAAAGTCACGCAGCTTAGTCTGTACAATCACACACTTTGCGATGTGCAGCCACGCACATGATATAGTCCTGTCTCGGACCCTGTCACTGATGACAACTAATATTCACCATCCGTTAGGACTCACTGACCCGTATGCTGGAACGACCCGACTCAAGTACCCCTGCGGATGAAGACGCTGACGGTCTGTACGAAGCGTGGGACAGATTCATACAAGACTGCGTCGGGACATTCAACTTGAACGCCGAACTGTTGTTTTTCTCGGTGCATACTATGGGGCACTACGCGTGCGTGTGCGTCAACTTTAGAGATAGAACAGTTGATATCCTCGATCAACAGACACACGCCCCAGAGTCGCATATGTTCCGGGTGTCCAGCAAAGTAGTAAGTCGCACGCATATGCTTTATTTCACCGCGTCAAAATGTTATACTGCTTCCATAAGTGCTGACGTTTACTATTAACTAATACTGCAACAGCTGCAAGCATTGATCGACTACATGGACGAAAAGGGGCTGATTAAGAGCAGTCACCTGGCAAATTTTACACATCGACAAGTAAAATTGGAATGGCAGAGTGCTCGGAAGAACGATCCGGAGTCCGGCATTTTCTGCTTGATGCACATGTGCCTGTACGACGGTGCGCCTTCACCCACCCTGATATTGGGACAAAGGTCGGGAGGCGTTACTTGTCGTTCGAGGTTGTAGCAGCCCTCGTACTTGCTGACATGAATGAAGCTCGTGGGGACGTGTTGCCGAAAATTCGTGCTTTCATGGCAGACGCGCCAAGCATATGGAAAGCAATCGATGAAAGACGTAAGCTAGGTAAATTCGTGGAACGCGGAAGACCTCCACGAAACGTAAGGCATGAATGTGTAGTGAAGTAAAACACTTTTTTGTGAAAATAGAAAAAATCTCATGTTGGAGTATCTTCTGAGTATCAGATGAATGACAACTCAGTATCAGGGTCACATGTGCGATGTGATACAGTCACGCAACTTCTGACTCACAGTCACAGTCAAACTCCTGCAGAGTCATGACAGACAACCACAAATTAACTAAATTCACCCACAATTCACTAGATTAATTTAACTAAATCGCCCCTACATATATCACCATCCATTTTCTTTCAGTTTATATAATTCATAACATGCAATTTGATTCGCCACATACAAACAACAAAATGTTGGGTTGTCGACACATGGTTCGTGAATTACATTGTACATTATATAGCGAAATAATCGTAAAAAAGTTCAAAAAAATGATGTCGACGACGAATGTTAAAACCGACGTGACTGTGAAGGGATGTTTATGAGTCTCAATGAAACATTGAGAAACACAAACACCCACCTTAAACTCCTAACCCTAATTAATTTATGAGGATAAGCCCCCACCTAACCCATTAAATTTTCACCTCCCATTTACTGCCTAACCTATTAAATTTCCACCCCACCTTTCCTGCCTAACCCATGAATTTTCAACCCCCTATATACTGCCTCCCCCTCTATAAATACCAACGCATTTTTCACAACTTAACCACTTCAACTTCACCACTTTTACCAGCACCTACTTACAACTCCACCACTTCAACCTTAGAAAAAAATGGCAAGCAAAATAGAAGAAATCAGAAGTTTGATCGAGGAGTACGAAGGTTTATTGGATACCACTAGGTCCAATGAATTAACGGCCGTGCAGCTAGTCGCAACTTCAATTGACGTGAGGAACTTCGTGGCATCCATTGGCCATACACATACAGAGGCCGAACTGGACAACTACATCCAGTTCTTGATGAAGAGGTCTATGTACTGTTCCCGCGCAAGTAAGAGGTTCCAGCATGACTTGGCCAACTTGAATAAGATGCTTAAAAAGTACGGAGGTTAAGTATGTATGGGTTAAGATGTAGCGTTTAGTAATGGACTTTTTTATGTGTTTTAAGTTTTAATGAATGTTAAAATGTAGCGTTTAAATGGTATGCAATGGATGTTTTCCGCATTGTGTCATAGAATGTTTTCCGCGTTTAATGGTATGCAAGTATTATATGTTGTGTAAGAGATGGACTTTTTCTAATGTACAAATATTTCCATCGCTAATTTTCTATTTCTCTATTTCCATCGCTATTTTTCTAATGTACAGACACATGGTGTATAGTCACACTCAACAAGTTTTATAGTCACACTAAACATGGCGTATAATCACAGTCATCGTGTCATAAAACCAGTTTAGGTTTCTACACTTCATTTTGTAGAGTCACAGTCAGTATATTGTAGAATCACAGTAATTACCTTGTACAGTCACACTCCCATAATTACAATCACACTTGTACAATAACAATCCACCTCTTGTTCTATAGTCGCACACTGCCTACTGTAAAGTCGCACTCATTGCGTTGCACAATCACACTCACTTGTTTCGTGTCAACCAAATATTAAGGGCATAATGTTCTTGTACAACTGTATTTGTAGCCAAAGATGATGCATTCCAGAATAAAAACGACTGCTATTTCAATGTATTCTTACAGTCCAAAAAACAAAAACAATTTTACGGACCCCCATGCTTTACGACTACGCCATATTAGAAATAATTAAGGTCCACAATAAACGTAAACAATATCACGGACCTTGACCATTTCAAATGTCACCAAGTCTTTAGGTTTCACAAAAAAATAATAGCCCCCATGATCTACGACTTACACCATATTAGAAATGATTGAGGTCCGCAATATACGAAAACAATGTCACAGACCTTGACCATTTCAAACGTCGACAACCTTTGTGTTCCCAAAAAGAATGTTCCTAAGTAACAGATGATATTCATGAACAATCCTCCTCGGCAATCCCTGCCGAGTTCTCCTCCTCCTCCTCCTCAACATCGACAGACACGTCAGCAATAGGTGGGTACTCAGCAAATGAGTTGGGGCAGTTCCTCTTGTCATGGTGCCCCATCCTTTTGCAGTTCTTACACAGCCGTTTAGGCTTGGCGGCAATTGCAGCAGCCTTCGCCTTAGAAGAAAGCATCCGCTTCCCACTGCCCTTGTTCTTGGCTTTCTTCGGGGGCAATATGGTTATTTCAATTGCGCTCGTACAGTCGAGGATCTCCTCTAATTCTTGCGTCTTGCTACAAGGGCCAGCAAAGGCAATATCGGACCTGAAGTCGCGAATGACGTCAGCTAGATTACTAACGTCTTCCTTACCCATTTTGCTGACATGACTGACGGTCTCATAGAACTCCGAAAACAGCCTCGTGACTGTAACAACCTTCTCGTCGCTTAGGCGACTCTCTAACAGGGGACACACACTAACATTACGTAGAGCATCCTTTGTCCATCTACATGCCACGTACCGTTTCGGGATCATCTCCCGTCCTTTCGAAGAATATATCCAAATGGCGTGCCTGCAAAGAAGTCCATACCGACGGAACTTCCTGCAAGTACAGCTGACCTCACAGGTACCTGCGAGTGCATTAAAAAACACATAAAGAGTGCGACTCTTGACCATACGGACAGTGGCTACGCAACGTACGGGATGTGACTTTCTAATGGTATGATCACAACCTTTACAGGGTACAGTCACACCCATCATGCTGCATAGTCACAGTCCTTACCCGCAGAATCAAACGAATTGCGTTGTACAATCACACGCACCGCATTCCAGAGTCGCACTCTTTATTGTGTATAGTCACATTCAATGAATTATGGAATAAAACTCGTTACGTTGTGCATTCACACTCACCACGTTGTGCATAGTCACACTCACCGCAGTTTAGAATCACAACGTTTAGGTCATATAGTCAGGCTATGTGACTGTGGCTACACAACATGGACAGTGACTTTCTATGCCAATACCTGGATTGTATTCAACAATGTAGTTGCGGTCCCGGATGGAGTCCGGTACAGTTGTCGCTTCGATCCCGTCCTTCTCCTGATACCCATGAACGCTGCACGTGTACAGCGAAAACTTTACCTCTTTCTGAAAGTGTGCAAAAGCCACATGCGTGTACACTCTTGCCGCGTGGCTCTCCATCGGATTCGTCGATCCAATTTTGGGGAATGACTGCCGATTATCGTTGTCTAGCCTCTTCTGCATGTGCCTCTCTTGGTCCATCGCACTTCGAAACGCATCCAGAACTGGACCAACGTACCATTATTGTCTTCAAACTTTTTGAAGAAACTGTTCTCACTCTCTGATCTCTGCGTTGTCCTCATAATTCCGGACATCCTCACCTCCCTGCAATGCGCGGCGACCCATTTGCTCCTGTCTTCGAATATATTTTCGAACCATTCGATCCCAACAGCATCATGGTCGATCATAATCCGCCCCCACCTGTCGTCGAACTCCGACGCCTCGATGTCATCATCCCATATAATTGCATTGAGGGCTTTTACGAATTCCGAGGCCTCCTCTCTTGGTCTGCCGTACTTTGTTGGAACCTTGTTCATGATGTGCCACGTGCAGCACCGTTGGTGCGCTGCTTTGAATATTTTCGGGACGACTTTTAAAATTTCGGGATCCTGGTCTGTAATGATATAACACGGTTCCTTCCCGCCCATGGCTTCCAGAAACCGGGAGAGGACCCATATAAATGACTCGTAGTCCTCCTTAAATAGCAACGCCCCACAGAACGTGACAGACCGTTTGTGGTTGTCCATGCCAGTGAACGGTGTGAACACCATGGAATACACGTTGGTTCCGTACGTTGGGTCGAACGAAACTGCATCCCCGAATGCCGCGCAGTTCCTTCGAGCTGCACCATCCGCCCAAATGACCCTGCGTAAGCTTCTGTCTGTATCCACATCGTAGTCAAAGTAGAAATCCTCCTGACTGTCCCTCAAACTCTTGAACCGGTCTATGAACAATTGACCATCCTGCTCGTGGACGAAGCACTTCACGTCCCTCCCCCAGTTCTTGAAATCAACCAACGATGCTCCGATGTTCTGATATCCGCCCGACAACTCCTTGCACATCCTGTATGTCCGAGTCGTCCCGATCTTCAGCTGCACACACAAAATTGCAACTGCATTAGTCTCGCACAGTTAGCAGTCGACCATACACTAACAACATTGTTCACAGACATTACGCACCCTCGAGTTGCAAACGATCATCTCCTTGTGATATCTTGATAGATTTCGAGATGACTTTTGAAACTCTCTGTCCTTAACCATCACAAGATCGTGGTTGTGTTCCTCGATGAACTCTTCAATATAAAACCCCCCGATCATTGCACAGAGCCTAATTCTTGCTCCACATTGCGTCCTCGTCGCCTTCGTAATCCTTTTGGGTTCGTACGATCCCACATACTCTTGCCCCTTCTTCTCTCCTGTGCTCGACAGCTTCACCATGCTCTGGCTGGCTGTTTTGCCCTCCTTGTTACAAGCCAACAATTTCTTCTTGATCGAACTATCAAATGATCTAGTTGTCGTGTACCTCTTCGCCTCGAAACCAAAATAAGATGCGTAAGATTGATAAAACTTGAATGCTCCATCGATGTCCGCGAACTTCTGCCCTACGTAAGGCACAATCATTGTGTCTTCAACTGGCATATAGGTTGGAACAAAAAAAAATTATCAAAGGTTGGAACAAAAAAAACTATAATAAAAAACTTGTATTATACAATAAAAAAGAGACCCTAAATTACACACTATCAATCTTGCAACGCACGCATTCATCTCTGACCTTATTGAAAGGTGACTTTTCTCAACAACGACTGTGACTTTGCTCGTATAACAGCATGATTGTTAGAGATTAACACCCACACCGCATAACAAAAGCAAGTACAACTACAACCCAAGATGCAATACCAACAATAATATATATATATATATATATATTCTCAACAACAAAAAAAATACCAACAATAATAAATATAACAATGATAAAGAAACAAGCATATATATTTTGAATAGTAAAGCAACTTCAACGTAATACAACTACACCTACAGCAGAAAACTACAACTACAACCAAACCCTAAATTACACACTATCAATCTTGCAACGCACGCATTCATCTCTGACCTTAATGAAATGTGACTTTTCTCAACAACGACTGTGACTTTGAAGAACAACGACTGTGGCTTTGCTCATATAACAGCATGATTGTTAGAGATTAACACCCACACCGCATAACAACTGCAAGTACAACTACAACCCAAGCTGCAATACTCAACAACAATAATAAATATAACAATGATAAAGAAACAAACATAAATATTTTGAATAATAAAACAACTTCAACGTAATACAACTACACCTACAGATAAAACTACAACTACATGCAACCAACAAAATAATAATTTGCCTTGATTAATATCCACAACACATAAGAACTACAAGTACAACTACAAACCAATATGCAATACTCAACAACAACAACAAAAAAAATACAATGATAAATATAACAATGATAAAGAAACCAACATAAATATTTGGAATAATAAAGAACTTTCAACGTAATACAACGTAATACAGGAGAACAACTACAACAATAGTGAACGTGTGACTGTCTGTCTTATTAAGTGTGACTATCACGTTATAACGGTGTGACTCTTCAAAAATATTAAACCAAACAAAACAATGTTCGACTGCACATTTTCGTGACTCTTCTCATTTAACAAACCAAGATCAAAAAAAGGAATGCAAGATGCAAGATACCAAATATATATGTATATATCCATCTTACCTCCTACATGTTGACCAGAAATTTTCAACTGCACATTTTCAAGCATATGATCATCGCGTGGTTATTCAAGGAACATCACCATTAGAGTATAAAGACGTAGAGCAATTTACGAATTAGGGTTTAGTTATTCTGAATAATGGTATAGATAGAGGAATGATTTTTTATTTGGGATAAATTTCGAATTTTAGTGAGAGCTTGGTGAGAGATTTCGAATTTTAGTGAGAGCTTGGTGAGAGATTTGGGATGAATTTCGAATTTTGGTGAGGGAGTGAATTTTGTTGATGGAAAGGGTGATAAATATGGTGACAGAAATGATGATTGCATGCTATGGTTTTGCCCTGCTGCTGTCTGTTGCTTGTCATTCACGCACAGCTTCTCCCTTTTTTCTTTTTTTTGATTAATCTAAGCCATCCATCCAAACCAAATCAAGGGCCAAAAACACAACTTCCCAACTTCCCACTTTTCACCAAACTCCCTTGATCCCTTATATATATATATATATATATATATAGAGAGAGAGAGAGAGAGAGAGAGAGAGGAAGAATCAAGTGAGTCCTTTTATTTTTTTTGAGTCCATGAGTCCTATCTACAACCATTGATCTAGAGTGGGATGGATGGTGGTGATTGATTCTAGTAATTAAGGCAATAAATAACATATTTTGGTGAAAATAAAATAAAATCCTCTCTCCTCCCTTAATTATCTCCAACCAATACACGTTACTTCCTCACATTCAATTTTTTCCTCACATTCAGTTTTTTCATTCACATCCTAACTGAAACCCTTCACCTTCATCATCCCAAACACAATCGCTCGACTTCTGTTTCTTTTCAAAACACACCCGTGCATCCTCCCGCCTTCAACTCAAGCAAGGCTACATTGAAGCAACTCTTTAACTTCAGCAAAGATAATCTTCAGGCGGCATAATACAAGGTAAATCGCTAATACTCGATTGTTGTACTAAAGAACTAGGTTTAGTTTATATTCGTATCTGATTTCATTAATTTTCTCGCTAATTATTGATTGATTTACTTTGTTGCGTTTGTGCCCATAATTAATTGGTTTCACTAAAGATTGTTGCGGTATCTGGGTATGCATCTGTAGAGTTTAATTGAATTCACCTACTTCATATTATGCTTCTACTATGCTTCTACTCTTCATACTTAGTCTAACATATATTGAATGTTACTCTAATGCGTATATTCAGTTACAGTAATAAACTTGAGGTGTTACTGTAAGGGGTTGTTCAGTTAGTGTTACACATGTATGATGTTATTTTAAAGACAACCATGTGTTACTGTAATGTACAAGACATGTTACTTTTAATCCCATCTTTGCGTTACTTTGAATGCTAGTAATCTGGTACATTTAATTGTGTAGACGTGTTACTCTAATTTGCACTCTATGTTACTCTAACACTTTCTTTGTGTTACTTTAACGCGTATCAGCTTTACATATGGTATTTCTTTCACTCGTATCAGTTGTACTTTAATTTTATATACCAGATTAAACTGTAACAATAGTTGTACATAATTATTGTACTTTTCAGATGGCAAAAGGAGGAGACAAATCAAGGTGCGATCGTGGTTGTTGGATAACGTAGATAAGTATGTGGACGCTAGGCAAAAGATCATCGATGGTCCCAAGAGCAAGCCAACAAAGGGTCGAAAAAAAAACGTGTCTAACGAATTATGTCATCTTTTTCTAATTACGAATAGTGCTTTGTATCGTTTTCGAAACTTGTTATGTACATTAGTATTTTGATTATCACCAATGGAACAACGCTGTTAAACTCTGTTACCCTGACTAATTGTTCCTGTCACTCTAATTAACGACCGGTGTTACTATGGAAATGAATGAAGTTTACCCAATATACAAATGTGGTCTTATAATCATTGTGTTACATTGACGCATTATAACTGTTACTTTAATGAACAAATGATGTTACTCTAAGTCATTAATGATGTTATTCTTTGTCTCATAGTTAAACAATGCTATTATCAATGACGCATTATATATGGTTCTTTAAAAAGTGAATGTTGTTACTTTGATAATGAATGGTTCTAATCCAAGTTATCCTCAGTTACTTTGGTAATGAATTGTTTAAACAACGTTGCTGTCCTCAGTTACCTTCATGCATTATGTCTGTTACTGTAACTAACGAATGGTGTTACTCCAATAGACATGAGATGTTACTCTAACCAAATATACATGTATTAAATAAATATATATAGTTAATTGCAACGTAGCACAGCGCTATGTGTAAAAAAATGTGTACAAAATCCAATTCCTGTGTTTTGCCACCCCCCCCAGAAACCGACTGTCTTTGCAACCTGAACTCCTGAATTAATCCGCACAAGCTTTTCAACATGAAAATTAATCCGCACAAGCTTTTCACATTTGCCTTGTCTTTTGCCCTTAGAAGTCTGTATCAATGAAGCTTCAGTGCCGTGTCTGCTTCAACAAAAAACAAAACAATAATATCAGTGAAGCTTACGTTACTGTAACTCAGAAGGTATGTTACTTCAATGACGTTTCTGCGTTAATATAAAACAAAACAATAGTATCAGTGTATATTATGGAAAACCTAAATAAGAAACATAAAACCCTGGAATCTATAAAGATCGATAGAGCAACTAACCATTGATAGGAAACTATGATGAATGAAATAACAATGAAAGCAATATCAACATTAAAATTGACGGTTATATCAATTCATAAGTTGTGTTACTCTAACTATTACACTATGTTACTTTAACATCATCATCATCATCAAACCCTTTTTTCTAAACGTTCAGTGTGTTACTATAATTGCAATTAAGTGTTACTGTAACTCAGAAGGTATGTTACTTCAATGACGTTTCTGGATATCATCAAACAACGTTACATCAATGCAAATAATGTGTTACTGTAATTCATAAGTGGTGTTACCCTAACATGTACAATACGTTACTCTAGCATATCATCAAAACCCTTTTCCTGAACGTTCATTTGTGTTACTGTAATTGCAATTAAGTGTTACTTTTACTCAGAAGGCATGTTACTTCAACGACGAATCTGCGTTAATTGAAATCAAAAAAATAGTATCAATGGATATCAGGGAAAATCTTAATAAAAAACATAAAGACCTGTAATCTATAGAGATCGAGATATCAAAATACCATTGATACGAAACTGTGATATCAAAATGCAATGACATCAAAAAAACGCAAATTGATACGAAACTGTGATACGAAATGACAATGAAAGCACTATAAACATGAAGATCGACGTTAAAAAAAACGCAATTCGACGCGATAAAACATTGATATGAAAACGCAAATTGAAAGCAATATGACTATTGAAATCCATGAAGAAAAAACGAATAAAAACGTGAATGAAACACTGAAACTCACCATTGTTATACTCGATTAGTTGCTTATCAACCGTTGAAGAGGATGATGCGGTCACTAAATCCATTGTAGCATAATTTCGAGTACAAAATCGACGAATGAGCGTGAATGAAGAAAGAGTTTTTTTTAGGTGTGAATGAACGTGGAATGAAAATTGAACGTGAATGATAATGAATGTGATAGGAAGTTATTGTTTCCTAAATTCATGGGAGCTATTTTAGGAACGTAAATATTTATTTTTTTTTAATGGATGCATCTTGTCCATCCATCCTCATCCCATCCAATGGATGGGATGAGTACTTAGGGACTCACAAAGAGTAAAGGACTCATAAGAGCCTTACTATATATATATATATATATATATATAGATTTAGGATCCGGTCCGAACCACAACTTCGGTCCGAACCGTCCGAACTATATATAATAGAAAGAAGAAAAAAAAAACACGCGCGATTTTATTCCCCAATCAACCCCGTTCATTTTTCCCCCAATTCCTCAACCCCTTCAATCAACTGTTATTTTTCCCCAATTCCCTTTTCAATCAATCGCAATTCATCAATTTAATCAATCCTCGATTCATCAATTCTTCATCCCAATTCTTTCAGTCAACCTGATTTCTCCACTTTCCCCTAATTCTAGAAGCTCCCTAGCTAATTCCAAAACCCGATTGACCCATTTCAATCTGTCATCATCGCAGCTCTCCGCTTCATCATCTTCGTCTTTTCACAGCAATTCTCCCCCTAAATTCATTCACCATTTTCGTCATCTGATCTTGATCTTCTCATACCGTTGCTGCTCTCAGGTATGGGTTTGTTCCAATTTTACAATTAATCTCGACTTGTTTTCGATTTTTTTTGTGGCAATTTATGTTTTTCTACAACAGCTTCTGCTACTGGTACGTTAGGTTACGTTTTTTAGTTCGATTATTAATGATTGATTTTGATTAGATTGTTAAATCATGTTTCTGTGATCTTCCTGCATTTAAGTAAATGTGCGCTTAATACTTTTGTACATTGATTTCACAATTGAAATCCATACCGCTTTTTAAAGTTGTAGTTTTATCAATTGTTCATTTGTGCACAATATGTTTTTATTTTATTTTCTTGATGTAGTAATGAAGAATCACTATGTGAATCATTGTATGCACTTTGGTTACATATGCGTTAACATAAGTTATATTCACCAAAACAAGATAATAATATTGAAAACTAAGGTAGTAAGGTGTAGACCATCATAATAGATTGTTGGAACCAAGTTTTGAAGTCAGTTGTCTGATGAAATGTCGCCTGAAATACTAAATACTTGGGCGGAAATTAGTGAACTGTATTAGTGTGTTGTGACAGTTGCCTATAATGTACTATTGTGTATCTCCATGTATTGAGATTAATCACCACTACTATAGTAGCTTAGTCTATTCGTTGACATCCAGTTTGATCCTAAAAATTGTATTTAGTCCGGACCTATTGTGACTACAGTGTCTTGAAACCTAAATATGGCCTGGTGTAGGTATATAAGTTTGCAGATGGTCTGTTATTCCAAAAAAAATGAAATGCTTTTACGAAGATACAGAATCCCAATTTATTAGAATCGCAAAAATGAAACACAAACTGAAATATTGTTGAGTTCTGTCAAAAAAAGAAGATAATGGTACAGCTTGAAGTAAAGTGTAATCTGTCAAAAAAGAAGAAAATGAAACCTACATGAAGGTAACCCTGATTCATGGTGCATCCAATCATCACCAGAAGCAGCTTAAAATAAACTCAGATGCCACCGGAAACGCCATTTTGCAGCTCAAAGGACGTGGACGTCGATTCTGATCATCTCCGCTTCCAAGTATTCCATCATCGTGTGTTGTTCCAAGACAAACACGTGGCTGCTCTAAACGTTCTTGCATCCGACCTTGTGTCTTCGTCTCCTGAAAGCGACCGCAACATCAATCTACAAGGCTGCTCTAGATGTGTCCTACAGCCTGATGATGATCATGACTACTCCAAAAGACGCTGCAGCATTTGTTTCGAGTTGTTATAAGAAGCCGACGTCCGAGAGGCTAATTGCTTAAGTTCTTTGAAGTCGACTTTGTTTGTATTATTACTTTTGTAAAGAAATAAACTCATCAGTTTTGTTGTAACAACAGTTTGCATGATTCATTCATGCTTTTGTATGTATACCGTTTGTCTCAAAATATATTGTTTTAGTTAAAAACAATGATGCATACTATTGAAAGTTGTTGAATGTTGATATAGGTGGGATGATGATTGTATTTTCGACTTGCTACAAGACAATGAAGGGTGGGGCTACCGACTGTGGCATGTGGGAAGTAATAAAATGCAAGTTGTAGTGTGAAAGATGGACTTATAATAATAAAAATAGCAGACTTCAGATTGCAGGAATATTTAATGGCATTTCATTCTGCATGTCTGATTTTCTTTCCCACGTATGTCGAATCCCCACAGTGAGGCTCGACACTGAATACCGTTTATGACAGGGAAAACCCGTTTCTATGAATAGCAAAAATGGTGGTTAAGACGGAGGGTCCGTAAATAAAAACTTACGAAATGACCAGCCATACGTGTCTTCCATAACATAACTTCCTTAGAGACGATACAAGTCCTCAAGAACCAATACAAAACAAGAACTCCATCAAACTGCCAAAAACTTAAATACGATACAAGTCCTCAAGAACCAATACAAAATAAGAACTCCATCAAACTGCCAGAAACTGGCCAAAACAGAAGTAATAAGTCATTACAATGATATTATTGTAAAGTAAACAATCTTTCCTCTACGACCTGTAGTCTTGGTGTGCTGACCCCGGACTCTCAAGCCCCTGTAGTGACGAAGACCATGATGGTTCCTATATGCCAGAGGTTGTAATCATGAGTGTACTCGGAGGCACAACATGTAAAACATAATCAACAAACTAGAATGATCATTTTTTATTAATCAACTACTTTTACTAATCAACACGAACATAATCTTCTATAGAAAAGATTTTTGCATTGCATGAAAGAATAATAATCAATAAGTATATGAGAATATATGTCAATCAAAGAAAGTACCTGAATAGTATACTACTCCCTCCGTTTCTATGATTTCTTCCACCTTAAAAGTGGCACATTTCTTAAGAAAAACAATAAAATAAGTAAAAGTAGAGAGGGAGTAAAGTAAGTGGGCCACCTAGGTAAGAGAGAAGTGTGATAGAAAAAAGGAAAGTGGAAGAAATCAAAGAAATGGTTGAAAAAGAAAATGTGGAAGATATCAAAGAAACAGAGGGAGTACTTTTTAGTGATTCATCCGGGGCAATTTCTACTTTCATGATTTGTCATTTACCCACAAGCACGACAATTCCTTAGAGGCTTATCACGCTCCTCCATTGCCTTTTCTTTGTTAGACTTCAACCTTTTTCCAGAACCCTTATTTTTTGATTGTTTTAGAGGTAGAATAGTAACTTCTTTAGGGATTTTTGCTCCAATAAGCATTTCAATTTGAGCTTTCTTATCTTTTGACTTCCGACCATCTCTTGAAAGCAACTTCTCATTGAAAAATTTAACCTACAAGAAAATGAGACAATTACACTTCTATAGTCTCTACTTACACTTAGGGGTGTTTACCGGTCCAAACCCGGACCGGACCGGACCGGTTTGACCCGCGGACCGGAAACCCAAAAAACCCTAACCCGCGGACTGGACCGGTTAACAAAGAAATCCGGACCGGACCGGACCGGACCGTAAAAATACACTAAATTTGATATTTTTTTAAAGTGTGGACCGGACCGGACCGGACCGGGGACCGGTTACCAACTTTTTTGGGACCCGGAGACCGGACCGGTACGTGCCCCGGTCTGGACCGACCCGGACCTTACGGTCCGGTCCGGTCCGGTTTGCCGGTCCGGGTCAATTTTTGAACACCCCTACTTACACTACCTTTAGTCTCTTGTTATACTTTTTAAGAAGTGTAAGTGAAGCCTTTAAAAAGTATAAGTGGAGCCTTAAAGAGTGTAACCTACAAGAAATGAGACAATTACACTTCTATAATCTCTACTTACACTTCTTTTAGGCTCCACTTGCACTCTTCTTAAGAAGTGTAAGTGGAGCCTTTAAAAGTGTAAGTAGAGCCTTTAAAAGTGTAACCTACAAGAAAATGAAACAATTACACTTCTATAGTCTCTACTTACATTACTTTTAGTCTCTTGTTACACTTCTTACGAAGTGTAAGTGGAGCCTTTAAAAGTGTAATCTACAAGAAAATGAGACAATTACACTTCTATAATCTCTACTTATTTTACCTGTGTAAGTGGAGCCTTCAAAAAGTGTAAGTAGAGCCTTAAAAAGTGTAACCTACAAAAAAATGAGACAATTACACTTCTATAATATCTACTTACACTTCTTTTAGGTTCCACCTACACTTCTTAAGAAGTGGAGCCTTTAAAAGTGTAATCTACAAGAAAATGAGACAATTACACTTCTTGTATCTCTACTTGCACATTTTTAATGCTCCACTTACACTTTATAAGAAGTGTAAGTGGAGCATTAAAAAGTGTAACCTACAAGAATGAGATAATTTCATTTTAAAAGACCAATATCCTTGATAAACCAAATGAAGAATTCATACCAGAAGATGAAGAATTAACTGTAATGGTTACCATCTTCACAGAAAATAGACCAAGTGTAACCCTAAAATGATTAAAACTAAAATTAATAGTTTATTTGGTAAACAACAATAATAGGTGGGAAAGACAAATTGAATCAAGGATCAAAGTTGAAATTGATAGTACGGGGTCAATAAAAAGAGAGGAGAGCAACTTCCAAGGCTCCCGGTGAGGAAGAGCAACTTGAATTGGTTTAACGATGACCTACGATGAGATGTTGGATAACAAAGGTGCATGGTAGAATTGGTTCCGTACTACTTTATTAATTAATTAATGTTTGTGGATATATGGAGGGAGTAGCATGTTTGGGTAGAATGAAAGCATCAGCATAAATCAAAACCCCGACCCTCAAATTGTGCAACAAACATTTATTATTATCATGCTTCAACAAATTGCGACCTAATTACATACTACAGATTTTAATATGATCAAGGCTTAAAGCGATGAGTGATAAAAGCAAAGAAAACTAAAGAAAGAAAACAAAACAGCTAATCCACCTGCCAAACACTAAGCAAATTAACAACTGTCTTCCTTTATAGCTCAATTCATACAAACTCCGCCTAATAGTTAATGCTCCAACAGTCCTGGCTACTTTACACTATAGCAAACAAAAAGACGGAATCGGAAAAGCAAATAGATGTATATTACGGTTAGTAAATGTATATTACGGTTAACCTAATTAAATTAGGTAGATAACAATCTTAGAAATAAAATAAGTAACAATTTGATTGAGGAATTCGCTGCACAACAGATTGAATAATTCAATTCTGAAATCCGAAATTCGCTAATCGAACTGAGAAATTCGTTGCTCAACGAATTGTATAACACAGTCTTGAACTTCATGATTCGTAATCACTTTACAATAGACTTGAGAAACTGATTGATCAGTAGGCTAAGAAAGGGAGAAATCAACATAAATTCAAAAAATTTGTAACAACCATCCATGTAACAACACTAACACAAGCAGCAACTGAAATTGGAGAATAACAACGACATAGCGGCAAAAACACGAACAACACGAACAAAAGCGGCAAACTAGAGTGAAAAAATCGAAAATCGAAAACTAGAGTGACAAAATCGAAAATCAAAATTGCAGATAAGAAAATCACAAACCTAAAATCGCGGATGAGATATTGAGAAGATTGATTTAAGGATTAAGTAGCAAACTGATTGATTGAAGGATTTGAGAGGATAATTGAAGGATTTGAGAGGAGGAACCACTCTAAAATCTCTAGTCGAGCGTTGAATTGGGGGAAGAATGAAAGATATGATGACAAATAATAATTAGAGCGCGTGTTTTTTTTTGTTATTATATAGTTCGGACGGTTCGGACCGAACCTTGGTTCGCACCGGATCTCAACCCTATATATATATATATATATATATATATATATATATATATATATATATATATATATATATATATATATATATATAGGAGGAATTTTTCGAGCGATATGATTGGTCCGTTACATCAAAACTCAATTTAGTAGAGTAACATTAGTAATAATAAAAAATCAAATAAAGAATCTTTTAATTATTACAATAATAATACATTTAATCTATTATATTAATGTGATTGGTTACGATATGAAATATATATATATATATATATATATATATATATATATATATATATATATATATATATATATATATATATATATTATCCTTCATATATTAAAGGAATGACCAAGAGAAGTGATGTGGCAGCAAGAAAATTGAGTATTTTGAAATACTTCACCCACATCATCCGTGATCGATTAGGCAATTAATAATGTATGCAAACTAATAATACACCAAAAAGTATGTCAATGATTGGGTTGTCATGGGTTTCACAAACCATTTACCCATTAAAAAATCATAATTAAAAGACCCTAAAGCAGTCATATAATTACCCTATAAAACAGATTCTTCAATAGTCAAAAACCATAATCACGCAACAGTCACATAGAGGCCCGACTTCAACAATAAATCAATCATTGGCGTGGAGTTGCTCTTAATTGATGCTAAGGTTATATCCCTTCTCATTAAGTCCTTGGTTGTATATGTATATATTCCTGTAACAGTATTTGTAAATATATCAATCGTGAATCAATGATGAACGTACGAAGAATTTAACAACATTTTATTTGCAAAGAAATATAATGAAACAGGTACAATTATATTTTAATGAATTATTTTAGAGTGATTGTATGATTGTACATATATTATAATGAATCAATATGATTATATTTTAGACTGAAAGATTATATTTTTGCAGCATGTTATTCCAAAGAAATATAATTAATTCAATAACATCCGATCAATATACTAATTATTTGAATTGTGTACTTAAGATATTTGGAATTATTAGTACGGTTTAATAACTTCAAAATTGTTGAACATGCTTTAAATATTGATGAACAATCGAAGAATTTAACAGCATTTTTCCTGTGTCATTTATCTATAACTATGCATCGAGATTACTTAATACGTGGGAATCAAAAAATTGATAAAGTTGTCTTAAAAATTGATTTGGTGTTTGTCTACCTTTTGTCCAAATATAAAATTAGAAAACATTCAAAAAAATGAAACACTAAAGAATACAAACAACCCCGTGATGTTTCACGGGTCAATACACTAGTATATATATATAAAGAAGAAACTTTTCGAGCGATATGATTGGTCCGTTGCATCAAAACTCAATTTAGGAAAGTATCATTAATAATAATAAAAAATCAAATAGAGAATCTTTTAATTATTACAATAATATATTTAATTTATTATATTAATGTGACGTTCTATAATTTTCACCTAAAAATCTTGAAATTTCGTTTAACAAAAAGTTATCTTAAATAAAATTATAAAAATGAATTAATTAGATTCGTGGTAGAAAATGTTTTCACTAGATTATAAATTTCATATTATTTGCTCGAAAAAGTGATGAATGTATTACGTATAAAGATATTAAAGTTATTCCACATCGACAAAATATAATAAAGTGTTGAAATTCTATATTATAAATAATAATAATCATTTGTCCTTATATATCCATCAAAAATCTTTTGAGTCATAGAGAACTCTTAAGATTATAACCTTAAGTAATTATAGACACCCGCATTTTGACTGCCAGGTGTCTATAGCAGTTTCCAAAAAACATCTGATGATGATCGAACGCTAACGTGTTTCTACGCGCTCGGATATGGGCTCAAAACCATTAGTTGTTGGCTTAAGCACTTACGGAGTACAAATCTCACAAAACCAACCTCAAATTCAAGCTCGGTGGGTCGTTTCCAATCAAATAAGGCTAATTTGGGCCAAAACTGACACCGGAAATAAAACCGACTTTTAGCGATTGGGTCAACCCCGGTCAAAGTCGTTTCCGAGACACATAAACACAGCCACATAAACATCAAAAGTCCAACCCAAGATGCAATGTCCACAAAATACCCAACTCAAGGTCCAAAAACCGGACCATTGCGATCCAGCTGACCCACTCGATCGAATGTCAGCTCCACTCGATCGAGTGGGCCCTTAAACAGGCCCGACTGCAGGCGCACTGGGCCTAGGGCTGTTCAAAAACCGGTCCAGACCGACCAACCGGACCGAACCGGACAAGCCGGTCCAGACCGAACCGGACCTACCCCTAACCGGTCCGGTCCCCGGGTCCTCTTCCTCTGCAATTCCGGTTCCCGGTCCGGTCCGAGCTAAAACCCGGGAAAACCTTGTCCAGACCGGAAGACCGGAATTCAATAACAGATTCTCCAATTTCCTAACTTTGAACGCAACTCATCAAGTATTCAAGTCATCAACTCAGCAAATTTAATTTTCAAAAATTTCCGAATTCCCAATATTCCCAAAGTTTGACTTAGTAAATCGTTATATTTTCAAAATATAATCTCCCATAACTTCATCAACCTAATTCCGAAATAAATTCTAACTTCTAAATTCCTAAATAGCAAAACATACTTAAATAATTAAAAATACTATACAAAATTACTAATTCACTAATATACAGAATTACAAATGCAATATTATGTATTTATGTAGAACCTCTACAAATCTACAATAATTCTTGAATCTTGACTTCTTGTGGGTTTCTCCGAGTCTGCCTCCGCCCTCCGTGGACTGTGGACGCCGGACGCCGGACCTCGAAGTTCCAAACCAACTAACAGGTAATTTTTTTTTGGCCATCGTGTATTCGTGTGTTGATACTTGTTGATTGTGTTGAATACTTGAATGTTTGATTTTGGTTTAAAGGTTGTTGAACACTTTGGTTGAAAAGTTGCATGTGAATATGTGATTATGTGAATTGTGATATTTGTGAATGATGCGATGATGTGTGATGAGCAAAGGGAAGTTATTTTGTTTGTACTGTGAGTTTGTGACTGATGATGTGTGAGCAATTGAGCATGTGAGTATGTGACTTGTGAGTTGTGAATCTGTGCTGTGCATGTGCGTCTATGCTGTGCGTCACAAGGGTAAGGAATAAAGGATAGTTTTTATTTTGTGTGTACTGTTTGTCTGTGTTGTCCTATCTCGGCTGTCTGTGCAACGTGCAAGTGGCAATATTTAGTTGAATATTTTTTATTTGTTAATTACTTCTTTTTTTTAGGAATTTGTTAATTACAGATTTACAGTACTTTGTTAATAGTTTTAATTTCTAATTGTTTGAATATGATTTTAATTATTCGCTTATTTATTATTTTAGAATAATGAGGAGCTCGGTTTCGGAAAAATGACGACTTGAACCTGATTTGGAAGAGGTCGTAACACAAGAGCCGCTCACATCGGACTTTGACGTCGGTGTTGACGAGAATATAAATGTTTCTCAGACAAAACCAGAAACAGCTTTATTGCCTGTCAGGCCTAAAGTCCCAGGACGCAAGTACGTCGATGGTAAAACTAGGAGATCTGCTTATTGGGTGCATTTTCGTGAGTATGACGACGAGGAAGGTAAGCGAAGAGCTGAATGTATCTATTGTGAAAATAAAATATTTTTGTAGCTGATAGTAGTATAAATGGTTCCAAAAATGTTAAAAATCATTGGCTTGCATGCCCCGCTAATCCTGATGCTCCTACAAACAAGTCTAAAGGGAAACAAACTCAGTTAATAGGAGTGAAAATGAAGGGGAAGGTCAATTGAAAGGGTGGGTTTTGAATCTCGAGGAGGTTAGAGATGCAGTTGTTTACATGATCATAGTGGACGAGTTACCATTTTGGTTTGTTGAGAAAACTGGTTTCAAACGTCTTATGCATGTGACTTGCCCTACATTTCATATCCCATCTCGTGTCACTATAACTCGCGATTGTTATCAACTCTTTTGTAATGAGAAAACTAAATTGATCGAGTGTCTTAGAGTTTCATGTCAAAGGGTATCTTTTACCACTGATACATGGACTAGCATTCAAAAAATCAACTATATGTGTGTAACTGCTCATTATATCGACAATGACTGGAAGTTGCATAAGATCATTTGTTTTTGTCCTATCTATAGTCACAAGTGAAGGAGTTATGTCCACTGTCCTACGGATTAACCCGCTTAAGTCTATGTATCCGATATGCCTTGCTAGAGGTCGATGTCGGATTGACATGTAAATGAGTTACGTGTCTGGTAGTCTTAAGTGGGCCCATTGGGTCACACACAATATGTACGGGATATTATTAATATATATCGATATATTAAATATATATCGGGTCAGTAGTAATATTGACCCAACTGCGTTGTCAGGTTATGGTAATTAGAGTTATACTAATAATCTAATTATGGTAATTAGGGTTATAGTAATAACCTAATTCTAGTTTCTCATCTCCTATATAAGGAGGCTCATATGATGAACCAAGATATGGAATTAAGAGTATTGACTCATAATATATATATATATATATATATATAGGGAGTATTCTTCTTCTTCTTATAAATAGTTATAAGAGAGATATAGAGAGAAGTTGTGAGACGGTCTCACGTACCTTTATACTAGCATATACGTCGCAGTTCTGTACCCGTGTGGATACCAAAGAAGGCATCACGTTTGGGGTGCTTTATTCTATCCGTGAAGATTATTTATTCTGTCCGTGGGAATTATTTATTCTGTCCGTGAAGATTATTTATTCTGTCCGTGGAGATTATATATATTTATGGGTTTATTATACTTCTTATTAATATGCTGTTCCGCTGCAAATAAGGTATAATTATTATCCCTCTACTTTTGTCTTTTCGGTTAATACTCGTAACAGGTTCTTGGATTTAAGGGTTGTAACCCTACAGTGGTATCAGAGCCTCTGTTATGTAGTATTAATCAAATCGACCTGAATCTTTGTCTCATAAATGGTTATGAGGGATTCTATTGCGTATTAATTTGATTATATGTTCCATCCTGCGAGAATTGTTCTCATGTTTCATCTATGCCGTGAGTAAATTGGATTAATAATGATTGTGACGCAATTTTATTATTCTCTGCCGCAATTTGTTTATGCTGATCTCATGCGTTAAATAAATAAGACATCATGTTGTTTTGGCTATCTCATGGGTGACTTAGACGTCCTGTGAAAGTTTCACATGGGTTAAGTTTAGGGTTTCATTGCTTAACAATAAGTTAGCCTAATCTATCATCTTATTGATCAAGTTTAGGGTTTATTTTATTTCTTGAGTTTAAAGTGTTAAATTCCGAAATTGATTCGTAAAATTAATTTAAGATCTAATATTGATTATTTCTAATTTAATTTTGCCCTAATTTGACCCACTAATATAATCCTCAATTTCCTTGTTGACGATGAGACTAATTAGATTAGGTCAAGATTCGATTGAAATTGGGAACTAATATTATTAGAATTTTATTAACGATGAGTCCTAATATGATTAGGACAAGACTCGATTTTTGTAAGTAAGAACGAGTGTGACTCGGTTGGCACGAGTATGACTCGGTCGACACGGGTATATCCCGGTTGGAACGGGATGACCCGGGCGACAAAGGTTTGACCAAGACGACACAATATTTACTCGGGCGACATGGTGTCGGGTCGAGCGACGCTTTTAAGAAAAATCGTTTTCTCGCGTTTGTGTGTTGATTATGAATCAAACACGGATTATACTTTTATTTTTCCGAATCAATGAAAAATTAGTTTTCTAAATCGGCTAAATAATTTTATGCATTTTAATTATCATTTAATCATAAATGGGTCGGGAAAAGAGTTTCTCGGGTCCTATTTGATTTTGATGAAACGTTCATCTATATGACAATTATAAGTTGCAGATCGATTGTGAATCGAGTTTTGTATATCCGTTCAATTTTTCCGGGTGGGAAATTGTTCCTCGTAGTTGGAAAAATGAAAGATATTGGTGAAATTGTTCAAACCAAATAGCAATTATGAATTGTTATATGATTATGAATCAAAATATGGGATCTTTTAACTTGTTTTATACACATATCACTAGTAACAATTGGATTATTATGTCATATGATGCATGTTTTTTTTTATTGTTTGATACTTGTGACTTGTGTGCTAAGGTTGCCTTGTAAGTTGACCTAGCAGCATGGTTAGGACCCATATATATGCATTTAATCCCTCGCACAAATATTAAGCATTGTCTTTCCAGAATTGACCACTACAACAATTTCATATTATTGGTTGAAGTGACTGCCTAAGCGGTGCTTTGCCGATGTGTGTGGACTGAGTAGGTGGGTAACGGTTACCCGCAGGTTCAGTCTGGTTTGCTTAACATTGCTATCAAGTCGGACTTAGGCTTTGAGACAAATAGTTGGTGTCATATGATGACTAATTCCGACGAACCAAGAATTACATATTGATGTAATTGACAATGTCGTTGTCTACCTTTACTTTTGGAGCTTGAGCAGTGAGCCCAAGTTCACTTGAGCGACAAAAGGTTGAGGATCTTGGAATATTATGCGAACTTGAGGGTAGTTTTCATGATTTTATCTTAAAATTGTTTAAGATTATTAATATTAATTATCGTTTTACTTTGCATATAATTGTAGTTGTAATTTAGTCCCTTTATCACATTTATTAAAGATGAGTTTGAATTGTTCAACCTCGTCGATTGGTATCTTGAGAATCGTTCTCAAAATTAGAGATACGGATTTTGTCCTTGTGAAGGATAATTCCGACAAATTATTACCAATGTTAATGTGTACAGTATGGACTGTATAATTAGAGTCATGAAGATGATTATAAGTACCAAAATTAATTGTTTCAATAAAGGGAACCGTTCCCATTAAGTGAGAAAATGTTGAAGATGATCTAATTACTCCATGTCATACGATGACGTGATTATATTGATAATCTATCAGGAAATTTTGGATGCTTCGTTCTAAAGAATTAGGAATTGAAATCGTTTCAATTAGTCCTAAGTTTAGGTCATTTTATTATGAATAAACATGTGACTTAATAAGGTTTCTCCCCTTTTAGCATGAGATGTTAAAAGAATGAACATTTATCAAGAAGGCAAATAATACTAATGTTCTATGAGTTCATTAAGAAAATTGCTTGAGATAATGATTAATGAATCTAAGACGTTGGTTAAAGTAAGGGAAGGACAATCGTTGTCATACCCAAACTTGTTGCCAAATTTAGATTAGGTACGATTTTATTAGTCATTAATGTAATGACAAATATGTGGCATTGGTAGATAACTTTCTAGAAGTGTCTAGAAATTCTGCAAATCAATTGAAGTATGACTTCAAGTGTGTATATATGTTACTAGAGTAATTGTTACTTTTATTCTACTGATTTGGTATAAAGATACCAAATGTGATTATTACATTGTAGATGTGATGGCTCAAAGAGAGTGGAATAATGAATTAAGTGAGCGTTTTATGATTGAAATGGACAAATGTTGTCGTTTCAGTTCATAAAAGAAAATCACTTGATTTTATTTTAAAGCTTAATACTGGGATTGAATAATTGTTATTCTTGTACTAGTCATAAGCAAGAATATTGATTTTGTTTCATGTATGGGCATGAAAAGTTGTGATAAAAGTAGAACAATTGTTGCTCTATACCTTGCAAGAATATGAGGTACAATAAGGCTAACATGATTGTTGAGCTCTACATTCCTAGTAGTGACTGCTTTTATTTGTAACATAACAACCAAAAGGTTCAAGTCCCTCGACTCAAGTTTTACCTATTATGGCATTGTCCTTAATCCATGAGACAAGAAACATAAGAATAAGTTTCATAATGATGAAATTATAAACCTTATTGATAAGGATCAATTGAGGAAAATGGATCTTGTTTAGATGGATAAATGACATTACAAGTGACTCCTATTAATTGTAGTGGGAGGGTACTTAGACTTGTTAGACCACACATATACAGATCAGATATGTGTGAATTTAACTAGTGATGTTGCAAAATGGGTAACACGTGTGGTTTTGTTCGATATGATTGAAACAGGGAGGAATTGAACTAAAAGATTGTGATCATCTTAGAAGTAGTGAAAAGTGTTTCAAACTACATCGAACCGTATTTGATATGATTTGGTCTATGATGAGTTATGCAGATTTTATTGACTATTTAGAAAGTTATGCACTATAAAAGTCTTTGTACAAATATTGATGAGATTGTCCATGTAAGTCGGAGAATAGACACCATATGAGATATGGATTGAAAATGTTCTTAAAAGTCTTTTCTTAATTATCAAGTTAAGTTTAAAGAAAATTGTTTTCTAGAACTTAGACTCAATTATGACATGTGTTTTATTAGGGGTATTATGTTAATTTTACAAACCATCCAAAGAACAAAACTGTTTTGTTGCATGGAGTGGTATGTTTCTTTTAAAAATATGTGATTTCAAATAGAAACAGTGGGAGTAGAATCGACCTTGAATTGTTCAAAGTTAACAGGAATTCTCTACAACTATTGAAGAGAATATTGATGCATTCATGAAAAGTCATGATCATCTTACCTGCAAAATATTACCCTACATAGGTTTGACCTATGATGAAACAATAATGGGCAAAAACTTCAAAAGTCACATAAAATCTAATAGATTCTATATACCATAACTACCAAGTATAGACTTTGGTTAAATGGGTCTTATAGTGAAGAATAGTCTTCAATATAAAGACGATGTAGATTGATATAAGAGTATCTATGAAGCATAGTAGATAGTTAAGGATTGATCTCATAGTAATGACTATGGAAAAATTCTTTTTACAACATTATGCTTGAGTCTATTAGGAACGATTTAGCATTTTGATTGTCATCACTCATTTGATGAGTTTTGGACATATATGTGTGAAATACATTTCTTGAAAGAGATGCAATATGATGTGTGTGCGACTCATCGTATGAATTTCATATTATCAAAATTGCTTGACGAATGTGAATGATCCAATTTGATTGGAGCAAGTATTATGGAGTAGTATCTTCGTTCTTAATGTGGTAATTCAAAGATGTTTGTTTTCCTTTGAGACGAAGAGAGACAGAGTGTGTACAAGAGGCTAGTGGGAGTGCATTTATCGGTATGATTTGGTATGTAAGTGACATACTTCTCTAACTAAACGCCATTTGGTTGCTTTAGTCTATGAGACTTTGCAAGAAATGTGTTTATTATGTGCTCGTGTGACGAGTAGATACTAATCTAGTGAGTGTCACTAGAATGCTATATAAGAATTGTTCCTTTGCGCTTAAGAAGCAAAAGAGGAATTATTTAAGAGATGCACATGATGTGATAAACGAATTATTGTAAACAAGTTACAACGATTCATATTTCCAAATAGACAAAGATGACATGAGATTGTAATCTCGGTATATTTTGTTTTGGATGAGAAGTTGTGTGTTGGAACGGTTCCAAAGAACAAATTTATGACTAATATTATAACTAAAGTTAGTGTTCTATTGCTTCTGAAGCAAATAGACGTTTAATTACGAATCAAGCACACTCAACTTTAAAGTTTATGAAGCAATTTGTTGCTTATGAAACTATCAGTTTTACCTTAACTGAGAGAAGGTAGATTGATCATATGCTTGTAAATAATCGATACAAATGTTGTATGTCCCGAAACCTACTCTACATAAAGATCATATCAATTATGATCGGTATAAGATGCATGGGCGAGTGGTCTTAGTACTTTTAGAGGTGTTTGGTTTAGTGGGAGTTATTTTGATAATTGATATATGTGTGGCATATTGTCATTTGGTTAATGTAACCGAGTTTTGTCCCTAAATAATTTACATTGATGAAATAGATCACTAAGTACGTGACTTAGTCTTGGAACTCTATTTGGATGATGTAATTATTTTGTCTCTAGTCAGGGTATTGTGTTGGGACATTTGAATACCTTTAAATGACTAGTGTGTGAGTTGGTTGATGACTAAGTTCCTTGAGTCATAAGTATTGAGATACTAAACCAGGCACACGGGTGTATGTTAAGAACATGCATTAGACAGACCCGCCGAAAAGGATTTTACTAAGATTTCGCTTAGTGTCAGTAAAGTTCTTTGCAAGTTATGAACTTGTACGGTCTTTAGACCTGAGTCTTTGACTATTCTGTACATGTGATGTGTATACTTTGATACTATTCCTCGTCAGCTGTGAAAGGGGGCTATGGATGGTTATTGGGCATGCATGGATCATGTGATAGGATGTGGTTAGATAAGAGGGGATTTGCTCTTCCTTTATTGAAGGGAATTTATTGTTTCTTGGCCACTCGAATAGTGTGACTTGTGCAAATGCGTGGCCGCGCTCAGATAGGATGATTGTCATCTATCCGCTCTTTTAACAAGTCAACTCAAAGATTCGAGTAAAAGATTGAGACATACGAGGATGACACTTCTTCTTACCTCATTCTCAATTGGAGACAATAGTAGCAAAGAGACTTAACGCCGTTCTTGAGAGGACATGTACAAGTGGGAGACTGAAGGAGTTATGTCCACTGTCCTACAGATTAACCTGCTTAAGTCTATGTATCCGATATGCCTTGCTAGAGGTCGATGTCGGATTGACATGTAAATGAGTTACGTGTCTGGTAGTCTTAAGTGGGCCCATTGGGTCACACACAATATGTACGGGATATTATTAATATATATCGATATATTAAATATATATCGGGTCAGTAGTAATATTGACCCAACTGCGTTGTCAGGTTATGGTAATTAGAGTTATACTAATAATCTAATTATGGTAATTAGGGTTATAGTAATAACCTAATTCTAGTTTCTCATCTCCTATATAAGGAGGCTCATATGATGAACCAAGATATGGAATTAAGAGTATTGACTCATAATATATATATATATATATATATATATATATATATATATATATATATATATATATATATATATATATATATAGGGAGTATTCTTCTTCTTCTTATAAATAGTTATAAGAGAGATATAGAGAGAAGTTGTGAGACGGTCTCACGTACCTTTATACTAGCATATACGTCGCAGTTCTGTACCCGTGTGGATACCAAAGAAGGCATCACGTTTGGGGTGCTTTATTCTATCCGTGAAGATTATTTATTCTGTCCGTGGGAATTATTTATTCTGTCCGTGAAGATTATTTATTCTGTCCGTGGAGATTATATATATTTATGGGTTTATTATACTTCTTATTAATACGCTGTTCCGCTGCAAATAAGGTATAATTGTTATCCTTCTACTTTTGTCTTTTCGGTTAATACTCGTAACAGGTCCTCGGATTTAAGGGTTGTAACCCTACAACAAGGGTAAGGATATAGCAAACCTTCTTGATGGTTGCATCAAATCATGGGGTTTAGATGATAAAGTCTTTACTTTGACTGTTGATAATGCTAGTTCTAATGACACTGCTTGTTTGGAACTAAGAAAATTTCTTCAAAATAAGCCTAATACAGTTGGGAATGGGGATTATTTGCATATGAGGTGTGTTGTGCATATTATCAACCTTATTGTGTGGGATGGTTTAAAAAAGAACAAGGACTCAATCAGTAGGGTTAGGTATGCGGTTAAATTTGTTAAAAGTTCTCCTACTAGAGTGAAATTCTTTAAGGATGTTGCAAAGAGGTATACACAATCTGAGAAGTCATTATCTCTTGACGTGCCTACTAGATGGAACTCTACATTTGATATGTTGGAAACCGCTTTGAAATTTAAGGATGTATTTGGTGATGTAAATGTTCCAGTTAACCCTTCAGGAAATGAACTTGGTCCAGGTTCAGATGATATTGATGAGTTTGAGAATCCTATTGAGGTAGAACATTCTGGTGCTCCTAGTGACCATGATCACTACAAGAAAAGCGGAGCTTAGCAACCGATATTTACCGACCGTCGAAATATCAGTCGGTATTAATGAATACCGACCGACATCAGTCGGTAATATCATTTTCGGTCGGTAATTTACCGACCGATAGATAACAGTCGGTGATTTACTCCGTCGGTCGTTATTCATTCCAATTACCGACCGAAAACATAGTATTACCGACCGATTTTAGTCGGTTGGTGACAATTTCGAAATAAACCCCAACAGCTTTCATTCACTATCTGATTTCGTTTAAAAAAACAAACAAACACGGCTATACTCCTTCCCCTTCGCGAATCAACCCTAACCCCCCGCCCTCCCCCTCGCCAAATGCCACCGTCGCCGGCGCCACCTTTGCCGGACTTCTTCCCTGCCGCCGATCCATCGTCGGTGTTCTCCCCTTTTCCTGAAAATCCCCAATTTCAAGTAATGGTATGATTTTTAATTGATTTTGTTGTTTAATTTTGTTTAGATTTACTTTATTGTTGTTGTATGCTAGATGAATTCAACCTAGATTAGTTTAATTTAGATTAATTTTATTTTTGTTAGATTAGGGTTAAATTAGATTTAGGGTTAAATTAAATTTTAGTTTTGGATTTATGGTCAAATTAGATGAAAAATTGTTGAAGTTAGATGAAATTGGTCTTAGGTTAGATTTATTGTTAATTGTTGATTAATTATTGATAAAGGTTTAGTTTTCTAATTGTTGAAGGTTGTAAAATGATTTAATTAGATATTACTATGTTAGGTTAGCTTAATTTGTTGGTTAGGGTTAAATTAGATGAAACAATAGTCATTTGAAACAAAATTGGGGGGTTTTAGATGAATTTGTTGATTATTTGTTCAAATTAGTGTTAAATTAGATTTATTGTAATTGTTAGTATTTATCTACTAATTTGTGTTGTAGTTGATAAATTGATGAAATTGGATCTTAGGTTAGGTTAACTTAGCTTAGCTTAGGGTGATTGGTGGTTAAGGGTGAAAGGATGAAATTTTGGGATTTTGGTTCTTAGGTTAGAGTTAGATAGTTCAATATTGATATTTGGATACTAATTTGTATAGTAAGGTTTAGGGATGAAGTTGGATGTCAGCTTAGGTAGCTTAATTTTGTTATGTTGGTGATTTAAGTAATGTGATGGTGTAAGATTGTTGTATTATGGTTATTTACACATAAAATAAGTTTTACCCCGTATTTGATTAATTTTGTCAATAGAATTTAAATTGAGAGTTGTTTAGGTTAAGGTTACATAAATTGAGATTATTTTCGGTTATACGATTGATACGGAGTATCATTTTTTATGAATAAGCATTTAGTAAGGATTATAATGATGATTTGCGAACTAAGGGATATCTTGAACATGAATTTGGTTATCAAACTTCTAATTGATTAAGGAGTGCGACATATTCAAGTTTAGAGATGCTCATCGTAATATATATTTCTTGATAGCTTATGGGTTGGTTTTGTGTTTATCATCAGATCGAGACTATCATTCTTTTGTGGTAACATTAAGTATAAGAACGCACTAAGCTAGTTGTTTTGTTGCTTGATGATCTCTTTTTCATGTAATCACGGATACATGTTATTTCATGTAGCTTGATTGTTTTTCTTTGTGGACTGCTTGGGAAAACATGAACTTAATAATTTGTTGTACGAAAAAATCTTAGTAATATTGTTCTAAAGTTTTCAGATGATGTCAACATTTGTTATGAAGAAGTTTTGAGTGCACACTGAAGTTGATTCAAGTACTACTTTATCGGTGTATGATCTCCCTCAGTTTTTAGCCAGGTATTTTTTTTTAAAAGATATATGATGTTCCATAATATTTGATTATCAAGATGTATGTTTAGTAGATTAAAACTTAAGTAATGCATGATTATCCAAATATTAACTTGACTAGTGACCTAGGGACGGAGATTTAACGACATCAACCTAATACTCCATATATATTTTGTGCTTATAGGTTTTTTCTACTTTTGGAGATGTCAATAAAAGTCAAGGAGGAACACAAATACTTTATGATCCAATCATGAGTGAGTGAGGTACTCTTTCATTCGTTGATCGAACACCAAAGACAAAGTCGATGAAGGATTCTGAGATGCACTTACTACTTCGTAATAGATAGTCCACATGCACTCCCATTGTTTAGAAATAAGTCAATTTGCTATGAGAAAAGGATTAGGTATTTTTTTTTTTACAATAAGAGGAATGTGATATTGTATATTGTATGTGCAAGCTATTGTATCTTCTGGATGAAATTTAATTCAAATATTTCATGATTTGGATATAAAAGAATGTGAGTTTGTTGATATGTGCAAGCATGTGCAAGCATAAGCATCCAGGTGGCAAAAAACAAGAAAAGAGTGCAGTGATGTGCAAAATTCACCGACCGCACTATTGTAATTACCGACCGCACTATTGTAATTACCGACCGTTTTTCACATTACCGACTGAACATTCGGTCGGTAATTACCGACTGCTATATCATTTACCGACTGGAAAATCGGTCGGTAAAAAAAATTACCGACTAGGATTACCGACCGATTTTGGTCGGATGCAAATTACTTAAAATCAGTCGGAAATGAAGTTTACCGACCGTTTTCTCACCATACCGACCGATTTTTTCGGACGGTAACCCGTAATATTCTTGTAGTGGATTGGGGTGTAGTTGAATCATTGATGAAATTTTTGAAGGAGTTTAAAGTGTTGACTGAAAAAGTTTCTGCTTCATTGTATGTGACTAGTGATTCTAGTTTCTTTTTCATTGCTCGTGCATTTCATCAGTTAAATAAATTTAGTGCTAGCGATGATGATGACTTTAAAGCTATGTCATGTGCTATGAAAAAGAAATTTGACAAGTATTGGGGAGATGTTGGGAAGATGAATGTCTTGGTTTATATGGGAGCTATTCTTGATCCGCATGTTAAGTTAGTAGGTTTGAAGTTTGCTTTCACTAGTGTTTATGATGCGCCTAAAGATGAAGAAATGAGCAAACTAGTGTATACTAAAGCAATGGGGTTATTTGATGAGTATAGGAGATTATATGCTCCTTTGGCTCCTCAAAATGATGAGAGTACACATGTTGTGGGTAGTAGTGTTGGACATGATGATTCTTTAGATTTCGAAAAAGCTATTGAACGTCAAGTTCGGAGGACAAGGTCGAATAGTGGGTATTCAAAATTCGAGCTTGATAGATATTTAGAGGAAATACTTGGGGACCACGAACAAGATTATGATGTGTTGACATGGTGGAAACTGAACGCTCCTAGGTACCCTATTTTATCACGTTTAGCACGTGACGTTTTAGCGGTGCCTATTTCTACTGTAGCTTCAGAGTCCTCTTTTAGTGCCGGTTGTCGACATCTATCACCATTTAGAAGCTCATTGACCCCAAAGGTAATATATATTTAGACATTTTAGTTCTTATTTATTTTTTCTACTCTCTTTTAATTTTCTTTGAATGTCTATTGAAGACTTTAACCACAAAAATTTATTATTTTATGTCATCTAAGATTGTTGAAGCACTCTTATGTGCACAAGATTGGATTCAGCCAAGAAATGATAAAGGGCTTAACATGGAAGAAAAGTTAGAAGAACTTGAAAAACTTGAAAAAAGTATTTCCGAACTAATACACTTATTTAGTTATTTTCATTAAATTTATACATTATTATTCCTATTGCAGACTTACTTAATATTTTCCTAAGTCCTAACATAAGTTGTCAATTTAATTTTATATAGATTTGACGAATACGACAATAGTCGATGAAGAAGATGTCGTTGTCCAACTTTGAAGATTGACGGCCTCAAAGATTCGAAGATTTTATTAGTCTCGTCAATTCGTCATTATTAAATTCTAAGCATACATTATTAGTTTCCTACTTTATTTTTATCTTGGACTTTGCTATTTACTTCTCAATTTTGATTACGTATTCATGTGTAAACATTATACGTTGGCATGTTGCATCTTAACCAAATTCTTACAAGTTATAAACTTACAAGTTACAACCACTTACGTGCTAGTCGGGTCGACCGGTCCGGTCCGGGTTCAGACCGGTCCGACAGGTCCGGTCCCGGTCCGGTCTGACACCCATCCGGTCCGGTTTCCGGTTCTGATGACGCCCTTTGGCGGGTCTTCGGTCCAACCGGGTCCGGTCTTCGGTCCAACCGGGTCCGGTCCGGTCCGGTTCCGGACCGGTGAACACCCCTAACTGGGCCACTGATCGCCTCCTAATCGGATCGATCGTTAACGAAGGACGGGGGATCAAACGATATTTGTAAGACTCGGAATAACACAACAACTACTAGAGTAATCGTGGTAAGTCGAGGTCGGTCCACAGGGAACGGTGTGTGTTGTGAAGCTTAAAGTGTCGTGTTCGATGTCTTAGAGGGGGGGGTTTGCAAAGGTCGAGTCTATATTTGAGGAATAACTACGATGATGGCTTAGAGGTGGTCAATCTAGGGAAAAGGTGTTAGGGAGAAGTCGGGATTCGGTACTTGGAGTCTAAGAAGGTCGGAATCGAGTTTTTGTCGCAATATTGATAAACTCACCTAAAATCCCGCTTTCGCGGCGAATGAGGGTAAGTCCCTAGTCATGGTAATTTCTACCCCGAGTTTCCCCATATTGATAGAAATTAGTCAAGGTCGGTCTAGTTGGCCGGACTAAAACAACAATGACACAACACCATAAATAAGATAAACCAACATGCAAGCAACCCACCAACATCCTTATATTCAAATAATTCAAGCCCTCATCCCTAAACTCCCCAACAAGAAATCTACTCACACATCATTATGGAAATCATCATAACATGCATATTAATTAGATCTAAACAAGATGATGATGAGAAAACAACACAAAAACTAAACTAGAGATTAGAGAGTGGAAGAGAATTATACCAACTATGTAGATCTATAAGAAATAAGAAGATATCATAGATAAAGATTGAATCTTTGATGAATAAAGTGGAGAACTTGTCACTAATCCTCCAATAAACCCAACAAATCTTCAAATAAAACTTGGATAATCTTCTTACAACCTTGAAATCTAAATAATTGTTGATGGAAACTTGTAGATCTACTACTAATTACTATGTAAACTACTAGAATTTTTGAGGATTTTTCTAGATTACTACTACTAATGGATGGTGTGATAGGATGGTGGAGTGGTGTAATGCCTTCCCTCCTTAGCACAATGGAGAGGTGAGTTAGGCAATGAATTAGGGTAACATATATATAGTAATCTCTTAATGGGTCCTTAACCTAAAGCCCAAATCCAACTTTATGCTCCATTAGTGAGACAATCTCCCTTTGCATCTCCATGGGGTGAAACTTCGCCCTGCGGACTTGACGATAATTCCCACCGGGTGATTTCGCCCGGTGAGATTTTCTTCCATTTTTCGCGTTTTCGGCACTTCTTTCCATCAGGCGAAATTTCACCCGGTGGGCGAAATTTCGCCCGGTCAGTTTCGCCCGGTTGGTAAGCTCGGAAAATCTTCGGGAGGCACTTTTCACCGTCGAGTGAAATTTTGCCCGGTGGTGTCTCACCGGGCGAAATTTCGCCCGGTCATTTTTCGTGGCCTCGAGTCTTGTCTCATTCTTCGTTTGTTCGATCGGATAGCTTTAAACTTTAACTTGTGTGCTTTGCTCTTTGGACGGTTTTCCCTTCTCTTGTGCTCGTGGAAGCTCAATCGTGATTTTTGTAGCAAAACCTATCAAAATTGATAGAAAAACTACCAAAAACACGTAAGACGCACAAGAGGGACGCTAATGCGAGAAGTACGCAAAATATGGCGATAATTGCACTCAAGACTCGCAAAACGAGGGAAAAACGGGTCTAAATGGAGGGAAAAATGGTCTAAATTTAGCACACAACAATTCCCCCACACTAAACCGTTGTTCGTCCTCGAGCAAAGACCCAAAAAGAAATTACAAACTACTACTACTAGCTAGACTACGCTAATCCGATACGGGGCAATTAACGGGCCCGCTCCGTCCCTTCAACTCACATCGAAATACTTATGAGGTAAAGTACTCCCATGCAAGGCAAGTTGGGGCTTGCTCAAAATGGTGGATGCGACTAAACACACAAAAACACATAACACGAAAGAATAGATGCATCCAAAGCAAAAATAAAACACCGAATCCCTCATCGAGACGGCGGGGAAAGACACCGATTACTTACCTAAAACAACAATAGACTTCCAAGATAAATAACCCACGTAAACAAGGACCAAAGCCTAATACTATGACAATTAAGCAATATAGATGTTGATAACTTAGCCTAGGTCCGCCTAACCTTCTAAAGGGGTACTACGGGGCGTATAATGGAGTGGAAAAAGTGAACCATGGATTCGTTCGACACTGTAGGTAGGTGCAGTCCCGCTCTCTTTAGCTAAGCCAAGAGGGTCGTTCCAAAACTCGAATTTCCTAAATTATCCCAAATAAAAAGGTGGAGTGTTTACAATTATTGGGATGGATCGACTCATCACCGCTATCTTCCAACCTCGGGACTCGGTCCTCTAGTTGGCACTTCACGGCAACGAATCGATCAAAGGGCTTTTTTTTTTTGAAGGAGACATTTTTGACATTTTGATTTTCATTTGAAGCTCCTTTTCTTCTCCTTTGTTTTTCTTTCTTCTTTCATGTTTTTGTGCCCTTTTTCTCTTGCTTTGGTTTGCCCTTTTTGGCTTTTTGATGTGGTTTATAACCAAGCTTGGAGGTTATTTTTGTGTAAACTTATTGTGATGATGTATAGGTGGAGGAAAAATAGGTAATCGAGAACGCGCGCCATTCCGGTTAACCCACAAAAGATGGAAAGGATTTGGACTAAAGGTGCAATGGTCATTCGAGCAAGGTCACCTAGAAAACGGGATGCGGAACCAAGGCCTAACTCCTCCATGGGTGGTCAAGGTGGTCAAATGCAAACCCCGAATTAAACATCTAGTAGAAAAGGTGGACTCAAAGCTAAAGGATCAACAAATTCATTGCCTAAGAGTCATTCTACTAGACTAAGGTCCAAAATCTACAATGGGTTATCTACAATGGAATGTAAACTCTTGTTATAAGATTTGTAATCGGGTTTTCAAAAAGTTTTAATCCTAGACACGCTATACAAAAGCAAAACAAAACATAACACACGAAAATGAAAAAGCAAATAAAAGAAAACACAAGTAAAGTCATGAACTCCATACTCCATCAACATTCAAGCACAATCAACCACAACACCAAAATGCTCAACTTCGAGAGCCTCCAATAGCAACAACTTAACTCCTCTACAAAATTAAAGAAGAAAGAAGGAAGGAAGTTACCAAGCGGGTGCTTTCATAATCTCTTCAATTCGCGCTATTAAGGTGGTGGTTACCTATAAGAGTAGAGAACAAGACCATACACGGGACACGAAACATAACGAGAAACGAGAAAAGAGAAGAAAAAGAAAAGAAAATGTTTTTGATTTTTCGAGTTTTTCAAATTTTTATGGATTTTTGAAAGATTTTTGAAAAATAAAAGATAGTAGACTCCTCCCCCACACTAAAACTGTACATTGTCCTCAATGGACAAGTAGGGAAGAACGAAAAAGACGAAAAAGAAAAATAAGAAAAATCTTTTTGGATTTTTATGATTTTTCGAATGTTTTTGGGTTTTATAATTTTTTGAATGTTTTTGGATTTTTCAAAAATATTGAGAAAAGGAAAAGAAAATAAAATAAAGAAAACGATAAGATAGTGGCGTGCCTAGGTGCAATCACATCACCTAGACCCTAACCAAGTGGCTAAGAAAATGAAAATGAAAGAAAATAAAATGAAAGGATGAAAAATTGGGCGTAGGTGTAGTCACGTCACCTAGCCCGGATTAAGAAAAATTGAGAAAGATTTGATTTAAAAAATTTTGGATTTTTCAAAAGGGGTCAATGGCGTAATCACATCGCCAAGAGACCGGGAGCAATACCAAGGCCGCGACGGCCACAAAAAATCATTAAATGGTACGGTGGGACAGCTTGCAATTTTGTTCAAGATAAAATGATCACAATGATTATAATTATGGGACAGGGAATAAGGAACAACATTAATTCATATACAATTGTAAATTAAGACTCACCGACTCCACACATATTTACCCACAACACATACGAACCATATAATCTACCGACTCTTGTAGGGGGGGTCTAGTCTGAATAGTCATTTGACGCAAAGGAGGCCGTGGGAGTTCCTTCACCGGTATACTCCCAAACTCCTACATCCCCCGAGTTGTTCAGTCGGAATTCACAGGGACCTGGAGGTAGGTCCCAATTACGAGGGTTATAAATATTGGTTCGGTTTTTGCTGGGGACAATTAAGGCTCGGTCATGGCTAAGAGAGACGAGGCGGTGGTCAGGCACATGAAAGATCCAAGTAGGGAAGTAAGCCTCGTCAAGCCAGACACGGGGGTCATGTGGTTTAAGATGGTCGGTCGCATAACCCAAACTTTTTTGCTATTACAGTCACAAGACCACCACAGTCGACAGAGGGGCGCTGATCAATGATAATTTGATGAAAGTGTAACGCCACGACAATAGGTAGGTCAAGGGGATATGGGTTACCGAGTAAAGAGTCACATATCAATTGTAGGACACATACATTGAGGTTAATGATGTTATCGATAGATGGCAAAAGACAGTGTGAAAGGATTTCAGCAAAATAACGAATGGCTGGGTTACGGATTTCAGCGGTAAAATTAGAATTGGGTTCGAAATCACGTTGACCCGGCGCTATGCGCCTCCACAAGTCTCTCCTAGTCGCACTACTTTGCGAATCACATAGGGGTCTACTTAGTCCGGTACCCGATGAGGGTAAACCTAGAGCTAAGCTAAAGTCGGAAATATTTAAACAGTGATTTCTACCAAACAAATTAAATTTGAACTCTTTAGGTGTGGTCGGGTTATCGATTGTAAAGGTACTTAAAAACTCACAAGTCGAGTCTTTGTTTGTGCAAGGCACAAAATCAAGGAGTTTACTAATACCAATTTTAGACGATAACTCTCTAATATCGTTCTTAATTCCTAGAGTTTTCATTGTGAATGGACAAGGCCATCTCGTACTTTGAAAAGCTTTTTCAGAGAAGGTACGAGCAAGGGGTGAATTAGGGCACGGTAAAAGTTTAGGCCTAGCGGACTTACTAGAAGATGAACATTTAGAAGGATTAGAAGTCGAGGCCATACCTTGTTTACGCGCGGCTCTTTGGGCTCTTGTCTCCATGATAATAATTTGCAAGAAAAATCCCAAAACTTTTGCTTCTCCTTTCTTCAAAAACCCATAATAAATATTCACCCAAGTATGGGAAGGAGTTATGAATGGAGGTTGAATATGGTGTATGGCAAGTGGTGTAATGATTTTGTGATGGTTGAAAGGGTGAACTGATGAGTGAGGTGAAGAAGGTGGTATAAATAAGGGTGTTTGAGAGGGAAAGTGAAAGTTTAAAGTTTGTGGTAAAAATTTGGTGTAAAAATATTTGGAGGGAAAGTTATGTTGAGGTAAATTGTTGGAGGGAGATGAAAATGTAATGAGTGAGTAAAAATGTAGGTGATTGGCCAAGTCATACCGCCGGGTGAAATTTCACCCGATCGGGCATCATCGGGTGAAATTTCACCCGACGACTTTTCGTCGTGAAATTCGTTTTGCCAACTTTTTTTCCACCGGGTGAAATTTCACCCGGTCAAAATCTCACCGGGCGAAATTTCGCCCGGTGGTATATTCTTCGGTTCCGGCAATTCTGGCAACTTTTCCGTGGGGCGAAGTTTCGCCCGGTCGAGTCTCACCGGGCGAAGTTTCGCCCGGCGGTCTTCTTTGCTGTGTTTTTCCGCCTTGCCATTTCATGGCTCTTCGATAATCACCTAGAGATTCAAATATATGACTCGACTCACATTACATAATCAATATTTCCCACAAACATGCTTGTGGTCTTCAATTTAAGCTCCATAACTTCTCCAAATGCTTGGTCTTCATCCAAATTTAGCTCCATGGTGAAATCCTATTTCAATCAATCTTCTCAAGCTAACAAAACTAATAGACTCAAAGAAATATGATACATATATACAAGGTGGTTGTTGAGGATACCACCAAACCTACATCAACTTCGAGAGGGGGTCAAACATCGCTCCCCGATGGGAGCTCACCAAACTTCATAGTAGCAAAGGTCTCACGAATATGACCGGGATGATAAATCTTCAAACGTTGCCCATTAACCATAAACTTCCCGGTTTCCGGGCTTGATATCTCTGTCGATCCATATGGTTGCACTCTGGTCACTTCGAATGGACCCGACCATTTTGATTTCAACTTACCGGGAAAGAGCTTAAAGCGAGAGTTGAAGAGTAATACCTTATCACCAACGGAGAAGTCCTTACGAAGAATTCGAGAATCGTGCCATTGGCGAGTTTTTTCTTTGTAGATCTTCGAGTTCTCGTAGGCCTCAAGTCTTAGTTCTTCCAATTCTTGTAGTTGGAGAAGGCGATTATTTCCTACAACACTCTCATCGAAGTTTAGCTCTTTGATTGCCCATTTGGCTTTGTGTTCTAGTTCCACCGGTAAATGACAAGCTTTGCCATACACATGACGATAAGGAGTGGTTCCAATCGGCGCTTTGTAAGCCATCCTCAATGCCCAAAGGGCATCATTTAATTTCAATGACCAATCTTTTCGGTGTGTATTTACAAGTTTCTCTAAAATTCCCTTGATTTGACGGTTGGAGATCTCGGCTTGCCCATTTGATTGAGGATGGTAGGCTAAGGACATCTTGTGAGTGATACCATACTTCCTAAGAAGGTGTTCAAAGGTATCCTTCCTAAAATGAGAGCCTCCATCACTAATTATGGCTCTAGGCATACCGAATCTTGGGAAAATCACATTCTTGAAAAGCTTGATTACAACCTTGGAGTCATTGGTGGGGGAAGCTACGGCCTCGATCCATTTTGAGACATAATCAACCGCGACTAGAATGTACTTGTTACCAAACGAGGATGTGAACGGACCCATGAAATCAATGCCCCAAACATCGAACAATTCAATCTCCAAGATAGGTTGAAGGGGCATCTCATTTCTTCTTGTTATATTGCCACTTCGTTGGCATGCATCGCATGTGAGAATGAAAGCTCGAATGTCTTTGAACATGGAAGGCCACCAAAACCCGCTTTGGAGAACCTTGGCAATTGTCTTTTGATTGGCCAAGTGTCCACCATAAGATGTCGAGTGAAGGTGCTTCACAATATTATATCCTTCTTCGGCCGTAACACTGATGCGCGTATTTTATATACACTTTTTATGCCTTTTATACGCGCATTCCCGTGCTTATCGAGTAGCATTGTCTACTATTTTCCCCCGAATTTGATACTTTGTGGTCATGTTGCATCTTATGCAGGTTTGAACTCGTGGACATATAAACAAGGAAAAAATCGTGCTTAAAGATGAAATCTTTTACGAAATAAGAAAAGAGAATGATCGTTTCCAAACGGGTCTAATTGAAACGTGAATATATTGAGTTTTACAACTCCAAATGAGCTGATTCCAGTTGCGTTGGAAAGCTCTTTCTCTTAGCTTTCCAAAGGTATCTTACAAGCCTGATTTGAAGAAGTAACGAAGAAATGAAAAGCGTTTGAAGTTGAGCGCGCAGTGCTGAAAACGGAAACAGGTCAATAATAGTCGAACGACTATCCACTATAGTCGACCGACTATTCTCGAGACTGGACGAAGCCCGAGACTTTCCTAATTTGATGTTTAGGGTTAATAGAATTTTGGGCTTTTGTTTTAACTTAGTATTTAAGAAACAATTAGACTAGATTTTAGAAACAACTTACTTCTCTTTAGATTTCATTTAGACTTCTTCTCTACTTTTATTCTTTCTAGTTTAATTTCTTCCCAAAACTCGGTTATTGTAAGAACTTTTGGATTCGAATCGCCTTCATTCCTTTGGTAATTTTATTAATCTTCCTTCCTTCTTCTTTGTTCTTGATTGTTTTCTTCTTCATATTTAATTATTCTTAATTATTGTTTTATGCTTGTCGTAAATTTATTATTATTTATCATGTTTAGTCTAGTAAAATCTTTGATTAATCTTGATCTTATTGAATTAATCATGAGTAGCTAATTTCCCTCGCTAGGATTTAGGGGATCTGCGAATTGAATGTGGTCGCTAAATAATTTATAGATCTGTCAATGATTTTGTGTCTGAGTTGTCAATTGTAGAATTTAATTGAGATTAATTGATTAAGTCGACGTAATTGATTAATTTAATTGGTAAACTTGAACCTAAGATCGGAAGCCTGGTGAGAGTTAGACCTGCTACAACACATTAGTTTGCCCTAATAAGATCGGAAGCCTTTAGACGCGTGCTAGGGTGAATAGCGGACCGGAAGGACCTTTTCAATACCCCTTTGACCAATATCTGCGACAGACCTGTGACTTAGACCGTGACCCTATGAGATTCGTAGTGAACCGACAATCCTAGTCTTCTCTCCATATATTTATTCATCTTTATTCGTCTTATTTTATTTTAGCTATTTCTTCTCTTTTAATTCTCTTTCCTTCACTACTTTAGTTTAGATAAACACAATTAAAAACCCCCTATTTGTTACGTAGATAGACTTTAATTACGAGTAGAATTTATTTGTCTCCCTGTGAATTCGATCCCGACTTCCCTAGCTATATTTTTAGTTAGACCATAGTTGGTTATTTTTGATAGGTATACAACTAGCTTATCAAACACATCGTCGGTAAATTCCATCTACGCATCGGCAAAATAAATAAGGCTCGTCCCAATAATAGCGTCGGGCTTCATAACGTAGTTTCTTCCTCTCTTTTGGAATAATCGTCCGGAATAAAATGTGACACTAAGAAATTGACGATATCGGCATACCAAGGTGTAATAGTTTCAACGGCCATCAAAGCCTCATCTCTCATAGCTTCATTGATGGGAATGCCATCTTCTTCATTGCCCTCTTTACTTACCGTTAGTCTACTAAGATGATCCGCTACCAAGTTCTCCGATCCGGCTTTGTCTTTAATCTCAATATCAAATTCTTGCAAAAGGAGCACCCACCGAAAGAGTCAGGACTTTGTCTCCTTTTTGGATATGATGTAACGAATCGCCGCATGATCGGTGTGAATAATGACTTTCGAACCGGTAACATAATTTCGAAATTTCTCCATGGCATAGACAACGGCAAGCATCTCTTTTTCGGTTGTGCACTAGTACAAAAAATACATTTGGCATATGGAAAAAGCTACGGTTGCAGTTAATAACCGTAGCCCAAAGATCCTATAGGAATAGGATTTGCAAAAGGTTACGTTTGTTTTAAAAAACCGAAGCAAAATATAAAAGGCTTCGGCTGAGTTCGTAAACCGTAACAAAAAATGGTTATAAAGGGCAATGGTTTTACTCAAGAAACCGTAGAAAAATATTAAATGCTTTGGTTGAGTTTTTAACCGTAGCCAGAAGTAATTTTAAATGGCAACATTTGTGATTAAGGAGCCGTAACTATGTACATTCACATGAATGAAAAAAAATCTAATATGTAGAATTATTCCTTAAATATTTAAAAAAAACAAATATTTTTTTTAAGGGAATTTGTAATGATACCTAAATACGCTACTTAGTACTTGATTATTAAGAAAATTTACGTGCAACCCCTAAACTCTACACTAAATTAATACCTAAAATAAAAAGTACTCCCTCCATCCCAAAGTGATGTTCCCATTTACTTTTTCACGGTATTCGAAACGGTACTTTGCCCGTGTTTTATCATCACTATACGTCATTAGTTTTTGTTGAGATTATAATTTTACGAAGATCTTTTGTTAACAAATATAATTATGTCAAAATTGTATTACAAAATTGTATACTTTTTACGGAATTCATGGTCAAAGTTTACGAACTTTGACCTCCAAAAAGTAAATGGAACATCATAGTGGGATGGAGGGAGTACTGCCTAATTATTACCTAAATTAATACTCAAACTCACCCTTAAGGGCCTAAATTCCGTCTGCAACCTCAGTCTGCTCATTACCTTACTCTAATAATCTGCAACCTCACCCCGATTCCTCTAATAATCAGCAACCTCACCCTCGATTCCTCTAATCTGCAACCTCTTCCTCTAATTATATTGCAGAACCTCAACCGCGAAAGTCGATTGAGAACGACAATACGCTGGAAGTAATCAGTCGATTCAACTCTTCCTCGCTTGCCTTTTACAATAACGTGATATTCGGTAAGTTTTCCCTAAACTCGTATATATATATATATATATATATATATATATATATATATATATATATATATATATATATATATATATATATATATATATATATATATATTTACATTTCGATCCCTTCAATTAGTTTTCTCGAACTCGTACAATGTCATAATTATGCTGGAAGTCTGGAACTTGTATATATATTCAAAATCGTGATATCCGCTTCTTTCTCTTCAATTGTTGTTGTTATAGTTATTGATTTGTGGTTGATTTCATGGTTATCAGTTTATGGTTAATTTGTACATCAGACCTGCAGAATTTGTGGTTAATGTGTTCGAATTTCATTGTTACTAATTTGTCATAGTGTTTGCATTAATTAGACTTGGCCTCATTGTAATTTCTTTTGTACATTAGAATTACATATAAATCGGGTTGATTATAGGGATGAAGATACATAGAAATCAAGTTTGAGCCAACTGGTACATTTTTTGTTGTTGTTACAGCGTGATGATCTGTCATGAATGCAGTTGAGTGGTAACAAGGTCAGAAAGTTGGAGTTCTTTTATGGCAAATGCCGACTGCATTATATCAATTGGTGGTATACAAAGTAACCACTTAATGGCAATTACTGTGGTTGCAAAATACCTTAATCTTGATTGTTTTCTTATCCTGCGTACCTCCAAGGTTCGCCTCCTTGAATTTAGATAAAGTTTACTTGGTTTTTTGTTTTTATTGTTGGCCCTAACCTATAATCTTCTTGAAGATGTTCAGGCTATAGTAGACAAGGATCTAGAACTTACTGGTAATCTATTAATTGAGCGCTTAGTTGGACCTCACTCTGAACTCGTTTCAAAAGAAGAATATGAAAAAAACGGAAGTGTGGTAAGTGTTGACAGTGGAATTATTGTATTTATATTTTATAAAAGTGATTAACATGAGAATAATTTGTATGAAAAATTGAACATGTTATGTTTATATCCTAATAGAATAGTTATGGTCAAGCTTGACATTAGTTAACTGTCAAAAGGAGGTGGTTACCCTTGTGTTTTCAGGTAAGTTCAACTTCTTGTTTGACTAGTTTAGGGCAGCTGTTGTGCTTGACTTTGCTTTACACTATCCCGAGACTATGAGTTACCCTTGCTTTTGTTAATATTTCAACAATAAACTTGCTTTTATGACTTAGTTATCTCAGCCCTCTTTCAGCAATAAGTTGTTATGTGTGTCTTTCTTCCTTAACGTGAGGACATTTTTTCAGGCCATAGATGATACAAACGCTAAAATTATGGAGCGTAGAGGTTGTGGACTGGTGCTGAAAAAATTTGTGCGTGAGCCGATGTATATTTTGAATTGGGTCAATTTGTATATATATATTGATAGACATTGCATTGGTATATAAAATAATAGGTTCATTGTAACTAATAATCTGATTTCCAATTTTTCCTGCCTATTTTCATTTTATCTATTGATTTTTTGACTGGTTTGATTCACTATATATGCAGGTGGAACCTTGTCAATATATTCATTGATTTCAAGGTATGAAAATGTAAATATGCTTCCAAACCAGCAACCAGCTATGAACGAATACGCCTTTTTTAGTTTTTACCTTTTGTGTGTCACTTGATACTTTATGATTTGTTATGGTGGGTGTCCTTTTTGTGGGCATATATCTCGATGATCCTTGGTGTTGCACAATGATGAACAACTATGAGATGCCAGTATGCATAATTCCAGGGAGAGGGGAGACAGCAAATGGAAACATGATCTCTTTGACGATAACCGGCCTCAAATAAGTATGGTCAACTAAGATGTTTATAAATTCTACGCTTTCCATAACTTCTAAATTAGACCCTCCTAACGTAACCTTCACTATATTAAAAAATTTCTACCGTTGTTGTTGATGATGCTACCGTTTTTACTTTCGTACCATTTTTCTGCAATTTTTTTACACATGTTGCAGTTGCACTTACTGTAGCATGTAAGGACCATCCCTCATTTAATTGCAATGCCATTCATTTATTTCTTATAATTTAAATTAATATAATGTAGAGAAAATATCTAGTTAACAAAAGACACAAAGATTAAGTGGTAGAACTTAGAATAGCTTTATTTGTAGGATAATCTGTTGTTGTCGTCTCTTCTTGCAAACTGTTAGTTTTTGTTGGTCAGATAAATATTTTTTTCTTGTGTAACTGCTCACATTATGATTCTACGAGTGCCTATACCTCTCCACTATACATTTATTAATTTGTGTTGTTTTTTTTTCAAAGGGAGTATTTTATCATATTCTTCTTGGTACTTAATAACTTGCTCTTTGATATACTCCGTATATAGGCGTAGCTCTCCCCGATACACGATAAAAAGATTTGATACAATGGTACCTGGCTCAACAAAATGAGAAGAATAGCTATAAATCAATGGAAGAAGCCCGAAATGATGTTAAAATACTTAGAGCTATTATTCAGGTACGTATGTAGCAGTTATTACTCCACGCTCTAGTATGTGAAGTGAAGTTGATTACCTAATTAATACGTATCAAATAACAATGTATTTGATTCTTGTCCTTTGCATAAATTAGTAAAAGAAGAGCATTTGATTGTAGTAGATATGTTTCAAAAGAAAATTGAATTTTGGTTGTTGCTCCAAATTTTGTTATTAACTAATCATCTGGTGAGAGTTGGATCCGACATTTTAGTAGCAGCCTTTGGCAGAGGCTAGTAACTGCACGAAATGAAGGCAGTATACAATTTTTTATCTCATTAGTTGTAAAATTTCAGTTGTCTTTAGTACTTATGTTAAGCATTCTGTGCAGCTTTTGTATCCTTGGTACTTATGTTAAGCTTTGTGTGCATGGTTGTAGAGCTGCCTAAACTGGCATTGAAAGGAAATCAAAAACAAAAAAATTATTACATGATGCATGAAGGAAAATGTGACCACGTTTAAACGAAGCGTCAAAAAAGCTGAGATGATGATAATGCTTGATTAATACGAAGGCAATTGATAAAGTTTAGTACAGAGTATTACTTGTTAATTTTAATAGCTTGAGTTATTCTCTGGAAATTTATATTTTTGGTTGGCTATAATAGCTAGCTAATTGTAAGTGGTATTATTTTTGATAATGTATTTTTTTGGTGGTTACTAAAATTATACTAATATTAATTTCATGTGAAGTTATTGGTTTTTTTAATTAAACTATGAAATGGCTTCGGTTGCTTATAATGAAGTGAAGAATTTAATGTATTTTTAGCTTTGGTTATAGTAATCAACCAAAGCTTTTTATCAACCTCTGGCTTCGGCTCCTACAAACAACTGAAGCAAAAGTACTTTTTGCTACGGTTCATCTCAAATAACCGAAGCCTTTTATCAATCTTTGGTTACGGTTCCAACAAACAATTGAAGCCAAAACTATTTTTGGCTTCAGTTCATCTTAATGACCGAAGCCTTTTACCAGCTTTTTGTTTCGGTTCATAACCGAAGCCACAACTCATAGACTTAACTAGTTTAGAACCCGCACAAATGTGCGGCATATCGCTTAACAACATTTTATAAGAGGATTTTTTGATTTGATAATCGTATTAAATAATAAAGTTTTTTTATTATGTTTATAAAATATACCTACTTTTAATATTAATTTGTTAAAAAATGATACGGAGTATATTGTAATTACACATGAAAACTTAGGAGTATAAATGTTTCTCCTTGAATAAAATATGAACACGAATGTATTTGCATGGCTTTAAATAATGGTATTATTCATAATAAAAAAAAAATTAAATTTAAATATTACTGTAATGATGTGTTAAACCTGAAATATATGTTATTAATATTAGTATTAAAAAAGAGGTTAATAAAGGGACACTACTCTTTTAGTTAATATAATTGATTAATTATTACTCCGTATTTTAATTAAATTAAGTCAAATAATACCTGAATAAATATTTTCATTTTTTTTTCTTCTATGTTTTTCTATTTTTTGATTTATCATAAAATTTAATTTGTATAAAAAGAAATTTTGTAAATATGATTTAATTGTTGATTTGTATCATTAATTATTTGTTTCCATAATTAAAAATTAAAGCTTTTGGAGGGAAAACTTTTAACCTAAGTCCGCCACCTAAGCAACCTCTATTCTCTTAGTAGTAAAGAGGATTACGAAAATATATCCTATTATATTACAATACCATATTATCAAGATAATATGGAAAGTACATAACATAGTTTATAATAGAGTAGTCTATATGTTTATAATATCCATATAGCACGTTTGAGACGGAATATATAATGATATTTTTGTACACGGGCCTTTTTGGAGGCGGATTATATGTTTTTATATCGTGGGCTGATCCATTGAAAATGCTATATAGTTATATATATCATCATAATGATCTCGTGGGCTGTCCATATTTTTATATGGAATTGTGGGCTGATCCACGCTTAGTTATGTACATGGAGTCTAGAGAATTTAGGCGGGAGTTTAGTAAATGTGGTGACGTCACGTGTCATCCATTTGGAGAATCCCTATACTTTTAGTAGTAAGGGGGATGCTACGCCTCGATTTACTACGCCCATTTAACCGTAGCCATATGTCCTTTTTAACCGAAGCCACAAGTTTTTTTCGTACTAGTGGTGGTGTACCTCGATTGGGCTTCATCTAAGGTCTTGCTTGCATAATAAATCACATGTAGCTTCTTATCAACCCGTTGTCCTAGAACGGCACCAACGGCAAAATCGGATGCATCGCACATGATCTCAAATGGAAGATTCCGTTCGGGAGCTTTGATAATCGGTGTGGTAGTGAGAGCGGTCTTTATCCTGCAAAAGGCCTCAAGACACGAGTCATCGAAAACAAAAGGTGCATCTTTCATAAGCAAAGAAGTGAAAGGCTTGGCAATCTTAGAAAAGTCTTTAAAAAATCGTCTATAAAAACCGGCGTGACCTAGAAAACTCCTCACCCCTTTGACATTCGTAGGTGGTGGCAAGTTCTCAATCACGGAGACTTTCGCGTTATCGACTTCAACTCCTCTATTAGAAACAATATGACCTAGGACAACACCTTGTTCAACCATAAAATGACACTTTTCCCAATTTAAAACAAGTCTATACTCTTCACATCGAGCTAACACTTGATCAAGATTTTCAAGACAAGAATCAAAAGATGTACCATGGACACTAAAATCATCCATAAAAACTTCCATGGATTTTTCAATAAAATCGGAGAAAATAGCCATCATACATCTTTGAAACGTTCCCGGCGCATTACACAATCCAAATGGCATCCTTCTATAAGCATAAGTGCCATAGAGACAAGTAAAAGTGGTCTTCTCTTGGTCATCGGGATGAATAGGAATTTGAAGAAATCCGGAATGACCATCAAGGAAACAAAAATAAGAATTATGCGCCAATCTTTCAAGCATTTGATCAATAAAGGGAAGGGGGAAATGGTCTTTTATGGTGGCCGTGTTCAATTTACGATATTCTATACACATGCGCCAACCGGTAATAGTCCTAGTGGATATTGACTCACCCTTTTCTCCTTTAACAACCGTCATTCCTCCTTTTTTAGGCACAACTTGTACGGGGCTAACCCATTTACTTCCGGTTATTGGGTATATAATGTTAGCCTCATACAACTTGAGGACTTCCTTCATGACAACCTCTTTCATGGTGGGGTTCAACCTACGTTGACCCTCAACCGAAGGACGGTGGTCATCATCAAGGATGATCCTATGCATGCAAACATTTGGGCTTATGCCTTGGAGGTCGGCAATGCTATACCCGATGGCCTTTTTGTGCTTTCTCAAAACAATCAAAAGTTTTTCCAATTGAGGATCATCAAGGGTAGCATTGACGATAACGGGATAATTAGTTCCTTCAAGAAAAGCATATTTGAGGGAAGAGGGGAGTGGTTTAAGTTCAAGATTAGGAGGAGAAGATACCATACTCTTACCCACCGGTAGTGGTTCTACCTTTTCATCATGCAAACATTCTTCTTCAAGAGGTGGAGAGTCAAATGGTTCCTCTTCTTGCTTATCATCATCTATCAAGCTATACTCAACCAAACTATCAATAACTTCAATGGAATTCATTTGTTCAATCATTGGTTTTTTAAGAGCTTGAGAAAGGGAAAACTCTACCGACTCGTTCCCTATGTTAAATGACAATTTTCCATTCTTAACATCAACTATAGTACCTCCGGTAGCCATAAAAGGTCGACCTAAGATAATGGGGGTAATAGTGTCTTCGGGCATATCCATGACAACAAAGTCGGAGGGGATGAAGAACTTACCAACTTGAACGGGTACATCCTCAAGTATCCCAAGTGGGTACTTGACGGACCTATCCGCAAGTTGAATCGACATGCTAGTGGGTCTCATCTCCCCCACACTAAGTCTCTTAGCAATAGAATAGGGTAATAAACTAACACTAGCTCCTAGGTCGCATAAAGCTTGATTAACAACAACATTTCCTACCCGACAAGGGATGGAAAAACTATCGGGATCATCTAGTTTCTTTGGCATTTCGTTCATAAGAATGGCACTACATTGACCCGTGAGAGAGACACATTCTTTGTCTTCTATGGTTCTCTTTTTAGTCAAGACATCTTTCAAAAACTTAGAGTAGAGGGGCATTTGAGAAATTACCTCGGTGAAAGGTAAAGCTACCTCTACTTTCTTTAACATATCCACGAAACGGCTAAATTGAGCATTTTCCTTGTGTGGCTTAGCTCGCTCGGGAAAAGGCAATGGAGGGACAAAAGTGGGAGGCGGTGGAACATTAGATTCTTCTTCTTCTTCGGCTAATCTCTCTGCCTCTTTTCTTTTGGCTTCTTCCGCTTCCATTTGCTCTTTCTTTTTTCTTTGTTCTCTTAGTTCATTCTCCGTATTTTGGAGGATATCAAACTCCGCTTGTATTCCTCAGTTTTGTTTGGGGGAAGAGGGAGATGATTCTTGTGGTGCACTTGGTTGATTAACCTCGGATGTGGTAGTCTTGGTGTTCAAGTTCAAGTTCTTATATGGGTCCTCAAGTTCTTTGCCACCTCTCAAAATTACGGCATTTGCTTGGTGTGAAGGGTCTCTTGGGTTTTGGGGTTGACCGGGCAAACCATGGGGTGGATGAATTGGTGCGGCTAAGGCTTTTGTTGCTTCTTGTGATTCCCAAACCTTTAGCCTTGCCTTAGTATCTTGACGTTCATTCCATAGTTGGCCAACGGTTCTATGCAAATCATTATAGTTCTCCCATGAGGGACCTCCTTGACCAAATTGAGAATTGTTTGATTGGCCATAAGATTGAGAGGGTTGATTGAATGATTGTTGATTGTAACCTTGGTTACCATGAGAATTTCCTTGGAACCCTTGATTGTATCCATGATTAAAGTGATTACCATGTTGATTTTGGTAATTGTTGTAGTTGCTAGGAACATGGAAGTTTCTACCTTGTTGATTGAAGTTGCTCCTTTGATGAGGAGGCATATATGGGGGCATCTTTGGAGGACCTTGGTTAAAGGGCCTTTGTTGACTTTGGTTGAATGGCCTCATTTGACTCCCTTGGGCGCGCGGCATCGGATTTTGAACATTTTGATTTCCATAAGAGAAATTAGGATGAAATGTTGTGCCGGCATTGTAAGTATTAGAAAAAGGATCAAATTGAGGTCTTTGCCCATATACTTGTATAGCTTGAACTTCATTTGGCTCTTCAACATAAACTTCTTCATTAGGAATGCAAAATCAAGAATCGTGGTCATGATTGCCATAATGATCACATTGAACGTCCCATGTTAATTGCTTTGGAGGTGATGGTTGCCTGGAGGAACACTCCCTTGAATTTGGTACATACCTCTAGGAGTGGGCTTAGAACTCATGGCATCCATTCTCCTTTTTAATTCTTCAAGTTCCGTTTGGAGTTTCAATTCGTTAGAACTCGTAGATGAGTTCACTTCAACTTTCTTTCTAGAATCCCTCGATTGACCCATTCTTGAATCACTCCTTGCCATCTTCTCAATAAGATTTTTAGATGCCTCATCGGTGAGAGAAGAGAAGTCTCCTCCGGCGGCCGAATTGAGGTTTTCCTTGGTTCTCGATGAAAGGGTTTTGTAAAACGTTTGGGTGGTTAGCGAATCGGGTATTCCATGATGTGGACATTTGCGCAACAAATCTCTAAATCTTTCCCAAGCCTCGCTTAGGCTTTCAAATTCATCTTGCTTGAAAGTTTGTATCTCCATGCGATATTGGTTAGTCTTTGACGGCGGAAAATATTTCTCCAAGAAGGCATTAGATAGCTGAGCCCATGTTGTGAAAGTATTAGCGGGATGGCCTTGAAGCCATCTACGAGCTCCATCTCTCAAGGTCTTCGGAAATAATAAGCGATGCAATTGACATGAAGTTAACCCATTGAGACGGGCTCCTACTAATTTTTCTTTGAATGAAGCGATGTGCTCTTGAGCATCTTCTTGAGAAAAGTCGTGAAATGTATCTTGTTGGACCGCGTTGGTCAAAGAAGCTTTCAATTCATAGTTCTCGGGTATCTCTCCGAAATCGACGGGAGAAGGTGTTTCTTCATGTGTGAGTTGAGAGTGCGAACCTAGAGTCGCCATTGGTTGGATTGGTGGTGATGGTGGATTTGGATTTGGTGGATTTGGAGAATTTGGAGAATTTGGAGGATTTGGAGGGGATGGAATTGGTGGTGGTGTTCTCGGTGATGGTGGTGGTGGTGGTGAATTTTGTGAAGTGGAAGGTATGGAAGGATTGTTTGGAGTGGGGTTATGTGATGTAGAAGGTGTAGAAGGTGAATGTGGTAGGATGGGATTAAGGTTAGAAGGTGATAATGAAGGATGTGGAATGATGGTGGTTGAGTTATTTCCTCGAAAACGCAATGCTCTAAAAGTCCTTTCCGGCTCCGGATCGAACCACAAGGGCGATGACGTGTTCCTGGGCATAAAACTCAATTAAACGGTGAGACTCCTAGCACCTCGCGGCACTAGGGAAAAGAGAGAAGGGAAAAGAATCAAACACAACAACTAAAAACACAACAGTTACTCGCCGTTCCCCGGCAACGGCGCCATTTTGATCGCCTCCCAATCAGATCGGTCGTTAACGAAGGACGGGGGATCAAACGATATTTGTAAGACTCGGAATAACACAAAAACTACTAGAGTAATCGTGGTAAGTCGAGGTCGGTCCACAGGGAACGGTGTGTGTTGTGAAGCTTAAAGTGTCGTGTTCGATGTCTTAGGGGGGGTTTGCAAAGGTCGAGTCTATATTAGAGGAATAACTACGATGATGGCTTAGAGGTGGTTAATCTAGGGAAAAGGTGTTAGGGAGAAGTCGGGATTCGGTACTTGGAGTCTAAGAAGGTCGGAATCGAGTTTTTGTCGCAATATTGATAAACTCACCTAAAATCCCGCTTTCGCGGCGAATGAGGGTAAGTCCCTAGTCATGGTAATTTCTACCCCGAGTTTCCCCATATTGATAGAAATTAGTCAAGGTCGGTCTAGTTGGCCGGACTAAAACAACAATAACACAACACCATAAATAAGATAAACCAACATGCAAGCAACCCACCAACATCCCTATATTCAAATAATCCAAGCCCTCATCCCTAAACTCTCTAACAAGAAATCTACTCACACATCATTATGGAAATCATCACAACATGCATATTAATTAGATCTAAACAAGATGATGATGAGAAAACAACACAAAAACTAAACTAGAGATTAGAGAGTGGAAGAGAATTATACCAACTATGTAGATCTATAAGAAATAAGAAGATATCATAGATAAAGATTGAATCTTTGATGAATAAAGTGGAGAACTTGTCACTAATCCTCCAATAAACCCAACAAATCTTCAAATAAAACTTGGATAATCTTCTTACAACCTTGAAATCTAAATAATTGTTGATGGAAACTTGTAGATCTACTACTAATTACTATGTAAACTACTAGAATTTTTGAGGATTTTTCTAGATTACTACTACTAATGGATGGTGTAATAGGATGGTGGAGTGGTGTAATGTCTTCCCTCCTTAGCACAATGGAGAGGTGAGTTAGGCAATGAATTAGGGTAACATATATATAGTAATCTCTTAATGGGTCCTTAACCTAAAGCCCAAATCCAACTTTATGCTCCATTAGTGAGACAATCTCCCTTTGCATCTCCATGGGGTGAAACTTCGCCCTGCGGACTTGACGATAATTCCCACCGGGTGATTTCGCCCGGTGAGATTTTCTTCCATTTTTCGCGTTTTCGGCACTTCTTTCCATCAGGCGAAATTTCACCCGGTGGGCGAAATTTCGCCCGGTCAGTTTCGCCCGGTGGGTAAGCTCGGAAAATCTTCGGGAGGCACTTTTCACCGTCGGGTGAAATTTTGCCCGGTGGTGTCTCACCGGGCGAAATTTCGCCCGGTCATTTTTCGTGGCCTCGAGTCTTGTCTCATTCTTCGTTTGTTCGATCGGATAGCTTTAAACTTTAACTTGTGTGCTTTGCTCTTTGGACGGTTTTCCCTTCTCTTGTGCTCGTGGAAGCTCAATCGTGATTTTTGTAGCAAAACCTATCAAAATTGAAAGAAAAACTACCAAAAACACGTAAAACGCACAAGAGGGACGCTAATGCGAGAAGTACGCAAAATATGGCGATAATCGCACTCAAGACTCGCAAAACGAGGGAAAAACGGATCTAAATGGAGGGAAAAACGGTCTAAATTTAGCATACAACAGCCACTCGACCGAGTCAGCCAGTTACTCGGTCGAGTAACCCTAGACGGGGTACATAGCCATGCCTATATAAACAGCCCCATGCAACACACATTGAACATCTTTTTTCGAACCCTAATCTACCCTAATCTATACTACACTCAAACCCTAACCCTAGCATCTAGGATCCAAACCCTAATCACCATAACTTAACTACATCTCGATACTCCCGTGCTAGCCACAACTACGAGTCACGTCCTAGAACAAGAACATGTAGGTTGAGGGTGCAAAAACCCCTTTCTTCTCCCTTCTCTTCTTCCTCGCGTCGTCCGTCGTCGTTCTTTTTTTTATTTTGTTCGCGTCCATAATATCGCTAATAATTACTAGTATTAAAAGCATTAAAATACTTGTGGATTTGTGTCGAATGCGAAGGATGTCGGAATAAGAAAACCCTAATATACAAGGGTATTGCACCCAGCGTTGCCGTTCGCTTATCCCGACACCCCAAGCGTTTGACTATTGAAACAAGTCAATTTAAACAATAATTTCTTTTACTTTTGTTCGTGTCATCATCCATCGCATATTTCATCAATTCTAAAACCCTTTTTTTTAAAAAAAAAAAAATGATTGTTTTTTTTGTATTTATTTAAGGGTCGAAACCTTTTGATGTGGATCCGACATCAAGCAATTTGCGAGAATTAATTATGATGTCGGGATGCGGAGGGAATCAAGTCAAGTTCATTTAATTCAAGTGTTGATCTTTTAGATTCGATACCAATTCCATAATTGGATGTCGAATCTAACGATCTAGTCAAATAATCCTAATTAACATGATGTTCGTTGATGCTAAAGTAGTAGTCACCTAACTTAATCGAGTTAATACGACACTATAAACGCGGAGATCATTCATATCATGTTAGTACGATTTAATTCGACTTACAAAATCATATTCTTAAAAATCACTCTAAATATTTGGCATTGGTCTTATAATCAAACACCGGATACAATGAGTAGCACGAAGTCGGGACCAAGAACAGGCCGCCACGCGAGTCGCACGAGCCTTGTGCGAGTCGCGCCCTTCTCGCGCGGGTCGCACAGATCCCTGAAATACGTGACATAAAATTGGTTATTTTGCCTTAACTCGTTTAGCAATGATTCTTCAAAATCCTTTTCTTATTTCAAATATTTGATTTCGATTCCATGATCGAATATAACGAATATCGCTTTTCAAGGTCAAGTATAGATTTGGTCATATTTGTACGTGACTTAATAAAGCTACAAATTTTCCGAAAAAAAAACAATTTCGAAATCAATAAACAAATCGCAAGCGAACCTAGTTCGTACAGGGGGCACTCGACCAAGTGCCTAGCCCACTCGGTCGAGTGGCACCCCAAAAACCGAAACAGAATGCTTTTCTGACCTCCACTCGGCCGAGTCTCGCAATGACTCGATCGAGTGGCAATGTACTCGGTCGAGTTCGCCAATAACTCGATCGAGTAGGGTCTAAAAATGCGGGACAGAAGCCTTTTCAGAGGTTCACTCGGTCGAGTCCTCCAATGACTCGGTCGAGTGGCCCCTTATCACGTCAAACCGTGAATCCTATAAAGTCATTCGAATCTCGTTAATGCTTTTTTACGACTTAAGTCAACACGTGCCTAATTCATCCCGTGAAATATTACTTTTTCAAAAACCATGCATCATGATTGCTTTATTTTATACCGTTATATATTGTTGCAAACCGTTATTATTGTTTTACCATTACTAACTTTGCTATTTCCTTGTCAATTTATTGTTTATTTTATTGTACTAAAATGAACTCGCATGCTAAATTTGACTTCGACGTTAGAATTAGTTGCATTAAATTGACCTAGAAACCCTTTCAATTTCTCGCATGTTTAGGGAAAATAATGTTTGCATAAGCATTTTCATCATTCAACTAACGCGCGTATTAGAAAGTCTTTCGATATCTTAGTAGAGGTCGCTAATGTGCGGGCGGGGTTGGGTGTCCTTAGTGGGCTTCCCAACACGTACCCTCACCCCTTACTCAGAACCTCGGTTTCCGGATGCCCGAAACCGTTGGCGCACGAGAGTCATTCAATACACGATAACCGGTAGTGACGGTATCGGTGTCGCAATGCAAAGGGACGAGGCCAATAAACTCTGACATCGGAAATGGGTCATATTTTGTATACGGCCCACTACGACATAGAGTGGGTTCGAACGGGCCCGAACTCCCACAAAGTTCGGTGGCAACTCCACTTCGATTTAAATTTCAATTCGATCCATTCTCATATGGAGATTCATTCGCCTCCCCAAACCCGCGTGTGGCCACGTCGGGGTGGACCTATGTCATGTCCACAGTAATTAACCCACATCAAAATATTATGATGAAGTTATGAAATTCTATAATGTAACTAAGAACAATCATTATTTTTGAATATTGACTGATGTAGATACCCGCATTTTGCCTGCTAGTGTCTATAGCAGTCTCCAACAAAACACCCGATGATGATTGGACGTAAACATGACTTAATGCGCTCGAATACGGACTCGGAATCAATGGTATCCGACGTGGACATTTAGCGGAGTACAAATCTCTCAAAACCGACCTCAAATTCAGGCCCAGTGGGTCGTTTCTAATAAAATAAGACTAATTTGAGCTGAAACCGTCACCGAAAATAAAACAGTCTTTTGCGACCGAGTCAAAACCCGGTCCAAGTCGAATCACAATGGGAACCTCTTTAGCTCGAACCCGCTTCTTCGAAAGTGGGCCGTCCGCAATGGTAATTGGTCCGAGACGAGCTCTCACGTGCTCGGTAGCCTGTTCCGAGGACCGAGACGGTCCTAGACTGCTAATCTCGGATCGAGTCTCCTTTCCAAGTCCGTCTGGGGGCTCATTTTGCCCCGAGCACCTTTAGCACCAGACTCGTTAGCTTGAGTCTTAGTCTTTGACCTCTGACCCGACATTAGACGAACCAAGGTGCCAGGAGTCTCACCTTCATCGAAAAAGCCTCGGTTGTCCTTGGCTTGCTCCCGACGAATGATGCGCGTCAGATTGTCGTCTATCCAACGCGGTCAAACAATATTTGTAACTCCAACTAACAACTACGTAGTAGCGGTAAGTCGGGATCGATCCTCAAGGATGGTCTATGTAAAATCGGTCAAGTCAAAGTCTAGAAGTGATCGGAGTCGAGAAAGGGGGGATTTTGGGCGAGAGGAGCTAAACTAACTAGACGAGATAAGGAACTAAAGCGAGAAACAATTAATGGGAAAGGCGTTAGGGAGAATCGGGGAGTCGGAAATTAAGATAAAGGTGCAAACAATGCAAGAATTATCACAAGATGTATAAGGGAGGTGCCACCTTTCGGTTTCCCTACCAACCAAGCCTAAGCCCGCTTTCGCGACGAATAAACTACGGTCTCTAGACGGAATTACCCAAACCCCGAGTTTCCTCATATTGGTCCGGGTGAGTCAAGTCAACCTAGGTGATCAAGCTAAGTTAATCAAGACACAACAATCCCATCAAGACAATATCACCCTCAAATGCAATAATCTAACAAGATAAAACCTTTACCTAGAATTCCTCCTCCCCTAGCCCCATAACTAAAATCTACTCATTACCCATAATAAAACTAACACTAAGGAGACTAGGAGAAAAATTAAACATGCTTAAACTATAGGAGAAATAATTAATCTAAGACAATAAAAAAAACTACACTAACAAACAACAATAAAGAGGAAAATAAACAAACACAAACTATGGAGAAACTAACTAAGGAGAGAGGAAAACAAACAAACAATGAAAAACTATACTAACATAAAAATGACAAGACAAACAAAGGATTAACAACAAACTAAAAAAAAAGACTAATTAAATGGAGAAAGAAAGAGGAAAGAAACTACCAACAATGAAGAGACTAAAAGAGGAGATGAAGATTAACATAAAAGATTGAATCTTGGAGGAGATAATACAAGAATTTGTCACCAATTCTTGCAAAATTCTTCAATCTTCAACATAAAAGCATAAATCTTCAACTAAAATAAGAACTTGATGGTGAATGTTTGAGTAGAATTAATCTAATACTAATAAGATCTACTAATTTTATGGAGATTTTTACTATGAAAGTTTACTACTACTACTACTACTACTACTAGAAATCCTCTACCCTACTCCTAATCTAAAGGCTCACTTAAAGCACACTAAAGGCTCAAGAATGACACAAAACCCTAGGTTAAGTATATATAATGTCTCTTAATGGGTCACACAAGCTTAAGGCCCAAATCCAATCTTCTTCATTTAAGCTAGACTTTCACCCTTTGCATCTTCATGGGGCAAAATTTCACCCTGCGGTTGACGAGCTGACACCACCGGGTGAAATTTCACCCGGTGAGACTTTCTTCTCATTTTGCGATTTTTGGCACTTTTCTCCATCGGGCGAGGTCATTTCGCCCGGTGGTGAGTGTACACGAAAATCTTCGGGAGGTGGAAAATGTCGTCGGGCGAAACTTCGCCCAGTGGTGACTCATCGGGTGAAACTTTACCCGGTGGTCTTCCGCCTCTTTTCCGGTTTCTTTCTTTGTCGATCGATTGGATTACTTGAACTTTCGGTTGTGTGCTTTGCTCTTTGGACTGTATCTCTCTCTTTCATACTCATAGAAGCTCGGATACGTTTTCGGTCGAAAATCCTATCAAAATAGACAGAAAACTACCAAAAACACGTAAAATGCAAAATAGTGACACTAATGCAAGAATTACGCAAAATACGGCGATAATCGCACTCTAGTCTCGCAAAACGGAGGAAAAACGGGTCTAAATGGGAGGAAAAATGGTCCAAATTTTGTCACACAACAACGAACCAGGTTGAAAGCCTCATCAACCTTCAAAGCAGCTCGGGCCTCCGCAGAGCTTGCCTTCGTCCATTTTTCATAAGAGTCTCATACCCAAGTTGAGTGAAGAGACTCATGGACGGACCAGGTAACTCGGGTGTACCATCACTGAATCCAGGTGTCACACATCACGTCGGACAATTGAGTGAGGTAACTCACAACTGCCTCATTCTCCGGGATTCTCTGAGACAAACTGAACTGTCTCATAATACGGTCAGGGTAGGGATGGACTGTCTGATTGAGAAACAAAATCACCTGATAGCGGGCTTTATCTCTTGACGCCAAACCGGTCCAAAGAAGAATGAACCACCACGGGACCACCCATCGGATTAGTGGACCACGGTGGAACGATAATTCCTCGTCCCAATACTTTCGGTTAATAAGGCAAGACGAGTCGATGGCCCGCCTCCTTGTCGTTACTTGGTTGAACCGATACTAGCTTGAGTCAAGGGAAGACTCCATGATTGATAGCCTCTCGAACAGTCAGACCTAACAAAAATGAGTTTATAAGCTCTCATATACGAAACAAAGTCACGTTGAGGTCCGCCTAGGGGCCACTCGATTGAGTGACACCCCTAAAAATGGGCATGCAACTTTTAACGAAGGCACTCGGTCGAGTGCCTGAGTGATTCGATCGAGTACCTCCTGTAGCAGGTCTATCGCAAAAAAAAAACGGAATTCGAAGAAACGAAGCAAGCGGCAAACGGGTGGATGATCTCCCCCGTGATCGGCCACGCCGGACTATGCTCTGTTTCCATCAGGTCGATGATGGTTAAGATACGAGCGTCACCCATGCACGACAACAAATCCTTGTGACCTTCAAAGGCATAAACGGGTGGAGCATGAACATCAATAGTAAGATACAATACTCGTACATGTTTAGGCATGTATTCGATATCATGTTTATACATTTATCTTGTAGTACAATCATTTACTAAGTAAATCTATTTTAACTTATATTTTTTTACTTTAAGTTAAATTATACTTGTAGAATAGAATAATATAATACTATTAGAATAGTACCACAAAATATTTCAAGGAACCGTGACTAAATAATTCGACCCCTAATTGGAACCTCGTGAAAAATCAAAGTGTAATATTTAACTTATTAGCAAATAAAACAATTTCCAATACCCTTTTATTGATACTAATAAATGAGTGTTAGTCAACTAAAGGATTTATAATATTTATGTAAGATAGAATTAACTGTGACACATCACTTAATGAATAATGAAGTGGCTATATTATATTTTACATATTAATTAGATATATAAATTATATTTTGCGGGTGTCATCCATTGATATAATTTATTATATTCACTAAGTCGTATTATTGTAGTTTGTAGAAAACTTTTCAAATATTTTTAACCCGCTTAAATAAATGATATTACTATCAAATTATTTCAATCCTGTGTATTTGACATTTGAAGGTCTATATACCAGAAATATCTTGTGAATATAGAAATTATTTATAATATTATATTAGATTAATGATTATTATTATATTAGATTAATATGGAAATTATGATATTTTTGAAAAGTGCTTTTTGGCCCCAAAAGGTCAATGTAGTGGTTTATGTTTTATTGATATTAATAAATTAATAAATGAGTGTTAATCAACTAAAGGATTTATAATATTTATGTAAGATAGAATTAACTGTGACACATCACTTCATGAGTAATGAAGTGGAAAATATATGTGTTTCTATATTATATTTTACTTATTAAATAGATATATAAATTATATTTTGCGGGTGTCATCCATTAATATAATTTATTATATTCACTAAGTCGTATTATTGTAGTTGGTAAAAAACTTTTCAAATATTTTTAACCTGCTTAAATAAATGATATTACTATCAAATTATTTCAATTCTGTGTATTTGACATTTGAAATCTATATACCAGAAATATCTTGTGAATATAGAAATTATTTATAATATTATATTAGATTAATGATTATTATTATATTAGATTAATATGGAAATTATGATATATTTGGAAAGTGTTTTTTGGCGCCAAAAGGTGTGATTTCTGTTTTATTATATACTCCCTCCGTTTCTATGATTTCTTCCACCTTAAAAGTGGCACATTTCTTAAGAAAAACAATAAAATAAGTAAAAGTAGAGAGTTAGTAAAGTAAGTGGGCCACCTAGGTAAGAGAGAAGTGTGATAGAAAAAAAAGTAAAGTGGAAGAAATCAAAGAAATTGTTGAAAAAGGAAATGTGGAAGATATCAAAGAAACAGAGGGAGTAGTATAAATATAAATAGATTGATAGATAAAACCCTGACAGCTTCCTCACTGATAAGCCCCCTTAGCCCGCGTGGGCCTAAGCATACAGGCCCGATCCCAATCTTTAGCCCTTTCAAAATCTAATACAGGAATTGAGTCATTTCGACAAAAAAAAAATCCAATTCTGTGTAATTTTACCGTCGGCGAAATTTCGTCCGACGAGATCTCATCGGGTGAAATTTCACCTGACGAATTTCCGTCAATTCCCAGTTTCACAGATATTATTGTCGGACAAAGTTTTGCCCGATGAAATTTCATCGGGTGATTCACCCGCCGGATATCCGCCAGCTTCAAGCGTTATCCAGTCAAAATACCATCGGGCGAAGTTTTGCTCGACGGTTTTCGACGGAAATATCCACCGGGTGAAATTTCACCCGGCGGTTTCCCCACGATAGCTCCTCCGCCCTTTTCGCTGGAAAAATTGCCAAATCTACCGATCTCTCAAAATGGTCAGGTTTCCCAGTGCATTGTGATACACGAAGGAAAACTCTCTACACTCTTTAAAGGATTCCCAATCTATCCCTGAAAATCACATCAAAACCGGGAAATGTCAAAAACAAGCTACATCCAAGTAATATAACCTCGTAGAGAATTTAGTTGGGGTTGCGTAGGAAGCAACCCAAAGGATCATTGTTTGAATCTTTGTTGTTGATACCATCAATCACGAGTTTTCCTCTTGGATCCGGTAAACCCATCAATCTACACAATCCAATTAATAGACGAGTTGACATTGGCTAAATGTTAATTAATCCACTCGATTCCGAGATTGAACAATTCATTTACAAAAAAATGGACATAGATTTAGCAAAAGATACGCGAAAATTTATTTATATAAAAATTAATAACTTGTCAGCAACATTTAGTCAATGGACGATATGTATTGAAACAATATCCACACATAAATTACCGCGCGCTGCGACAAACGACTAACCTATGTCGAACATACCTCACACCAACAATTGTAGTCGTAATAATTAATATCGCCGATTTTTTCTACTAACTATTAAAGTTGAACAAATATTATCATGAAAAATTGATATAGTATCTCGATTAGATGATCCGTTTAGAATAAATGTAACCGGTAGTGACATTACATGAAAAGACGTTGATATGGTGCAAGAGGCAAGAGGGATAGGAGTAGGGATCAAAATTAAGGTTGGCGTGGTCGCTGCGACACTACGCCACCACTCCAGCAAGTTTAAAGTTGAAAGCATCTGGTTGGTGAAGTAGCGTACTATAGGCTCTCCCCGCTGTCCGTCCGATCACGGAGGGAGGAAGCCATGGATGATCAAGTGTTGCAGCGAGTGTTGCAAGGCGGCAGAAATTATGTCCAACAACCCTCTTCCTCTTCTTCCTCCTCCTCTTCCTCCATTCTCCAGTCCCTCCCTCTTCATGTGGTAATTATTACTTATTCATTCATTCATTCATCCTTCTCCTCCCTCCTTTTCACTTGCTTCGGAATTACAGTAGTAAGTATTTTTTTCATCTTTAAATCCAATTGTTATTTGTGATGGGGGATTGATTGCTTCTTCCAGTATTTAAGCACCTTTACAATATTCTTCACCTCCGTTCTACATGTTGTTTCTTTTGAATGATAAAGGACGGAAAAATGATCACACCCCTTACTTTTGCTACTAACGGCTCACTTGGGATGGGGTAATGTGTCGGGTTAAATTGAACTTGAAATTGAGGACATTGGTGCTTGATTGTGGCATTTTATGGTGTAAAGGAGATAGGAGGGAGAAACAATTACCCCCATTGGAGAGGAATGCATTACTTAGGGGGAGAGATGAGTAATGTTTTACCCCAGGATAGGCTATATTACCCTCATTTTCTACATTTCCGCTTAGTATCATCACTATTCTCCGCCATTTTCTAGTTTATTTTAGCTTTTTTACCACATCCCAAGCGAGCCCTAAGTACTAACAATCGGGTCCTCATGTATGTAGCTGATTGAACTCAAATTCTTTTAATTTCTGTCATGTCATGCCAGCAGCAACAGTTACAGTTGCACTAGGTGTTGTACACTAGTTATAGTTGTAATAGTAGTAGTATAACCTCGAGCAGTTTGTTCTATTTCTCCACAAATATTGCACTTTTCTGAAACCCCAAGTGCTCAAATTTCAGTCTTTTGATCATGGATGTTATCTGTTGATAAAATCAATCCAAGAGCTCCGTGAGAAGCGAAAGGGGGTTGTCACTGTCGGCATTGGTGGCCCCTGTGGCTCTGGCAAAACCAGGTATGCACTTTTCACTTCCTAAATATTACTATGAATGTTGAGGCGTTTGATTTGGAATGAACTTAGAGTAAGGGCTTGTTTTAAATACGTTGATGACACTTGGTGTTCATTATGTGATTACCTTTCTTGAAAATGTTTTCCATTTTTATTTTCTAATAAATGGATCTTTCTCTGATGGTTTCTTGAAGTTTAGCAGAGAAGGTTAGCTCTGTTATTGGATGTACTGTTATATCAATGGAGAATTATCGAAATGGAGTTGAGGAATCAAATATTTTGGATTCAATTGACTTTGAAACATTAGTGAGAAATCTCGAGGTTTGTTTCTGGCTTATTGATTTACTATAATATTTCGATGTTCATAAGTCTGATGTAATAAATGAAACCTTTGCCTCTGGTCTACTGATGTGACTGTAGCACAATCTCTCACTTAGCAGAACATCTTTTCGTTAATTGATTAGATAAAGTCTGCGTATATCTGTATTAGTTAAGATGCATGCTTCCTGTAGCTTGTAGGTGGTCTTTTAAAACACTGGTAAGTAATAATTTTCCATCAGAATTCGATCAGCTAGTATCCAACTACCCGGTTATAGACTTGTAGTATTCTATTTCTCATGTTGAGTTTATCGACAATTCCTTCTTTTCCTTTTCATTGTCCACATTTATAGGGATAAATCTGACTCCTCCCTCTGTTTTTGGTTCATCCCAAAATAATTAATCTCTTTTTCGAATATATATGATTTCCTCTTGAATGTGAAGCTCCCATGGTTTCTCAGCTTAAATAAGTAAATCCTTATTAATAAGTTGGAAGTTTGCAGAATGAGTCTATTCGTTATAATTTCATCTAATTTGAAATGACTCATCTTTAACTTTGTTTCCTGTGAAATGTAACTTACAAGCAATGCTGAACAAGGCTCCTTGATTTCGAAATAGGACATAATGAAAGGTGAGGACACTACGGTGCCGGTTTTTGATTTTCAAGAAAAACGACGTATTGGTTACACAATTATAAGAGGGACCACATCAGGAGTGGTTAGTAACCTTCGTTACTCGCACATATATAAATTTGAATTTTGAAGGTCATGATTACACCTGCGTTTTGGTTTAGGTGATGGTTGATGGTACGTATGCCTTGCATGCAAAATTGCGTTCATTGCTTGACATCCGAGTTGCAGTGGTAATTGAATTTTCTTCTCAACCTTGATTCATACCAAATTTTTTTTTCCACATTTTTCTCTGTCTTATCAATTTTCTTTCTTTTTTGTCTTTCTTTTTGTCGCATAGAGAGTTATAGCATGTCCAATTGATCACATTGGAGAGCACCTCAATTTTGACGGAGAGCAATTGCCAGTTTTATATTTTAGCAGCAGAACTCGCCCACTTGCTCTTACCTCATATTTATCCCCACCACCAATATATTTACATCTTAAAAAGATAATTTAAAATAAAAAATGCTTTCACCTGTTGAAACCTGAGCTATGAGTCTATGACCAAGTATCAATGGAGAGTCCTTGTGCTTCGGGAGATCAAGTGGAAAGTTAGTCTCCACATTCTCCATGGAGAGAAAATAGAAGAATATTTTACATGGTAAAATGGAAAGTTAGTCTCCACATTCTCCACATTCTCCACATTCTCCGCTGGAGAGCACCTTTATAATCACTTGAAGAGCTCTTATTATGGGTCTATATGCAAAATATGCCTTTGAAGTCAGCATTCTTGACATCTCACAGGGCCGTTGTAACTCTGATTTGTTACAGGTTGGTGGTGTTCATTTCAGTCTTCTGTCTAAGGTTCAGTACGACATTGGAGATTCGTGTTCCCTGGATAACCTTATTGATAGCATATTCCCGCTATTTAGAAAGCATATTGAGCCAGACCTTCATCATGCGCAGGTAGATCTTATTTGCTTTGTATCAGTCTATTCTGGATTAATCCTAACTCACGTTTCTTTGAAATTTTGCTGTTTGGGGGTGCTTATTGCAGATCAGAATAAACAACAGTTTTGTTTCATCTTTTAGGGAGGCAATCTACAAGCTGAAGTCTAAAAGTGAGGTTTGTATTCCATGTTCTTGAGTTTGTTGTACCATGAATATTATGACTGAAGATAAGCTGCTTGTAAATATGAACATAGAAAAACAGTACTACTGACAAAAAAAGTACTCCGTATTAAACTTCGCGTGCATATTGATGTTAAGTTTTCTCCTTAGAACCATTAGATTCACTAAGATGAAAATAATTCCAAATTCTCACACTATCTAAACGAAAATGTTACTTAGCTTCCGCTTTCATACGAGATTATGGTTCCTTAGGTTACAAAAGTGCGCCTGAGGCGCATGAGGCTCACGTAAGACGCACTAGGCACAACTAGTGAGGTGCACAAAGGTGCGGTACTGTGCAATTCTATATCTGTCTCCAAATTCTTCTATTTTATCCTTGTCTCCTCCTTATCCTTAATTTCCACTTATAAATACATGTTAACCCTCTTTAAAACAAAAAAAGGACTATTCTTACACAAAATTTGATTGTAAAACTGTTTGAAAAATTAATGTGCCCCGTGTCTCAAAGGCGCACTCCTTCGCCTTACGCTTTGCCCCTCATCGCCCTAGGACCTTGTTTGCTTAATGCGCCTCACACCTTCTCACACTAAGTATGGTTCTAACTTCTAAGTTGTGGATGATCTTCTGACTTTGTTCACAGCCCCTAAACGGACCTCGGTATCACTCGCTGAGTGGAGAGGATGCACAAAGAGACAAGTGAGTGCTTTGTGCTTATTATACATTTTTCGTCTATCTATGGTTTTTTGAATCTTTTATCATACGTTTTTATCTGTTTATGGTTTTCGGAATCTTTTATTTTAGTGTGATGTTAGTTGGGGTCCATTAATTTTTAGTTCAATTGACGGCCATTTCCATAGTTGGTGAGTAGTGAATCAGGTTGTGCGTCACTCCGAAATCCATGAAGTTTTTATTGGATTTGACTTTGGCACTCTGATTTGGATCATGACATATTGTACATATTATTTATTTGTTTAAACTTGTGCTCTTTAAATATTTGATTGCATGGGATAAGATACCCCTTTGCAGTGTCCGTGCTTTCTTCTACTATCACTCTTGCTTCCTCATATGTCCTCTTATCCACTTTCTCAAATTTATCATTTCTCGTGTTAAACTTGTTTGATTATATTTTTGCACTCTTCTCTTCTCTCTTTCATTGAATAGATTTCATCTTAGTATAAAAAACAACGCCACAGATGTGCATCTTGCATTGAGCCCCAAACCAGATTGCCTCGGCAGCCTGGAATTCCTCTATGTAACGAAGTAATGGTACACGATTTTTGTGAGCAAACACACTTGCGTTTTTGTTCTTTACTGGCTTACTGCCCTAGGTCTGTGTAATTTGTTGAAAGAAGTAATGGTACACGATGCATTTTTGTGCGCAAACTCACTTGCATTTTTTGTTCCTTACTTCTTTAGGTCTGCGTAATTTGTTGAATGATTGATTCAGAATTAATTATTACTCCGTATTATTTAGTAATTACGACATGTATCCAGTATTGAGTTTAATTATTTGGTGGAATCCCATGCCAGCTTCTAGGAGCACGTTTAGAATTAGAGTTAGTAATCAAGGGAGAATGTTGAATTATTTATTCAAAATTAATTATTATTATTGTTTAGTTATTTATTCAGAATCAGATCATTATTGATCACAATTTGGGGAAACAAAAATGGCAATATGACCAATCATTTGAACATTTATCACTCTTTTGGGGCTGTAGCAATTGTTCTTTTGTCTAGTAGAGTAATAGCTATTTGAGGTTTTATTGCTTTACTCATTATCATGGGGAGAATTTGCATATGAATTTCTATGGCAAGCTTTGTGTTTGATTGCTTTTGGCAGTGAGCCTGTGTCTGATTCTTTTTTTTAAAAGAACTAATAGACATTCTTGACTTTAGACGCCAATATATACTGCTTAATTCACCTCAGATACATTGGTGCTCATGAGGTGCAACTAAGGGTGGTGAACACCTTTCTAATTTACATATTCTTCTTATTATTTTGTTACTATTACACAAATTCCTACATGCAGTACTGTGGTAATTTAGTTAGCATTTGCGGTGTCGGGATGCCGTGGGGTTAACATCATAAGGTTGTATACAGTAATTATTTCAAAAACCTATACCAAATGCGTTGTTTCTTCACTTTTCTTGAAATGTAAATTTTGGTCGATTTCCTGTTGTTTCTTCACCTTTTTTTAAAAAATGATATGAACCCCATTTGCGAATGCATTAACTTACTATATATATCTTTCGAAAGCAACACAAACCAATATTTAGGCCTGGAAACATTTGTAAAGTAACAATGATACTTTAGCGAGCGTTTGGGAGCCTTTAACTCCTCTGTGTAATGGACCAACAGTTGCTATGTAGTTTATGATTGCGTTTTTGTCACTTGCTGCCTAGGTCTCTGTAATTTGGATCTATGTTTGGCTGTAAGTATTTTATCTCTTACCCTGTCCAGTCTTCACCGCATCAGTGCGTCTTGCTCCTTTGTAATTTAAGATATCTAGAAAGAAACAACAAAATCTGCTAATTTAAAGGCTTTTCTAGGAGAAATAACAGAAAATCTTGGTCCTCTGAAGTCGTACCTGTTGCTGTATATTCTTGTTTTTGATCAAGGTCATCAAACTATGATTGCTTAATATGTTTACCTGTACCCCTAGCTATTCTGTGAGATACTTCCTGTCCTCTATCTTCTTTCCACTATCTGCCTACTATAGCACCATTAAAATGAGGGGGGTTTGCGAGCATCAATTTTTGCTACGTGTTCTTTATTCTGATATTGTAATCATTTTCTAGAAGCTTAATGTTCTTTTGGATAGAAAGAACACCATTATATCAAAAAGATTTATGAAAATATACCTAGCCCGTGGTCATTGGCTATTCATAATGTATTGTTTCGTGCACTGTGTCATCACGTAATTTTGTATTTGTTTGTCTAAGTCAATATGTTGCTGCTTTTTATTCGGACTTTTAAATGTTCTGTTTTATTCAAGTTTTATCGAGATGTACCTTCGGCCCCCTTCAGCAAGCGAAGAAGCCCGAATTAATGATTGGATCAAGGTGCGCCAATCTGGGATTCGATATTACCTGTCACTTGGTGATCAGAGAATAGTCGACAAACATTTTATCATCAGGCCTAAGGCTGAATTTGAGGTAAGACTTGTATACTGTTCAGGTCAAGTTGCCTATCATCATTTTGGTATAGTAATTGCTTTAATGGCAAATTATTATCTTATACGCTTGGGCACTTTATAGTATAAATGATAGTTGTAAGTGGTGTAACATGATTGACCCAATGTGACTTAGCTTATGTTTAGTCTTCAAATGTGGGCTTTGAGCTACTGTTCTATATGCCTTATTGCATGATCTCTTCATCGTCACTCATCCCTTGAAGCTGGATTATTTCGATATGCTGGATCTCTGGCAGCTGCATGTCAACGTGACTCATCAATTGAGACAACACGGCACATGCTCTTCATCTTTCATTGACTCATCAGACGCCTGAAAACGATCCAAATTCGATGTGACATGCAAAAATGTGGAGAGACTTGTCTAGCTGTTGGTTGACTCCAAGTTGTCTGTTTCTTAAAATTAATGATGTTTTAAGTAGTGTGACATCCTGACTCTCTCTTCAACACAATACTGTATAAGTTAGTGAATCGGAGTGACATATACTTCAAGAGTCCTGTGAGATAAATTGCATTTGGATGTATACAAGGGCACTACCATTTAAAAACATAGAAAAAGTGCAAAACTATGCTCTACTATACTGCTTAGAACACAACTGACCACTTCTAACATCCATTGCGTACTAATATGTACGGAGTAATAGTTTAACAGTTTGGACTTGGAATTTTGAATGCTTTCACCCTGGTAAACTTTGAGCAGAATTTTGTCATGGACAGAATCTGAGCATTTTTTTTTTTTTTTTTTTTTTTTTTTATAAATTTTGGTAACAGGTTGGACGGATGACTCTTGGTGGGTTACTTGCTCTAGGTTATAATGTTGTGGTCAGCTACAAAAGGGCATCGGTGACTTTCAGTTTGGGAGAAGTTTCATTGTCTTTTGAAACTATTGATTCCCTTGGTGAGACATTCATGGTGGTAAGGGGCAATAACCGGAAGGTAAGCACTATGCTTTTATGAAACATCTTATTATATGTATTCCTGATATTGTGTTCATTTACATCCTTTTGGCTTTCTGGATGTTCCATGTATCTGCCCATCTGGGATATTATTTCAGAAATACCCTGGGAAAAAAATGTTCTATAGTCTTACTCCCTCGTACCAATAAGTCGTTGAAAATTCAGGTTTACCCAATTGCTTTACTTGTAAGATAATAAGATTAGACCAAACAATTAAACAAAATATTTTATTAACAACAAATTAGTTTCATAGTAAATACGTTTCTTACCTATTACAAAGAAATAATTCAGTGGGGTTAGCAAGGTTTGATGGTTAAAAAACACAAACTATATGAGTAAATCAAGAGTAATGAGGGATTAGTGGTTTGTGATGAAGGATTAACAAGGTTGGTGATGGAGAAAGAGGAAATGATAGAATCAAATGCATGCAAAAAAGAGTATATGAAGAGTGATTGAAAAGGAGACGATGTTTTTATAGGGATGCTTGAACTTTGAATAAGAGAGAAAACAAGGGACAGAGATCAATGCCGCAAAATTTTACCGAAATTGGCCGATCAGCCAAAAAATATAAAAATAGAAGGTAAGTACAAAACAAACAAAATAAAGTGAGTTATGAAAGTTAGTTTATAATCATGTTTTTTATGCAAGGGACTAAAATTTGTATTCTTTTGGTAATTATTTCACATTTAATATATAAACTATAAAAGTTAATATTATAATGATATACTCCGTATTATTCATGTAGTTACTAATGTTTTAATATTCTCTCCCATTCTTTATGTACATACCACTTTACTTTTTTCTTATAATTGTTTCACTATACCATTTCCTTCATGTCATAAAAAATGCTAAACAACCTATAGCCTCACAAACTTGTCTTCTTACGACTCTCCTCCTATCTCCTCATAGTATTTTATCCTTAAGCTCCAGCACCAAACTGCATCACCATCACCCTCCAACATCATGGTACCACCTACGTACCACCTTCGCCAGCCTCACGACCATCGCATCCAAACACTCTCCACCTAACTCATGACACGTCGACGACCATCTCAACGTATCTCTTGGCCACCACATCATTATATAACCCACTACCACCACTACCACTACTAGCAAACATCCTCCACGATGTTTACACCCTAGAAACATCATGAAAGACCAAAAATCACCACTATATTGATGAGCATAACTTGATGAACCAAGTGCAAGGCCCGGAAAATTAATCCTCATCCCACCTTTGAAATCCCTAGATCTATGTTTTCAATGGTGTGAGAGTGGTTTTGTGGGAGCAGGGAATGGTTTTGTTGGGAGTGGAGGTAGCGGAAGGAAGTTACACTCATTCCTCGTGTCACCCAGAACCACTTGGCTGACAATTGTAAGATAGGTAGTCAATGCTCTGGATGGTTGTTGGCTATTAACAGAGAATATATCTTATGAAGTAGCTGAATAAGCTCTCAAAAAAAAAGGACAATGGATGGGATTGAGAAAACTTACTTTGTTTTCTCTAGATTGTTGGCAGTGAAGCATTGAGAATGAAAATCGCTGGCCCGTGGATAACAAAATCATACTTGGAGCTAATCCTGGAGCAAAAAGGTTAGTAATAATTTCTGATGTACGCTATATATGTGAAGTTACTAAGCATCTGCTTAAAGTTCACTGTAATATTTTCAACTTAACAGGAGTACCACGTCTTAACACACCACCGCCGATAGCAACCACCCCAAGTACTCATAATCTGGAAAGGACAGTTTCTGCACCAAAGCCTATCCGCATAACTCCTAACCTCATTAACCGGCTTGAAGATCTGCCACAGCCATGGACTCGCTCTCCAACCAAGTCTACGATGGAACCTGTATTGGCAACATGGCGTTTTGTCCACCCAGCTCCTTCACGTGCTGATGCTTCTGTCTTAGGTTTGTGAGCTCAACAGATGGCTTATCCTATGTTATTCTGACTTGGTTGCTCGTGTCATATGTGGCATGGTTTTGATTAATAATTTTCTTGTTATTGAGCTAAACCGAATCGTCGGACTGTCATGTCATGTGGTGTTGGAATTTCAGAGCATTGTATCATATTTATACCCGGTTTGAGACTTAATCTTCAAATTGGTCATCGCGGCTGTTTCTCTATATATGCAGCCATTACCGGGCTACATATATGGGGCTGCAGTAAATTGTAGACTTCTGATAACTTTGTTGGGTTTCTGTTTTGCGGCCGTTATTTTGAACTATGGGTTGGCTGGTCAACACGAGACATCAGGCTTGTCAGGAATTTATATGCACAAGTTTTCAAGTGTTCCTCGTTTAAATGGCTATAGCTCTCTCATGAACCAACTGCAGATCCTTCTTCTTATAGGGACAACATGCAGCTTGCTCCAATGCCTGATTCATATGACTTGGACAGAGGGTTGCTTCTTGCTGTTCAGGCAATACAGGTAGAACCCACCAGAAATACAGAAGTCTAATTTGCAATTTTTTTTATATATAAATTGGTTATGTTTACCACTGTGATTTTCAGGCTCTCCTGGAGCATAAAGGCCTTCCTATCATAGTTGGCATTGGTAATAACAAAACTTCTCTTGTCTTCTCACAATCTACCCCTTCATATGTTGTTCCCCTTTGGGATCTCCTATTACACGTCAAATTTTGCAGCTTATAAAGAGTGTACTTTTTCCCCACCCCCTCGTCACATGGTATGATAAAAGTATCTTGTCACTCTGATTTTTTTTACTTCCATTCCGATCATTTGTATACATTTTTCAAATTATATGAGAAATTTGAAAAATGTTTACAGTTAGTTGGAATGAAGGAAATATATTTTGTACTCATCTCAGAAGTACTTCATGTATCCGATAGCGCGTAAAAGTATTAGAAATATTAATACTTATGTTTTTGACGCATCTTATGGAACAACATACTATATACTCCCTCCATTCAACTCTACTTGTCACTTATGCTTTTTCGACATTATTCATAGTTAAAGAGAAACTTTAATATTCTCAACAATTTATAAGTGAGAATATAGTCATGTGGGATTTTGTTTGATTCGTCTTTATGAGTACATTAAGAATACCGGTTTTTTTTTTTTTAGCTAATGTAAAATGAAAGATATCGATGGTGTAAAACGTGTATCGGCAAATGTGCCAAAAGCGTAAGTGACAAGTGGAGTTGAATGGAGGGAGTATGTTCTAAAAGAGTGTAATTTTGTACATAAACACAAGAATTGATATTTCTAATTATACTACTTAATCTCGTATACATAAGAAAGTGAAAGGTATTTTTGAAATGGTCCGGGTATAATAAAAGTGATAGTAATGTCTGAGGTGGCTTGGTGGAACGATAGATGCACAAACATAGTGACAATTATAATTTCTGTCTAGTCTGTTTATGTTGGTAAATTTTGAAGGTGGAGGTCGTAGCAGCCATAACTTGGTTAATTGATTCATTGCTTTCTCTCTGTACACATTGTCAGAAGTTATTGTCTGTTCTACTGTTCCATAGTTTGGGATATTAGCGGTCTTTTTCTTCCTTAACTTATTCCTGTAATATACTTTTTTAGGATACTCTCATCTCAAAGTATTCTCCCCATTTGACTTTGGTGGTTAACCGATGTAACCTTTGTCCATTAAATTTTCCATACATGTATAGATACAACTATACAAGGTAAAACTCGTTCTCTTTGATTTACCAAAGAACTATTTTGACATTTTAATAAAGTTGTAACTAATGTACATTGTTAGAAAGGTCGGCCAAAGTCAGTACTGTTTGATAACTAAAGTTGAATGGGGACAATGGACCAAGTAGAACTTATGCCTTAATGTCCTGTTTTTACTTCAGCTATGAGCAACAGTTACTGTTGCTATTCATGTTGTGCTTGTGGGTCAACTCAAATCTTGTTGGGACTAAATGCCTGTTTAATTAATCTGGTTATTGGGGCTACAGGTGGTCCAAGTGGATCTGGTAAAACAAGTTTGGCTCATAAAATGGCCAATATCATTGGCTGTGAGGTTGTTTCCCTTGAAAGCTACTATAAGTCGGAGCACGTAAAGGACTTCAAACACGATGACTTCAACTCACTCGATCTCTCTTTGCTTTCTAAGGTAAGTTTATATTGGTCATTGCAGTGTGGCAGTTTTCATGTGCTTGAAAATGAATATCAATGCTAGCATAATGACTCTGAACTCTAAAAAGTCTCCAGACTCCAGACCAGATGGGGTATAAAGGGGCTTTCGCGGGAATTAGTAAATGGGAAGGTGAGATTTGAAATTTTCGATGTATGGGAGAAATGGAGTAAGGGGATTTAATAACTAGTATCCAGTCTAGAGTAGTGGGCTACAAACTTCTCCTCTTGCCCATTTGGTTTTATGATGGAACCTTATTATGTTTATATATGGTCGGTCGGTCTGTGTGTGTGCCTGTCTCTCTTTCTCTATAGGCTTGCCGAACAGGCCCACCCTTGGTGCTTAGTTGTTGATTTTTGTATCCGGCATTGATTTGATTGTCCGTTTGGAGATCAGGTTGCTATGTCCATTGATATTGTAGCGTTAGACAATCTTCTTGGTTTTCTCAATTGTCGGTGGGAGTATTCTTGAAATTTGAAGGTGTATCATGATTTGTTTGTGTCTTTATGTTGTGAAGTTCTGTCCTGCAATATGTGTGACTGTTTGTTGGCTTGGAGCCGAATGATCAATGTGTAGTAACTGATGTTTATTAACTTAAATTTTACGATAATCTTCAGCCTCCGGCCTTGATGATGGCTTTCTTTCCTGACTTGGTACATTATTTTTGCAGAATATTACTGATATAAGGAAGAGCAACAGAACTAAAATACCGATATTTGACTTGGAGACAGGTTCTCGGAGTGGCTATAAGGATTTAGAAGTTTCAGAAGATTGTGGAGTGGTAAGCTGAAATATTTATATCTCTGCTTCCACTTCGACAAACTATTGTTGAAGTGCATGAAAAGAAATGAAATATGAAAACACACTTGTAAGATGACACTTTTGATTACTATTTTTCTTTTTTTTTTTGGGGGGGGGGGGTGTGTGGTGGTGGTGGTTACTAGATAGGCCATATGTGTGATGCACTCGAGGTCTTGTGCTTATGAAAAGTTTATAAGAGGTTTGTCCCACTTCGGAAAAATGAGGAACTTATCAGAAGTTTATTAGAGGTTTTACCCACTACTTAACCAGCAAACATCATCGACAATATTAACCCTCTTATTTGCCTCTCCTTTCCCAGCAAAAAACTTGTGTTATTTATGTAAAGTGGTGCTAATTGCCACATTGAAGGTGAAAAGCGTTAGAAAATCATTTTCCGATCCTTTATGTACCCGTTTCATCGCCTACTTCTGTCGCACAAGATTCTTTATGTTTTTTGCAGCGCGAAGTGTATGATTGACAAGTGTGGGATAAGTTGCACATACCTATATACTTGTTTTTTTTGTTTGAGTTCTTTAAAATAGATGTTAATCTCTTCAAGAGATTCGTTGAACTGCTTTATTAATTTATATGTTTAACACAACTTACAATGTTTTAAGGTCTCCGAATGATTTGGGGTCAGCTAATATGAACAGTCATTTAAAACTGTCAATAAGGGTAAAAATTCAAAAAGGAAAACATGATTAGAAAAGAGTCAGAATAATGGTGGTAATAAGTCGTTGATTGGCAAGTTATGAAAATTGTGAAAGATGTCTTGGTTAACTATAATAGGAGTATATATCAAACTATTATCTGTGATCAATAAATTGAAATTGTGATTCAATATTGTGGGAAGAACAGTAGATCAGAAGAGGTATTTAAGTTCAACAAGATTTTCAGTTAACAATGTGTGTTTCTTGGACTTGAATGCTGAATTAGCCTTGGATTCGTGATTTATTGGACCTTTCATTAGGAATTACTTGTTTAGTGACTGAATAATGACTTTTCTTAAACTGTAATTGTCAGGTTATCTTTGAAGGGGTTTACGCTATACATCCCGACATCAGGAGGTCATTAGACTTGTGGGTTGCTGTAGTAAGAGCTTTCCCTTTGTTTTCAGTTTTTCTATCCTCTAATTATGTAAAGGATTCTATATTTTATGTTGGATTGAGTATACAGCACGCTAAGTGAGTTTATATATCAACCAGGTTGGAGGTGTTCACTCACACTTGATTTCAAGAGTTCAGAGGGACAAGAGTAAAGTTGGATGTGTTATGTCTCAAAATGAAATTATGATGGCAGTATTTCCAATGTTTCAGCAGCATATTGAACCACATCTGGTTCATGCACATGTTAGTACCTGTTTACCGTGTCAAATGATGAACTGTGTGTATGTTATTAAATATTGATAAAACTTATGTACTTGTATGTTATCATTGTTATGGATGCATCAATAGTGTGCACTTCTAATTTTTATTCCTTGTTTACCATTTCCCATGTGCATGTTACACCTCCCTTTGTTTCTCTAAAAGGTTCACCCTTTTCTTTTTGAGTTGTCTCTCTACGAGGTTCACCTACTTTTTTCTTAGTTTTCATTTCCCACCACACATTCTTATCCTCATTTATTTTCACCAAATGGGAGGGGTGGAACCTCTTTGAGAGATGGAGGGAGTAGATGCTTAATTGATGACTTTTCCAAAAGGTTAAACAACACTTGTTTGCACTACAGCTAAAGATCCGCAATGATTTTGATCCGGTTCTTTCCCCCGAAAGCTCATTGTTCGTCTTGAAAAGTAACAAAGAAGTGAGTTCTCTTGAATCTTGACGCTTTGTCCATACATTTACAAATATTTGCTACATTCTGACATAGTTTTTCTTTTGTTCATAATAGGTAAGCTATCAAGATATATTGAAGGTTCTGGACTCTGCTAAGTTTTGCAGTTCTGTACAAAATTTTGTCGACATGTATCTCAGGCTTCCCGGAATGCCTTCTAATGGACCATTGACAGAAAGTGATTGTATACGTGTTAGGATATGTGAGGGGAGATTTGCATTGCTAATACGAGAGGTTTGGTCTTGACCTTCTCTATATTTGACTGGTGTGGTTAAATTATCTCCATCCCAAATTAATTGTTCCCATTTGACTTTAGTGCTCAATCAATGTCAACATTGACCATTAATCGCTCCGAAATATGTATTGATACCATGTACTCCCTTGGATCCAATCCAATCCACCCACTTTCCTGCTTTGGACAATCCAATCCAATCTACCCGTTCCTTTTTTTGGCAAGTATTAGACAAACTTGCCCTTATTACAACCTTTTGTTTACATACAATGCCATCAGTTCTGATTTACTAACTCAATTAGAATCTCACCCACTAAATTTATACTCATACTCAAGTACCCAGTCAGTCACCTTCAATCCAACCCCTACCACTTCCATTTACCTCCAAATCTCCAATAACTACTCCTCACACCACCGCGCATCACCTTGCTGGTACCGTGTTGAAACGTTATCCACCTTTCCCTAGCCATTTTATACTCCCTCTATCCCTTTTATAACTTCCCACTTTCCTTTTTTAGTTGTCCATATTTAAACTTCACACTTTCAATATTTCCTCATTAGTCTGATTTTTGTGGCCATTATACTTTCTGACCCCACATTTCCCCTCAACTTTCATTTTCCACCACATATTATTTCTCTCCTTAAAATTTTGAACTCCATGAGACATGAAGTTTAAATATGGATGGAGGATAGGAGGTAGTATTGATTTTAGGGTAGTTTTGAGATATGTGTAAATTTTTGGTGAAAGTTGAACATGTTGCTTAAATTTCGTCGGAAATGTTGCTGGTTGGTGCTGAAATTCGCCCGCGACAAGTTGATTTAGGAGGTAGGAGATGACTGCTGTTCTCCCAGGAGAGAGTGCTGTTTATATGTTAAGCAAAATATCGACCACTAATTTATAAGGGTTCGGGTGTCTTTTTTACCATTATTGAGTCACTTTTATTAAAACTTGTGTCCAGGCATACGTAACCATTTGATTGGATCGGAGGGAGTAATATTTGTCACGTCTGATTTACGAAACAACGTATCATATTACCTTTATTAGAAAGTTGTTAATTATCAAGAATATTATTGTGAGAACATATTGGCTGCAGTCGACATCATTTAACCATCAAAGTTAATGGGAACAATATAAATGGGATGGAGACAGTGGTTCCTATTTTCGAATCTGGTTGTATATCTGCTTTGTGGTTGCCTATTTCAGCCAATACGAGAAGGGAACTTTGTTATCCAACCTAAAGTTGATTTTGATATCAGCATTAGCACTGTGGCTGGCCTTCTTAACCTCGGGTACGCCTACTTTTCTGAAAGAAAATTTGGGTCCTCCATATTTATTACTATATGATACTTTGATTTGGTAGGGTTTTGTGTCTTCTGTTACTGATATACGCATTTCGAAGGACCTTGCGGTACCTCCTTCTGAAAGGTTATTATATTGATATATCACTGCCAAAGCTCAGATTTTTTGCCGTTACTGATCCGCGATAGCTTCGCTGTTACCACCCAAAGTTACGTGCTATGTACTGCCCTGCATACCAGACTATAGGTTTCTGCTTTTCTCTTGAGCTACATATGGGAGTATATTTTCCTGTGATTTTCCATTTGTAGAGGTTAAAAAATCCAACAGTGCCTGGTTTAATGACGGCAATATAAACTCCTTGGCTACCCATCTTGGGATGCCTTGTTTTTGCTATTTTTGACGAGTCATGGAAATATGACTCGTGACACGTTATAATTTCTATTTAATCTAGTCCTAATTACCCCAGTTGTACTGGCATAATAAGCATATAATGCATGAGGTCAATCTTTAAGTGGAAGTACCAATCTTATAAACAAGCATTACTGGAATGTACTTTAAATGCATTTGTATTACGTCCCCTTTCTTTTAAAATGATGTACTCGTGTACTGAGATGATACTTCGTCATTTCGCAAATTATTATGTTCCCTGTAAGATTCATATGGAAAAATTCCATTGAAGAATGTAAAATTATGTTTATATACACACTTTTTACTTCCATATTGTGTTAGATACTGATGCCAAAGAGAATTTCTCAGAATGTTGGAACTTCAAATTAGGCTCGTGCAACCACATTGATTTAGGTATCCTATTCATAATTAAAATAAAGAAGTATTCCCCAGGTGCTCTATCTGCAGCAAGTTCTATCACTCCTGTCTCGCATATCTCTTGTTGCTTCTGATTTTTTGTTTTAAAAAGAGCATCCGTGAGGTATAGTGAGGGTTCCTTCTTGTTAATCAATGAATCCATAAATTTAGTTTGTATTCATGGTCATGTAACACAATGTTTACTCATTCAGTTACTTTTTACAGTGAGGGGGCATGTGTGTGTAAGGTATAAGGAGTTTTTTTTTTTCCTTCACAACTCTTGAAATGTTTCCTTGTACAGAAACGGTATCTTAGTGCCTTTTGGCCTCTCGCGAATATAGGATAGAAGGATTCGGATGTATGCGGCCTTACTCTAGTGCTAACAACACAAAGAGGTTGTCTCGCATGCCCATATTGAAAATTGCTTTGAGAATTCAATTAACTGCATGCTACTTCACAATAAATAGAAGAGATGTCAACTTAGCGCGCTTTATTCCTCCGTAGCTAGTCTTTGGCTTCATATAAACTGAAAATTGAAGAATCGTTTGTTTACCGTTAAGCTATTAGTATCCGTAGGAAGCAAGTTAGTTGCTCCGTCATGAATACGAGCTCATCAAACTTAACTGGTAGAGTGAGACTTGTGCTTGACATGGTCTGTTTGAGTGCTTTATGAGTTAGTATTATGTATCTTCTCATGCTGTTTTCCAGGTACCAAGCTGTAGCTTATATTGAAGCGTCAGCAATGATTTACCAAGATGGAAAGGTGATTACTCGTACATATTCCCTTTACCCTTCTTCCCATATTCTTTATTGGAAACTTTATTTTCTCACGTCTTTTAATTTTCTCCATGGACCCTGTCAATCGCCCTTCCCGACCACCATTCTTCCCCCATGGACCACCCTAAACCAGTGTCCTCATCCCCTTATTTTCCGACCCCTTCCCTTACTACCTCTGTCTCTATGCTCAGTGCATGATAATAAATATTGGTTGAAGGCCTTGCTTGACCTTAGAGTTGATTTTCACGGTCTGATCTCATCCGTTTAGCCAAAACTTCAATTTTAAAATCCCTTCATAACATGGCTGTGTTGCAGTGTTGCTGGCCATATTTAGTACTCCATCCATTTTTTTTTGCTTTAGCACAAAATAGGTTTGGCAATTGCCAACTTACCAACTTACCAAGCAGCCCTTTAATTCCCACCCACTCTTTACTTTTTTGTTTTGTTTTTTTTGTTTTTTTAATGTTCTCACTCTCCACCTTCTTTTACTCAGTAAATATTCAATACCACCCAGTACCGACCAACACACCACCACCATCACCACCATAGATAACTGGACACTATTATCAAGCTTCACCACACCACCCTCCACCGTACACGACCACCACTATCTCCTATCTACCTCCCTAAACCACCCCCTTTACACCACCTAATTCAACCCTGCACACCACCCTAAACGACCACCACTATGGCCTGCCCATCTCCCTAAACTGTCCCCTCTGCACCATCTCATTCTATTGCTTCACCACCTTCTCCAATGTTCCCTTTATACAATCTCTAGATCTAAGTATTGATGTGCAAAAGTCGTGGTAGTGGGAAGGTGATGGGACCGTCTACCTTGATTGGTTGTGAGAAGGCCAACAGTTAGTGTTCATAAAGAGATGATGGTAGTGGTGGTTTGGTCTTCGCTGGCCGCTGGTGAGATGCGGTGGGGTGGTCTCATCATTGGTGGCATAGGATCTGGTCGAGTGGAGTAGGGTCTGGTGGTAGGGTGGGTCAGGTAGTTCATGGTTAGAAATTAGGAGAGGGGTTAATGGTGGAGATTAATTGAAGGCAATCAATAGGGTAATTACGATAATGGTTCTTAAGTTCACTTATAATGGTTCCTAAGAAGAAATGGGGATTATTGTGAAAATTTTCCAAATAGGGAAAATGGGGCCTATTAAAAAAAAGGAGGGAGTACTTGTGGGTTCAGGTATTCTGTCCTGCTCTTATTTTGAGTCTGGTATGCCTCGGCAGATTTATAGCCTTCTTGTTTCAATAACCGAATTTAATATTCTACTGGTTTAATAACTTGCTTAATACATATGGGTCTAGTTACTAGTGTATGCCTCAGCCCGCAGCAAATTTATCTTACTTGTTCCAGTAGAAAATTTGTGTGTGATTTGATTGAAATGGCTTTTTGTATGTCCTTTTTTAGATTCTTGTTGAAGTTGATAATCTGCAAGATGTTTCAAGTCCTTATATACAAATTAAAGGGGTTGATAGGGAAGCTGTGGCAGCTGCTGGATTGATGTTAAGACTTGATGATTCCTACACCACAAAGGTTTTAACCTTTTATTTAAAGCTTCTTCTCAGTCGCCTTTTGCTATAGGGATGATAAATTGCAAGTTAATATTTGTCTTTTCGTGCTGGCTAAATGAAAAATTAATTTATACTATTCATCTAGAGTTACTTGCAAATAATTTTGGAAAGCCTACCAGCGCTGGAAGTCAACTCTAGTGGAGTCTACACACGGCAAGCTGCGAGATTACAGGAGCTTGTAGACTTCATTCAATCTCAGGTATAGGCTTGTTACTTTACTAGTAACCTTTTTAACATGGTTTATTGTGATTAGACCTCATTTCGAATTTTTGATGCACTTTTATGGCTATATTACTTGGATGTGGCTGGTATCCATCTTCTATATACTGAATGAGAAACCATTAAAAAAGGAGTGGACACTCGTCACACTCATTAAATTTTTTCGTCTAAAAGCAAACACTAACCGGCTAAATTTGGGCTACCAAAACAAATAGCCCACTAAACAAAAATTTGTGCAATAGTAGTTCTAATAGTTCTTTTGTTAAATTTTACTAACATATTTAAAACTTGATGATACGTTTCTCTAATGACTATTAATTTTTTCATATGTATCAATGTCATTCTAAAATTTATTCTTATTACTAATAGAGTGACAATGACCTCTTTTACAAGCCGTGCATTTGCACGGGTTTATCGTCTAGCTGAAACGTTATGTCTTTGATTGTAGCTTCAATATATTTGTTTCTACTCCAATCAGTGTTATGTTTCATTTTGTTGGTTAGAAATTAACTCAAACACGAGTTAACCAAAGTTGAATCAGTAAAACCTTGGATAAGAAGTGGAATGAATTATCTCAAAGCTCAGCACTTTAGTCTGGTTTTTGAGGGTGTATATAAGGTGAAATTTGTCATTTGACAACCTTGTTTTCCCACTTTGGATCGTTTAAATATGTTAAAATGTGCAACAGCTCTCGGCAGGTGTCTTCTGCAACCAAATTTAGGGCCTAGAAATATGTTGCTTCCTACATTCCATTTATATTTTGACCCATGTGGGTTATTAAATTAAGGTGAAACATCGAGCCTCAGTTGATTTATATAAATTTTGTATGTCTGCACTCTCCACGACTGCATTTTACTGTATTTTTAGGTGAAATTGGGTGCATTTCACGAGATTAGGCTTAGGCTGTAACTCCCAGTATTGTGACCGTGACTGACTGAAATTTAATACTATGGTCTCCGTTATCTATCCATCCAACATTAAAATTTACTTTCTCTCTATTGATGTAACAACACAAAGGTGATGCCAATGTTGTATCCATAGTTCTCTACATGTAAATTCTATACGTGAAGGCGTAATACAGTATAATTTTTTTTATTACTTCTACATTTTAGTTATGGCTTTTAGTTAATGAGGATAGCGTTCTGTTGGCATTTGTTAAGTGCTGATCCTTATTATATTTGGTTTTCAATTATTGTGAAATTAAAGGGAAGTAGTTCATCGTCAGAGTCGTCTATAGGAAGGGATATAGCACCAATTGACTGTGCAATTGAAGACCTCCAAAACAGAATTAAGAGGCTTGAGAGATGGCAAACAATCAACACTGTAAGTCTTTGCTACTAAGATCTACAGTAGTATCTTAAACTGATACCCTGCCTCTGCCCTCTGCCCACTTAACAGCTTGCATATTTCGTTTTAATCCATCTCAGCTACTAGTAGTTATGGAGTACTAATCTGTTTTGAGAGCCCACCTTACCTTTACGGAAAATGTGCTATGCAAAAGCAAACGTTAACTTTTGGCAGGTAGTATGCGACAAAGGGAGTAATATTTATTTTGATGGTAGGTTCTGTGGACATTCTTGATGTCAGCTCTGATTGGATACTCACTTTATCAAAGACGCCGTCATTAGTTGCTTGTTGTACACAAACTCAACACATTCTTGGTGTTGGAGTTGGACATACCGACATAGGTCCTCATGATTTGCAGCAGGTCTATGGTACAAATTAAAGCAGCATCATGCAGCCAAGATGATGAGTTCTTACAGCCCCAATGCCGCATGGCCTTAGGGCATAGGGCGTAGGCCCTTACCTTTCTAACAGAACTTTTTATCAAAAAAGAGAGATGCTATCGGAACTTTGATTTTTATATGCCAAAGCTTTCGTTATCAGCAGCGATTAGGCAAATGCCTGGTTTTTAGATAAAAAATGAGAATGTTTTTTTTTTTTTTTTTACAATGTAACTAGTGTAACATCACATCCGTGATAAATAACGGGAGTTTATTGATGTCCCTATTAATAATATTGAAATGTCGTATGCTTCTGTAACATTGAACGCATTGAAGCGAAAGTGGTTGTGCTATAACGTTACACATAAATTACTAAGGTTATAGTGTAGATCTACGGACGTAAATATGGCAAAAACTTTGGTGGACTTTATCTACCACCACAAGAACATAATAAAAAATAAGTCAATGGTTTATATGGCCTTCTAACCTGTCTGGAGTAGGGATGGCAACGGGGCGGGTATGGGTCGGGTCTGACCGGATCCGGACTTCAAAAGTTGGACCCGACCCGACCCGGACCCTTAAGGGTCCAGAAATTTTAGACCATTACTCGGACCCGACGGGTATGGGTAAGGTTCGGGTCTGTCACGGGTTCAATGCGTGACAATTTAAAATATATACGATTTATAACCCGACAAATTAAAAAGTCAAATTAAAAGGCAAAATAAAATCAGTCACTTTAAGCTACTTCCCCTGTGTCATCGTGTTGCTGTTTAGTTGCAAAATAAAAATAAATAAGGGGTGACGGTTGGTCGAAGATGAAGATTGGTGGAACAGGAGAAGGGAGGACAAGAAAAGGAAGCATGACAGTAAGAAGAAGGGGAGTGGCCTGGGCTGTAAATGAAAAAGAATTGATATACTAGAGTTTAATAAGAGTATTCATCATTATATATATATATATATATATAGGCTCCGGTCCGAACCACAAGTTCGGTCCGAACCGTCCGAACTATATATAATAGAAAGAAAATAAAAAGGCGAAAATAAAACCACGCAATTTCAGAACACACGTTAAACCACTGTTCATCCCCAATTTGCTTCCCGCTTCATCTCCATCCCCAATTCGCTTCATCTTCATCCCCAATTCGCTTCATCCCTAACTGTTCTTTCCCAATTCGCTTGTTCTTCCCCAATTTCATCCAAACACAAGTAAATCAGGTAAATCAATTTCGCGCTACTCCATTTTTTCGATTTCTTATGTTGAATCTGTTTGTATTTATGGATAGCTTACTCGATTTAAATCAATTATTAGTTTAATTTCATCTATTGCTACTGCGTTGTTTTCGATTTTGTTTTAGGATTAGTTTACTCGATTTAATGAACCGACAGATGCTTCGATTCTGACAAATTCCGAATCCCGACTTTTGTATTCGGAATTTACCTGATGAATTTTTGCCTGATGCTTCAATTACACAGATGCTTTAATTATATTGTGATTTACTTGATGAATTTTTGCCAATTTCTACTCATTCGGCCTTTTGTGATAGTAAGCAGTAGAGTATTATTGTGATTTTGGCAGTGGTATTTTATTTTGTTTGGTGGAAAATTGTAAGTTGATTTGGCAGTGAATGTTTTACGTCGGGCGTATCGCAATTTGATTAATCCCCTTTAGATTTGTGATTTGGCAACAAAGTTTTGTTGCTCTGTACTATTATCATCTTCAGGATAAGAGCGTTTATCACTTACATTTCTTCACTGTCTACTTACACTTTATCACCGTCTACTTTCACTTTCTTCGTTGTGATTTTAAACTTCAATTTCCTGATCTAAACCGTTATAGTTTTGTCAAATAATTTCTAGTATGTTATTCTTGTGGTCCACTTGTTATGCTTTTCATAATTACACTTGTGTTTGGCAGATATGAAGAATGTGCTCGCTATTTCAAGTAACAAAAGAAAAAGAGATGATAAAGTCAATGATAATGCTATTGTAACATTTTCAACGAGTAATAAAGAACATTTTCTGAAGACAAGGATGTCACCGAAAGATCTGTTTAAGTTCATCAATAGCAACCGACATCAAATCAATGGGTTTTGGGGAGGTTGTTGAATATTAAAACTGATACGGTGCCGGGTGCGCTATCTTATTAGTTGGTGTCGACATTCGACACTTGTTCTTGTTCTCTAATGGACGGTAAACTAGAAATAACCGATGAAGATATTCACTTGGCTACGGGTCTTCCTATGGGGCCTGGTAAAGTGTATGTGGCCTCTATAGAAGTGTAAGTAGCCATTTGAGAAGTGTATGTAGCCCCTAAAGAAGTGTAAGTAGAATCTAGAGAATTGTAAGTAGCCATTTGAGAAGTGTAAGTAGCCATTTGAGAAGTGCAAATGGTCATTTGAGAAGTGTAAGTAACCGCTAGAAAAATGTATGTGACTGCTATAGAAGTGTATGTAGTCTCTAAAGAAGTGTAAGTGGCCATTTGAGAAGTGTATGTAGCCCCTAGAAAAGTGTAAGTAGTCCTAGAGAAGTGTAAGTAGCCATTTGAGAAGTGTAGATAGCACCTAAAGTAGTGTAAGTAGCCTCTTGAGAAGTGTAAGTAGTCACTAGAAAAGTGTATGCGGCCGCTATAGAAGTGTATGTAAACCCGTAGAGAAGTGTAAGTGGCCATTTGAGAAGTGTATGTAGCCCCTAGAGAAGCGTAAGTGGCCATTTGAGAAGTGTATGTAGCCCCTAGAGAAGTGTAAATAGAATCTAGAGAAGTGTAAGCGGTCATTTGAGAAGTATAAGTAGCCATTTGAGAAGTGTAAGTAGTCATTTGATGGAGATTCGTGACTAAACGTTTGGTGGCATAAAAAATGGTAGCATTATTAATTTAGTGGAGGGCATAAATTATTACGGATTATTATTATTATTATTATTATTATTATTATTATTATTATTATCCCCATCCCCATCATGTAAAAATGAGTAGCATCATTAATATAATCCTTTGTATATTTTTAAAATATCGGGTTAGTCTATTTCTTTAGCGACAGAATCAAACAAGTACAATATAATATAGATCATCCTTTTCAATATAAATAGATCCATCATTTCCTTCTACAAAATCCTCACTAATACACACACTTATTTATCCCAAAAAAAAACAAACAAAATTTTAAGAAATTGTATAAAAAAATAATCAAACTGGTTAAGGCTGAGATTCCCGCAATTTGGAACAGAGTTGCTACTCCACTTAACACTTCAGCGCCTGCGCTTTACATTTTATAATGCTCGACATGTTCCTGTCAAATGGAGCTAGCTCCTGAACTTGAACCAAAGATACCCATTTTTCAATCATCAGACCAAATAGTCGTCGAGAGGGTTAGCTACAAGCTAATAATATCTATCGTATACACATACATGCATTTGTATCCGGTCCTGCTACCATATGAATGAGCTTTTATATCAAATGGAGATAAATTGCATTGCTTTCAAAATGATGGTATAGAGTATTACATAGAACAACTACAGTAAAAGAAGCTGGTGAAAGCAATCTAAAATATCCTTGTCAACCAACATCAATAAATAGGCCTAGTGGTGTTCCGGGAAAGGAAAAATCAGTATTTTCTGTTGCGGATTTTGAAACTTGGGGATCGAATGACATTGTCATCAGTTTGGAGAGTTCCCTCGAGGGCAGTCATGGAATTTGGGTTAGTGAAATAGGTGAAGAGGAGATAGATGCCATCCAAGTAGGTGTTCTTCTCACCTGCTTTGTTCTTCTTGTTAATGCTGTACGCCAATGGAATCATCCGAAATTAGCACCTGCGACATCTTTTCCTTCTCCTAGCCTTAACCACCCTTCCTGCATCACTATGTCAAAAAGCCAAAGAGTTCAATATATGTAGTCAATCATTCAATTGCGAGAATCTAATAACAGGTTTAAGCTATCCTTTCTATGGTCAAGACCACCCTCCGTATTGTGGCCACCCTAAGTTCCAACTATTGGGCTGTGTAATCAATTCATTGAAGATATTCATATGATGATGTTGTCACAAAAGTTTAACATATTAGGCATCAACATGACGTCTTATACGATGAATGTTTCTAGGGAAGACTTCTACCAAGGCTCTAAATTAGATAAGTTTGCTTGCTTTTTGTGTCCTGATGGCTCAAAGTGCTCAAGTACTAAAATCTTCTCACTTATCTACATGCTTGCTTTTTCTATCTCTTTATTTTTCATCTACTGCATCTAATTGAAGATGACACCACTTACCAGGACCCTTAAGAAAAACTAATCTCAACCCGTCGACCTCAACCATAAAATCTGTTTTAATGATGAGTGCGTATGATAGACGAGTAGTTCGACCAATCCAATACTAAAACGAGGATGATTCAAAAGGGTCCAATTACAGTCCACAAGAACCTCCGTTGCAACCACCAGGCTAAACGGTATCATCTTCTAAATCTCTAATAGTTTCGAATCGTACCGAACCGAGGATACAAATTCCAGAAACTCGGTCGCTAATCATACTCTATACTATTAAATAAAAACTGCATTTACACAACAAAGCAACTACCGAAGTCGCATAATCCGCAGAAATTTCACCAGTTATATCAGATTAGTAAGAAAAACATACGAATCAAGTAAAAGCAGTAGCAATTGAAGTAATTATGCAGATTAAAAAGGTGAATTTTTGAACCTGAGTTTTGGAGGAAGAACGGCCAAGGAGAGTATTGGCGAGTGCACCAAGAAGATCGTAAGACGAAGATGAGCCGGGAACAGAGCACGCCGATGATTGAAGGATTAAGCAACAAATTGATTGACGGAAGGATTTAAGAGGATTGATTGAAGGGAGAATTGTTGAAAAACCCGCAAATGAATTGTAAATTTGGGGAAGAATGAACATGAACAGTAAAACGTGAATAGTGAGCGACTGAGCGTAGCGCTTGTTTAATTTTTTTTTGGTTATTATATACGTAGTAGTTCGGACGGTTCGGATCGAACTAAGGTTCGTACCGGATCCCGCCCCTATATATATATATATATATATATATATATATATACATAGAGTTTGCATCGGCTGAGTCTGCCTTTCTTAAATGAGTCTGTCCCGTATTCGTGAGCCGTCTGATTTTATGAAATGAAGGGTCACGATTTATCGATCATTGGCGCGCTGTACTCCTACTTCCGTTAAAAAGATTACCTTTCTTACTTAAATTTTCTTTGGAATCTTTTTTCATTCACTTCACAAATCACGAGCTCCCTTCTATATGCAACAAAAATCCCCAAATTAAGGGACAAAATTCAAAGTTAATTAATCCAAACACTAAATATTTGATCAAATAAGTTGACCTAACAATTCCGATTTGGCACCTCGGCGGCTTATAAAATTCAATCGGTAAGTGAGGTAGGAGGAAGGAGGAGGAAGCCAAGGTAGTCCCATCATTGACTAAGATTATTGTGAGGAAGAGAGTTAAGTCGTTCAAGAGGCATCATTATGATAGTTATATTTCAATCAGGTATATTTCTTTGCATTGGAGACAGCTGCTATTACATATCTCACTGCTTCAAATGGGCGCCTACTATTGTCGATCAATATAACTCACTGTTCGAGTTTGAGACAAGGTTAATGAGATTTGGTTGTAAATATGTTGACTTTTTGTCTTACAGAGACAAGGTTACAAAAATTAGTTAATGTAAAATTTTAGAACAATTTTTTTTATATATTAATAATATTCAATCACAGTAACATTGTCACTGTAAAAATATTGCAGTAACACTGTGATAGTATTTAACAACGTTACATAAATATAGTGACTATGAAATTTTAGAACAAATTTTTTAATAATTAATACTATAATCACAGTATATTACAACATTAAATACCACATCTGGAATAGAATAACAATATTATTGTTGTGCCAATGTTACCGTAACACTGTTAATGTATATATTACTGTGACAGTATTACTGTGACAATATTATTGTGACAGTATTACTGTAACTAAAAAGTTTATATGAACATAGTTACTATGAAATTTTAGAACATTTTTTTATAGTTACTACAAAAATACGTTTAATGAGTACGAGTATATTTCTAGATCCGAACCCGACCCGATAACATCAGTCCTGCGATTTTAAAATCGAGAAAACGCCATTAACGACTCGAAACGAAGCTCGAAGAAAACACAACAATGGAGATACAGAAGCTAACAACTCTCCTAGAAGAATGAGGTTTACATTATCCATACTTGCTTCTTGTACGTATAACCGCAATCGCCATTGTTGAATACGGTAGAAGAAGAAGACGGCGTAAAAGTAAAATTCCCAGAAATTCATGTTATTTGATTGATGAACTCAAGCCTCAATCTAATTTCACGCGAGTTTTGGCTGATAATTCGTATTCTTCATTCAATCATCTCTCTATCAATGGTAATAATCTTGATTCGTATTCGTTTATGAAACCTAGATTCTTGATTTAATTGAGGGGAATTGTTTAGGTCATTGAAGATTTTCGATTGATTTGTCGATTTTTTGCACCGTGAACATAGTAACTAAGATGTTTTGTTTAGTTACAGGCGACGTGGCATAATCTAGTGCATCTAATGCCAATAGATCTGACGACCTTAAATTACGGGACGGACTCATTTAAATAGGTGGACGCACCGGATCCTCACTCACTCTCTCTCTCTCTCTCTCTATATATATATATATATATATATAGAGGAAGGATCAAGTGAGTCCATTTATCATAATTGAGTCCGTGAGTCCTCATCTCAACCCTTAAATTAGTGATAGATTAATGGTTAAGATTGTTTTGTCAATTAAGGAAATAACTAACTAAATCTTGGTAAATATTTTATTTTTTTCTCTCTCCTCTTTAATTATCTTAATGCAAATATTCTCTCTCCCATCAAATTTTTAACTGCATCTTTCTATCACACAACAAGTTTGTCGTTTCATCCTCATTTTCACCAAAAAAAATCATCATTTCGCTACTGTCATGTTACTCTAACTCATACAATGTGTTATTCTAACTCATACAATGTGTTACTCTAATTCATGAATTGTGTTACTTTAACTCATAAAATCTATTACGTTACATAATAGTGTCTTATAAAAACAGTATGTTGCAAAATGTATGTTTCTATTAAGGATACTCCAAAACAAAAATTATAAAACTCCATTATAATTCCATTTTTTTTGAACCTGTTAATCTAAGAACTTGATATTGGTAATCAAATTATACTCATAAATTGTGTTACTGTAACTCATTAGGTATGTTACTGTAACGCATAATGTGTGTTATTCTAACGCTTAATGTGTGTTATTCTAACTCTTTTTACATCAATAAATTGGTACAGAAGTTCCAACTGAATCAACTTCATTACAATTCCAATATTTCACACTTGTTACTCATAATATGTGTTACTGTAACTCATTAAGTATGTTACTCTAACGAATAATGTATGTTACTCTAACAATATATTATCCTACTTAGAATTCTACTTCTTCATCCTCCTCGTCCTCTTCTTCTTCATCATCTTCATCGTCAGAAGCTTTGATTTAATCTAACCACCGCGCCATTTTTTCGTTGTGTACCTCCTCACATCCACAAGCCAATGCGTAGATTTTATAGAAGTTTACTTACTCATCCACGTCCTTGAAGATCTGCCCTATGTATGGAGGAAACTCTCACCCACATCCCTACACCTTTCATGTGTTTTTGCGTGTACTGAAAAATAATAACAGTGCCAATAAACGTGGCGAAAAAAACAATCAGAACTTGAAATATGGATTAAAGTAACAGATGCCAATAATTAAAGTAACATATGAAGTGCATTGAAGTAACACTGGATTCAATTAACAGAGAATGATTATACACCAGGTATAAATTAAAGTAACAGAGGTCAGATATTAAAGTAACAGATAGTGTGAATTAAAGTAACAGATAATGTTCGTTAAAATAACACTAGGTATAGGTTAGTGCAAAAAATTCATATAATGATCATAAATGAGAGTATGACGCAATATCTTTCTTTGAATGAGGATGATATTCTTTGATATTGTTTCCTATTTTGAAATCAATCACGTCCCATAATTATAGGAAGCAATATCTTTCTTTTTTATTTTTTATTTTTTTGTATGGCGGTATTCTAAATCCTTTTTGTTACTCCAATGCATTACAGTAACAGATGAAAAGAACTAAAGTAACAGATGAAGTGCGTTAAAGTAACACGAGATTCAGTTAACATTATGTGTATTAAAATAACAGGGGTTAACCATTAAAATAACAGATTGTGTATATTAAAGTAACACAGTATGTGCATTACAATAACTCCATATATGTTCGTGCGTAAAATTCATATAATGCTTAGACCTTTTTGTGTTACTCTAATTAAAATTAGGTGTTACTGTAACTCAGAACGTATGTTACTTCAACACTTGCTTCATTAGAAAACAAAACAATAGTATCAGTGAAGGTATGTTACTTTGATCATCATACGAAGGTATGTTCATCTTCATCTTCATCATCTTCATCTTCATCTTCATGCTTCTTTTTCTTCATCATCTTCATCTTCATGCTTCTTTTTATTCTTCATGCTTCTTTTTATTCTTCATGTTTTTTTTTGTATTTATAAAATTATTCATCTTCATTATCTAAAAAAAAAGAACAACTTCATCTTTAAGATGAAGTTTGAAGATGAAGTTATTTTTTTTGTGGGATGAATGGAGCTTGAAGATGAAGATGAACAAGTCATTTAGTGCGTAATGTTTTTGCAGAATTGCAAAGTCACACTCATTATGCTGTACAGTCACACTCATTATGTTGTAGAATCACGCAGATGTACACTCATTGTAGTCACATATTTAGTTGTATAGTCATACTCATTATGCTGTATATATAGTCAAACTCGCTATGTTGTAGAATCACGCAGCTGTAGAATACCTTGAAATTAAGGTATCATTCGTTGAATCATCTTCATCTTCATGCTTGTTTTACTTTTCATACCTTTTTTTTTGTATTTATAAAATTATTCATCTTCATTATCCAAAACAAATGAAGATTAAATATGGATTAAAATGAAGGTTGAATATGAATGAATGAAGATTGAATATTTAATTAATGTTATAATTTAGTTGTATAGTCACATAGATTATGTTGTATAATCACACAGTGGAAGTTGTATAGTCATACTCGCTATGTTGTAGGATCACAGTCATTATGTTGTAGGATCACACCGTTTATGTTGTACAGTCACACAGTTAAAGTTGTATAGTCACACTCATTATGTTGTACAATCACGCAGCTGTACACTCATTGTAGTCACATATTCAGTTGTATAGTCACACTCATTATGCTGTATAGTCACACTCTTTATGTTGTAAAATCACCCAGCTGTAGAATACCTTCACAATCATTTCATCTTCATGCTTGTTTTACTTTTCATACCTTTTTTTTTGTATTTATAAAATTATTCATCTTCATTATCCAAAAAAATGAAGATTAAATATGGATTAAAATGAAGGTTGAATATGAATGAATGAAGGTTGAATATTTAATGAATGTTATAATTTAGTTGTATATAGTCACAGAGATTATGTTGTACAGTCACACAGTTGAAGTTGTATAGTCATACTCGTTATGTTGTAGGATCACAGTCATTATGTTGTAGGATCACACCGTTTATGTTGTACAGTCACACGGTTAAAGTTGTATAGTCACACTCATTATGTTGTACAATCATGCAGTTGTACAGTCATTGTAGTCACATATTTAGTTGTATGTGTGATTTAGATTGATTGTGTGTTTTGTTGCAGCGAAATGATTGGTGGAAAGAGGAATGTTGGTAAAAGGGGCGGTGGGAAGAAGAAGGTCGTGGAAGATACAGCAATCGACCACGTAATTGACAATGTATTGTTGCGAAGATTAAAATGAAGGTTGAATATGAATGAATGAAGGTTGAATATTTAATGAATGTTTAGATAATTTGTTCTGAATCGTATGTATAATCATCTTTCTAATTATGAATGTGACTTTGCTAATGATGATTGAAGAATAATTGACTATATGGCTTTTATTTTCCATTTTACGGTTTCAGTTTTGTAGTGACACACTTTAGGTTGTATAGACACACTCATTATATTGTTTAGTCACACTCATTATATTGTAGAATCACACAAATTCTTGCAGTGATTAGTGTATGTAATCATCTTTGCTAATGATGATTGAAGTATAAATAAGTACGAGTATAATTTAGTTGTATAGTCACATAGATTATGTTGTATAGTCACACAGTTGAAGTTGTATAGTCATACTTGTTATGTTGTAGGATCACAGTCATTATGTTGTAGGATCACACAGTTTATGTTGTATAGTCACACAGTTAAAGTTGTACAGTCACACTCATTATGCTGTACAATCATGCAGTTGTAGAGTCATTGAATTGTAGAATCACACAAATTCTTGCAGTGATTGGTGTATGTAATCATCTTTGCTAATGATGATTGAAGTATAAATAAGTACGAGTATAATTTAGTTGTATAGTCACAGAGATTATGTTGTATAGTCACACAGGTGGAAGGATAAATGATTTTGCTATAGACCTCGCGTGATTAATTATGAAACCAGAAAATAGCGATGAAAATATATTACATTGGACAAAGTCCATCCTTTACATATAGTACGTCAAACATAAAAACATTCTAACCCACCAAACATCATTTACACATAGTACGTTCATCCTAAAGCAAATATTTTATCTCACATAAACACACAAGAGCTTAACGATGGTCTCCGGTACGTGCGCAACAATACATTGTCCAATTACGTGGTCGGTCGTTGTATCTTCCACGACCTTCTTCTTCCCACCGCCCCTTTTACCAACATTCCTCTTTCCACCAACTATTTCGCTGCAACAAAACACACAATCAATCTAAATCACACAACACAACTGAATATATAACTACAATGACTCTACAACTGCATGATTGTACAGCATAATGAGTGTGACTATACGGAATAAAGTGTGTGACTGTACGCCTTATAGCGTGTGGTTGTACACATCAACATGTGTGACTGTGCATCTCATATCACGCGATTGTACACCTCAATATTTGTGACTATACCGAATAAAGTGTGTGACTGTACAGCATAAAGTGTGTGACTGTACGCCTTATAGCGTGTGGTTGTACACATCAACATGTGTGACTGTGCATCTCATATCACGCGATTGTACACCTCAATATTTGTGACTATACCGAATAAAGTGTGTGACTATTTTGGGGGCAGCTTCTGATTGAGGGGGCAGCTTGTAATCATCATTATCAAAGTCACATTCATAATTAGAAAGATGATTATACATACGAATCAGAGCAAATTATTTAAACATTCATTAAATATTCAACTTTCTTTCATCCATATTCAACCTTCATTCATTAAAAAAAATACCTGAAAAAAGTCACACAATTTAAGTTGTATAGTCACACACTTTAAGTTGTACAGTCACATTCATTATGTTGTAGAATCACGCAGCTGTAGAATACCTTGGGATTATGGTATCATGCGTTTAACCATATTCATTTTCATGCTTGTTTTATTTTTCATACCTTTTTTTTCTGTATTTATAAAATTATTCATCTTCACTATCCAAAAAAAAAATGAAAGTTGAATATATATGGATGAATGAACGACTATGACTTTAAAAAAATGAAAATATCTAAACATTCATTAAATATTCAACATCCATTCATCCATATTCAACCTTCATTTTTTTGGATAATCAAGATGAATAATTTTATAAATACAAAAAAAGTATGAAAAATAAAACAAGCATGAAGATGAAGATGATTCAACGAATGATACCTGTTTTGGTAAAAATTTACCGGGTTACGATTTAAGTTGCGGGTTAAAGCGATCGAACTAGCACTTTACGAACCAACGAAATGGATCGAATTTAACGAACAAAAAAGCGACGAAAGAAAGCAGAGGGACACAAAATTTGGTGACGCGGAAACCCAATGTGGGAAAAACCGCGGGGGGAGTCGGAATCCCGCCAAACTTCTACTATGAATGAGAGGGACGAAGTATATATGACAATACAAGTATTTTGACGATATTAGACTACGAGATATTTCGCTAGAATGTTTGCTCTGAATTGCTTGATAGTGAAGATGAGTTCCCCTCTTTTTTTATGCCTCTGTCGTTGTTGTGCTTATAATTCCCTTCTCCCTAACCGTTGCCTTCCCTTTTTCCTGATTTTTCTCCTGCTCTGGTGGCAGCGCCCTGGAATCTAGGGATTTTGTTAGTTGACTGGGTCTTGCACTTGGGGTAGGGTATTTCGTGTTGTTGGGCTGCTCTCGGCCCATTTTGGAGTTTGGCCGTTCTTTGGCCCAATGTTGCAATGGGGTTTTATTTCGTTGATTCGTTGACTTTCCTCATATTGAATCCTTGACTTTTACGACTTTGGACTTTCCGAATATTACTTCATGATTTTTTCCTTTTCGATTCTTTGACTTCTTGACTTTGACCTTAGACTTGGGGAATTCCCACGTCATATCTGAGGGTGTGGATTTTATCCCGAACAAATGCCCCCAAATTTCCGACTAAGATCATCTTAGGCGGGAATTTCCGTTTGCGATGGACGTTTTTGGTTCTGATGACGATTTTCTTCCACAGAGTTTGTCTTTGAGTCTGTCACTTCTCGTTTTTCTAAATGACTCTTCTCCTCCCTCATGATGATTTCATTCTTCCCCCTCATAATTCCTCGCGTTTCCCCATACTCCCCTTTTCTCTTTACTCCACCCACTCTTAACTCTCTTCCCATTTACTACTACTCCTTCCACTTCTTTCACAACCCAAATCCTCTTTTTCTCTTTCAATTTCAAAATTTAAATCGTTCTTCCTCTCCGTTCTTCGTCGCTTGCCGTCGCTGTGCTCCGCGCTTTCCGTTTGCTCAGGTGATTTATTGTCTTTGTTTATTGTTTTCTGTTTTCTCTCATGGCGCCTAAATCGGACCGTGGTAAATCGTCGGCTCCTGCCCCGTCATCGCCACCGATGATCTTTTCTCCCTTTAATAATTTGGGTAAAAAACACTCCTGCGATTCCTATTTTGCCGATGAGGACCTTTCCTTTGTCAGGGGGGTTTTTGGTTTTGGCGAGGGGGTTGAGATTCATCTTCCCTCTTCTGGACAGCAGGCATACTTCGTCCTTCCTGGATGGGTCTGCATGTACGCTTACCCTTTCCTCCTGGGTCTTCGTTTTCCCTTCCCTCCACTCGTTCAAGAACTCCTAACCTATTATAGGTTAGCCCCATGTCAACTAGCTCCTCACACCTGGCGTGTGCTGTTATCCTTCTGTGCCCTGAATTACGGTCACCAGAAGGATTTCTCGCTGCTCGACGTCTGTGCCGTGTTCCAGGTGAGGCCCCTGGAAAACGGTCAGGTGACGATGCGGGTCAAGGACAAGAATTTCCCAGGTATAATCTTTCCTTCCAATCCTCCCGATGCGGAATGGTTTAGGGGCTTTATCTTTGTGAAGACCGATTCTCTCTCTCCTTCCTGTGATTACCTCTTTTCTCAGTGGGTATCCGTCACAGGTAATTACCATATTCTTGGCTTTTTAGTTTCTCGCACACTTATGGTTCTTATTGGTTTCGTGCTGTAGGTCTCCAACAACCGGAAGGGGTAACGTGTTCGTCCCCTCTACCAACGGTACCTGTCCTCCCCTCATCGACACAATGTCTTCTGGTGAGGATCGTTTTGCTGAGGAGACTCATGCTTTTGTTTGTTATCTGTGGAACTTTATGCTGTGTATTTGTTTCTCTTAGGTGGTGCCAAAGCTCCCATGACCCTAGATCGGATCAGGAGAAAAAGCATGGCTACCCGCTCTTCTTCCAGGAAGGGTTCTGCTTCTTCCCCTGCTCCCTCGACCAGCTCGAAGAGGAAACGTAGCTCCTCTCCCTCAACACGGGTCGACTCTGCAGAGGATCCACATGTGATTCATGTCCCCGATTCTCCTCAGCCCTCTGCTCCTCACTCCGCCGGATGCGGTTCTGATGAGGTCACCATGACCTTCCCTAGGAACTTTGGGACTATCCGGCACTTGGAGGATCTGTCTGTCCTGGACCAATTCCTCTTTCCTGGTTCTGAGGCTATAATGGCTAGAGAGCCCCTGATCGAGTCGGCAGCCCACATCGCTGCCCATGTCTTTGAGGTGATTTCGTTTTTCTGGCTTTGAGTTACTTTTCAATTTGGACTGTATTGCTGACTATGGTGGTGCTGTTCAGATTCTCCAGATGGCTATTTATGTGAAAGCTGACATATCTCGTCTTAGGGATCTGGGGAGTCAACTTCAGTCGGATAATGCTCGACTGATGGAGGAGGCTGGCCAAGCCAAGGAGAGGGTCATGAAGCTGGAGGAGGAGGCCAATCAGGCTAAGGAGGAGGCCAATAAGCTGAGGGGGGAACTGGAGCAGGTTAAGGGGCAACTCGCTGAGGAGGGAAAGCAGAAGGATGCCGCTGAGGGGATGAAGGTTGAGCTTGCTAAGGCTCAGGACGCCAACTCCGATCTCCAGGAGAAGGTGGCGGCACTGCAGGAGAACATGGTTGGGCCTCTCAGCTGGTCTGCTCTGAGCACCGAGATCCAAATGGTTACCGCCTACACCAAGGGGGAGCACACGAACTGGGACCTAGCTGCTCTAGAGAAGAGGATGCAGGCGGAATTCCCCAATGGCTTCGACCTGGAGATGCTGGCTGAGGAGGGAGAGGAAGTAGTAGAGGAGTCAGTTTCCTCCCCTCCTGCCGCTCAGGAGATGTCTGGACCTGTGGTGACAGCTGCTGATGCTGTGGTGGTGGAGCCCCTCGCCTCTCTTCCTCCTGGTGGCGGACCTATTACTTTCAGTTGTCTTTGGCCCTGTGCGGCAAAAAATATTCTGTTAAAATTTTTGTTATGTTTCGAATTTTCTTTCTGCCCAAGGGGGCAAAATACATGAATCTTTTTTCTGCTCAGGGGAGCAGAATCATTTTGAACTTGCTTCTATGGTATTTGTTTGCTTACTCTGTGGTGCTTGTTTGTTTTGCTTGTTTTGTTTTGCTGTCAGCTGTTTGTATGCATGCCTTTGTCCGTATGGTCGACCCGTGATGGTTGGTGGCCTGGGGTTTTGTTTGCCCACTCAGTCGGAGGTGCCACGCTTTGCGTGGGTGCTGAGTGGTGCAGGGGACTTGTATTGCCCTGGTTGTAGGCACTCAGCACAAGACGCACGCCTTCTGTAGAGATTATACGCTCCACCAGATCATTTGTCACTTTAAGTTGAAAATGAAATGAAAACTTGTGAAAAGAAATTCGATTTTAGTGGTACCAAGAGAGAATAAAATGAAAACATATGAAAAGAATTTTGAAAATAAAAATTGAGTCTTGAAAATCCATGAAAAAGGTTTCAAATTTCTGGATTTGAAAATGGCAAGAATCTAATTAATTCTTCTAAGTTGCATGAAAATCGAATTAAATTTCGAGGTATAAAAGTGAGTTAAGCTTTGGGAGAGATTGAAAAGATGAAGAAAATCTTGAAAGACTTCGTAAACAGGAAGTACTTTTGAAAGGTAGAGTAGGTTAAAAAAGACGAGGGATGAGATTGAACCTGGTTCTGGTGGAGGCGTACCTGGCAGATTGAATGCCTTAGCTCTGGCGACAGTGGCCCCTGCTTCTGGTGATTTTTACTTAGAAGAAGTATTTTTTCAAGTGTACTATGTTCCAAGGTTTTTGGATGATCTCTCCTTCCATGGTCATAAGTCGGTATGCTCCATTTCCAACTACTTTCTCCACTTGGTAGGCCCCTCCCAGTTATAAGCGAATTTCCCTGCTTGTTGGTTTCTGGTGTTCTGGAATACCTTCCTGAGGACTAGGTCTCCTTCCTGCAGGATTCTGACTTTAACATTCTTGTTGTAGCTTCTGGCGACTGTCTGCCTGTAGGAGGCCATTCTGATCTGGGCATTAGTTCTGAGTTCGTCTATGGTGTCTAAACTGTTTGCCATTTCAACCTGGTTTCTTTCTTCTGTTGTGCAGCCGTATCTGTGGGTAGGTACTCTCACCTCTGTAGGAATGACCGCCTCAGCACCAAAGACCAGGCTGAAAGGTGTCTGCCCAGTAGCGACCTTAGGTGTGGTTCTGTCGGACCACAACACCAAAGGAAGTTCCTCTGCCCATCTGCCCCCTGCTTCCTCCAGCCTCCTCTTCAGGTTGTCCATCACAATTTTGTTGCTGGATTCTGCCTGACCATTGGACTGCGGATTTCTGGGAGTAGACTTGTTGAGAGCGATGTTCCACCTGGCGCAATAGGCTTCCATTTTATTGCCAATAAATTGGGACCCGTTGTCGCAGATGATTTCTGAGGGAACTCCGAACTTGCAGATAATGTTACGTTTAATAAAGGATATAACCTGCTTCTCAGTCACCTGAGGGAACGCTTCTGCTTCTATCCACTTGGAGAAGTAGTCAGTCATTGCAAGCATGAAGACTTTGTTTCCCGGTGCTCTTGGCAATTTGCCCACCATATCCATTCCCCACTTCATGAAGGGCCAAGGAGAGATTATTGGGTGCAGTGGCTCTACTGGCTGGTGATTGACCGGTGCATGTCTTTGACAAGCGTCGCATTTTTTAACATACTCTTTGGCGTCCCTACGCATTGTTGGCCAATAGTAACCTTGGCGAAGTGCTTTGTTGGATAGACTCTTGCCCCCTGCATGGTTTCCACATTCTCCGCTGTGGAGATCATGCATTACCATCTCTGCTTCCTCCCGGCTTAGGCATCTTAGGTATGGCCCAGCAGTTGATCTCTTGAATACCACGCCATCAATGAGGGTATACCTGGATGCTTTCATTCTGAAACTTCGGGCTTCTCTTTTGTCTGCTGGCAGGATATCGTCTTGTAACCAGTCTTTGTAGGGCTTCCTCCAGTCGGAGATCTCCTCCTGTTCTGCTGTGGTGCTATAGACTCTTGCTTCCTGAAACCATTGCAGCCCCTGATCTGGTGAATCTCCTTCTGGTGTTCCATGTTCCTGCGCACCCCTCCGGATTGCTGGCTCCAGCACATGGACTATAGGTATGGTGGATACTTCCCCTGGTTTGAAGGTTGCCCCCAGAGTTGCTAAGGCGTCTGCTTCCACGTTTTGCTCCCTTGGAACTTGGTTTATTGAGAATTCTGCGAACCTCAGGGAGAGGTCCTTTGCCACTTCAAGGTAAGCCATCATCTTTGAATCCTTGGCTGCATACGAACCGTTCATATGGTTGACTATCAACTGGGAATCACCATACACCTCCAGTTGCTTGATTTTAAGGTCTAGGGACAACTGGAGGCCTAGGATCAAAGCTTCATATTCTGCTTCATTGTTTGTTGTTCGGAACTCGCATCGGACTGCTTGAACTATGAGATCTCCCTGAGGTGATCTGAGCACCAACCCTGCTCCGGACCCTCTCATGTTTGAAGCGCCATCTACGTTGAGCTTCCACACTTGTTCACCCTTGTTTTCTTCCAGAAGGATGATATCTTTCTCGGCCTGGGTCTGCAGTGTTGGGCTGAAGTCGGATATGAAATCTGCTAAGGCTTGGGATTTGATTGCTGTTCTGGGGACAAACTTCAAATCAAAGCCGCTCAAGTGCATAGACCACTTCGCCATCCTTCCTGACAACTCAGGTTTTGTCATAATAGTTTTTAGCGGATAATTTGTTATTACAGATATAACATGTGACTCAAAATAGGGACGTAGTTTATATGATGCGGTAACGAGTGCAAGTACAAGTTTTTCAAGGGACGTGTACCTGGTTTCTACAGGAAGCAGAGACTTACTGACATAGTAGACGGGATGTTGTGCTCCCTCATGCTCCCTTATCAATACTGCACTGACCGCCACCTCAGTCACTGAAAAATACAGGAAGAGCGGCTCTCCAGGTTCTGGTTTTGACAGGAGTGGTGGGGTGCTCAGGTAGTGTTTCAACTCTTTGAACGCCTTTTCATGCTCTTCCGTCCAGTCGAATCTCTGGGCCTTCCTCAGGATATCATAGAATAAACGGCAGCTATCTGAGGATCTGGAGATAAACCGATTCAGGGCGGCAATCCTTCCGGTCAACCGCTGCACATCTTTTGGTTTCTGTGGAGACTCCAACTGCAGAATGGCTTTGATCTATTCTGTGCTAGCTTCAATTCCCCTTTGGGTGACCATGTACCCCAGAAATTTCCCACAGGATACTCCGAACGTGCATTTTGATGGGTTTAACTTCATCTTGTACTCTCTCAGGGTGTTGAAAGCATCTTCTAGATGGGCCGTGTGCTGTGAGGCTTGCTTGGATTTGACAACCATATCATCGATATACACCTCCATGGTTTTGCCAATTTGCTTCTTGAACATCATGTTAACCAACCTCTGGTAGGTGGATCCTGCATTTTTCAGACCAAAAGGCATAACATTGTAACAATAGATACCTCTCTCAGACTTGAACGCAGTTTTCTCCTGATCTGACGGATGCATCTTGATTTGGTTGTATCCACTCCATGCATCGAGGAAGGTCAGCATCTCATGGCCTGCTGTGGCATCTACCATGGCATCTATGTGTGGTAGGGGGAATGGGTCCTTCGGACATGCCTTGTTCAGATCGGTGAAGTCGACGCACACTCTCCATTTGCCGTTTTTCTTTGGGACTACTACCACGTTGGACAGCCATTCTGGGTACTTGACTTCTCTGATTTTTCCGGCAGCCAGCAGGTTATCTACCTCCTGGTTTATGACTTGGTTCCTCTCTGGAGCAAACTTCCTCCTCTTCTGCTGGATTGGTTTGTAGCTCGGGTCCACGCTTAACCTGTGAGTTATGATACTCGGATCTATTCCTACCATATCATCATGAGACCACTGATAAGTGTAGTTTGTAGTGCTTATTTACATGTGTTTTGGTCCTATTTTCCTTGTGGAATCACTCCTTGGGAGCGATTTATGGGCTTCTTATGCTTCCTTTAGTTCGTTTCAGGTTCCCGAGACCGATTTGGAAGAGTTGGAGCGATTCCGACTCTATACATACACATTTTGGAGCCAACGGAGTGAAGGAACGATGACTCGATGCCTTGGAATCGACCCCGAGACCTTGGGACCCAATCCCGAGCCTCCGAGACCCGATCCCGAGTCCCGAGAATCGGTGGGAAGCCCATGAGAGGCAAGGAAGGACCAAAGAGCGCTTAAGGAAGGCATACAAGACCCATCCCGTTCGGGATGGACATTGAGATGGCTGCTGTGAGCCCATCCCGATCGGGACCAACCCGTCCCGGTCGGGATGACAGGGCCGTCCCGATCGGGATGGTCCGTCCCGGTCGGGAAGCTACAGGGGCAGCGCGACTCTTTTCTTTTCTTCTCCTTCATTCTTGTACCCATATATATACTCCCTTCTTGTAATATTAAGACATCTTATCTTACCCTAGACTAGTTTAAGCCTCCATTAACATTCAAAACCCTAGATTATTGCTACTCTCATTAGTTTAATCCTCTCTTTAATCCTTAGTTAATCATTGTAATTAGTTCTTGGATTAAGGGATTCTTGAAGATTGTTCCAAGCTTGACAACCTTGGGATTGTATTTGGGTTTCTCATTAATGCAAGTTTTCATCTTTTTCATCATATTATTGTTGGTATAATCTTCTCTACTCTAATCCTTGTTTATTTAATCTAGTTTCAATCTTTTTATATTGTTCTTGTTATTGTTCTCATTGTTCATAATGGATGTTTGGTTTGTGAGTTTGTTTTCTCTTATGATTGTTAGTTTTTCATTGATAATGAGTGAGTAGTGATCTTGTGGGGTTAGTAGGGGGATTAGGGGTAGATTATGGATGATTAGGGTTGATTAAGGGGAAAAGGTTACATCTTTGTTGTTAGTCACATTGTAGGCACTCTATGTGTTTGTTGATATGCTTGTGTGAGTTGTAGTGGCCATGCTTCCCATACTTGTGTTCGTCTTCTCATTGATTGCTTATTTTGTGGAAATGTTGAGAATAGTTTAGTCGCGAGAGCGCGGACTAGGGTCTAAGCTGCGAGAGCCCGGACCCACCTTGGCATCGGTTTAAGTTGCGAGAGCCCGGACCGACCCTAACAACTAGGAGACACCTATACCCTTGATCACCCCAATTACCCTTCTACTCCTATGAACCCGACCTACCCCACTTCCTTTCCATATTTGAGTTCACCGCCTTAGTTAGCCTTAGTCTACTCTAGTTTACTCGTTAGTTCGATTATTAGCATTGTTTAGCATCGTTTTAGCCTAGTTCATCACTAGTCTAGTTCTTATTCCTCCTCCTTCATAGTTTTCCATTCATCGCTTCTTTGTGTTCGTTAGGCGACCTAGTCTCGTTGTAGGCCGACCTAGTCTAAACCTTGATATACCGTCCTCGTGGATACGATCCCGACTTGCCCTAGCTACCCACTTGGTTAGTCGGTGTTTTATTGATCGGCTAGGGACGTGACAAATCCCTACCATCAATTTGGCGCCGTTGCCGGGGACGGTACCTTGTTTAGACTTAGTTTGCTTATTTCTAGACTTAGTCACCCTTCTTTGTGTTCTCCCATCTTCTCTTGTGAATATCTTCTAGTTTTTCTTCTTTTCTTAGCTTTCTTTTCTCTTTGTCTCCAGTTGTGCTTGTTTATTGTCGTTACCTAGTGCCCATAAAGCACTAGGTGTTTGACGTGTCGTGTTTATATAACTTTATTCCCTCGATTCCGTTGTCTTTTCCGGTCGGAACGCGCTCTTTAGAGCCGTTTCTTCTAACATTTTGCTTTGAGTGAGTGTTTTTGTAGATTCTACACGATTTCAGGTTTTTATGTGCATTTACACTCATATCTGGTTAGAAGAACGATCCCGTGACAAAACCCGTGCTTCGAGACGTTTAGGCGAAGAAGAAATGAGAAGTGTCGATTCGTTGGGCTAAGGAAAGCGGCCCAATGCTTGTTTTAGTAGTGTTGTGCGCGCCAGCCTGCATGTGGCAGGCGGCCTGCTGGCCGGCCGGCATGACACAAGGGGGTTTTTAGCTTCAATTTCTGGTGTGTCTCGGCCCCTGCATGTGGCAGGCGGCCTGCCAGCCGGCCGGCGCTACACGCAGCTCATTTTCGCCTAATCTTGTATAACTAAGGGGCTTGTATCATTTTCTTATCATCACTTTTCATACTTAGTTTTATTTGGACTTTAGAAGCTCGTGACTCTTAAGATTCTAGCACTCGGTTTTCGCTCGGATTCGATTTCGGTAATCTCGTTTATGCAATTTTCAGTTTACGTTTCAATCTTCATCGTAAATTATTTTAGTTCGTCGCAATTTTTCCTTATTTGTAATTCGTTGTTTACTTTGGTTCGCTAGATTCTCGTTCATTTGTTATTAGATTTATTTGCTTCACCTTTTTGATCATGAATTCCATGTATGCGATCTATTGTTTTGTAATCATCATGCGTAGCTAATTTTATCGCTAGGGTCGAGGGGGATCGATGGATTATTATACGATTATGTCGCTTTGATACTAAATTTATAAATATGCTAGTACCACCTTCGCGTGTTTTGTTTGTCGATTAATTTGTTAAAGGCCACAACATTTTAATCTATTTGGGAAATTCTAGTTCTTGTGCGAAAGCCGAATTAGGATTAGATCACGCGCGATTTGGTAGGGAGTCTAATAAGTTGCGAGAGCCCGTTAGATCCTTCCTAGGTTGACACGATTCGAGAGAACGTGTTATAGCCGACTAGTATGTTTATGTGTTTATTATTATGGTCGCATAATTATTGAACATCTATCGTGAACCCGTGACCTTAGTTCTCATCTCACGTTTTTAGGAGTTTCTTTTATATATTCTCAATCAATTAATCGTTTGGAGCATTTTAGAATCGCCATAGCTAATTGACGAAAACTGACTGTTTCCCTGTGGATTCGATACCTTGCTTGCCGCTATCTTCTAGTTAGTAGCATTAGGTTTATCTTGATTGGGTGAGACGACTTAACCCACATCAAATTTGGCGCCGTTGCCGGGGAAACGGTTTTTCTTGTTTTTTTAGCTTGTTTCTTTTATGCTCTCTTTCGTCTCAAGGAATTAAAATTCCATGAGATTGATCTCACTCCCTACTTGTAGTTTTGCTTATGCCCAGGTCTTTCCGGTCATCAGAGCTTACTCTGTTCGATCCTGAACCCGAGAAAACCTTTCGTAGGCGACGACAGTTTTGGAGAGAGATTTCCGCAGCTCCCAATCTTGCGACTTTGGAAGCTATTCATACTAAATTTGTAGCTGAGAATCAGTCCTTTGAAGAGGAACATCAATCTCAGTCCGAGACCATGTTACCACCTCCTCCGATCATAAAAATGCCGAAGCTTTCTAGTCATTCGGAGCCCGAGCAAACTGCTCTTCCTAAGTTGGTTAAACGACCAACTGCCACTCAAGGTACATTTGAGATTCGACCCGCCTTTATCACTTTGGTGGAGAAGAATCAATTTGGTGGTGAACCTAGGGAGGATCCTCACAAGCATATGAGGATTTTTACCGACTATTGCTCCACGATTCCACTCCCGGCCGGGGTAACTCAAGAAGAAGTCATGGAGATGCTCTTCATGTTCTCACTACGGGATTCCGCTAGAGAGTGGATAACCGATCTTGATAAAGTCACCGAGGGGATCACCGACTGGAATTCCCTTGCTCTTGCCTTCTACAAGCACTATTACCCTCCACAAAAGACGAACATGCTCCGGAGTCAAATCACCAATTTTCGTCAAACTCCGAACGAGAATATTCATGAAGCGTGGGAACGGTTCAAGAAGCTTGTGAAGGAATGCCCGCACCATGGTTTTCAGGTTTGGTTTCTTTGTAACCAATTTTATAACGGGTTGTATGATGATTGCAGGAGTACCCTTGATTCGGCATGCAATGGGCGTTTCCAATGTAATGTGGATGATGATAAGGCTTGGCAAACAATAGAAGAGATGGCATCTCCCCACTCTCGATGGGGTAATCCGCGTGGTAATACTCAATCAAACTCCGGTGAAAGTGGGTCCTCTAACGCCGTGGCCGTTCAATTAGCCGCCTTGGCCAAGAGATTTGATGCATTTGAAGTGTCGAATTCTCAAGGAGGAGGAGGCATGCATCAAGTACATGCCATGCAAGAGTATGCATGTATGCGTTGTGGTGCCGCGGACCATCAAGCTCAGGATTGCCTAGGCTCCATAGAACAGGTGAATGCGTTCCATTCTATGCGTCCACGTTATCCATATATGAACCAACCAGGATATGATGCATCTCTTTTGTCTTACAGGAGTACTAATGTCTTGAACCCGCCTATTACGCCGGTTTATGTACCCCCACCGAAGCAGCACCTCCTGAATCAGCAGAATTTCCAGAATCAAGGAAATTTTCAGAACCAGCAGCAATTCCATAATTCTCAGAACCAGCAGAACCAGCAGAACCAGCAGGTTTTCGGTAATCAGAAGAATTTCCAAAATCAGGGAAATTTTCAGCAGCGACCTCACTCGGGTCAATTTCAACAAAATTTTGGCAATACTAATCAGAATTTCGGGAATTCTCACCAGAATTTTGGTACTAGTCAGCAGAATTTTGGCCAATCCTCAGCACAAGCTCAAGGTAATTCTTCATCTTCTTCGAGTTCTAATGAAATGGCTGAGCTTCGTAGTATGATGCAGATGATGGCCAAGACTCAGGACTCGATGATGGCACAAATGCAAAAGAATGATCTAGCTAAGGATAATGCCATCAAGAATTTGGAGAACCAAGTGGGACACCTTGCCGCGTCACAAGCAACGCGTCAACAAGGTAAACTCCCTTCTCAAGGTGATCAACAGCATGATACGGCTAATGCGATCACTCTTCGTAGTGGCACCCACTATGAGGGTCCGTCGATGCCTAAAGATGATACACCGGCCGAGAAGGAGGAGGTTCTAGTGGAAGATGTCAGTGAGGACATTATTGTGGAAACTCCAAGTGAAGATCAAGTTCCACCGCCCACTACTCCCGTTCCCACCCCGACTAGTCCAACAATTCAAGTACCATTCCCGAGTCGATTGAAGAATCGGAAGGAAGCTACCCAATTTGGCAAGTTCATGGAGGTTGTGAAGAATTTGCAGGTTACGGTCCCGTTTACCGAGCTCATTTTGCAGGTCCCGTCTTACGCAAAGTTTATGAAGGACATCTTGACTCGGAAGAGAAGCATTGGTGAGGTAGAAACCTTCGCTCTTACTGCAGAGTGTAGTGCATTTTTACAGAACATGGCTCCACCAAAGCTAAAGGACCCCGGTAGTTTTTCGATTCCTTGAACTATTGGCACTTTATCGATTGATAAGGCATTATGTGACTTAGGTGCTAGTGTAAGTGTCATGCCTTATTCCGTTTGTAAAAAACTTAATATGGGTCCTCTTAAGTGTACTAGTGTCACTTTGCAGATGGCGGATCGTTCCATAAAACGTCCTTTGGGAGTTTTAGAGGACGTGCCCGTTAGAGTTGGAAAATTTTTTATCCCAGTTGATTTTATCGTCCTTGACATGGCCGAGGACACCCAAATTCCCATAATTTTGGGAAGGCCATTTTTGCACACCGCCGGCGCGGTGATTGATTTCAAGAACGGCAAATTGACCTTGGAAGTGGGTGGAGACACCATTGTTTTCTGCTTAGATAGTACACTTAAGAACCCGATGGTAACAGATTCTTGTTGCATGATTGATATTGTGGATGTTTTGGTTCATGATTCTATGGAGGCGTCCCTTATACGGGACCCCTTAGAGGCTTTGATATGTTTGGAAGCGTGTGCAGGTGATGCTTCCGTTGACTCTGCTGTTGTTGATGCTTTGGAAGCCGCTTTGGAAGGAAGGATGCTCACGGAGGAGCAAGGTGTCGATGTAACCAACATCGTGCACACCTCATTTACTATTGATATCCATTCCGGAGCGTAGGCCACTTCCGTCTCACCTAAAATATGCCTTAGACGATACCGAGAGCTTCCCCGTGATTGTAAGTGCCGATTTAACTGAGCAACAACTTTCTGATTTGTTAGTTGTTTTGAAGAAAAATAGGAAGGCTTTGGGGTATAGTCTTGATGACTTGAAGGGAATTAGTCCCGATTTTTGTATGCATAGAATTAATCTCGAGGAAGGTCATCGTCCTTGTGTTCAGGGTCAACGTAAGTTGAACCCGAATATGCAAGAGGTTGTTAAAAAGGAAGTTATGAAATTGTTGGATGCGGGAATTATTTATGCGGTTCCCGATTCAAAGTGGGTGAGTTCGGTACAAGTTGTACCTAAGAAAGGCGGGACTACTGTGGTCCCGAATGAAAAGAATGAGTTAATCCCTACACGAATCGTGACGGGATGGAGAATGTGCATAGACTATAGAAGGTTGAACACCGCTACACTTAAAGACCATTTCCCATTGCCCTTTATCGACCAAATGCTTGAGAGACTAGCATCTCACAAGTATTTTTGCTATTTGGATGGATATTCGGGATTTTTCCAGATCCCGATACACCCCACCGACCAAGAAAAGACCACGTTTACTTGTCCCTATGGCACTTTCGCATATCGCAGGATGCCATTCGGGCTATGTAACGCACCCGCCACCTTTCAAAGATGCATGATGCGCATCTTTTCCGACTACATCGAGTCCATTATGGAAGTGTTTATGGACGACTTTAGTGTGTATGGTATGAGTTTTTCAGCTTGTTTGGCTAACTTGGATACCATTTTAAACCGATGTGTCGAGGTCAGTTTGGTCTTGAATTGGGAGAAGTGCCATTTTATGGTCACTGAGGGTGTAGTTTTGGGTCATGTGGTCTCCGAAAAGGGCATTCAGGTGGATAAAGCAAAAGTGCAAGTGATTGAGCAATTGCCCTTGCCGGTTAATGTAAAGGGAGTGAGGAGTTTCCTTGGTCATGCGGGATTTTATCGCCGCTTTATCAAGGACTTTTCCAAAATTGCTAAGCCACTTACACAATTGCTCCTAAAGGATGCCCCTTTCGATTTTACTGATGAGTGTGTGGAAGCTTTTAACAGGATTAAGCAGGCCCTTATATCGGCTCCGATTATTCAGTCACCGGATTGGAATTTGCCATTCGAGATAATGTGTGACGCGAGTGATTATGCTGTGGGAGCGGTTTTGGGCCAAAGGAAGGACAAAGTCTTGCATGCTATATACTATGCTAGTAAAACACTTGATAATGCTCAAGTTAACTATGCAACTACCGAGAAGGAATTGCTAGCTATAGTGTATGCTTTGGAGAAGTTCAGAACTTACTTGGTTGGATCGGAAGTCATTGTTTTCACCGATCATGCGGCTCTCAAGTACCTCCTTGCTAAGAAAGAAGCGAAGCCCCGATTACTTCGATGGATCCTCCTCCTCCAAGAGTTTGATTTATCGATCCGGGATAAGAAAGGAGCGGAAAATGCCGTTGCAGATCATTTATCGAGGCTTAGAGTCGAGGAGGAAGGAGTTGTCATCCCCATAGATGACTCTTTTCCCGATGATTCTCTCATGGCCTTAACTACCGGTGAAAGCGAAGGACCTTGGTATGCGGATTATGCCAATTATTTAGTTGGCAAGGTATTACCCTCCGATCTCTCTTATCAACAAAAGAAAAAATTTCTACATGATGTTCGACAATTTTTCTGGGATGACCCCTATTTATTTAAGGAGTGTGCCGATGGTATTTTCCGTCGATGTGTCCCTCAGTGGGAAGTTCAGGGAGTTCTAGAGAGTTGTCATTTATCACCATATGGTGGTCATCATGGACCGAGCCGAACCACGGCTAAGGTCCTCCAGTCGGGTTTTTATTGGCCAACTTTATTCCGAGACGCCCTAGCTTTTATTATGTCCTGCGACGCATGTCAAAGGACCGGTAATATTTCTAGGAGGCATGAGATGCCTCAAAATGGGATTCTCGAGGTAGAAATTTTTGATGTCTGGGGTGTAAACTACCAAGGCCCGTTCCCGTCATCCAAGGGCAACCGATATATTTTGGTTGCGGTTGATTATGTCTCCAAGTGGGTGGAGGCGGTAGCATCTCCTGCTAATGATGCTAGAACGGTAATATCTCTGTTTAAAAAGACTATTTTTCCCCGCTTTGGTGTTCCAAGAGCGATTATTAGTGATGGTGGAAGCCATTTCCATGAGAAGCGACTTGATGCTTTACTTGCTAAGTACGGTGTCTCTCACCGTACCGGTCTTGCCTACCATCCTCAAACGAGTGGGCAAGTTGAGGTGTCCAATAGGGAAATCAATTCTATTCTCCAAAAGGTCGTGTCAAAAGCTCGGAAGGATTGGAGTTCTAAGCTAGATGATACACTATGGGCTTATCGTACCGCCTTTAAGACGCCTATTGGTACTTCCCCTTATCGTTTAGTTTATGGCAAGTCATGCCATTTACCGGTCGAGCTTGAGTACAAGGCTTGGTGGGCGATCAAGGAGCTTAACTTGGATCCACATTTAAGCGGGGAGAAGAGACTCATGCAATTGAATGAGTTGGAGGAATTCCGTCTTGGTGCCTATGATAGTGCTCGGGTTTATAAGGAGCGCACCAAGCGGTGGCATGACAAGCATATCCTTCACCGTGAGTTCAATGTGGGGGATAAGGTATTATTGTTTAATTCTAGACTCCGGTTGTTTCCCGGAAAGTTAAAGTCTCGTTGGTCCGGACCTTTTTCTGTCACCCATGTGGGTAAATTTGGCTCGATTGAAGTCGAGAGTGATTCGGGTGAACGATTCAAGGTGAATGGTCAACGATTGAAGTTATATCATGAAGGTGCTCAAGTTGGAGCGATTGAAGTTATACGACTTCATTCCGTTCCCTCATTCCACTAAATCTTGAAACTCATCAAGTCGTGCGGGACTCTAAACCAGCGCTACCGGGAGGCAGCCCGAGTATGTAAATAATTTCCCTCATTCTCGTTTTTTTTTTATTTATTTATCTTTATTTTTTTTTATTTAGATGATTTAGTGAGGACGAGAGGAGGGACTAATGTTTTTGGAGACGCGCAGAATCATCGGAAATGACTTGAATTGAAGTTATTAGAAAAAAAAGGAGAGGAGAAATTCACCATGCATGTGATAATATAGCAGGTCGCCTCAGCCTAGGCCTAGGGGGCCTATCGACTCTAGGGGCCGAGGCGCAAAGTGGATTTGAGTACTAATAGAGTGATTTGTGCGTCTCAGCCTGCCCCCAGGCCCCCTATTGACTTCAGGGGCCGAGGTACATGGGAAATTAGAGGATATTGGAGCAAAAATCTCGAAAAATGGAGAAAAAGAGGGTCCGGCCGGCCAGCCGGCCGCCGGTCTTGACCGGCTGGGCCGTGAGAGGAATAATGCATTTAAAAATTCGAAAATAAAAAAAGAGTGCTTCAGGCCGGCCAGCCGGCCGCCGGTCCAGACCGGCTGGGGCGTACATCAGACCCCCAAACTCATTTTTTTTTGGTCATTTCTTCATTCTTCATCTCTATCTCGTCTCTCTCTTCTCTCTCACCCCCCCAAAACCCCAATTCCCCTAATTTCCCAGCTTCATCTTCCCCTTTCTTCACCATCATTCCTCAATATTTTCCCCATATTTCCCCATAAACTGCTACCTTCGGCTGATTTGCGATGCCTCCTTGGAATAAGCGCACCAGGAACGAGCATGCTCAACCCGACATTGAGCCCGATCCAGTTTTTCCAAGTGTAATTTTTACCACTATTGACCAAAAGGTACGATTTCAAAATTTGAGAAAGCGGTCTATTGTTCCAACTCGTTTTATCGATCGTGATGCTATGCGAACTTTAGGCTTAGATTCTGCTTTGGAACTATTGTTTAAGGGTGTTGGTATGGGTACATTTTTTACGATGCGTCGTAATACGTATACCCAGCTTACGTTGGAATTTCTGAGTTCGTTTGAGGTACATAAGAATAGACGGTCTGGTGATATTTCTGTTGAGTTCCGTTTACTGAATACTAGTTATGCGCTGAGCCTGAAGCAGTTTGGGAATTGTTTTGACCTTAAAGATTATGATGACCGTACACCACCTGAGTATGCTAATTTTAGGGTGGGAGATTTTTGGGATTGTATTGCTGATGCCCCGCATACTACCGCGGGGCATATGAGTTCAAACAATATTCATAATCCTGTTATTAAGGTTTGGCAAAGGTTTATGGGATGGACGATTTTTGCTAGGAAGGAGCCACATAATGTGCGCACCGAGGAGGTGTCTATTTTGGGCTCGTATTTGCGGCGTAAGCCGAAGGTGTGGCATATTAATATTGCCTATCACCTCGTCCTTCAGTTTAGGAGAATAGCTACGGCCGTTGCCGATGTTCCTATTTATATAGGCGGGTTAGTCACACAATTAGCTGCTCGGTTGACCGCTTTTAACGAAGCGGACCATGCTCCGGTCCAGGGCGAGATTACCCTTAGCCTTCGGTATTTGGCTTCTCTTAACTGGATTTCTTCTAGGCATCAGAATCGTTGGGCTTGGCTTATTCATGAGCAGGCGACTATTATTTTGCAAGCCGGGTCGGTTTTGTCACTTGAGGCTGATCAGCCTAATTATTTATTACCCGTCGCTGCCCCTAGCTTTCTTCCCTCGTCGCATGCTGTTACCTATACTCGTCGCCCGACGAGCGAGCCTAGTGCTTCCCAGCCCGCCTCTGAGCCCGGTCCATCTCAGCCTGCTTCTGAGCCTACCACCACTACTGCTTTTGAGCAGCCTCCTCCACCACCCCAGTATGCTCCTCTCCATCCCGACCTGATTTCTTGGATGGAGCGCATGGAGTTGAGTGCCGGTTCGTCCCGTTCCGATTTTGATACTTTGCGCACGGAGACTCGTGCCGACACCGCTGCTACTCACGCTCGCCTAGACAGGTTATATGCTGATCAGTGCCTCGGGATGTATCCCGTGTATGATGACTATGCTAGGCGTGCGGCTGTGCCACCACAGGGCCCTTACCCCTCGTACTTTTCGTGGCCCGTGGGTGGTTATACTGATCCTTCGATTCATGGCGGCTTTCATCTTCACACTGACTATTTCAGCGCCCCAACGGGCCCTGCTTTTGGAGCCGCTAGTGATTATCAGGGAGGTGGTTGGTATACGGGTGGTGCATCTGGCTCCGGGACTACTGCAGATGATGATATGGAGGATGATGATTTTGGTGATGACGATGATTTCGGTGATGATGATCAGTAGCGGATTGCTGATTCCGCTACCTCTCCGTGTATATATTTGGTATGTCTTTTCTCTATCCTCAGTTTTTATTTGTGCCCCCCACCAATTTTGAGTCTGTATGATATGGACATTGAGGACAATGTCCAGTCTAGCGTGGGGGAGTTTTTAGTATTTTTAGTTTTATTTCCTTGAGTCTTAGCGTCTGTCTATGATACCGATTATGCAGCAATGATGATAATTTGCGCTCTTTAGGCTACCTACTCATTCTTAATTGGCATTCATCTGACCTTTGTTATGTGGAATAATAATTAATCGATAAGTATGCAACCAACTGAGCTATAATTTGTGATTCCCATTTAGACCGACCTTGCATTTAGGCTTTAGCTACAAAATTGGTGAGATGTAGAGCCTCCTGTAGACAGTACATTCATACCTGGCTACCACTTAGGTTGTGTGTGTAGGTCTCCTCGTGGAATATGTTATGTCAATACGCATAAGTATGGTGTTTTCCCCTTTATTTTGACTAACTTGCCTAGTGATCATTTTTGGGACTTGTTCATTTTTCATCTATTTCTATCCATTTTCTCCTTGGCTTTTATATAAAGAATTCACAAAATGAACTACAAAATCAAATTTGCCTACCTAGCCAAGCTTGATGAAGTAGGTCACCTAGTGCGTTCTATGCTCGTTATTGTGCGGTTATGGAGATTTTCGATGGATGTTTGGATGTGGTTGAATCTGTTTCAAGGGAGTATGTAGATTCTGTTCGGGTCAGTTTGAGTCATTGTTTTTATTTGCTTCTAATTTCATCAAGCTTTGAAAAAATCAAAAAAATCAAAAATGAGAAAAAATGAGAAAAAATGAGAAAAGAATCAAAAAGAAAAAAAAAATCGAAAAAAGAATCGAAAAAAAAAACAAACAAAAAAAAAAATATATATATATATGTTATTCTCGTTACTTTTATTCCCGTTTACTTGATGAAATTTGAGCGCCCTCGTTTGATCCCGGACTCATTCTCGTTGGTTGGTGATTTGTATGTTTTGTTTATGGAAGTGGAAGAATTTTTGAGTTGAGCATTATCGCGCTAGTTAGTTCACTAGCTTGGCTTTAACCTCACATGACCATATCGATTTCCACCTTCTACCTTGTTATCACCGTCCTTGCCTCCCTTTGTGATCTTAGCATGTTTTGTAAAAATTTAGAGGTTGATACCATACTAGATTGCGGGCATACTTCCATGAGTTGGAGTAGTTGAGCGTTTTCACATATATATTTCACATATACACACCTTTCCTAATTGAGCGATGAGTGCCTCCGTAAGTAGCCTATGTAAGGGTTTTGGTTGAAAATGTGGTTTCTACATATTATGCTTGGTAAAGTTGTGAATTTGTTGATGGATTATTTTTCCTATTTCCCGTCTTGGAATCCGTTTCTTAGACTTGGTTCGATGTTCGCTATGACGGACTTGAGTATTTGGTTGCCTATTATTTGCTTTGAGCTGTTTCGGTATTATATTAGTTATTTTCTTACGGGTCTTACTTGAGGACAAGCAAGGGTTCGGTTCGGGGGAGTTTGACGTGTCGTGTTTATATAACTTTATTCCCTCGATTCCGTTGTCTTTTCCGGTCGGAATGCGCTCTTTAGAGCCGTTTCTTCTAACATTTTGCTTTGAGTGAGTGTTTTTGTAGATTCTACACGATTTCAGGTTTTTATGTGCATTTACACTCATATCTGGTTAGAAGAACGATCCCGAGACAAAACCCGTGCTTCGAGACGTTTAGGCGAAGAAGAAATGAGAAGTGTCGATTCGTTGGGCTAAGGAAAGCGGCCCAATGCTTGTTTTAGTAGTGTTGTGCGCGCCAGCCTGCATGTGGCAGGCGGCCTGCTGGCCGGCCAGCATGACACAAGGGCGTTTTTAGCTTCAATTTCTGGTGTGTCTCGGCCCCTGCATGTGGCAGGCGGCCTGCCAGCCGGCCGGCGCTACACGCAGCTCATTTTCGCCTAATCTTGTATAACGAAGGGGCTTGTATCATTTTCTTATCATCACTTTTCATACTTAGTTTTATTTGGACTTTAGAAGCTCGTGACTCTTAAGATTCTAGCACTCGGTTTTCGCTCGGATTCGATTTCGGTAATCTCGTTTATGCAATTTTCAGTTTACGTTTCAATCTTCATCGTAAATTATTTTAGTTCGTCGCAATTTTTCCTTATTTGTAATTCGTTGTTTACTTTGGTTCGCTAGATTCTCGTTCGTTTGTTATTAGATTTATTTGCTTCACCTTTTTGATCATGAATTCCATGTATGCGATCTATTGTTTCGTAATCATCATGCGTAGCTAATTTTCTCGCTAGGGTCGAGGGGGATCGATGGATTATTATACGATTATGTTGCTTTGATACTAAATTTATAAATATGCTAGTACCACCTTCGCGTGTTTTGTTTGTCGATTAATTTGTTAAAGGCCACAACATTTTAATCTATTTGGGAAATTCTAGTTCTTGTGCGAAAGCCGAATTAGGATTAGATCACGCGCGATTTGGTAGGGAGTCTAATAAGTTGCGAGAGCCCGTTAGATCCTTCCTAGGTTGACACGATTCGAGAGAACGTGTTATAGCCGACTAGTATGTTTATGTGTTTATTATTATGGTCGCATAATTATTGAACATCTATCGTGAACCCGTGACCTTAGTTCTCATCTCACGTTTTTAGGAGTTTCTTTTATATATGCTCAATCAATTAATCGTTTGGAGCATTTTAGAATCGCCATAGCTAATTGACGAAAATTGACTGTTTTCCTGTGGATTCGATACCTTGCTTGCCGCTATCTTCTAGTTAGTAGCATTAGGTTTATCTTGATTGGGTGAGACGACTTAACCCACATCAGTGTTCTCACGTTTGTTCTAGTGTGTAGTGTATGCCTAGGAGGGGAGGCGACTTCTATCTCTTTAATCCAGAGCCGGAGAGACTCTTTCGAGCCTTTCGCCAACGGACGATTAACCGGGTTAGAACCTCTCAACCGAGTGCAAGCAATACTCATCAAGGGCAAGTCCAAGGAGCCGACTTGAACAATTCACCTCGAGAGACGGCCGGAGGGACCTTCATCAATCCCTTCGGTGATTCTTCTCCTAGTTCCCCTCTTCATCTACATCAACACCGTCTACACCACCATCCTCTCCCTTATATCCAATCATGCCTAAGTTTTCTTCTCACTCAACCTTCACGGAAGACGTTTTGCCGGGTCCATCCACTTTACCGGAGGCATATACCGGGAATTTTGTGGCGAAAACGCAATTTATCCAATTGGTCGAGAGAAGTCAATTTAGTGGGTTACCAACCGAAGATCCTCATCAACACATGGAAACCTTTTCGGACTATTGTGACGCTATTTCACAAACGGGAATAACTCAAGACCAAATCCGGTGGGTATTATTTCCTTTCTCTCTTATTGGTAAGGCGAAGCAATGGTTCAAGGGGTTGGATAAAGCAAGACTTGGCATTGATACTTGGAAGAAACTAGCCTTAGCCTTCTACCAACAATTCTATCCCCCGGAGAAGACAAATCTATTGAGAGCTTCTATCACGGGTTTCCAACAACGTGATGATGAAAGCCTCTATGAATCGTGGGAAAGATTCAAAGCCTTGATCCGTTCTTGTCCACACCATGGCTTATCACAATGGTTCCTCGTACAACAATTTTGGAACGGGCTATATGAAGACTCGATGGCCATACTCAACATGGGATCTAACATTAGGTTTACCGAGGTGAAGGATGACCAAACTTGATCGAGAATCGAAGAGATGGCGGTGCATAATTCGCAATACTCTAGGCCTAGGAGCGTACATCGAGGAGGCATGCATGAGGTCGATGCTATCACTAAGTTAAGCATTGACCTTGGAGCTCAACTTAGAACACACATGGAGACTATTGACAAGAAGCTCCAAAGCCACCTCAACCAAGTCCAAGGCACTAGTTCCTCACACCATCAACCGATTCAAGAAGTGAATGCTTTGGGGTTCGCACCTCCTACACCTTACTTTGGGATGTGCGACACTTGTGGAATTGTTGGTCATGACCCTATGAATTGTAGAGGGAGTATTGAGCAAGTGAACGCCTTTCAAGCGTTCAAGCAAGGTGCCTCCTTCTCTAATCAATACCAAGCTTCCAATCAAGTCCCTCAACAACAAGCACTTCAACATCAACAACAACATCGTCCCTATGTTCCACCTCCTTTACGGGACAACAATGAAAGCTACCAAGGTTATGTGGGTAACCAAAGACCCTCCAACAACTTCAAGCAAAATAACCAAGGTACCTTCCACAACAACAAGCAAGGGTTCCAACAAGGGAACTTCAATCATGGTGGTTTCCAAGGAAACCAAAATTTCCAAGGAAACCGAAACTATCAAAGCTACAACCATGGAAACAATCAAGGCCTTAACCAAGGAAATTCTCATGGGTTCCATGGGAACCGTCAACAACAAGCAACTCAAAATCAACAACAACAAAGCAAGCCTAGGAGCCGGTCTCCTACTCATGATTATGGCATTCCTCTCGCCATCACCGACACTCCACATAGTCCATCATCACCACCTCGGGATTTTGACATTCAAAAGACTTTGATGGAAATACAAAAGAGCAATCAAGATATGCAACAATGTCAAGTGGACATGTCAAGAAACCATCATGAGCTCTTCACTTATATTCAAGGGGAAAACGCGATGAGGGATACCCGTATGAAGATACTTGAGACTCAAGTGTCTCAACTCGCTTCGGGGAGCTCCTCAAGGCAAAAGGGGCAACTACCTTCTCAAGGTGAAACACCGACATTTGAGCATGTAAATGCTATCACCACAAGGAGAGGTACTTCTTATGACTCCCCTCCGTATCCTATTGAGCAAGAGCCAATGCGAGAACTGACAATGGAGATGGCATCTCCAACTTGAGAAGAATCAAGCCATGAAAATCCAATTGAAGAGCAAGTTTTATGGGAAGTTGAAAAACCCCAAGAAGACAACCCTCCCCCTCTTCAAGAGAAAGACAAGGGAAAAAGGAAAGTGTCCTTTGAAGAGTCCACCCCAATTGAACAAAACAAGTACCAAATCAAGTTGCCTTTCCCATCAAGGCAAATGAAGACTAAGGTGGACACTCAATACGACAAGTTCCTTAGCATTGTGAAGAAATTGGATGTTAGTGTCCCGTTTACCGAGTTACTTACCCAAATCCCGGCATATGGTAAATTCATGAAAGAAATCTTGGCTAGGAAGAGGTCCATCGACAAGGAAGAGACGGTAGCGTTCACTAGGGTGGTGAGCGAGCTTATTCAAGGTTCCACGCTTCCGAAGTTGAAGGACCCGGGTAGTTTCTCTATCCCATGCACCATCGGCAATTACAAGATCGAGAGAGCTATGTGTGATTTGGGCGCGAGTGTGAGCATTGTTCCCTACACCATTTGTGAGCGATTAGGGATGACGGAGTTGAAATGTACGTCCATCACACTCCAAATGGCCGATAAGTCTCTTAACCGACCATTGGGAATGTTAGAGGATGTGCCGGTACAAATAGGGAAGTTCTTCATTCCGGTTGACTTCATTGTGGTTGACATGCCGGAGGATGCTAACACTCCCATCATCCTTGGACGCCCATTTCTACACACCGCCGGTGCCGTGATCAATGTGAAGAAGGGTAGGATTACTTTTCAACTAGGCGACGAGGAGTTAGTGTTCGACCTCCAAGGCAACACTTCGCCTATGACCGAGACATGTAATATGATCCATGCCACGGAAGACATCGATCTAGGGGATAGATCGTGACAAAGCTTGAAGAAGTACTCTTATGTACTTGAGGATGATGACTCTGATTTGGAGGAAGATGAGTGCCCAAATCATGGGCTTGATGACAAGTTGCAAAGCGAGGAAAAGAATGATGAGCCGCCCTTGGGGCCACATGAGGATCGTTGGACGTTTGGGTATATCCCGAAGGATCGCAAGTACAAGTTCAAGCCATTGAACTTAGTAGATCGAGATGCCCCGGGAACATCAAAGCAAGGCCATGAAGAGTCTTGGGATGTGGTTGGTTATATGACATGCTTGATTGAAGACTTTGCTAGAGCCTTCGACTTGTTCTTACGTGCCCTTGATGGAGATGGAATTGGTCGTGGTTGTTGAAAAAGAATGAAGATGCACCATCCTTGGTTTGACGGAGTTCCACAAGAACCGTCTCATTGTATATATCTCTTTCTTATAGTTAGTTGGATTTTTGTGAATACTTGTTATTTGGATTGATTGATGAGCGTTGTGAGGGAGAGAGTTTGATGTTTGTTTGAGTAATGCTTGTTAGGTGATGTGAGAATGCTCCTACAGAAGAATAGCTATGACATACCTTGGGTTGGAGCACGAAGATCGGGTTTTTGAAGCTTGGAGCAAGCTTTTGGGATTGTGGAAGTTGAAGAAGGCCCATCCCGGCCGGGATGAGGCGTCCCGACCGGGACGGGTGTGGCATCCCGACCGGGAAGGAGCCGTCCCGATCGGGATGGGTGTACCAGGATTCGAGCTCACTGTGGATCCGTCCCGACCGGGACGGGTGAGGTAACCCGATCGGGATCAACCATCCCGACCGGGATGGTCCTCTACTCCCCCTTTGTGTTTCTTCTTCGACAATCGAGTCCACCCAACCATTTTATACCCCCTCCCAACCTCCCTAGCTACCCTAGCCTTATCATATGCCCCATGTACTTCATTGGCATGCCCTCACTCAATTTCCTATCCACTTTACACCGATTCTCACATCAAACCCCACCCTTTACCATTACTACCCCTACCATGAGGCCTTCTTGAGTGTGAAGCGAGATGGCAACCAAGAAGACAAGCGACGAGCCTCTAATGATCATCGAGACGATGGAGCAAGTGAGTTACTAACCGCACGGTTTGGGTAACTATCCTTACTTTTCCGTCTTTTTATCGCTGTTTTTCATTTGCCCCCTTCCCTTGAGTCATGGTATCTTAGTGGCCTTCGAGGCCGTAGTTTGGTTGCTCCCGACTTCCGACGACGTGATTACGTCGGGAGTCGATCGATTAATCCAATAGTACAAGATTTCACCCCTTTTTCGGATTTAGTCGGATCTAGGCGGAATCCAGGCTAGGTGACTTGATTACACCTAGCCCTCCCCTCCCATTTCCTTTTATTTCTTTCTTTTTATTTCTTCCCCCATCCATATCTTTTTCTCGTCTCGGCCCATGGTGATTTGACTACACCCCGGCCGGACACCTTCTACCTTTTCTTCACTTTATTTTTGATTTTTAGCTTTATTTTCGTAGTTTCTTTTCCTTTTCTTTTGTCTCTCCGCACACTACGATTGAGCATATGAGGACATTGCTCGATTTAAGTGTGGGGGAGCGATATTCTATCGTAGTTAGTTTTATTTTTCCCTTTTTTCGAAAAAACCTTTAAAAACCCTAAAAATTTGAAATTTTTTCACAAAAATCAAAAAGATTTTCTTTTGTGTCTTTTCCTTTTTTGTGTCCTTGTGTCGTATATTCGTTTTGTTTGTGTGTGTTTTGCCGCCCTCTTCCTTGTAGGTTGCTTAGTCACCGTAGTTGGGAAAGCTTTGAAGACATCCGGTAACATCTTCTAACCCTCTTTCCCTATTTTATTCCTTGTGATGCTTGGAGAAGGTTGTGTTGAGGTGTGCTCGGGTGGAGCTTGTACATACTTGTGGTGATTTGGTGACTTGTTTGGAAATTCGGGGTGGTGTTTGTGTTTTGTATGTGTTCGTTTTGTTTTGTTCTTGTTTTGTTGCCTTTACTTCTTTTTCTTTCGTTCTCGTTGAGTATTTGTTTGTGTGTGTATTTGTGTCTTGTGTGTAAATGGTTTTCGAAAACCCGGTTTAGAGGCTAGTGTATGAGTGCCTACTTTCCCTTCCTAGTAGTATAAATCGAGTCTTGGACTTTAGTCTAGTAGAATGACCCTAAATCAACGATTTCATTGGTCCTTTGCCTTGAGTCCACCTAGCTTACTAGGAATTTACTACGGGATTTGCACTTTTGACCATTATGACCACCCACGGTGTGAAAAGGCCTTGGTTACCGAGTCTCGTCCCTTAGGTGACCGTGTTTAGGATGCTTGATTAGTCCAAGTTCTCCCCTTTTTGTGGGTTCGGAGGGAAATCGCGACTCCCGACTTACCCATTCACCTACCTCATACACATCTCCACACAATAAAATGCAAATTGTTGATTCTCTCTTTCTTGTTCACATTGAAATGCCAAAAATGCCAAATCTTGCCAAAAAGGGCAAAGAAAAGAAAAAGAAAAGAAAAGAAAAAAAAATTAAAGAAAGAAAAGAATGAAGAAAAAGAAAAGGCACAAAAGCCAAAAAGAAAATAGAAAAGAAGAAAAAGAAATGGCATGACAACAAACAAATCAAAACGTCGAAAAGAAAGAAAATGCCAAAAGAAAACCCGTCTCACAAAAAAGAAATCCCCACAAAAATAAGTCTTTTTCCGACTTTTGCCGTGAAGAGCCTACCAAAGGACCGAGTCCCGAGGAAGGATGATAGCGGCATTAGTCAGTCTTCCCTCATTGTGCATGTTTTCCACCTTTTTACTTGGACTAGTTGGGCGGTTTTGGAGACGGGACGACCCTCTTGGCTCACGCTAAAGGGGGCGGGGTCTCACTTACCTACAGTGTCGACTAACACCGTGGTTCTTCACTTTTCCACTCCGCCGATCGTCCCGTAGTATGTTTTTAGAAAGTTAGGAGGACCTAGGTAAGTTACCAACGTTTTTGTTGATTTATCGTCATACTATTAGGGTTTAGTCCACCTTGGTTTGTATTGCTAGCTTGGGAACGTTATCACTTACCTCGAGTCCTAAACCGGTGTTTCATTCACCGCTTTTTGAGGGAAGCGGTATTTCTTTTGTTTTGGGTGCAACCGATTACGTGTTTGTTTGTGTGTTTGTTTGTTTTGTCTCCGGTTGCATCCACAGTTTTGTCGCAAGACCTGACTTGCCTTGCGGAGTGCATTTTTCCTCTAAGTGCACTCGCGTGAGTTGAAGGGGTGTAGGGTGCGCTAATACCCATTCGGATAGTTTAGTAGTTAGTGTGTGCTTACTCGAGGGCGAGTAAGGGTTAAGTGTGGGGGAGTTGATAAGTGTAGTTTGTAGTGCTTATTTACATGTGTTTTGGTCCCATTTTCCTCGTGGAATCACTCCTTGGGAGCGATTTATGGGCTTCTTATGCTTCCTTTAGTTCGTTTCAGGTTCCCGAGACCGATTTGGAAGAGTTGGAGCGATTCCGACTCTATACATACACATTTTGGAACCAACGGAGTGAAGGAACGATGACTCGATGCCTTGGAATCGACCCCGAGACCTTGGGACCCGATCCCGAGCCTCCGAGACCCGATCCCGAGTCCCGAGAATCGGTGGGAAGCCCATGAGAGGCAAGGAAGGACCAAAGAGCGCTTAAGGAAGGCATACAAGACCCATCCCGTTCGGGATGGCCTCATCCCGTTCGGGATGGGGTGCAACATTGAGATGGCTGCTGTGAGCCCATCCCGATCGGGACCAACCCGTCCCGGTCGGGATGACAGGGCCGTCCCGATCGGGATGGTCCGTCCCGGTCGGGAAGCTACAGGGGCAGCGCGACTCTTTTCTTTTCTTCTCCTTCATTCTTGTACCCATATATATACTCCCTTCTTGTAATATTAAGACATCTTATCTTACCCTAGACTAGTTTAAGCCTCCATTAACATTCAAAACCCTAGATTATTGCTACTCTCATTAGTTTAATCCTCTCTTTAATCCTTAGTTAATCATTGTAATTAGTTCTTGGATTAAGGGATTCTTGAAGATTGTTCCAAGCTTGACAACCTTGGGATTGTATTTGGGTTTCTCATTAATGCAAGTTTTCATCTTTTTCATCATATTATTGTTGGTATAATCTTCTCTACTCTAATCCTTGTTTATTTAATCTAGTTTCAATCTTTTTATATTGTTCTTGTTATTGTTCTCATTGTTCATAATGGATGTTTGGTTTGTGAGTTTGTTTTCTCTTATGATTGTTAGTTTTTCATTGATAATGAGTGAGTAGTGATCTTGTGGGGTTAGTAGGGGGATTAGGGGTAGATTATGGATGATTAGGGTTGATTAAGGGGAAAAGGTTACATCTTTGTTGTTAGTCACATTGTAGGCACTCTATGTGTTTGTTGATATGCTTGTGTGAGTTGTAGTGGCCATGCTTCCCATACTTGTGTTCGTCTTCTCATTGATTGCTTATTTTGTGGAAATGTTGAGAATAGTTTAGTCGCGAGAGCGCGGACTAGGGTCTAAGCTGCGAGAGCCCAGACCCACCTTGGCATCGGTTTAAGTTGCGAGAGCCCGGACCGACCCTAACAACTAGGAGACACCTATACCCTTGATCACCCCAATTACCCTTCTACTCCTATGAACCCGACCTACCCCACTTCCTTTCCATATTTGAGTTCACCGCCTTAGTTAGCCTTAGTCTACTCTAGTTTACTCGTTAGTTCGATTATTAGCATTGTTTAGCATCGTTTTAGCCTAGTTCATCACTAGTCTAGTTCTTATTCCTCCTCCTTCATAGTTTTCCATTCATCGCTTCTTTGTGTTCGTTAGGCGACCTAGTCTCGTTGTAGGCCGACCTAGTCTAAACCTTGATATACCGTCCTCGTGGATACGATCCCGACTTGCCCTAGCTACCCACTTGGTTAGTCGGTGTTTTATTGATCGGCTAGGGACGTGACAAATCCCTACCATCAACCACGCAAAACAATCCATGTTAGTTTTCAATAGTTCAATAAGGTTTTGTCGGATATTACCTGTGCATTCTGAACCGATTAGCACTTTTCGCTCTGGGTGCTGTTTGTCTAAGTTGACTTCATCTATCTCCGCCTGAGGGGGTTCTAAATACTCCTGCAGAGGTAGGTGAAGACTCTGTAGTTGCTATGCTGGAGGACTGGCCGTCTTCTTTAGCGCCACTCTGTAGCAGTCTTTGGCTTCCTTCTGATCACCACTGATCTTCTGCACTCCCCAGGGTGTGGGGAACTTCAAACACTGGTGGTAGGTGGACGTGATGGCCTTCATCTCATGTATCCATGGTCTCCCCAGGATCACGTTGTAGGTGGACGGACCGTCAATAACCAAATACCGTACCTGCTTGTTTACCCCTCCAGCGTAGGTGGGAATTGTAATTTCTCCCAGGGAATATTTGGTTTCCCCGCTGAATCCTATAAGGGGCACCGCTCTCTTGCTCAGGTCCTCCTCACTGAATCCCATGTTCTGCAGGGTTTCTAGCATGATAAGGTTGACAGAGCTTCCGGTGTCCACCAGTATCTTCCTCACAGTGCAGTTTCCTATGGAGAGCGTGATGATTAGGGCATCATGGTGGGATTCTGGAGAGGATTCCGCATCCAATTCGTCAAAGGTGACGGCTGGAAGGTCAGGGCAGCTGATTCTGCAGGAGTGTTCTGGCTTGCCTCCTCTGGACTGGGAAGCGTGTCTTTTAGCTGCTGAGTAAGTCAGACCGCTTAATTCTGATCCTCTTGTGATTACATTGACAATCCTGGTGCACAGGGGAGGGGGCGAAGGTAACACTTGGTCTGCCGCGTTCACTCTGCTGGAGTTCCTTGATATCAGATGATCCAGATTTCCCTGGTCATAGTGATACTTTACTTCCTTCCTGAGGAGGACACATTCTTCGGTGTTATGCCCAATGTCGTCATGGAATTCACATCTCTTGCTGGTGTCCCGACGGTCGTTATCATACTCTTGTCTTCTGGGCCATCTGACTTTGCGCCCCAACTCCTTTAGGGCCCTGAGAAGACCGGCCACGTTGGTAGAAAACCCGTACTCGCTTATTTTGGGTGGGAGTCCTGGGTTCTCTTTCCAATCTTTGTCTTCAGAGATCTTGTGAACACTTCTGTCGTAGGGCTTGGATCTTTCGCCTCTCCTCTCTGCTGGTGCCTTCCTGGAGACATCCTCAGAACCATAGGTAACCCTTCTGGGGCCTGAATCCTCCTCTAGTCTGATGGCTGTCAATGCTTTGGTTTGCACATCCTCGAATGTAGCACAAGGACATTTGGTGAGATCTTTGTAAAGATCTGAATCCTGGAGGAGCCCTTGACGGAAGGCCTCGATGGCGGTGGCCACGTCACATCTGGGGATAGTTACTTTTTATTTGTTGAATCTGTTGAGGAAATCTCGCGTAGACTCTTCGAATCTCTGCACCACCCGGTACAAGTCACTAGTTTGCTTTTCCGGCTTTCTGCTACTGGCGAATTATCGGTTGAAAGCATTAACCAGATCAGCAAAGGAGGCGACGCTTCTGTTCGGCAGACCAACGAACCAGTGAAGGGATGCTCCTGAGAGGGTGGAGCCGAACCCTTTGCACATGCAAGCTTCCTTCAGAGGCCCTGTGGCGGTTATCACCATAATTTTCTGCTTGTACTGGTTGATATGATCCAGGGGATCTGCAGTGCCATCATAGAGCATCATGGCTGGTGGCACAAACCCCTTGGGCACAGCAACACAGGCCAGGTCGTCTGTGAAGGGTGAGTCTGCATAGCTGTCTCTGGCCGCTCTCTCCAGGGGGCGCGGCATTCCAGGAATTTTGTTGATCAGCTCCCTCAGCTCCTTCAATTCTTGGGACTGCTGGTCTGCAGCGCTGTTGGTTCCTGCAAGAGGGTTAGAAGCAGGGGGGAGAAAACTGAAAGGTGTACTTCCTGTTTGGGGTCCGCCAAGGTGCAGACTGTTTGGAGGAGGCGGCGGAGGGAATGCAACTACTTCAGGTCTGGGTTGCCACTCTGGTGTCTGTTGGTTGGGAGTAGAAGCCGCCCACGCCCCTCCAGAGGGTTGGTTGCTGGACAGGGGCACACTCCTGGTGATTGCGCTGGTACCTGCAAGAGATAATGCGTTAGTCCCTCGGTTTTCAATGCCGGAGAAGAGATTACCTGAGACGCGCGATCTGTCGGGTGTGGGCCCATGGGTCAGGTAGCCTAGCCCCTGTGGCGCAACGGTTTGGACGGGTGGCGATAGCTCCAGATCCAGCCTAATGACCACCTCATGAGAAATCGTCCTTGATGCTTGCCCACTGACGGCGGGTTCTCTGTGGAAGCTTGGTTCTTCTCCAGATATCATAGGCAGGATCTCTGGCGGTGGCTGAATTGGAGCAGATGGTGGCCTTGATGTCACTTTTATCTGAGCCCTGATGTCCCGGTTATCTTTCTGCAAGGTCTTCACCGCTTGCTGCAGAGTATTGATCCCCTGAAGTATCTCCACAACAGGATCTGGGGCTGACGGAATCCTGAGCGCATCTCCAAACAACCCTCCATGAGCCGGTGTCTTAGATGACGCACCCTCCTTACTGGTTTTGAAGGGGTTGAGCGTCCTTGATGTCGGGGGCCCTTGAGGTGGTCTGGAGGTTGTCGGTGTAGGTCCTGCCGTCAGACTGACAGGGGTCGCTTGAGTGGATGGTGTGACGGGCTGGCTTGCTGCCCCTGAGGATGGTGTCCCTCTAGCAGGCGGGGTGGAGGCATCTTGGCTACTGACAAGGTTTTGATCGGATCCAGACATGACGGTAGGTTGCTTCACCGTAGAATCTTGGCTAGCAAACGATCACTCTGCCCCACGGTGGGCGCCAAATTGTTTTGGTAAAAATTTACCGGGTTACGATTTAAGTTGCGGGTTAAAGCGATCGAACTAGCACTTTACGAACCAACGAAATGGATCGAATTTAACGAACAAAAAAGCGACGAAAGAAAGCAGAGGGACACAAAATTTGGTGACGCGGAAACCCAATGTGGGAAAAACCGCGGGGGGAGTCGGAATCCCGCCAAACTTCTACTATGAATGAGAGGGACGAAGTATATATGACAATACAAGTATTTTGACGATATTAGACTACGAGATATTTCGCTAGAATATTTGCTCTGAATTGCTTGATAGTGAAGATGAGTTCCCCTCTTTTTTTTATGCCTCTGTCGTTGTTGTGCTTATAATTCCCTTCTCCCTAACCGTTGCCTTCCCTTTCTCATGATTTTTCTCCTGCTCTGGTGGCAGCGCCCTGGAATCTAGGGATTTTGTTAGTTGACTGGGTCTTGCACTTGGGGTAGGGTATTTCGTGTTGTTGGGCTGCTCTCGGCCCATTTTGGAGTTTGGCCGTTCTTTGGCCCAATGTTGCAATGGGGTTTTATTTCGTTGATTCGTTGACTTTCCTCATATTGAATCCTTGACTTTTACGACTTTGGACTTTCCGAATATTACTTCATTATTTTTTCCTTTTCGATTCTTTGACTTCTTGACTTTGACCTTAGACTCGGGGAATTCCCACGTCATATCTGAGGGTGTGGATTTTATCCCGAACAATACCTTAATCCCAAGGTATTCTACAGCTGCGTGATTCTACAACATAGCGAGTGTGACTGTACAGCATAATGAGTATGACTTTGCAATTCTGCAAAAACATTACGCAATAAATGACTTGTTCATCTTCAAGCTCCATTCATCCCACAAAAAAAGAACAACTTCATCTTCAAACTTCATCTTTTCATCTTAAAGATGAAGTTGTTCTTTTTTTAGATAATGAAGATGAATAATTTTATAAATACCAAAAAAAAAATATGAAAAATAAAAAGAAGTTTGAAGAAGATGAAGATGATCGAAGATGAAGATGAGGATGAAGAAGAAGCTAAAAAAAATGAAGATGATCAAAGCTTATGCATAAACATACCTTGGTATAATTATCCGTCATGTTGTGTTAAAAACAGAGTATGATCGGAGTTGTTGACGGAGTATGGTCGGAGTTATTAATGGAGCTTATTTGATGGAGTTTTGTTAGGGAGAGATAAATTGAATTAGGGAAATGAATTGAAAAGGAGAGGAGGGAAGTAATGAAGAAGGGAGAGTTTGATTGAGGAGAGGATGCTCCCCTCTCTCCACAGCTGCGAAGTGCGATTGAGGGGAGGGTTTCTTCCTCTCTCCACTGCTGCTTGTCAGTTTGCTGTCTCCTTTCCTTTTTTTTTTTTTACACATCATCCATCTAAGCCATCCATTCAACCCAAGATCAAGGGCCAAAAACACAACTCCCCACTTTTCACCAAACTCTCTTGATCCCTTTTCTATATATATATATATATATAAAGAAGAGTTCAAATAAATTCACCATATGTAATTAAGTCTATATTAAAGTTACAGATGACATACGATAAAGTTGCATTTGTTCAAAATTGATATGTAACTATAACATTCAGCACTGTTATCACCTGAAGCGATAAAGCGCAACTTTAAGACCCATCCCATGTAACTGTAAACATTTTTTGTGTAACTTTAACACTGAAACTTATGAACTTGTAAAAGTTGTTGGCCTTATGTAAACCTATCTCTCTGAGAGAGAGAGAGAAAGAGAGAGAGAGAGAGAGAGAGAGAGAGAGAGAGAGAGAGGTTCAAATAAGGTCACCATGTGTCATTAAGTCTATATTAAAGTTACAGATGACATACAATAAAGTTGCATTTGTTTAAAATTGATATGTAACTATACATTCAGCTTTTTTATTACTTCAAGTGATAAAGTGCAACTTTATCACTCATCTCGTGTAACTTTAAACACTTTTTGTGTAACTTTAACACTGGAACTTATGACCTTAAAATAGTTATTGTCCTTATTTGAACCTACCTCTTTCTATATATATAGATGGGTTCTTATGAGTCCCTCTCATATATTGAGTTCCTAAGTCCTCATACCATCCATTGGATGGGAGATGGATGAATGGACAAGATTGGTTCTAAGATTTGCATTAAAAAAAAAAGAGAGAGATACTACTTCCTAAAATAACTCCCATAATTTTGGGAAACAACAAATCAATTCATTCATGGACATTATTACGTTCATCATCATCAAACCAAAAAAAAAACGCTTCCCATCAATCTGTGCTCGACATCCCGTTCTATGGATTCAATGACCGCGACATCTTCATCAACTGTTGATAAGCAAAACATAGAGTACAACAATGGTGAGTTTTCGATATTGCTTACAAATTTTTTGTTAATTTTATTCATTTCATTTTATCACACTCAATCATTCATCTTCTTCTTCGTGCGGTTGCAACTTACGTTCAATCAACCCACTCAATAACACGTTCAATCATTTATCTTTTTCCTCGCGACGCTGAAATTTCTCATTCGATGACGGATATGCAAATCGTCGAATACACAAACGGTGAGTATTTGGTTTCTAATTTATACTGAAAATGCGTCATTAGGAATTTAGGATGCTCCATATTATTAGATTTTAAAGTTTACGGTATGGAAACTGCATATTATTAAAGGTCTAATCATTATATGAATTTTATGCACAAACAAATATATGGAGTTATTGTAACGCACATACTGTGTTACTTTAATATACACAATCTTTTATTTTAATGGCTAACCCCTGTTATTTTAATGCACATAATGTTAATTGAATCTAATGTTACTTTAACACACTTCATCTATTACTCTAATGCATTAGAGTGACAAAAAAATCGTTACTTTATATGTCGTATTACTTTAATACACTCCAGTCGTTACTTTAGTTCTTTTCATCAGTTATTGTAGTGCAATGGAGTGTCCTAAGAATTTAGGAAACTGTCATATTAATAAAATTTTAAAAAAAAGATATTGTTTCCTATAATAATGGAACGTGATTGCTACCAAAATATCAAAGAGTAACACCATATAAAAAAAAGAAAAAAATAATAATGCTTCCTATAATTATGGGACATGATGACTTCAAAATGGGAAATAATATCAAAGAGTAAGATACTGCGTCATACTCTCATTTTTATCATTATATGCATTTTTTGCACTAACCTATATCTGGTGTTATTTTAATGAACATTATCTGTTACTTTAATTCACACTATCTGTTACTTTATTGTCTGATCTCTGTTACTTTATACCTGGTGTATAAGCATCCTCTGTTAATTTAATTCAATGTTACTTCAATGCATTTCATCTGTTACTTTAATTCTTGTTATCTGTTACTTTAATCCATATTTCAAGTTTTAATTTGATTGTTTTTTTCGCCACGTTTATTGGCACTGTTATTGTTTTTTCAGTAGACGCAAAAGCACATGAATGATGAAGGGATATGAGTGAGAATTTCTCCATACATAGGGCAGATCTTCAAAGATGTAGATGAGAAGAAGAAGAAGAAGGAAACGTCATGTAAATCATCGTCTGACGATGAAGAAAAATCAGAAGAAGAAGAAGAAGATGATGAAGAAGAAGCACAATTCTGAGTAGGACAATATATTGTTAGAGTAACATACATTATGCGTTAGAGTAACATACTTAATGAGTTACAGTAACACAGTTTATGATTATAATTTTAATTCAAATATCCAGTTCTTATAGTTACAGGTGTGAAACATTGGAATTATAATGAAGTTTTATAATTTTTGTTTTGGAGTATCCTTAATAGAAACATACATTATTCTTTTGGTTGATTGCAAGTCTTGTTTTTGCAAAAGATTATTATGCAACATAATAGATTTTATGAATTAAAGTAACGTAGTTCATGAATTAGTCTAACACAATGTATGAGTTATAGTAATAGTTTTTGCAAGAGAATATTATACAATGTAACAAATTTTATGAGTTAAATTAACACAGTCGTTCATGAATTAAAGTAACACGTTATATGAGTTAAAGTAACGCAGTTCATGAATTAGAGTAACACATTGTATGAGTTAGAATAATAGTTTTTGCAAGAGAATATTGTAACAGCCCTAAATTTTCTCGACCAAAATAGAAGAATAAAATAGGAAAATTTAAAGCTGTTACTCCGCACTTAGCTCACAAAACCAAGTGCAAGGCAAATAAAATGATATAAATCAACCGAAAAAGAAGTTTGATAGAAATAATTGAAACGAAGTAAATTTTCGATAATTAATTAAATGAAAACGTTGCAGCGGAAGACTTAAGTCCCACAAAATTTAAAATGGTTTAAAACAACTTCAAACCAAAACTCAACATAAATATAAATAGTTCGGAGGTAAATGTTAAATAATAAAATCCTTTCTCGCTCAGCATCCCGAACCAAATGCACCCATTCAGCATATTAGGTGTACCTATCAACTGTACCCAAAATAACGAATAGGTACATGTTCCAGCGGGGGAACGACCCAAAACAAAAGGACGTCAGCAAAGCTGAGTAAAAGTATAATATAATGAAAACGTACACAACAATTATAATTTGTAGTAAACTGAAACCAGAGTTAAAATCCACCGTCTCGAAACCAAACCACAATACTTTAAAAACATCGTAGTCGAAATCAAAACCAACCAAAATATATTTTTCACCACCTGTGTGCCAAGGTCCTACCCTTGCACGGTCTAGAGGTATCACCTGTGCTTAGTTCGACTTATATAGTGCGCACCTCTCGCATTTGAACAATCAGTAGGATGATGCTGCCAAAGGAGAAAGTCTAACTGCCTAGCAAGTGGGGGCCGGTTACCCCACCCAAATACAACTCGGGCCAAGAGTTCAATTTCGGGACGAAGTCCTAGGAACGTCGTAAACGCACCTTAAACCAACTAGACGAACAGAGCGCCCAAAGTCTGTTATAACCTCCAAAAATTTTATCAAAACAATACCAACGTGTGTGACTCGTGTCACAAGTTCAATATCCAAAATATTACGAGTATCATAAAAATTCACCATTGACAAAATAATTTACAAAACCGCTTTAGAAAATATAATTTAAACCGAACATGCTCTTTACTTAAAGGTGAAAAGGTTCAAACGTCCTTACCTCTCAAGACGGTCAATCAAAGCTAATATTAATCTAGAAATCCTTTCTCCTCGAATCCACAAGCTACAAATAATATAAATAATTCAATACTCTACGAGTAGTTGATATTAAGATGGGTCTAACTATATACGGAGTAATACCTATCTATGGTACCGAAGTCGCTCAACCTCAAGGCACTACTACTCTCCCGTTTAATAATGTCTAAAGACGACAAATAAATCCCTAAACCAAACCGCAATATCGCTCGATATACTTATTATGTACTCGCTTAAGGATTGCGGACAAATTTAATAATAAAGTCAGCCTTATCAGCACACACCTAATACTCGATCTTTATCCCATTCTATAATTCATGTGTAATCACAAACACGCACCACCTTCAACTTTCAATATAAACCAGTACACCCATTGTTCCACCAAACCAAGTTCGCACACAAAATCCGCAGTTGACAAATTCAACATATTACTACAATCCATTAATTCATAAGCCTAAGTTGCTCGTATATTCCATTAGTTACCACCTAAAATTTCTATCTACCCAAAGCAACAAGTGACAGTGTAAATCAACCGCTAAACATTTAAATTTCGTAATCAATAACAATTTTAAAATCGGGCTATAAAATTACTTACCGCTTAAATATTATGCAAGAAGGAATGACGAAGGTCGGGAATTGTGAACGACATGCTTGTAATGGTGGAGGCAGAGGTATACGAAGTATAATACAGTAAAGAGGATGGTGAAGGATGTGAGGATGGTGAAGGATGTGAATTAGGTTGGGAAGGTAATTAAGAGGGTTTTAGGAAACAGGGAGCCGGGTGTGGTATAAATAGATTTAGGTTTTTTTTTTTTTTTTTTGTCCCAAATTCCAACCCGATACAAAGTCGATTTATTATAAGACGATCCAAAATACTTTAATCCTATAATTTAATGACATCGAAAATACTTTTCCCGACTTAATAACCCGATTTAATATAAACTATAAAAGTAACGTCTTATAAATGACTCGAAAAATAACGGGGTGTTACAGACTACCCTCCTTAAAACAAAATTGTTCCGGTCAAGGAAACAATCAACCCGACTTAGGAATCGGGTCGTGTAATTGGAATGTCGATGAGTTACGGATCGTCCGATTTCCTTTAGCCTCTCCTTTCTCCCTCTCCTATGATCAGACCTTCCCGGCAAAGCGGGCCTACTCCCTGCACAATGAACGCACAGGGCTCCGGAGGTTGTCCGAGGGAACCCTCTCCGATGCCTAAGTCAGCCTGTGAAATGCCTTAATGAACCTAGTTTGTGAGGAGCTAGGTGGCGTTTTTAGGAGTGAGAGTCTAGAGAGAGAAAATCCAACCCCCCTCAAGTGGGAAATGGACGGGTATTTATACCTTCCCACTAGAGAGAGAGAGGAGAGGGAAAAAGAGCGGGAAAATAGGTGGATACAAGGACGACACGTGGCCTCACCTCATTCACCCATTTTCCCTTACCTGAGGCGGAATGACGGATGGGCCCTCGGCTTCCCCTGCTCGTACTGAGGGTTAGGACGTCTTGGAAACCAGCATGCAGGGGGGCTTGGTTGCCCTGCTCGGCTGACAGCAAGGCCCTGCCGAGCAGGCACAAGCATTGGAGTATTTTCAGCAGTCTTTTGCAGGGTGGGCCTGCTGGGCAACCCTTCCTTCGCCCTGGGGGCGAATTATTCCCGGGTGACATGGGCGGGCGACCCATGACACTTAGTCAACTCCCATCAATTGGCCCACGTCGGCCAAGCAAGAGCATCCCTCAAGGTCTTCTTCAGCTCAGCATTCTTCCCCTACAGGAAAGAATTGCCATTCAGGGCCTGGGCAAGCTCACTCCTTGCCTCCACCAGATCTACACTAAGCTTTTGTCTTCTGCCAGATTCCTCCACCAACAATCTGCGAACCAAGTCCAACTCCTTCAGAGAACCCTTTTCTAAGCACAGACCTGAGACCAGGAAGTAGCATCTAATCCAGGAAAGTCGTATCCTCTGCAGACTTACCGAAGCCTTCAGGAAATTTGAGCACCACTCCAGCAGAAACATCATCAACGGGTCTGGGGGCAGAATAAGAGTGAGACCCAGAAAGATCTGCCACCAGAGGTCCACTTTCTGCAGGAGTAATTTCTGAGAGAGGGGACGAATTACGCCTTCTCCTAGAACCAGCAAGGCCAGCAGAAGCAGAGCCAACTGCCTACAACTGAAGCAAACGGAAATTCCCGCCTAAGATGAGCTTAGTCGGAAATTTGGGGGCATTTGTTTGGGCCAAAAATTTGCACCTTCGGAATGGAACGTGGCATGCTACGAGTGGACGGTCAAAGGGTCAAAGGTCAAGAGACGAAAGTCAATAGTCGAAAATCGAAAGTCAAAGACTGAAAAGTCGGAAGTCAACATAACCGAGAGTCAACGAGTCGATTAAATATCCCGGGTCGCATACGATAATGGGCCAACCAAAAACTACAAAGCAAACAAGGCAATGGGCCGAACTAGGGCAAAACAACGAACTAGCCCAATGGAGCATAGCAACCCACCCTTACCTCAACAGAAAGACAGCAGAAGTGGTCAAAGAACAACCCTCCTATATTCAAGGGATGACTCCTGCTGACCAGGAGAGAAAGGAGGAGAAGAATGTAACTGCTGGGGGAGTAAATGCAACGGCTAGGAAGAAAAGGTCAAGGGCAATAAAAGAGAAATGAATGCAAAGATTATGGACAATTAAGGAGGATAACGGTCCCAAGCTCAATAACAGTATAAAAGGCAAGGAGAAGGAAAGAGGAAGGACATTCAACCCACATTCAACCCACATTCAACCTTACTCAACTCATCCTCAACGAATCATCATCCAAACACACCCAAGCATACATCACGATAAACACTCACAATCAATTTTAGTCACAACTATAGCAATATTACTTGTATTTGTATTCCTTTTCTTCACTCTTTCCCGTTCATAGTAGAATATTGGCGGGATTCCGACTCCCCCCGCGGTTTTTCCCACATCGGGTTTCCGCGTCACCAAAACTTTGTGTCATTTTCTCTCTTTCGTTGTTCTCCGTTTAATAGGTTCGATATCACTTAGACAGCCCGTAGTTATACGACGATCGCTTTAACCCGCAATATAAATCATAGATCCGGTAAATTTTTTACCAAAACAAGTATGTCGGACAAAATATTTAAATTATTTCAAAATTTTGAAAATCACAAGTTCAACCATTTTACAAGTGCGTAATATACAAAATCAATCAGTCAATCAAATAAGTGCGGTCAGCACCACCAAACCAACAATATGTGCGTTTGCACAAAATCACCAATATGTGCGTTGAGCACAAACAACCAATAATATGTGAGTTGGGCACAAACAAACCACAAATATCCAAAATATGTGCATTGAGCACAAAAAAAACCAACTATATATGTAAATAAATCAATTTCAAGTAACAACAAATAATCAACGTCGTTGTGCTACTTAAGCACCAACAATAACCAATATATCCATATTTGTAACCGATAAACAATAATACTATAAAACCTCACAAGAGTAATGTCAAATTAACACAAAGCAATGTAGTCATGCTTATTTCTATCCCCCTTAAAACAAAGCTTCGTCCACGAAGCACGAAAATCACCTTAGGTAAAAGGATAAGGGTATTTGACTCAACATCCAAAGTAGTCTCCTCCACATTGTTATTATTCCACAAAAATTCCCCAATCTTATTTCGCCTCTACAGGTTTAACGCACTTTACTATCCCAAAACTTGAATATGATTCTATTCATAAGTCATAGTCTCATCAAACTCAATGGTTTCTAAGTCTAGCACATTTGATGGATCACTAATGTATTACCTTAGTTGGAAAATATGGAACACATCAAGTACTGATTCTAGATCAGCTGTTAAATCAAGTAGGTAAACTACCTCACCAATACGCTCCAAAATTTCATACCATCAAATAAACTTTGAGCTCAATTTGCCCTCCTTACCAAACCTTAATACTCCCTTAGTATGAGGAACACGAAAAAAGAACTTTGTCACAAACCTCAATTTCCACATGTCTACGAGTTTTATCTACATAACTCTTTTAACGATCTTAAGTTGCTTATATCAAGTCTTGTATAATCCTATCATGTTCAACCATTTCAATTATCATCTCAGACGCTAAAAGCACAGTCACGCTAATGTCACCTCAACATACCGGATTCCTACACTTATGTCCGTAAAATGCCTCAAATATTGTCATCTGAATTGTAAACCGATAACTATCATTATATGCGAACTCAATAAGATCTAACTTGCCCTCCTAGTCTCCTTTATATCCTTTAAATTGTAAGGCAGTAACATGTCCTCGAGTATTTGATTTGTTCTTTCGGTTTGACCATCAATAGCTGGTGTTGCGCTCATCTTAAGCTTGGTTCCCAATGCTGTCTAAAGTTTCTCCCAAAATAATAAAACAAATCTGACATCCCTATTTAATATAATATCCTTTGAAACTCCATGAAGCCTTACACATAAAGTATATAAGCATCAGCAAGTTGCTTCTTCTCTCATGTATCTTTCATTGGGATATAACGTGCACTCTCGGTTAGCCTATCAATTATTATAACCCAAATCATATTATTACCTTTTTTTTGTGACCTTAATAACCCCAATTATAAAATCCATAAAGATTAAACTCTACTTCCACTCGGGAACTTCTAAAGGTTGTAACTTTCCTTAAGGTCTCCTATATTCACTATCAAACTTCCAATATATCGAGTATCGAGCCACAAAATCTACAATTCGTTTCTTAATACTAGACCATCAAAATCCTAATTCCAAATCTGAATACATTTTATCACCTCCTAAATAAACATAATACATCTTTGCCTTTAATTCCTTGTGGTTAGGTACGCAAATTCTATCTCGACACTTAATCCATTCTCATCGCGCTTGACAAAGCAGACTCATTCATCAACCAACTTATCCAAGAAAAATTCATCACCACCTTGTAACTCTCTAATAACACTCATCAATTCGCTCTCAACAGATAACACACTAGACGGGGTTACTAATTTTACCATTTTGATCCAAAATATCAGAAAGTCTTCCCTCAGCTTATCACGGGTGCATCACTAACAGTTTTGTATGAGAAAAATTTACTTTAGGCATCAGCCACCACATTGGCATTTCTTACATGATACTGAATCTCGATCTTATAGTTCTTAATCAAATCCAACCACCTCCTTTACCTCATGTTTAGCTTCTAATGGTTAAATATGTATCTTAAACTTTTGTGATCATAAAAAAAACTTAAAGGGTACACCAAACAGATAATGTCTCTAAATTTTCAAGGTAATGACTACGGTGGCTAACTCTAAATATAAGTAGGGTAATTTTCCATAAAGGTGCAACTGGCTAAACGCATAAGCAATCATTCTCTTATTCTGCTGAAAAATACAACCTAATCCATTCTTAAAATGCATATGTATAAACTTCATAAGCTTCATTTCCATCCGATAAGGACAACTCAAAGCAGTGGTCAAATTTTCCTTTAAAATTCAAAATGATTTCTCACACCTCTCATCCCAAAGAAATTTTATGGCTTTATGCATCAGTGTAGTCATTGATCTATCTATTATGGAAAAATCCTTCACAAATCTACTATAGTAACCAACTAAACCCAAAAGGCTATGAATTTCAGTCACAAATTTCGTCTAGGTCACTCCTTAACAACCTTAGCAGGATCTACCGATACTCCCTCCTTAGATATAATATGTCCCAAAAATTACTCGAATCCGCCAAAAATCACACCTCAAAAATTTTACAAATACTAGTTTTTTTTCTCAAGGTACCCAAGGCAATCCGTAAATGTTCCTCATGTTCTTCTTCATTCTTGAATAATCACTATGTCATCAATGAAAATCCCAACAAATTATCTAAGCATGTCCTCAAAGTTTGGTTCATCAAGTCCATAAACACATTAGGTGCACTAGTCAACCCCAAAGACATCGTAGTAAACTCATAATAACCATATCTAGTAAAAAAAATGTAATCTTAAGTATATCCTCGAACACTATCATCAATCGATGGTTCCCAAATCGTAATTTCAGAAAATCAGAGGCTTCCTTTAACTGGTCAAATAAGTACTCAATCCTAGATTCCTAGGTAAGGGATATATATTCTTAATAGTAACTTGATTCAATTCCCGAAAATCAATACATACTCTTATAGTTCCATCATTATTCTTTTTCACAAATAAAACAGAGCACCCAAGGCAACACACTAGGCCTAAATATATCCTTTCTCCATCAGTTCATCTAATTGTTTCTTAAGTTCTAGCAATTGTAAGGGTGACACTAGGTCGATCTTGAACTCAACCTCTCTAGCAGGACACATTCCCAAAATTTCCGCAAAGAAAGAAACAAACACACTCACTATTGGAACTTCACTCAAATTGAGATATTCAACCCTCAAATCCTTAATATAACACAAAATCAGGTAAGCTCTCCTAGATAAAGAAGCTATGTCCAATAAGGTACTCTCACATTTTAGGTCCTCATAAGGAAACTCTACTATGTCCACAATCAATATTAGACCGATAAGATCCGAGCCAATCCATCCTCAAAAATCACATCAAAGTAAGATCATGAGAATTCTAACAAGTCTAACTTAAAATCATGATCACTAATAAACACAGACAAATTCTTATATATCCTTTTACAGTTTACTAAGTCCCCACATGACAAGGCAAAATCAAAATCCACAATTTCACTAGGTTCTGCATTCAATTTATCCACTGAAATGAAAGAGTGAGATGCACCCGGAACTTGAGCTGAAATAGATTCACTAGAAAATTACCCAAAACAATGTCTATATTCTTAGTTTTCGATCCTCTTTATTCATGACCAAAAAGCTTCCCAAATTCCAGTAAATAATATCCCATTACAATTAGGCCTTAGATGTTTTATTCCAATAGTAGCGCAATTAGAGCTTGCCTCTTTCACAGTTCAATCAGGTAAGGTAATCGCACTAAAGCAAGACAAATATAATTAACATAATTCATGTGTATGTAATCCACCCAACACTCTCGGTTTTGAAAGAAAGATTTTTTTTACAACGGTAGTAATAACTTTTTTTTTTAAACCATTTCAAATTTTGCAAAACATTTCGGAAAGACCTATTGCTCTGATACCAACTGTAACAGCCCTAAATTTTCGCGACCAAAAAGCCAAAAATAGAAATAAACGCGTTAGTAACGATAATAACGACTATAATTAATATAGAATGATGAGACGAAATGTGATGCATGATTTTGAAAGTTAGTATGACACGTGATTGATTTGACACGTGTTGACCGAAGTCATTAAAATATTTTATCGGGACTTAAAGAATGTTAAAAGACTCGTGGTTTTGAAAATCATCGATTTATTAGGTCGCGTAGAAATATAATGAGATTTATACTCGACCCGAATCTCTCGATACTCGCCATATTCTATGCTCGATTATGAGATCGATATCGAATATTTGGAGTGTGCCTAAAATAAAATGTTTGAAGAATTATTGGTAATTGAATCAAGACGAAACAATCGATTTTATGTCACGGTTTTCGGGAACCACGCGACCCGCGCGAGGAGGACACGACTCGCGCAGCCATGCGACTCACACGAGACACGTGCGACTCGCGTGGCAGACTGTTCTCGATCCCGATTTGTGATACTCGTCATACCCGGTGCTTGATTATAGAAAACAATACCGAATATTTGGAGTAAAGTAAAAAAAACTTTGTGAGTCGCTTTAAATCAAACTAAAACGATATGAATAATCTCCGCGTTTATAGTGTCATATTAATTCTACCGAATTAGGTGACAACTATTTTAGCATCAACGAAAATCGAATTAGTTAATTTAATTGACTAAATTGTTTAAATTCGACATCCAACCATTGAGTTGGTATCGAATCTAATAGATTCACACTTGACTTAAAAAAAACTCGACTTGATCCCTCCGCATCCCGACATTATAATTAATCCTTATGAATTGTGTGATGTCGGATCCGCATCAAAAGGTTTCGACTTTAACTAAAAAAAGTTTTTGCTAGAAATAGTTTAAAAAAAGAAAAAAAACGATGAGTATGTGATGGATGATGATTGCGACGCAACAAAAATAAAAGAATCGATTTTGTTGACGTTTGACTCGCTTCAATAATCAAACGTTCGAGGTGTCGGGATAAGCGACCGACAGCATCGGGTGAAAACCATTGTATATTCGGATTTCCTTATCTCGTCATCCTTTGCACTCGACACAAATCCACGAGTATTTTAATGTCTTGATATTTACAATACTAATTATATTAGGACGCGACAATAACGATAAAAAAAATGAAACGATGACGACGACACGGACGACACGCGAGGAAGAGAAGAGAGAAAGATGAGATTTTGCACCCTCAACCTACATGTTTCTTAATCCCGGATAGAACTCGTTAATTGTGGCTTGATCACGGGAGTATCGAGGTTTATGTGGGATGAGTTATGGTGATTTTAGGGTTGGATTCCTAAGTGCTAAGGTTAGGGTTTTTAAGTTGTATGTGATGTGTCTAGAGTTGTAAAAAGGATGTGTGTGATTAGGGTTTTAATTGCATGCAAGAGGGTGTATATATAGGCAATTGTTCCCCCTCCTTGTCTAGGGTTACTGGATCAAGTGTCCAGATGGACTTGATCGAGTGGCCCACCTGAAAGAGGACAGCAGGTCTGCTCTCGGAAACGGCTTTGACCGGGTTTTGACCCGGTCGCTAAAAGACGGTTTTATTTCCGGTGTCGGTTTTGACCCAAATTAGTCTTATTTGATTGGGAACGACCCACTGGGCCTGAATTTGAAGTCGGTTTTGTGAGATTTATACTCCGTAAAAAGCCCAAGCCGAAAATTAATGGTTTCGAGCCCATATCCGAGCGCGTAGAAACACGTTTGCGTCCGATCATCATCGGGTGGTTTTTGGAAACTGCTATAGACACCTAGCAGTCAAATGTGGGTGTCTACAGAGCCCCCACTTTGACTGAGGCTTGGACAGGGCGAAAGTCAGATTGGCTTGGCCAATCGAGGATTAAGACCTGGCAGACTTCCGATCGGGTCGCTTATAGTCCATTGGACTTGCGTGAAGGGCTCGCCAGCCACAAGATAGAAATCATACCTGAGCTGATGATAATAACTCCATGGGGAATTTGGACTTGTCGCGTAAATCCCGGGTGCGCCCATATGTGGGCCCATCCCGTGCAAAATACTGCCTTGGGCTTTCCGCTGGGGAGATATATGAGCTGTACGGGCTCGTTTTTGAAGCCTTGAGTCGTACCTGTATAAGTTACATAAAATTTGAATGCAACCCGTAGGTGGAAATATGACTCGCGCTGGGGAATAAAAATTGCATTTTTCCGAATTTTGGAATTTTTGAAAATTTGATTTTTTTTTTGAAAAGTTTTGACTCCATAAAAATTAGGAATGCTCGGGATGATTAATTCTTGTGCTGATTATCGCGGAATCTGAGAGTAGGCCTGTATGTTTAAGCCTGCTAGAATTAGGAAACTTTGTGGAGAGGAGATATGGAAAGACGGTTGTAGGCCTAGATGCTATATATACCCCTCCCTTGTCTTAATTTTCCTCACAACTGTCTCATAACTCTCTTTTCCTCAAAAAGAAAACTCCTTTTATTCCTTTCAAGGATTTTAGTCATGGGAATCGAGCGATTGACCGCGATGCTGCAGGAGTGGTCCCGACGCTTTAGGGACACGGATAGGGTGGCTTTGAACTAGACGAGGATTACTCAGCTGTACACATTCCGTCAGATGCAGGTGGATCGTTACTTTCTCCATGCTTGTTTGTCCTATTGGGACAACACATATCATGTATTCGCCTTTCCTCGGGGCGAAATCTGTCCTTTACCCGAGGAGATTGCTGCTGTGGGAGGATGGAACCCGATACTTCGTCCTGCTGTCCCGTTTTCGGTCCATGACCTGAGGAGGAAGCTACGGGAATTTCTAGGACTTTCTCACAACGAAGTATCTCGCATGATGGAGAATGACCATATTTCCTTGATTGACTTGGCCGAGAAATTTATGAACCCGCATGATGTCCGGGTCAGACCGATTCATAGCCGTAGGGCCTTTTCTTTTTGTTTGCTCCATGTTTATGCTTTTGAAGGTCACATGGATTTGTTGTCGTGCATGGGTAACGCTCGCCTTTTGATCGTGGTCGACCTGATGGAGACGGAGCATAGCCCAGCCTGGCTGATTACGGGAGAAATTATTCAGGGCCTGGATAACCGTAAAAGGGATTCGTCCGTTCGCCTGACCGGGAGTACGCGTCTGCTGCAGGTATATTACCTTGGATTTTTCTGATTTTTCCGATTTCTTGATTTTTTCGATTTCTCGATTTTTCCCGATGTTTCTCAATTTTTTCCGTTTTTCTCAATTTTTCCGTTTTTTTCCCAGATTTGGTTATTTGAAAGGCTATCGGTCATAAATCCTCATCTTGATTCGAGCAAATACCGCCATAACCAGGTGATGACAAGGAGACGGACCATCGATTTTTCTCGCCAAATTACTCAGAAGTATTGGGACGAGGTGTTATCTTTCCATAGCGGTCCGTTGATTCGATGGGTAGTGCCATGGTGGCCCATTTATGTTTGGACGGGCTTGGCTCCGAGGGATAAGGCTCGTTACCAAGTAATCATATCTTTCCGGCAGACGGTCCATCTTTACCCCGATCGCATACTAAGGCAGTATGGTTGGACCCAAAGAATCCCAGAGGTTGAAGCAGTTGTGAGTGAATCTACCCAACTGCGGACGTGATGTGCGATACTTGGATGCAAAGATGGTACACCCGGGATACATGGCCCATTCCTAAATCTCTTCATTCAATCTGGGTTTCAGATGCTTATGTGAGTGATGCGCGGGCGTCGCGACCCGTACAATCAAACAATATTTTTAACTCCGACTAACCTAACTAATGTAGTAGTGGTAGGTCGGGATCGATCCACAGGGAGATGGGTTAAGCGATATTGGTCAAGTCTAGAGTTTAATCGTGAATGGGATTGAGATGGGGGTTTTGGGTCGAGAGAGGTCGAATTAATGCTAATGAGCTACGCTACTAAGGCTAGGGTCAATAATAGGAAAGGTGTTGGGGAAGAGTCGGGATTCGGAAATGGGGTCTAAGAGTCTCGGGATCGAGTTTTTGTTACAACATTAAAAATGGAGAATGCCACCTTTCGGTTTCTTCACCCAACCCACCTAAACCCGCTTTCGCGACGAAAGGGTAAGTCTCAAATTAAAGTAATTTCTACCCCGAGTTTCCCCATATTGGTAGAAATGAGTCAAGGTCGACCTAGCCGCGGTTCTAAATCAACAAAGACACAAAAACCTTAAAATTGACAATTAACAAGTAAACAACCCACCAACATCCCTTGAATCAAATAATCCAAATCCTCCTCCCTAATTCCCCAACAAAAAAATCTACTCACTAGTCATGATGATTAACAACAAAACATTAACTAAGGAGAATTTAACTAAAGCATGCATAACAACAAATTACACTAAAGAGAGAAAAACATAGGTCAACTAATGGAGAAGAGGGAGAGGAAAGAATTTACCAACTATGGAGAAGATTAAAGAGGAAGATGAAGATTAATATAAAGATTGAATCTTGAAAGAAATATACAAGAATTTGTCATTAATCCATGCATAAATCTTCAATCTTCAATACAAGAAATGTGAATCTTCAAGAATATAATCAAGAGCCTTTGTCACATAAACCCTTGTAAAACCCTTGAATCTTCAACAATAAAGCACAATCTTCAACAAAGATGGAAACTTTACTAGTAATTATAGAGTAATTATACTAATACTAAGTAGATCTACTAATTGTTTTTAGAGAATTTTCTAGGAAGCTTACTATAATCTACTACTACTACTATGAAGTTTTTCTACCCTACTCCTGCTCCTAAGAGGCACACTTAAGGCTCAAGGAGGCACAAAACCCTAGGTTAAGTATTTATAGAGTTCTTAATGGGTTGCACAAACTTCAAGGCCCATAATCCAATTCCTCTTCATTTAGCTAGACCTTCACCCTTTGCATCTTCATGGAGTGAAATTTCGCCCCGCGGCTTGACATAATAATCCCACCGGGTGAAATTTCACCCGGTGAGATTTTCTTCGTTTTTCGCGTTTTCGGCTCGGTCTCTCCATCGGGCGAAATTTTGCCCGGTCGGGAGTGCTGTGAAAATCTTCGGGGGTGGAAAAATGTCGTCGGGCGAAACTTCGCCCGGTGATGACTCACCGGGCGAAATTTCACCCGGTGGCCTTCTGGCTCTTTTCCGGTCTCTTTCTTCGTCGATCAATTGGATTACTTGAACTTTCAGTTGTGTGCTTTGCTCTTGGACCGTATCTCTCTCTTGCTTGTAGAAGCTCAAACACGTTTTCGGTCAAAAATCCTATCAAAATGGACAAAAAACAACCAAAAACACGTAAAATGCAAAAGAGAGACACTGATGCGAGAATTACGCAAAATACGGCGATAATCGCACTCAAGTCTCACAAAACAGAGGAAAAACGGGTCTAAATGGGAGGAAAAACGGTCCAAATTTGGCACACAACAATTCCCCCACACTAAATCGTTGCTCGTCCTCGAGCAAAGACCCAAAAAGAAACTAGCTACTACTACTAAGCTAGACTATGCTAAGCCGATACAAGGCAATTAACGGGCCCGCTCCGTCCCTTCAACTCACGTCGAGATACCCATGAGGTAAGGTACCTCCATGCAAGGCAAGTTCGGTTTTCCTCAAAATTGGGGTTGCAACTAACACACAAACAAACAAGACACACATAAAAAGATAGTCGCAACCAAAGAGAAAATAAATCACCGAATCCCTCATCGAAACGGCGGAGAAAGCACCGATTCGAGCTTAAGACAAGCGAGAACACTACCAAGTTAGTAACACAAATTGACATGGGCAAAATCCTAATAGGATGACAATCAATCAATAAAAACATTGAAAACTTACCAAGGTCCTTCTAATTCCACTAAAGATACCTACAATGGAACGATAAATGGAGTGGATAAGTGAGAACCATGGAGTTAGTAAGCACTGTAGGTAAGTGTTATGTCGTCTCCTAAGCTAAGCCTAGAGGGTCGTTCCAAACTCGAGAAAGCTCGAGAAAGCCAATTAGACCAAAAAGATGGATAAGTGTTTGCAAAATGGTAAGGATTGCCAAATTACCGCTATTTTCCTTCCTCGGGACTCGGTCCTCTAGTAGGCATTTCACGGCAATAAGACAACCAAGGGATTATTTGGGTTTGGGAACGATTTTTGAGATTTTGATTTTTCTTTTTCGGTTTTTCTTTTCTTTCCCCATTATTTCGATCGAGGGCTTTTTTTTTTTTTAATATTCTTTTGCCCTTCTTCTTCATTTTTCCCTTTTTCTTTCTTTGAATAGCCCATTTTTGGTTAGATGATTCATTTGAGATCAAGGTAAAGCATATTCTTGCAAACTTATTTGTGGAAATGGGTGAACGGTAGAGAGATAGGCTAGTCGGGTGTGCACCCCCTTCGAACCCATAAAATGATGAAAATTTTGGACTAAAAGTGGCTTCTCAAGTAAGGTCACCTAAGAGAACGGGGAACGGTAACCAAGGCCTTATCACTCCATGGGTGGTCAAGGTGGTCAAATGCAAATCCCGATGTAGACTCCTAGTAGAAAAGATGGACTCATGGTAAAAATCCAATGCAAAAATTGGTTCAAGGTCATTCTACTAGAATTATGTCCAAAAATCAAAAAGGGTCACTAACAAGTGAGTAATAAACATTCGGCCTAATCTCAAAATCGGGTTTTCGAAAACTTTACCTAGACAAACTATACACAAAATAAAAAGAACACAAAAAGAAATGAGAAAAACACAAAAAGAGCAAAACAAAATAAAATGCACAAGTATAGCCAAACACTCCATACTCCATTAAGTCAACACAATCCACAACCACCAATTCCAAAATGTTCACCAAGTAAACCTCCAAATAGCATATATGCCCAAACTCCATGCATAAGAGAAAGGGATAAAACGAAGGTAGAAAGTATTACCGCGCGGTCTTCATTTCATTTCCGCTACCTTACGTATCCATGCTAAATGGTTGGCGGTGTACCTACAAGAAGGAGAATGTAGGACAATACAAGTGACACAAAAACAAAAATAAAGGAAAGAAAACTAAAAAGAAAAAAAAATGAATTTTTTTGGATTTTTCGGTTTTTAAAGGAAAAATGAAAAAGAAAATAAAGAAAAGGATAGTAGATTCCTCCCCCACACTAAAACTGTGCATTGTCCCCAATGCACGAATAGGAGAAGAATCGAAAAAGAAAAAGAGAAAAGAACGGAAAATCTTTTTGAATTTTTATGGTATTTCAAATGTTTTTGTATTTTTGATGATTCTTCAAATATTTTTGGATTTTTCAAAAATTAAGGGAATGAAAAAAAATGAAAACGGAGAAAAAGAAAATATAAAAGATAATATAAAGAAAATGAAGTAAAAAATGAAAAAGAAGAAAAATCGATAAGTGGAGAAAGGGCGTAGGTGTAATCACGTCACCTCGCCCGGATTCCGCACAAATCGGGAAAATTAAAAGAAAAAGAAAATTTTGGATTTTTCAAATGGTCTTGGTGCGATCAAGTCACCTAAGACCGGGAACAACAATCAGGTCCTTCTTCTCTAAGGCACTTGCAATAAACCTCACGTTTGTAACGACCCAAGTAGGGTCACGGAGGGGTTGACAATTTCTCAAACCAACAAAATAATCAATTACAAATCAATCAACAACATAATTACCAAATGCCAAAAATAGGCGCTGCAAGGACTGACAAAGATTACTGAGAAAAGAGAGCAGACGACTGACAACTGACAACCAACAACTAACACCCCCACACTGACACTATCGACACTCGACCACTCACATAGAACCTGGGGGACGAGGTGGTGGATAGTAAGACCCTAGCGGAGGCATACCGAAAAATTGATCAAAATAGCTTTGTTGTTGCTGCAACATCCTTTGGTTCTCCTCCGCCGCCAACCTTGCCGCTTGGGCGTCCCTAGCAGCGTCCCTAGCCATCTCAAAACTGGTCCGGACGTACTCAATACCATCCCTAGAGTACGCGTACGAGCCATGCGCAGTATCGCGCGCATCTCGGGCCAAATTGTAGGCATCCTGGGCCAGGTTTAGTGAGGTTGTCGAGTTCTCCCAAGTCTGACGTGTACGATCATAGACTTCTCCCCATTGGTTATAAAAGTTCTTCGATCCAAAGAACGAAGAGTGTCGTGGAGGGCTCATGTTAATGTCCTCCTGAAAACCAGGGGTAGACTGGGTGAACGTGGAGTGTCTGTGTGGTTCAAAGTCTGAAAAGTTAGGGGTGAAAAATTGCAAGGTCTAGGGTTCGGGTTGGTGGGAGGAAGAGGGTCCATGTGATGATGACGTAAAGTTCTACGACCCTCGTCCCGGGAGGTTCCAACCTCTCGTTCCTCCTCTGACACGTCTACGACCTCTACGTCATCGTCGCCAAAATCTAAAGGTCCTTCGGGGTATTGAACTATACGAAACTTACCTCGAGTGTTATCCCGAATGTACTCCCCAGACCTCTTCGGCATGCCGAAGTTCTCTTCAGTATCTAGCCTAACCCAATTGGGGCTAGGCATGGCAATGGCTCTCATTTCAGTAATCTTATACAAAAATAAACTGTCATAATCCTCTTTCTGGGACCACACAAGGAAAGGACAATTAACTTCATCTATTTAAATTCCCGCTCCGTCAACCGATGCCAAATCGCTAAAATCGATTTCCAAGGCTCTAGCTAGCATCGTTACAACACCGCCACAAGAAATTGTCTTGCGGCCGCCCTTCGCAATCTGGGCGAAGTGAGTAGCTAAAGCCTCGGACATATCGATCGATGGGCCTCTCTCCAAAACTGCATCCTCTAAAAGCTGAACAGCTAAAGCACTACAGTTGTGGTGCGTATCATAGCTCGACAAGAATGAATTGGCTATAATACGCGCCACATACCGGAGTATAGGGTTTCGGATAGAGAAAGAACGCATCTTTCCTCCCTTGAAAGTCCTCTGGCGGGCTATTTTAAACCAGAATCGATCTCGGCCGAATTTATCGTCCCGAGTCTGTCCCGCCCTAGGCTTTCCAAGGACTGAAGAAGGTAACCCAACCAGTGCACCAAAGTCTCTCAAGTTGAGGACGTACGAAGTTTCTCGCAACTGAAAAGAGACAGTGGCATTATCATCACCACTTAACTCGAAAGTTGCGAAAAACTCGCACGTTAACTTCTGAAAAGTCTCCTCCTTGGAGGCGTAAAATTTGATGAGACCAAGACCTTGGCACATTGCTTGTACCTGCGATTCTATGCCCATACGCTCAAGTACATCTCGAGCTGCCTAACGAGTCGGCTCGAGACGACAGACCCAAAATTTTTTACATTTATCAACATGAGCTTTCTTAGCGAAATAGAGACCAGATAGAGGTTCACGGAAATTACGACGGATTTTCGGGTAACATACATGAGCTTTCTTAGCGAAATAGAGACCAGATAGAGGTTCACGGAAATTACGACGGATTTTCGGGTAACATACCTCAAGCGGAACAGGTTATTCGTGCGGTATTGAGCTTTGTGTCTGAACAGGCATCGGGACAGATTCGTCCCGAGCCTCGGCCGGCTGCTCCTCGGACCGTGAGGATGATGTCGACCCCGAATTTCGATTTAGCACTGAAGAAATCCGTTTCCTTGCCATTTGCTTTACCCTCCTCATCCTCGATGCTTTGAATTTGATGAATATGTGTTAACGGTCTCGGTTTGGGGTATGTCGGAATCGGAATAATTTCTCCAAACAAACTCCAAGGAAGTGTTAGGAATGTGGTAGGGATGAGAAATATATGATTTGATTGAATTTTGATGAAGGAATGGAGGGATTAGAGGTGGTTTAAGGTGGAGGATTTGGGGTTTGGTTGGGGTTTTTGGGGTTTGGTTGATGAGAGAGAGAGAGAGAGAGGAAAAGGTGTATAATGAAGATGGGTAAGGTGGGTTGGCTGGGTATAGGGTGACGCGGGGTGATTTTTCGCCCAGTCAGATTCCACCGGGCGAAATTTCACCCGACAGTCTTCGGACCGATTTTCGTCATTTCCGCGCAAATTCACCACCGGGCGAAATTTCGCCCGGTCAGACTCCACCGGGCGAAATTTCGCCCAGTCGGATTTTCGTCAATTCCAAGTCGCAAAATATTTTTACCAAGGGCGAAATTTCGCTCGGTGAGATTCCACCGGGTGAAATTTTGCCCGACGGATTTTCCGTCAATTCCTTAAGTTCAAGCAAAGTCGCCACCGGGTGAAATTTCACCCTGTAAAATAATTCACTTCAAAACGGGACCTTGCTACGAAAATTTTCTTTGACTTGGCCTAAAACTTTCCTTAACTTCTTCAAATAAACCAATCTTCTCAATCCAAAATGTTCATAATCTTTCAAAGCGCAAACCCAAAAATTCCGAAAGAAGTCTTCACGATTCCTGCAGGTACCAAAAAGAAAGCAAACTCCCAAAAGGAAAAATCTAAAATCTATTGTTCGAAGAAGATAAAAAAGAGACGAGAATATACAAATATTTACAAAGGTGGTTATTATGGACACCACCAAACCGAATTGAATGTTTTGAGTTTAATCGGGGTTGCTTGAAAAGCAACCCGGAGTACCACGCTCCTCGTTCTTGATAATAACGCCACCAACCATATGTTCTCTTCTTGGCCTTGGCAAACCCATGAGGCGAGCTACCTCCGGTAGCATACCCCACTCATTTAAAACTTCTTCTTCGGGGGCTTGTCCAAGTATAAGAAAAACACCATCATCATCACTATCATTATAGTGGACATCTTCTTCGGTTGGTTCCTCGGTGGCGTGGTCAAATGTCGGTGTATTAGAAGTTTGGTAATTATCTTGGGCTAGAAATTCGTCATCGCCTTGTATTTTCACCATATGGTCCCATAATTCCTTTGCGAAAGGGATATTCGGCAAGAAATCGGGTAATACAAATTGAACGGTGCTATTACCAACATTAAAAGATAATTTCCCTTTTTTCACATCGATAATCACCCTGCCGGTTGCTAGGAAAGGTCGCCCTAGTAAGATAGGATTGCGTTCTTCAATGGGCATGTTAAGGACCACGAAATCGGTGGGTATGTATAAAGGACCTATCTTAACCATAAGATTTTGTGCTAACCCAATTGGCGCTTTCGTAGTACCGTCGGCCATCTGAACGTTAAGCGGAAAGTTTACCATCCTTGGAATATTGATTGTCTGAGCAATGATTAATGGCATAAGGCTAATATCCGCCCCGAGATCACATAATGCTCGATGTATCTCAACATCGTCGATCGAACAAGGTATGCAGAAACTACTGGGGTCACCAAGCTTAGTAGGTATGGTAACTTTTGGAGTGACCCTAGGTGGTAGTGGAGTGTCCTTCCTTATGGTAGAATTCAAAATTATATCCCTTATATACTCGTTCGGAGTTGGCATGGAGGGACTAGTTTCCAAATTCTTTATCAAATCGGTGAAGGTTATACTCCATAGCTTGGTCATAGAACGAGATTGGTGGCTTGTCATTCAATGGGGGCACTTTGATCCTAGAGACTAGATTTGTGTCCTCTATTGGGATTTGTTCAATAACAAATGCAAGGTCTTTCACAAGATACTTTGACGGATCTCTCCTTGGTTTGTCGGTTGCACTCTTGACCACTTTCTCATCGGGTTCATTGATTGAGGGATGAGATGAAGTTTGTGGAACGAAGGGGTTCACCGGTTTCTTTTTGTTGATCACCTTAATGGCATTCACGGAAGCTTGGTTGAAAGAATCGTTCGGCTCTTGAGGAGTTCGAGCTTGCGACGCGGCTCGTGCCTCTAAAGCTTCAAGTCTAGCTCGGTTTGACGCATTTTCTTTCAATAAGAACTTGATCGTTTCTTGAATGTCATAAAAGGGTTGAGAGTTTACTTGAAAGTTCCTTGGAGGACCTTGGTTAGGTGGTGGATAAGCTCCAAAAGGAGGACCTTGATTAATGGAGGTTGAGTTCCAAAAGGAGGACCTTCATTAAATGGAGGTTGAGTTCCAAAAGGAGGACCTTAATTAAATGGAGGATGAGTTCCAAAAGGAGGACCGTAGTTCGGTCTAGGCGGTCCTTGAGGATGGAAATAGCCTTGATTGAATTGATTTGTGTGAGGAGGTCTCGGTTGATAATGAGGTCCATATGAATTAGGATAAACCCTTTGATTGGGGGCTCTTGGAAAAGGATGTGATCCTTGAGTCGGCGTGGAATAAAATCCGGTCCCCAAATTAGGATTGCTCGTTTGAGGCTTTTCATATGTTCCTTGAGTGTTGGCTTGATAAGCGTACTCCTTCCTTACACAAAAATTGGAATCGTGATCATACCTTCCACAATGATCACATGGAATTTCAACTCTATATGGCTTTGGAGGCGAGATAGATGTTCGCCTAGGTGGTGTGATTCTTCTTGGTGGAGTGACTCTTCTTGGTGGGGTGACTCTTCTTGGTGGAGTGACTCTTCTTGGCGGAGGCCTCATTTCGGGTTGGAAGGTGTCCCTAGCAACCATTGCCTCAAATCTCTCAAATAGTTGAGCGATTTGTACTTCAAGAGTGGCCTCCATGTCATTTGACGATTCCGAGTCTCCACTTGATTCACCCTCTTGCAATTCCTTAGCACACATGTCACTTTTGGCTATTTTGTCAAGAAGCTCATGGGATTCATTCTCGTTGAGTAGGAAAAAGTCGCCCCTTGCGGTTGAGTTAAGAATGTCCCTTGCATCGGCGGATAAGGAATAGAAAAATGTTTGGAGCAAAAGCCAAAGAGGGATACCAGGTGTGGGCACTTTCTTTGTAGAGTTTGGAATCGATCCCAAGCCTCACTTATGCTTTCATTTTCTTGTTGTTGAAATGTTTGAATGTCTCTTAGGAATTTGTTGGTCTTAGGTGGTGGGAAATATTTCTCGAGGAAAGAGTTGCTCAATTGCTCCCAAGTGCGAAAAGTATTGTTGGGGAAACTCTTAAGCCACCTCCTTGCTCCATCACGCAAGGTGCGGGGAAAAAGAATCCGACGTTGTTGGCATTCGGTGACACCTTCAAGCTTGACACCAATAAGACTTTCCTTGAAAAGACAAACATGCTCTATCACATCTTCATCCGACAATCCTCGAAAAGTTTGTTGTTGAATCATATGCATGATGGAAGGTTTAAGCTCGAAACTCTCCGGGATAGCTCCATTGAAGACGGGTGAAGAAATATATTCAATAGATGGTTGAGAATGGGACCCAAGTGTAGCCATACTTGAATCCTTGGACGTTGTTTGAGGATGGAGTGTTGAGAAATGAAGAAATTGGTGGAGGGATACACTATCGAGTTGTTGCTTCGGTCACAATATATCCAAGTGACTTGTTCTCCGGATGGGGATCAAGCAACCTAAATCAAGAGTATACCTAGCAAAAACTCAACAAACAATGAGTCCTCCTAGCACCTAATGGTACTCGGGTAGGAGGAAAGGAAAAACAATTATCCAAGCACAATAAAACAAAGACTTAATCAATTAACTAATCACCGTCTCCCCGGCAACGGCGCCATTTTGATGCGCGGGCGTCGCGACCCGTACAATCAAACAATATTTTTAACTCCGACTAACCTAACTAATGTAGTAGTGGTAGGTCGGGATCGATCCACAGGGAAATGGGTTAAGCGATATTGGTCAAGTCTAGAGTTTAATCGTGAATGGGATTGAGATGGGGGTTTTGGGTCGAGAGAGGTCGAATTAATGCTAATGAGCTACGCTACTAAGGCTAGGGTCAATAATAGGAAAGGTGTTGGGGAAGAGTCGGGATTCGAAAATGGGGTCTAAGAGTCTCGGGATCGAGTTTTTGTTACAACGTTAAAAAGGGAGAATGCCACTTTTCGGTTTCTTCACCCAACCCACCTAAACCCGCTTTCGCGACGAAAGGGTAAGTCTCAAATTAAAGTAATTTCTACCCCGAGTTTTCCCGTATTGGTATAAATGAGTCAAGGTCGACCTAGCCGCGGTTCTAAATCAACAAAGACACAAAAACCTTAAAATTGACAATTAACAAGTAAACAACCCACCAACATCCCTTGAATCAAATAATCCAAATCCTCCTCCCTAATTCCCCAACAAGAAAATCTACTCACTAGTCATGATGATTAACAACAAAACATTAACTAAGGAGAATTTAACTAAAACATGCATAACAACAAATTACACTAAAGAGAAAAAAAACATAGGTCAACTATTGAAGAAGAGGGAGAGGAAAAAATTTACCAAATATGGAGAAGATTAAAGAGGAAGATGAAGATTAATATAGAGTAAATTAAAAATTACTCCCTTTTAAGATACCAATTTTAATATTTACTCCCTTTTAAAAATTTTGTTAAAAATAACTCCCAAAATCTATCAAAAGTTCAAAAAATGCTCCAAAATATAGTTTTTGGACGAAAATGCCCCTAACTTTTGTATGTCATATTTCTTCACCTCACTCTCTAGGCAGGGGCATTTTTGTCCTAAAAATAAATTTGGGAGCAATTTTTGAACTTTTGATAGATTTTGGGAGTTATTTTTAACAAAAATTTTAAAAGGGAGTAAATTTTAAAATTGACATTTTAAAAGGGAGTAATTTTTAATTTACTCATTAATATAAAGATTGAATCTTGGAAGAAATATACAAGAATTTGTCACTAATCCATGCATAAATCTTCAATACAAGAAATGTGAATCTTCAAGAATATAAACAAGAGCCTTTGTCACATAAATCCTTGTAAAACCCTTGAATCTTCAACAATAAAGCACAATCTTCAACAAAGATGGAAGCTTTACTACTAATTATAGAGTAATTATACTAATACTAAGTAGATTTAATAATTGTTTTTAGAGAATTTTCTAGGAAGCTTACTACAATCTATTACTACTACTACTACTATAAAGTTTTTCTACCCTACTCCTACTCCTAAGAGGCACACTTAAGGTTCAAGGAGGCACAAAACTCTAGGTTAAGTATTTATAGAGTTCTTCATGGGTTGCACAAACTTCAAGGCCCATAATCCAATTCCTCTTCATTTAGCTAGACCTTCACCCTTTGCATCTTCATGGGGTGAAATTTCGCCCCGCGGCTTGACATAATAATACCACCGGGTGAAATTTCACCCGGTGAGATTTTCTTCGTTTTTCGCGTTTTCGACTCGGTCTCTCCATCGGGCAAAATTTCGCCCGGTCATTTTGCCCGGTCGGGAGTGTTGTGAAAATATTCGGGGGTGGAAAAATGTCGTCGGGCGAAATTTCACCCGGTGGCCTTCTGGCTCTTGGACCGTATCTCTCTCTTGCTCGTAGAAGCTCAAACACGTTTTCGGTCGAAAATCCTATCAAAATGGACAGAAAACTACCAAAAACACGTAAAATGCAAAAGAGAGACACTAATGCGAGAATTACGCAAAATATGGCGATAATCGCACTCAAGTCTCACAAAACAAAGAAAAAACGGGTCTAAATGGGAGGAAAAACGATCCAAATTTGGCACACAACAGTGAGGTGGACCAAAGCAGACAATGCTAAAGTCCGAGCTGCTTTGAAGGTTGATGAGGCTTTTGACCTGCTGCGAAGGGAGCAAGTTAAAGACAACGGGGACTTCTTCGACGAAGGCGACACTCCGGCTACTCTGGTCCGTCTTATGTCGGGTCAGAGAAAGAAGACTAAGACTCAAGCTGAAGGGTCTAGTGCTAGAGGTGCGCGGGGGAAAGTGAGCCCCCAGACTGACTTGGAAAGGAGACTTGGCCCAAGACTGGCAATGCAGGACCGACTTGGCCCGCGAGACAGGCTACCTGAGCACATACGGGCTCGACTTGGACCAGTGACAATGGCAGAAGACCCGCTGTCGAAGAAACGGGTTCGAGCTAAAGAGGTTCCTCTCGTGATTCGGGAACGCTCGCCCCCGCCCCGGCGACCTCGGGCTCCACGCGACCCAAAGGACAAAGGAAAGGGCAAGATGCATGAACATTAGTCTCCTTAATTTTATTATTTAAATATTATTACTATTTTTGTGGTGTCCGTTTTTTTTTTTTGATGTAATTTTTTTTTTTGACATCCCCGAGTTTATCGGGTTTTTAATAAAAGACATATTAGTGAATATTGTTCCCGTATTTTCGTTATTGCAGCGGTTGTACGCTTTTGAGGGTAGCCTACGTATCCGCAATTAACGGAATCAAACCAAACGTAGTTCAAAAATTGATTTTTTGCAACTTTCGAAATACATCAAGACCATTAGTTCGAGATGTGCGACAGTAGAATAGTTAATTCTAACTTATTGACTTGTCTATAATTTTTGAAAATTTATAAAAAGACAAATTTTTATAAACTTTTGCAAATGACATTGAAATCGGGTTTATGAGTAGTAGCGCTTCAACTGGTCAAAGTTGGTTGGGTTGACGAATTCGTTCCCGTCCAAGTCTGTCAGCATCACTGCTCCTCCTGATAGGATCTTCTTTATTAAATATGGCCCGGCCCAACTAGGTTTGAATTTTCCTCTTGGGTCAACCGGTAGTAGTGCACGGACCGATTTTAGGACCAGGTCCCCCTTCCTTGATGTTTCTGGGCCTAACCCTTTTATTGAAGGCCCGTTGTATCCTCTTTTGATATATTTGAATATTGTTGAGGGCTCGGGACCGCCGCTCGTCCAAAAGAACTAGCGAATCATATCGGGCTTGTACCCAACCTGCTTCCGGTACTTGGCTTTCAAGTAAAATCCGGAGGGATGGCACTTCTAGCTCGACTGGTTGGACCGCCTCCATTCCATATGTCAAATAGTATGGAGTCGCTCCGGTCGCGGTGCGAATTGAGGTCCGATACCCCCAAGAGCGAAAGGTATCTTATCGGGCAAGTCCCGGTAATTCTCGCCATCTTTTTAAGTATGGTGACAATTGTTTTATTAGTTGCTTCTACTGCTCCATTTGTTTAGGGACGGTAGGGTGAAGACGTATGCCTTTGGATTTTATATTTCGCTAGCAACGCAGCGGTTTCAGCTTCCCGTGATCACTGATAAACTCATGTGGGATCCCGTATTGGCATATGATCTTATTCTGGATAAATTTGGCCACATGCTTGGCGTTCAAGATGCGATATGACTCGGCTTCGACCCATTTGGTGAAATAGTCGATAGCTACCAGAATGAAACAATGGCCTCCCGTCCCGGAAGGGTGCACCTTACCGATTATATCAATGCCCCACGTCGAAAATGGCCATGGGGACGTCATGGTGTATAGTAAAGATGATGGCATATGTTGTACATTGGCAAAGATCTGACAGTTATGGCAGTATTTGACATACACCTGGCAGTCAGTTTCCATGGTGTTTCAATAATATCCAAGCCTCATGATTTTCCGGGCTAGCATATGGGCGTTCATATGCGGGCCGTTTTCACCATCATGTACCTCGGCCATAACCTTTTCGGCCTTTGTTTTGTCGATACATAGGAGGAGAGCCCCCTGTGCCGTCTTTTAATATAATTGACCGTCGTCCGTACGAACAAATTGGGTGGCCAACCTTCGTAGGGCTTTTTTGGCCCGATTTTCCATCACCGGAGGATATTCTCCCGCCGTCAGATAGGTTAGAACAGCCTGATACCAATGTTCCGGATCAATTATTTTGATGTCTTGGATGGCGTGGATATAGGCCGGCTCGGACCGCCTTTCGACACAGATCGGCATGCTGGTCAGGTGCTCCGGGATATTCATTAGCTAATTTGGAAAGTGCATCTGCAAATTGATTTTCCTCCCGGGGTAGATAGATGTATTCTACTTTTTGGAATTGTTTCTCTAGAATCCTTACTCGCGCTTGGTAAGCCACAATATTGGCATTCCGAGTTTTCCATTTTTGGAGCGCTTGATTGATGACTAGCGATGAGTCACCATGGACCCGGAGGTTCGTTACCCCTAAATCAGCGGCGGCTTGCAACACGTGAATGCATGCTTCATATTCGGATGCGTTGTTAGTTACGTCAAAGTCCAGTTTAATGGATAACGGGATATGTTCCCCTTGTGGCAAGATTAACAGAATCCCAACTCCAAATCCTCGGAAATTGGACGCCCCATCAAAATACAGATCCCATGTCTCGGTGTCGGTATGGAATATGTCTTCATCTGGGAAGACCCAAGTATCGGTGTGTCCCTCTTCAGATACCGGGCTATCGGCGAGAAATTCGGCTACTACCCGGCCTTTGATGGCTTTTAATGGCACAAACTTGAGGTCAAACTCCACTAGCATCAAAGTCCAATAGGACATTCGGCCGTTAAGGATGGGCTTCTCGAACAAGTACTTGATAGGATCCATTTTGGATAGAACATGTACTTCGTGGCTAAGCATATAGTGACGGAGCTTTTTAGTGGCCCAAACTAAAGCTAGGCACGTCTTTTCGTGCATTGTGTACTTGCATTCGTACTCCAGGAATTTCTTACTGATGTAGTAGATAGTCCGTTCTTCCGAATCGACTGTCTGGGCCAGCATAGCCCCCATGGCTGTCTCGGTCATTGTTAGGTATAACGACCAAGGCAGATCGGGTTGAGATGGCATTAATACCGGCGGGGCAGACATGATCTCCTTGATTTTATCAAAAGACGCTTGACATTTATCGTCCCACAGTACCCGTTCTCCTATCTTCAGTTTCTTGAAAATGGACTCGCATACCATGGTTAACTTTGAAATGAACCGGCTGATGTATTGGACTTTCCCGAGGAACCCCCTTATTTCTTTTTCGGTTTTGGGTGGCTGCATCTCGGTGATGGCCTTGATTTTAGCTGGGTCGACCTCGATGCCGCGTTGGCTAACGATATGGCCCAGTAATTTGCCCGATGTTACCCCGAAACTGCATTTCTGAGGGTTCAGTCTCATATTGTATTTACGTAACCTGGTGAAGAACTTTCTTGGGCCGTGATGTGCCCGTTTCGATCTTTGGACTTGACGATCATGTCGTCCACGTAGACCTCCACTTCTTTGGGCATCATATCATGTTATAAAGTAGTGGCGGTCCGTTGATAAGTGACCCCGGCGTTGATAAGCCCAAACGGCATAACGTTGTAACAGTAAGTACCCTAAGGTGTAATGAAGGTGGTCTTACTCATATCCTCTTCTGCCATTTTGATTTGATTGTATCCGGCATACCCGTCCATGAATGATAGAAGGGCATGATCGGCCGTGTTATCCACCAGTATGTCGATGTGTGGTAACGAAAAATCTTCTTTTGGACTGGCCTTGTTAAGGTCCCGGAAGTCCACACATACCCGCACCTTGTCGTCCTTCTTGTGTACTGGCACGATGTTTGCGACCCAGTCTGGATATTCAGACACTTGTATAAATCCCGCTTTGAATTGTTTGTCTACTTCTTTGACTTTGAGAGACCATTCGGGCTTCATTCTTCGGAGCTTCTGTTTTACCGGCTTACACCCATCTTTGATGGGTATACGGTGTTCAGCTATTTCCCGATCTATTCCTAGCATGTCCTTGTAGGACCATGCGAAGACGTCTTTGAACTCTTGGAGGAAGTCTGTGAATTGTTTTCTCTCCTCAGGATCTAAGGATAGGCCCAACTTAAGCATTTGGGGCTCTAAAGTGGTTCCCACGTTAATGGACTCGGTTTCTTCAATTATCAGGTCTCGGGATTCCCTTTGCTCGAGTTGCTCGATCAGATGTGGAGGCAGAGGTACCTGTTCGTCGGGTTTCTCAATGTCATTGCGTATAAAATTTTTGAAATCGAAAGAATTTTGGAAATAAGACAAGTCGTAAGCAGAACGGTTTTCGTTGTTATTATTAATAGTAAATTTTGAGAATAACTCGAATAGAGCGGCCATCTGATTGTTGGTCAGAGGCGGGATAGGGAGTGCTCTCGAGACAGGCTCCGAGACTCCAGTGGAAGTGGCTAAAGGGATAGGGGTTACAGACCGGACTCTAGCACCAGACCCCCTAGACTCGGACTCTGACTCCGACTCAGACTCAGACTCGGTATCCGGCATGTCTCCCTCGTCGGTGGTTAGCTTGTAGACCCGACCCTGGCTGTCGGTCCACTTGATGGTCTTCCTCCAGGCCCTCTTCCCGGTGTCTGCGCCAACTTCGGAGATTAGTTTTGTCGGGTCGAACCGGTTGCTGCGGAGGATCAGATTGACCAGATCTTCTTTAGGAGCGGGGATCACCTTGTCTTCTCCGAATAAGAGCCCCAGCACGGGTTCGGAATTGTCGGCGCCTTCCTTGGATTCCGCCTGGGCAAGGGCAAATATGTCATCAGGGATGAAATTGCATTCCCGAGCCATTTTGGTCTCGGGATTTGTGATAGTGGGTTGGTAAAGGCCCACTTGGATTGCCCCAAATACTGGAGTGACAAACTTGATTACATTTGCCCGGTCCACATTTTTCGGGGCCATAGTGTACCCCAAACCGAATCGAGACCCTCCGTTGTTTAGGACCTCGATAACCTTCCCAGCCGGGAGATGTGGCCTCGAAGTGGCCCCCGGTAGATAACCCAAGTTTCGTAGCATCGTATTGATGCTAGTAGTGAAGTAGGGCCTGAAGAGATATTCCCATCTTTAATCATTCCCACGAAGTCGAATACCCGTGGTTCGGCCCGACCCGTGGCGTTGCAGCTAGCCACGGTCATGGGGGTTGCCTCCAGTGTGATGACATCGTCTTGAAGAGGCATTTTGACCTTCCTATGAAGGGTAGAAGACACGGCCTTGACTGCATGGATCAAAAGACTCCCGAGCAGTAAGTTGATCACCTGAAACTCCAGTTCTTTTTCGATTGGGCCCGCTATTATTGTCAACTTAATGGCACCGGCAACCGGTTTTGGATAGTTTGCGCCGTCAGGAGGTAGTCGGCCTCGGTGAAGCCGAGGGCTTTAGTGGTCCTTAGAGGTAGGACATTCACGGCAGATCCATCATCGATTAGGTTCATCGGGAGGTACTTCCCTCGGCAAATGACCGTGATGTATAGGGCCAAGTTATGGGCGGCCCCAATTGGTGGAAGATCGAACTCAGAGAAGTTTATGAGTGGGCCTTCTTCTTTGGATTTGCCCTTGAGATAGGGCATCATAGTGGCTACCATTTCAGCGGGGGTAACCTGTGAGTGTGAGCTAACTAGTAACCGCCATATAGTTAAATCAGCTCGAACCCTCTTCAATTGTTGGACCAAGGTCGTGTCGTTGCTTGGTTCCTCAAGGGTAGACTCCGTCCTGGCAGGTTCAGTGACGGTTGTTGGGGTAGAGCGCCCGGCGGCGGTGAGGTGATTGGTGGCTAGAGCTTTGGATTTAGCTTTCCGAACCTCTTCACTAGTGATGGGGACAGCTTCCCCTTTTGCTAAGTACACATCTTCCTCATCGTCGTACCATATCCCGTTAATTTGTGGGATAAAGGGGGAAATGAGGTGTGAGCAGTCGATTGCCTCTCCAGTGAATATAGCATGGGCACTGAACGGGTTTTCCTTGTTGCTCGGCTTGTCCCCAGGCAATGGTATTTTCCCGCTTTCAATCAGATCCTGGATCAGGTGCTTCAGTTTACAGCACTTCTCCGTATCGTGCCCATTACCTCGATGATACTGGCAGTAGGCTTGGGCATTGTAGCTTTTGGATCTTTTCTCCACTGGAACTTCTGGAGTTGGGCCTATCGGTTGGATTAAGCCCTTTGAGGATAGCCTTTGTAAGGCGTAGGTATAGGTAGTCCCTATATCCGTGAATACCCGATTTGGAGTATTCTTTTTGGATGAGGTATCCAGTAGATTCACCTCATCGAAGATACTGCGAGTTGCAGCTGCAGGTGTGGGCTTGCTCACAGATGGACTGGCCCCTTGATATCCCTTGGTAGAAGCCAGTCATGCTCTCTATCCGTAAGTCGTCCTCGATCCTTGTACCCATTTCAGTTAGGGTGGCAAAGTTGGGAATGACAGCATACCGGAGATGGACCCGGTAGGATGGAAGGAGGTTCTTGACAAAGGCCTCCACTAGGACTTTCTCGCTGGGCTTATCCACCAGCTTCACACTCTCGGCCCTCCATCTTTGGAGATATTTGGTGAACCCTTCTTTGGGCTCTTGGGCCATCACTTCCAGAGTACGCATTGTAGTCTGGATCTCGGTATTATCAGCGTAATTCCGAGCAAATTCAGTCGCCACGTCGTCCCAAGTCTTGTATTTCTTGGAATCGAGCTTGTAGGACCAGGCTTTGGGGTGCTTTTCAAGGGAGGAAGCGAATAGGTGCTTAAACATGGTGTACTTCACCCCCTTAACCGCCATGAATTCTTTGAAAGCCCGGATGTGGTGGACGTATTCCTGTGAGGTTGAGGTTAGCAGGTAGCTCGTGATTCAGAGGCGAATAGGAACGAGCATTTTCAGTATGGATCGAGTTACTTATTGATAGGTGGACCTAGGGATGTCGATTTCACCCGAACCCGTTCAAAATCCATCCACCCGAATAAAATTAATGGATGAAAACCCGAATTAAATGGATTTTAAACGGATGACGGATGAATCGGGTGATGGATCGGGTCGGATTCGGGTGGAGATTTTTCACCCGTCACCCGATCCGTCCACCCGATCCGTTCACCCGTTTATAGATTTTTAAAAAAAATTATATGAATATATAGAAAAATAATTAATTTCACTCTATTTTTATACTCATTATCCGTTTTTTTCTTAAAACCCTAAGAAAATATTTTCCGTAACCACTTTGGCGGCCACCATTTTAGATTTTTTTCCCTGTCTTAATTTCCGACCACCAAAAAATCCCAAAAAACTTTACGCATCTTATAATTTGTATATTTGTTATTGTATTTTTAAAAAATATTTCATCCGCTAAGCACCCGATCCACCCGAATCACCCGCGGATGACGGATGGATTGGATCCGGGTGGTGGGTTAATCGGGTGACGGATGGATCGGGTGGAGTATGCGGATTCAGATGATGGATTCGGGTGAGGCTCCACCCGACCCGAAACCGACCCGTTGACATCCCTAGGTGGACCTGCTCTTCAAGCTTACAGACAACGCTGATTAGTTCAGCTATGGGCCCGGTGGGCTCAGATCCAGTAGTGGGAGTACCTTTCTCCACGGCAGTCAGACGGGTGGCCAGAGTGGTTTGGTCGGTCCGGATGGCCGTCAGTTGAGTTTCCATCTTGACCAGCGCGGCCTTCAGTTCGTCCAAGTTTTCTTGCATCTTGCGTTGCTTTCTGGTTATGGGTGGCCTGTCTGTAAGAACACCGTGTAATCAGAAACTAGCCCAGATAGAAGTACATCCCGAGCAAAAGGAAAGACCGAAAGAGGAAATGACTCGGAAAAGACACCTTGACGGGTGACTTGTGAAAGGTGGGTCCTCTTTAGGATTCGGCGGGTGGGCCGAGTCCTGTTCGAAAGAAGGTCCACGTGAGACATCCCCAGACTTTGGACTCTAGTGTGTAAATGGGCCCTCCTTTGTAGGAGTATGTCCTACGTAGGTGGGCCTTGCCTTAGTCAAATAAGGCGGACTGGGATAGGGAGGAAACTCGTGACGTAAGATCGACGAAGTTTTGACGCTAGAGACCTCGATGACTTACGCCACGACCCGACACTGCTAAATACGGAAAGTCCTAAGAAGAGAAAGGTTTTAAAAAGGATTTTTTTTAGAAAAATCCGAAAAATTGGTGGAGGGACCCAATTTTTCGAAAAATCGGAAAACATGTCAGGCCACAATTTTGAAAGTTCGAAAATATTTTCGAGTTTTGAAATGAACAGAATACCGGCTATAAATAGGCTATTTTGAGTAAAATCATAAGTCCTAAATTCGGTATACGTCCCGGGTTTTGAAATTGAATGTTTTGGAAAAGGATGCAATTTTTTTTGAAAATGACGGTTTTGAAAAACGACCTTAGAAACCAAGTAGCACATAGTCATGCAAGCATTATAACGACGCCATGTATGCTCTACACTAAGTCTCGGTCGGTCTATATAGGGTCTATACCAGTGCACATAGACTATCCGAGAATCGGGACGGACTTCCTAAGTCGAGTTGAGCTTAGAACATGCCGCGAAACCCATACGAATCGACTATGGACACCTTTGACATATCCATGTTGGAGTATATCAAGGTATAGTGGGACGTCGGTCACCAGTACCGGCCCAGGAAAATATAGGGTTATGCATTAACCATAAAACTAAAACGTGTATTGTACTAGTCAAACGATTTTTATTCGAGTCTCACCCTGAGGATGCCGATGGTAAGTCACGCATCAGTTAATCCCCAGCAGAGTCGCCAAAATGTGGACATGACATAGGTCCACCCTGACGCGGCCACGCGTGGGTTTGGGGAGGCGAATGAATCTCCATATGAGAATTGATCGAATTGAAATTTAAATCGAAGTGGAGTCGCCACCGAACTTTGTGGGAGTTCGGGCCCGTTCGTAACCCACTCTATATCTTAGTGGGCCATGCACAAAGTATGGCCCATTCGGATGTCAGAGTTTATCGGGTTCGTCCCTTTGCATTTGATACCGATACCGACATTATCGGATACCGTGTATTGAATGACTCTCGTGTGCCAATGGATTCGGATGTCCGGAAACCATGGTTCTGAGTAAGGGGTGAGGGTACGTGTTGGGAAGTTCACGAAGAACACCCAACCCCGTCCACACATTAGCGGCCTCTACTAAGATATCGTTTGATTTTAAAATACGCGCGTATATCACCACGGAGATTCTACGAAATCCGAACCTAATTCAATATTATGTATATAAATTAATATCGATATATACCGACTTAGTCATAGCGTATTATTAAAATAATGGAGGCCAAATCCTCGACTTATCATCATAAACTTAAAGTAATTAAATTAAGATCTACCAAGCTTAATTAAACACGAAGTCAACACACTAAACTAACCCACGCTACAACCTGCCCCAACTAGCAACGCATAAACTAATAAGCCAAATAAACATTACCTACAGAAACCATAACAACGACAACATTTACTAGAACCCAACCTTCACCAACACTCCAATGCCTCGACCTATTAACGATAACCATCGGTTAACGAGAATACACTACGACTACACTACGAGCAACAACGACAACACTACGCACCAATTAACAACCTCAACAGCCCTCGACGGATGACAGTACACATACCCAAAATGTACCCCGGCTCCTCGTTACTCCCTCGGCACCAGCTCATAACAATAATGTTTGTGCCCGACGACAACCGTACTACATCGATAATAACATCACTACCCGAAACGGAACGAGTACAACGGAAGCAACAATACAACATGCCAAAACACTAAAAACCGATAACGATAACGACCCTGGTTATAATAGTGGTAACGACAACGATAGAAACCAAGCAATAATGACAATAAATGTAGACAGTAACAATAAAACCGAGAATGATAACCATACTGCCTTGACAAAGCCAATCCCGACACCTAGATCGAAACTAACATGAATTACCTAGTGGTGTGTGTCCTTCCTTCCTTCCTCTTGGTCGTGTGGCTGATTCACGTGAGGGTGGGGAAGAGTGTTAATCGGAGTTCGATTACTCAAGTTGTGCGTGTAAGCGAAGCGGCGATTTTGTTTGGTGATTGTTATTACTGTGTGTAGGTTATACTATTAGGACTTTATTTATATATATATATATATATATATATATATATATATATATATATATATATATATATATATATATATATATATATATATATATATATATAGAGAGAGAGAGAGAGAGAGAGAGAGAGAGAGAGAGAGAGAGTTTGCATCTTGTGAGTTCACGCATTTTAAATGAGTCCGTCCCGTAAATCTAAACCATCAAATTAACCAAATCCCACGGCCAAGATTAGTCGAAGATATAACCTGTGCTATCCGGGATAGTTTTGCAATTCTATTACTTAGAGATAATTCGTCGGACTTTTCCAGTCATTCTTCTCTCAACTTATATTCTCTTTAAAAAAAATCTTGAGAAAATGCTATTCCAATGCCTCAAATTTATGCCTTCTAAAGTCAATCATAGATTTGTACGCTCTTCCTATGGCAGTTGAGTGTCATTATTTTATGATTGTTCACATTTTAATTTTAGAATTTTATTTGTACAATTTTTTTTTATTATATATTTTTCTAATTTTTGTGATTAGGTTTCTGATGGAGCATTTTAGCTTGTATTTGGTGCTTGTACCAGTAATTGTCCAACACATCTTATGATGAGAGTTACTAGTATTTGATTGATATAATCAATTTGATTTTTTTTTTTTTATCTCATTTAGATCAGAGATTTTGAGGATTAGTGTTATTTAAATTGTTTTACTGCTTAGGCATGATATATGCATCGTTGTATCAGGGACTAATTAAGCATGGTTTAATTTCAGTATTTGTTATCGAGAAATTTGTTTGGCATTTTGTGTATCGGGGACTAATTAAGCATGATCTAATCTTTGTGATTTCCTTAATAGAGTATCACTTTGCTAGTAATTTGGGTTCATATAAATTAGCTTTTGGACTTTGGAGAATATAGCTTATGCATGTTTGTATTTGTTGAGCTTAGTAATGGGTTATAAATTCATCTGATGGAGTATTAAATCAATCTTAAGGGATAATTTCAAGGCTATTAGCATCATCAAGGATAATTCAACGACTCGCAAACATGTGCTCCAATAACAGCTAATGTGTCACACTTACTGTTTTATTTATTAATAATATTCAAATAATATTAGCACCATGTTTGAAATTGATTAATTAATGATAATATTATTGTACCAATGTTACTGTAACAACATTAACGTGACACTACTACAGTTACAGACTTACCATAACATTGTCACATTAATATTCAAACTCTAATATTGTGAAATTGAATACGATTGAATACTATATCTCTAATATTGTGAAATTCAAGTAATATTAGCACCATGTTTGAAATTGATTAATTAATGATAATATTATTGTACCAATGTTACTGTAACAACATTAACGTGACACTACTACAGTTACAGACTTACAGTAACACTGTCACATTAATATTCAAACTCTAATATTGTGAAATTGAATACTATATCTGTAATAAAGTAACAATAATATTGTTGTACTGATGTAACTGTAACAATTTTACTGTGACATTATTACTGTAAAAATATTACAGTGATATCATTTACTGTGACATTGTTTCTGTAAAAAAAGATTATCCATTCAAATCACGACAATATTTGATGGTAAAGCATGGATTTTATGTCATGTGATAAAATCAAGCTTCATAGAAGAAATTAATAACCTTTAGTTTCTTTACCTAATTTAATAATGATTTTAGATGAATTTCAAGAAAATATGTGTTTGATTTGTGTTTCATTGGTACAATTTCAAAAAAATTCTCTGATGAACAAGCATAATTCAAAACTTCTTTGTTTTTTATTTTGATTATTATTGCACTTTTAATTGAAATTATTGTATAGAAAAAATGATTTGGGAATGATGACCATGAAAAGATAAGTACAAGGAGAATGAAATATGCGGGGAGAGAATGAAAGAAGCAAACCAGGGAGTCAGAGCCGATATGCAAATCAACTTTTTTTTTTCAAATTAATCGCAATCGTTAATCAAATTAGATCTAACGGCCTTAAATTGCGAGACAGACTCATTTAAAAAGGGTGACTCACCGGATCCTCACTCTATATATATATATATATATATATATATATATATATATATATATATATATATATATATAGGGGTGTGTATACGTAGTCTAATTAGGTTTATAGCATAGGTAGGGGTGTAGGTTAGTTTTAGCATTAGTATAATATAATACTCCATATTAGGGTGGGTATTAAATATATCATACGGCCCATTCTGACGTGGCCTGCTAACCCAGCTCGGGTTAACTTGCTTGCTAACGGTTCAAGTTGGCTTCACCGTATTGACTCGGTTTGACCTACTACATAGTACGGGTATTACAATCTACCCTCCTTATAAGGAACTTCGTCCCCGAAGTGCGCTCCTCGACACAAAACTTACAAAACCTACAAACTTCAATGAACTCTAAGGAAGCAAGTAAAGCAGCAAAACAAGAAATCTATACGATACTAGTTTAAGTATAAAGCATAGGTCGGGTTGTTACATCCTACCCTCCTTAAAGACAAGGTTACGACCCCGTAACCGAAGTAATTACCTGATCAAAGAGATGAGGGAAACGTCTCTGCATCGACGCTTCTGTTTCCCAGGTGGCCTCCTCGACATTGTGATTAGACCACAAAACTTTAACAAGGGCTGTTTCTCCTCCCCAGGTTTTCTGAACTTTCCGATATAAAATTTCTTTGGGAACCTCCTCATAAGTAAGAGAATCATCTAACTGGATCGTCTCGGGTTCAATGATGTGAGATGGGTCACTCAAGTATTTTCTCAACTGGGAAACATAAAACACATTTTGGACTTTATCGAGAGCTGGGGGAAGTGCTAACCGGTACGCCACCTCCCCTATCCTATCCAGAATTTCATATGACCCAATAAACTTTTGACTCAACTTGCCCCTTTTCCCGAACCCCATTACCCCTCTCATAGGCGACACTTTCAGCAAGACCTTGTCACCCACAGTGAACTCAACCTCATGGCCGTGGAGGTCAGCATAGCTCTTTTGACGATCTTGTGCTGCTCGCATCTTTTGTCGGATTACCTGTACCTGCTCGATCATCTCCTGAATCATGTGGGGCCCCAACACCACTGCGACGGCCTTCTCGTCCCAACATACCGGGCTCCTACACTTCCTCCCATACAAAGCTTCAAACGGTGCCATCTGAATGCTAGCATGGTAGCTGTTGTTGTAAGAGAACTCGATCAAATCCAGTCGATCCTCTCACGAACCCCGAAATTCCAATGCACATGCCCGCAACATATCTTCTAGAGTCTGTATGGTCCGTTCTGTTTGACCGTCAGTAGCAGGGTGGAATGCGGTACTCATCTTCAATCGTGTACCCAAAGATTCTTGCAGCTCCTGCCAAAACTTCGATATGAACCTCGAATCACGATCTGACACAATATCTCTAGGTACTCCATGTAATTTCAGAACATGCCTCCTATAAGCCATTTGCTAGCTCAGCCTTACTCCACGTATCCTTCATTGGCACGAAGTGAGCCGACTTGGTGAGTCGATCTACTATCACCCAAATCATATTATTCCCCTTTGGGGTTCTCGGCAAACCTACGATGAAATCCATGGAAATGGAGTCCCACTTCCACTCAGGTACCTCTAATGGTTGCAGCTTACCCTGCGGTCGTTTGTGTTCACTCTTGACCTTCTGACAAGTCAAGCATCTGGACACAAACTCGGCCACTTCTCTCTTCATGTTCTCCCACCAGAATGTCTTCTTCAGGTCCTTATACAGTTTGTCCCCACCCGGATGTACCGAGTAAGGACTACAATGCACCTCGGTCATGATTTTCCTCCTTAATTCTCCTCCTTCCGGCACCCACCATTTGTCATTAAACCTGAGGCTCCCGTCTGAGTGAATGGTGAGATTTGAGAGTTCATCTCTCTCAATACGGGCTCGCCACATTACATACTTCTGATCCAAAAAACTGCTCTTCTCGTATTTTGGCGTACAACTTGGGTTGAATCGCCAAGTCCGACATTGCTTCCCCTTTCCTTATCACATGAATCCTCATCTGTTGCACTTCATTCCTTAGCTTCAATCTGGACATATCCAAACACAGAGAATGCACCGATTTCCTGCTTAGGGCGTCGGCCACCACGTTTGCCTTTCCCTCGTGGTACAAAATCTCCATATCATAATCTCCGATCAGCTCTATCCATCGCCTCTACCGCATATTCAGCTCCTTCTGTGTGTAGATGTACTTCAAGCTCTTGTGGTCTGAAAACACCTTGAATGTTGCCCCATACAGATAATGTCTCCATATTTTCAGAGCAAACACCACTGCCCCAAGTTCTAGATCATGAGTTGGGTACTTCTCTTCGTAAGTCTTCAGCTGACGTGAAGCATACGCAATGACTTTGCCATTCTGCATTAGTACACAACCCAACCCATTTTTCGATGCATCAGTGTACACCTCAAAATTTCTGCTCCCTTCGGGTAAGGCTAGGATTGGTGTTGTAGTCAGACGCTCCTTCAAGGTCCGGAACGCCCTCTCACAGTTTTCATCCCACCTGTACCGACTCTCTTTCCTCATAAGGTCGATCAACGGTCGGGCTATCTTTGAGAAGTCCTTCACGAACCTTCGGTAGTACCCGGCTAACCCCAAGAAACTTCGAATCTCTGCCACATTCTTTGGTGTCTGCCACTGTGAGACAACCTTGATCTTTTGCTCGGATCTACAGATACCCCTTCCTTTGAAATCGCATGTCCCTAAAAGGCGACCCTCTCCAACCAGAACTCACACTTTGATAACTTAGCGTACAACTGGTTGTCTCGGAGTAATTGCAACACGATCCTCAGATGCTCTGCATGCTCTTCCCGGTTCTATGAATATACCAGGATATCATCGATAAACACCACAACGAACTTGTCCAAGTAGGGGCGGAAAACTCGGTTCATCAAATCCATGAAAACAACAGGAGCATTTGTTAGACCAAACGGCATCACCACAAATTCATAGTGACCATACCGCGTTCTGAATGCGGTCTTAGGAATATCTTCATTCTTGACCCTCAACTGGTGATAACCAAACCTCAAATCAATCTTTGAAAAGATACCGGCCCCACTCAGTTGGTCGAATAAATCATCAATACGAGACAAAGGGTACCAATTCTTCACAGTGACATTGTTCAGCTCCATGTAATCGATGCACAGCCTCATGCTCCCATCCTTCTTCTGCACAAACAAAACAGGAGCACCCCACGGCGATACACTAGGTCGAATATACCCCTTATCCATCAATTCTTCCAACTGCTTCTTTAACTCGGTCAACTCCTTAGGCCCCATATGGTATGGTGCCTTAGAGATCAGCCTTGTCCCTGGCTTCAGCTCAACACCGAAATCAACTTCTCGCCTTGGTGGTAACCCCGGGATCTCGTCCAGAAATACGTCTTCGAACTCGTTCACTACAGGTATTGAGTCAGAAGACAACTCCTCTGCCCGAGTGTCCCGTACACGGCACAAGAATAACGGACTCCCCTTCTTCAGGTGGGTCTTCAGGGTAATGGCTGCTATGATCTTCACAGCTGGCTTTACCGCAAGTCCTCTATAAGACACTCTAACTCCCTTCGGACCTCTTAATGACACTATCTTGAGGTTACAATCAATCTGGGCTCTAAACCGTCCCAACCAATCCATTCCCAGGATAATGTCAAAGTCATCTAAGGGAAACTCTATTAAATTAACTGGCAGGTCAACTCCCCCAACTATTAAGGACACACTACGAAAGACTCTCGTACACCTAAGCGACTTCCCCGAGGGTGTGATTATATCATCAGCTATATTTTCAAAATCTACTAACCCCAGACTAGGTACATGGTTACAGGCTAGAAATGAATGGGTTGCCCCAGAATCGAACAGAATAAAAGAAGGTTTCGAGTTAACGAGAAAGGTACCCGTGATAACTTGTGTGTCCTCCTTAGCAGCTTGTTTCCCCATAGCAAAGAGCTTCCCAGTATTCTTACTACCTTCAGGCACCCCATTAACAGATGTAGTTGGCCCAGTGGCTACAGCTGACTGGGTTGTGCCTCCCGACCCCTGGTAGTAACTCCCTTGTTGCCGATTCCAGTTCCCTTGTGATCGGTTCCAGTTTCTTTGTTGTCGGTTCCCGTTACCGTGGTACTGATTCCCTTGGTTAACATTGCCTGAAGTTGCTGAAGGAGCGGAGTAAAAACTCCCTTGACTCGAACCCCCATTCTGCTTCGGTGCAAAACACTCATAGGCACGGTGTCCCGCTTTCCCACAATTGTAGCACGTGACGGGTTTTCCACTACAATCCTTACCGGGATGGTTGCGGTCACAGTTCTTACATTCATATACTCGAGGTTCGTTCCTTCATCCCTGACCGGACCCTGTCCCCCCATAGTTGTTTCCCCCGAAGTATTGAGGCCGCACCATTCCCCAGTTCTGATTTCCCCTCTTGGGTTCGTTCTGAAGTGTGTCTTCAGATTCAGCTTTTCTCTTCTCCCTCTTTTGCTCTCCCAACTCCTTGATTCGATCAGCCAATCGTTCTACGTGCCCGGCCCTCAAGTATACCTCTTTCACATCAGTATTAAGTCCCATGGGTAGCCTTTCCAGGATTCTGACAGACAAGCCCCTCTCGAAGCGGGAAGCCAATAGTTCAGAACTCAAATTGAGGTCAGCAGAATAAGTGGCCAGCTCCATAAACTTGTCGTAATAGTCCTCGATAGTCATGTCTTCTGTCATAGTGAAACGATCAAATTCTACGGATATGTTCCGGAAAGAACTCCACCCTCAGCGCTTCTGCGAGAGTCTTCCACCCAAAGGCATACTCTCCATAATCCCCTTCCTCATGCTCTGCAATAAGCTTGTCATAATTAAGGTACCACCATAAATCGGCCTTGCCACTCAAATAGAATGCAGCTTGATTCAGCTCCAAATGCTCCGGACACTTTAAGGTCTGGAACACCTTCTTCATTTTCCTCACCCAGTTCTCTAGCTGCGACGGCCCACCAGTCCCGTCATATTTACTGGGACGAAGGCGTGCTATCGCAGCGCTGTTAGTGGCCGCGTCTGTCGCCGGTGGTTTCGGGGTGTTGATGTTTCTCAGAGCTTCCAAAAGTGCATCGTTAGTTGCCTTTAAGCGCGTCATTTCTTCGGCACTCAAAGTGGCTGGGGTGGAACTGGTAGCTGCGTCCTTTGACATGATTACTTCAAAACAACAATAACATACACATGAGCCTTAAATGCTCATTCATCATAACAATACATTACTATTAACGTTGTAATTAATCATCTCATTGTAAACATCGCACCTGTAACTACTCGTACAATTATGCAATTCAAAGGAAGTTCATATCATCATCGCGGACCCATCCTATTCTACCCCCTCTCAATCTCACACGTAGTTACCGAGTCCAAACCAAAAGGGCCGGAGGTTGGTATGAGGACGTCTCCCCAACCAGAGATTTTAAGTGGGCTCCTAATGGTCTATCACCGGGGTTCATTTTAATTCCTATGATCATTTATTCAGGCTCCAGAATCGATCGCTCTGATACCACTTTGTAACACCCTCATTTGTCCAGGAGACTTAACAAGACATCCCGAACAAATACGGGTGTTACCATCTCAGTAACCCGAGGTAGCAGACATCATTACTCATGATAATAGAGTGTCCAAAACGTTACAACTCAATAATAGATTATAAAAAAAACAAGGCTTCAAACCAAAAGATAAAGAGTATATGTGATGGTCTAGTAAATAAGATGAAATACAAACGGCCAAGGGTCTATACTATTCTGATGATTTCGCACTTTGCCCATCCCGTAAATAGCATCCCGAGTCAAAATCACATCCCATCAAGCATCTGAATACATCCCTACTCCCCAAATGACCATAACCGTCAAGTGGATCATCACAGATACATCAGACATACACATAAGGTCAGTTTACGATAACATTAAACAATATTAGTACAATCCACATCACAAACATCATCATCATCTCTATCATCACTATCGCGACCGCAGTCACGCCCCGTCAGTCCGAGTGTGCACACCCCTCCTAGGCTCTCCTAGGAGGAAACATTAGGGAAGGTCACGAGATCAACCGAGCCTAGCTAGTCCTAGCTAGCTTCTCTCAATAGGCACACAGCCGTAATTTCAATATCATCATTATACCATTACATATCATACATACAACGTAAACTGAGTAAGGATAACCTTACCTAATTAGCAGGTCACCACAGCGTCGGTAGTATATATATCACCACGGAGATTCTACGAAATCCGAACCTAATTCAATATTATGTATATAAATTAATATCGATATATACCGACTTAGTGTGGACATGACGAAGGTCCACCCCGACGCGGCGAAGCGCGGGTTTGGGTAGGCGAATGAATCTCGTGGTAAGATTGTTCTCGGGTTCGAAATTTAAGTCAAAATGGAGTCGCCACCGAATTTTGTGGTTATTCGGAACCATACGAGCCCACTCTATGTCGTCATGGGCTATACACAAAGTAAGCCCACTTCGATTTCAGAGTTTATGGGGCTCGTCCCTTTGCATTGCAATATCGATACCGTTTACACCGGCTTTCGTATATAGAATGACTCTCGTGCGCCAAGGGTTTCGGACATCCGGAAACCAAAGGTTCTGAGTAAGGGGTGAGGGTACGTGTTGGGAAGCCCACTAAGGACACCCAACCCCGCCCGCACATGGCGGCCTCTACTAAGACACCGTTCGTGTTCGTGTACGCGCGCTAGTAAATTGATTAAATGATATGCAAACAGCGTTTTAGCTAAACATGTGAGTTTCGCGTTAACTACGTCATTTAATGCATCTTATTATTTGTCGAAATGATTTAGCATGCGAGGTTCATTTATAAAGCGTAAAAGCAAATAAATAAACAAAGGTCGAAAATAAATAAAAATAACGTACAAATTACACAGGCGGAAATACAACCCGGAATTCACAATACAACATTACATAAAAGTAATAAACAAAATAAGAATAACGCGATATAATGATGGGGACGGACCCATATGTAAGCTAGACCGTGAAAATATGTAGATGGACTAACCCCGATTAAATACGCATTATGTCGCATATTAAACAAAGGACGGAAACATGAGACTGTGGCATATTGCTAGCCTAATCTCACATCTCGTAGTCTTGTCCCGACTTATCACGTCAAAAGGTGGTCAAAGTCGTTCTACGTGTCGTGATGTGTATGGTTTTGAAAATAGGATAGTCACGTGATAGTCTTTGCACGTGATGACTAAAGTCGATAAAAAGGTCGGGGCTTGAATTGTGGGTCAAACCCCTCGGTTTTGTGGGTTATAAGACCCACTCGACCGAGTTATGGTGTGACTCGGTCGAGTGCACGTTTAACGTGACTACTGACCACTTTTTGGGGTGCTACTCGATCGAGTGGCCCATGGCACTCGATCGAGTGCCCCCTGTACGAAGCTTAGCTCGTTTCGTTTTATGACTTGAAATCGATGATCGGCCGAATCAAATACAAATATCGCACGATTTGTATTTAACTCGGCCTCCGGTACTATAATCGTGTACGAACGATTATAATACCGTTACCGGAGTTTATGAAAAATGTTTACGTTAGATTAGAAAACTTTGAATTAGTGACGAAATGCATCCCTCTACGTCACGACATCGGAACTAACCCTTTCGGGTTACGTGATGTCGGTTTTCGTGTCAACGGGTTTCGTACCAATTATGGAAAGGGAATTAAATCCGTTCAACTACGACCGATCACGGTCGCGTCACGCCCTTGAGTACATTGGGGCGGGGCTCCTCGAAAGGGCTCCACCTCCGTCGTTGCTCGTAAAGGGGTTAGACGGACCAAAAGTGATCATCGTAGTCCAACGTTTTAAAACCGATTTTTGTTGTTGATATATATATATATACATATATATATATATATATATATATATATATATATATATATATATATATATATATATATACGCGGTATTATTAATACTAAAGACGATAAAATAATATAAAAAATGAAAATATAAAAGGTACAAAAATGTTAGTGTTAGTATTACTACGATTACAAAGATGATGCAAAAATGCGATAAATAAAGCGAAAATGAGACTAGATAAAAGAGATTAAGACGGGGTTTAGGACACCCTCAACATACATGCTTAGTAAGGACCTCGGAAATGGACTCGTAACAGCGGCACGGGCTCGGGAGTATCGAGGATGTATGAGAGTTATGGTGTGTATGGATGCGTGTGTGTATGTGTCGGTTTATCGAGGGACGAGAGCTCGGTTTTTGTGTTTTTTTGCTTTGGATTTCTAAGGCTTGTAAGGTGATGAAGTAGGGTTGAAGTAGGGTAAGATGTGGCTGAAATTGTAGGTGAAGATGTAGGGTAAAAGCTCTCAAAAAAATTCTGAAATGCATGGGGGGGTGAAGCGGTATTTATAGACTTCACCCCTCGACATAGGGGCACTCGATCGAGTGGCCCTAGTGCACTCGATCGAGTGCCTTCGCAAACGGGTCAAACCTGAGTAAAAAAGGCTCCACTCGACCGAGTGGGGTCAATCCACTCGATCGAGTGGGTCAAACGGGTGAGATAAATAAGGGAAGAATTGATTTTGTTGTTGTGATTGATTTTTTGAATTTTATTTTGTGCGCCAACTGAACTTGGCTGTTTTATGAGACGGTTTCGTCTTTGACCGGGTTTTGACCCGGTCGCCAAAAGACGGGATTTATCTTTTGTGTCGGTTTTGGCCCAAATTAGTCTCTTTTTGCTCGGAACGACCTACTGGGCCTGGATTTGAGGTCTGTTTTGTGAGATTTTTTACTCCGCTAAAAGTCCATGTCGGATATTATGAATTCCGAGCCCAAATCCGAGTATACCAAGTCATGTTGACGTCCGATCATCATCGGGTGTTTTTCGGAGACTACCATAGACACGTGGCAGTCAAAATGCGGGTGTCTACAGAGCCCCCACTCTGACTGAGGCTTGGACAAGGCGAAAGTCAGAGTAGCTACCAAGCCCGTTAAGACCTGGTAGACTTCCAGTCGGGTCACTTATAGTCCAGTGGACTTGCGTGAAGGGCTCGCCAGCCATAAGCAGAGGGTCATACCTGTCCTGATGATGATAGCTCCGCGGGGAGTCAGACTTGTAGCATAAGTCCTGGGCGCACCTATATGTGGGCCCATCGCGCATCGTTTCGGGAAAAGTGCCGCCTCGGGCGTTCAGCTGGGGAGGTATGTGAGCTGTACGAGCTTGCCTTCGAAGCCTTGAGTCGTACTTGAGCTGATGATGATGCTCCGTGGGGAGTAAAGCCTGCCTTTTTTGGGGAGTAGGTGTACCCGTATGCCGACACATCGCACTTTGGATGTAGCACACCGGGGAAAAGCTGACTCCGTTGGGGAAATTAAATAGTTTCGCGGGGACTTGCTTCTGAAGTCCGGGGTGTACCTGTATGCTGACACATAACAACTTGTATGTAACACGTAGGTAAAATGTTGACTCTCGCTGGGGAGAAAAAAGGTTGAATTTTTTGGAGGGACCAAAAGTTTTGAACAGAATTTTGTCGCGAAGAAATTTTATCACAGAAAAAAAAATTTGGAGACTCTTAGGAAAGCTCGGGACAGCTTGATTCCTATTTTGGGTTCAAGTTGGAAACCAGGCCTGCGCGCGCATGGGGCCCAGTTCGCTGAGGAGGCAGAGTAGTTAGGTTTTCAGTTAGGTTTTCCCATTATAAATATGAGAATCCCTGCTTCAACTTTTTACATCCCAACTCAAACTCTTCTTTCCCTTCTCAAAATCTTTTAGACTTTTAAGAAAGTTAGAAATTTCTGTCATGGGTATCGACCACTTGACTGCTATGCTGCTTGCTTGGTCCCAGTACTTTCGGGACGAAGAAAAGGGTCGGCTGACTCAGATGGGGATAGTCAATTTATTCCCTTTTCAGCGTCTGATAGTTGACTCGCATTTTCTGGACGCCTGTCTGTCGTTTTGGGACACCACCCATCACGTGTTTGCATTCCCGAGGGGAGAGATGTGTCCTATGCCTGAGGAGATTGCGGCCATAGGCGGTTGGGGTCTTGCTGTTCAGCCCGCTATTCCCCCGTTCTACCCGGATCCGAGGAGGAGATTAAGGGAGTTTTTAGGTTTGTCTCATGCTGAGGCAAATCGGATGGTGCAGAGAGATACCGTTTCCCTGTTTGATTTGGCCGATAAATTCATGAACCCTCGAGATTTAAGGGCCACCCCTGCTCATAGGCGTAGGGCATTCGCCTTTTGCATGCTGCACTGCTATGTCTTCGAAGGGTTGATGGAACTTGACTCATGCATGGGTCAAATTAGGCTGAACGGAGTGGTTGACCAGATGGAGACTGGTCATAGCCTGCTTGGCTAGCCACTGGGGAGATCATCATGGGTCTGGATGCTAGACGGCTCGACCCGACCCGACGGTTGATGGGGAGTACCCGTTTCCTGCAGGTATACCTTTCGATTTTTCTCTTTTTTTTTATGTTCACGTTTCATGCGAATTTCCTGATTTTCGTAAGTAACTCGATCGAGTGGACCTGTCACTCGATCGAGTGACACTCATACCGGGCTACTGCCTGTTTTTGACAGGCTTACTCGATCGAGTCAGCTGCTGTACTCGATCGAGTTGGCTGTAGCGGACCACTCAATGGCTTACGAAGCTTGTGTATGCTTTTCAGATATGGTTGTCGGAACGGCTGTCAATCATAGAGACTCCTCCGAGCATTCCCAATTATCGGAGTAGTCAAATTAGCTCAAGGAGGCGAAAGATAAGCTCGTACCATCAGATAACCCGAGCTTACTGGGATGAAGAGCTGGTATTCCATGGAGGTCCCTTGATCAGGTGGACCGTCGCTTGGTGGTTCCTTTCGAAATTGACCGGACTGGCTAAGAGAGACCAAGCCCGGTACCTGACGATCCTGTCCTTAGACTGGACAGTTCACATTTATCCGGACCGTCTCCTAAGGCAGTTCGGTTTGTCTCAGCGCATCCCTGAGACTAAAGCCATTATCAGCGTCTCGCTCCAATTGACGGACGCTATGTGCGACACCTGGTTGCAACGATGGTTCACTCGTCCTACATGGACTATACCCAGCCCTTGCTAATCCGCTTGGGTGTCACGGGCTTATCAGAAATGGACTTCTGAGGAGTCCGAGGAAGCTCGAAAGGCCCTGAAGCTTGAGGAGGCCTTTGAATTGGTTCATCGCGAGTCAGCGAAGGACAACAGGGACTTTTTCACCGGGGAATACATTCCTGAGGCTACAGTCCGGGGAGAATCGGGTCTTAAGTCACAAACTAAGACTCAATCTAAGGAAGTCGGTTCTAGCAGCACTCGAGGGCAGACTGACTTGGAACGACGACTTGGGCCGAGGCTGGCGGTCCGGGACCGACTTGGTCCGCGTGACCGGCTCCCTGAGCCCGTTAGGGCTCGACTTGGGCCTATTGATATGACAGAGGAGTCGGGCTCAAACAATCGAGCCCGAGTTAGAGAAGTTCCTGTGGTGATTCGGGAACGCTCCCCTCCGCGTCGTCGCCAGTGGACGGCTAAGGAGGCCAAGGACAAGGGGAAGGGCAAGATGCCCTAAATGCCGAGTCCTTTAGCTTTATTATTATTTAAGTACTATTATTATTTTTTGTTGTGTGCCCCTTTTTTGTATTTTTTGATTCCTGCATTTTGTAATTTCCCGAGTTTGTCGGGATTTTTTTTTTGAATTAATAAAAGAAGTTTATTATTAAACCGCTCCTGTCTTTTCTTGATTGCATTGGTTGTACCCTTTTGAGGGGTTGCCTACGTATCCGCGACTAGCAGAATCAAACCAAACGTAGTTCAGGCATTGGAAATTTGCAATCTCGAATTACACCAAGACTATTGGTTCAAGATGTTTATGACAGTAGAATAAATAATTCTAGCTCATTGACTTGCTTTTTGTAAAAAATAATTTTTATAAAATTTGCTAATGACATTGAGAAGAGGCTAGGGGTAGTAACGCTTCAGCTGGTCCAGGTTGGTTGGGTTGACAAACTCATTCCCGTCCAGGTCCGTCAGCATCACTGATCCCCCCGATAGGATTTTCTTCACCAGATATGGACCAGCCCAATTGGGTTTGAATTTTCCCCTTGGGTCAACCGGTAGTAGAGCTCGAATAGACTTAAGGACTAGATCGCCCTCCTTAATGTTCCTGGGCCTTACCCTTTTGTTGAAGGCCCGTTGGATCCTCTTCTGGTAGATTTGGATGTTATTGAGGGCACGAGACCGTCGTTCGTCTAGTAGAACCAGTGAGTCATATCGTGCTCGAACCCAGTCAGCTTCGGGTACTTGACTTTCTAGCAGAATTCTGAGGGACGGTACCTCCAGCTCGACTGGTTGGACTGCCTCCATCCCGTAGGTTAGGTAATATGGTGTCGCCCCGGCTGCGGTGCGAATTGACGTTCGATATCCCCATAGGGCAAAAGGTATTTTGTCGGGCCAGTCCCGGTAATTATCAGCCATCTTTTTGAGTATGGTGACAATTGTTTTATTAGCCGCCTCTACTGCTCCATTTGTTTGGGGACGTTAAGGCGAGGAAGTATGCCTTTGGATTTTATACTTGGTCAGTAGGGCCGCAGTCTCGGCTTGAAAGTGAGTCCCGTGATCACTGATAAATTCAGAGGGAATCCCATATCGACATATTATCTTGTTTTGGATGAACTTGGCGACATGTTTAGCATTGAGAATGCGATATGATTCAGCTTCGACCCATTTGGTGAAATAGTCGATAGCTACCAAAATAAAGCAGTGCCCACCGGTACCAGAGGGATTTATTTTCCCGATTATGTCAATATCCCACGTTGAGAATGGCCAGGGTGACGTCATGGTATACAGCAGTGATGACGGCATATGTTGCACATTGCCAAAGATTTGACAGTTATGACAATGTTTGACATACGACCGGCAATCGGCTTCCATGGTATTCCAATAATAACCGAGCCTCATGATTTTCCGGACCAGCATGTGGGCATTCATGTGTGGGCCGTTCTCACCATCGTGTACTTCGGCCATAACCTTTTCAGCCATACTTGTCAACACAAAGGAGAAGAGCCCCATGTGCCGTCTTTTTGTACAGTTGCCCGTCGTCGGTACGGATAAACTGGGTGGCTAGCCTCCGTAAGGCTTTCTTGGCTCGTCCTTCCGACCCGGGAGGATATTCTCCGTTTGTCAGGTATGTTAACACAGCCTGATACCATGGTTCGGGATCAGTTACTTCAATGTCTTCTATGTCGCAAATATATGCTGGCTCGGACCGTCTTTCGACGCAAATCGGCATACTAGTCACGTGGTCGGGAATATTCAGTAAAGATGCCAATTTTGAGAGTGCATCTGCGAACTGATTTTCTTCCCGGGGCAGATATATATACTCTACCTTTTGGAATTGTTTCTCGAGATCCCTTACTCGTGCCTGGTAGGCCACGAGATTAGCATTTCGAGTCTTCCACTTTTGAAGTGCTTGGTTAATGACCAAGGATGAGTCACCATGTACCCGGAGATTTGTAATCCCCAGATTGACGGCGGCTTGTAGCCCGTAAATGCATGCTTCATACTCTGCTGCATTATTGGTAACATCAAAGTCCAGTTTGATGGAGACGGGAGTATGTTCCCCTTTTGGTGAAATTAGGAGGATCCCGACTCCGAACCCTCGAAAATTAGATGCACCATCGAAGTATAAATCCCAAGTTTCAGTACCAGTATGGAAAATATCTTCGTCTGGGAAGGACCAAGTGTCGGTGTGTCCTTCCTCGATTACCGGGCTATCGGCGAGAAATTCAGCTACTACTCGACCCTTGATAGCTTTTAATGGTACGAACTTTAGGTCGAACTCTGCCAGCATCAAAGTCCATCTAAAGATTCGGCCGTTGAGAACGGGCTTTTCGAAGATGTATTTGATTGGGTCCATTTTGGATAGCACATGGACCTCGTGACTGAGCATATAATGCCGAAGTTTCTTAGTGGCCCAGACTAGAGCCAAACACGTCTTTTCGAGCATGGTATATTTGCACTCATACTCTAAAAACTTCTTGCTGATGTAGTAAATGGCTCTTTCTTCGGAGTCAACTGTCTGAGCCAGCATAGCCCCCATGGCTGTCTCGGTCGTCGTTAGGTATAACGACAGAGGCAAACCGGGTTGAGGTGGCATTAAGACCGGCGGTGCAGACAGAATTTCCTTGATCTTGTCGAAAGCAGTTTGGCACTTGTCATCCCATAGTACCCGTTCTCCTACTTTCAGTTTCTTGAAAATTGGTTCACACACCATGGTTAGTTTGGAAATGAACCGACTGATGTATTGGACTTTCCCGAGGAATGCCCTTATTCCTTTTTCGGTTTTAGGAGGTTGCATCTCGATAATGGCTTTGATTTTAGCTGGGTCGACTTCGATACCTCGTTGGCTAACGATATGACCCAGTAATTTGCCTGATGTTACCCCGAAACTGCACTTTTGAGGGTTTAACCTCATGTTGTATTTGCGCAATCGGGTGAAAAATTTTCTTAGGGCGGTGATGTGACCGTCCCGTTCTTTGGATTTGAAGATCATGTCGTCTACATAAACTTCTACCTCTTTATGCATCATGTCGTGTAATAAGGTGGTAGCAGTCCTTTGGTATGTGGCCCCGCATTAATGAGACCGAAAGGCATGACGGTATAGCAGTAAGTACCCCAAGGTATGGTGAAGGTAGTCTTACTCATGTCTTCTTCCGCCATCTTGATTTGATTATACCCGGCATACCCGTCCATGAATGATAGAAGGGCATGATCGGCCGTGTTATCCACCAGTATGTCGATGTGTGGTAACGGAAAATCATCTTTCGGGCTCGCCTTGTTAAGATCCCGAAAATCTACACATACCCGCACCTTACCGTCCTTTTTAGGAACCGGCACGATGTTTGCCACCCAGTCCGGATACTCGGACACTTGTATGAAGCCGGCTTTGAATTGTTTGTCGACTTCTTCTTTTACCTTGAGAGACCACTCGGGCCTCATCCGACGAAGCTTTTGTTTGACCGGTTTGCACCCGTCTTTGATTGGTATGTGGTGCTCGGCTATTTCCCGGTCTATCCCCGGCATGTCCTTGTAGGACCATGCGAAGACATCCTTGAACTCTTGGAGGAGGCTTATGAACCGTTGTTTCTCCTCGGGATCTAAGGATAACCCTATCTTAAGTGTCTGAGGCTCTAAGGTTGTTCCCACATTTATGGACTCGGTTTCTTCGATCACCGGGTTCCGGGACTCCCTTTGCTCTAGTTGCTCGATCAGATGCGGAGGTAAGGGCACCTGTTCGTCTGGTTTCTCAATGTCATAGCATAAAACATTTTTAAAAGCAAAATTTGAAAGAGACAAGTCGTAAGCAGAACGGTTGTTATTATTGATTGAAAATTTGGAGAACAGCTCAAAGAGAGCAGCCATCTGATCATTGGTCAGTGGCGGAATAGGTAGGGCACTCGGGACAGACCCCGAAATGCCAGCAGCAGGAATAATAAAAGGGAGAGGGGTTACAGGAGTGACTCTAGCACCGACTTCCTCAGACTCGATCTCAGACTCTGACTCAGACTCCGACTCAGACTCGGACTCGGACTCAGACTCAGGCATGTCTCCCACTCCGGTGACCAGCTTGTAGATCCTTCCCTGACTGTCAGTCCACTTGACAGTCCTCCTCCAGGCCCTGTTTCCCGTCTCGGAACCAACATCCGAGATCAGCTTGGTCGGGTCAAACCTGTTGCTGCGGAGGATCAGGTTGCCCAGGTCTTCTTTTGAAGTTGGGGCTATGGTGTCTTCCCCAAATAGTAGCCCTAGAGCGGGCTCAGCATCTTCAGCTCCGTTGGATTGGATGAGGGCGAACACGTCATCCGGGATGTAGTTGCAGTCCCGGGCCAAGTGGGTCCCGAGCTGCATAGCATTGGGTTGGTATAGACCAACCTGGATAGCCCCAAACACCGGTGTGACAAAGTAGTCAGCCAACCGTGGGCTATAAGGGCTCAAGTAGATACCCTTAAGGATGTTGCAGGCCTTTTCGATCCCTGCTCGGACAACATTGTCGGGGGTGATGGCATAACCGAGACCAAAGTGAGATTCTTCGTCTTTGAGAACCTCAATGATCTTCCCAGATGGAAGATCGGGTCGAGAGGTAGCCCCCGGAAAGTATCCTAGGTTTTGGAGCATCATGTCGATACTCGTAGTGAAGTAAGGCCTAAAGAGGTACTCTTCCTCGATCATCCCCACAAAATCGAACCCCCAGAGGTCCGTGCGTCCCGTGGCGTTACAGCTAGCCACAGTCATTGGTGTTGCCTCTAAAGTGATGACATCGTTAAGCAGAGGCATCTTGATCTTTCGGTGGAGGGTGGAGGAAACCGCCTTGACCGCGTGGATCCAAGGCCTACCTAGGAGCAAGTTGAATGATGAGGTGACATCGATCACCTGGAACTCGAGCTCCTTTTCTATCGGACCGGTTATGATGGTCAGTTTCACGGCCCCAGCTACCGACTTTGGGCACCCATCGAAAGCTTGGATGGTCTGAGCAGTCGGGATATAGTCAGCCTCGGTAATGCTGAGGGCTTTTGCGGTCCTTAGAGGAAGGACATTCACAGCGGACCCATCATCAACCAGGGTCATAGGGAGGTATTTTCCTCGGCAAACCACCGTAATGTAGAGGGCCAGATTGTGGGAGGCCCCGAATGGTGGTAGGTCGGCCTCAGAGAAAGTGATCGTCGGACCTCCTTCCTTAGCTTTGCCCTTTAAGTGGGGCAGGACCGTGGCTACCATCTCAGCAAGGGTAACCAAAGAGTCGACCTTAATTTGATCGAGAGCCTTTGTAAGTGCTTCTCGATGTTCTTGAGAACTAACCAGGAGTTGCCATATAGTGAGGTCAACTATCTTCAATTGCTTCACAAGAGCCGTCTCAGGAGTTGGCTCTTCAGGGGCGACTTCCGTCCCGAATGGCTCAGTGACGGTTGTCGGGATAGGGGTGTCCCTAGAGCTAGTGGCTTGATAGGGACGACCAAGGTGGTTACTGGTTAGGACCCGGGATTTAGTCTTTCGAATCTCCTCGGCGGTGATGGGGACAGCTTCCCCTTTGGCGAGGTAGACGTCATCCTCGTCGTCGAACTAGATCCCGTTCACTTGCGGGATAAATGAAGAGATAAGGTGGGAGCAATCAATAACCTCCCCGGTAAAGATGGCGTGGGAGCTGAAAGGGTTCTCCTTGTTGCTGGGCTTATCTCCGGGTAGCGGGATTTTACCGCTTTCAATCAGGTCCTGAATCAAGTGCTTCAGCTTCCAGCACTTCTCGGTATCATGCCCATTGCCTCGGTGGTACTGGCAATAGGCTTGGGCATTGTAGTTCTTGGAGCGTCGCTCGACCGGAACTTCAGGAGTTGGGCCTATCGGTTGGATTAGGCCTTTTGAGGATAGCCTTTGTAAGGCATAAGTATTGGTCGTACCTATGTCAGTGAAAACCCGAGGTGGGGTGTTCCTTTTGGACGGGGTATCTAGTAGATTCACCGCGTCGAAAATGCTGCAAGTTGCAGCTTGAGGCTTGGTAGTGGAGGAAGAAGCCCCTTGGTAACCCTTAGCAGCGGCCTTAGTGAGGCCTTCCAGTCTTAGATCATCTTCGATCCTCATACCCATTTCAGTAAGGGTGGTGAAATTGGGTATGACAGCATATCGGAGGTGAACCCGGTAGGATGGGAGGAGGTTCTTGACAAAGGCCTCCACCAAAGTCTTCTCACTGGGCTTATCGACCAGTTTCACACTCTCGGCCCTCCATCGTTGAAGGTATTTGGTAAAACCTTCCTTCGGCTCCTGGGCCATAACCTCCAGCGATCTCATTGTGGTTTGGATCTCGGTGTTATCAGCACAGTTCCGAGCGAACTCGGTGGCCACATCATCCCAAGTAGGGTATTTCTTCGGGTCTAGCCTGTAGTACCAGGTCCGAGGGTGCTTTTTAAGAGACGCAGCAAAGAGGTTCTTGAACATGGTAGAGTCCACCCCTTTGATGGCCATGAACTCCTTGAAGGCCCGTACATGTAGTAACGGGTCTTCAGTCCCTTCGAACATGGGCAAAATGGTGAGGTTCAGGTTTGCAGGCAGCTTGTCACTCAGTAGGTTATACTCACGACTATTCTCCCGATGGATATTATTACTCCCAGTCAAGTGAACTTGTTCCTCTAGTCGGCGTACTGAGCTAACTAGATCAGCCAGAGGCCCCATAGTCCCGGCATTTGGAGTCCTGTGCTCCACCGCAGCCAATCGAGTGACGATGGCAACTTGTCCAGCCCTCATTTCATTCAGTTGGGCGTCGATGTCGGCTTGTTTGTCGACCATGGCGTCCACAGAGGTTTTCAGATCAGCTAAAGCAGCTTCCATTCTGCGAGTGTGTCTGGTTGATGGTGGCCTGTCTGTAAGAACACCACGTAATCAGAAACCAAACCCAGTCTTGGAATCAAAGGAAAAAGTACATCCCGAGCGACCCAAAGGAAAGGATTGAGTGGAAAAGACTCGAGAAAGACATCTAGACGGATGACTCGTGGGTGGTATGACTTCCTTAGGATTTCGGCTTTGTGGGCCTAGTCCCGTTCGAAGGAAGGTCCACGTGAGATTACTCCCCAGACTTTTGACTCGAGTGCATGGACGGACTTTCCTTTGTAGGGGTATGCTCTACGCGGGTTGGTCGTGCCTTGACAAATAAGGCGAACTCGGGAAAGGGGGGAAACTCGTGATATAAGATCGACAGAGTTTCGATGCTATAAACCCTCTACATACTATGCAAAGACCCGACACACAGATAGACGGTAGGTCCTATAATAAGGAAGGTTTATTTTAGGAAAGTTGAAAGTTTTGGGAAGGTTGAGGTTTGAATGCAAAAATGAACGAATTTCCGAGAGTTTTGAAAACTGAAAATGGAATTTCGAAAACCGAGATTAGAATTTTGAAAAGGAAAATTCCGAAAATCAAGGTGGTGGGGGTGGAAATTCGAGAATTAAAACGGACAGCATGCCGACTACAGAAAAGGATACTTTGAGTCAAATCGTTGATCCTAAATTTCGGCGGCATTCCGAGTTTTAAAAATTGGATATTTTTTAAAAGGTGAGTCCCGAAATGGGCAGCATTTCGGGTTTTTCAAAATTTGGCATTTTTAGAATGACGGGTCCCGAAATGGACAGTATTTCGGGTTTTTGAAAGGTGGGTATTTTTGGAAAGATGCAATTTTGAAATGACGGTTTTTTGAAAAATGACACGGAAACCACATAGCATGTAGTCAAACAAGCATTATAACGACGCTCATGTATGCTTTACGCTAAGTCTCAGTCGGTCAAAATAGGGTCTATACCAACAACGATGGCTTTCTCGTGTGATGGACGGACTCCCTAAGCCGAGTTGGTCTTAGGACATGCCGCAAAACCGAGACGAGTTCCACCATCGATGTCTTTAGCGCACCCATGTAGGAATGCACCGTGGTATAGTGGGACGTCGGTCACAAGTAACCGGCCCGGGCAACTTTGGGTTATGCATGAATCATTAAACTAATGCGCGCACACTAATCTACGAACGATTTCTCTTCGAGTCTCACCCTAGGAACCCCGATGACATGTGGTACATCAGGTATCCCCAGCGGAGTCGCCAAATTGTGGACATGACGAAGGTCCACCCCGACGCGGCGAAGCGCGGGTTTGGGTAGGCGAATGAATCTCGTGGTAAGATTGTTCTCGGGTTCGAAATTTAAGTCAAAATGGAGTCGCCACCGAATTTTGTGGTTATTCGTAACCATACGAGCCCACTCTATGTTGTCATGGGCTATACACAAAGTAAGCCCACTTCGATTTCAGAGTTTATGGGGCTCGTCCCTTTGCATTGCAATATCGATACCGTTTACACCGGCTTTCGTATATAGAATGACTCTCGTGCGCCAAGGGTTTCGGACATCCGGAAACCAAAGGTTCTGAGTAAGGGGTGAGGGTACGTGTTGGGAAGCCCACTAAGGACACCCAACCCCGCCCGCACATGGCGGCCTCTACTAAGACATCGTTCGTGTTCGTGTACGCGCGCTAGTAAATTGATTAAATGATATGCAAACAGCGTTTTAGCTAAACATGTGAGTTTCGCGTTAACTACGTCATTTAATGCATCTTATTATTTGTCGAAATGATTTAGCATGCGAGGTTCATTTATAAAGCGTAAAAGCAAATAAATAAACAAAGCTCGAAAATAAATAAAAATAACGTACAAATTACACGGGCGGAAATACAACCCGGAATTCACAATACAACATTACATAAAAGTAATAAACAAAATAAGAATAACGCGATATAATGATGGGGACGGACCCATATGTAAGCTAGACCGCGAAAATATGTAGATGGACTAACCCCGATTAAATACGCATTATGTCGCATATTAAACAAAGGACGGGAACATGAGACTGTGGCATATTGCTAGCCTAATCTCACATCTCGTAGTCTTGTCCCGACTTATCACATCAAAAGGTGGTCAAAGTCGTTCTACGTGTCGTGATGTGTATGGTTTTGAAAATAGGATAGTCACGTGATAGTCTTTGCACGTGATGACTAAAGTCGATAAAAAGGTCGGGGCTTGAATTGTGGGTCAAACCCCTCGGTTTTGTGGGTTATAGGACCCACTCGACCGAGTTATGGTGTGACTCGGTCGAGTGCACGTTTAACGTGACTACTGACCACTTTTTGGGGTGCTACTCGATCGAGTGGCCCATGGCACTCGATCGAGTGCCCCCTGTACGAAGCTTAGCTCGTTTCGTTTTATGACTTGAAATCGATGATCGGCCGAATCAAATACAAATATCGCACGATTTGTATTTAACTCGGCCTCCGGTACTATAATCGTGTACGAACGATTATAATACCGTTACCGGAGTTTATGAAAAATGTTTACGTTAGATTAGAAAACTTTGAATTAGTGACGAAATGCATCCCTCTACGTCACGACATCGGAACTAACCCTTTCGGGTTACGTGATGTCGGTTTTCGTGTCAACGGGTTTCGTACCAATTATGGAAAGGGAATTAAATCCGTTCAACTACGACCGATCACGGTCGCGTCACGCCCTTGAGTACATTGGGGCGGGGCTCCTCGAAAGGGCTCCACCTCCGTCGTTGCTCGTAAAGGGGTTAGACGGACCAAAAGTGATCATCGTAGTCCAACGTTTTAAAACCGATTTTTGATGTTGATATATATATATACGCGGTATTATTAATACTAAAGACGATAAAATAATATAAAAAATGAAAATATAAAAGGTACAAAAATGTTAGTGTTAGTGTTACTACGATTACAAAGATGATGCAAAAATGCGATAAATAAAGCGAAAATGAGACTAGATAAAAGAGATTAAGACGGGGTTTAGGACACCCTCAACATACATGCTTAGTAAGGACCTCGGAAATGGACTCGTAACAGCGGCACGGGCTCGGGAGTATCGAGGATGTATGAGAGTTATGGTGTGTATGGATGCGTGTGTGTATGTGTCGGTTTATCGAGGGACGAGAGCTCGGTTTTTGTGTGTTTTTGCTTAGGATTTCTAAGGCTTGTAAGGTGATGAAGTAGGGTTGAAGTAGGGTAAGATGTGGCTGAAATTGTAGGTGAAGATGTAGGGTAAAAGCTCTCAAAAAAATTCTGAAATGCATGGGGGGGTGAAGCGGTATTTATAGACTTCACCCCTCGACATAGGGGCACTCGATCGAGTGGCCCTAGTGCACTCGATCGAGTGCCTTCGCAAACGGGTCAAACCCGGGTAAAAAAGGCTCCACTCGATCGAGTGGGTCAAACGGGTGAGATAAATAAGGGAAGAATTGATTTTGTTGTTGTGATTGATTTTTTGAATTTTATTTTGTGCGCCAACTGAACTTGGTTGTTTTATGAGACGGTTTCGTCTTTGACCGGGTTTTGACCCGGTCGCCAAAAGACGGGATTTATCTTTGGTGTCGGTTTTGGCCCAAATTAGTCTCTTTTTGCTCGGAACGACCCACTGGGCCTGGATTTGAGGTCTGTTTTGTGAGATTTTTTACTCCGCTAAAAGTCCATGTCGGATATTATGAATTCCGAGCCCAAATCCGAGTATACCAAGTCACGTTGACGTCCGATCATCATCGGGTGTTTTTCGGAGACTACCATAGACACGTGGCAGTCAAAATGCGGGTGTCTACACTTAGTCATAGCGTATTATTAAAATAATGGAGGCCAAATCCTCGACTTATCATCATAAACTTAAAGTAATTAAATTAAGATCTACCAAGCTTAATTAAACACGAAGTCAACACACTAAACTAACCCACGCTACAACCTGCCCCAACTAGCAACGCATAAACTAATAAGCCAAATAAACATTACCTACATGAACCATAACAACGACAACATTTACTAGAACCCAACCCTCACCAACACTCCAATGCCTCGACCTATTAACGATAACCATCGGTTAACGAGAATACACTACGACTACACTACGAGCAACAACGACAACACTACGCACCAATTAACAACCTCAACAGCCCTCGACGGATGACAGTACACATACCCAAAATGTACCCCGGCTCCTCGTTACTCCCTCGGCACCAGCTCATAACAATAATGTTTGTGCCCGACGACAACCGTACTACATCGATAATAACATCACTACCCGAAACGGAACGAGTACAACGGAAGCAACAATACAACATGCCAAAACACTAAAAACCGATAACGATAACGACCCTGGTTATAATAGTGGTAACGACAACGATAGAAACCAAGCAATAATGACAATAAATGTAGACAGTAACAATAAAACCGACAATGATAACCATACTGCCTTGACAAAGCCAATCCCGACACCTAGATCGAAACTAACATGAATTACCTAGTGGTGTGTGTCCTTCCTTCATTCCTCTTGGTCGTGTGGCTGATTCACGTGAGGGTGGGGAAGACTGTTAATCGGAGTTTGATTACTCAAGTTGTGCGTGTAAGCGAAGCGGCGGTTTTGTTTGGTGATTGTTATTATTGTGTGTAGGTTATACTATTAGGACTTTATATATATATATATATATATATATATATATATATATATATATATATATATATATATATAGAGAGAGAGAGAGAGAGAGAGAGAGAGGTAGGTTCAAATAAGGTCCACAATTTTTTTAAGTCTATATTGAAGTTACAGATGACATACGCTAAAGTTGCATTTGTTCAAAATTGATATATATACAAATGCTACTTTAGTGTATGTCATCTGTAACTTCAATATAGACTTAAAAAAATTGTGGACCTTATTTGAACCTACCTCTCTCTCTCTCTATATATATATATATATATATAACCGTCCGAACTAACCGTTAAACATTCCGGTTACACTTTTAAGGATCCCAATTACACTTTTAAGATTAAAACAAACATAAGAGTATTTGGTGTCCCATTATTCCATTAATTTTTGAATAATTTTTAAGTAATTAGAAATTACATTCTTTAATGATCCCATTACCCTCTCATTTTTTGTTTTTTCTCAAAAGTGTAACTGAGGTTCTTAAAAGTGTAACTAAGGTCACTAAAAGTGTAACTAGTTAAACTTTAAAAGTGTAAGTGGGGTCCTTAAAAGTGTAACTAGTTGGTTCGGACGGTTCGCACCGAAGTTGTGGTTCGGACGGGATCCTAATTCTATATATATATATATATATATATATATATATATATATATATATATATATATATATATATAGGTGGGTTCCGGTGAGGCAGGGTAACTCCTTACACCCATTGAGGCACAATCTAGATCATTAGATTAAGATGAGACATACATCCAAATAAGTGTTATATACACTAAAAAAAATTCATTATATACGTTATTAAACTCACTATACACACACTTAAGAACTCAATATATACAGTAAAAAAAATGTTATATACACTTAAATAAAAAAATGTTATATACACTCAAATAGTTATTATGTACACCAATTAATCAACAATGGAACATACATCAAAATAACTGTTATATACACTAAAAAAACTCATTATATACGCTATTAAACTCACTGCATATATACACTTAAGAACTCAATATATACAGTAAAATAATTGTTATATATACCCAAATAATTAATATGTACATCAGTTAATCAACAATGGAACATACATCAAAATAACTGTTATATACACTAAAAAACTCATTATATACGCTATTAAACTCACTATATATATATACACTTAAGAACTAAATATATATACAGTAAAATAGTTATTGTTATATACACTCAAATGGTTACTATGTACACCAATTAATCAACATATATACACTGAAATAATTGGCATATGTACTTAATTATTTGATATAATAGAATTGTTATATACCTTAAAACGGTTATTATGTACACTGAAATTGTTTTTATATACATCAATTTTATTTTAAATTTCGATTTTTTTTTTTTCGAATTTTTTTTTTTTTTTTTGGAAAAAAAATTCCGGATTTTTTTTTTCGAAAAAAAAAAATGTTGGAAAAAAAATTTCCGATTTTTTTTTTTCCTGAAAAAAAAAAAAATCCGAAAAATATCGATTTTTTTCCCCGGGAAAAAAAATTGGGGAAATTTTTTTTATGTATGAGTTTTTGTTTTAATCTTAGCCTTTAATTTGATTTTAATCTAATGGTTGAGATTGTGCCTCAATGGGTGCGGCGAGTTGAGCTGCCTCAAAGGATCCTAGATATATATATATATATATATATATATATATATATGGGTGTGTGTACGTAGTCTAATTAGATTTATAGCATAGGTAGGGGTATAGGTTAGTTTTAGCATTAGTATAATATAGTACTCCATATTAGGGTGGATATTAAATATATCATACGGCCCATTCTGACGTGGCCTGCTAACCTAGCTCGGGTTAACTTGCTTGCTAACGGTTCAAGTTGGCTTCACCGTATTGACTCGATTTGACCTACTAAATAGTACGGGTATTATACCTAGACACTTAAGGGTATAATGTGATCATGGTAATTTATTATCAAGCGCATTCGACACAATTTTCAAATTACACTCTAAAATGCTCGACACCGATCTCGTAATCGAGCGTCGTGCATAATGAGTTATTGAGAAACAAGTTAGCGTAAATTACTTAATATTTACGTTTAGCTTAATTATTCTTCGATTCGAATCATCAATTTACGAAATGGGTCACTTTAAAACGAACCATTGCTCGTTACAGAGGGCACTCGATTGAGTGCCTAAAGGCCACACGATCGAATGCACCCCTCAAAAACAGGCAGAGAGTTCCCATTAAGACCACTCGATCGAGTCCCCTAGATGACTCGATCGAGTGACCTCCTTAGGCCTCCAATGAGACCTTATAATGGCTTGAACCCTCGTCACATCATTTTTTACGACTTTAAGTCGACACGTACTAATTCAATCACGTGCCTCCTCTTTCAAAATCATGCATCGCATAATATTCTAACCGTCTACCATAATCGCTATATTCGAGTATTGTGATTCCGGGTTGCATTTCCGTCCGCGTAATTTGCAATTTATTTACGAGCTTTATTTTCGATGTTTGTCATTTATCGCATTTAAATGAACATCGCATGCTAAACCACTTCGACATAAACTAAGATGCATTAAATGACGTAGTGACACATATTATATGTATCGTAAAATAATGTTCGCATAATATTTTACCGAATTACTAGCGCGCGTATTAAAAAACGATCGATATCTTAGTAGAGGCCGCTATGTGCTGGCGGGGTTGGGTGTCCTTCGTGGGCTTCCCAACACGTACCCTCACCCCTTACTCAGAACCATGGTTTCCGAATATCTGAAATCATTGGCATACGAGAGTCACTCGATGCACGATACCCGATAACTCGGCGTCAGTATCGTAATGCAAAAGGACGAACCCAACAAGCTCTAGTACTAAAGTGGGCCATGCTTTGTGCATGATGCGCCCAAGTATAGACTGGGTTCAAACGGGTCCGAACTCCCACAAAATTCGGTGGTGACTCCAACTTCGATTTAAATTTCGACCCAAGAATCATCTCACACGGGAAACATATCACCGCTCAAACCCGTGCGTGGCCGCGTCGGGGTGGACCTATGTCATGTCCACTGCGCCACATGGCACAAACTAACAATAAACCGTTTCTTGAACTTAAAATAACATTTTCTTTGTTATTTTGTGGAGTTGGAATGGAAGTATGTATTCTAGCAAGAATGAGGTTTTATAAACTCTCAACCTCGTAAAGAATAACTTGGTTTTCAACCTCGCAAGGAAGAAAAGATTATTTCGGTCTCGCACGAAAGAAATAAAAACTTGAAACTCGCAAGTTTATTAGCACAAAAAATAAAATACTTTATTGAATTTCCGAATTCGACATCTCCATAAATAATAAACTTAACTCCCTACTTATAATTAAACTAGACTCGACTTAAACTAGTAAAGAAACAACTCATCTAACTAGAACTAATTAACTGGTAACAAACTAGGAATAACAAACTAATAGTCCGCAACTAACTAGACAAGTAAATAACTAAACAACTTGAATTAGTAACCTAATTCTCCTGCATCAATTTCACTTTTTTATATAATTGATGGATGTTATATTATTGATTTTTTTTTCAAATAAAGCCCTAATTAGGATGGTGGTTGAAGGTATAATGGTGGAAATGATGGTTAGGGTTACAATCGACGTCGAAAGGAGAAAAATTATTGATTGTGTTGATGAATTTATAGAGGAAAAGAGAGATTTTAGTGGTGAATTGACCGAGGAAAAGAGAGATGAAAAAGAGATTGTGGTGATAAATTGATAGAGGAAAAAATGAGGATGATAGTTTGGAAAATGTGAATATGAATTAGAAAAAAGTTGGATATGATCAAGTTTTAAGGTAATGAAGAGAACCTCCGGTACTACAGTTTAGTCATACACTAGAACTTCATATATAATTTTTTTTGGTTTTTGTTTTGGAGGAAACTAAATACAATAATCTTGGTCTGGTAGGAACTAGCAAAACATGATAGATGCCCCTAATTCTAAAGGAATCAGTACAGGAGAGAAGTAGATGTTTATGGGGCCAATTGCTGAAGCTGATGGACGACATGAGACATGCGAGGTCTCATAGAAGGAACGTGTTGAGTACAAGCATATACAAGATCGACAACTTTCTGAATGACCCCGGCCTCAGGAATCTCAGAATACAAGCTAGACATGACAGGGTCTAGCAGCTCAGGGTATCGGTGCGACTGCACAAGGGGAGTGGCCCACTCAAATATGCTTTGCCAGCAGACGGAATCAATGGCTTGAGCTGGGCGACGCCCACTCACTATCTCAAGCAACAGGACTCCAAAACTGTACACGTCGCTTTTTGTTGTAAGCTCGTTTTGGTACACAAACTCTGGAGCAAGGTATCCATTGGTTCCACCAGCCATTACGTTCCTCTCCTTCATAACTTCCCACGGGACAAATTTTGCATGGCCAACGCCCTTTAGATGGGCCCTGAATTCTTCGTCAAGCAGCACATTGCTTGCACGGATATCTCGATGTACCACTTGTGGTTTCACCTTGTCATGTAGAAAACTGTAATAGGAGTATAATGTTTGCAAATGAGTCTTACTACTTAGTTTACAAGACCAATACATACAGTAATGATCAACAAAAAATAAATAAACAATACCCCAACGCTCTCAAAGGTCACAAATGGCACGGTACGTGGTTATTGATAGGTGTGTTAACAATACAAAGGTTGTTAAGACCCATAATGAAAATTGTATGTGCACTGTGCAGTTAATTTTATAGCCGTCATTGTTTACTCTTCTGAATATCACCCACGATTTTTTTCTTCTGAATATCACCCACAATTTTTTATCCAATGGCCTAACATTTCAATCTAAATACATAAATGCATGCAGCTGCAAAGTTTACGTCTCAGGACAGACACATGATTAAACCACAAGCTAAATAGATTCGGACTGAAAACCAGATTGGATGAAAGCACTTAAATTGAAGAACAGGGATAATGAAACTATAAGATTCTTTGATCTGTTGTCCATTTTACCATTTGCGATCTTTCTGTGGGTTAAAGGGCATCTCATCATTTTTTTCAGTGTCAATAAATACAGTATTAAACATTATTCATGGATGCTGTCATGTTTAAGGCCAAATGTTTAAAGTTAGATCACTTTGTGTGAAGGTAGCTGCTTGGTTTGATCGGCTGTTCCAAGCTATGATACTTAAGACTCACCGACAGAGACAGTGTTACAGGGTCTAGCGCAATGTTCTTACAATTAACATGCAAATATGGTGAAGCAAAGTGCATTGACTTGTTACGTAGACATGGACGTGACTACTTTGTGGATATAAAGGATATCCAAGCTCTCTTTTTATAAAACATTTAAAACGCTTTTAATATAGAATTACATGGCTACTTCAATAGAAACTAGTCATCTAGTTTGCATAGGAAGGAAAAAACAATCAACACAAGGTCCAATAGATTTAATGCTACTCTGTCTTAACACTAATTAGATTGTTCATGATCCACGAACCACGGAATTGCTCTTTCATCCATGGATATTCTTAAACAATACCTATTTTTCAAAATATTTTCATACAGTACCCTTCCCATATGAAGAAAAAAAAAACAAATTCTTTATTCTCTCTCCATCACAAAATTGGTCAAACTGTTCCCAAAAAGGTTAAATTATGCATCTAGATTCTCTTATAAAACCAATAGCTGTTCTGTTTGTTAAATAAAGTACATAAATTTGTGTTTTGATTGAATTAATTGATATGTTCTTCAATTAGGGATCGTTCGGGATTGGGGTAATTATTAGAAGGTAATGGAGCTTGAAATGAGAAGAAAATGGAGGAGAGTTGTGGTAGTTTAAGGTGTAAAGGGAAGGTGATCGAGGGACTATTATTCCCATATGAAGGTAATGCATTACTTGGGAAGGTAGTAACTATATCCCCCTAAAAAGGCCACATTTCCCACTTTTTCTTCATCTTCACCTACCATCACTACCCTCCATTTTCTAATTCATTTTTTTACCCCGCAATAATTATCATTATCCCAAGCAAGCCCTTGGGGTTTTTCTTATAAGGTGGGGAGGGGACGTGGTAAGAGAGGGCGCGTGGTGGGAAGGCTGTCATGGGGCAAAGGTGGTGAATGAGAGCGGCTGCAACGACGGTCATTGTGGGGGAGGAGTGTGCAATGACAGTCATTGAAGGGGTGACAGGGGGGCTGGAAGGAGGGGTGAGAAGGGAGACCTGTGGTGGAGGTTATCGGGTGGGAGGGGGAGAGAGTGGGGCAACAATGGGCAATAAGGAAGGGAGAGCGGGGGTGGGAGGAGTGGGGACGGCAGAGTAAGGTAAGAGTTTTCGGTCAACACGGGCGAATGAGTGGTCAATAGGGAAATGGGTCACGCATGGATAGGTAACGGATGGGGGTGGAGGTGGTGATGTGGTGTCCAAGGGTGGTGAGGGAAGGGGAGTGGATGGGAAATCGGGATGACGGTGGGCATGGATGAGCAGGGAAGGGGTAGGCAACTTGGTGGAGGGGGGATGTGCTCCAGAGAGAGAGAGAGCGCGGTATTGTATTGGTGGCCCAACTGCTGCTTTCCCCCTTTATAGAAGTATAGAAAGAGGAGAGAAAATTGAGTGGCAGATGAGAGGCATAAAACCAGAAATGTTGTGTACGATTTAGTAAAATACATGTAAATAAGAAGTCATACTCTCTCCTATGCCCTAGACTCCATTTCCTTTTCTTGCCAATTCAACGGATTTGCCCAATATCTAGATTTGACAATACTTCGATGTAAATTGTTTTTTTTACCTTCCAGTTTCAATAAAACTACCACATAGGAGTATATCTCAATATCTCATGACTGACCCACCCAATTAAACCATCATTACTCTTATTTTACCCTTGAGGCCTTGATTACCGTCTACCCCACTTGGTCACCAAAATACTAGTGCCAAACGCAAGAGAGACAACTTCAAAGGATAGGAGGAAGAAATAAACAGGACTAAGAACCAAAGACAATTAGGGAGTATATACTTACGCAATTCCTTGAGCAAGAGTTGTGGCAATTTTAATTCGCATGGGCCAATTTAAGCATCTACCACCCCTTGGAACATGGTGCAGCCATCTATCCAGAGGGCCATTCACGATAAATTCATAGACAATATAGCGATCACCATGGCTATAGCAACATCCTTTAACTGCTACCACACATGGGTGACGAAGCCTAGCAACTCTACTGACTTCAGAATAAAACTCTTTCTTCCTCTTGTAGTTGGACCTTTTCAACCTCTTTATAGCCACCTTTGACCCATCAGGTAAGATACCACTGTATGTACCCCCTGTTTTTGCATCTCCCGGAAGACGATTTCCTTCGCTGAAATTCTTTGATATAGACCTGAGCTCCTCAATTGTGAAGACATTCCAGGATGGAGAGACTAAAGCTGAAGATGCTTGATTAGACTGCCTACGGGACCTCTTATTCTTCTTACTCCGTTTGTAAACAAGTAGCCAAACCACAAAACCCAATGTTGTACAAAGAATAACACCACTAATAGCTGCCAGGATTATTATATATATATGATGGCATTGTCCTCCATAGCATTTGTTCTCTGCAAGAAAACAGTTTACCTTAGTTTAACAATTGTAAGCATTATCGACGAAGGCAGACAAACCAAAGTAAAACGGGGTAAACATTTAAGTGGTTTTAATTACCAAGAATCAAACACAATATGCAAGGGTTATAACAATAATGTTGTGAAGTGACACCATACCTATATCAACCATGCAAACAAAAGTGTGAGTCTTGTCGCATCCTTCCACCTTGATAGAGGCACCTCCATAACTCAACAGTGTACATGAATTACTTGCATTTTTGTAGCACGAGACGTTGCATTTTAATCCAAAATCCACCTTAGGAAAAAGAGAATCATTGTGCTGAGATTTACTGTCAGACCACGTCCAACTGCGACCATTGGTAGAGTTTGTTCGCCCTCCAATCCAGCACCCACTAACATTCTTTTGGCACAGATTTTGGTTTAAAAAAATCAATTCTTGAACAGATGATAGGGAAGCCAAGTGTCCGCCTTGATCTCTACAGTACATCTCTGCATCATCCCATGCTTTGCGTTTTTCTATATACCGAAAGCATTTAGTCTTGTTAACACTGAGAATCCAGTTAGATTGGCAATGTACTGCAACGACAATAAACAGGATGAGAGAGTGAGAGGGGACAAATATACATAACTGTACTGATGATTTCGATAAATAAAGCACACATAGAGAAATGAGATCAAAGGAAACAATCATATCCTATTCTAAAAACATGACAGGTTATGCAACCTCAATACATACAGATAATATACATAAGGGGATAATGCAATGATGTTTCCTAATTTTTCCTATGATGTTTTCCCTCCGTCCAATTTGAACCTCTTCAGCCGTCCCTTTTCCTTCCAAATATCTCCACCCAAATAAGGTGTTAAATGATATCAGATACACGTCAACCTATCTCTTATGTTTCCTTTTATGATTAGTCGTAGTACTATTTGGTCATGACTATTGAGGAAGGTAAACATCTGAGGTGCAAATCAACCAGTCCATCTTTCTTGAATTTCTACAGAAATCAACAACGCACACAGACAAACAGTTTCCACTACGATGCCCTAAGCCATGAACACTGTTTTCACTATGATGTCCCACACTGTAGTTTGTCTATTGCCGGGCAATGCTGGCATGATCGGCTCAGACTTGACAGTTGTTAAAAACAACTCTTAAGACTTCTGTATACGACTATACGAGGATGCATTGTGAGTTACCCTGATGATGATGTATTTGATTTAATGGGGCATATATATGCAACTTTTTGGATTAATCCCGTAACAAAATCAATCAGGTAATGTTTCCCACCTGATTTATTTGAAGCCACCAAGCGCCGGCCATGGAGGCTCAAAATCTGAACACCAATTAAAAAACCCGATGTTATGGTGAATTACACATGGTATCAGCACTGCACAGTGGAAGGAGTCCCACATGACATGGGTCATATACTCATATGGGTTTCGGGTTCCCCTAATACATAACATCAGGTACTCAGCTTTTAGGGGGACAGGTTCCCCCTATTATCTATCTACTCTATAAATCAATTTACCAAAGGAGGCAAGAAATATACTCCGTAGCAAGCAAGAAGCAATAATACTTACATGGTGAGATGAGGAAGAGGAAGAGAGGTGAAATGGGAGGAAGAGGAAGAGGAAGAGGAAGAATAAGAGCATTGAGATTTGATGTTGTTCCATTATCACAAATCATAAACAAACCCTCGGCCCCTACAAAAATCAAAGTGACAAACACACTCATTTCAATTTCATCTTCTTACAATAAAAGTACTGAACCATGTTACTTGTCCCTTTCACATAAATTTGCTGCTGCTGCTGCTGCTACTCTGCTCAACTTTTAAAGGAATTAATTACTCGTATAGTAGTAGTATAAAAGAGTAAAGCATACAGACCTTGAAGCTCACAGCTGTAGCCGAATGTGTGGGAATCATTTCAGAAGAAGAAGAACTGAAGAAGACCCGAAGAAGAGGAAGAAGAAGAGGACTTGAGAAGCTAAAGACTGAAATTAATGCGGACTACGGTCTACTACTGTCTACTGACACATGAGTTGTTAAATTAGGGGCTAGTGGGTGAAGACACTTAGACTCGGTAGGTGCTACCCGACCCCATAAGCTAATCCGAATTCGATTCGACATCCGAACCGTCAAGATTGATTTGTAATCCAAATTGATCTAGGCTAACCCAAAGTTGACCCATTATTATTACAGAAAACGAGCCGATATTCCTAAAAAAACAAAGTTGAAAATAGCAAACCGAAAATGACCTGACTCCAAAATGATCCGAAGTCAACCCAAATTCTATAACCCAAAAGTGACTTGATCCAAACCCGACCCGGTTGACCTGTTTGCTAGGTTTACTTGTACAGATATATTCGTCATAAATTGGTGACGGGTTAAATGATATCCCCTCTTATTCTTTGGGATTGCCCCATTTGAATAAAATATACGTCTTATATGAATAAATAATGGGACAAATCCAAACAACTTTCCTCTCGAATTAATAAAACGATTATATTTTGAATTTTTGATTATTCGACGATTAATCCGGGCATGTTGAACGCGGAAAATAGTTTTCCTTTTGATTTGAATTTGCCCTATAACGAAAATAATTCGGACGACGACGTTATCGAGGTTAGTCTTTAATTATTTTGTCATTGTGAACGCACTTATGATTCGTATTATTTTTTCGTATTCGTAATTGTAATCGCGACCCTGAATGTGACAATAGACTTCAGAATCCTTCACCCGAGATTCACAGAAAGCGTGGAACTCCTACGCTCGTACCCGGAAAGACCACTAAAATATATGAGATCGGGCATGAGGACAGGCGTAGAACACCCACCACTAAGCCCAGATCGAGTTTTAAAATTTCTAAATCTAGCCATGGGGACAAGCGTAGAACACCCATAACTAGGCCCAGGCTGAGTTTTAAAGTTTCTAAATCCAGTCGTGGGCTGAGATGCAGATATCCCAAGTCTCTACCTTGTCCCAAATTCAATGATTCCACACATGGAAAATTTTTGTGTTTTTTTATTCAGTTTTATGTGTATTTCTATATGTTTATTAATATTTTGGTCTCAATTCGATAAGAAATCATATAATAAACTGAAATCGTAATCCAGCTGATGTACAAAAATTAAAAAATGATACCATGAATTCGAAATTAGTATGTCAAGGTTGAATTAATTGGAGTCGGATTGAGCATAAATAGTTTAATTGTAGGTTCAATTGTATTGAAATAAGATGAAAGTTGATGAGTTGAGTGTTGGATGTTAATTGTAATTGAATGAGTAAAGGGGAGGGTGGGTAAAAAGGGTTCAACAAAGTGAGGATAAAATGGGCATATATTAGTTAAAATACGGACGACACTAAGTAAAATTATGGACAACGAGAAGTGAAAGTAACCGTCATAAATTTGTGCTCGTCAAAAAAAGAATTTGTCTATAGAGGAGTTTATAGGCAATCCAATTTTAATAATTTTCGTTCATTTTTACTCCTATTATTTTTATGTAGATTTTATACATTATCCATCATTTCATCTCATACTTTACTTATTTTTCCTATCTTTCTCTCAAAATGAGGAACAGTTACCATAAAAGTTAATTCAAGAAAGCTTCAAAACTGTCGAGGACGTTTGATTCGCAAAAAAGTTATGGGATTGGAATCGTGAATCAAATCAGGGTATATGAGGTTGGAACTTGATTCATGTTACTTATTTTTTTTAAAGGATTGAAAATCAAAATTGAAAAGTATAGTTTTTTTTTTAAAATGATACATAATAATCTTATTTTTAAACTAGAGGCGATCATGGAACGGACCGATGCAAGTTCGAGCCGGGCCTAAACAATAAAAATGGCCATTGCATTGATGTTACGGGATACAATACTCCAATTAAAAGAGGTTCTCGATTTGTGGTCAATAAGGTTGATTAGTGGCTGAAATGGTGAATGTTGACCGATGGTAATGGTGAATGATTAATGTCAATTTTTTTGGAAAGTGATACATACAAACCAAGTAGTCGATCATCCAAGATGTTAAGAAACAAGATATCAAAAATTCGATTTATTTTTGAGATTATATGTAGTTAAGATTATTCTAAGAAGTTAGACAATAGTTTGTATTAATCCCATGAAAAAAACCCTTACTAAAATCCAATTTCGAAGTCACCTTGCCTGTAGTTCCATGCGTTGCTTTTTTAAGGACTCATTTGATTCACCATGGAAAGATAGAGTTACCGAGAACTTAAATTCACGTGAATTTGTATTTCATAGGAATTACAAAAATAGTATTTGATTGCCATGAGGAAAATAACTTCATGCGGAAAATTTTACACACTAGGGGAGCTTGGTGAGTAACTCCTCCATTATGAAGGAAGTGACAATTCCTGAGAAGTAGCAATCCCCTATTCACTAAAACAAAAACCAAGGGGCAATATAGTCTTTTTAACTTTCCCGCCAAAAATCTACTTCTTAATTATCTAAATTGGGCTTGACAAACAAGCTTTTGTCCAAATATATTACAGGCCCAATTGTTAAATGTTTACCCATACAATAACCAAAATCTTTATTATTACTGTCAATTCTACCTATCACATATATTAGAAAAAAAATCTCCTATTCACTAAAACAAAACCAAGGGGCAATATAGTCTTTTCAACTTTCCCGCCAAAAATCTACTCCTTAATTATCTAAATTGGGCTTGACAAACAAGCTTTTGTCCAAATATATTACATGCCCAATTGTTAAATGTTTACCCATACATTAACCAAAATCTTTATTATCACTGTCAATTCTACCTATCACATATATTAGAAAAATAATAATTGTAACAAAATAAATAAAAATCTCTCCATATTTTTTAATATACATGTCAAATGTGTCGAATCGGTTACGTCATAAATTTTATAAGTAAAAACTTGTAAATCACTATATTATTCTATAAATATTTTATCATTAAATGCTACGAGTACATAATTTATCTAAATTTATTATTTTTTAATTATATTTGTAATTTATAATATTAAAGTTGATAAGTTTTTAATTATTATTTAAAATAAAATATATTCATATAAATATTAATATATGATAATTTTAATGACAAGTCATGGGTAATCCAGGTCGGCTTTTGACGAATCATTCTGGGTTCAAGCAAAACGGATCACGGGTCAGATTTAGGATCTTTACTCTTAGATCTAAAATAATGGGTCAAGTTTACGAGTCGAGTCAAATTTTGACAGATCTATCAAATTTTAAAATAGTAATAATTATAAAATAGTAAGGTTGAATGTGATCTAAAATTAAAAATATTTTTTCATAATTTAAAAAAGCGTGATCATTATACCGTATTTATTATATGAGTGACCACGTTACTAATTTCATATTTATTTCATCCAAATAGAATATTTACTCTATACAGAAAGACAAGATAGTGACTAATTTAGTACTCATTTCATCATAATAAAATGTTACTCTATACAAAAAAAAAAAAAGATAATGAGAAAATAATTGTTGCTATTATGCTTAAAAACAAAAAGTAAAGGTGATTTTTTTTAAAAAGGTGAACGATTGACTAAGTTATTGACTTAAATGAAGGGAATATAATTAATTTTTAAGTCACTAGCCTATTTATATAAACAAATCAATTAAAAAACCGTGCGTACGCACGGGTTCTGCACTAGTTCCCATGAAATAGACAACCAAACAATTCTCTGAAAATGCACTTCATGAGATCTTGCACTTCCCGATAACTAGATTAGTAACCAAACTAAGCCCTAAATGTATGAAAGATTTCGTGATATTGTCGGTAATCAATCTCCCTGGGACAAGCGCACATTTGAATTCTCTAATGAGCTTGCCAAGAGCAATACACCCATTGTTTCAAAGCATAGGCTGATTTGGGAGCAAATACTTGTATCGATTAGAAGAGGAGACGGGAACAATAATCCAGAAGAGGTCCATTCTCAATCCACCAAAGTCTACCCTTAGACTGACCACAATTCACCACAAGCACCAATTCCACCACTCGACCGCAGTTGTATCTTAAGCCACTGCTCAGTTCAGTTACACCTCAACCTACCCGACACGCTCACATCACAACCAACCACAACATATAGATATCCACAGCTAGAAGAATGACAGATTTAGAAAAATTTTAAAGTTCAGTGTGGAGACGCACGATAATGTAGATCTATGTGGACACTGATAAATTGCCAATTGCCATACATGATATGAAATAACGCCATCAAAAATGATCCCCAATCTAGAAAAATTAGCAACAATTTCACCTTTTACATTCAAGTATCACCAATCCTACAATAGAAGAATTGTGCTCAAAGCCGAACAGTTATCTAGCTGGTACATTTACTGATTCGGCAAGTGCTTCCAGCAGCTCCTTCTGTTCCAACGTCGAGCAAGACTGCACGAAAGGAAAAGGGAAACAAATTAAATCACATTACCTAAACTTTGAGCGAATCATTATTCTTTAACCTGCTGGCATTCTTATGTTATACTCCGTAATACAAAAGTATAGGGATATCGTGAATCCACTCCCCCTATATTTTAGAGTTCCATGAGTCCTAATTTGAGTTGCTATATCGGAATACTTGAATGTGAACAATGAAATACTTGAATATGAGCGTTGAAATAACTACATACAAGTATTATTTCTGAGCAAGAATATTTTGTTTTTGGTACATTATTATTTTTGTGACATAACCAATTATTTTATTATGTTCCAGTTATTCCAATGTGATTATTATATTTCCAATTTGTGTAAGTATGCTTTTATTTCGCTGAAATATCTAGTTATGTTACAGTTATTCCAATACTAATAGTTGGTTATGTATTTGATTAGTGGCATAGTTTTACTTTCAACTTGCACCCTCTTTTTTGTTTTTGTTTCTTTCAGTGCGATTTTTCTGTTGGGTGAGATATGTTCGATGTTCTTTCAAAGCCGTGCAATTGAAGGTTGTTGTTCAATCGTGTTGAAACACATGGAGGATGCTAAAAAACAAAGCCTCAAAATGATTTGTTGTTGTAGGATGTAAATTAATTGCTTAAGATTGATTTGTATTGTGAATCATTTATAATAAGGTATTTTTGAAAAAATGTTGGATAATTAGAATGTTAAGAAGATAAAAATTAAACAAAACATTGAAAAATGATTATATTTGAGTTTCATCCCTATTGGATAACACAAGTTATTTGAGTTCTACATTCGAATAACTACGAAATCCAGTGTTCTCAATAGACCTAAGAAAAAAATTGGGGGATTTGGATGATCATGTTTTGAATGTTTAGGAGGTTATGCTCTGCTTACATTGGCAAAAATCCATATCAATTAAACACCGACTAAAAATTTCCAGATGATATTGGAGCTGAATTTATTCTTAGTAACACGGTATGATGAGAAAGAGATGAGAAAGTTTAATCAAGAAAGGCACCTGGACAGCTGTCTCTATATCCCCATTCAGGAAGGAAGTAAGCTCAAAATTCATCTTCAACCTGTGGTCCGTCACTCTATTGTCCTGAAAGAAAGATTCATATCAACCATCACTATTTAGCTGGTATGCAAGTAAAAAATTACATTGTGAACTATGTTATCCAAAGTTGGCAAAAAGTCATCTATTGTGAGTAAAATCGGCTATCAATGGTTAGATATAGGAATTGAAAACTGCTCTTGTAGGGCCATGAAACAGTGCTTGAGTAAGCTTTAAATCGGAATTCTACTTTCCTCTAAGATTATTTTTTGACATGATGCTATTTCATCAATGGACGCATTGGATGAGCTGATACATGAAAAACGTGGTTGGAGAAGAAAGTACAAGATCTCATCTTTTCAACAAGTGGTCGTACGCTTGATTTAGTCAAGTATGAAGGAAATATAATAGTTTTAAATTGGGCTGTCGAAATTTACACGGGAAGAAAAGTAAGATCGGTTCAAAGTCAAGTGAAAGCGTTGGACTCCTAGCAATTTTAAGAAAACGAAACGTTACTCGAAAAGCAAGCAAACGCAAGGCACGCGTACGCGTGAAAGGACAAGGAGGCATGTGGATTTGAGGACTAATCCAATTTTGTCAACTACTTTCCATTTATTTTGCTTGAGACTAACTTTCCTAATTATTGTTGCTTTGTAATATCCAATTCTAGCTAGGGTTTCATTATTGTTTCTAGTAGAATTAAGATAATATCACCCATTTTTATGTATGAGTCTAATTAGGGGTTTAATATTACTATTATGTGTGTAATTTGTGTCGAAACAGGTGTGAGTTTCATTCCCCCTCTTCAGTACTACAGAGTACGTATTATCTAGCTATAAATAGCCTAGATTGTATTCATTATAGTTAATTCAATTCAGTCAAGAAATAAAGCAATAAAAATAGATGAATTTGGTCACCAATCTTTCGAGTTGAGTACTTCAACTCACGTTATTTACTAAATAGGTCTTTAAGACTTTAGGAACTAACACCCCATTGTTCAAGATATAGGTATATCTTAAGCAAATATTCTTGTTGTTTTTGTCTGTGTGTGTTCTCTCTTGGTTTATTTTACCTAAACTCACACAAATCATTACTGTCATTAAATCGTTTCCGCAAATTCTTATCATGACAACAATGAAATATTTAATACTGGAGGAAGAAATTACATAGGAAAGATCGAGTGATTGTCAACCAACCTTGTAATTGTATGTCCTTATCTTTTCAGACCGAGCACCAGTACCAACCTGGCATATGCAACAGCACATGAGAAATCTAAACAACGGCATAATGAAAGCAGCTGGTTGACCCGTGAAAATGCACCATCCCACTAAATTACCACCATTAATCTTAGAACATAATATATATTCAGAGACATGTCCTTTTTATCTTTGAGTGCCTAGATCAACAGCCAAGTAATTTCTCCATTTTTAAAAATAGAACAAAACAAATACTCCGTATAACAGACTGGTGTTGTCTCAATTAATCTAGCCCTGCCACTGTCATGGACTAAACCACATGGTGCAAACCACACACATCACATGCCCCTTCTAAAAGCCAAACAGCAGACTGACGCATAAAAAAGATTTCCTCTGCCCTCCAGTAATAGTGAACCATGGAGCACCTACCTACATGCTTAATACCCTATCCTCCCATCACATGGGAATCACAATACAAAAAGACAGTAACAAACTAATACTCCCTCCGATTTTTTATTATCTTCCCTTTGGTTTTGGGGAAGAAAATAAGAAAATAAGGGTGTAGGAATGTGTGGTTCAAAATAAAAGAAGGAAGAGAGAGAAATGTAAGGGTGATCCTAGACTTGATGGCTCAAAATGGAAATAGGGAAGAAAGAGTGTTTCAGCCTAATAAGAAAATAGGGAAGATAATAAAAAATCGGAGGGAGTAAAAAACTTGGGTTTTAGGCTTAAACAGCCACGATAATTGCAAGTTAACTGTTTGTAGAATAGTTTTAAGAACGGACCAAATTTATACGGCTCTTAAAATTTTACTACTACATTTCGTCGTCGACATTTCAGCCACGTCGTCGGCGCTTTATACGTGAATTTATACTTTTACCCTTTCTTAATTGTGATTAATGATATTAATTAAGTTTGTTAATTAATTTAATTAATATTTCCGAGTAAATTAAAATTACGATTTTCGTAATTTTGAACGATTTTTGAGGCACGTGTCTCAACGTAACTCCGCGTCTGGGGAAAAATTACAGAAATTTGTAATTACTGAGGCTCGAACCCACAACCTCTCGAACACAAATGAGCCTCTTTACCACTAAACCAACTGAACATTGTTGATAAACCTTACTAAAATATTATATATATTTGATTCTAAAACCCCTAAAATCGCCTATTAATACAATTTTAATATTATTAATAATATAAGTGTTGTTGTGGATAGGGGAGGATATATAATATAACATAATCCGTAATATAATAAAATGACGGTTTTCAAAAAAAAAAACCCGTTTTATTATCGAGTTTCATTAACATGATTAAACTTTTTAATTTCATTAACAAAGTTAGTGAATGTAATTAGGGAAGGACGTTGTTGTCTTTTCACATTAAAAACCGCCGACAACCTAATTTCTAGAAAAGTCGGGTTTCTCTAAAGAAAAGATGTTTTTTTTAAGTGAGAGAAAATAAAATTAAATATGGTGAGTGGAGTTTGAATGGATATATAATAAGGACAAGATAATAACGGAACGGTTTGAAAAATTAAAAATCGCTTCATTAACGAGTTTCAATAACTAATCTAACTTCTAAAATTACATAACATTAGTTAACTAATCTAATTAAGGCAAGGGCAAGATCATCTTTTACATTAAAAAGCGCCGACGACGTGGCTGAAATGCCGACGACGAAAAACAGCACTCTAAAATTTCAGCCTGGACTAAGCAATCACGGTCTCTTCTCTCTTATATACTCCCTCCGTCCACTATTTATCGCCCCACTCCATTAAAATACTCCTCACATATATTCATGGAGAAGGGCGATAAATAATGGACGGAGGGAGTAGTATTTAAGACATGAAAAACAGAAGGAAATTTTGTAGTGAACCAAAGATCAGACACTACCATATCTGTGGAAAGAATGGTATTATCATTCAAAGCAGGACGTCTTGCAACTAGACGTGGCACAGATGACGTGGCCCAATAAGGCTACTTGAGACCTGAAATTGTCTCATCTAAATATGACCCGAAATTCAATTGAACTAACGCGAACCTTGACTGACCAAAAGTTGACCCGGCCCAAGGTGACCAGCCAAAAACCAACCGATTTGAAATGGGTCTAAACTCAAAAGTGACCTAGTATGACCCGAGATGACTAGTATTAAGTCCTTAATATCACATCCATCAAAATAAAGAATTCATTGGTTAGAATGCTCTATACGGAGTAATAAATATTTAATTTTGTAATACGGAGTATATTCTTTGTTACTTGTTAGTCAAATTAGTACTACTACTAATTAAAGTGGTTTAACAATGACCCAAGAACAAACCGGCCCAATATGACCATACCCGAAAATGGACTCAACAACAAAACAACTGAAATTGACATGAAACCAAAAATGTCCACAAATGACTCAAACCTGCCCGAAATGTATGGTAGATCCGAAATGACAAGACTTAATTTACCCATTTGTCATCTCTACTAGCAACCAAGTAAAATGATCTTATATACGAGTAGTAAACATTATTCCGCCTTACTACATTTTAGTAAAAGATAATTCAGATATGGCTTGGACATCAAACCTGTGATTTCCGCTCATTCCTTATCTGTTCTTGCTGCTCACGAACTTTCATTTCATACCTGCAAATCACCGAGAAAATAATATAGTCTCTCCCATCCAACAAGGGACGGACCTAGGGATGCACATGGCACCTCAAGACTGCACCCTTAGGTTCTTGGAAACAAACTATCCAAAAAAAAAACAGTTCACGAATATTGTAAGCGCACCACAAAAGCTAGTAAAGTGATAGTTGCTCAATGATTTAATAATTATGGGTTTTGGGGACTTGCGGGGGTTCAGCCCCCCCCTTTCTTCTTTACTTCCCCAATGGAATGTATCGTATCTAGATTATCAATGTCAAGTTTTCTTCCATCCAATTATGTCGCTTTTGTTTTACTTTTATGTTGTACTCCGTATGTGTTAGTTATTATCAACCATTTGAAAGTAGCACCAGAAGTAGAGCCTGAGAGTATTTTGGAGCTGATGTTGTAGAGATCTTAGCCACCAAAATAAAACCTACAGTACTAAAAAATTTGTTTGTTTGGGTACTAAAAGCAGTCAGCTTCAAGAAGCAAAAACACAACTAGAGCACACAACTAAGCTCCTGACTTTTCTGATGTCCTCAACCAGAAGAATTATCGGGGCATGAGGTAGGAGAGAAGTGATCTCAGGTCCCAGTTTTAAGAACCTGTTTCCTTTCCAAAATGAGTTGAAATAGGACCCAAAGTCCGGTGGGATTGAACTGAATTGAATTGAATGGTGGGGCTGAACTTAATTGAAGAATTGCGCTAAAAAAGTTAGAAAGAACAGGACCTAGTGCAACAAATTATCCTTCAAAAGGAAGCACTTCTAGAGTAAGAAAGTAAACTAAACATAACCAGATCTAAAAGTCAATCACATACAATTTCGCACGCAGTAATTGAAGAGCACGACTTTTATTTCGAAGTTGTGTCCTTTCTTCTGTACAGAAAATACGAATTCCTGTAGGCTTGTGGAAAAGATCCACAGCTGTTTCCACTTTGTTGACATTCTGACCTGAAGAATAACATAATTGCATGAATACACCCAATGCTAAGATAATAGATAATATTAGATTAACAGAAAAAGAATGCGCTGAAAATCAAAAATTGATGGCATAGCATTAAATCTCGGCCTGAGACTGCTAGATAATGTGGTGATTATGGGCTCAAAATATGGTCGTGATAGCTTCAAAACCTTGATACTTTGGCTAAGCTTTGTATCATGGCTGATATTATCAACCATATCCAATAGTGTTATGACCTGATTATATTACAGATAAAAGTACAGCCAATGATACCTCCAGCGCCTCCCGATCTTGCTGTAGTAAGTTCAATATCTTTCGGATCAATAACAACGTCAACTTCATCAGCCTGGAAAGAGAGAATCATAAAAAAGAGATATAGACGATTCACATTTTTAAAGAACAAACAGGGAACTTCTTATGGGGCTGGGTGTGGGGTGGTTGTTGGTAGGCTGAGATGGCGGGTGGTGGTCAGTTGGTGTATGTTGGGTGATGATGTAGGTGGTTGGCGAGTGGTTGGACCGGGTTGTTATAGTAGGCCGACGACGGGGGCGTCCTGATCAGGTGGTGGGCTGGGCGTGGCTTTGGGTTTACTTTTATTTAATTTAATTCTTTTTGAGTAATTGTATTGTATATTTGTATTACTTATTCAATAATTGCAATACCGAGCTTTAAAATGATTTTTTAATTCATTCACATTTTTGGGGGCTGGTGGTTCGCTCATGTCACTGTTTCCTTTTCCAGTTTTCCCTGTAAAATTGAATGGTAGAGCCGCAAAGGGTACAAGTGAGAGGGGCAAAGTTGGAATAACCGTGTATGATATTAGTAAATGATAGGAATGATTTAACAACCCCCAAGAAAAACTAGACACAGAAAAGGGGAATAAAAGAAATATGGTGAAAAAAGTGAAACTGGAGGGTAAGTGGTGGAAAACCTTAAGGAAAAATAGGAAGTGGAAGGGAAGAAAAAAAAGTTAGCATGAATTAGAGAGTTCCGAAGCAGGGGGAAAGGGTGTTTGGGGGGGGAGGGGGGGGGGGGGGGGGCGGTCAGAAGTAGGACAAAACTCAGGAAAGACAACAAAGAACAGATGTCCATCGTGAATTTAAGTTTAATGGCATACATTCACACAAAGATTATGACGCCTTCAGGTATTCGGGTAAATGAAGGAAAGCTTGGTATCATGATAAACGGTAAGCAGAAGCTTTAGGTGCTTTCTATCCACATTTTTTTCCAAGAGAACTTTTATAAGTGGTCAAATATATCAAATAAAGATCTGCTTGATAAAGCTTCTTTAATTTACATTTATCTAAAGACCAGAAATATAGAGTACGAGTTTGCAGTAGTTCAAGATAGCTGATTCAAAATTTAGATCAAAAGAAACATACCTCAGGCATGATAGCCACAGTTGCAGTTGACGTGTGCACACGGCCTTGGGTTTCTGTCAGAGGAACTCGTTGAACACGATGCACACCAGACTCGTATTTCAATTTGCTATACACTCGATTTCCTTTTATCTCCATCACAAATGTCTTGTATCCACCTTTTTCAGCCTTTACCATAACAGGACTTTGTCATTGTATACAAATGACTAATCAAAATTCAGACTGAAAAAAAATGTTTACCTCTGAGAATGATATTGGCGTAAACTTCCATGAATTTCGTTCACTGTATTTTTCATACATGTGCACCTATAATACATAAATATTTGCAAACTCGTTGACTGCAACAACAAGTCATTTCATAAATTTATGAAGCTAATATACTTTTATGGAGTGTCTTGACTCTTGACGAACAAAGTGGACACAACATGACAAAAGTCGCTCTTTACAAAAGTTATGCAAGATTGAAACTATAAATTTAAAATTTTTAAAAATGGACAAAGAAGAGATAAAATTCACGTGAAGATTAGCGACATTTTTTGTGGCTTTTATGGCCAACACTTACCCATCAATTACGCCCAAGTGGATCATCTTTTTATTTCTCTCCCTCTCCTGTGGGTATGTCAGTGTCGTGTCTACCACGAGTCACGTGTCGTGTAGTCGTGTGTACCGCGTGTCATGTCGGACACGGGACACGTCTGGAATCTGGCGTGTCCAACACAGTTTAGTAATATATTTTTAGATATATTTCCCAAAAGATCCCTTCGAACTACTCACATAGGTGATATTAATGATACACTACATGAAGCAACATGCTTTCTGTCCAGCCTAAGTGCACATATCTTCAAACCAAGAGACAGAAGTAGACACATCATAGGAGAAAAGAGATGTACCTACAAGATCACCAGCCCATATTCCAGCTTCATCTCCCCCTGTTCCAGCTCGTACTGAAAATGAATCACACAATAGATTAATTACTCCCTCCATTTTCTTATTTTCTTCCCACTTCATTAAAATACTTCACTGATATAATAGAGAAGTTAGAAGAAATCAAAAAAATGGAGGTGGTATATTCTATCAAATATTGTTATTCGATCGCCATCTCCGGAAATATCCACCCTTTGTTTGCAATTTCTAACTTAATCTTATTTACTTTATTTTTGTTAATTATTGTTGATTTGTATTAGTTAACTTACAAATAATTTGTTAATAAATTAATTTGTTAATTAAAATAAATTGATAATTGTTAATTAAGTCGTTAATTAAATTGATAATCTAATTGTTAATTAACTTGGTAATCTTATTGTTAATTAGCTTCACTCAAATTGTACTTCTACAAGGTTGTGATAGCCTCGTCATCGTACTTGTCTAAACATGCAAAAATAGGTAAAACTTAGTTGAAAAGAGCACACCCTTGAAAATTTTATATTTTACCTTCGAGCATTATATTCCGATCATTAAGAGGATCAGCCGGAAGAAGCAGCAACTGTTCACAGTTCAAATAGTTAGAAATACAGTATTTCGAAGAAGTAAGGCAAACTATATGTTAAATGATTTTGAAGAGAATCAACAATAGCTTTAGCCTTTGCAAACTGCTAAGAAAGGGAAGGAAATATACAAAAACAGAAGACATTTCCAACCCTGTTGGAGGATGAGGATTGGAGTAAAGCCGTAGAGGGGCATACCTTTAGCTTCTCCTCAAGCTCTTGGAGTTGTTTGGTCAAAGTCTCAACTTCACTTGCAATCATTTGTGCCATATCTTCATCAATGCCCTCCTCCTTGGTTAATACTGGCAAAACAAACGAGTTTTAGCAATCTGTGATATTGGAAGTTCATATCAAATTTGAAGATCTGGAAAGGAAATACCTTTGGCCTCTTCTAATTGCTTCTCACATTCCTTAAAATTTCCAAATGTTGTGATGACCTGAATATTTTGTTTATAAGAGAAAAAAATTTCAGACATGAGCTAGGATTAAGTTTAAAAAAAAAAAACTACGGAATAACATTTAAATTATAGAACCGTGCATACCACATCAAGTTCTGACATATACTGCGCAAGCTTTTGGTATTCACTGGGATTTGAGATAACATCCGGGTCAGCAAGCTTCACCTGTCTCGGGAATTTTGAATTTAAATACAAAAGCATATACAGCGAACTAATCTAGGAAGCTGCTATAGTGAGAAGTCCTTAACCATGTAGTAAAATCCAATTCTCTTGACTCCAAACTGAGTTTCCAGTCAAAATATTTAAATGGGTTAATGCTTTTCCTTGTTTGTTCATGCAACGAAGAGACATACCCTCACCGTGAAATGAGAAGTTGAAACTAAAAAAATGATGGAAGCTGAACATAAAAGTGAAATATAAGAGGCATGCATCTATCTAGCTACGGATGGGAAACTAATCAGGTAATGAACATAACAAAATCTCAAACACTGTGTACGCTGATGAATGGTAAAGATATACTCCGTGGTATTTGGTTGCTTGGGTGTACACTCGACAGCGTCTCATTAGCTTATCATATTTATTTATTTATTGGGTTAATTATCAAGATTTATTCTTGGGTTTAGCAGGCTTCAGACCTTATTCTGCTCTGATGTATTAAGTATTAACAAATGTGGACAAAATTGTTGAATTAAAGGGCCAATAGTAACTATGCTTCAGTTTCAGGGTTTAGGGAATGCTAAGACAACAACAATAATAGAAAGATAATGAAATGAAATGAAATGAAATTCATACGGATAATTCTTTCCAGGTCTTCTCAGCAGATTCCAATTTGGTAATGAGATACGGCTCCTGGAAACAATGAAGAAATCGTATCGTAATTAGAAAGGAAAGGAAATATGATATGATATGATATGATATGGTATGATAGGAAAGGAGGGGAAAGCAGTACAGCCATGCAAATGAGGGATGGGCTACGACGACGGCGGGAAGGTGGGAGAGGGCATGTAAGTGCGGGAGTTGTGAAGCAGTAGCGCTTCCATGGTGGATGAAGCCCCCCGACATTCAACAAGCTACTACTACTGGATAATAAGTTGCTGCTGCTGTTCATGGCTTCCAAGAAGATAAGGGAGGGAGTGTGGAGTCGCGATTGATGTTAGATGGAGTAATAACCGGTAGGAGGAATGACGTTGGATACCTTTCGGCTCCTCGTCCGTTCCTCAGAAGTAAGTGTCAAGTTAATTGGGTCACCGTCCATTTTTTCTATTTATTTCACTTTATTTATCTTGACCCATCTATATCCTCCTATACAGAAGGTCACCCAATTATTTCTCACTTTCCAACCTATCCAATTATTTTCAAATCCTCACCTCACCAAAATCTCTCTTACTTTTACAATATTAACAAATTATAAATAAATTAAATCTCAATTTTTATAATTTCGTAAATATCATAATGAAAAACAATTGCTCGAATAAGTTAAGTATTTTAATTTTACTTCGGATATTATGTGTTCCGGTATTGGAATCAATTAACCCGACCTTGGACTCGGGTCCTTTGAATACGATGTTATTGGTGTGACAATTAACTTGATGTCCTTTGCCCTCTCCTTCTTCTCACTCCGTCGGTCGGACTTTCCCGGCGAGACGGCCTACTCCCTGCACAATGAACGCATAGGGCCTCGGAGCTGTCCGAGGGAACCCTCTCCGATGCCTAAGTCAGTCCGTGAATGCCTTGATGAACCTAGTTCGTGAGGAGTTAGGTGGCGTTTTTAGAGTGAGAATCTAGAGAGAGAAAATCCAACCATTTGAATGTGGGAGGAGGAAAGTATTTATACCTTCCTCCAAGAGAGAGAAAAGAGAGGGAAAAGAGCGGGAAAATGAGTGGACGGCAGAGTGACACGTGGATCTGTCTTGTCCACTCATTCTCCCTTACCTTAGGTGAAATGACGGAGGGGCCCCTGGCTTCCCCCATCCCTGCTGAAGGTGGGGGCGCCTTGGAGGCAGGAAGGCAGGGGGCTTGACTGCCCTGCTCGGCGGATGGCGAGGCCCTGATGGGCAGGCGAGCACTTTCGAGGCTCTTCACCAGGGTTATCCTGGTAACCCTTCGCTAATTGGCCTGCAGGGCAGGCCTCTTCATGTTCATGGGTCAGGTCGACCCGGGGCCTTCTTGGCAGGCGTCTCGGGTCGGGGCACCGACCCCCATCAATTGGCCCTCGCCGACTGGGGGGAAGCAGGGCTTACCCCTGGGCCCTGGCATGCGAATTCTTAATTCAAATGGTGGGAGGTTGACCTCTTGAGTCCTATGCTTGCATTAAATGCGCTGCATGTTCCCGAGGTAGGGAGCTCAACTGTTTTGAGCATGCAAAGAGTTGGAATGTCTGTTCTCATGATTATATTCCTCGTAGAGTGGCCTTTTCGAGCAGTGTGCCAGGCCGGTGATTGGCTTTCCCCCCTACAGAGGTGGTTGGGACGCCATTGATGCCATGTTTTTCTTTGTATAAATTCCGGCTTTCTTCACCATTTTCGCAACTCTTCTTCAATTTTCTTCCACCTCTTTTTCAAAGAAGCATGTCTTGGATTACGAAAATAGTTTTTCATTGTGGGGTTTATGTGGTTGTTCGTCGTTTTAGGAGGAGCTGGAGGTTGAGGTACCCCAGGGCAGCCTTTCTGGCCCTGCGCCGCAGCAGGCGGCCTCGAACTCGCTCTTCTCAGAATGCAAAGAGGGCTTCTGCTAGGGCAGGGAAGCGCCCGGCGAAACCTTCATCCCCAGCTGGGCCCATGTCTAAGCGCTGCTCCCAGGCGGGAGGCTGCTTTGACCGGGGGTGTTACCGGTGCTTTCCCTGGCTGCATCCGGAGCAGTTTGATCCCAACTGTCCTGAGCTGAACTCTTCTCTGGAGTCAGGCCCTTCCTCTCCCCTGGTGAGGAAGGTGGGTTGTGGTTCTTGTGACGATGTCCAGGCAGTCCCTTATGGCAGGGACTGGGATATTAGCAGTCATGATTATGGGGATAGTGAAGGCCAGGGTTACTCCTCTGGCAGGGATGAAGATGGAAGCTATGATGACCCTTTCAAAGACTCCGACGGCTGGGACTGGCCTGGGGGTCTGACGTCGAAGGTCATGACAGCCCTGGGGACTACTCTCCGGGCTTTGATGATGACTAAGCCTGCTTAGGTTATGCAGGCAGGTTGAGCCAAATTTTCAGGCTCTTTTTGTAATTTACTCTTCCTGTCCAGTTTGTAACTCGGCCCTTTTTTGGGCTTTCTCTAATGAAAAGATCAGGCATGCTTTTATTTGTGTGGTTTTGTTTTTTTTTTTTTTTTGACTGGACGGATGGACGAATGACATCACATAATGATTAACTCTTCTAACCCCCTCGTTGCCTTTTCGAGGCTTCTTGGGAAATGGTGGGTGGCTGGGTTTTGAAAGTGTGACACATGGGGGTTTCTTGGGAAGGTTTTCGAGGTGGGCGACTCTTTATCTGCCCAAGCCTATAAAAGCACATCTTCTCCTCCTGTTCCCCGTTTTACACTTTTACCAACCCAAACAACTCTTAATTCACAATCTTCCCTCGCTAAAAACGTTCCAGACTGAGGAACTACTTTCTTTGCGCCTTCGTCTGATCGGCTATCGATTTTAGGTCAAAATCTTCTCTTCAATCTTCGTTTTTCTTTCAATTCTTCGCTTTTATTCTCCCTAGTCATCATGAGCGGCCGTCGAGTTCGTATTTTAGATTTTACTAGCCCCTCTGCTGAACGGCAGAGGGTAGAGATAGTAGGGTTGGGACTGACCTGGCCTCCTCCTCTGGGGGGGCCTAGCACTAGGGTGGCCGAGGAGGATTGCCCGGACGGGGATGCCAACTCTCCGGACCTCGCCCCCTTTGATGTCATCGACTCTGATGACGAGGCGAGGGAGGTTGACCCTTCAACCATCGCCGGTCCACTTATCCCTAGGGAGAGAGGGAGGACCTATTACTTAGATAAGCCCAAGTATCAGGTTCCTCTGAAAACTTACCCTGACGCCAAGAGCAGAGATTTGATTTTAGAGAAAAATACTGCTGAGGCCATTGCTGAATTTTACAATTTTTGGGGAGGGCTACACGATAATTGTCCCTGATGAGAAGGATATTGTATGTAATCCCCCCGATGGCTGTATAGCCGTTTATCTTAAATGCTTAGAGTTTGGATTGCGTTTCTCCCTGCATCCCTTTCTAGAGGAAGCATTTAGGCGAATGAACGTGGCCATCGCCCAGTTGACCGCCATGGCAGTTAGGTCGCTGATATCTTACACGTGGACCTGCCTGTTCCATGGTGATGAGCCTTCAATCGACGCTTTGAGGTTCATGGTTGGCCTACATACACATGGTGAATGAACGTGGCCATCGCCCAGTTGACCGCCATGGCAGTTAGGTCGCTGATATCTTACACGTGGACCTGCCTGTTCCATGGTGATGAGCCTTCAATCGACGCTCTGAGGTTCATGGTTGGCCTACACATGGTGGCCTCTGGGAGTGAGGGCTCCCCTGGATATTGGTCCATCCAGAGGCAGAAGGGGTACACTCTGGTATGGCCAGTTTTAGATAGCCTGAAAGACTGGAAGAACAACTTCCTTTATGTACACAGTGCCACAGGATGGAAGATTCCCCGACACTTCAGGAATCACGTTCATACAAGACTGGAAACTCGCCAGGAGTACCATCCTGGTGTTGGGGGGAGGGCTCTTGAGGTGAAACTGAGGAAAAAGGACGAGGATCTAGTGAAGAAATTCGCCGCTTATGTGGACAGATCGGGCGTATGTGACCCTAGTTTCGGGCTCCCCCATGCGGAGCTCATTACTACTGATAAATATTTGACCCGAGTGGGCATGAATCTTGGCCTTGATAGAGGTAGTTCAGGGATATTACAGGTCTTCTCTTGCTTCCCCCCGTCCCCCTTAGTAGTTTTCCGACTAATTCTTCTTTTGCCCCGCAGATCTTGCCACTCGAACCTGGACAAGGAAGGAGGTGAGGCATCTCGGTTTGGACGACGATTTCGTTATTGTTGAAAGGCGTCCCTCCCTTCCTTCCAACTTCAAGAAGGGTGAGAAGAACTTGATGAAGTACTTGAAGGGCATCCCAGCCAACAGAGCGAGACTTCCTCCTCCCCCCAGGCTTCCGCCTGCAAAGCCGACGATCCCCTCTACCCGCGGCGTGGAGACGATGACGGCTGCCTCGGAGGCCACCCCTTCTCCCGCCAGCAAGCAGGGTGGTTCCCCTACAGGGACTCGCACTCCCCTGGGACCTCAGCCTGCCGGTTCTGAGGAAACCGGGGAAAGCGTCCCTCTGGAGCTGACTAGGAAGAGGAGCAGGGAGCCCACAAATGATGCGCATGTGGTAGATCTAGAGACTGACACGCCTGATCCTAAGCGTCTCGCTCATGAAGTCCCAGGCACCCTCTTCTCAGAGGAGAACACTGAGTTCCACTATACTGTTGGCGATAGTTTGGACGTTTCGGCCCTGCTCTCTGATTCTGGCGCTGTCTTAGCGGATCACCTCACCAAATCTGTAACCTCCACTACCAACCAGGTGATCCAGTACATCCAACGGACTTCCCGGGTCTTTCAGGCCTCTGCTGAACTGGCGGCTCTTAGTCGCCTGAGCGACGAGGAATTGGCCATTACTCCCAGAGTTCCCCCCTCTGATCGCCTGGCCATGGTTGAAAGGGACGTCACCCTTATCACCAGTTTGAAAGACCAGCTGGCGAGGCAGGAGGGCGATCTGGAGGAAGCCAAAGGTTAGGCGGCCCACTGGAAACTCCAGGGCGAAAGAGCTGTCAGGGAGGCGTCCAACCTGAAGGAGGAGCTAAGAAAGGCCAGGCAGGCCGCTGTCGAGTTGGAGCATGCTAAGAAGGCGATGGCTGAGCTAGAGCATGTAAGGAGAAAAGCAATTGACTTAGAGGAGCGCCTGTCCAAAGCCGATTCAGACCTTCAGAAGACCCAAGGTGACTTGACGGCAAAGGGCGAGGAGTGGCAGAAGGAGAAAAACAATATAATTCAGGAGGCCGAAGCTGCAGTGGTGAAAGGCTTTAAGGATGGCGCCAACTCTTCTCTGCAGCTTGTCATGGAAGTTATCAGAGAGATGTTTCCAGACTTTAATGAGGATGCCTTCAGAGACCTTTATGCTGCCAAGAATGAGGCCCGGTCAACTAGGTCACCTGAGGAGGCTACAGGGCCTGGGCAAGATGCCCCTGGTGCCTAACATGCAGGGCAGTCGTCCTCAGAGGGCTCCTATCTTTATCCTGCTGCGCCTTTGCTCCCTTGTTGATTTTCTAATCTTTTTGCACGCCGGGCCCTGATGTGGCCGGCTGCCATTTTGGTGTAATGTTAACTCTTTTGCTTACGGATTTTATCGTCTTCTTGTAAAGACTCTTTTATTTGTTTATGAACATATCTATTTTGTTGTTTACTTTGCCTGCTTTTCTTTCAAAGTCAGGTCCAGCCCTGGCTTCTGATCGAAGTCCAAGGAGCCTGCCCCCTACCTGCCCAGAGGTAGGCAGGAGGACTTAAGTGTTTTTTATACAAGGTTGGGGGATGCCCCCAGTCCTTGTTTGTTCAGGGGGCCTGCCCCCTGCCTGCTCAGAGGCAGGCAGGAGGGCTTAACGTTTTTTATACAAGGTTAGGGGATGCCCCCAGTCCTTGTTCATTCGGCGCGTGGGGCCCGACCCGTCCCTGGCTTCTGGTCGAAGTCCAGGGGGCCTGCCCCCTGCCTGCCCAGAGGCAGACAGGAGGACTTAGCGTTTTTTATACAAGGTTATTGGGGGATGGCCCCAGTCCTTGTTCATTCGGCGCATGGGGCCCGGCCTGGCCCTGGCTTCTGGTCGAAGTCCAGGGGGCCTGCCCCTGCCTGCCCAGAGGCAGACAGGAGGACTTAGCGTTTTTTATACAAGGTTGGGGGATGCCCCCAGTCCTTGTTCATTCGGCGCATGGGGCCCGGCCTGGCCTTGGCTTCTGGTCGAAGTCCAGGGGGCCTACCCCCTGCCTGCCCGGAGGCAGACAGGAGGACTTGGGATTTTGTTGGGCTGTTCATTTTTCCTGGGTCTGGCAACAGGAGGGCCTCCCCTATTGCCCCCTGCTCGTTTGTGCGGGAAAAATACGAATTTGAACGGATAACGAGTATAAACTTCAGATCTTTTCATTTCAAAAAATATCCTTAACATATTTGTGGTCGGAGCCATCGACATTCTATTCTGACCGTTCTCTGCCAATTTTCGGGAAATAGCAAAAAGAAAGAAAATCCTTTAATCTTCTTGTGCTCAGACATAGTATTTCTTCAGGGTGTCTATGTTCCAATGGGCAGCCAACTCCTGGCCTTCAAGATTGGCAATTTTGTAGGTACCTGGCCCCATAATCCGGGTTACCTCATACGGGCCTTCTCAGTTGGCACTCAGCTTCCCATGCTCTCTTGACCTTCCCACCGCCTACGTTTTTCTTAAGACTAAGTCCCCTACTTGGAAACTCCGTTCATTCACTCTCTTGTTGTACGCTTTCCTCATTCGCTGCTGGTAGGCGGCTATGTTAACGTCAGCCTCTTGTCTTACTTCACTGACCAGGTCCAGGGCTTCAGTCATCGCTGCTTCATTATCCGCCCTGTTATACTGCTGGGATCGCAGGGTGGGGATCCTTGCTTCGTTGGCCGTGGAGGACCCATCTGTGTATACTACCCATTCTCCTGCAGGGAGGTCATCCTCTTCTAAGTGAGAACACTCGGCCAGGAAATCCGCTAGAGCCTGCGCCTTGATGGCGGTCCTGGACTGGTATGATATTCCCAGCCCGCTCAATTCGATGGCCCATTTTAGCAACCTCCCAGACTTCTCAAACTTCTCCAGTACCTTTTCCAGAGGTTGGTCGGTTAGCACTACGACGGGATGCCGTTAAAGTATGGCCTGAGTTTTCTGGCTGCGATAACGACCGCGTAGGCTGCTTTCTCGACCACCGGTTAGTTTCTTTCTGCTGCCCCCAGGGCATGACTTACGAAATATATGGGCTGCTGGGCACTAACATCTTATCTCAAGATCACCGCGCTCACCATCGAATTGGTTACGGCGATATAGAGGAAGAGCTTCTCCCCTGCTACTGGTCTTGCCAGGGTGGGGAGTTTCTTCAAATGCACCTTTAGTTGCTCAAAAGCTTCTCGTTGTTCGTCCTCCCATTCGAATTGCTTATTTCCTTTTAAGATTTTGAAGAATGGGGTTGATTTATCTGCTGACATGGCGATGAAGCGCGCCAGGGCAGCCATCCTGCCCGTCAGGCGCTGGATGTCTCTTATGGTTTTGGGTTCTGGGAGATCCAAGACCACTTGGACCTTCTCAGGGTTGGCGTCTATCCCTTTGGAGCTGACAAGGAAGCCCAGGAACTTACCAGAATGAACCCCGAACGTACACTTTTTTGGGTTGAGTTTCAGTTTGTAGGCACGCAGGGATGAAAAAGTCTCTTGCAGATCCATCAGGTGTTCACTGTCTCCCTTACTTTTTACTATAGCGTCGTCGACGTAAGCCTCTAAGTTCCTCCCTTTCTGGTCTTCGAAGACTTTGTCGACTAACCTTTGGTAGGTGGCGCCTGTGTTCTTCAGCCCGAATGACATCATTTTATACATATAAGTGTCGGAGCTGGTAATGAAGGCACACTTTACCCTGTCGGGCTGCCAAAGATACACCTGATAGTACCTTGAAAAGGCATCCAGAAAACTCAGCATAGAGTACCCACTAGTGGCGTCTACTAGCTAGTCTATTCTTGGGAGGGGGTAGCAGTCCTTCGGGCAGGCTTTGTTTAGGTTTGTGAAGTCTACGCACATCCTCCATGCACCCGACGACTTCTTAACCATTACGACGTTCGCCAGCCATTCAGGGTAGTCGCAGATTTCTATGAAATCTGCCTTCAAAAGTTTTTCTATTTCCTCCTTGATAGCCAGGTCCTTCTCCGCAGACATATTTCTCTTCTTCTGCTTCACAGGACAAGCCTCTGGACTCACGTTCAGCCTGTGAACGATGTGAGCCGGGTCGACTCCCGGCATTTCATCCGCCGAGTAGGCAAACACGTCCCTGTTGTCTCTAAGGACCCTGATCAGCTCCGCTTGGTAGGACTCTTCCAGATCAGCCCCTATAAGGACCTGTCTTCCTGGCTCCAGGTCCACCAACATACTTTCCCCCCCATGTTCAAGGTGGTTAGCCGCCTGCTGGCCGGCTGGAATCTCTCCGTCTCTGCTGGGGGAACTATCAGCTTTTCTTTTTCCTTTTCTCTCGGTCTCATGGGTCTGCAAGGCTACAGTGTAACAGTGTCTGGCTGATTCTTGATCCCCATGTACCTTTCCCTCCATGCCAAAGTCTGCCACGTAGGCTACTGTGAGGGCCCTGATCGATATGGCGGCTTCAATTTCATCCAAGGTGGCTCTGCCTATCAGGGCGTTGTAGGCAGATTTTGCGTCTACCACAACAAATGATGCCCTGACATTCCTGGCAGAGGTCCCTTCTCCGAATGTTACTGGCAAATCTATAATTCCCATGGGAAGCACGCCTGCCCCGCTGAACCCGTATAATGATCCCGGGGCAGGTTTCAGGTGTCTTTTCTCCAGACCCATTTTCTCGAAGGCGTCCTTGTATAATAAGTTCGTGTATGCACCAGTATCCACCATGCATCTTCTTACGATGTGATTACTAATTTCGAGGGACAGCACCAAGGGATCACTGTGGGGGTATATTACTCGCCCTGCATCCTCAGGGGTGATGCTCAGGGTCATACCCTTTGGACTTCCTGCCCTTTCAGCGTAGCAGATTTGATTTCTCAATTCGCGGATATGCCTTTTCTGGCCTCTCATGCTTGTCTGGCTCTATGCATCCCTGATATCACGTGGATTATCAGGCGGTTTTGCGCCGAGCCTTAAGGCTTTTCCACTGTTTCTTTCTGGATTTTGTTCCTTGCTGCATAGTTGCTCAGCCAGCCATTCCTGATGAGCTTCTCGATCTCGTCTTTCAGGTGGCAGCATTCTTCGGTGGTATGCCCCACACAGTCATGGAACGTACAAAACTTCTTCGGGTTCCCCTTTGGGGTGCGTGGCTTACTCGGGCGATTCCATTTAGCTGTCTCCTTTTCTAGCTCGAAAATTTCCGCCCTGGATTTGTTGAGAGCCGTATAGCTGTCAAATCTGGGCTGGTAAGCCACGCACTCCTTCCTGGGGGTATCTCCTTCTTCGGCTCTCTGCTTCTCTGCCTCGGCTTCGCCGCGACCACCCTGCGGTCCCCCTGCTGCCTGGTAGGGCCTGCGGGGGTATCCGGCAGGCTGTGGAACTCCTCCTGCAGCATGAAACCTTCAGCAATTTTTCGAGCCTTGGTCAGAGTTTCCGGCTGGGCCCTGATCATCTGATTCTTCATTTCTCCAGGGAGCAGAGAGTTGGTTAGCGCATATGTTCCCGTTGCGTCATCTATTTCTTTGACCTGCTGGAAGGATAAGTCAAATCTCTTCAGGTACTCCCCGACGATCTCGCCCTTCCTCTGCCTAAGGGTCATTAAGTCAAACCGGGTAAGACGGCGTCTCTTGTTTCCAGCATACTGATCTAGGAAGGCCTCTGCCAGCTCGATGAAAAAGCTGATCGAACCCCGCGGCAAGTCCCTGAACCAACCCTGGGCCAGACCCACCAGGGTGGTGGGAAAGATCTTGCACCAGACTGCGTCGTTGGCATCGTACATGCCCATATGACTCTCATACGCAGCCAAGTGGTCTTCCGGGTCAGTGGTGGCGTCGAACTTGACAGATGGCATCTTGATTTTTGGAATAGGGTACCCCTGCACTTCTGGATGAAGCGGGGTCTTGGTAGGCCTTCCTGCCATCCTCGACCTGCTCCCTGTGGAGTGGTAACCGTGATCCCCCCATCTATCAGGGGTCGGTTTCCTACTGCCAGGGGAGCGGTGTCTGGGCGGTTGCCTGCTAATCGCTTCGTCATCCCATCTATCAGGGGAGTGGTGTCGTGGGCGCTTCCTCTGGGCAGGCTCGAGATTGTCGCCCTGCCGATGTTTTGACCCGATAGGCTGCCCCTAATTAAGTCTTGACTGGAGGCTTTTAGACAGGCCCGGTGCTGGCTGTGAGTCTGCCACAGGCGTCAGCCTGGAGAAGACGTCGCCCTGTCTTTCTCCCAGGCGCTTAGATGCAGGCTCTCTATGCCTCATCCGGTCCTGGAGGTCTTGGGACAAACCCCTTCTATCACGGGCAGCGATGGACTCTGTTGTGTGTATAGAGAACGCCTTTTGCTGAGCAGGCTGCTCCTGGTTGCCTGCTGTAATGCGCCTCTGCACTTGCGCATACACTTGAGCTGTTTTCTTTGCCTTCCTTTGGATCTTTCTGGGGGCGGTTCGCTTTGAGCCCCCAGTTCCTTCTCCACTTTCGAAGTGAAGCTGTCTGGGGGTCGTGGCGACCCTGCCTACCAGATCCTCCGGAGTAAATTCCTGGTTAAGCATTGCCGAGAAGAAGGCTGCCGTTTGCGCCATCTGAGCGGGGGTGAGGTTTAAGGTTTGCCTCGGATGTGCCCCCTGCCCAGCTGCGATAGCGGTATCCTTGTCGGGCGCTTCGTGGAGACTCGCCCGCCCTACTCCCGGGAACGTGGCAGCGGGCGTTTTCTCCGGGAACGGCATGCCGTATAGGGGTGCCGTTGGTGGCACTGTCGGGCCCGTTCCTGAACTGGCGTCAACGATTTCAGGCATGATTTGTTATAACTGGTTGATTTCCTGTGGGTAACTCGTAGGTACAACCGGATTTCTTCCCCACAGACGGCGCCAAATTGTTCCGGTATTGGAATCAATTAACCCGACCTTGGACTCGGGTCCTTTGAATACGATGTTATTGGTGTGATAATTAACTTGATGTCCTTAGCCATCTCCTTCCTCTCACTCCGTTGGTCGGACTTTCCCGGCGAGACGGCCTGCTCCCTGCACAATGAACGCACAGGGCCTCGGAGGTGTCCGAGGGAACCCTCTCCGATGCCTAAGTCAGTCCGTGAATGCCTTGATGAACCTAGTTCGTGAGGAGCTAGGTGGCGTTTTTAGAGTGAGAATCTAGAGAGAGAAAATCCAACCATTTGAATGTGGGAGGAGGAAAGTATTTATACCTTCCTCCAAGAGAGAGAAAAGAGAGGGAAAAGAGCGGGAAAATGAGTGGACGGCAGAGTGACACGTGGATCTGTCTTGTCCACTCATTCTCCCTTACCTTAGGCGAAATGACGGAGGGGCCCCTGGCTTCCCCCATCCCTGCTGAAGGTGGGGGCGCCTTGGAGGCAGGCAGGCAGGGGGCTTGACTGCCCTGCTCGGCAGATGGCGAGGCCCTGATGGGCAGGCGAGCACTTTCGAGGCTCTTCACCAGGGTTATCCTGGTAACCCTTCGCTAATTGGCCTGCATGGGTCGGGCGGGGTCGACCCGGGGCCTTTGATGCACGCGGGATTGTCGCCTATCCAACGCGGTCAAACAATATTTATAACCCCGGAATACTACTACTACGTAGTAGCGGTAAGTCAGGGATCGATCCACAGGGACGGTCGAGGGGTAGTTGGTCAAGTCAATGTCTAGGAGTGATTGAGTTGAGAAGGGGGGTTTGGTTGAGTCGAGCTAGATTTACTAAATGAGCTTATGTGATTAAGGTGGGAAACTATCGATGGGAAAGGCGTTAGGGAGAGTCGGGGAATCGGAAATAAGGACAAGTTTCTAGTTATGCAAGAATTATCACAAGATGTATAAGGGAGGTTCAACCTTTCGGTTTCCCTACCAACCAAGTCTAAGCCCGCTTTCGCGACGAATAAACTACGGTCTCTAGACGGAATTACCCAAATCTCGAGTTTCCCCATATTGGTCCGAGAGAGTCAAGTCAACCTAGGTGATCAAGCTAAGTCAAACATAACACAATAATCCCATCAAGACAATATCACCCTCAAATGCAATAATCTCACAAAAGATGAAATCTTTATCTATTATTCCTCCTCCCCTAACCCCCTAACAAAGAGATCTACTCACTAATCATGGTAGTTAACAACAAAGCATTTACTAAGAAGAAAATAATTGAAGCATTCATAAAAACTACACTAACAAATATATTAATGGAGAAAAGGGAGAGGAAAGAATTTTACCAACAATGAAGGAATCTAAAGAGAAAGAAGAAGATTAATAATAATAAAGATTGAATCTTGAGAGAAATACACAAGAATTTGTCACTAATCCATGCATAAATCTTCAATCTTCAATAAGAGAAATAAGAATCTTCAAGAAAATAAGACAAGGGTTTTGTCACATAAACCCTTGTAAAACCCTTGAATCTTCAATAATAAAACCAATTCTTCAATAAAGATGGCAACTTTACTACTAATAATGGAGTAATTATATTAGTGTTGGATAGATCTATTAATTATTTTAGAGAATTTTCTAAGATAGCTTTTACTACAAACTACTATTGCTACTACAATGGAGGTTTTCTATCCTACTCCTAAGAGGCACACTTAAGGCTCACTTTGGCTCTAAACCCTAGGAGGGATATATATAGAGTTGCTTAATGGGTTGCACAAACTTCAAGGCCCAAATCCGATTTCTCTTCATTTTGCTAGACCATCACCCTTTGCATCTTCATGGGGTGAAATTTCGCCCCGCGGCTTGATGTAATAATCCCACCGGGTGAAATTTTCTTCGTTTTTCGCTTTTCGACCCGTCTTCACCATCGGGCGAAATTTCACCCGGTGGGCGAAATTTCGCCCAGTCAAGTTGCCCAGTCATGTCGCCGTTAAAATCTTCGGGGATGAAAAGAAATGTCGTCGGGCGAAACTTCGCCCGGTGATGACTCACCGGGCGAAACTTCACCCGGTGGTCCATTGACTCTTTTCCGGTCTTTTTCTTCGTTGATCAGTTGGATTACTTGAACTTTCGGTTGTGTGCTTTGCTCTTGGACCGTATCTCTCTCATGCTCGTAGAAGCTCAAACACGTTTTTGGTCGAAAATCCTATCAAAATAGAGATACGCAAAATATGGCGATAATCGCACTCAAGTCTCACAAAAAACAGAGGAAAAACGGGTCTAAATGGGAGGAAAAATGGTCCAAATTTGGCATACAACAGCCTTCTTGGCAGGCGTCTCGGGTCGGGGCACCGACCCCCATCATTATGAAAAAAAAAATAATGACGGTAAAATTTTAAAATGTGAAAGACGATTTCAATCATAATTTTCATATGTAATATATTTAAAACATAATTCTACACTTAAAAAACACATACATAAGATTTAAAAAAACATGACTAATTTTATGAGCTAAAATAGCATGCAATACTAAAATACATCAAAAACTAATTTTAGTCACGAAAGTGTTGCCAAATATGTTCAATGAGATCATTTTTCAAAGCGATGTGAGTAGAACGATCGCGAACCTCGCCATGAATTTCTACGAATCGATCTTGAGCCGACCTTCAACGACGACAATATTCATACAAATCATCACTCGTTGAAGTTATATTATCTTCTTTGAACTCCGCGATTATGTTTTCATAATTAAGATATGTTTAACTATCATATTCATAATAATACAAGCTATAAGAACTTTCCCCATTATAGTTCGATCCCAAAGAAGACACGAGCGTTTAATAAACACAAATCGTGCTTGTAAGACGTCGAAAGCACGCTCAACATCTTTTCGACAACTCTCTTGTCGAGCTGCAAATAATCTATGCTTTTGAATTTGAGGCGCATTATTGATTTAACAAATGTTGCCCAACCCGGATATATACCATCCGCAAGATAATAACCCATGTTATACTCTTTACCATTTACCACAAAATTAATAGCTGGGGCAGAGTCTTCTAAAAGATCGTTAAATAGTGGAGAGCGTTGAAGAACATTAATATCATTTAGGGAACCTGGTGTACCAAAAAATGCATGCCATATCCATAAATCGTACGATGCGACAGCTTCCAAAATAATTGTTGGCTTTGAACTTCTCCCAGCATACCGTCCTGCCAAAGCGGTTGGACAATTTTTCCATTCCCAATGCATGCAATCAATGCAACCCAACATGCCCGGAAATCCACGAGTCTGTCCTATATGGAGTAACCTTGCTAAATCTTGAGCGTTGGGTTTGCGTAGATACTCCTCCCCAAAATTGAATATCACACCTTCTACGAACGATTTTAGAGAGTCTCTGACGGATGTGTCGCTCATACGCAAATATTCATCTACTGAATTAGTAGATGCATGAACCATATGCTAGAACTCTTAAAGCAGCTGTGCATCTTTCCAATGGTGAGAAACTAAGTCTTCCATTACCACCGGCTCGTTGTTGAAAAAATCGGTCATTGGCGGTAAGAGTATCAACTATGCGCATGAATACATGCTTGTGCATGCGAAATCTGCAGCGAAACAATTCCTCAAGATAAACAGGATCCATAAAGTAGTCGTTCCACAATTGGTTATGGCCGTCTTCACGGTTTCTCTCAATATTTTTCCTTGGCCGTCTAGGAGCATGAATTGGATGTTGTATATTTATGGAAACATATTCATTGATACGCTTGGCTATAAGGTTTTATAGTTGCTCAGATTGTTCATCCATTTCGTTTTCCCACTCGTAATCCGAAATTCTATTTTGATCGATGTTTTGGTAAAAATTTACCGGTTTTATGATTTCGGTTGCGGGTTAAAGCAATCGTCCTATCACTACGGATTGACGGAATAATAACGAATATGGTAAACGAGGGACAACGAAAGAAAAAGAATGACACACAAAGTTTTGGTGACGCGGAAACCCGATGTGGGAAAAACCGCGGGGGGAGTCGGAATCCCGCCAATATCCTACTATGACCAAAAGAATGACGAAAAGTATTAAAAATACAAGTGTTTGTGACTGATAATAATTAGCTATGGAGTACTATATTGCTCTTATGATTTTGCTTGATGGTAGTGTGCTGAGAGTATGTTGGATCTCTTTTTCCTTGGTCTTGTTTTGCTTTATATAATCGTTTTCTTCTTAGGGTTTTCCCCTGCCTACCTCTCCCTGATTCTCTCCTATTTTTCAGGGAGAGTCCCCTAGGTTTAGGATCTACTTTTGACTCTTTCTTCTGGTGTATTGGACTGATGCTTCTCAACGGGCTGCTACTTCTAATGGGCCGACTGGTGTTGCAGCATTCCTAAATGGCCCATTGCCTTATGTTGTTTTTGGATTCCGACTAGCCTAACGATTTTTAATTGTGTTGACTTTTGACTTCCGACTTTCAACTATCGACTCTCGTCTTTTGACCTTTCGATCTTTGACCTTTGACCTTTTAACCTTTCGACCTTTGACTTTTTGACCCTTGACCTTTTGACCTTTCATTTGTAATATGCCACGTCGTGGTTTGAGGATGCGGATTTTTATCCCGAACAAATGCCCCCAAATTCCCGAATAAGCTCATCTTAAGCGGGAATTTCCGTTTTCTTGGACTGTAGACGGTTTGCGTGACGATTGTTTCTTTGTCCCGACTATTCGGCCTAGACCCGTAGTAGAGGACATTTCGCAAGTAGCTCTATCCTTCCACAGGTGATCTTTCCTCTCCTCCCTCAGAAGAAGAAAAAAAAAGAGTCTGGTGAGAACACGTCTTCGGGTAAGATACGTCCATGCTGGGCTAAGTTTGCCTGATCTCGGATTTCCATGGTACTTATTTTCGCTTGTAACAACCCTAAATTTTCGCGACCAAAATAAAAATCCGAACAAAGAAAATTCAAAGTTATTACTCCGCACTTTGCTCATACAGCCAAGTGCAAGGCAAATAAAATAGTATAAATCAACCGAGAAAGAGATTTGATAGAAAATAATTGAAACGAAGTAAAATTTCGATAATTTAATTAAATGAAAACGTTGCAGCGGAAAACTTGAGTCTTACAAAATTTAAAATGATTTAAAACAATCTCAAACCAACAAGTCCAATATAAATATAGATAGCTCGGAGCCAAAGTTAAATAATTAAAATCTTTCCTCGCTCAGCAAAACCCGAAACCAGAATGCACCCATTTAGCATATCAAGTGTACCTATCAACTGTACCCAAAATAACGAATAGGTACAGGTTCCATCGGGGGAACAACCCAAAACAAAAGGACGTCAGCAAAATTGAGTAAAAGTACAATATAATGAAAACGTACACAGTAATTATAATTTGTAGTAAACTGAATCCAGAGTTAAAATTCACCATCTCAAAACCAAACCACAATACTTTAAAAACTCGTAGTCGAAATCAAAACCAACCAAAATATATTTTTCACCACCTGTGTGCCAAGGTCCTATCCTTGCACGGTCCAGAGGTAACCACCTGTGTTTAGCTAGACTCATAATAGTGCGCACTTCTCACATTTGGACAGTCAGTAGGATGAAGCTGCCAAAGGAGAAAGTCTAACTCCCTAGCGAGTGAGCGCCAGACAATCCCCACTCAAAAATTGTTTCGGGGCGAAGTCCAGGAACGTCTTAGACCCACCTTAAAACCGTCTAGACTACAGAACTCCCAGAGTCTGTTATAAGTTACCAAAATTTTTACCGAAACAATACCAATGCGTGACTCATGTCACAAGTTCAATATTTAAAATATTACGAGTATCATAAAAATTCACCATTGACAAAATAATTTATAAAACCGCTTTAAAAATATAATTTGAACCGAACATGCTCTTTACTTAAATGTGAAAAGGGTAAAACGTCCTTACCTCTCAAGACGGTCAAAACTCAGCTAGTATTAATCCAAAACTCTTCCTCCTCGAACCCACAAACTACAAATAATACAAACCGATTCAATGATCTAACCAAATAATCTCTTACGGTAACAAAGCCTATAATTTTAACTTATACTAGTAGGGCAAGTAGTAATGTAGTCCTCCTCTTAACCACCAAAGTCAAATGCTACACTCTAAATCCATATAATCCATTAAGCATCGAACTTATTCTTCCTCCAATGATACCATATTAATACTCCATATCAATATAAAATTACCTATACCCATGTGCCCTCTGCAAGAGCATATACATTAATCCCCTGCCAATCTATTTCTTCAATTATAGCCATCAAATCTTAACGCCATTTTTACGAAACCTTAAGATATTCACCAATAACATTGATTAACGGCTCTAATCTAGTAATCCCCAAACTAAACTGAGTCGTGTTAGCCTCGATATAATAGACTTCGACACAATAAAAGCACTACTAATCACCAAATCAATATTTGCGGAAAGACTCGGGTAGGCCGTACGGAAAGAGAACAACTAAAAGAATGGTTACCCTAAATCGTACGAAAACAGAGGACATTGTTATTCATTTACGACAACAAAACACCGTAAGACACCACGAACTAACCCTTGGTATTTTGATCTCTCGTAATATAAGACTCGCTAAGAAAATGTAGATGATTGAAGCTATGATTATTATAAGATCATTATAAATTTACAAACTTTAAAACACAAAGAAGTTTAATCACCTTATTGAAAGAAGATGGTGACGGACTCAATATACGGGGTAAGATGGGAAACGGAAGGCTTGAAACTCGGGGAAGAAGACAATCCAAAAACAGTGGGAAACTTGCTTGCTTTGGCGGCTGTCGAACAACGATGTTCTGGGTATCTGTATGAGAGACACGGAGGGTCTGGGTATATATGTGTGTGAGGGCAGGGGTAGGGTTACGTAAGGACTCTTAGGGGTTATGCCTTACTGTAATTTTTTTATTACAAGTCTTATTATTATACTACGGAGTATATTTTTGTTTGGGTCAAAGCCCAAGTTGAAATGAAATCGATCTAAAAAATTGAACGTTCCACTTTTAAAATAGACCGAAATCGATATAGTTTATGAAGGTCCAAAAATACTTTAAATTAAGAACTTTTCATACTTAAAACCCGATTCTTAAATAAAATAAATGACTTGGAAAAAGACGGGTGTTACAGACTTCCCTCCTTAAAACAAAACTTCGTCCTCAAAGTTTAAACTCGTCGGGGTGTTACAAACTTCCCTCCTTAAAACAGAACTTCGTCCTCGAAGTTTAAATTCGATAAACTACTCCTTAAAATAAACACATTTCCTATATATATATATATATATATATATATATATATATATATATATATATATATATATATAGAGGTGGGTTCCGGTGAGGCAGGGTAACTCCTTACACTCATTGAGGCACAATCTAGACCATTAGATTAAGATGAGACATACATCCAAATAAGTGTTATATACACTAAAAAAAATTCATTATATACGTTATTAAACTCACTATATACACACACACTTAAGAACTCAATATATACAGTAAAAAAAATGTTATATACACTTAAATAAAAAAAATGTTATATACACTCAAATAGTTATTATGTACACCAATTAATCAACAATGGAACATACATCAAAATAACTGTTATATACACTAAAAAAACTCATTATATACGCTATTAAACTCACTGCATATATATACACTTAAGAACTCAATATATACAGTCAAATAATTGTTATATACACCAAAATAATTAATATGTACATCAGTTAATCAACAATGGAACATACATCAAAATAACTGTTATATACACTAAAAAACTCATTATATACGCTATTAAACTCACTACATATATATATATATACTTAAGAACTAAATATATATACAGTAAAATAGTTATTGTTATATACACTCAAATGGTTACTATGTACACCAATTAATCAACATATATACACTGAAATAATTGGCATATGTACTTAATTATTTGATATAATAGAATTGTTATATACCTTAAAACAGTTATTATGTACACTGAAATTGTTTTTATATATATACACCAATTTTATTTTAAATTCCGAATTTTTTTTTTCAGAAATTTTTTTTTGGAAAAAAATGTTCCGATTTTTTTTTTCCCGGAAAAAAAAAAAAATTTCCGAAAAATATCGATTTTTTTCCCCGGGAAAAAAAATTGGGGAATTTTTTTTTATGTATGAGTTTTAGTTTTAATTTTAGCCTTTAATTTGATTTTAACCTAATGGTTGAGATTGTGCCTCAATGGGTGCGGCGGGTTGAGCTGCCTCAAAGGATCCTAGATATATATATATATATATATATATATATATATATATATATATATATATATATATATATATATATATATATATAGATATAGAACAAGGATCAAGTGAGTCCACTTCTCATAATTGAGTCCGTGAGTCTTCACCTCCACCCTTAGATTAGAATAGATGAATGGTTATGATTTGTTTGGATAATTAAAGCAAGTGACTATATTTGGTAAATATCTCATTCACCTCTTCTCTCTCTTCTTAATTTACTCATCATTTAATCTTCCCCTATAAAAATTAATTAATAAATTACTTCTCTCTTCTCACAGACACGTATTATGATTTTCATTTAAATTTTTTTGAATCGTTATTATATAAAACTAAAAAATAAAAATTATCGCATCTCTTCTTCTCTCCTTAATTTATTTTGTGTTATTCTTATTATATAGAACTGTTACTCTATATAAAGTTTGGTGTTACTGTAACGAACATCATGCAAATATGCTTACATTGATTTCAGAGTTATATGGTCCTAGCATATAACAGAATTATTATAACTCAACATATAATAATGTTACTCCAACGTTACAAACGTGTTACTCTAATAGATACTTTGTGTTACTCCAACGTTACAAACGTTTACTCAATTACTCTAATAAATATTTTTGTTACTCCAACGTTACAAACGTGTTATTCTAATAGATACTTTGTGTTACTCCAACGTTACAAACGTTTACTGTAATAGATATTTTTTGTTACTCCAACACTACAAACATGTTACTCTAATAGATTCTTTGTGTTACTCCAATGTTAGAAACATGTTACTTTAATAGATACGCCTTTCACTATTTCACATGAATATTGAATACTGATTGTGTTTCCTATTTTATTGGATGTTATTGCCTTAAATACTTAATTATTGCCTTAAATACGTAATGAATGAATCTTTTATCATTTCAATCTCAACCATCTATCTATTAAGTTTTAATGGCTTAGATTAGGACTTACGGACTCAAAATATATTGAGGACTCATCTGAACCCACCTCTATATATATATATATATATATCCACAATAAACCATTTACTCCATATATTCAAAATAACCCGTTTTACTTCATATATATCCAAAATTCACCAATATAGACATGTAACCTTAGATATCTCACATTTCTAAATTTCTCAAATTTATCAATAAACTGTTTACTCTATATAACTCAAATCTTTCAAAACAGATACGTAATCCTTTAAGATATTTCACATTTCTAAATCTTCCAATTTTCAAAAGCATCTAATCCCTCAAATTCCAAGGTACGCAACTTCACAACCATCTAATTCTCCAAATTTCAAAAGAACTTAATTCCTCAAATTCCAAAGTAACTAACTTCATAACCATCTAATTCCACAAGACAACCTAATTTCACAAGATAATGCTAGAGTACGAAACCACCAAGATTTTCATATTTCTCAAAGGCAAAAGTATCACTAAGAAAGTTAGGAGCATGTCGGATAAATAATTAAAAATTTTCGAAATTTTAAAATTTCACAAGTTCAACCATTTTTTTTCACAGGCGCGAAAGTTCACAAAATTAATCAGTCAGTAAGTGCGTTGAGCACAACCAAATCCAATATGTGTATAGAGCACAAACAACAAACCATCAATATGTGCGTTGAGCACGAACAAACCACCAATATATTTTTAAACAAATCAATTTCAAATAATAAAAAATAACCAACGTTATTGTACTAATTAAGGACCAACAATAACCAACATATTCATACTTGTAACAATAACTGTTGAATAGCATGAAACCACACAATAATGTTAATTTACTACAAAAAAAAGTAGTCATGCATATTTATATCCCCCTTAAAATAAAGTTTCGTCCACGAAGCATGGAAAATTTTCAGGACAAAAAGTCAAGAGTATTTGCCTCTCGTGATTGACTCAACTCTCCAAGTAGCCTCCTTGATCGCGCCCCAATCGGATCGGTCGTTTTAGCGAAGGACGGGGGATCAAACAAAATTTATAGACTCGGAAATATCACAAAAACAAACAAGTAATCGTGGTAAGTCGAGGTCGGTCCACAGGGAACGGTGTGTGCTTGTGAAGCTTAAAGTGTCGTGTTTGATGTCTTAGAGGGGGAGGGTTTGTAGAGTTCGAGTCTATATTAGAGGAATAACTACGATGATGGCTTAGGGGTGATCAATTTAGGGAAAGACGTTAGGGAGAAGTCGGGATTTGGTACTTGGAGTCTAAGAAGGTCGGGATCTATTTTTTGTCGCGATATTGATAGACTCACCTAAAAATCCGCTTTCGCGGTGAATGAGGGTAAGTCCCTAGTCATGGTAATTTCTACCCCGAGTTTCCCCATATTGATAGAAATTAGTCAAGGTCGGTCTAGTTGGCCGGACTAAAACAACAATGACACAACATCATAAATAAGATAAACCAACATGCAAGCAACCCACCAACATCCCTATATTCAAATAATCCAAGCCCTCATCCCTAAACTCCCCAACAAGAAATCTACTCACACATCATTATGGAAATCATCACAACATGCATATTATTAATTAGATCTAAACAAGATGATGATGAGAAAACAACACAAAAACTAAATTAGAGATTAGAGAGTGGAAGAGAATTATACCAACTATGTAGATCTATAAGAAATAAGAAGATATCATAGATAAAGATTGAATCTTTGATGAATAAAATGGAGAACTTGTCACTAATCCTCCAATAAACCCAACAAATCTTCAATAAAACTTGAATAATCTTCTTACAACCTTGAAATCTAGATAATTGTTGATGGAAACTTGTAGATCTACTATTAATTATTATATAAACTACTAGAATTTTTGGAGGATTTCTACTACTACTACTACTACTACTACTACTACTACTAATAGATGGTGTAATAGGATGGTGGAAGGGTGTAATGTCTTCCCTCCTTAGCACAATGGAGAGGTGACTTAGGCAATGAATTAGGGTAACATATATATAGTAATCTCTTAATGGGGTTTTAACCTAAAGCTCAAATCCAACTTTATGCTCCATTAGTGAGACAATCTCCCTTTGCATCTCCATGGGGTGAAACTTCGCCCTGCGGACTTGACGATAATTCCCACCGGGTGAAAATTTCGCCCGGTGAGATTTTCTTCCATTGTTCGCGTTTTTGGCACTTCTTCCCGGTGGGCGAAATTTCGCCCGGTGGGTAAGCTCGGAAAATCTTCGGGAGGCATTTTTACCGTCGGGTGAAATTTCGCCCGGTGGTGTCTCACCGGGTGAAATTTCGCCCGGTCATTTTTTCTGGCCTCGAATCTTGTCTCATTCTTCGTTGTATGATCAGATGGCTTTAAACTTTAAGTTGTGTGCTTTGCTCTTTGGACGGTTTTTCCTTCTCTTGTGCTCGTGGAAGCTCAATCGTGATTTTTGTAGCAAAACCTATCAAAATTGATAGAAAAACTACCAAAAACACGTAAAACGCACAAGAGGGACGCTAATGCGAGAAGTACGCAAAATATAGCGATAATCGCACTCAAGACTCGCAAAACGAGAGAAAAATGGGTCTAAATGGGAGGAAAAACGGTCTAAATTTAGCACACAATAATTCCCCCACACAAAACCGTTGCTCGTCCTCGAGCAAAGACCCAAAAAGAAATTACAAACTACTACTACTAGCTAGACTATGCTAAGCCGATACGGGGCAATTAACGGGCCCGCTCCGTCCCTTCAACTCACATCGAAATACTTATGAGGTAAAGTACTCCCATGCAAGGCAAGTTGGGGCTTGCTCAAAATGGTGGATGCGACTAAACACACAAAAAACACATAGCACGAAAGAATAGATGCATCCAAAGCAAAAATAAAAAACCGAATCCCTCATCGAGACGGCAGGGAAGGACACCGCTTACTTACCTAAAACAACAATAAACTTCCAAGATAAATCACCCACGTAAACAACGACCAAAGCCTAATACTATGACGATTAAGCAATATAGATGTTGATAACTTAGCCTAGGTCCGCCTAATCTTCTAAAGGGGTACTACGGGGCGTATAACGGAGTGGAAAAAGTGAACCATGGATTCGTTCGACACTGTAGGTAGGTGCAGTCCCGCTCTCTTTGGCTAAGCCAAGAGGGTCGTTCCAAAACTCGAATTTCCTAAATTAGACCAAATAAAAAGGTGAAGTGTTTACAATTATTGGGATGGATCGACTCATCACCGCTATCTTCCGACCTCGGAACTCGGTCCTCTAGTTGGCACTTCACGGCGATGAATCGATCAAAGGGCTTTTTTTTTTTTTTTTTTTTTTCGAAGGAGACGTTTTTGATAATTTGATTTTAATTTGAAGCTCCTTTTCTTCTCCTTTGTTTTTCTTTGTTTTTCATATTTTTGTGCCCTTTTTTCTTGCTTTGGTTTGCCCTTTTTGGCTTTTTGATGTGGTTTGTAACCAAGCTTGGAGGTTATTTTTGGTGTAAACTTATTGTGATGATGTATAGGTGGAGGAAAAATAGGTAATCGAGAACGCGCGCCATTCCGGATAACCCACAAAAGATGGAAAGGATTTCGACTAAAGGTGCAATGGTCATTCGAGCAAAGTCACCTAGAAAACGGGATGCGGGAACCAAGGCCTAACTCCTCCATGGGTGGTCAAGGTGGTCAAATGCAAACCCCGAAGTAAACTTCTAGTAGAAAAGGTGGACTCAAAGCTAAAGGATCAACAAATTCATTGCCTAAAAGTCATTCTACTAGACCAAGGTCCAAAATCTACAATGGGTTATCTACAATGGAATGTAAATTCTTGTAATAAGTTTTGTAATCGGGTTTTCGAAAAGTTTTAATCCTAGACACATTATACAAAAACAAAATAAAACGAAACACACGAAAATGAAAGCAAAATAAAAGAAAACACAAGTGAAGTCATGAACTCCTTACTCCATAAACATTCAAGCATAATCAACCACAACACCAAAATGCTCAACTTCGAGAGCCTCCAAATAGCAACAACCTAACTCCTCTACAAAAGTTAAAGAAGAAAGAAGGAAGGAAGTTACCAAGCGGGTGCTTTCATAATCTCTTCAATTCGTGCTATTAAGGTGGTGGTTACCTGTAAGAGTAGAGAACAAGACCGTACACGGGACACGAAACATAACGAGAAACAAGAAAAGAGAAGAAAAAGAAAAGAAAATGTTTTTGATTTTTCGAATTTTTCAAATTTTTATGGATTTTTGAAAGATTTTTGAAAAAATTATAAAAGATAGTAGACTCCTCCCCTACACTAAAACTGTACATTGTCCTCAATGGACAAGTAGGGAAGAACGAGAAAAGCGAAAAAGAAAAATAAGAAAAATCTTTTTGGATTTTTATAATTTTTTAAATGTTTTTGGGTTTTATAATTTTTTGAATGTTTTTGGATTTTTCAAAAATTTTGAGAAGAGAAAAGAAAAATAAAATAAGGAGAAACGATAAAATAGTGGCGGGCCTAGGTGCAATCACATCACCTAGACCCTAGCCAAGTGGCTAAGAAAATGAAAATGGTTAAAAGAAAATGAAAGGGTGAAAAATTGGGCATAGGTGTAGTCACGTCACCTAGCCCAGATTAAGAAAAATTGAGAAAATTTTGATTTAAATTTTTTTGGATTTTTCAAAAGGGTCAATGGCGTAATCACATCGCCAAGAGACCGGGAGCAATACCAAGGCCGCGACGGCCACAAAAAATCATTAAATGGGACGGTGGGACAGCTTGCAATTTTGTTCAAGATAAAACGATCACAATGATTATAATTATGGGACAGAGAATAAGGAACAACATTAATTCACATACAATTGTAGATGATTAAGACTCACCGACTCCACACATATTTACCCACAACACATACGAACCACATAATCTACCGACTCTTGTAGGGGGGGTCTAGTTCGAATAGTCATTTGACGCAAAGGAGGCCGTGGGAGTTCCTTCACCGGCATACTCCCAAACTCCTACATCCCCCGAGTTGTTCAGTCGGAATTCACAGAAACCTGGAGGTAGGCCCCAATTACGAGGGTTATAAATATTGGTTCGGTTTTTGCTGGAGACAATTAAGGCACGGTCATGGCTAAGATAGACGAGACGGTGGTCAGGCACATGAAAGATCCAAGTGGGGAAATAGGCCTTGTCAAGCCAGACACGGGGGTCATGTGGTTTAAGATGGTCGGTCGTATAACCCAAATTTCTTGCTATTACAGTCACAAGACCACCACAGTCGACAGAGGGGCGTTGGTCAATAATAATTTGATGAAAGTGTAACGCCACGACAATAGGTAGGTCAAGGGGATAAGGGTTACCGAGTAAAGAGTCACATATCAATTGTAGGACACACACATTGAGGTTAATGATATTGTCGATAGATGGCAAAAGACAGTGTGAAAGGATTTCAGCGAAATAACGAATGGCTGGGTTACGGATTTCAGCGGTAAAATTGGAATTGGGTTCGAAATCGCGTTGACCCGGCGCTATGCGCCTCCATAAGTCTCTCCTAGTCGCACTACTTTGCGAATCCAATAGAGGTCTACTTAGTCCAGTAGCCGATGAGGGTAATCCTAGAGCTAAGCTAAAGTCGGAAATATTTAAACAGTGATTTCTACCAAACAAATTAAATTTGAACTCTTTAGGTGCGGTCGGGTTATCGATTGTAAATGTACCTAAAAACTCACAAGTCAAGTCTTTATTTGTGCAAGGCACAAAATCAAGGAGTTCACTAATACCAATTCTAGACGATAACTCTCTAATATCGTTCTTAATTCCTAGAGTTTTCATTGTGAATGGACAAGGCCATCTCGTACTTTGAAAGTTCTTTTCAGAGAAGGTACGAGCAATGGGTGAATTAGGGCAAGGTAAAAGTTTTGGCCTAGAAGACTTACTAGAAGATGAATGCTTAGAAGGATTAGAAGTCGAGGCCATACCTTGTTTACGCGCGGCTCGTTGGGCTCTTGTCTCCATGATAATAATTTGCAAGAAAAATCCCAAAACTTTTGCTTCTCCTTTCTTCAAAAATCCAAAATAAATATTCACCCAAGTATGGAAAGGAGTTATGAGTGAAGGTTGAATGTGGTGTAATGATTTTGTGATGGTTGAAAGGGTGAAATGATGAGTGAGGTGAAAAAGGTGGTATAAATAAGGGTGTTTGAGGAGGAAGAGTGAAAGTTTAAAGTTGGTGGTAAAAAATTTGGTGTAAAAATATTTAGAGGGAAAGTTATGTTGAGGTAAATTGTTGGAGGGAGATGAAAATGTAGTGAGTGAATAAAAGGTGTAGGTGATCGGCCAAGTCACACCGCCAGGTGAAATTTCACCCGGTCGGGCACCATCGGGTGAAATTTCACCCGACGACTTTTCGTCGTGAAAATCATTTTGCCAATTTTTTTTTTCTACCGGGTGAAATTTCACCCGGTCAAAATCTCACCGGGCGAAATTTCGCCCGAGGGTATATTCTTCGGTTCCGGCAATTCTGGCAACTTTTCCGTGGGGCGGAGTTTCGCCCGGTCGCTGCGTTTTTCCGCCTTGCCATTTCATGGCTCTTCAATTAATCACCTAGAGATTCAAATATTGACTCGACTCACATTACATAATCAATATTTCCCACAAACATGCTTGTGGTCTTCAATTTAGCTCCATAACTTCTCCAAATGCTTGATCTTCATCCAAATTAAGCTCCATTGCGAAATCCAATTTCAATCATTCTTCTCAAGCTAACAAAACTAATAAACTCAAAGAAATATGATACATATATACAAGGTGGTTGTTGAGGATACCACCAAACCTACATCAACTTTGAGAGGGGGTCAAACAACGCTCCCCAATGGGAGCTCACCAAACTTCATAGTAGCAAAGGTCTCACGAATATGACCGGGATGATAAATCTTCAAACGTTACCCATTAACCATAAATTTCCCGGTTTCCGGGCTAGATATCTCTATTGATCCATATGGTTGCACTCCGATCACTTCAAATGGGCCCGATCATTTTGATTTCAACTTACCAGGAAAGAGCTTAAAGCGAGAGTTGAAGAGTAATACCTTATCACCAACGAAGAAGTCCTTACGTAGAATTCGAGAATCGTGCCATTGGCGAGTTCTTTCTTTGTAGATCTTCGAATTTTCGTAGGCTTCAAGTCTTAGTTCTTCCAATTCTTGTAGTTGGAGAAGACGATTATTTCCTACAACACTCTCATCGAAGTTTAGCTCTTTGATTGCCCATTTGGCTTTGTGTTCTAGCTCCACCGGTAAATGACAAGCTTTACCATACACAAGACGATAAAGAGTGGTTCCAATCGGTGCTTTATAAGCCGTCCTCAGTGCCCAAAGGGCGTCATTCAATTTCAATGACCAATCCTTTCGGTGTGTATTTACAACTTTCTCTAAAATTCCCTTGATTTGACGGTTGGATATCTCGGCTTGCCCATTTGATTGAGGGTGGTAGGCTAAGGACATCTTGTGGGTGATATCGTACTTCCTAAGAAGGTGTTCAACAGTATCTTTCCTAAAATGAGAGCCTCCATCACTAATTATGGCTCTAGGCATACCGAATCTCGGGAAAATTACATTCTTGAAAAGCTTGATTACAACCTTGGAGTCATTGGTTGGGGAAGCTACGACCTCGATCCATTTTGAGACATAATCAACCGCGACTAGAATGTACTTGTTACCAAACGAGGACGTGAACGGACCCATGAAATCAATGGCCCAAACATCGAACAATTCAATCTCCAAGATAGGTTTAAGGGGCATCTCATTTCTTCTTGTTATATTGCCACTTCGTTGGCATGCATCGCATGTGAGAATGAAAGCTCGAATGTCTTTGAACATGGAAGGCCACCAAAACCCGCTTTGGAGAACCTTGGCAATTGTCTTTTGATTGGCCAAGTGTCCACCATAAGATGTCGAGTGAAGGTGCTTCACAATATTATGTCCTTCTTCGGCCGTAACACATCGTCGGTAAATTCCATCTACGCATCGGCGAAATAAATAAGGCTCGTCCCAATAATAGCGTCGGGCTTCATAACTTAGTTTCTTCCTCTCTTGCTTGGAATAATTGTCCGGAATAAAATGAGACACTAAGAAATTGACGATATCGGCATACCAAGGTATAATAGTTTCAACGGCCATCAAGGCCTCATCTCTCATAGCTTCATTGATGGGAATGTCATCTTCTTCATTGCTCTCTTTACTTACCGTTAGTCTACTAAGATGATCCGCTACCAAGTTCTCCGATCCGGCTTTGTCTTTAATCTCAATATCGAATTCTTGTAAAAGGAGCACCCACCGAAAGAGTCGGGACCTTGTCTCTTTTTTGGACATGATGTATCGAATCGCCGCATGATCGGTATGAATAATGACTTTGGAACCGGTAACATAATTTCGGAATTTCTCCATGGCATAGACAACGGCAAACATCTCTTTTTCGGTTGTGGTGTACCTCGATTGGGCTTCATCTAAGGTCTTGCTTGCATAATAAATCACATGTAGCTTCTTATCAACCCGTTGTCCTAGAACGGCACCAACGGCAAAATCGGATGCATCGCATATGATCTCAAATGGAAGATTCCAATCGGGAGCTTTGATTATTGGTGTGGTAGTGAGAGCGGTCTTTATCCTGCAAAAGGCCTCAAGACACGAGTCATCGAAAACAAAAGGTGCATCTTTCATAAGTAAAGAAGTCAAAGGCTTAACAATCTTGGAAAAGTCTTTAATAAATCGTCTATAAAAACCGCCGTGACCTAGAAAACTCCTCACCCCTTTGACATTCGTAGGTGGTGGCAAGTTCTCAATCACGGAGACTTTCGCCTTATCGACTTCAACTCCTCTATTAGAAACAATATGACCAAGGACAACACCTTGTTCAACCATAAAATGACACTTTTCCCAATTCAAAACAAGTCTATACTCTTCACATCGAGCTAATACTTGATCAAGATTTTCAAGACAAGAGTCAAAAGATGTACCATGGACACTAAAATCATCCATAAAAACTTCCATGGATTTTTCAATAAAATCGGAGAAAATAGCCATCATACATCTTTGAAACGTTCCCGGCGCATTACACAATCCAAATGGCATCCTTCTATAAGCATAGGTGCCATAGGGACAAGTAAAAGTGGTCTTCTCTTGGTCATCGGGATGAATGGATATTTGAAGAAATCCGGAATGACCATCGAGGAAACAAAAATAAGAATGATGCGCTAATCTTTCAAGCATTTGATCAATAAAGGGAAGGGGGAAATGGTCTTTTATGGTGGCCGTGTTCAATTTACGATAGTCTATACACATGCGCCAACCGGTAATAGTCCTAGTAGATATTGACTCACCCTTTTCTCCTTTAACAACCGTCATTCATCCTTTTTTCGGCACAACTTGTACGGGGCTAACCCATTTACTTCCGGTTATTGGGTATATAATGTTAGCCTCATACAACTTGAGGACTTCCTTCATGACAACCTCTTTCATGGTGGGGTTCAACCTACGTTGACCCTCAACCGAAGGACGGTGGTCATCATCAAGGATGATCCTATGCATGCAAACATTTGGGATTATGCCTTGGAGGTTGGCAATGCTTTACCCGATGGCCTTTTTGTGTTTTCTCAAAACAATTAAAAGTTTTTCCAATTGAGGTCCATCAAGGGTAGCATTGACGATAACGGGATAATTAGTTCTTTCAAGAAAAACATATTTGAGGGAAGAGGGGAGTGGTTTAAGTTCAAGATTAGGAGGAGAAGATACCATACTCTTACCCACCGGTAGTGGTTCTACCTTTTTCATCATGCAAACATTCTTCTTCAAGAGGTGGAGAGTCAAATGGTTCTTCTTCTTGCTTATCATCATCTATCAAGCTATACTCAACCAAACTATCAATAACTTCAATGGAATGCATTTGTTCAATCATTGGTTGTTTAAGAGCTTGAGAAAGGGAAAACTCTACCGACTCGTTCCCTATGTTAAATGACAACTTTCCATTCTTAACATCAACTATAGTACCTCCGGTAGCCATAAAAGGTCGACCTAAGATAATGGGGGTAATAGTGTCTTCGGGCATATCCATGACAACAAAGTCGGAGGGGATGAAGAACTTACCAACTTGAACGGGTACATCCTCAAGTATCCCAAGTGGGTACTTGACGGACCTATCCGCAAGTTGAATCAACATACTAGTGTGGGTCTCATCTCCCCCACACTAAGTCTTTTGGCAATAGAATAGGGTAACAAACAAACACTAGCCCCAAGGTCGCATAAAGCTTGATTAACAACAACATTTCCTACCCGATAAGGGATGGAAAAACTACCGGGATCATCTAGTTTCTTTGGCATTTCGTTCATAAGAATGGCACTACATTGACCCGTGAGAGAGACACATTCTTTGTCCTCTATTGTTCTCTTTTTAGTCAAGACATCTTTCAAAAACTTAGAATAGAGGGGCATTTGAGAAATTACCTCGGTGAAAGGTAAAGCTACCTCTACTTTCTTCAACATATCCACGAAACGGCTAAATTGTGCATTCTCGTTGTGTGGCTTAGCTCGCTCAGGAAAAGGCAATGGAGGGATAAAAACGGGAGGCGGTGGAACATTAGATTCTTCTTCTTCTTCGGCTAATCGCTCCGCCTCTTTTCTTTTGGCTTCTTCCGCTTCCATTTGCTCTTTCTTCTTTCTTTGTTCTCTTAATTCATTCTCCGTATTTTGGAGGATATCAAACTCCGCTTGTATTCCCCGGTTTTGTTTGGGGGAAGAGGGAGATGATTCTTGTGGTGCACTTGGTTGATTAACCTCGGATGGGGTAGTCTTGGTGTTCAAGTTCAAGTTCTTATATGGGTCCTCAAGTTCTTTGCCACCTCTCAAAATTATGGCATTTGCTTGGTGTGAAGGATCTCTTGGGTTTTGGGGTTGACCGGGCAAACCATGGGGTGGATGGATTGGTGCGGCTAAGGCTTTTGTTGCTTCTTGTGATTCCCAAACCTTTAGCCTTGCCTTAGTATCTTGATGTTCATTCCATAGTTGGCCAACGGTTCTATGTAAATCATTATAGTTCTCCCATGAAGGTCCTCCTTGACCAAATTGAGAATTACTTGATTGGCCATAAGGTTGAGAGGGTTGATTGAATGATTGTTGATTGTAACCTTGGTTACCATGAGAATTTCCTTGGAACCCTTGATTGTATCCGTGATTAAAGTGATTACCATGTTGATTTTGGTAATTGTTGTAGTTGCTAGGAACATGGAAGTTTCTACCTTTGATGAGGAGGCATATATGGGGGCATCTTTGGAGGTCCTTGGTTAAAAGGCCTTTGTTGACTTTGATTGAATGGCCTCATTTGACTCCCTTGGGCGCGCGGCATCGGGTTTTGAACATTTTGATTTCCATAAGAGAAATTAGGATGAAATCTTGTGCCGGCATTGTAGGTATTAGAAAAAGGATCAAATTGAGGTATTTGCCCATATACTTGTATAGCTTGGACTTCATTTGGCTCTTCGACATAAACTTCTTCATTAGGAATGCAAGAGCTAGAGTCGTGACCATGATTGCCACAATGATCACATTTAACTTCCCATGTTAATAGCTTTGGAGGTGATGGTTGCCTTGGTGGAACACTCCCTTGAATTTGGTACATACCTCTAGGAGTGGGCTTAGAATTCATGGCATCCATTCTACTTTTCAATTCTTCAAGTTCCGTTTGGAATTTCAATTCGTTAGAACTCGTAGATGAGTTCACTTCAACTTTTTTTCTGGAATCCCTCGATTGACCCATTCTTGAATCACTCCTTGCCATCTTCTCAATAAGATTTTTAGATGCCTCATCGGTGAGAGAAGAGAAGTCTCCTCCGGCGGCCGAATTGAGGTTTTCCTTGGTTCTCGATGAAAGGGTGTTGTAAAATGTTTGGATGGTTAGCCAATCGGGTATTCCATGATGTGGACATTTGCGCAACAAGTCTCTACATCTTTCCCAAGCCTCGCTTAGGCTTTCTAATTCATCTTGTTTAAAGGTTTGTATCTCCATGCGATATTGATTAGTCTTTGACGGCGGAAAATATTTCTCCAAGAAGGCATTAGATAGTTGAGCCCATATTGTGAAAGTATTAGCGGGATGGCCTTGAAGCCATCTACGAGCTCCATCTCTCAAGGTCTTTGGAAATAATAAGCGATGCAATTGGCATGAAGTTAATCCATTGAGACGGGCTCCTACTAATTTTTCTTTGAATGAAGCGATGTGCTCTTGAGCATCTTCTTGATAAAAGCCGTGAAATGTATCTTATTGGACCGCGTTGGTCAAAGAAGCTTTCAATTCATAGTTCTCGGGAATCTCTCCGAAATCGACGGGAGAAGGTGTTTCTTCAGGTGTGAGTTGAGAGTGCGAACCTAGAGTCGCCATTGGTTGGATTGGTGGTGATGGTGGATTTGGATTTGGTGGATTTGGAGAATTTGGAGGGGATGGAATTGGTGGTGGTGTTCTCGGTGATGGTGGTGGTGATGGTGGTGAATTTTGTGAAGTGGAAGGTATGGAAGGATCGTTTGGAGTGGGGTTGTGTGATGTAGAAGGTGTAGAAGGTGGATGTGGTAGGATGGGATTAAGGTTAGGAGGTGATAATGAAGGATGTGGAATGATGGTGGTTGAGTTATTTCCTCGAAAACGCAATGCTCTAAAAGTCCTTTCTGGTTCCGGATCGAACCACAAGGGCGATGACGTGTTCCTGGGCATAAAATTCAATTAAACGGTGAGACTCCTAGTACCTCGCGGTACTAGGGAAAAGAGAGAAGGGAAAATAATCAAACACGACAACTAAAAACACAATCAACTAGCCGTTCCCCGGCAACGGCGCCATTTTGGTCGCGTCCCAATCAGATCGGTCGTTTTAGCGAAGGACGGGGGATCAAACAATATTTATAGACTCGGAAATATCACAAAAACAAACAAGTAATTGTGGTAAGTCGAGGTCGGTCCACAGGGAACGGTGTGTGTTTGTGAAGCTTAAAGTGTCGTGTTTGATGTCTTAAAGGGGGACGGTTTGTAGAGTTCGAGTCTATATTAGAGGAATAACTACGATGATGGCTTAGGGGTGATCAATTTAGGGAAAGGCGTTAGGGAGAAGTCGGGATTTGGTACTTGGAGTCTAAGAAGGTCGGGATCGAGTTTTTGTCGCGATATTGATAGACTCACCTAAAAATAACCCGCTTTCGCGGTGAATGAGGGTAAGTCCCTAGTCATGGTAATTTCTACCCCGAGTTTCCCCATATTGATAGAAATTAGTCAAGGTCGGTCTAGTTGGCCGGACTAAAACAACAATGACACAACACCATAAATAAGATAAACCAACATGCAAGCAACCCACCAACATCCCTATATTCAAATAATCCAAGCCCTCATCCCTAAACTCCCCAACAAGAAATCTACTCACATATCATTATGGAAATCATCACAACATGCATATTAATTAGATCTAAACAAGATGATGATGAGAAAACAACACAAAAACTAAATTAGAGATTAGAAAGTGGAAGAGAATTATACCAACTATGTAGATCTATAAGAAATAAGAAGATATTATAGATAAAGATTGAATCTTTGATGAATAAAATGGAGAACTTGTCACTAATCCTCCAATAAACCCAACAAATCTTCAAATAAAACTTTAATAATCTTCTTACAACCTTGAAATCTAGATAATTGTTGATGGAAACTTGTAGATCTACTATTAATTATTATATAAACTACTAGAATTTTTGGAGGATTTCTACTACTACTACTACTACTACTACTACTACTACTACTAATGGATGGTGTAATAGGATGGTGGAAGGGTGTAATGTCTTCCCTCCTTAGCACAATGGAGAGGTGACTTAGGCAATGAATTAGGGTAACATATATATAGTAATCTCTTAATGAGTTTTTAACCTAAAGCCCAAATCCAACTTTATGCTCCATTAGTGAGACAATCTCCCTTTGCATCTCCATGGGGTGAAACTTCGCCCTGCGTACTTGACGATAATTCCCACCGGGTGAAAATTTCGCCCGGTGAGATTTTCTTCCATTTTTCGCGTTTTTGGCACTTCTTCCCATCGGGCGAAAAATTTCACCCGGTGGGCGAAATTTCGCCCGGTGGGTAAGCTCGGAAAATCTTCGGGAGGCACTTTTACCGTCGGGTGAAATTTCGCCCGGTGGTGTCTCACCGGGTGAAAAATGGCTCCCGGTCATTTTTTCTGGCCTCGAATCTTGTCTCATTCTTCGTTGTATGATCGGATGGCTTTAAACTTTAAGTTGTGTGCTTTGCTCTTTGGACGGTTTTCCCTTCTCTTGTGCTCATGGAAGCTCAATCGTGATTTTTGTAGCAAAACCTATCAAAATTGATAAAAAAACTACCAAAAACACGTAAAACGCACAAGAGGGACGCTAATGCGAGAAATACGCAAAATATGGCGATAATCGCACTCAAGACTCGCAAAACGAGAGAAAAACGGGTCTAAATGGGAGGAAAAACGGTCTAAATTTAGTACACATCACTCCTCCAAATTGTTACTGTTCCATAAAACTTTAACCATTCTCGTTTCACTGCTACGAGTATTACGCACCTTGCTATCCAAAAATTAAACATTTATTCATAAGCCATAGTCTCACCAAGCTCAATGGTTTCTAGGTCTAACACATGTTATAGATCACTAGTGTATTTCCTTCGTTGGGAAACATTGAAACACATTATGCACTTGTTCTAGATCAGCTAATAAGTCAAGTCGGTAAGCCATCTCGCCAAAACGCTCCAAAATTTCATACGGACCAATACACTTTGGGCACAATTTGCTCTCCTTACCAAATCTCAATACTCCCTTAGTAGGAGAAACATAAAAAAGAACTCTGTCACAAACCTCAAATTCTACATGCCTACAAGTCTTATCTACATTGCTCTTCTAACGGTCTTGAGTCGCTTTCATTCTGTCATGTATAATCTTAACATGCTCAACCATCTCAATTATAATCTCGTTCCCTAAACCACGAATTCTCTAATATCACCCCCAATACACCGGACTCCTATACTTGCGTCCGTACAAAGCCTCAAATGATGTCGTCTGAATTGTAGCCTAGTAACTATTATTATATGAGAACTATATAAAATCTAACTTATCCTCCTAATCTCCTTTAAATTGTAGGGCAGTAACATGTCCTCAAATATTTGATTTGTCCTTTCAGTTTGACCATCAATAACCGGATAAAATGATGTGCTATCTTAAACTTTCCTAAAGCTATCTGAAATTTCTCCCAAAATAATTAAACAAATCTGTATCCCCATATAATAAAATATTCTTTGAAACACCATGAAGTCTTACCACATAATGTATATAAGCATCCACAAGTTGCTTCTACTATCATGTATCTTTCATTTGAATAAAATGTGCACTCTCAGGTAACCTATTAATTATAACCCAAATCATATTATTATCTTTCCGTTACCTTAACAATTCAACTATAAAATCCATAAAGATTAAACTCCACTTCCACTCGGTAACTTCTAAAGGTTGTAACCTTCCTTGAGGTCTCCTATATTCACTATTAAACTTCAAAAATATCAAGTATCGAGCCACAAAATCTGCAAATTATTTCTAATACTAGACCATCAAAATCCTAATTCCAAATCCGCATGCATTTTATCACCTCCCAAATAAACATAATACATCTTTTCCTTTAATTCCTTGTGGTTAGGTACGCAAATTCTATCTCAACACTTAATAAATCCATTCTCATCGCACTTGACAAAGTAAACTCATTCACCAACCAACTTGTCCTAGAAAAATTTATCACCACCTTGTAACTCTCTAATAACTCTCATCAATTCTCTCTCAACGGACAACACACTAGATGGGGTTCCTAATTTTGTCATTTTGTTCCCAAATATCAGAACTCTTCCCTCAGCTTATCACGGTGCACCACTAACAGTTTTGTATGGGAAAAATTTACTCCAGGCATTAGCCACCACATTGGCATTTCTTACATGATACTGAATCTCGATCTTATATTCCTTAATCAAATCCAACCACCTTCTCTTCTCACGTTTAGCTCCTAATGGATAAATATATATCTTAAACTTCTGTGATCATAATAAAATTAAAAGGGTACACCAAACGATATGTCTCCAAATTTTCAAGGCAACGACTACGGTTGCTAACACTAAATCATAAGTAGGGTAATTTTCTTCATAAAAGTTCCACTGCCTAAACGCATAACTAATCACTCTCTTATTCTGCACAAGAACACAACCTAATCCTTTCTTAGATGCAGATGTATAAACCTCATAAGCTTCATTTTCATCACAAGTGGTCAATTCTCCTTTAAAATTTGAAACGATTCCTCACTCCTCTCATACCAAAGAATTTGTGGCTTCCCTCATTAGTGTGGTCATTGATCTATCTATTTTGGAAAAAATATCCTTCACTAATCTCCCTGTAGTAACTTCTAACCCCAAGAAAAAAAATTATGAATATCAATCAAAGATTTCGGTCTAGGTCACTATTTAACAACCTTAGCAGGATCTATCGATACTCCATCCTTAGATATAATATTCCCCAAAAATTACTCGAACCAGCCAAAATCACACCTCAAAAATTTAACATATAACTATTTTTCCCTCAAGATGCCTAAGACAATTCGTAAATGTTCCTCATGTTCTTCTTCATTCTTTGAATAAATCACTATGTCATCAATGAATATTACAACATATAATCAAATCCATAAACGCATCAAGTGCACTATGTCATCAATGAATATCACAACAAATTTATCTAGGTAAGTCCTCAAAATTCGGTTCATCAAATCCATAAACTCATCAAGTGCACTAGTTAACCCAAAAGGCATCACAGTAAACTCACAGTGGCCATATCTAGCAGAAAATATACTCTTAGGTAAATCTTCAAGCGCTATCATCAATGGTGGTTCCCAAATCGCAAGTCAATTTTAGAGAAAATAGAGGCTCTTTAAATTGGTTAAATAAGTCGTCAATCCTGGGCAAAGGATTCCTAGTCCATATAGTATAATCAATACACAATCTTAAAGTCTCGCTCTTCTTTTTTTTACAAATAAAACAGGGGCACCCAAAGGCGATACACTAGGCCTAATTTATCCTTTCTCCATCAGTTCATCTAGTTGTTTCTTAAATTCTTGCATTTCTAAGGGTGTCATACGGTACGATGATTCAGCCATTGGACTTGTTCTTGGCACTAGGCTGATTCTAACTCAACTTCTCTACCAGAAGACATTCTCGATATTTCCTCAGAAAGCACATCAACAAACTCACTCACTATTGGAACTTCACTCAGGTCGAGATATTCAATCCTCAAATCCCTTATATGACACAAGATCAACTCAGTTCTCATAAATAAATGACTTTTTCACCTTCATAACAAAAATAAGCTGCACCTTAAGACCTCTCACACGACCCTATAAGTACTCTCACATTTTAGGCCCTCCTAAGAAAATTTTATTATGTCCATAATCAATATTAACCCGATGAAATTTTAGCAAATCCATCCTCAAAATCACATCAAAGTAAGGTAAAGGAGAATTCTAACAAGTTTGCCTCAAAATCATGATCTCCAATAACACACACTTTCTTATACATCCTTTTACGGTTTACTAAGTCCCAAATGGCATGACAAAAATAAAAATAATCCACAATTTCACTAGGTTCTACGCTTCCTTCATCCACAAACACAGTCCACTAGAGTGAGATGCACCACAATCACCAAGACATGGGCTGAAATAGAGTTCACTAAAAAGTTACCCGAAACAATGTTTACATTCTCGATTGCCTCTCCATTCATGACATGAAGCTTTTCAATAAATGATATCACATTAAGTTTAGGCATAATATGATTTTATCCCAAATAATAACGTAAGTAGAACTCATCAACTAGGTAAGATTAATAGTACTAAAACATGGCAAATATAAACATAACATAGTAATTCATGTGTATGCAATGCATCCAATCCACCCAACACTCTACTTTTAAATATAAAAGATTTTTTTTAAACCAATTCAAATGTGACGATAATTATTTTTTTTTTATTTTTTTAAAACCATCTTAAATTTTGCAAAACATTTTGGAAAAACCTATTGCTCTGATACCAACTGTAACAACCCTAAATTTTTGCGACCAAAATAAAAATCTGAACAAAGAAAATTCAAAGCTGTTACTTGATGAGTCGTATTTATATAGTTTTATTCCCTCGATTCCGTTGTCTTTTCCGGTCGGAACGCGCTCTTTAGAGCCGTTTCTTCGAACATTTTGCTTTGAGTGAGTGTTTTTGTAGATTCTACACCATTTCAGGTCTTTATGTGCATTTACACTCATATATGGTTAGAAGAACGATCCCGAGACAAAACCCGTGCTTTAGGACGTCTAGGCGAAGAAGAAATGTGAAGTGTCGATTCATTGGGCCATGGAAAGCGGCCCATTACTTCTTCTATTTAGTGTTGTGCGCGCCAGCCTGCATGTGGCAGGCCGCCTGCTGGCCGGCCGGCATGACACAAAGGTGTTTTAAGCTTGATTTTCAAGTGTGCTTCGGCCCCTGCATATGGCAGGGGGCCTGCCAGTCGGCCGGCGTGCACACTCAGCCCATTTCCGCCTATTTTTGTATAACTAAGGAGGAGTTGTATTATTTTTACTATCACTTTTACATACTTAGAAATTTTACATTAGAAAACTCGTAACTCTTAGCATTCTAGCACTCGGTTTCAACTCGTATTCGATTTCGGTAAACTCGTTTATGCAATCTTCAGTTTTATATTTTCAATATTTATCGTAAATTACTTAGTTTATCGTAATTTTCTCTATTTGCAATTCGTTGCTCCGTTTAGTTCGTTAGATTTCCGTTCGTTTATCGTTAGATTTATTTGCTTCACTTTTATCATGAATTATATGTATGCGATTTGTTGTTTCGTAATCATCATGTGTAGCTAATTTTCTCGCTAAGGTCGAGGGGGATCGATGGATTATTATACGATTATGCTACTTCGATATTAAATTTATAATTATGGTAGTACCATTTTCGCGTGTTTCATTTGTCGATTAATTTGTTAAAGGCCACAACATTTTAATCTGTTTCGGAAGTTCTAGTTCCTATGCGAAATCTGAATTAGGATTAGATCACGCGCGATTTGGTAGGGAGACTAATAAGTTGCGAGAGCCCGTTAGATCCTTCCTAGGTTGGTACGATTCGAGAGAACGTATTATAGCCGACTAGCATGTTATGTGTTTATTATCGTCATTGCCTAATTGTCGATTATCTATCGTGAACCCGTGACCTTAGTTTTCCTCTCATTTTTAGAATCCTTTATTCATATTCGTATTTTAGTAGTTTTTTTATATTTTTTTCCATCAATCAAACCGTTTAGAGCATTTTAGAATTGCCATAGCTATTAGACATGTTTAACTGTTTCCCTGTGGATTCGATACCTTACTTGCCGCTATCTTCTGATTAGTACCATTAGGTTTACCTTGATTGGGTGAGGCGACTTAACCCATATCAAATTTGGCGCCGTTGCCGGGGAACAAAATAAAAATCCGAACATATGCAATGCATCCAATCCACCAAACACTCTATTTTTAAATGTAAAAGATTTTTTTTAAACCAATTCAAATGTGACGATAATTATTTATTTTTATATTTTTTTAAACCATCTCAAATTTTGCAAAACATTTTGGAAAAACCTAATGCTCTGATACCAACTGTAACAACCCTAAATTTTTGCGACCAAAATAAAAATCCGAACAAAGAAAATTCAAAGCTGTTACTCCGCACTTAGCTCACACAGCCAAGTGCAAGGCAAATAAAATAGTATAAATCAACCGAGAAAGAGATTTGATAGAAAATAATTGAAACGAAGTAAAATTTCGATAATTTAATTAAATGAAAATGTTGCAGCGGAAGACTTGAGTCTTACAAAATCTAAAGTGATTTAAAACAAGCTCAAACCAACAAGTCCAATATAAATATAGATAGCTCGGAGTCAAAGTTAAATAATTAAAATCTTTCCTCGCTTAGCAAAATCCGAAACGAGAATGCACCCATGCAACATATCAAGTGTACCTATCAACTGTACCCAAAATAACGAATAGGTACAGGTTCCATCGGGGGAACAACCCAAAACCAAAGGACGTCAGCAAAATTGAGTAAAAGTATAATATAATGAAAACGTACACAATAATTATAATTTGTAGTAAACTGAATCCAGAGTTAAAATTCACCGTCTCAAAACCAAACCACAATACTTTAAAAACTCGTAGTCGAAATCAAAACCAACCAAAGTATATTTTTCACCACCTGTGTGCCAAGGTCCTACCCTTGCACGGTCTAGAGGTAACCAACTGTGCTTAGCTAGACTCATAATAGTGCGCACCTCTCACATTTGGACAGTCAGTAGAATGAAGCTGCCAAAGGAGAAAGTCTAACTCCCTAGCGAGTGAGGGCCGGACAATCCCCACTCAAAAATAGTTTCGAGACGAAGTCGCAGGAACGTCTTAGACGCACCTTAAAACCGTCTAGACCACAGAGTCTGTTATAAGTTACCAAAATTTTTACCGAAATAATACCAATGCGTGACTCATGTCACAAGTTCAATATTTAAAATATTACGAGTATCATAAAAATTCACCATTGACAAAATAATTTATAAACCGCTTTAAAAATAAAATTTGAACTGAACATTCTCTTTACTTAAATGTGAAAAGGGTAAAACGTCCTTACCTCTCAAGACGGTCAAAACTCGGCTAGTATTAATCCAAAACTCTTCCTCCTCGAACCCACAAACTACAAATAATACAAACCGATTCAATGATCTAACCAAATAATCTCTTACGGTAACAAAGCCTATAATTTGAACTTATACTAGTAGGGCAGGTAGTAATGTAGTCCTCCTCTTAACCACCAAAGTCAAATGCTACACTCGAAATCTATATAATCCATTAAGCATCGAACCTATTCTTCCTCCAATGATACCATATTAATACTCCATATCAATATAAAATTACCTATACCCATGTGCCCTCTGCAAGAGCATATACATTAATCCCCTGCCAATCTATTTCTTCAATTATAGCCATCAAATCTTAACGCCATTTTTACGAAACCTTAAGATATTCACCAATAACATTGATTAACGACTCTAATCTAGTAATCCCCAAACTAAACTAAGTCGTGTTAGCCTCGATATAATAGACTTCGACACAATAAAAGCACTACTAACCACCAAATCAACATTTGCGGAAAGACTCGGGTAGGCCGTACGGAAACAGAACAACTAAAAGAATGATTACCCGAAATCGCACGAAAACAGAGCACATTGTTATTCATTTACGACAACAAAACACCGTAAGACACCACGAACTAACCCTTGGTATTTTGATCTCTCGTAATATAAGACTCGCTAAGAAGATGTAGATGATTGAAGCTATGATTATTATAAGATCATTATCAATTTACAAACTTTAAAACACAAAGAAGTTTAATCACCTTATTGAAAGAAGATGGTGACAGACTCAGTATACGGGGTAAGATGGGCAACGAAAGGCTTGAAACTCGGGGAAGAAGACAATCCAAAAACAGTGGGAAACTTGCTTGCTTTGGCGGCTGTCGAACAATGATGTTCTGGGTATCTGTATGAGAGACACGTAGGGTCTGGGTATATATGTGTGTGAGGGCAGGGGTAGGGTTACATAAGGACTCTTAGCGGTTATGCCTTATTGTAATTTTTTTAATTACAAGTCTTATTATTATACTACGGAGTATATTTTTGTTTGGGTCAAAGCCCTAGTTGAAATGAAATCGATCTAAAAAAATTTAACGTTCCACTTTTAAAATAGACCAAAATCGATATAGTTTATGAAGGTCCAAAAATACTTTAAATTAAGAACTTTTCATACTTAAAACCCGATTCTTAAATAAAATAAATGACTTGGAAAAAGACGGGTGTTACATCGCTTGCCCCCTTTTTCAGGATCCGCTAAGCCTCGTGTGACCCTAGAGCAAGTTGTGGCTGCTAGAGGGCGAGTCGTTGCTACTAGGGTGGCCTCCAAGAGGAAAGTTGGTTCTGCTTCTGCTGACCCTGCTGGTTTTAGAAGAAGGCGTAACTCGTCCCCCCTCTCAGAAATTACTCTTGCAGAAAGTGAACCCCCCAGTGGTAGATCTTTCCAATCTTCACTCTTATTCTGCCCCCAGATCCGTTGATGATGTTCCTGATGGAGTGGTGCTCAAATTTCCTGAAGGCTTCGGTACATCCAATCCTGCAGAGGACATGGCTCTTCTGGACCAGATGCTACTTCCTGGTCCCAGGTCTGTACTAGAAAATAGTTCTCTGGAGGAGTTGGATTTGGTTCGCGGATTGCTAGTGGAGGAACCTGACAAAAGACAAAAGCTTAGTGCAGATCTGGTGGAGGCAAGGAGTGAGCTTGCCCAAGCCCTAGATGCCAATTCTTCCCTGTAGAGGAAGACTGCTGAGCTGAAGAAGAGTCTGAGGGATGCTCTTGCTTGGTCGGGCCAGTATACCAAGGTTGAGATGGTTAAGGAATGTCTGGCGGAGAAGCACAAAGATTGGGACCTGGTTGTAGAGAAGAAGCGACTGTATGAGGAATTTCCTGTGGCGCCTAACTCGGATGCTCTCTCTGACGTGGAGGCGGAGGATCTGGAGGAGTCTGTTGATTCTCCTATTGCTGACCGGGAGGCTGATGAGCCATAGGGTGTGGACTAAGAGGGTACTGCTGGTGATCCTGGGAGAGGCTCTGCTGCTGCCCATCTTAATCCGGAGACCCAGTTTCCTGTAGGAGGGTTTGCTACAGTTCCACCTCCACCAGAGGAAAATGTCCAGGCTGCGGACCAAGTTCTGCTGGAGTGAGGCTACTCCTCTTTTGTTGTACTCTGTATTCAGCTTGTGAACCCTGCGTAGTGTGAACTTCTGATTTGTTAGTGTTTGCAAAAAAAAAATTGTAGTACCTTTGTCTTTGCTCAGGGGAGCAAAGTGTGTTAATATTTCGTGGCACTCTTGTGTCTAACTTTGATCGTAATTATTTGTCGTAGTTTTGTCTTACTACCTTCTGTTGTGTGCATGCCTTGTGTTTGTATGGTCGACCTTTTGAGATGGTGGCCTGGGATTTAGTTCGCCCACTCAGTCAGAGGTGCCACGCTTTGCGTGGGTGCTAAGTGGCGCGGGAGACTGTAATGTCCCGGTTGTAGGCACTTAGTCACAGATGCACGCCTTTTGTAGAAAAATATACACTCCAGCAGATTTTCTTTCGTAATGCCATCAGAAAATGAGTAAATTGTTCCAAAAATAATTTATGTAAGTTAACAAAAAAAATTACGTAAAAGCACTAAAAAACATAAAGTTTTATGTAAATCAGATAAACAAAAAACAAAAAGCTTTATGTAAATCAAATAAATCATTCAAAAAACAATTGTAAAAGCTTTATTTATTTAAAGCAATCAAAAAGTGAATGTATGTTGAGAAGTATCTGATGAGGGAAAACCTGTGTTCTGGTGGAGGCACGTCTGGCAGAATGGATGCCTTGTTTCTGGCGACATTGGCCATCTAAAGGAAGTACTTTTTCAAGTGTATGATATTCCAAGGCTTATGGATGATCTGGCCTTCCATTGTCATGAGTCGGTAGGCTCCATTTCCAATTACCTTCTCCATCAGATATGATCCTTCCTAATTGTAGGCAAACTTTCCTGCCTGATGATTTCTGGTGTTCTGGAAGACTTTTCTGAGAACCAGGACTCCCTCCTGCAGGATTCTGACTTTGACATTCTTGTTGTAACTCTTGGCCACCGTTTGCCTGTAAGAGGCCATTCTGATTTGAGCGTCAGTTCTAAGTTCGTCTACGGTGTCCAGACTGCTTGTCATCTCCACCTGATTTCTGTCTTCTGTTATGCAGCCAAACCTATGGGCAGGTACTCTAACTTCTGAGGGAATGACCGCCTCAGCACCAAAGACCAAGTTGAATGGTGTTTGTCTTGTAGCCACTTTAGGCATAGTTCTGTTAGACCACAACACCAAGGGGAGTTCTTCTGCCCATCTGCCCTCTGCCTCCTCCAGTCTTCTTTTCAGGTTGTCTGTCACAATTTTGTTGCTAGACTCTACCTGTCCATTAGACTGAGGATTTATGGACGTAACTTGCTTAGCATGATATTCCATCTGGCGCAATAGGCCTCCATCTTGTTGCCAATAAATTGGGATCCATTGTCACAGATGATTTCTGAGGGAACGCCAAACCTGCAGATAATGTTACGTTTATAAAGGATATAACCTGTCTCTCAGTTACCTATGGGAATGCTTCTACTTCTATCCACTTGGAAAAGTAGTCTGTCAAAGCCAACATAAAGACTTTGTTTCTTGGGGCTAATGTCCATTCCCCACTTCATAAAAGGCCAAGGCAAAATTACAGGATGTAGAGGCTCTGCAGGCTGGTGGTTGACTGGTGCATGCCTCTGGTAGGCGTCACATTTCTTGACGTACTCAACAGCATCTCTACGCATTGTTGCCCATAAGTAGCCTTGGCGAAGTGCCTTGTTGGATAGGCCCCTGCCCCCTGCATGATTTCCACATTCGCCATTGTAGAGGTCATGAAAAACAGCTTCTGCCTCCTCCTGACCTAGACACCTTAAGTTTGGCCCAACAGGTGATATTTTGAATAGGATACCATCAATGAGGGTGAATTTGGATGCCTTCATTTTGAAGATCCTGATTTCTTTCTTGCTTGCTGGCAGCACATCATTCTATAGCCAGTCCTGGTAGGGTTTCCTCCAGTCTGGGGTCTCTCCCTGGCAGGCTGTGGTGCTGAATATCCATGCCTCTTGCAGCCATTGGGTCCTGTCTTTGCCTCCTCCAGATTCTTCTTGATTCTTTTGGATTGCTGGCTCCAGGAGGTGGACAGTAGGTATGGTGGAGATTGCTCCAGGCTTGAACGTTGCCCCAAGGGAGGCTAGGGCGTTTGCTTCTGCATTCTGATCCCGAGAAATTTGATTGTAAAAGTTGCAAATCTGAGGGATAAGTCTTTTTCTACCTCCAGATAGGCCAACATCTTGGAGTCTTTTGCTGCACAAGAGCTATTCACATGGTTGACTAAGAGTTGGGAGTCGCTGCACACCTCCAGGTGCCTGATCTTGAGGTCCAGAGCCAGTTGGAGGCTTAGGATTAGGGCTTCATATTCATCTTCGTTATTCGTTGTTCGAAATTCACACCGAACTGCTTGGACTACGATGTCTCCCTATGGTGACCTGAGGATTAACCCTGCCCCAGATCCTCTCATGTTAGAGGCGCCATTTACAATCAGCTTCCAAATCTGCTCTCCTTTGTCCTCCTCCAGGATTAGGATGTCTTTTTCTGCCTGGGACTGGAGTGCTGGGCTGAAGTCGGATACGAAGTCTGCTAGCGCGTGAGACTTTATTGTTGTTCTGGGGATGAACTTCAGGTTGACACCCCTCAGGTGCATGGAACACTTAGTCATTCTCCCTGACAACTCAGGTTTCCTCATAATAGTTTTTAGTGGATAGTCGGTTATCACAGAAATAGTGTGTGACTCAAAATAAGGTCACAGTTTATAAGATGCTGTAACAAGTGCAAGTACGAGTTTTTCAAGTGATGTGTACTTGGTCTCTCTAGAAAGCAAAGACTTACTGATATAGTATACTGGATGTTGCGCTCCTTCATACTCTCGCACCAGCACCGCACTAACTGGTACTTCGGTCACAGATAAGTACCTCATAGATAAGTACAGGGAGAGGGGTTCTCCCGGCTCTGGTTTTGACAAGAGTGTTGGAGTGCTAAGGTGGTGCTTCATCTCGTTGGACGCCTTCTCATGCTCTTCCGTCCAATCAAATCTCCGAGCCTTCTTGAGTATATCGTAGAATAACCTGCATCTATCTGAGGATCTGGATATGAATCTGTTCAGGGCGGCAATTCTTCCAGTCAGGCGCTGCACGTCTCTGGGTTTCTGAGGTGACTCCAGCTAGAGGATGGCCTTAATTTGCTTTGTGAGGGCTTCGATTCCTCTATGGGTAACCATGTACCCCAGAAATTTCCCGCATGATACCCCGAACGTGCACTTCGATGGATTCAGCTTAATTTTATATTCCCTCAGGGTGTTGAAGGTGTTCTCCAGGTGTGCCACGTGCTGGGAGGCTTGCTTTGACTTGACCACCATGTCGTCATATAGACCTTCATTGTATCGCATATCCGTCTCTTGAATATCGCATTGACGAGCCTCTGGTAGGTAGATCCTGCATTCTTTAGACCAAAAGGCATAACATTGTAACAATAAATTCCCCTTTCAGACCTGAACGCTGTCTTCTCCTGATCTTCTGGTTGCATTTTTATCTGATTGTAGCCGCTCCATGCATCAAGGAAGGTCAGCATCCCATGTCCTGCAGTAGCATCTACCATAGCGTCTATGTGTGGCAGAGAGAATTGGTCTTTTGGGCACGCCTATTCAAGTCGGTGAAGTCAACGCATACCCTCCATTTGCCGTTCTTCTTTGGGACTACCACCACGTTGGATAACCCTTCTGGGTACTTTTCCTTCCTGATTTTCCATCAGCCAGCAGGTTTTCCACCTCCAGGTTTATGACTTGATTTCTTTCTGGGGCAAACTTTCTTCTTTTCTACTGGACTGGTCTGCAGCTGGGGTCTATGCCGAGTCTGCGGGTTATGATGCTGGGATCTATTCCTGCCATGTCGTTTTGCGACCAAGCAAAACAATCCATGTTATCTTTCATTAATCGAATTAAATTCTGGCGGATATTACCTGTACATTCTGATCCAATCAACACTTTCCGTTCTGGGTGCAGCTTATCCAGGTTGATTTCATCTACCTAAGCCCGAGACGGTTCGATGTACTCCTCCTGAATATGCTATGCTGGATCATAAGTAGCTCTTCTGGGACCTGAATCCTCCTCCAGCCTGATGGCTGCCAATGCTTTTGTCTGCACATCCTCAAATGTGGTGCATGGATACTTGGTGAGGTCCTTGTACAGATCTGAATCCTGGTGGAGTCCCTAGCGAAAGGCCTCTATAGCGGTTACTATGTCACATCTGGGAATGGTCAGCTTCTCTTTGTTGAACCTGTTAAGGAAATCACGCGTGGATTCCTCAAACTTCTACATCACACGGTATAGGTCGCTAGTTTGCTTCTCTGGTTTTCTGCTACTAGCAAACTGCTGGTTGAAGGCGTTAACCAGGTTTGCAAAGGAAGTGATACTCCGGTTGGGCAGATTAACGTACCACTGCAAAGCTGCTCCTAACAAGGTGGAGTCGAATCCCTTGCACATGCATGCCTTCTTCAGGGGTCCTGCTGCTGTTACCACCATCATTTTCTGCTTGTACTGGTTGATGTGATCAATGGGTCTGCGGTACCGTCATAAAGTGTCATGGCTGGTGGCACGAATCCTTTGTGCACGGTGACGCAGGCTAGGTCGTCGGTGAAAGGAGAGTCTGCGTACCTATCTCTTGCTGCTCTTTTTAGGGGACGAGGCATTCCTGGAATCTTGTTGATCAGGTCCCTCAGTTCCTGGTACTGCCGCTTCACTGTGCTACTTGTTCCTGCAAGAGGGTTAAAGACAGGTGGAAAGAAGCCAAAGGGTGTACCTCCTAACCATGTTCCTCCAGGATACTGATTGTTAGGAGGGTTAAACAATGGTGTGGCGTTGATCGTAGATCCATACTGCCACCATGTTGCTTGCTGAAACGAGACTCCTGCTGGCCAGTCTCCTCCAGGATACAGATTGCTGACTTGGGTCGCCGTGCTGGTTGGAGCTCCTGGCTGCGGTCCTGATATCTGCTGGATGGGGATGACTGCTGACCATGCTCCTCCAGAGATTCCTGCTGGCTAGAATCCCCTAGGATACGGATTGCTGACTTGGGTCGTCGCGCTGGTTGGAGCTCCTGGCTGCCATTCCGATATCTGCTGGATGGGGGTGGCTGCTGACCATGCTCCTCCAGAGGGCTGATTGCTGGATAAGGCGAGTACTCCTGGTTGAGTTGCGGATTGCCATCCTGGTGTCTGGAGGACAGGGGTACCTGCGAGTGACAGTAAGTTAGTTTCCCGGCTTTCGATGTTAGAGAGAGTGTTACCTGCAATTTGTAGTCTGTTGGGCGTGCGATCATAGGACAGACAGCCTAGTCCTTGAGGTTCAATGATCTCTCCAGGTGGAGCCAATCCTAGTTCCAGCCTGGTGACCAGTCTTGAGGGAATTGCTCTGGTGGATCTCATGCTGGTGTTTGGTTCTCTACGGACGCTAGCTTCTCCTTCATGTATCAGGGGCAACATTCCTGGTGATAGCTGGACTAGTGTGGCTGGAGGTTTGATCATCGTTGAGATCTGGGCCTTGAGGTCCTGGTTGTCCTTTTGCAGGGTCTCCACCGCTTGGCGCAGAGTGTTAATTCCTTGGATCATGCTCTGCATCGGATCTGGTGATGTCGTGCCTCTGGAAGTATCTTCAAGCGGTCCTCCTTGGGCTGGGGCTCTGGATAGAATGCTCTCCCGGCTGGGTCTGGAAGAGCTAGACATTCCTGATGTCTTAGGTATCTGGGGAGGTTTAGATGTCAAGGGCATAGATCTTGGTGTCGGGCTGGTGGGAATTGCCTGGACGAGGGGTGTGAGAACTGGCCCTGTTAGTGCTGAGAGAGACCCTCCTCCAGAAGGCTGAGTTGACGCTCTCTGGCTGCTGGAGGAATTCTGTTGGCTGGATCCGAACATGATGATATGCAAGTTGTTTTTTGTGAGATTTGGCTATAGGAAATGATCACTATGCCCCAAAGTGGGCGCCAATTTGTTTTGGTAAAAATTTACCGGTTTTATGATTTTGGTTGCTGGTTAAAGCGATCGTCCTATAACTACGGGTTGACGGAATAATAAGGAATATGGTAAACGAGGGACAACGAAAGAAAAAGAATGACACACAAAGTTTTGGTGACGCGAAAACCCGATGTGGGAAAAACCGCGGGGTGAGTCGGAATCCCGCCAATATCCTACTATGACCAAATGAATGACGAAAAGTATTAAAAATACAAGTGTTTGTGGCTGATAATAATTAGCTATGGAGTACTATATTGCTCTTATGATTTTGCTTGATGGTAGCTAGTGTGCTGAGAGTATGTTGGATCATCTTTTTCCTTGGTCTTGCTTTGCTTTATATAATAGTTTTCTTCTTAGGGTTTTCCCCTGCCTACCTTTCCCTGATTCTCTCCTATTTTTCAGGGAGAGTCCCCTAGGTTTAGGATCTACCTTTGACTCTTTCTTTTGGTGTATTGGACTAATGCTTCTCAACGGGCTGCTACTTCTAATGGGCCGACTGGTGTTGCAGCAATCCTAAATGGCCCATTGCCTTATGTTGTTTTTGGATTCCGACTAGCCAAACGATTTTTAATTGTGTTGACTTTTGACTTCCGATTTTCAACTATCGACTCTCGTCTTTTGACCTTTCGATCTTTGACCTTTGACCTTTTGACATTTGACCTTTTAACCTTCCGACCTTTGAATTTTTGACACTTGACCTTTTGACCTTCCATTTGTAATATGCCACGTCGTGCTTTGAGGATGCGGATTTTTATCCCGAACAATTGACATTATTGTCATTTGAAGTGGAACTTGTTTCAGACATTATAAAATAATAATAAAAACTGGAAAATAATGTAACAATAAAAAAGTGATGTAAATTATGTTATTGATAGATGAAAGAAAAATCCTTCATTTATCTTACAATTGATTCACCCACCAACCACCCCAATAAATTAACTCAATTAATTTTCTCATCAATTTTTATTCAAATTTGTTCACATCTGTATCAACCCTCATTTTGTGTTTTTTCAATACAATTCTAACACCCCATTAATTAATATATCCACCATCATCAATTCAATTTATAAAAAAAAATATACATATTACACTCACCCTCCACAATTAATATAGTTCACTCACACCCACACCCACCTCCACACATTATTTGTGATATTTAATTTATATAGAAGTTGAATTAAAGTTCACTAAATGATACGTAATTTTTTTCGATCTTGTTTTCATGACACAATTAAAAAAACATATTCCGTAAATCATAATTAACACCATTAAAAGCTAATACTCCGTACAAAATGATGGTCAGACTTTTTTTTACATCCATTCATTTAAAATAAACATTAATAATAAAAGCATAATAATTTACTAGATATCGGACATATATTTTTTTGTAGACGATCCTTCATTTCTTGATCATTTTGGTTCAAATTTTACCTTGATAACAATGTGTTAAGCAATGTCATCTCCATCTTCGTTTTTGTTTTTTGAATTTTAAGTCTTTCAATTTCCAAATCGGCATCGATCCTCCTTTGTCATTGCTAAACTTGTGCTTCAGTTGTGAGTCTATGTTCTTCAAGACGTGAAATATCCTCCACACTAAACATAGAGCCGGATACATGAGTTTTACCTTTACGTTTCTTTTTTGCTGCCTCCCGTCCTTCGGGTCGAAGGTTTACGTTTTTGTCACCATTAACACTAGACGGGGTAGAAACGTTAACACTAGACGAACTCGAATCCATCTCCGACCTTGACCTTTTTGACCCCGAACTGCTTATATCCCCGATATCACTAAAGTGTTTTTTTTTTGTAAAGACCACTTTTGGTGTTTGCTCATAACGTTATTGTAAACATCAAAGTCAACGAAATCGTTACTATCGTTCACATTACGAAACAATTTTTGAGCTAATTTGATGTCGTCGGTGATATTTGTGCCGCTTGCCGGTGGTCGGTTTAAAACTTGAGTGTAGCAACCAATCCACTTATTGACAAGAAAATTGAGTCGTTTAAAACGACTTTTCATAGCATCTTGACTCCTAATACAAAGTTTACTTTGACTTTGATTTTCTACTCGAGCTTGCTCATACAACTCGAATACCTTATCCCATCTTGTAATAGTTTTTTGGTTTTTGTCTACTATTGAGTCGGTGCTAGCAAAACACCAAGCAGACATAAGAGCTTCATTCTCCTTAGAACTCCAATTACGAGTTTCAATTTTTGAGTTTGATTGAGTTTTTTTTTTGTGGTAGGCGGTTTTTTGTTTTTTTGGACACAATAACTCGAGGTTTTCTCAACAAATACTTGAATAGGAAGTTGAGACAATGACACCAAATTTCCGAACACATCAAGATTTTGGAAAGCTTGGTTACTCGAAACTAATTCCGTAAAGTTAGGAATGTAATTTGGATTACTTTCATTTAAATCGATAATAGGAATTTCTTGAGATGTAGTGTAATTATCATTATTGTAACTTGAAAAATCAAAATTGTTTAAATCCATAATATTTTTTTAATATTTTTTATGTTTACGTAATGATATGATGTAGTGTATATATTAGGGGAAGGAAAATATGAAGGTTAATAACATAGTTGAAAATGAAGTTCATTATATAGAGTGAAAAAAAAAATTAATTAATTTTTTAATTTATTGAATTAATAAATGTTGGAAGGTTTGAATTTATGAGTTCATTTAATGTTTACCCAACTAAAACTAAAAAATAATGACAAAATTACAAAAGAATTAAAGTACAACAAAAATTACAAAAATGTTGTCAATTTTTTTTTAATTTTTTAATTTTATTTATTATTGTATTATGTAAAAAAATATTTAAAAGTTTGGGTAAAATATGTCAAAATTGAGTTCATTTTCTAGACAATTGAAAAATATTGTCATTTCTTTTAATATATTTTTATTTTATTTGATTCATTATAAAATTTATAGCAATTTAATTGTAAGCTCTTCTTTTATTTGACATGCTCTTCTTTTATGATGGTACGTCACTCATCAATGCATTGACAGCATACTTTCTCCTTTCCTCTCTCCTTTTCATATTAGCCAATCATAGCTCTCCACATAAGAGGTCATCACTTGGGGTCAAGTTAAGTTGCGGAGGTCACAAAATGACCTTTTCATGCAGAGGGTCATGCTAATTGTAGATCTAATTATCAATTAACTTGACCCAATCCCCCCATGACCTAGCACGGGGATGGTCTTATGTTGGATGTTTTTTTTTTGTTTTTTTTTCGGAATTGCTAAATCATACACGAACTTTACTACCAGGGCCATCTAATGATTTTCGGAGGCCCGGTTCCAAATCCTAAAATGAGGCCCTATACTAACCATAAAAAGGTAGTATATCAATTTCTTTGATCAATAATAGTCGAAAGTTGATCCGTAATTTTCTTAGGACACAAAACTATTGTAAGAGTGAGACTTAATTTTGAAATTATTTATATTTATTTACCGTGTTATTACTCCAACTAGATCCAATCAAATTTGTGGGAGAGGGAGGTAATAGAGATGTAGTACAATATATCGTGTAATGAAAAGAAAGCATAAAGAAATAAAGGAATCCTTACATCTTAAAAAAGGAATTTACCCTTAAATGCTCCCTTATGAACAGTTACTTGGTTTCCTTCCCTTGGAAGAGTGTCGCCTACCACTCCTCAGCCGTTGATTTGCTTGCTCAACTCTTGTCCGTTAGATTATTTTTACCTCATTACCACTTGAGTAGTGTCCGCTCACTTCTCTTCCTTCATTATTTTATTCTACTTTTCCTTCTATCTTACTTTTTCTTCCTTCCCTCTCATCCATTCATCTCCCATAATTCTCTCTTCATCACTCATTTAGTTTTCTGCACAGATTACAACCATTGTTTGGAACATGGGTGTCCGGTTGCTGGTGGTGAATTATGATTTCTAATTAATTATTCACTCCTTCTTCTTCTTCTTCTTCTTCTTCTTCTTCTTCTTCTTATCAGTAGGTTATCTTCTTTCTCTCTCTCTTAAACTCTTCACTATTGGAGTAGTGTTCTCTGCTTATTTTTAATCGATTCGCTACTTTTTGAAGCTCAATTCAGTCCACTCTTTCCCCTTACATCCCAGGCTCTCAACAATGGCGGACATGGAACTCTACAACAGCAACGACGACGAGATCAATTCTCTCTAGATCAATGTCGAAACGGTAGGTTCTTCACTTATCTTTATTTTCGTCTATTATTATCAACCCTAATTTGTTTGTCTTAATTTTGTACGAATCAGCTTATAAATAGTTGTAGGAAAATCAGTTGGTTTAATGAATTGGTCACGATGGTACTTTCTGGAATGAATCAGCTTATAAACCCTCAAACACGGGGCTTTGCTATGATTGTAGCTGCTTCTGTGGTTACACAAATGAATTACTTGAATAAGGTAATCATATGGAGACACTCTATCTCTTTATGCTTCCATTTTTGTTACGCCTTTTGCAATTCTGCTCAATTTTCATCTTATCCTTGTCAAGAACTCTACTGTAAAACTAAAATAAATGAATAAAAAAAATCCTACAAACATTTACTGTAAACTTGCATCAGAAGCAGCCTTTACTTTTGCCAAACATTCCCCTGTAAGAATTATGGGTCTAATACAATATATGCTGATAATATTATTTGGACCTACTGTATTTATTAGCTGTCATTTAGGTTGAGCCCAAATACGTGATCCGTCATAATAATAATAACACGGGCTTATTTACGTCTTATAAAGTATGGGCCGGATACAATAATAGTGTAGCGATCCGTTAGGGCTTTAAGTGATGCATGATGGGCGTATCAACTAAAGCGACTTATATGGGTGATTAGGGTTTCCACGCCCCTCCCTATATATAGTCAAGATTATGGTCCCTGACAGCACACTCCAACCTAAACTCTTATACATCCCATCAGTAGAGAGCAACCAATAGGAGAGTGTAACTGTTAGAAGACCATAATCAGGAGACTCTCGTTCCACCTCTCTTTACCAATGGAGTCAGGTACGCTTCCGCAATACAGTATACCAATTAATTTAGTATGAAGTTTTCAGTATTTAGTCGGATTAATATCTAACAAGTGGTATCAGAGCCGTCTTCATATTGAATTTTTTGGGTCAGAAATATTATTCGATTTTTCGTAGGTTTCGTTTTGCGTAACCGTTATGTTGAACCTGATTCATTCTGTTTATGCGTATGGAACAATGTATTTGTGATTAAGATTGACTTATTGTTGATGGAGTCAGTAATAAAGTGTCTGCCAAACCATTATGATTACAATCTGACATGATGTGTTTTTTCTGCCGCACTTGTTTTTGTTCTCTCTGAGATGAATTCCCTTTTATTGTGCTTATGTCATCGGCTGCATCATCGTTGGTTTTTTTTTTCCTTTTTCATTCATCATGATTGCATGAGATTGAATTTTTTTGGGCACATTTTCTTGATGAATGATTCTGGAATTTCTTGCATATATTTGGCATATCAAATCTTGACATATTGTGTAGTACGTATACATTTTTAGATTGCTGTTATATTATGGCATGATTTTGTACGTATAATTTTGTTTTTTGATATGATGATATACTTTGCATATTTTTTGAATGCACTATTATGGAGTATTTTTTGTTTGTTATATCACGTAGTAATTTGATTATGCATGTATTTGGAATATCCTTTTGTACTACCATAATCTATCTCTTACCTAAACGTGAGTTTACAAAGAATTTTATCGTTTATATTGCGTTCTATTAATTTTGCATGGATTAAAGAATTATAATTCGGATATTAAATTTTCATATTCATATAATTGACAATTCAGTTTATAAGGCGTCTAGTATTTTAGACCGTTTAATTGAAACAAAAAGTTGCCAAAGTAACATCTTTTGCGTAAATTGAACGTTTTTAAAATATCAAGACTTTTGTGTGATTAATTTTCATGCGGGTAATGGTCGGCCCAAAGGAAGGCTATTATTTGGCCGAAATTTAATCATGCTTGTGGTAATAAATATGTAACGATTATACGGTTTCCATGTAAATATTAAGTCGGCCCAAAGAAAGTCTTAGTATTTGACAGGAATTTATTGTTAATATTTGATTACTACACCAAGATGACCACTTACAAGCTAATTTTAAGTCCAAAGACGAAAATTAATGTTGTGCTAGGTGTCTTGTTATGATGGGATTTATTTGTCAATGCTTGAATCTGATTATTTAAAGTTGAATTTGGAATTTATTGTGGGCATTTTTGTATTTTTTTTTGTTCTTTTCAGTGAATGCTTCTGCTAATACGGTATCTGCTAACATCAATGCAATTCCAATGCTTGACGGAACAAATTTTAAGTATTGGAAGGAGAACGTTATGATCGTTCTGGGTTGCATGGATCTAGACCTTGCACTTCGGGAAGAGCGCCCCACTGAGATTACGGACTCCAGTTCCTCTGATGATAAGAGGGACATGGAGAAATGGGAGCGCTCAAATCGCATGAGTCTAATGATCATGAAACGTGCAATTCCAGAATCATTCAGGGGCACTATGTCCGAAGAGGATAATGCCAAGAAGTTCCTTATTGAACTTGAAAAGCATTTTGCGAAAAACGAAAAGTCTGAGACAAGTACTCTGTTAACAAGTCTTGTTTCAATGAAGTATAAAAGTTCAGGGAACGTAAGGGAGTACATTATGGAAATGTCTCATATTTCTTCAAAACTAAAGGCACTCAAGCTGGATTTGTCTGAGGACTTATTAGTGCATCTAGTTTTGATCTCTCTTCCTAAAAGTTTCAGTCAGTTTAACGTCAGTTATAACTGCCAAAAGAAGAAGTGGACTCTGAATTAGCTCATTTCTCATTATGTTCAAGAGGAGGAGAGAATTAAGAAAGAAAAGACAGAGAGTTCTCATTTGGCTTCATCCTCTAAGGATGGTAGGAAAAAGAAGAAGGGTAAGGACGTTGCAGTTGTGCGACCACCAAAGAAGCAGAATACGGAAACCGAGGAACCTGAGAAAAATTCAGAAAACAAGGACTCAATGCTTCTTTTGTGGAAAGCCAGGTCATAAGAAGAAACAATGCATAGGGTATCACGGTTGGCGTGTGAAAAAGGGTATGTTTCTTTCTTTTGTCTGTTCTGAGGTCAATTTAACTTCGGTACCTAAAGACACTTGGTGGATAGACTCCGGTGCTACTACTCACATAAGTGTGTCCATGCAAGGTTGCCTGAATTGCCGAAATCCGATTGATGCTGAAAGATACATCTATGTAGGTGATGGCAAGGCAGTTGAAGTTAAGGCTATAGGGACATTTAGGTTATTATTAAAGACTGGAAATTATTTGGATTTGAAAGAGACATTTGTTGTACCGTCATTTAGACGGAATTTGGTTTCAGTTTCTGCTTTGGACAAATTTGGTTATCTTTGTTCTTTTGGAAACAATAAATTTAGTCTTTTTCATAATTCAAAATTGGTTGGTTCTGGTTCTTTATCTGGATATGATAACCTATACTTGCTAGAAACGCAAGTCTCTATGAATGAAACTTTGCATGTGAGCTACAGTGGTACTAAAAGAAAATTGATAAATGAAAATTCATCATCACTATGGCATAAACGTTTAGGGCATATCTCTAAACAAAGAATTGAAGACTCGTGGCTGATGGAATTTTCGATTCCCTTGATTTTTCGGACTTTAATGTATGCATTAACTGTATCAAAGGGAAGCAAACAGACAAAAGGAGATTGGGTGCTGAGAGAGCTTCAGATGTCTTAGAACTTATTCCTACGGATATTTGTGGTCCATTCCCTACGGCATCTTGGAATGATCAACAATACTTTATAACGTTCATAGACGATTACTCTCGATATGGCTACCAATATCTGATTCATGAGAAATCCCAATCACTGGACGTGTTCAAATCATTTAAGGCTGAAGTTGAAAATCAACTAGGCAAAACAATAAAGAAAGTCAGATCTGACCGTGGTGGCGAATATTACGGCAGAAATGACGGATCCGGTGAACAACTCCAGGACCATTTGCTAGATTCCTAGATGAGTGTGGTATCGTCCCTCATTACACCACGCCAGGTACTCCACAAATGAATGGTGTCTCTGAGAGACAAAACAGGACCTTAAAGGACATGATGAGAAGTATGATTAGTCATACATCTTTACCATAATCACTCTGGGGAGAGGCAATTAAGACTGCAACCTACATCTTAAACAGAGTACCAACTAAAGCAGCTTCTAAAACTCCTTATGAACTTTGGACTGGTAAGAAACCTAGTATAAGGCATCTTCACATTTGGGGTTGTCCAGCTGAGGCAAGGCCTTATAGGCCACATGAAGGAAAACTGGACTCTAGAACTGTTAGTTGTTATTTTGTAGGATACCCTGAAAGATCCAGAGGGTACAAGTTTTATGATCCCACTACTAAAGTAATTTTTGAGACGGGAAATGCCCAATTTCTTAAGGATGTTGAGTTTGGGGGGGAAGATAAGGTCAAAGATTTCATCTTTGAAGAAGAAAATATCATTATTCCTACCCCGATTACTCAGGACCAGTTTATTAATTCTGATATAGTTCAGGAAACAACTCCAGAAATTCAAGTTGATCCTCAAATTCAGAATCCTGAGGAGCAACCTCAGCCACCTCAAGAAGAATTGCCCTTAAGAAGATCCATTAGAGAAAGGAGAAGTGCAATTCCAGATGACTACATCACTAACTTCCTTTTGGAAAGTGAGGATAATGATGCAGTAATAGAAAACCTTATGGCACTTCTCTCTGATATAGAGTTAGATAATGGAGTGGTGGATGGTGATCCAATTACCATTCGTCATGCTATTGAAGGCCCTAATTCTCAAAAATGGATTGATGCCATAAATGAGGAAATAAAGTCCATGACAGACAATGACGTTTGGGACCTCGTTCCATTACCGGAAGGAAAGAAACCCATTGGTTGCAAATGGTTATTTAAAACCAAAAGGGATTCGAATGGTAATGTGACAAGGTATAAGGCACGTCTCGTTGCCAAGGGCTACACTCAAAAGGAAGGCATTGATTATAAGGAGACCTTTTCGACAGTTTCATCGAAAGACTCCTTCAGGATTATAATGGAAATTGTGGCATATTTTGATCTTGAGCTACATCAAATGGATGTTAAAACAACGTTTCTCAATGGTGACATTGAAGAAACTATTTATATGCAGCAACCAGAACACTTTGTTTCAGACGATTCAAAGGACATGGTCTGCAAATTAAAGAAATCCATTTATGGGCTTAAGCAAGCTTCTTGTCAGTGGTACCTCAAATTTCATCAAATAATCATGTCTTATGGATTTGAGACAAATTTGGTTGATGATTGTGTATACCACAGGTTCAGTGGGAGTAAGCACATATTTTTGGTTTTGTATGTCGACGACATATTGCTTGCCAATAACGATATAGGTTTTTCGCACGAAACCAAGAGATTTCTTTCACAGAGTTTCAAAATGAAAGATCTTGGGGACGCCTCTTTTGTGTTAGGAATTCAGATATACCGAGATCGTGCCCAAGGCACTCTTGGTTTATCACAAAAGAGCTATATCGAGACAGTACTGAAAAGATTTGGCATGTTTGACTGCAAACCAATGGATACCCCTGTGACTAAAGGAGACAAGTTCAGTCTCGATCAATGCCCAAAGAATGATTTTGAGATTAAGGAAATGCATACAATTCCATATGCTTCGGCAGTTAGAAGTTTGATGTATGCACAGGTTTGTACACGACCCGACATTGCGTTCATAGTTGGGATGTTAGGCAGATATCTCAGCAATCCAGGGATGGATCACTGGAGAGCAGTCAAGAGGGTTTTATGATACCTCAAAGGAACAAAAGATTACATGCTCACTTACAAGAGGTCAGATCAGCTTGAGGTCATTGGGTATTCTGACTCTGATTTGGGAGGATGCCTAGATAGCTTGAGATCCACATCAGGATACCTCTTCATAATGGCCGGAGAAGCTGTGTCTTGGAAAAGTGTCAAGCAATCTCTCGTTTCTACTTCCACCACGGAAGCAGAATACATAGCTTGTTTTGAGGCATCTACTCAGGCACTATGGTTGAAGAATTTTGTCACAGGTTTGCGCATAGTGAATGGCATGGATAGGCCACTTCAGATGCTGTGGGACAACAAATCCGCAGTGTTGTAAATAAACAACAATAAAAGCTCAACACAATAAAAACACATTGATATCAAGTTTCGAGCTTTGAAGGAAAGAGTGCAGAGTGGTCAATTGTCTGTACAATATATCGGAGCAAACTCCATGATTGCGGATCCGCTTACTAAGGGCCTACCGCCCAAAGTATTTCTGGAGCATACTGCTCGTATGGGTGTCATACCATTTTAGAATATACATTTTCAGTGGGAGTTTGAATTCGTTACATTGCTTGTATGACAATTTTATTTGGTTAAGGATATGCATGCAATAAAGTTTTCAGTTATTCAGTTCTTTTCTCTGCTTCTTGCTTATGTTGTTGACCTCAATTAAGAGGACCAGTTAGAAATATGCATATTTGGATCACATTTGGTTGCTGTTTCCATGCTACACTCCTATACTAGATTCATGTCGTTAGTCATGTTTGCATATGTGATCATTGATGGGTCCTGTTACGACAAACTGTGGCAAATGCCGCTTTGGTTCTATGTACATATGATTAATGGACCGAATTGCATAAGACAATTGGAATGTTTGATAGCACTGTTGAGCTCATAAGGTTATAATAAATACAATTCTGGTGTCACATATATATTTGTATATGACCCAAGTGGGAGATTGTAAGAATTATGGGTCTAATACAATATATGCTGATAATATTATTTGGACCTACTGTATTTATTAGCTGTGATTTAGGTTGAGCCCAAATATGTGATCCGTCATAATAATAATAACACGGGCTTATTTACGTCTTATAAAGTATGGGCCGGATACAATAATAGTGTAGAGACCCGTTAGGGCTTTAAGTGATGCATGATGGGCGTATCAACTAAAGCGACTTATATGGGTGATTAGGGTTTCCACGCCCCTCCCTATATATAGTCAGGGTTATGGTCCCTGACAGCACACTCCAACCTAAACTCTTCTACATCCCATCAGTAGAGAGCAACCAATAGGAGAGTGTAACTGTTAGAAGACCATAATCAGGAGACTCTCGTTCCACCTCTCTTTACCAATGGAGTCAGGTACGCTTCCGCAATACAGTATACCAATTAATTTAGTATGAAGTTTTCAGTATTTAGTCGGATTAATATCTAACATCCCCAAGTTTTCATCTTTCTGCTAGATGGAAAATTGGTATTTTCTTCTTCTCTTTTCTTCTCACTCTCTGAAATTAGCCAGCTTTTATGTTCCCCTGATGTTATTTGACTGATTTCTGCATTTTCTTTCATTCCTTGATTGCTGATTTTTCAAATGATTGCGTCTTTGGTGGAATTCAGGAGTAGAATCTGATGAAATGGGTTCAATTTTCTGCTGGTTTTCTGCAAAGGCCATTTTTTTTATGTGAAAAAGAATAAAATTGTGTCTTGGGTGATTTTATCTTTAAATTTTGTCCATTTTCAATGTAGAAGAAGCTTATTCAATGATCACTTATTCACTTTTGTGTTGTCTTCCTTTACTGGTTGTGGGGGTCTCTTATTGTTTTGTTTACGTATTATATATCTTGTTTGTAGTTTTATGACTCACTTGATTCTAGCTTTGCAGGCGTCAATCAGGCTGCTCATGGTGGACGAAAGTAGTTGGTTCTAACGCGATATATTTGGGTCTGTGGTCGTGCGTATGGTGATTGGAATGGTGAGGGTTAATGATGGTGAGAAGGGTGGTAAAAAAATGATTGGTAAAGAAATGGTGTGAGGTGTGATGAGAGAAGAAATCCCTCCTCTCTTTCCCAAACTCTGCTTCATATTCAACCTATCTTCTACGCCTCCGATCTCTGTTTCATTACTTTTAATTTTTAATTACAAAAAAATCCATTCATGTTATGTGATCTTGCTGTTTTTCCTGTAGTAGATCTTAGAAATAGACATTGTTCTAATCTTGATGATCTCAAACTCTCACTGTTTATTAATTTTTCCTTTCAGCTCAACTTGCATACTGTCACCGTCACTGTCATTGGCGTTAGTTTTTACTCTGTAATTATTAATTACACTGAACTTTGTGTCTATTTTACAGGGTCAGACATTGAGCTCGAGAAACTAAAGCATGCACCACTAATGTCGTGTGGCGAAGGTTATACTTAAAAAAGTAAGCGGATCCCTATCTTCGGGGGGACCCATTCTTGCAAAACTTCCCAGCTTCCGAGGCAAGGATCATAGGAGCCTCTTTTCTTTCTGCCTAGCTCCCTGAAAACAACGTAAACCCCTCAGATAATTCATACAATTTCACTACTAAAACCCCAGAAAAACCCACATTTCTCATAATCTGTAAGTCCAATTTTGCGTTTTTTCTTACTTTGATTTTGTTTTGATTGAATATATGTACTGTTCTTAGCATCAATTTATATGGGTGATCTAGGGTTTGAGTTGTTTTGCTCAAAACAGTATAAAAATTAGAGCTTTGGAGTGTAATATCCTGGAAATTTGATATGGGATTGTGATTTTTGATTTTACATGTTATTTAGCATGATTTTTTTCTTAAATTAATCTCCTTTTGTTGTGAAATGTGAACCCTTTTGGTAATTTGCTGTGTATAGATTTTGTATCGATTACTCGATTTTTTTATTATGACCCTTTTGGTGTTTGAGCTGTATAGGATTGACTTCGTATCGATTACTCGATTTTGTGGAGGGGGAGGGAAATGTTCATTTTCAGATGAATTTCAAATGGCGAGGGTGTTAGCTCTCGCAATTGCTGCTGAATAAGCAGTGAATGTCGGGCGTGCGAGGTTCGAGTTCCAGATCTTTTGAACTGTTAATACTGTAGGGCCCGCTCTCACTGGCAAGCATCTGACTTGTGTCTCGCGGTGGCATCACGTGTTTCAGATTGGCGTGCCTGAGCTTCGTGCTGTTCGACATTTTTTTGAAGCTCGCGCTACTGAATTTGCCGGGTTGCTCTCTAGGATTTCGCTGTCTCTGCTGCGACGGAGTGACTCGTACCCAGTCGGGTTCTAAAGGATTTGCCTATACTGGTTCGAGCTACATTTTGACCTTCAGTCTTGGATCTGTGCCGGACACTTGGTTTGCAGATGAGTCATGTTCCCAGACTAAAGTTAGACACAATTAGTTCATGCTTCTTAGAAAGGGCTAGCACTTTAGCACAAAAGAAAACGCTCGATTTGTGTGTTTAGACCCGCTTTGGTAACCAAAATATTGGGTTAATGCTTCATATGTTTTACCATAGATCGTAGATTGACGAACACTCTACTAATTCTTTTACCTTAGTAAGCAATGCTGTATTGCAATTTAATATTACTTGAAGTCATTTTTGTCTCAGTTTGTCGGTAGTTAAAAAAATACATGTCACATCATAATCAGCTCATCGATGAAAAGATAATCCGTTGTTCTTCTTAGCTACTAACTACCAGTGTGTTTGTAAGTTTCTGATAACTAATTTAAGCGGTCGAATAGGTTAGGTCAGGCCAATGGAGCACAAGAGTCGGACCGTGAACTTAGTAAGCAATACTATATTGCATTATTATATTAACCGAAGTCTACTTGTTTTGCGTACGTCGGTAGAACTTAGTTTTTTTAGCCGGGTTTTGGTGCTCCAGTCTAATAGGTACATCATAAAATGTTATACATATGATATAAGAGTTTGTTCAAAGGGCCATCTCCGCTACTTGGACTTACCAAGTGCCTTTGTAATATGCCTATGAATTACCTTTTGAATTCTAGGAATTATTCAGGAGCTCGCATGTTCTAATGAGGAGAAGGAGTGTTATCTTCCCATATGTCGTACACCTATGGTTCTTTCAATGTATTTATATACAATGTACCAGAACACTCCATTAACAATTGCTATGTAAAAGTCCTATTGTTCTTTGTGCTTATGTCAATTTTAGTTTATTTAGTATACATGAGCGGAAATTACAATAAACAATGGACTCTGCATTACCTGCTCGACCTTTCGCATCACAGTTCGTTAATTTTGTTGCATATGCCTTGGCGTAACTGATAGATTACACTATCTATACTAATTAGGAATGACTTATTTAACAGGAATAATACCAACTTTGGGTGGTATTCCATCAATAAAACCAACTTTAATTAATATGGGAATAAAACCAACTATGAGACATATTATACGAGAATGAAATTGTCTCTTAAATGACCGGATGAAGTCGGTTTTTGTGGGTCCCATACTATTAATAAACACTCATCTTCATCTTCTTCATTCTCCCTAAATCAAATTCTCTCTCCTAAACCTACGTTTTAACTTAGGGTTGGATTAACCTACGTTTTCAATCAAACCAATTAAAAAAGAACACTAATTTGACACTTAAACCCCCAAATAAACCAATAAGAAAACCCTAAGTTTACCCAGAAAAATCGAAAACCTAAGTTAAACCCAGAAAAATCGATTTGGGGGAAATGAAAAGAAAACTCACCAATGACATTGCTGAACCACATGATTGAGGAATGAACTTGACAATACCCCTGAAAATTGATTCTTGACAAAATTAATGATAATCAATTATAAACACGGATGCAGAAAAGTCGGAGAAAGATAAACAAACAAAAGTTTCGTAAAAAATTACCTTCGACGAAGTGAGATGAAGTGATGAATTGATGAATTGATGATGAAGTGATGAAGATGAAGTTTGAAGTTTGGGAATTACTGAAGTTAAAAGTGAATTGGTTACTTTACTGTCAGAGTGTCAGTAAACTTTGTATTAGTGGTAATATTGACGGGTGTAGGCGGTAGCAGGTAAACATATTTCATTCTCGTATAATATGTCTCATAGTTGATTTTATTTCCGTATTAATTAAAGTTGGTTTTATTGATGGAATACCACCCAAAGTTGGTATTATTCATGTTAAATAACCCAATTAGGAATAGTGTCTGCTCTAAAAGTATTCATAGACTGTGACTCCTATATACACTTCGACAATGACATTAAATAGCAGCAATATCAAACTCAATGAAACAAAATAAAAATGTACCTTTCATCTACAATCACGTCAATCAAGTCAACAATTATGATAAATTTACAGACACTACCCATTTACAACGTATGACATGAAAGATTGATTATTAGTCGTAAAAATATCTTATGCTTACAAACCAAACTTATAGCTCAAAGGCGTGTACAAAATATTTTCTGCTTTGAAGTGTAAACGTATGGCGAAAAGAAAAGGAAACATGAAGAATGGTTCGATTTATGCCAACGAGTGAACAACCAAGGACAACAATATGCTTCAACAAAAAATACATACACGATTTCTGCCGAACACTTCGCGCGCATCTCGCAATCTCAAACAATAGTTCGAATTATGCCAACAATTCGACAACCAACAACAACAATATGCGCCATCAAAATACATACACAAGTCGTACCTAACTATACGTGTGCATCGCGCGCGACAAGAAGACTAGTTAATTAAAAAAATAATTTGCGGCCAAAAGGATTTGAACCGTTGCACTCCTGATTAGTTCAGGCCTCTTGGATAAAGAAACAAACCACTGAACTACAATAGTTACCTATACAATTAAAGCAATAAATATATACTTATATTAGTACTGCAGTTCTATTTTGGGCACCCAAAGTCGATGGGCCCCGGTTCTTGGAACACTTTGAACGGGCTAATCGACATGCCTGTTTACTACGTTCTACACATTTTGTTATTTATTTTTCCGTATTTCCCATTCCTCTGAAAAACCCTCGAGTTTCTCCATTAGTCTTATTTATAATATAGAATTCAACAACTTATCATAACTTTTCGATGTGAGATAATTTATTTAAGTTTATAATCTTTCATAAGCTTGTCATTTTGTTTCGATGTAAGATAATTTACTTAAGCTTATAGTCTTAAGAGTTCTTTTTAAAACTAAAAAAAATACATCATACATTACTCTTGATTATAATATTAAGTATATAATTTCATCACCTCACTATAATTTTTCAATGTGAAATGATTTTAAGTTTGTAGTCTTATATATTAAAAGTTTTTTTTAAGACTCAATTTTTTTTGTTGATATTTAAAACCGAATGATTACTACAGAGTATAGTTTATAATATAAAATTTTATCACCTCATCATAATTTTTTGATGTAGGATAATTACTTAAGGTTTATAGTCTTAAGAACTTTTTTTGAGATTCAAAAGACTTTTGCTAGATATCAAAGAACGAATGATTACTCTTATTTATATATAGAATTTCATCATTATATTATAATTTCTCGATGTGGGATAATTTTCAACTATTATATGTAATAAATTCATCACATGATGTGAAACAAATAATATAAAATTTATACTCTAATGAAATCATTTTTTACCACGAATCTCGTTATTTCATTTTTATAATTTATTTTACGATAATGTTTTTAAAAAATGACCTTTAAAGATTTTACCAAAGAATTGTAAAACATCAAATTAATATAATAGATTAAATATATATTATAATAACTCAAAGATTCTCTAATTGATTTTTTTATTTAAGATACTTTCCTAATTTAAGTTGTGATAAAACGGAGCAATGAGATCGCTCAAAAAAAGCTTTGTATATATATATATATATATATATATATTCTAATAAGGGCTTGGGTAACTTTAAGGGCATAAGTCCAAATCTTTACCATTGGATTAGTTTAGATGGGTGGATGAGATTATCTTTAGATTAGTAGAGGCAATTAATGTTAGTGACAAAAGCAATCAGTAAAAGTAGAGCTACGTCTTTCACGAGGACATTCCTCACTCCACCAATTTTTATTCAAAGCTCCACGCACTGTTCCAATGATGAGGAAGTTGAAGATTTTTTCTCGTGTTCTCCATATGACCTTGCACTTGAAATTATTTATAATTAGTGCTGAGTTCTCGGTCGATGGTTGCTTACTGTTTGTGGACGGTTGTTATCAAGGCGACGTTGCTTGCCGATCGAAGTACTTTTTACGTTGTTCGTTATAACCTAGGTACGCTCCGTAATCGTTTACAGTTTGAGTTACTTCTGGAATTATTTGGTTTATGTTATATGCAACTTTAGTTCCGTTCCAGTAAAACTTCAGTTTATTTCGTTTTTGACTTCAAGGCGTTATATGTGAAACTTCAAAGTTCGTAAATCCAGGTGTCTGTATGGGTAGTTTAACAGTCGTAGAAGTCTTTGTTTTTTTTACAAGAAACTTTAGTTCTATACATATACAACTGCAGCGGCATTTCATACAACTTTAACACTACTAAATTATAATTATTTGGTTTTTGTTATATGCAACTTCAGTTCCATTCCAGTAAAACTTCAGTTTATTTCGTTTTTGACTTCAACACATTATATGTGAAACTTCGAAATTCGAAAATCATGGTATCTGTATGGGTAATTTATAAGTCATAGTAGTCTTTTTTTTTATACATGCAACTTTTGTTCCATACATTGAAAACTGCAGCGGTATTTCATACAACTTTAACACCACTAAATTATAATTTCAGGGGAACTGCGCAAATGTTATTGTCGAAGACAATGGCACATGGTTATTTTGATAGACGTACAGCGTTCACCATGTTTGGGAAAAAACTGTTGCTTCGTAGCCCCTTTGTGCGTTTACAAAAGACATTGAAGAAATACAAGTTTGGGGCTAAGTACATAGTAGTGGATGAAAGTTCTTCTTGCCGAAAATAGATAGTTAAGTAACCATGTCAGGGTAATTACTTCCTACGACTGGTGTAGACATTGAGAGCCTTACGTCTCTGTTGTAGTCGGAGAGAATCAGTGTGGCAGTGAGCTGGACTATGAGGAATCGCCTACAAACCTTACGCTGAAGATCATCGCGGGGTGGCATCTCGTCTTCACCCTCATACAAGAGCATCCTCATACAAGATTTGTTATCACATCCTGTGGAAGAACATATTGTACACGTCATTTTATTTGAAATTTCAGAAGGTGGGACTTTCAGATTGAACTAATTGAATTTAACAGGGAAAAAATGGACTCAAGATACAAATGTTGTGGACTGAAGTTGTAAAGAGAACGAATTAAAGTTTCTAAATTATGCTACGCAAATTAATGGGACAGGATACTGAAGTTTCACAGTGTGAGAGTTGAAGTTGCAATGTTTTCGACGTAAAGTTTCAAGCGTGCAGTAGACAAACCATTTAATGTGTACCAGTTAAGTGTTGTAAAAGGTAATTGTTGTAGTTATATCATAATATTAATTAAAGTTTCAAATACTCTATTATTTCAAAGTGGCAAATATACTGTTATGAAATTTCACTAAATGAGAGTTGGAGTTGCAAGGAGATTGAATTAAAGTTTCATATGTTATGCCATGTACACTTCGTCTACTGAAGTTGTAAACTTTGTGTGCTGAAGTTGTATTACAGTTGAAGTAAAACTTCAGACAGTCCATTGCTTAAATATTGAGTTAGGCACTAAAGATGCAGATCTATGATTCTGAAGTTTCAGAACTTGGGAGTTGAAGTTTCAAAACTTTTTCGTTAAAGTTTCAGGCGTGTGGTATGATGTTTGTACAGGTAAACAATGACCAACTTTCCAGATAATGCTGATGAAGTTTTAATTGTTGTGCTATGAAGTTGTGAATTGACTTAGATGAAGTTCTGAATAGAATCTGTTGAAATTTTGACTACTGCGAAATATTCAACGTTATGAATAGAAGCTTACTGTATGTGATAAACGAGTTCAAAATTTGAATTAAAGTTTCAAGCATGTTGAAGTTGAATTCAAAAGTTGAATTAAATTTTTAAATTGAATTAAAGTTTCAAGCATAACATGGGAGCCGTCATCGAACGCTTTCAGAAAATGTGGAACGTACTGCAACGGGTACTTACTGATTTTGAAATCCAGCAGCCCACCAAACCCAATTGAGAGTACGCACTCTTTCTGTCTGTTGTTTAGATTGGCAATTACTTTCGCGAGCCTGCGTCTCCTACATCTGACAGGTACACTAACCTCATCCTCCTCTTGTATTGGCTCATTGGTCGCAGCTTCAATGATTTGACGTTCTCCAGAAGACATTTCAACTAAAAAATCTGCAAGGAAAGACAAAACCCTCAACAATGGTAACAAAAAATCCTTCAATGCTGCGCGGTAACCAAAAATCCTTCAACGAAATCAACAACGATAAATATTCAATATGATTTTTTAATATGAAATCTGCAACGATAAACAATACCCGCAACAATACACACAAATATTCAATATGAAATCGAGGTTTGTGTAAGAAACAGTATTTAAATCTGATTTTAAACGAACTTCGATTCTAAACCTAAAAACCCTGATTTTTATAATTTATAATGAATTTTGATTCTAAACCTAAAAACCCCTAATTTTTTTGATTTTAAACTACCTTCAATTGCAAACATAAAATACCCTAACTTTTTTGATTGTAGACATAAAAAATCATAATCTCAGTACGAAATTAACAGTAACAGTAAGATTTCAAATCAACAGTAACTTTTTTGATTTTAAATTAACAGTAAGATTTCAAATTAGGGTTACTCGAATTTCAGATTAGGGATTACTGTTCTCAATATGCAAAATTAACAGTAACATTTACCTGAAATGAAGAAGTGTAATGGAGATGAAGAACTGGAGGTGCTTCGACTGAGATTGAAGGGAAAACAGAGGGTGGAGATTGAAGAGCAGTAGTAATGGAGACCGAGATTGAAGAGGAGGAGTTTGGTAGAGTAGTAATGGAATCGTGGAGATGGGTTGGAGAGAGCAGAGTAATCAATTGTGGTAGGAAAAAAAAGGTATGCATGGAAAACGTAAACATTACTTTTATTTTTATTAAATAATTATATATATATCAACAAATCTAAGCCATCCATCTCTATTTAATCTGATGGCTGAGATTGGAACTTAGGACCTTGCATACATAAGTGGAGCTTGTATGATCTCCTCTCTCTCTCTCTCTCTCTCTCTCTATATATATATATATATATATATATATATATATATATATATATATGAGTAAGGCTCTTATGAGTCCTTCTCTATATATGAGTCCATATTGCTTCCTAAAATAACTCCCATAATTTTAGGAAACAATGATATCCCATTCATTCACCCATTCATTCACTTATTCATTCATTCACGTTACCATGTTCATCAAACCTAAAAAAAATGCTTCCAACATCACGTTCATCAATTCATTCATTCAAAATCTGTGCTCGACATCACGTTACTATGGATTCAATGATCGCGAGATCATCATCAACTGTTGATAAGCAATTCTTGGAGTACAACAATGGTGAGTTTCGATATTACTTTCATGTTTTGCGTCAATTTTATTCATTTCATTCATCATATATTCATATAAACGATTCATTGCTTTTGTGTTAGTATAGATTGCAGATTGTTAGGTTTATTATTTAGGTTTTTTCATAATCTTCACTGATTATTATTTAGGTTTTTCATAATCATCATCAATTGTTATGCTTTCATTGCCATGGAAGTCATTAAGATGCTCCATATTATTAGATTTTACGTTCATAGTATGATTTTTTAAAGATCTGATCATTATATGATTTTTTCGCACAAACATATATATGGAGTTATTGTAATGCACATAATGTGTTACTTTAATATAGACCATCTGTTATTTTAATGTCTAACCCTGTGTATAGATATCTTCTGTTAATTGAATCTTGTGTTACTTTAATGCACTTCATCTGTTACTTTAATTCTTGTCATCTGTTACTGTAATGCATTGGAGTAACAAAGGATTTAGAATACTGCCATATTAAAAAAAATATTGCTTCCTATAATGATGGAACGTGATTGCCATCAAAATAGGAAACAATATCAAAGTATAACGTTCTCATTCATACTCTTATTCATAGCAGTATACATGTTTATACTATCATTCATACTCTCATTCATACCTAATGTATTACAGTAACACGTTTGAAGCATTAGAGTAACATGTCATCGGATTTAGTTATTAATGTTTTGGTTAGAATACCGCCATATTTCAAGTTCTGATTGTTTGTTTGTCGCCACGTTTATTGACATTGTTCTTGTTTTTGTAGTGGACGTAAAAGCAGAGGAATGGTGCAAGGATGTGGGTGAGAGTTTCACTCCATACATAGAGCAGATCTTCAAAGATGTAGATGATAAGAAGAAGAAGAAAGAATCATTAGGAAACGTCATGTAAGTCATCATTTGACGATGAAGAAGGAGAATAAGAAGAAGAAGAAGCACAATTCTGAGTAGGACAATATATTGTTAGAGTAATATACATTATTCATTAGAGTAACATACTGAATAAGTTACAGTAATACAGTTTATGAGTTTGATTGATTTTCCAATATCTAGTCCTTACAGTAACATCCTTTATTGGAATAAATGAGTTAGAATAACACACATTATGCGTTAGAGTAACATACTTAATGAGTTACAGTAATACAGTTTATGAGTTTGATTAATTTTCCAATATCTAGTCCTTAGAATAACATCCTTTATTGGAGTAAAATGAGTTAGAATAACACACATTATGCGTTAGAGTAACATACTTAATGAGTTACAGTAACACAATTTATGAGTGTAATTTGATTTCCAATATCCAGTTCTTAGAGTAACAGGTGTGAAACATTGGAATTAATGGAGTTTTACAATTTTTGTTTTGAATAAAAACATACATTATTCTTTTGGTTGATTGGAAGTCATGTTTTTGCAAAAGACTATTATCCAACGTAACAGATTTTATGAGTTAATGTAACACAGTTCATGAATTAGAGTAACACATTATATGAGTTACAGTAACAGTTTTTGCAAGAGACTATTATACAACGTAACAGATTTTATGAGTTAAAGTAACACAGTTTTATGAGTTAAAGTAACACAGTTCATGAATTAAAGTAACACAGTGTATGAGTTAAAGTAACATAGTTTATGGATTATGAAAGTAACATAGTAACATACGTACAATGACAGTAGAAAAATGATGATATTTTGGTGAAGATGAAAAAAAACTTAATTTTGAAGAAACTTGTTGTGTGAGAGAAAAAGACAATTAAAACATTGATAAGAGAGAGAAGATTTGCATTGGGATAATTAAGGAAGGGAGAGAAATGATATATTTACCAAGATTTGTTAGTTATTTCCTTATTTCACCTCAATCAATCACAACCATCCATCTTCCACTTGATCAATGGTCCAAGATTGGACTCATGGACTCAATATATATAGGACGACTCACTTGATCCTTCCTCTATATATATATATATATATATATTCAATTATCGGATGGAATTGAACCTAGAACAAGTAATTTGGGTTTCGTTAATTGTCTTCGTTTAATTTCTGATCAATTATATCATTTATTAGGGTTTATTTAACAATTACGAACAAACCCATGACTGAAAAAAAAATAATGATATTAGGGTTCACTCCATATCAATTAAGAAGAAAACATGACTGAAAAAAATTAATGAATTACTAATAAAAATTATTAATAACATAAAAATATATGATGAGTTTGAATTAACTGATTTTAATCTAGGTCTTTTTCAGTAATAGCATAATCTGTTGGAGTTGTCGGTCATTGGCGTGAGCAGCAGAGGAGTGGCCGATGATTAGGAGAACAATAGGGAAGAGGGTAGAGGGAAAGTTGACTGCCGGCGTTGGGTGAAAGGGGTGGAGGAGGTGGGAACTGTGAAATTCTGGGAAACAATAATTTAGTTTTTTTATTTCACTCATTAATGGATTAATGGATTGGAGGGAAATGAAAGGGGTAAATACGGAAATTACGTGCACAATGTAGTAATATTCGTGTATGAAATAACACGTCCTTTTTCTTTTAAATCGGGTGCAAATTTTATAATTAGATCAATTGTCGTTAAGTCCAAAATGACTTGCGGGAAACAAGAGTTCCGTACAATTTCATCACCCATAGAATGACAAAGTCTCGCTACTAAGTGAGCAGCCGTATTACCTTCCCGTTTCATATGACCACAGGAGAAGGAAACAAAAGACTCAGAAACCCGACGTATATCATGAAGAACACTAACCACAATAAGAGAATCGCTTTCCAGTTGGATTTTTGTACCCGCCATTCTTTGAGCTAATTGCATTCTAAACAACGCAGTCATGGCTTCTACAACCTCTGAGGCTTATCTTGCTCTAACACACCGATACCCCACTCACATAATTGATCCATCCTTATCTTGAGCTACAGCCCCCAACCCGACTTCTCCATCCTCGAAATACGCCGCATCTATATTGACCTTAACCCAGTCTGCGTTCGGAGCCTGCCACACTCGTAAGCCAACCTGTTGCCCCTGACCTGGTCCCAATCTTGTACGCTTAGCGTAGCTGGCATAGTCGCGCACCAGAGCAAACAAACACGCGACTGTAACAGCAATCGGGCGCGGCGACTCCTCAAAAATACGGGCATTCCTGATTGCCCATGCGATAGCCAAGAAACGACCCTTATTTTCCCCAGTTAGCTACTGCATCGCGCAAACAAAACCAGCCACCCGGCTCGACCTTGGCATAGCTGCGAGAAGATCCTCAAAACCACGTCTATCCCACACACCTCTCGTCTCAGAACATTCCAAAAGGGTGTGTATGGTCGATTCCTCAGCCTCCCCACACAAAGAACAACTCGGGCATCAATACAATGCCTACGATGGAGATGTTGGCGAACTACGAGGGTATTAGAACAAGCCCGCCACACAAAGTGAGCCAATTTCGGGGGAATGTTAAGGCCTGAGATATGTTTCCAAGCATCCCCAGTCAGAGAGGCACTAGTCTGATCCTCTTGTGTCGTGAAACTATTCGAGCCCAACCGGTGGACCGATTTAACACAGAAACTTTCATCCGAGTTTGGCCATCAAAACAAATCAGCCAGCGTGTTCTTCGATAAGGGAAGCTCCAAAACAATCTGAGCATCTGTCGGACATAAAAATACCTACAATCAAAACTCGTCTCAAGTGCCTTGTTCTTTATCAATGAGTTCCGCCAACAATAAATCTGGGCTCCCCTCAATGTTAACAACCGGATAGCGTGAACCTGTAGAATTAGGCAACCACTGATCATCCCAAATGTGAATAGGCTCCTCATTTCCCACTTTCCATCAAAGGCCCTCGAGGAGCAAGGCTTTTGCCTCCCAAATACTCTTCCAACAAAAACGCAGGTCATGGCCTCGAGATGCATTAAGAATCGTAGAGTGCTTGAAGTATCTAGCCTTCATCACACAGGCCAAGAGTGAGTCCGGAGTTACCAGCATCCGCCATGCTTGTTTAGCAAGCAGTGCCTGATTAAAAACCCGTAGATCTCAAACCCCGTGTCCCCTTCTGTCTTTGGTCTACATAATTTGGCCCACGCAAGCCAATGCAGTTTTCAATTATTTTTCGTAGAACCCCACCAAGACCGGGCCATAACCCTTATGCATCTCGTCTACTATCTCATCCGGAATAGCTCATTAAATACGTCGGAATTGCTTGAGCTACCGCTTTGATAAGAACTTCCTTCCCCAGTTTTGACAACAATTCCTCCTTCTAACCCTTCACCTTCTTCCATATTCGGTCCTGGAGACTATTAAAAATAGCTTTCTACGAGCGGCCAATTATTGTGGGCAGACCTAGATACTTCTCATGTCGGTCAACCTCACTGACTCCCAACAGAGTCACGATCACCGCACTCACTTGACTCATAACTTTTTTGCTAAAAACCACGTCCTTCTTGGCATAATTTATCTGTTGTCCCGAAGCTCGTTCATATTGGCTAATAATGTTAGCTATCTTCGAGCATTCTCCTAGCGTGGCTCTAGCAAAAATAATTGAGTCATCAACAAAGAAGAGGTGCGAAATTTGCGGGGCCCCCCAACAAACATGAGCTCTGTGGATATGACCCTCGAAAACGACCTTCTTAATCAGGTAGGAAAAGGCATCAACCCACAACAGAAAAAGATAAGGTGATATCAGATCCCCTTGACTAGGGATGACAATTTCACCCGCATCCGTTCCGCACCGACCCATCCGCGAAAATTAAATGGGTGAAAACCCGAATAAATGGATGAATAACGGGTGATGGATGAAACAGGTGATGGATTGGATCGGATCCGGGTGGAGCATCATCCCACCCGTAAACCGTTAACCACCTGGTCCGACATCATTCATTTAAAAAAAAACAAAGAAACAAAAATAATCTGAAAATAAGGGATTCCCCTCTTTTCCTAACCTATTTCTGCCGCACTTCATTTCTTCAATTTCTCCTTCCTTCTTCTCTCTCCTCATGTTCTTCCCTTCTTTGTTAATTACTACGAGTACTATTCTTTTTTATTTCCATAGATCTAACTCAAATAAAACTAGTTATACTACCACGGTAATTCTTGTTTAACAATTAAAGTATAACAACAACTATATCATAATTACCATTTGTAAATATTAATTTTAATTTACTTTTTAATTTCAGGTGGTATTTTCTTGAAGATTGATTCAACTGTTATCTTTGAGGATTGGAAGCTAAGTAAAGGTTTGTATCTGATTTAGTTTTTATGAATTGTTTGATTTAGGATTTAAGTTTTAGGGTTTGTCTGATTTAGGGTTTATTTAATTAGATTTTTTTTACTATTAATTTATTTCTGTTATAGTTTGATTTGTGTAGTTAGTATTTACTGTTAAGTTTTTTTTTGTATTATTATAATTTTTTATAATGATTTTTCTGTTATTATAAAAATTTGTGTTATTAATTTTTTTTTGTATAAAATATTTACAGATTTCTCCCTTCTTATAATGATTTTTGTAGTTACTGTTAACTTTTGTTTTGTTTCAGGTTATGAAAAAAAAATGAGTACATGCAACAATGAATTAACTTCTTTCCAATTCTCATCATATCCTAACCTTGATTCATCGCCTATCCTTATTACTCCATCTCCATCATTTTCACTTTACTAGTAGAAAACTACCCTTTGGAACCGGTTGTAAACTATCCTTTGGAACCTTTTTTCATAGGTTCTACTGCCACAGATTCCTTTGATCCGGAGCTTTGGAACCGGTTGTAGGATGGTTCCAAAGATGACCTTTGGAACCGGTTCCAAAGGGTATATCATTGGAACCTACTATAACTTCAACCGGTTCCAAAGGGTGCACCATTGGAACCTGTTGTAATTCACAACCGGTTCCAAAGGTGTCCCATTGGAACCTATTGTAATTACCAACCGGTTCCAAAGGGTATACCATTGGAACCTATTGTAATTCACAACCGGTTCCAAAGGGTATACCATTGGAACCTATTGTAATTCACAACCGGTTTCAAAGAATATACCATTGGAACCTGTTGTACTTCACAACCGGTTCCAAAGGGTGCAATTTTTTTTTTAAAAAAAAAATATTCAAATTCACAATAATATATAAAAGATAATCGACGCACGTCAACAATATATTTACATGCTTGATAAATTAATTGATAAAAAGAATGCCACAAAAATTAAAAAATAATACTTTACTAATATTAAACTGAAAATTACAACGTATGTGATAATTGTACACATCGTAAATATTGCAATCTTCTCCACATCTATTAATCAGTCATTCACACATCATAAATACTAAAATCTTTTTTATATTTGTGGTTCCTTCCTTGGAATAATAAGGAATCTCTCCCGTCCTACACCTTAATAGTTTGTTCAACTTGTAGATAAATAAGAAAAGAGGATTTCGATGAATACTCACTTTCGTTTATGTTAATGCCTCTACTCTAATATCCATGTGCATCTTCCTTCCTACCGTCACCTATTTGACAATTTATTGCTCACATATACGTAAGCGGTAGGATTCTTCTTGGAGAAAGAGGGTCGCTGGCTTCTTTTGACATAATTACAAGCTGTTCAAGCTCACATATCAGGCACCAGTTATTGCGACGACCTAGTTACACATTAGTAAAAGAATCTTAGGCGCCTTAAATACGGGAGAAAAATATAAAATATTTTTTGACAGCAGAGTTAGATGTTTACACACTCTTAAATGCATTCAGACCAACAAGTAGACGACTAGAGGTTTTGTGCATGTTAAACACTGCAGCAGCGTATTTACGTAGAACTGCATATGGAATTAAATAAATGTTGAATTGAGATTGATTAAGATGCTGGATACTTTTCAATTTCATGCATGAGATAAACAAAATGTCACTGAAAAAAAAATTGCCGACAATTATGAGCTGAAACTGTACCTGTTTCCACAATTTTGTGGCCTCTCAGAGACAAATAAAAAACTGCACACAACATGATTAAGGAACTTATATTGTTTTAAGTTTAAGCGGAATATACTCATCTAAAACAAGAATTTATGTCCAAATATAGTTCAAAGCGGAATAGACACGAGAGCTGCAACTGCACCCAAGCTCACCTTCTCCAGCACACTCCTAATTCTAACCCACCTCCCTATCTTCCTTACTGCTACAGGTGTCACCACCACCTTCGTTTCGCTTCCTATAAGCATGAAAGGCTATATAAAACGACTCCAAACAACCTCCACATTGTAGCCAAGACATACCACAGTAAATAACTGAAGTGAAAAAAAGGCCTCCACATTCTCCAAAGGCTATATTCCTCTATTGCGGTAAAAAGAATTCGAGGAACCATGAACTTGCAAAAAAATGACTTTTTGGGTACCAAAACTTAATGTTAGAATTTGAGTGCCTGCTTGCTATCATAGATGACCAATCAAGTCAGACATGGGTATGCCAAAACTTGCCATAGCAGATGTTGACACACAAAAAATACAAAATGAATGCCAATAGAGTTAAGAAAGAAAACATTTTTTTCCACCTCATTGGTTTCTGGATGGCTTGGTTGTAAATTCTGCTCATTATCATTTCGAATGTTTCCTTGGGAATTGCTTAATGCTTATGTTCTTGGTTTTGGTTGCTGGAATTGCATTGTCATATCAGAATCAGGGAACTGGGGGTCTGGCTTCAAACCAGATGCTGGAGGCATAGGTTGAGAAGCAGACATTCCTTCCCCTAGCTTAACCCCTAATTTAAAGAAAGGAAACAACTAAGATAAATAAAATAGATAGGACAAGGAACGAAATGGGACGGAGCATAATACTATTTACAGGTGAGCTATAATGTAAATAGTCTCAAGAATTACGTAGACAGCTACATCACAATTTACCAAAATCAGTCTAGTGAGCTATTTTGTTTATTCCATGATTTCACCGTAGACAAGAACAAAGGAATAATGAATTTGTTCGATGTTGGAAGAAGATAAAGTGAATCCCTAGTTAAAATCAACCATAAAATGTACGAGGCTGAACACACCTGGACCAGATGTAGGGCCATATCCTTGTATTACCATGAGATGAATAAGAAAGACCAGTCAAAAACACGAGTGTTTCATCCAACTTAACGCTGTCAGGAAGTGTAGGGGGAAGGGAGTGCCCTTCTCTAACCCTCAATGAAAGCATGCTATCACTATCCTCAGATAGATCCCATAATTGCTTCAAGACCTCTGAGATGATATGTAAAAGACCACAATGAGTACAAAGAAACTATAGACTTTAAGATTTGGGCTCTGTGAAGCAAACAATTTGATTAAAAAAGGTGTAAGATAGTGTGACAATGGCACAATCATGAAAATATAGCCACATGCACATTGCAACTACACAAGAATAATAAGATCCTACCTTTTGGCAGCCTCCAGCTCGGATAACCTAATTTTCGACTACAAAAGACACATGATTTGGCTTAAGTCGTTCAAATATCATAAACCCTAATTCTTATTCTACAGTATGATCAGAATCACTGTTCGACAACAAAAATCAATAAGAAAATACATTAAATATGACCACATTTGAGGGAATAGTGATTAGTATTGTGTATTGACTTAAGAATACATCAGCTAAATCTAAATGGACAAAAATGATTGTCGAAAAACATTCCAATTTCAGGGGTAGAAATCAGCACCCTTAAGTTCAATTGTGAATAGTGCTGTACTAAATCAATCATGCTACACTTGAAATGTCTCAATTTCTAATTACTAACAACTAACCTAAAATTCAAGTCGAAATCATCAATTGTACATTAGATCTAAACTATAATCCGTATATCATGAATCAAATAAATCGAAATTAGTCACAATGAACTTAAAGTTCAGGTCGTAAACATCAATCGTGAGCTTTAACATAAGATTCAGGGTGAATTAACCTAAGATTAACCAAATGAGAATTTGAATGTAGTCCGTATAAAAGCGATTACCTGATTGATTGTGAAGGAAGAAGAAGTCGGAGTAAAGAGTAGTGCACCAAGATTAGCGATACACGCTGATTGAAAAGAGAGAGAAAACACTGAATTAGGGTTCTTCGTGTCTTCTTCTGTGCGTCTTCATCTTCTTCGTCAGTTTAGGGTTCTTTGTTCTTCGTTCTATTTTGCATTTTCTGATTTCTTTTTTTTTTTTTGCAACAAATGTTTTTTGATTTCTAAGTTGGGTTCTCAGTGTTTTGGATTTCTAATTTAGAATTACTCTTTGGAACCACTTGTTCGAAAAATAGGCTCCATTAATGCAAAGGTTTTTAATATGGTCCAAATATTTTACCGTATACCTTTCGCACCTCTTTTTAGTTAAAAACCGGTTTCATTGATAAGGTCTTTGGAACCTATTCAACCTACAACAGGTGCCAAATCATTTTAGTATGGGCTAAAGATTTTAGACACTATTTTTGGAACCTCTTTTAGTGAACAACCGGTTCCAATGATAAGGTCTTTGGAACCGGTTCAATTTACAACAGGTGTCAATCATTTTTTTGGTCATCTAAGGAACCTCTTTCTTTTACAACCGGTTCCTTTTAATAGGTTCCAATGGCATTAATTGTACTAGTATACTAGGGCGCCCTCTCCTTCACCTAACTTGACTCCACCAGGTCACTTTACCCCTTCACCTCCAATTGTTATATCACCTACGTCTCAAGATGCCCATTGTGTCTCCTATACAAACACATAATAAAAGAGCACTTAAATCAATGGTTTGGCATCATTTTCAGAAATTGGAAGTGGAAGGTGTGCCCAAAGTAAAATGTCTTCATTGTAATCAACTTATGTCTGATACCACTAAGAATGGGACATCACACCTTAAGGATCATATAACAAAAAGGTGTCCTAGAAAACATGTGATATAGTTGATATACGACAAAAAGTTTTAAGCATTAACCGTAGAGGGTTAGGGTCGGTTAGGGAAGAGAACACCAACTTTAGTCAAGAGGTTTAAAGGAAAGAGTTAAGTATAATGGTCGTTATGCATGAGTACCCTTTGGCTATTGTTGATCACCTTGGATTTATGAGTTTTGTAAGAAGTCTGAACCCAAACTTTAGAATTATAAGCCGAAACACTTAGAAGTCTGACATTATGAAGATGTATGTGGATGAAAAAATACTTCTAAAAAAGGGTTTGGAGAATAGTGTTTCAAGGATTGCCATTACCACCGATATGTGGACAACTTCTAATCAAAAGAATGTTAAGGATATTATTTCCTAATATCCGCATGATTCTCCACAATCAATTACTATCAATTGTAATATCAATTAACTGTAATCACCAATCAATCAATTGATTTCAATTGATTGATATCTCTGTATTTATGTTAGGATTAGATATAATTAGCTTAATTGTTTCTATATCCTTGTATAGTCGAGACCCCAGCTTCTATTTAAATCAATGTCTCAATGAGATTAATCAACAATTCATACAAACTTTACATGGTATCAAGAGCAAATTGATCCATCCCACCAAATATTAAACCCGAGTCTTGCATTTTTTTCGAGTCAACCACCATATGACATTCCATGACAAACAAGGGTTTCCAAGTCCCTAACTCCGATGGACCCACAAAACCACTATCCGCCACTACCTTCCCTAGTTGCCTCAAACTCAAAGACACACTCACCTACAAACAATGGAGCTTCCAAATTCGAGCCAATTTGAATGGTCACCAACTCTTTCAATATCTCGATGGCACCCTCCCCGCCCCACCCACCACCATCACCACACCCGCAACTAAGGAGGGCGCCGACCCCATCATCACCCCTAACCCCGCCTACACCACTTGGTACCGGCAAGATCAATTCATCGTCTCCGCCCTAACCGGCACCCTATCCGAAACCGTCGCCCCTTTCATTGAGCACACCACCACCTCTCACGAGGCGTGGACCGTCCTCTCCTGAAACTTTGCCCAAAAATCCCGAGGGAGGAAACTCCAACTCAAATCCCGTCTCAATAATCTCAAACTCGGTGAGGGGACCATCACCGAATTTATGCGCCAAATCAAAAGCATTACCGATGACATTGCTCAACTCGATCGTCCCATGGACATCGAGGACATCTTAGCCGCCATTTTTTAGGGTCTTGACCACTCAAAATATGGCTCCGTCATTGAAGCCGTCAAGGCTCGTGACACTCCCATTTCCTTCGAAGAACTTCACGAGAAATTAATTCAACATGAAGTCTTCGTTAACCAAGACAAAACCAAACCCGACACCCCGACCCACTTCCCCCCTTCGGCCGTCCCGGCCCACAACCGCCCCGCATACTCCCGCCCATCCTACTCCCCCTGTCCCAACAACTATAACCCCAATACCGACTACAAACCTCCCTCCAGCTCCGAGGTGAGAAACAATCCGTACAAAGGTCGTTGTCATTATTGTGATATCAAAGGCCATGTCGTCTCTGAATGCCGCAAACTCAAACAAGACTACCCCATGATTGTTTTCCTTACCCGCCGCCCTAACTACAACCGACCCTACGCCAATTCGGTGTCCTATGGGCCCAACCCCACCTACGACCCGTGGCTCATTGACACGGATGCCTCCCACCACATCACCCACGATCTCAACACTCTAGCCCTCCACAACCCTTATGATGGCCCCGACGACCTTGTCATAGGTGACGGCTCCGCTCTCCCGGTTACTTACATAGGTTCATTTAAAATCTCAACTTCTCACTCCACTCTTATTTTTAATCACGTCCTTTGCATTCCTACTATCTCTCATAATCTATTTTCCGTACCTCAATTTTGCAAAGATAATAATGCTATAGCTATATTCTCACACGATTCTTTTCTTATTAAGGCACGTCAAACGGGCACGACTCTTCTCCAAGGGCCGCTTAAACAAGGATCATACGAATGGAAGCCCGGTCCTCATGCTCACGCCGCCCTCCTCTCCGCCGTTCCCGATCCCATGTGCCATCATCGCCTTGGCCACCCATCTAATAAAATTATGTCGCTTTTAAATTCTCAACTTAAATTACGTATTTCCGATTCCTCATTTTGTACTCCATGCTTATTAAATAAAAGTCATGAACTTCTATTCGGTACTAATACACTAGTTTTCACCGCTCCACTCGATTTAATTTTTTCCGACTTATGGACCGCCCATATTTACTCCAACGAATCCCACAAATATTACGTCATTTTTGTGGATCACTTCACACACTATATTTGGTTATATCCAATTAAACGTAAATTCGATACAGTTACCATTTTTACTCAATTTCGTGCCATAATTGAAAAATATTTTCAACGTCCCATTAAACGATTCTACTCCGACAACGGAGGAGAATTCATTAAATTTAAAAATCACTTTCTCAATTTCGGCATTTTCCACCTCACATCTCCACCACACACACCCGAACATAACGGGTTTGCGGAACGTCGTCACCATACATAGTCGAAACGAGTCTCCCTCTACTCACCCAAGCTACCCTTCCCACCTCCTTTTGGCCCTACGCTCTCACCACCGCCGCCTAGCTTATTAACCGTCTACCCACCCCGACCCTCCAAAATAATTGTCCTTATTATAAATTATTCAATCAATTTCCTAACTACAACAAATTACATAGTTTCGGATATTTATGTTTTCCATGACTAAAACCATACACGACCCATAAACTGGACCCTAAATCTGCTCAATGCGTCTATTTAGGCTACTCGAATACCCAATCCGCCTTCTATAGTCTTGACCCAATTAAAAATCGAATTTATACCTCCCGACATGTTTGATTCGTTGAACATGAATTTCCATACTCTAAATTACTAAATATAACTGATTCCCCATCCCAACCTGCTACTTGGGCCTTCTTTAATCTCCATTTGGTCCCACCCCATCCTACCACTAAACAAACCCCTACCCAAGCCCAACCCAACATTCCTACCCCTTCCCCTAACAAACCCACAACCCCAAATATCATCATCCCTACCGATTCCTCTTTGACCTCACCCACCAACCCAATTGCTACTCCCACCTCCCCTGCATCCCACTCGTCACCCCCACAAATTCCGACCACCGCCACTGCCTCCCCCCTTATCGCCTCTCCGCCACCACCACTCAACCAGCCCACCTCGCCGCCATCATCATCACCACCGCCCCCACCCATCACCACAACACCCGTCTCTCTAATAACATAACCTGACCCAAACCCTGCTACTCCAAACCCACTTGGAAATCTGCCTATGCGGCCTCCCTCTCCACCCCTTATGTCACTCCTACTACTATCAAACAAGCACTAGTGGACCCTAATTGGCGGGCTGCTATGCAATCAAAATTTGAGGCCCTTACCTGCAACCAAACATGGACCTTAGTCCCACCCAACCAAGCCCAGAATATCGTTGGTTGTAAATGGATATTTCGGATCAAATACAATTCGGATGGCTCGTTAAAACAATATAAGGCTCGGCTTGTCGCAAAAGGATTTAATCAACGTCCCGACATTGATTATTCCGAAACTTTCAGTCCTGTAATTAAGCCTACCACTGTTCGACTACTACTCAGTCTTGCCGTGACATTCGGCTAGGAACTTCGTCAAATTGACATTAATAACGCATTCCTTCAAGGTCATCTCACTAATACGGTTTACATGGTACAACCCCCTGGTTTTGCGGATACTACTAACCCGACCCACGTATGCAGATTATGTAAGGCTATATATGGGCTCAAGCAAGCCCCAAGGGCCTGGTTCACCGAATTACGAAAGTATCTCATATCTTATGGTTTCACCAACTCCGTCTCCGATAGCTCCTTATTTTGTTACTTTACTAACCATACCCGCTTATATGTTCTTATCTACGTTGATGATATAATAGTTACAGGTTCATCAGACGTCCTCATCGACCGCTTGATTACCGATATTTCTCGTCGATTCTCCCTAAAAGATCTTGGCCCGCTCTCCTATTTCCTTTGAATTGAAGTCGCTCCCACGAATAGAGGTATTCATTTAAATCAATCCAAGTATATATCCGACATTTTACATAAACACGATATGGCGGCAAGTAAACAACCATCACACCTATGTCCACTGAACAACCCCTCGTCAACTGACCAAACGATCCTGTCCGTGATGAGAGCACTTATCAAGCCATTGTAGGCAGTCTACAGTACTTATCCTTAACAAGTCCCAACATCGCATATTCCCTCAACAAGCTTGCTCAATATTTATCTCATCCTACTGATCATCATTGGACAGCCTTAAAACGATTACTCCGGTATTTACAAGGTACTATTCATCTGGGTATTCACCTAAATCCCTCCTCACCAATGACACTCCATGCTTATTGTGATGCAAATTTTGCCCGCGATAAATCTGATTACATCTCCACCAGTGGATATATAGTGTTTGTCGGGTCAAACCCATCTCCTGGTCCTCCAAGAAGTAACGTGGCCTCTCCCGCTCTACCAGGGAGGCCGAATTCTGGGCCGTGGCAGACACAACCGCAGAACTCCTCTGGCTCAAGGGTCTTCTGACCGAACTCCGACTTCTGTTATCCACTACACCCGCCATATACTGTGATAACCTAAGTGCTACTAATTATTCCGCCAATCCGGTTTTCCATTCCCGTATGAATCATGTCGCCTTATCATTTCACTTTGTTCGGGAACATGTTCAACTCGATCAGATACGAGTACAACACATCCATGGCATGGACCAACTGGCCGACACTCTAACTCATCCTCGCTTCGTCGACTTAACATCTAAGATCGGTCTTACTCTCCGACCAACCGTCTTGCGAGAGCCTGTTAAGGATATTATTTCCTAATATCCGCATGATTCTCCACAATCAATTAGTATCAATTGTAATATCAATTAACTGTAATCACCAATCAATCAATTGATTGGTATCTCTTTATTTATGTTAGGATTAGATATAATTAGCTTAATTGTTTCTATATCCTTGTATAGTCGAGACCCCAACTTGTATTTAAGTCAATGTATCAATGAGATTAATCAACAATTCATACAAACTTTACAAAGAAGGAGTATATGGCTGTCACGACTTATTATATTGATGATTTTTGGGCGCTACATAACAAAACATTAAGGTAATTACCAATAAAGTTTATCATTATTCCATAGTTTAACTTTAACACCTATTTATTATATTATTTTCTAATATTTGATTAATGTGTAAACAGGTTTGCTTATGTACCTTGTCCACATACAAAAGAGACTCTTGCTCAGGTATTGTTAGATACATTAAATATGTATAACATTGCTGAAAAGGTGTCTTCCATAGTTGTGGATAATTGCTCTACTAATGATGCCATGATGGAGTTTTTGAGACCCAAGTTTGATAGCAAATATGTTATGTTAAATGGTGAGTTTCTGCATATGAGATGTAGTGCTCACATTTTGAATCTAATCGTACAAGATGGTATGGATGTGATTGGGGGAGCAATTGAGTCTATTCGTGGTTGTGTTTCTTTTTGGACGGCCACCCCAAAAAGGATTGAAATGTTTGAAAACAAGGTGCGGTCTTTCAAGCTTGATTTAATTAGGAAATTGGCTTTTGATTGTAAAACTCGGTGGAACTCCACTTTTCTAATGCTTGAAAGTGCTCTACCTTACAAAGATGTATTCCATAGTCTAAAAATTCAAAACTCAAAGCTGAAATTTGTTGTTCCAATGGTGAATGAGTGGGACTTGGCTGTAAAGGTGTGTGATAAGTTGAAAATATTTCACAATGCCACTGAATTTTTTTCAGGGAGGAAATATCCCACTGCCAATCTATTTTTCCGTCAATTTTGTGAAATTAAAATTGCTATAAGTGCTTGGTTGTCAAATGAATTTAAAGTTATTAGAGATATGGCGTCAAAAATGATTGAAAAGTTTGATAAGTATTGGAATACAATCAACTAGGAGTGTTCAAAAAGTGACCCAGACTGGCAAACCCGACCGACCCGGACCGGCTACATACCGGTCCGGTCCACTGGTCTATAAAAACTTGGTTGCCGGTCCGCGGTCCGGTCCACACTTAAAAAAAAAATCAAATTTAGTGTATTTTGCCGGTTCGGTCCGGTCCGGTCTTAAGAGGGTTCGGTCCGGTCCGATCCGGGTTTCTTTGTTAACCGGTCCGGTTTGCGGGTTTGGATTTTTTTGGTTGCCGGTCCGCGGGTCAAGCCGGTCCGGTCCGGGTTTGGACCGGTGAACACCCATACAATCAACGGTCTTTTAGCTATGGCTGCTATCTTAGACCTAAGGAATAAATTGGAGTGTGTTGAGTTTTATTTTGGTGAGATTTATGGTGATGATGTTGATTTGGAGGTTGAGAGGATAAGGATTTGTTATATGAATTAATGGCGGAGTACCAAGAGATGTGCTCTAGAAATGAGGCATCTACTTCAATTTTTGAAATCGTTTGCTAGGAAAACGCAAAGCTTCTCCCTTAATTGTTTGTGAAGAGGCTAGTGATAAATGGAGTCAAGTGAAAAGAACTAAGAAAAAAAAAGTGAATGTAAGGTCCGAGTTGGATCATTATCTAGGGAGGATGCCTTGCCGGAAAGTGCGTACTTTGATATTTTAATATTTTGGAATATTGAACTTAAATATCCAACGCTACAAAAGATTGCTAGAGATCTTCTTGCTATTCCCGCCTCTACCGTTGTATCCGGGAGTCCATTTAGCATGGGTGGTCGAGTTGTGAGACCACACCACTCAAGGCTTCACTCCGACACTGTTGAGGCATTGATGTGTATGCAAATTTGGATCCTTGGTCAATACTCATGTAAGTCTTTTTATTTAACTAATCAAGGCTTTTATGTGTATGCAAAATTATTTTTTGCTTAGATCTTTGATACTTACGTTTTCTTTGTTTGTGTTTTAGCTTACTTTTTTGAAAATGTCCAATCTTGTGCTACAATTTTAGAAGATGACGATGTTGTGGACGGAAGTGGCAGTGAAGTAGTGGACGTTGTTTCCGTGAGTTTCATTACCTTACACTTTCTATTATGTTCTTTTAATTAGGTTTGCCTAATCTTATTTTAATAAACTGAAATTTTTGTAATTGCGTTATTGTTTTTTAATAGGATGATGATGACGTTTGTGAGATGGATATGTGAAAGTATCGAAGTGGGATAATAACTATATATGTGGCTTCAAGAGTCGAGACTATGAAGCTTAATATTTCTTTCACATGTTAGTTTGTGATGGAGATTTTATAATGTTTAATTTTCATGTATGGTTTTAGTTTTCATGTCAAGACTATGAAGCTTCCATGTATGGATTTAATTTTCATGTCGGATTTGTAATGTTTAAATTTATATTGTATTTTCGCAAGGCAATGAAAGACGTTGAGTCGCAAGCTAGGTCTCGCAAGAATTTTTTTTCCGATTTGGTATTTATTTCATAAAATAATGGTACAAGTAAATCACTCGTTAAGCACCCGAACCATCCGTTTCACTCGTGGATGACGGGTGGATCGGATATGGATGACACCTTTAGTGGATGATGGATGGATCGGATGAGCGGATAGAGACGGGTGATGGATGCGGGTGAGGCTCCACCCGATCCGAATTCGACCCATTACCATCCCTACCCTTGACGGAGTCCCCGACTTGGCCTAATCTCCCTCGTTCGCTCCCCGTTCACAAGAATGGCTTGTTGGACTGTACTAATACAGCCCATAATGCGGTCAATCCACTCCGACGCAAACCCCAATGCTTCCATCATAGATCTGAGAAAACCCCATTCGACCCGGTCATATGCAGTACTCATATCTAGTTTAAGCGAAACATTCCTATGCTTTCCCTCCTCAGTCCGCTTCATGGCACACTACAAGAATTATGGTCCCAGGCGTCCACCTGATGGGCGTCCTTGGCATACGGATGCCTATATGGCATCTACGTGAAAGCACGAGCATCCACTATCGCACTCCAATGATGGCGTCCAAGGAAGAGTTGGGGGCAAAAATTTTGGGTAAATGGGCGTCCATTAGCGGACGCCATTATGGGTAGACGGACGTTCACTAGCGGACGCCATGTATGTGATGTCTCAGAAAAAAAAAATGGGCGTCCACTGTCGAACGCCCGCTTTCCCCAGATCGCCACAAATACTAGCCGACTCCCTTCACCTTATTCATTCTTAAAAAAATTCACTCTCTACCTTCTCTCTAAACCTCACCCGCACCTTCCTTTCTAATTTCCCTTCTTTTTTCTAATTCTACGGTATGTTTTCTTACTATAATTATTACTTATTAAGTTTAATGTTCGTTTGTAACACCCCGTTGAGTTTAAACTTCGAGGACGAAGTTTTGTTTCAAGAAGGGAAGTCTGTAACAACCCGTTATTTTCCGAGTCATTTATAAGGCGCAACTTTTCTATTTTATTTAACGGATTTTAAGTTGGAAAAATATTTGCAATATCGTTATAAAAATTAAAGTATTTTGAGTCTTCTTATAGTAAATCGATTTTTGGACTATTTCACAAATGGAATATTGTTTTATAAATCGACTAGTTTTCGACTTGGAGTTTGACACTGACTCAAACAAACACAAAAACAATAAAAAAAAAGAATAAAAAAAATACATAACCTAAGTTTTATTAAACCCCCCCCCCCCTCCCCCCCCCCCGATACCCACCTTCCCAACATCACCCTTAATTCTGCCGCACTGCTACTACCACACCGTCACCCCTCTGTTTCGTCGTGTCCAACTTTTCCATCGTCATCGAAGATTGGTTCTTGATCATTTCTTACACCAGCACGTGTTTAGTCCTTCTTCATAAAACTGTAAGTACCAGGAGATTTAGGGTACGTGGGAAATAACAGGAGCTTATGACGATTAGTAATTAATAAATTAGAGTTTTGCTACTCTTCGGACATGTCTATTCGGGTCATTTAAGACAACTATATAAATCAGAGAGGTTACTTACGGGACGAGAATTCATACGAGTTATAGTAATAAGTTGGTGTGTAACTTTAAGTCGTCTTAATGTTACGTATTTGTTTAGTTCGTTGAACCATTTAAATTATTAATAACTCGTGGACTCGAGGAGAGAATTATTGGGTTAATATTAGCTGGATTGACCGTCGTAAGAGGTAAGGACACTTTACCCTTTTCACATTTAAGTAAAGAGCATGTCCGTTTTAAATTATATTTTTAAAGCGGTTTTATAAATTATTTTGTCAATAGTGAATTTTTAGGATACTTGTAATATTTTGGATATTGAACTTGTGACAAGAGTCACACATTTGTATTGTTTTGGTAAAAATTTTGGAGTTTATAACAGACTCTGGGAGCTCTGTTGGTCTAGTTGGTTTAAGATGCGTCTACGACGTTCCTGGGACTTCGTCCCAAAACTGAACACTTGGCCCGAGTTATATTTGAGTGGCGTATCCGGCCCCCACTTGCTAGATAATTAGACTTTCTCCTTTGGCAGCTAGCCTAATCCTACTGACTGTCCAAATGCGAGAGGTGCGCACTGTATAAGTCGAACTAAGCACAGGTGATATCTCTAAACCGTGCAAGGGTAGGACCTTGGCACACAGATAGTGAAAAATATATTTTGGTTTGTTTTTGGTTTTGACTACAGTTTTTATAATATTGTGTTCTGGTATCAAAACAATGATTATAACCCTGGTTTCAGCTTACTATAAAATCATTATATTATTATTGTTTGGGGTACAAATTAACATTGATCCCCGACTCGAGCGGTTCAGCTCTCCTCGTGATCTTGATGCGAGTCGTCGGCGGTCCTACAAGGTGAACTCCGGCCTCAAGGGATTGCCCCCGGGGCGGAGCCTTCGATGCCCAAGTCAGTATATTATGTATATTTATGTATAAGTTGTCTCATAGATGAGAGATAGTGGAGGAAGTAGTGTATGAATTGGCCTTCTCTTCCTCTCTACCAAAATGTGGTATTTATAGAGGAAGGGAAAGATGGTGACCTCACTCAGGTGATGTTGCCTTCGTGATGTCATCCTTGGTGATGTCGCCTTAGTGATGTCATCCCATGACATCACCTAAGTAATGTCATGAAAGGTCTATTCTAAGTCAACTAGTGGTCACTCGTAAGGACGGTCAGTCGGTACGAGGATCGGGCCGACACGGGGTCCGACCGATACGGGATCTAGCCGACCCGGAGTACGGCCTACAGAAGGTCTGGCCGACCCGGGGCCTGGCCTACGCGGGTCCGGGCGAGTCGGGGTCTGGGTCCGGTGCCTAAGGACGACCCATATGCATGAGGGTCAGACCTATATGTCTATATAAGTCGGCCTACATGTCTGGGGATTTATCCCCCATCAATTATTATTTCACGGTGTCTATACCTATATAACTCTTCACGGACCGTGGCTGCTTGAGGCGTCGCGATCTTACTTGGAAGATGGTAATACTCAGAGGGACGTAACCCATGCCCGGTAAAGGAGAGATGACTTATGTAACTTGGTGGGACGTAATCCGTGGCCGGGGAATAATAATAAAAATAAGTCAAAGAAAGTTCGTACCTTTTCTCTTGACAACAACGTAGACTTGTTGAGGGCCTATGCCCCCATACTGTGGATGGGGCATTGTTGACCGACGTTGTCTACTCGGAGGCCGATGTCGTCGCATACTTGGAGGCCATCGTCTGTGGTTAAGACCTACAGACGGACTTGCTGAGGCACTAAGCCCCCATTCTATGGACGGAGAACCCTAACCATTGCCGCCTGGAGCTATGGCATCCAGAGAGACTTGGGCTTATGCCCCCATGCTGTGGATGAGGGACCCTAGCCGTTGCCGCCTAGGCTATGTCACCCAGACGGACTTGGGTTTATGCATCCATGTTGTGGATGGGGGACCCTAGCCGTTGTCGTCTGGGGCTATGCCACCCAGACGGACTTGGGCTTATGCCCTCATGCTGTGGATAGGGGACCCTAGCCATTTCCCGCTTGGAGCTATGACACCGAAAAGGACTTGGGCTTATGCCCCCATACTGTAGATGGGGGACCCTAGCCATTTGTCGCTTGGGGCTATGGCACCCAGACGGACTTGGGCTTATGCCCCTATACTTTTGATGAAGGACCATAGCTATTTGCCGCCTGGGGCTATGGCACCCAGACGGACTTGGGCTTATGCCCCCAAACTGTGGATGGGGGACCCTAGCCATTTGTCGCCTGGGGCTGTGGCAGCCAGACGGACTTGGGCTTATGTCCCCATACCGTGGAAGGGGGACCCTAGCTATTTGCCGTCTGGGGCTATGGCACCCAGACGGACTTGGGCTTATGCCCCTATACCGTGGATGGGGGACCCTAGCCATTTGCCGCTTGGGGCTATGGCACCCAGACGGACTTGGGCTTATGCCCCCATACTGTGGATAGGGGACCCTAGCCGTTTTCCGCCTGAGGCTATGGCACCCAGACGGACTTGGGCTTATGCCCCCATACTATAGGTGGGGCATCCTAACCGTTTGCTGCCTGGGGCTATGGCACCTAGACGGAGTTAGGCTTATGCCACCATACTGTGGATGGGGGACCCTAGCCATTTTTGGTGGGGTATCCATTCCTTGTGCTAAGTTAATAGGGGCTCCCCCCTTATTGCCCTCTGCCCATTATCTGTGAGAGTAATGAGCAGGTGATGGGTAGATATCAAGATTTTTCATTGCTCGAAATTTTTCACTTATCTTAATCGTTCCCCGTATATTTGGCCTTTTTTGTAGCTCCTTTGGGAGGCTGAGTGTCAGCTCGTTGGTCGGAGAGACGCTCTGTGGAGGCAAGTGGCCGGGGTAAATAGGACCGACGGGAAATGCAGATGTGGCCATGCTTGAATGGTTGTCGAAGGATGCTTGGAGGCTGACCTTGGCAGCCGTCACGATGCCACTTTTGGTGGTCGACCGCCGGTGTTTGGGCGTTGGTTCTGGCAGCTGACACGATGCCACTTTTGGTGGTCGACCGCCGGTGTTTGGGCGTTGGTTCGTCGTTGGCGGTGGTGCTCTGCTGCTTGGGGACAGGGTTGTCGGCTGCCATATTTCTTTTCCTCCTGTTATGAGGCCATGGACGACTCAAGTAGCCAAACACGTTAGTTCAAGTGGCCAACTCAAGTAGCCGACCGAGCTTTCTGTTGGGGTCGAGGATGAGACTAATTCCGAGACAACTTTGGTAGGCCGACCAACGATTTCTTTTTCAATTGGCGTGAATAGTGCTCTTCGGTTAGTTAAGACCAAGGACGTAGTCGGCCAAAGGTGGGTAGGGTGACCGATCCAATACAAGACCGAGCTTGTCACTACTTAGATCTACAACCGGATTCCTCCTGAAATTTGTTGTATTTTCTTCGGGTCGAGGGCTCGAGGCCGGCCCAAACTGATGATGGTCGGACCGTGATTTTCTGCAGGTCGACTCAAGTGTATGGCCGATGGTCAAGCTTATCGTCGTTGAAGATGGCCGATGGTCAAGCTTGTCGGCGTTGAAGATGGCCGACTTGCGCGACTGACATACACGCCAACTCTGGCGGCCGCTCTAAAATGTCGGCCGTGGTGAGTGAGATTTCAGAAATGGTTTGGGGCGAGATGTTGAGGCCGAGCAGTCGATGGTGTCGGCTACTCCTACATTGATGCCGGGACAACTTATGGTTGATGAAGATGGCGCCAGGATGACGCCTGGTCGAGTTGACTCCTCCTGGGCCGGCGTGATGTTAGCATCTAGCGAGCTGACACGTGGCCGACTAAGGTTTAAATATCTCGCACATTTCTTAACCGTCATTGTCTTCAAGAATATTTATAGGATGAAAGCTTTGATTAGGGTGGTCGGGGTCGATGATTTTGTTCTTTGCTGGAGTTGGATCGCGAGGGCGGCCTCGGGTGGTGATGCTATTTCACCCAAGGGCCGAGACGAGCTGCTTCAGACACTGGACAGACTACCAGCCCAACTCGTTGACTCCGCCGACCGGCCAGTATTTCGGATCCTGATGCCGACCTGGATATAAAACAGACCACGAAGATACTTGTATCATTACTTGCCCTCACTCTTGAATCGAGCTTTGTTAGAGTTGATTCGAGAGTCAGATGCATTTTAAATCAGATTTTGGCCGTTGAGCATGAAGCTACGTGGCTCGTCCCCTTGACGACGAGGTGTAGCATGGCTGAAGTTCTCCCTTCAGCTTTTATCGTGAACAGCTTAGTAGTTTCTTTTCATTTTTTATTCTTCTCCTTGTACCATGAGCTTTTACTATTTTGATTTTCTTTTACAACTCCTTCTTCCCTCCTACTCTCTGATTATCTTTGTATAGGCGCCCCTGCTTCGATGCTTTGCCTTTTCCTTTGATTCATACATATTGGTTTGCCGGCCAATTAAAATATAGTAGACGTGCAACATAGCTACATGTATTTCACGAATTTTGCGATTCTTGCGAATTTTATTTTGGGTTTTTCCGGATCGTGTTTCAAGACGGAATACTTGATCCGAAAAATTGAATTTTTAGGAGGTTGATTTTTTGTGAATTTTTGTGGAGGGCTTGGAGAATTTATTTTTGTGAAGTATTCGCGGATTCTTCGTAAGCGAACCAAAAAATTGAATCATTTATTTTCGTGATGGGTTTAAAATGTCGGACCATATTTTTATTTGGTGCTAAAGCATAGCCTCTTTTCTCGTGCTCAATATCTCTTGTACGTAGTAGAAAGACAAGGCTTGGCCACCTTTTGACCACTTGCATTGAAGGCAATTTATGAATGAATGAATGCATGACAACTAACAATACATGTGGTGACATGCTGCTCCACCCACTTGCTCCAACTCCATAAACCAAGTTTCTCTTCTCCGTTACTCAAGATAAATCTTCCATTTCAATTGATTTAGTTCCAGCATGCTACTAAGAAACATTTTGTGGTTGGCCACCTTTTGTATTATTTTGGTCGGTCTCCTCTATCCTCCTTATTGTCACATACATACATACATATATATACATATATATATATATATATATATATAATATCTCGTTGGTTGATCCGAAGTCCAGATGGCTAAGTTCTACTTTGCTCGGAGACTGACCCGTCTATCAGAAGCTTAGCCGCTGTCGTGGTTGAGACGTCCGGCATCGGGTTTAAGCCAGCTCGGTGGCCGTCGGAGATAGTGGTCGGCTCCCGTTTAGCAGATGCTTGCTCCGGCGGTCGGCATCGTTGTGTCACTTCTCGCCCTAGCGGGAAACCTCGGACCGGCGGCCGGGTCGTTGATAAGTTGGTGATTCGACTTCGATTAGGAATGGTCTGTTGACGGCGCGCCGGGACGACACTGGGCTGAGAATTCGAGGGCCGACGCTGCTGCCACTACTACAAAACATCAAATAGACAACTGTTTTTTTCGCAATAGACAACTGACTTACAACAGTTGAGTAGTTTGGAGTTGTATATTACTCTAAGCATAGACATCTGCTTTACAACAGTTGTCTATTACTTAATAAACAACTGTTTTTATAAAACAACAGTTGTCTATTATGTATATAGACAACTGTTTTTCTTAGACAACAGTTGTCTATTACATATATAGACAACTGTTTTATGAAATAACAGTTGTCTATCACTCTTATAAACAATGCTTGTATACGTGTCTATATTTTATATTTCTTAATAATTCTGAAATACATACAAATTAAAAAACCATAAAATATGTATACCATAGCGAATAATTGAACAAAAGAAGTTACATTTTTATAAAATCCAACATCCAAAATTCAAAAGATACATAAAATCATTATCAAATATCCAAAAGTACCTAAAACCATAATAACTAATTATTAAGAAAATAATCCGCCCATAATCCACGAACCTCGTCAATATCTTCTTGAGAATATGGCATCATATCGTTGAAATGCTGCAAAATCAATAGTATAATATAAATGAACTAATTATTTTGTTTCAATTATGTGCATAAAACAAATGACTGAAACAAGAGAAAGTGTGAAAACCCAAGTCTTACCTCATTGACGGTTCTCTTCAAATCAGAACGAGTGATAATTTCAATCATATATCTCATCACATAATAACCGCACTCTGTTTTCCGAGCATGAGGAACCGACTACATTGCAACAAGTATAACAAAGTGTAAGATATATATGACCACGTTATGAGCCGCAAAGTAATGCAACTTGTCAATAAGGAAAATATTCACACTTGCACGGAGTAATATACAAAATGAAAATATATTTCAAACTGGGTTCATATACCTTCACTGGTTTTGTGACAAGTCTTTTTCGTTTGGTGAGAAGGCACAAAAACAGCTTGATAATGTTAGTTATCTGGCTGCCATGCTCGAACAGCAGTAGAGTAAGCAGCCGTTAAAATCAGTCAATAAGAACGTTTTCAAGCAGGCTTCCATCTTCATAATACTATCTTACATATTGCCTAGGTTTTTCTGTTTGCTGTGTTTTTTACAATAATAAAAAGTGTGTTTTATGATTCCATAAATCAAGGTTCACGACGATAGTGAGGTTCAATTTTTCGATAAATATGACGAATAAACATATCTAAGATGATCAGCTGTAAACATAACGCAAAAATAAAAACAGCAAAAGTAGGGAAATTATGACTCAGCACTCAGCACAGTACAAAAATGTTGAAAATCAATTATCAACTAGTGGAATTGTAAAGTAATCCTGTTGTGGTAAATCATACTCCTATTATATACCAATGTTAGATTATCGATCCGCCATCAGTAGCAAAAACCTAACACAGCTCAACGTTGACAGCATTCGAGAAAACAATGAAAGGGAGTATATAGCAAAAGAAAATGATTACTACTTCTGTTACATACACCATTACACCTATTCCTATTACTCGTTACATAGACGGAACACCATTACCCCTCCTTTCTCAATCCTCATATCAACAACACCTAGTCGTAGCTGTGTGTGCACTGTCCACTTCATAATTATTATTGGCGGAAATGATTATTAGCATAAAATGCAAACAGAAAAAAGTCATACCGTTGAGTTGAGGCAGAAATGAAATTTAAAAAAGTCATTCGAAAACTAATTGGCAGAAATGATTCTCAATTATTCCTAAAGTCGGCTAACATGAATCATTATCAGAAATCATCAAGTCATCTTTAGTAAAAACTTAGAACTGTAAATATGATGGAGTAAGAGTGAGTACCAGAGAAGAGGCAGAATAGAGAAGAAGGAACAACGACAAAACAACGATGAAGAGCGACGACCATCGACGAAACTCGGAAGGGATGAAGGACAGAGGGACAATGACAAATAGAGAAGAAGAAGGAAAAAATAAAGGCGCTCGAAGGAGAAGCTAAGGAGAGATGAGATCGAGGAAGGAGGAGAAGAAGAAACCTGCAACAATGGCGGAAAGTTGAGATCGAATTGGAGTGACTACGAATCGTAAAAAACCAAATTATTAAACTTAGAAGCAATCACTATTCATCGTAAAATTATAAATTGCTATTGGACTCTATTTTTTGAAACCACAAGTAACATGCATTTGATTTGTTTACCTTTTATATTATGTGTGAATGTCATTTTAATCAAAGGTAAACTGAGGCGGAGGGGTATAACCTGTGACATCACTTTATTAATTAGTTAAATATTATGTTTGGGAATAAAATCCCTAGGCATCTTGACTAGGTACACATACAATAGTTTTGGGTCTTGTATGGAGTACTCATTATGTCAAAAGTTGAAAGAAACAAACAGTAGTAATGTAATGTATAGTACGTCTTCCCTCGCAAATTTGGTGTTTAGAGATTATTTAGGACATAAATGCATTGGATACGGAAATATGCTGAAATATCTGTTTCTTGTCATCTTGTATTAAATGTCATGGCCTAAGCTGTCATGTGCTACTTTCCTCCACTCATATTATTAGTACCTGCTACCTTCAACCCAAAACTCTTAAAGAAATGTTGAAAAGGAGCGATTTGCTTAACTATAAAATCTAAACGTACAACGTACATACTCCTTCACGTGTATGTGTACGTGTATGTATCACTTTTGATGAAGTAGTGATCGAATCAACTATTACACCAAGCATGAGGATGAGGATGAGCATAGTATGTTTTGAGATGAGAGATGAATGGGAATGGAGGAAGTTTGTTGCGGAAAGTGTGAATGGAAGACAATTGATTTGAGATTTGATATTTGAGATTTGAGAGGGGGTAGTGATGGTGGGGTACTGGAAAGTGGAAACATGGGGATGAATGTGGGGGCTTTAAGCCTTTAATTAACACAAAACAAATCCTGTGTTAATCTGTACTATCATTACTCCATTACCATACCAGATAGGCAGATACTCCCCACTCCACTCCACTTGACTCTGCCAGCCAACTCAACCTCTAATGGTAGCCTCTAAATTTACTTGTGCTAGTTGGAGTCACATGAATCCAAAACTACATACTCTACTAATTACTATACTTGTTCAATTCATCTTATTTCTTTGACTTGTTACAACTTTCTATTGAGACGGATGAAGCATTTATTTGATCCGTATCAGTGTAGTAACCCAAATAATGAGTCGCATGATTGATCATTTTTCCGTACACAAATGAAAGTGCTTAGAATGAATGAATGAGTTGGTTCCACCCTCCCTAGACTCTGGCTGGCTGGCTGGTTGGTCACAGGTGGCAGAGAGAGAAAGAGAGAATGTCGGTTGCCTCACATTCACACTATACATACATACTCAATACCCTCACAGTAGAGTAGAGTAGATTACAGTACAGTATGAGTCTACTCTACTGAGAGTGTGTGTAGTGTGTAGTCACTATATTTAGATGAGATTATCAGATCCACAAGTCTACACATAACACACACATACACATACACATACACATACACATACACCATCCTCATCCTCCTCTTCGTCTTCCTCATTCTCATCATTCTCATTCTTGTAAACTTACACTCAAATCAACTATTACACCAAATTAGGGTTTTCAATCACATTTTCTCGTTTCCAGTATCAAAACAGCTAAACATCTTGGCACCAAATTTCAAGTAAAGAACAGTATCGAATCGTCCATTTCTTGTGTTTGGTCCCGGTTTCTCTTGTGGAATCGCTCTTTGGGAGCGGTTTTGAGGCTACTTACACTTCTTCTAGTTTGTTTTAGGCTCCTAAGACCAATATTGGAGAAATGGAACGATTCCGACTCGTTTCCGACACATTTGGAGCCATCGAAGAGAAGCGACGATCACTCGGTGGCTTAGATTCGATCCCGAGACCTTGGGACCTATTCCCGAGCCCCTTAGACTCGATCCCGAGCACTGAGAATCAATGAGAATCCTATGAAGAGCAAATAGGGACCTTTATGATCATATTTGAGGCCTACAAGACCCTTCCCGGGCGGGAAGAGTAGCCTTCCCGGTCGGGAAGGAGTGCAAGAAAGAAGCGTCTTCTGATGGGCCATCCCGACCGGGAAGGATGTGTCATCCCGACCGGGACCATCCATCCCGACCGGGAAGGGCCCAATACAGCACCGCGTGACTTCCTTTCAATTCCTTTGCTCTTGTAACCTTATAAATACCCTCCCTTTGTATTGTTTAAGGACCATACACTACCATACTCTATCTTATAAAACCCTAGACATACTTTTGCCTAGATTAGCTTAGATTAGTGTAGATTAGTCTTTAATTACTTCTTAATCTTAGATTATCCTTGTATTATTGGAATTCTTGAAGATCTCTACCAAGATTGACAACCTTGGAAGATGTATTTGGGTTTTCTAATTTATGCAAGTTTTCATTCTTCCATTCATCTTCTAGTATGGTATAATCTCTCTTTTCCCTTCTCTTAATCTTGTTTTATCATTCAAGTTTCAATCTTTATCTTTTGTTTATTGTTTTGTTCATAATCATTGTTGTTCTTCATTATGTATGTGATTGTTCTTGTGTTAGTTTTTCTTGTTCATGTTAGCTTTCCATTAGATATGTTTGAGTAATTCTCTTTCTAGGATTAGTAGGGGGATTTGGTGGTTTAATGGGTGATTAAGTGTTTGTTTAAGATGTTGGTGGAAGTTTGGGTTGCTTCTTGGTTATGTGCATAGAACATGTTTGATGAAATGCTTGAATGACTTGTAGTTGCAAATGCTTGTTTTTCTTGCCTTCTTCTTGCGGTCTTGTGTGTCGCTAAGATGGGTTCTTGCGCGAGAGTGAGGAACCTCTAGGTCGGTTTAAGTAGCGAGAGCCTGAACTACACCTAGATAACCCGACTACCCCTTCACCTTTGCTCTTCCTTGATCATTCCATCGCCCTTGAACCCGACTTAATCCTAGCCCTTTTCCTAGTTCCTTTGTTATTAGATTTATTCTTCTTCTTAGCTATTATTTCCCTAGTTATTTGAATCCCTAGCTCTAGTGGTCACATTTAGCCTAGTTCTAGTCATAGTCTCCTCCCTTTTTAATTGTTTTAGTTAGTTTAGCCTTGTTGACCTAGTCTTGTTTTTGGGCGACCTTAGTCTAGACACCTCATAACCGTCCCCGTGGACTCGACCCGACTTACCCTAGCTACGTGTTAGGTTTAGTTGGTATTACTTGTTGGTAGGGATTGATGGCAAATCCCTCCCATCAATTTGGCGCCGTTGCCGGGGACGGTGCTAGTTTAGACTTTGTTTGCCTATTTACTTGACTTTGTCTTTTGTTTTTGTGTTTTTGTTTTTGTTCTTTTGCTTCTTGTGTGTTCGAAGTTTATTTCCTTCTTGTCTAGTGCCCAAAAAGCACTAGACTTCTCACGTTTGCTCTTAGTCTACAGTTTGTGCCTAGAGGTGGTGACCATCTTCTTCTTTACAACTTAGAGCCGCTTCAACGGACGGTTGCTAGATTGAGAGGTCCTCAACTGGGTACAAGCCACGATTTTCGAGTATAGCATGAGGTTTGATCTAAACTCCCCACCCATAGAAGCCACCATGAGCTACTCCTCTTCCTCCATAAATCGAGACTATGCCATGATGTCTCCTAGCTACCACCAAGCTTCATCGGGTAATCAAGAAACCTGTGGGTATGAGCTTCAAGGATATGGAAACGGCTTCCATCGAGTGAGTGCTTATCAACCTTGTGATCGTGGTGGTTATTACTCAAATTACCATCGTGAACCCACCATGCCTCATCATATTTCTCCCTATGGAAGCCAATTTCCCCAAAACCCACCATATTACCAATCACCTCAACCTCAATACCAACAATATGATGCCCCACCCCTTGGGCATCATCAAGGTTTACAAGTAGCACTCCAAAACCCCAATGACCACCAAATGCCCAACTTGGAGTTATATCAATCAATTCTTCAATTTCAAAAGAGCCAACAAGAAATGGCCATCCTAATGCAAAAGAACCAAGATGAATTCATGGCCCAATATCAAAGGGAAAACGAGGCATTGGATGCTCGATTAAATGTGTTAGCGGTTAAAACCGTAATGTTTTTAACCCGAACGTCACAACTAGATGAAGGGTGCTCACTTGAGAAAGGGGAGCAACCTAATCACGATGCCGCCGATGAAGTTCCTTTTGGAAGTGAAACTTGCTTTGAAGAATCTCAATCGTCTACCCAAGAAGAGACGAATGAGAAGATAATCCTTGATGGAGGTGTTTTTGGGGAAGAATTGGGCGAGGATAGTGGGAATTTGAAGAGTTTCATTGATGAAAACACGGATATAATAGAGGAAATTCGAGAGTCTACCCCCTCTATACTTGTTGAACCTTCAATCCTCTCCGCTTGCCCTCATCTTGGGCTTTATGCCGCTTCTTATGAGCCTATTGTTGAGGATATAGAACTTTGGGATGAGTTGAGTGAGGTGATAGGTGTTGTGAAGTCATGAGATATGAATGATGAAATCATGTCGCCCATATGTGATAATCCAATAAAATATTGTGAACCCCTTGTGTGTAATTTGGATCTTGGTTTAGAGGAGGTTGAAACCGCTTGTATGAGTTTTAAATCTCTTCTTATAGATGATGTGGGGAAGAACGATGTTTTAGGATTGGGAGATATTGGGCCGGAACTTGTTGATGACTTGGGTTTGCTTGATGAAAGGAAGAGGGTTAAACTCCCTTTTGAACCTTGTGTTAGAAATTCAAGCCTTGGTTGTGCTAGGAGACGGTGCTTAGGGAGGAAGAGGTCGGTAAAACTTGTAGGATGGATAGACCCCGGAGACAACATGAAAGATGGCGTTGGGTCTTTGGATTACTACTTCTTGCTTCCAACTTGGAGGCTTTGGAGGATAGCTTGGCTCGGGCACTCTTTGAGCCTTCATTATGATGTAGCTCGTGCGTTTGACTTGCTCCTCCGAGCCCTTGATGGCTACGGTTAGGAAGGAAGAGTCAACCATCCTCGGTTTGAAGGAGTTCCTAAAGAACCGTCATGTTGTATATTCCTCTTTCCTCTTCTTTAGAGTTCTTGTGTTTGTATTTGTGTGGTTTTTTCTCTTGATGTTGTTTGTTTTGTGGAACTCTTTTAATTTGGAATTTTCTTGAGTGATGTGAGGGAGGGAGTTTGATGGTGTTTATTGAGCGTATTTGATAGGTTGATAGTGAAGATGGAGAGTTATGAAGAGTAGTTGATGATAGAAGCTTGGATCTTGGGCAAGGTAATCGGTTTTTGAAGCTTTTGACAAGCTTTTGGGGACGAGATTTTAGATCTCGGTGTATTGGTGGCCTTGTGGGTGAAACTATCAAGGAAATGAAGGGCTAGAAGACTCATCCCAACCGGGAAGGATGTCATCCCGATTGGGATGAGGGTGCTGAAAAATGGGTTCTCTGGAGGGTGATCCCAACCGGGATCAAGTTCGTCCCGACCGGGAAGGAGCCTTACCGACCGAGAAGAAGTCCCGACCGGGATGGTGCCCAGCTCCTCCTTTTGCCTCCTCTTCGACATTTGAGCCCACCCAACCACTTTATACCCCCTCCCAACCTCCTTACCTACCCTTGCGACTATCCATGATCCCTACACTTCATATATGTACCCTCACCTCATCTTATCTTCACTGCACACCGAGTTTCACCTCAAATCTCACTCTCCTTGTACCATTGCAAGCTTAGTACTTCAACCATGCGACCTTATCAAGAACGAAGAGGAATGACAATGATGAAGACAAGTAACGTGCGATATTGAATATTGAGACGATGGAGACTTTTGAGTTGCTAAGCGTGTGGTAAGGCGACTCTCATTTCTTTTCCGTCTTTTATTGCTTGTCTCCCTTTGTTTGTTCCCCTTCCCCTTATCATTTGTGTCATGGTGGCCCTCGGGGCCTTGGTAGTCATTGCTCCCGATTCTCGATGACGTGACTACAGAGAGTCATTTCAAATCCAAATTTGCAAGTATTTTCACTTTTTCTTTGATTTCTCTTTCTTTTGTTAGGATTTAGTCGGATTCGGGCGGAATCCGGGCTAGGTGACTTGATTACACCTAGTCCTCCCCTCCCATTTCCTTTTATTTTCTTTTTTTATTTCCTCCCTCATCCATATCTTTCTCGTCTCAGCCCATGGTGACTTGACTACACCCCGGCCGAACACATTCTACCTTTTCTCCGCTTTTCTTTTTGATTTTTAGCTTTATTTTCGTAGTTTCTTTTCTTTTTCCACACACTACCGATCGAACATGAGGACATTGCTCGGTTTAACTGTGGGGGAGCGATATCCTAGCATAGTTTAGTTTTATTTTCGTAGTTTTTTCGAAAAAATCTTAAAAAACCCTAAAAATTTGAAAAATTTCATAAAAATCAAAAAGATTTTTCCTTTGTGTCTTTTTCTTTTGTGTCGTTGTGTCGTATGTTTGTTGTGTTGTGCGTGTTTTGCCTCCCTTTTTCCTTGTAGGTCGCTTAATCACCGTTAACTTTGGAGGGCTTTCAAGACATCCGGTAACATCTTTTTATCCCTTTTTCCTCTTTGTCTCTTGTGAAGTTTGGAGGATATTTTGTGATGATGTGTGCTCGGGTGGAGCTTTGTAGAGTTTGAGGTTGATTTGGTGGCTTGTTTGGAAGTTCGGGGTGGTGTTTGTTCTCTTTGTGCGTTTGTTTTGTTTTGTTTTGTAGTCTTTGTCTCATTTTCTTTCGTTTTTGTCGCGTCTTTGTTTTGTGATGTTTAGTTTGTGTCTTGTGTAATAAAAGGTTTTCGAAAACCCGGTTTTGAGGCTAGTGTGTGCAAGTGTTTACTTTCCCTTTCTAGTAATATGAATCGAGTATTGGACTTTAGCCTAGTAGAATGACCCTAAATCAATAGTTTCGTTGGTCCTTTACCTTGAGTCCACCTAGTCTACTAGGGATTTATTACGGGATTTGCATTTTGACCATTATGACCACCCACGATGTGAAAAGGCCTTGGTTGCCGAGTCCCGTCTCTTAGGTGACCATGTCCGAAATTGTTTGATTAGTCCGAGTTTTCCCCCTTTTTGTGGGTTTGAAGGGAAAGCGCGCTCCCGACATACCCATTTCCCTACTTCCTACACATATCCACAAATAAGTTGCAAATTGTTGAAATTCTCACTTGGTTGCAAGAAATGCCTACAAAACAAAAGTTCCAAAAAGGGCAAGCCAAGTCGAAAGAAACAAAAAAAGAGAAAAAGAAAGAAAGAAAAGAAAGAAAATAATGAATATAAAGAAAATGCACAACAAGTCAAAAACAAAATACAAAAGAAGAAAAATATGTGGCATAGCAAATCAAAAGCCAAATGCAAAAGAAAAAAAATGCCAAAAAGAAAACCGTCTCACAAAAAGATTCTCCCCCTCTCAAAAATAAGCCTTTTTTCCGATCGTTACCGTGAAGAGCCTACCAAAGGACCGAGTCCTTAGGAAGGATGATAGCGGTAATGATCGGTCTTCCCTCATTTTGCAATCATATCCACCTTTTTACTTGGACTAGTTGGGCGATTTTGGGCATGGGACGACCCTCTTGGCTCATCGCTAAAGAGGGCGGGATCTCACTTACCTACAGTGTCGACTAACACCGTGGTTCATCCTTTTTCCATCCCGCCGATCGTCCCGTAGTACGTTCTTAGAAGGTTAGGAGGAACCTAGTAAGTTATCAACGTTTTTATTGCTTTGTCGTCATACTATTAGGGTTTTGTTCATATCGATTTGTGTTATTAGTTTGCGAACGTTGTCACTTGCCTTGAGTCCTTAACCGGTGCTTCTTTCACCGCTTTGTAGAGAGAAGGGGTATTTATTTCTTCTTGGGTGCAACCGATTGCTTGTTTGTTTGTATGTATGTATGTTTGTTTGTTTGTTTTTGTGTCCGGTTGCATCCACAGTTTTGTCGCAAGACCTTACTTGCCTTGCGGAGTGCACTTTTCCTCTAAGTGTACTCGCGTGAGTTGAAAAGGCGTAGGGTGCGCTAATACCCGCTCGGTTAGTAGTCTAGTTCTTTTAGTTAGTTTGTACTTACTCGAGGGCGAGTAAGGGTTAAGTGTGGGGGAGTTGATAAGTGTAGTTTGTAGTGCCTATTTCTTGTGTTTGGTCCCGATTTCTCTTGTGGAATCGCTCTTTGGGAGCGGTTTCGAGGCTACTTACGCTTCTTCTAGTTTGTTTTAGGCTCCTAAGACCAATATTGGAGAAATGGAACGATTCCGACTCGCTTCCGACACATTTGGAGCCGTCGAAGAGAAGCGACGATCACTCGGTGGCTTAGACTCGATCCCGAGACCTTGGAACCCATTCTCGAGCCTCTTAGACTCGATCCCGAGCACCGAGAATCGATGAGAAGCCTATGAACAGCAAATAGGGACCTTTATGATCATATTGGAGGCCTACAAGACCCTTCCCGGGCGGGATGAGTAGCCTTCCCGGTCGAGAAGGAGTGCAAGAAAGAAGCGTCTTCTGATGGGCCATCCCGACCGGGAAGGATGTGTCATCCCGACCGGGACCATCCATCCCGACCGGGAAGGGCCCAATACAGCACCGCGTGACTTCCTTTCAATTCCTTTGCTCTTGTAACCTTATAAATTCCCTCCCTTTGTATTGTTTAAGGACCATACACTACCATACTCTATCTTACAAAACCCTAGACATACTTTTGCCTAGATTAGCTTAGATTAGTGTAGATTAGTCTTTAATTACTTCTTAATCTTAGATTACCCTTGTATTATTGGAATTCTTGAAGATCTCTACCAAGATTGACAACCTTGGTAGATGTATTTGGGTTTTCTCTTTTATGCAAGTTTTCATTTTTCCATTCATCTTCTAGTATGGTATAATCTCTCTTTTCCCTTCTCTTAATCTTGTTTTATCATTCAAGTTTCAATCTTTATCTTTTGTTTATTGTTTTGTTCATAATCATTGTTGTTCTTCATTATGTATGTGATTGTTCTTGTGTTAGTTTCTCTTGTTCATGTTAGCTTTCCATTAGATATGTTTGAGTAATTCTCTTGCTAGGATTAGTAGGGGGATTTGATGGTTTAATGGGTGATTAAGGGTTTGTTTAAGATGTTGGTGGAAGTTTGGGTTGCTTCTTGGTTATATGCATAGAACATGTTTGATGAAATGCTTGAATGACATGTAGTTGCAAATGCTTGTTTTTATTGCCTTTTTCTTGCGGTCTTGTGTGTCACTAAGATGGGTTCTTGCGCGAGAGCGAGGAACCTCTAGGTCGGTTTAAGTAGCGAAAGCCCGGACTACACCTAGATAACCCGACTACCCCTTCACCTTTGCTCTTCCTTGATCATTCCATCACCCTTGAACCCGGCCTAATCCTAGCCCTTTTCCTAGTTCCTTTCTTATTTGATTTCTTCTTCGTCTTAGCTATTATTCCCCTAGTTAGTTGAATCCCTAGCTCTAGTGGTCACATTTAGCCTAGTTCTAGTCATAGTCTCCTCCCTTTTTAATTGTTTTAGTTAGTTTAGCCTTGTTGACCTAGTCTTTTTTTTGGGCGACCTTAGTCTAGACACCTCATAACCATTCCCGCGGACTCGACCAGACTTACCCTAGCTACGTGTTAGGTTTAGTTGGTATTACTTTTTGGTAGGGATTGACGACAAATCCCTCCCATCAAGACATCAACACCCAATCCCTCCCGCACATAGCGGGCTCTACTAATCAATCGGTGGGCTGATAACTTTGTTCCTTAATTGTGGCGGAAGTATGATAATATCCATTGTTTTAACCCTATGTCTTTGCTACGTCGGTGGTTTAAGGACAAGTAAGTTTTTGTTGTCGAAGTAGTTGTATTTACATTCGTTGCATGTGATTTGACGTGACAAACAGACCATGAAAAGATGCACGTAGGAGAGTAGAGAGTACTAAGTATTATACGTATTTGCAGATCAAGTTTAACGCGATAATACGGATATTAGTCATTCTCGTGTTATACCTTACCTGGTATTCTGCTTAAGAAGTGTTGGTTCGATATTAATAAGGATGCATCGAACCACGTACGGTGAGCACCGGGATTAATATGGAAACCGACCATCACTTTGTTCAGTTTTAGTTTGTTTATATTTTGAATTCCGTGTTAGGTGATTTACCATGCGATTATAAGGTCATAAAAGCGGTAAATCATACGAAAGGCGGTAAATACGAATTGTAAGTAAATCACATAGTAAGGAGTTGCACCCTCAGAGAGTACACTAAACAGGACACGACGCGTAGATGGTTGAGAACGGATCTCGGAACTACTCGGGTTTTAGTTAGGGTGTTTTAGTGCTTACGGTTGAAGTTGAGGACGTTACGTATGTTTATAACGTGTCATGGACCCAGTGTCCTTATTTGACATTATCGAAGTGCATAATAAAAGTGCAAAATGTAAAGTTTTATTTAGACGACAACCTAGTGACGATTTGACTTCGAGGCGGATCCTCCTAGCTCATCCTACGGTAAATTCGGCAGAGCTTCGCTACTACAGCTAGTTCTGCGGTGAATCCGGCAAAGCTTCGTTACTATACTCAAAATTGGCTAGTCGAGCGCAGGTGCCCCTCTGTTCTAGTGGAGTGCTCGAGGAATGAGGAGTAGCGTTGATTCGCTTATCGGGACAACGATTGAGTGGATCGTACTTTTTCACACTTTGAGCCCTTCATTGAAGCCTAAATGACTGATTAAGGGATTTGCTTAAGGTAGGATTATAGGCTAATCCTGAGTTAATTGGGTTGCCACGTCATGGCCCTTGGTCCCTTCTTTATTAGAAAGGAGATAGGGCATTTCGCTTATGTGAAAAAGAAGCATAAATAAGCGATAAAACGGACTCCAGCACAAATAAGGTAAAACGCATCACAAAATTATCTTATGTAAATGTGGCATCAATTAAATCAAATAAAATTAACAATTTCAGTGTTTCATTAACAGGAACAAAGTACAATAGCCACAACAGCATCAGAGATATCAACTAAAAGATATCGTAATTATCAAAGATATCGTAATTATATTGTTGCCTAGTTTACAGTAGATTGTATATACGTTAGTTATATTGTTACCTAAGTATTAGGATAATATTCCTTATTCTGTGAATATGCTGTATCGGTATGATTCTTGTAATCTCTGTAAACTCTATATATTGAATGCAATACCAATCACCCAATTCAGGGGATTACATTAACTTACATGGTATCAGAGCCTTGGTTTTCAAACCGAGCACTAAAATCCCAAAAACACTCATCTCCCACATGTGCCAATGGCAGGAGATGACTCGGAAAACTCAAAAAACAGTCTTCACCCTGTTTACAGCATCACGAATATTCAACACAAAGTTTATGTCCTTGACGACAGGAAGATAACATATAATCACTGGGTTAAATTATTCACACTACACGCACGAGCGTACCAAGTTCTCAAACATATCGATGGAACGGCTGCACCCGCAGAAACCGAGCCGCCTTACGAAAATTGGCTCGAAATCGATGTGGTTGTGGTCCAATGGATCTACGGCTCCATCTCCGAGGACCTACTCCTGCGCATCCTTGAGGAGCCAACCATGGCTTACAAAGCGTGGAACCGACTCAGGAATCAATTCTTGAACAACAAGGGCTCTCGAGCCGCTACGCTGGAACACGAATTCGTGAATCTGACCTTGGAATCCATTCCTTCCCTTGAAGAATACTGTCAAAAACTAAAGGATGTGGCTGCTCAACTGATCGACGTCGGGGGCAAGGTCGAGGATCAAAGGCTCGTTCTCCAACTCATTCCGGGACTACCGACCGCATACGACACCGTCGGTGCGTACATCAATCAGACTCTTCCTGATTTCGAGACGGCCCGGAGTATGCTACAATTGGAACAACAACGTTAGAAAGCCAGATCTGACGCGTCGCCGGCAACAGTCTTGGCGACTCCGGCTGCCGACTCCGGCGAACCAAACGATCCGACACCACCGCGCTCCTCAGGCTCCAGATCTGGGAATCGGCAAACCAGAACTCACAACCACCGAGGTCGTGGTGGTCGTGGGAACAACAGCAACCACAGCGGCAGTCGACATAGTAGCAATCGGCGACAGCAGCAGGTCACTGCGCCGGTGCACGGTCCGGCGACCTACTGGAACCCACCGGCACCATACTACTGGGCCCCTCCACCCTGCCCCTTTCCGACTCAGGCGGGTTGGGCGGCTCCGTGGTATGCGTCCGCCGGCCAGAATCACATCAGCGGCAGGACAGGTCGTCCACAGCAGCAGCAGCCTCGGTTTGCGGGTCAGGCCAATATTGCAACTAACTCAGATTTGGAATTCACTCAGGTCGGTTCAGCTTTTCACACTGTGTCTCTGCCAAATCCGGAGGATAATCAGTGGTATATGGATACGGGAGCCACTTCTCATTTGACAGCTGACCCAGGTATGCTATCTCCACCATTTAATTTAAGTTCGGTTCGCTCAATCTACGTAGGTAATGGTAATTCAATTCCGATTCACTGTTCTGGCATGACCCAAATAAATTTGCGTGACCGAAACCTACACCTACGTAATGTCTTATATACCCCTAAAATAATTAAAAATCTTATATCCGTCCGTCAATTCACCTAAGATAACAACGTGTCTGTTGAATTTGACCCCGATGGTTTTTCTATGAAGGACCTCAAGACTGGGAATATGATTATGAGGAGCAGTAGTCGGAGAGATCTCTATCCCGTGTCCATATCTCCAAAAATGCCCTCGTCAGCCTCTGCGTCTCGTCCTTCTGCTTTTGTGTCTGTGTCTGCACCCGCCCCATGGCATGATCGGCTCGGCCACCCGGGTAAAATATTTTGTCTTTACTTCATAGTCAAAGTCGTATTTCTTGTAATAATAAAACTTAGTCTCATTTATGCTCGTCATGTCAATTAAGCAAACACAAACGCTTACCATTTTAGGCATCTACTTCCGAGTCCATTGCCCCATTTGATATAATCACGCTGATCTTTGGACATCACCCATACATAGTAAAAGTGGCTATAAGTATTATCTCGTCCTTGTAGATGACTTCTCGAATTTTTTGTGTGGGTCTTTCCCCTTAAGTTCAAATCTGACACTTACCTAAAATTCTTGCAGTTCACGAAATTCATTAAAACGCAATTCGGTCGAGATATTAAAAGTTTTCAGTGTGATATGGGTCGTGAATTTGATAACACTCCATTTCATAATTTTGCCACATAAAATGGAGTTGTGTTGCGATTCTCTTGTCCCAAAATGTCTCAACAAAATGGTAAAGACGAGAGAATGCTACGACGGCCAAATGAAATTGTTCTTGTCCTCCTATGTCACGCGTCTCTCCCACCTACATTCTGAGTTGACGCCCTTCATGCTTCCGCCTACCCTCATAATATCCTTCCGTCCACCTCTATACAAAACCATACCCCTACATCAATCCTCTTCCTCCGGCATCCATCTTATGCACACTTACGGGTGTTTGGATGTCCCTGCTTCCCAAATCTGTCCACTAACCCCACCCATAAACTCCAAACTCGGTCCACTAGGTGTGTCTTCCTTGGCTATCCACCAAATCATTGTGGGTATCGGTGTCTTGATCTCACTACGGGAAAACTCATTATTTCCCATCATGTCACGTTTGATGAGTCGGTCTTCCCCTTCGCGTCTTCCCCGTCCCCGTCCCCGTCCACGTCCACCTCCCCTGACTACTCGTTCCTCGATCCCGATCCCAATCCCCTCCTATCCGTTTCATTCTCGTCCCCCGAACCACCCACACCCACCGAACCCACCACCCCCACCCCACCCACGCCCCCCTCGACTGGACCCGACTCCCCATCTCCCACCCCCACAACAATAATACCCCCACCTCCACCACCCCCACCTATACCACCGTCTCACCGCATGACCACCCGAGCCCAACACGGTATATTCAAACCCAAAATCCACATGAACCTTTACACCACCACCTCACCTATTTCACCTCTTCCTAAATCTCACCTGACTGCCTTACGGGATTCGAATTGGAAAGCCGCCATGGTAGATGAGTACCGAGCTTTGATTAATAATAATACTTGGGAGGTTGTACCTCGTCCAACTGACCAATCTATTGTTCGGTGTATGTGGCTCTTTCGCCACAAGTTTCACCACCTCACCTATTTCACATCTTCCTAAATCTCACCTGACTGCCTTACGGGATTCGAATTGGAAAGCCGCCATGGTAGATGAGTACCGAGCTTTGATTAATAATAATACTTGGGAGCTTGTACCTCGTCCAACTGACCAATCTATTGTTCGGTGTATGTGGCTCTTTCGCCACAAGTTTCATTCTGACGGTTCTTTGCAGCGATATAAGGCTCGATTAGTGGCCAATGGTAACTCTCAACAGGTTGGTATTGACTGTGATGAAACCTTTGGTCCTGTTGTGAAGCCAACCACGATTCGCACAGTCCTCAGTATTGTTGTCTCCCGACAATGGCCTATTCACCAACTTGATGTGAAAAATGTCTTCCTTCATGGTGACTTAGCTGAAACAGTCTATATTCATCAACCGCCGGGCTTCCGTGATCCACAAAAACCGGGGTATGTTTGTGGGCTCCGTAAGTCTCTCTACGGCTTAAAGCACGCACCTCGTGCTTGGTACCAGCGATTTATGTCCTACATCTTATCAAAGGGATTTCGAGGTAGTATTTGTGATCCGTCCTTATTTATTCATCAGCAGGGATCTCAGACTGCTTATTTGTTGCTATATGTTGATGATATTATCCTCACGGCTTCCTCTTCGACCCTTCTCTGGTCTATTATATCAACGCTCTCGCATGAATTTGCTATGTCTGATCTTGGAGCGTTACATCAGTTCCTTGGCATTACAGTGACCCGTAACAGCAATGGTTTATTTTTATGTCATCGTCAGTATGCCTTGGATATACTTGCCCGTGCTTCCATGTCTGACTGTAACCCGACTACCACTCCTGTCGAGCCTGGATCTAAATTGAGTCCGTCGTCTGGCCCCGCTGTAACTGATGCCTCCCTTTATCGTAGTCTTGCTGGTGCCCTTCAATACTTAACTTTTACTCGGCCTGACATCTCGTATGCAGTATAGCAGGTATGTTTATTTATGCATGACCCTAGAGAGCCACTTCTAGCCTTCCTTAAACGTGTTCTCCGATACATGAAAAGTAAGCTTGATCACGGTCTTCATATAGGCATCTCGAAGTCATTTCATCTTACTGCCTACTCTGATGCTGACTGGGCCAGTTGCCCTGATTCCCGTCGCTCGACATCCGGATATTGTGTATTCCTTGGGGACAACCTTATTTCATGGTTGTCCAAACGACAGTCAATTGTATCTCGCTCCACCGCTGAGTCCGAGTAAAGTGGCGTTGCCAATGCAGTTGCCGAGACTAGCTGGCTGCGTAATCTTTTACACGAGCTGCATCTCCCCATGCGGCGTGCTACTCTCATCTACTGTGACAATATTTCGGCTGTCTGTCTTTCTGATAATCCGGTTCAACACAAGCGCACTAAACACATTGAACTCGATATTCATTTTGTGAACGAAAAAGTTCAGCAGGTTGGCCTTGTCCGTGTGTTACATGTTCCGTCTGAATATCAATATGCCGATATATTTACGAAAGGTCTACCCCGGTACCTATTTGATCGGTTCAGGTCCAGCCTGAGCGTCCGTCCTCCTCCCGCTCCAACTATGGGGGCATAATAGATGTCAAAGATATCGTAATTATATTGTTGCCTAGTTTACAGTAGATTGTATATACTTTAGTTATATTGTTACCTAAATATTAGGATAATATTCCTTATTCTGTGAATACGTTGTATCGGTATGATTCTTGTAATCTCTGTAAACTCTATATATTGAATGCAATACCAATCACCCAATTCAGGGGATTACATTAACTTACAAAAAGAAATTATTTAGCAATGCGTGGTTCATTTGAGCACAAAATGTAACACCCCGTATTTTCGTGATTTTATAAACATATATAAATTCTTTTAACTTTATCCCCATTATCCATTAATCCATCCATCACTTATATGCTTGGAATTAATATTCTAGGTTCTCACCCTTCACATTTTTATTTATACTCTTAAATCCTTATGTTCGGATGGACTGAGGCAATATATTTGCTAATTTTACGTCAGGTTAAATACGTATTTGGCTCTTGATCAAAACATAAAGATTTAGATCTTTCTCTTAAGTTTCCAACGCCACCTTAATCATCTTAATTGGATGTTCGAAATACGACAGACTGTCACCGTAATCCGCGGACCGAAATTTCGTCGTCCTTATCTCTTTCACTCACACTTCACTTATTTTATTCCCTTGTCATATGCTTATGCAACTTGCCAACTTTCACTTTGTTGCAGCCCAATGCCTATTACTATAGGCATGCATGACTATGCCTAATTATCACTACCTAAACTACCTAGCCTTAATCATCACATCAACATGTGCTTAAATTTAAGTGATGAACTCTTCACTTCTCCATCATTCCACCGTGAACATCATCCCCATTTCTCATAATTTCTTTTTCCATATCCTATTCTCACATCATTCCTAATTACTAGTAAGTATAAGATTTATTTATTTATTTCTTATCCATTTACTATTTCAATTTGTTGATTTACTTCTTAATGAATGTTATTTATTCAAAATTAGGTGAACAAGAGTCCTTGGTGGGAGGAAACCACTTGGGTTAGTATCACCCATATTCTACCTATTAATAATACTAATTTCTCTCAAGGTAACTAGGTTACTTCTTTTCTTGATTTATGAAATTCTAATATTTTTATGAATTTATAATGAGATTGAGGATATATATGAAGTTTAAAATTTTTGATAATATATGAACTTCATGGTATATATATTATGTATATATTTTTGTGATGAATATATGATTGGTTTGTTGCACATTATTTAATCATGCTTCTAATTTATTTATCATGCAATAAATTTATAAATTATATGAATGATTAAAATAATTATATTCTTAATTATATTCTGATATTTTTTTTCATGTTGATGATGTTGCATGTAGATTTTTATGTTTTTCATATTGATTTTCGGATCATTTTTTTCATGTTATCACATTTTTTTATGAATACTCATGCATGCATAAATATCCCAATATGTAAATAATCATGAAAAAAATATTTTTTGTTATAATATGACTTTTTAGTATATAATAAAATTTTGCATGGTGATTTTATAATTTATATAATTATTTTTGGATTTAAATGGATAATTCAGTAAAGCCTTCAAGTTATAATAAATACGAGAATAATTCATATAGTATTTTATATAAATATATTCTGATTTTTTTAGTTAAAATTAATTTATAAGTGTCATAAAATATTTCTTACTTATTTATTTAATTATTTATTCATGAAATTTCCTATTAAAAAGTTATTATAAATTGTAACTATATGTAATTGAACCTAAAACTTAATTTTATATTAAATGATTAATATGACATTATTAATATGACATTATTTTAATTGAACTTAAAACTTAATTTTATATTAAATAAATTTTCATGGACAGTATATGTAATTTTAATTTAATAATTTATACTGTTTAGTTAAACATATTCATGATTCGAATAATAATAAAAGATATTATTTTATTCACCCCAAATAACACTGCTTATTTCCAATTAAGTAACATTTAATTTTGAAAAGAAACAAAATAGTTGTGATACCGCAGTGGTAAGACATCCAATATTGAAATCAAAAACCTGAGTAAAGCTAAGCTTTCTTTTACGTCCTTGTTGCTTACAAGACAAAGTCTAGAGTTAGTCGCGTTACAAGCTCTAAACTCGCTACTTCAATCGCGTTGTTTGATTTAGCACCCGCTTTGTTGAAGTATAGGTCTACTTCACCTAGCATACTATCCTTGGTTACAGTTTATTCATCCTCAAACTAACCTTTTCAATCTGTTTTGGTTACTTTGTTTACATTCCATTTCAGTATACTAATCATTCTTCACATTCTTGTTCAAAGTTCATATCAACTCACATCATTAGTGGTATCAGAGCTACAACTCTTGATTTTTCTTAAAATCAAGACGGTCCAAGGAGTGTCAAAGCCAAGTTATTAGTTGAATTTCTGATTGCGATTGGAATTCAAAGGTTAAACTCGTACGGGTAGTTCGAGGGTTAATCGGTTTTGATTGTTTCGTGGTTCTTGTTGAAGTTCGATTTATTTTCAAAAAAAAAAAAAAAAAAAAAACTGTTCACGAATTAGTACTGTTCACGTAGTACTATTCCAAAGAAAAAGATGGCTGGAATTTTCTCGTTTGAAAACACTTACGAGGAAAGTTTGGTGTTTGATCCAACGTTACCACCTGTTTTTGACGAGTATCATCTTCAACCAAACGGGTTGTGCAAGAAGAAACAAATTCTGATCTTAGTCAAAACAAGCATGGAGAGTAAGGGGATTGAGCTTGTGAAATACTTTGAGAAGCAACAAAAGATACCTGATCTATCCTTGTTCACAACAAGCAAAGTAGAGTTCACAAGCATTCAAAACAACACCTACTTGAAAAGGAGTCGAGCTTGGGGTCAAGCCGTGATACCAACGTTACCCACACTTATGTCTATTTGGAGTAAGGATGTGTTGATCATAACAAATTTTGTATTTGATCCAGGTGGGATACTTGTTACAAGAATTGAGGACAATTCTTTTTCAAAGAAGGAGAGTATGATGCGAGGTCATTTTGTAGCGTTGTTTTGATCAGTCCATATCTCGAGTTATACTTGGAGTTTTGTAGTCATTCAAAATGGAGGAGATATATTTCGAGCTTATCTTTCCAATGACTATTCATGAAGGCTCATTGAACAAGTATTGACAAAGTTATGGTCCGAACAAGACAGTTGTGCATGGGAATTTCTGATGCGAGTTCATTTTTTTGCAGCATTGTTTTGATCAGTCCATATCTCGAGTTATACTTGGAATTTCGTAGTCATTCAAAATGGAGGAGATAGATTTTGAGCCTATCTTTCCAATGACTATTCATGAAGGCTCATTGAACAAGTATTGACAAAGTTATGGTCCGAACAAGTCAGTTGTGCATGGGAAAGCACCGGGGTTAAAGAGGACGTTTGAAGCTGGTTGTGCACGTCCAAATGGCTCCTTATTAAGCTTTGTTATTAGCTCCTAGTTTACATAGCTTTGTTATTAGCTCCTAGTTTACATAGCTTTGTTATTAGCTCCTAGTTTACATAGCTTTGTTATTAGCTCCTAGTTCACATAGATGTAGCTTTGTTTTTGTCACCATGTAGCTTCGTTATTGTCACCCTAACCAGCCGGTTTAAGGGTCTTGTTGTAGGCTATATATAGCCATCTATTTGAATGAATAAGACATCCAATATTGAAATCAAAAACCTGAGTAAAGCTAAGCTTTCTTTTACGTCCTTGTTGCTTACAAGACAAAGTCTAGAGTTAGTCGCGTTACAAGCTCTAAACTCGCTACTTCAATCGCGTTGTTTGATTTAGCACCCGCTTTGTTGAAGTATAGGTCTACTTCACCTAGCATACTATCCTTGGTTACGGTTTATTCATCCTCAAACTAACCTTTTCAATCTGTTTTGGTTACTTTGTTTACATTCCATTTCAGTATACTAATCATTCTTCACATTCTTGTTCAAAGTTCATATCAACTCACATCATTAGTGGTATCAGAGCTACAACTCTTGATTTTTCTTAAAATCAAGACGGTCCAAGGAGTGTCAAAGCCAAGTTATTAGTTGAATTTCTGATTGCGATTGGAATTCAAAGGTTAAACTCGTACGGGTAGTTCGAGGGTTAATCGGTTTTGATTGTTTCGTGGTTCTTGTTGAAGTTCGATTTATTTTCAAAAAAAAAAAAAAAAAAAAACTGTTCACGAATTAGTACTGTTCACGTAGTACTATTCCAAAGAAAAAGATGGCTGGAATTTTCTCGTTTGAAAACACTTACGAGGAAAGTTTGGTGTTTGATCCAACGTTACCACCTGTTTTTGACGAGTATCATCTTCAACCAAACGGGTTGTGCAAGAAGAAACAAATTCTGATCTTAGTCAAAACAAGCATGGAGAGTAAGGGGATTGAGCTTGTGAAATACTTTGAGAAGCAACAAAAGATACCTGATCTATCCTTGTTCACAACAAGCAAAGTAGAGTTCACAAGCATTCAAAACAACACCTACTTGAAAAGGAGTCGAGCTTGGGGTCAAGCCGTGATACCAACGTTACCCACACTTATGTCTATTTGGAGTAAGGATGTGTTGATCATAACAAATTTTGTATTTGATCCAGGTGGGATACTTGTTACAAGAATTGAGGACAATTCTTTTTCAAAGAAGGAGAGTATGATGCGAGGTCATTTTGTAGCGTTGTTTTGATCAGTCCATATCTCGAGTTATACTTGGAGTTTTGTAGTCATTCAAAATGGAGGAGATATATTTCGAGCTTATCTTTCCAATGACTATTCATGAAGGCTCATTGAACAAGTATTGACAAAGTTATGGTCCGAACAAGACAGTTGTGCATGGGAATTTCTGATGCGAGTTCATTTTTTTGCAGCATTGTTTTGATCAGTCCATATCTCGAGTTATACTTGGAATTTCGTAGTCATTCAAAATGGAGGAGATAGATTTTGAGCCTATCTTTCCAATGACTATTCATGAAGGCTCATTGAACAAGTATTGACAAAGTTATGGTCCGAACAAGTCAGTTGTGCATGGGAAAGCACCGGGGTTAAAGAGGACGTTTGAAGCTGGTTGTGCACGTCCAAATGGCTCCTTATTAAGCTTTGTTATTAGCTCCTAGTTTACATAGCTTTGTTATTAGCTCCTAGTTTACATAGCTTTGTTATTAGCTCCTAGTTTACATAGCTTTGTTATTAGCTCCTAGTTCACATAGATGTAGCTTTGTTTTTGTCACCATGTAGCTTCGTTATTGTCACCCTAACCAGCCGGTTTAAGGGTCTTGTTGTAGGCTATATATAGCCATCTATTTGAATGAATAAGACATCCAATATTGAAATCAAAAACCTGAGTAAAGCTAAGCTTTCTTTTACGTCCTTGTTGCTTACAAGACAAAGTCTAGAGTTAGTCGCGTTACAAGCTCTAAACTCGCTACTTCAATCGCGTTGTTTGATTTAGCACCCGCTTTGTTGAAGTATAGGTCTACTTCACCTAGCATACTATCCTTGGTTACAGTTTATTCATCCTCAAACTAACCTTTTCAATCTGTTTTGGTTACTTTGTTTACATTCCATTTCAGTATACTAATCATTCTTCACATTCTTGTTCAAAGTTCATATCAACTCACATCATTAGTGGTATCAGAGCTACAACTCTTGATTTTTCTTAAAATCAAGACGGTCCAAGGAGTGTCAAAGCCAAGTTATTAGTTGAATTTCTGATTGCGATTGGAATTCAAAGGTTAAACTCGTACGGGTAGTTCGAGGGTTAATCGGTTTTGATTGTTTCGTGGTTCTTGTTGAAGTTCGATTTATTTTCAAAAAAAAAAAAAAAAAAAAAACTGTTCACGAATTAGTACTGTTCACGTAGTACTATTCCAAAGAAAAAGATGGCTGGAATTTTCTCGTTTGAAAACACTTACGAGGAAAGTTTGGTGTTTGATCCAACGTTACCACCTGTTTTTGACGAGTATCATCTTCAACCAAACGGGTTGTGCAAGAAGAAACAAATTCTGATCTTAGTCAAAACAAGCATGGAGAGTAAGGGGATTGAGCTTGTGAAATACTTTGAGAAGCAACAAAAGATACCTGATCTATCCTTGTTCACAACAAGCAAAGTAGAGTTCACAAGCATTCAAAACAACACCTACTTGAAAAGGAGTCGAGCTTGGGGTCAAGCCGTGATACCAACGTTACCCACACTTATGTCTATTTGGAGTAAGGATGTGTTGATCATAACAAATTTTGTATTTGATCCAGGTGGGATACTTGTTACAAGAATTGAGGACAATTCTTTTTCAAAGAAGGAGAGTATGATGCGAGGTCATTTTGTAGCGTTGTTTTGATCAGTCCATATCTCGAGTTATACTTGGAGTTTTGTAGTCATTCAAAATGGAGGAGATATATTTCGAGCTTATCTTTCCAATGACTATTCATGAAGGCTCATTGAACAAGTATTGACAAAGTTATGGTCCGAACAAGACAGTTGTGCATGGGAATTTCTGATGCGAGTTCATTTTTTTGCAGCATTGTTTTGATCAGTCCATATCTCGAGTTATACTTGGAATTTCGTAGTCATTCAAAATGGAGGAGATAGATTTTGAGCCTATCTTTCCAATGACTATTCATGAAGGCTCATTGAACAAGTATTGACAAAGTTATGGTCCGAACAAGTCAGTTGTGCATGGGAAAGCACCGGGGTTAAAGAGGACGTTTGAAGCTGGTTGTGCACGTCCAAATGGCTCCTTATTAAGCTTTGTTATTAGCTCCTAGTTTACATAGCTTTGTTATTAGCTCCTAGTTTACATAGCTTTGTTATTAGCTCCTAGTTTACATAGCTTTGTTATTAGCTCCTAGTTCACATAGATGTAGCTTTGTTTTTGTCACCATGTAGCTTCGTTATTGTCACCCTAACCAGCCGGTTTAAGGGTCTTGTTGTAGGCTATATATAGCCATCTATTTGAATGAATAAGACATCCAATATTGAAATCAAAAACCTGAGTAAAGCTAAGCTTTCTTTTACGTCCTTGTTGCTTACAAGACAAAGTCTAGAGTTAGTCGCGTTACAAGCTCTAAACTCGCTACTTCAATCGCGTTGTTTGATTTAGCACCCGCTTTGTTGAAGTATAGGTCTACTTCACCTAGCATACTATCCTTGGTTACGGTTTATTCATCCTCAAACTAACCTTTTCAATCTGTTTTGGTTACTTTGTTTACATTCCATTTCAGTATACTAATCATTCTTCACATTCTTGTTCAAAGTTCATATCAACTCACATCATTAGTGGTATCAGAGCTACAACTCTTGATTTTTCTTAAAATCAAGACGGTCCAAGGAGTGTCAAAGCCAAGTTATTAGTTGAATTTCTGATTGCGATTGGAATTCAAAGGTTAAACTCGTACGGGTAGTTCGAGGGTTAATCGGTTTTGATTGTTTCGTGGTTCTTGTTGAAGTTCGATTTATTTTCAAAAAAAAAAAAAAAAAAAAACTGTTCACGAATTAGTACTGTTCACGTAGTACTATTCCAAAGAAAAAGATGGCTGGAATTTTCTCGTTTGAAAACACTTACGAGGAAAGTTTGGTGTTTGATCCAACGTTACCACCTGTTTTTGACGAGTATCATCTTCAACCAAACGGGTTGTGCAAGAAGAAACAAATTCTGATCTTAGTCAAAACAAGCATGGAGAGTAAGGGGATTGAGCTTGTGAAATACTTTGAGAAGCAACAAAAGATACCTGATCTATCCTTGTTCACAACAAGCAAAGTAGAGTTCACAAGCATTCAAAACAACACCTACTTGAAAAGGAGTCGAGCTTGGGGTCAAGCCGTGATACCAACGTTACCCACACTTATGTCTATTTGGAGTAAGGATGTGTTGATCATAACAAATTTTGTATTTGATCCAGGTGGGATACTTGTTACAAGAATTGAGGACAATTCTTTTTCAAAGAAGGAGAGTATGATGCGAGGTCATTTTGTAGCGTTGTTTTGATCAGTCCATATCTCGAGTTATACTTGGAGTTTTGTAGTCATTCAAAATGGAGGAGATATATTTCGAGCTTATCTTTCCAATGACTATTCATGAAGGCTCATTGAACAAGTATTGACAAAGTTATGGTCCGAACAAGACAGTTGTGCATGGGAATTTCTGATGCGAGTTCATTTTTTTGCAGCATTGTTTTGATCAGTCCATATCTCGAGTTATACTTGGAATTTCGTAGTCATTCAAAATGGAGGAGATAGATTTTGAGCCTATCTTTCCAATGACTATTCATGAAGGCTCATTGAACAAGTATTGACAAAGTTATGGTCCGAACAAGTCAGTTGTGCATGGGAAAGCACCGGGGTTAAAGAGGACGTTTGAAGCTGGTTGTGCACGTCCAAATGGCTCCTTATTAAGCTTTGTTATTAGCTCCTAGTTTACATAGCTTTGTTATTAGCTCCTAGTTTACATAGCTTTGTTATTAGCTCCTAGTTTACATAGCTTTGTTATTAGCTCCTAGTTCACATAGATGTAGCTTTGTTTTTGTCACCATGTAGCTTCGTTATTGTCACCCTAACCAGCCGGTTTAAGGGTCTTGTTGTAGGCTATATATAGCCATCTATTTGAATGAATAAGACATCCAATATTGAAATCAAAAACCTGAGTAAAGCTAAGCTTTCTTTTACGTCCTTGTTGCTTACAAGACAAAGTCTAGAGTTAGTCGCGTTACAAGCTCTAAACTCGCTACTTCAATCGCGTTGTTTGATTTAGCACCCGCTTTGTTGAAGTATAGGTCTACTTCACCTAGCATACTATCCTTGGTTACGGTTTATTCATCCTCAAACTAACCTTTTCAATCTGTTTTGGTTACTTTGTTTACATTCCATTTCAGTATACTAATCATTCTTCACATTCTTGTTCAAAGTTCATATCAACTCACATCATTAGTGGTATCAGAGCTACAACTCTTGATTTTTCTTAAAATCAAGACGGTCCAAGGAGTGTCAAAGCCAAGTTATTAGTTGAATTTCTGATTGCGATTGGAATTCAAAGGTTAAACTCGTACGGGTAGTTCGAGGGTTAATCGGTTTTGATTGTTTCGTGGTTCTTGTTGAAGTTCGATTTATTTTCAAAAAAAAAAAAAACTGTTCACGAATTAGTACTGTTCACGTAGTACTATTCCAAAAAAAAAAAAAAAAAAAAAAAGATGGCTGGAATTTTCTCGTTTGAAAACACTTACGAGGAAAGTTTGGTGTTTGATCCAACGTTACCACCTGTTTTTGACGAGTATCATCTTCAACCAAACGGGTTGTGCAAGAAGAAACAAATTCTGATCTTAGTCAAAACAAGCATGGAGAGTAAGGGGATTGAGCTTGTGAAATACTTTGAGAAGCAACAAAAGATACCTGATCCATCCTTGTTCACAACAAGCAAAGTAGAGTTCACAAGCATTCAAAACAACACCTACTTGAAAAGGAGTCGAGCTTGGGGTCAAGCCGTGATACCAACGTTACCCACACTTATGTCTATTTGGAGTAAGGATGTGTTGATCCTAACAAATTTTGTATTTGATCCAGGTGGGATACTTGTTACAAGAATTGAGGACAATTCTTTTTCAAAGAAGGAGAGTATGATGCGAGGTCATTTTGTAGCGTTGTTTTGATCAGTCCATATCTCGAGTTATACTTGGAGTTTTGTAGTCATTCAAAATGGAGGAGATAGATTTCGAGCTTATCTTTCCAATGACTATTCATGAAGGCTCATTGAACAAGTATTGACAAAGTTATGGTCCGAACAAGACAGTTGTGCATGGGAATTTCTGATGCGAGTTCATTTTTTTGCAGCATTGTTTTGATCAGTCCATATCTCGAGTTATACTTGGAATTTCGTAGTCATTCAAAATGGAGGAGATAGATTTTGAGCCTATCTTTCCAATGACTATTCATGAAGGCTCATTGAACAAGTATTGACAAAGTTATGGTCCGAACAAGTCAGTTGTGCATGGGAAAGCACCGGGGTTAAAGAGGACGTTTGAAGCTGGTTGTGCACGTCCAAATGGCTCCTTATTAAGCTTTGTTATTAGCTCCTAGTTTACATAGCTTTGTTATTAGCTCCTAGTTTACATAGCTTTGTTATTAGCTCCTAGTTTACATAGCTTTGTTATTAGCTCCTAGTTCACATAGATGTAGCTTTGTTTTTGTCACCATGTAGCTTCGTTATTGTCACCCTAACCAGCCGGTTTAAGGGTCTTGTTGTAGGCTATATATAGCCATCTATTTGAATGAATAAGACATCCAATATTGAAATCAAAAACCTGAGTAAAGCTAAGCTTTCTTTTACGTCCTTGTTGCTTACAAGACAAAGTCTAGAGTTAGTCGCGTTACAAGCTCTAAACTCGCTACTTCAATCGCGTTGTTTGATTTAGCACCCGCTTTGTTGAAGTATAGGTCTACTTCACCTAGCATACTATCCTTGGTTACGGTTTATTCATCCTCAAACTAACCTTTTCAATCTGTTTTGGTTACTTTGTTTACATTCCATTTCAGTATACTAATCATTCTTCACATTCTTGTTCAAAGTTCATATCAACTCACATCATTAGTGGTATCAGAGCTACAACTCTTGATTTTTCTTAAAATCAAGACGGTCCAAGGAGTGTCAAAGCCAAGTTATTAGTTGAATTTCTGATTGCGATTGGAATTCAAAGGTTAAACTCGTACGGGTAGTTCGAGGGTTAATCGGTTTTGATTGTTTCGTGGTTCTTGTTGAAGTTCGATTTATTTTCAAAAAAAAAAAAAAAAAAAAAAAAACTGTTCACGAATTAGTACTGTTCACGTAGTACTATTCCAAAAAAAAAAAAAAAAAAAAAGATGGCTGGAATTTTCTCGTTTGAAAACACTTACGAGGAAAGTTTGGTGTTTGATCCAACGTTACCACCTGTTTTTGACGAGTATCATCTTCAACCAAACGGGTTGTGCAAGAAGAAACAAATTCTGATCTTAGTCAAAACAAGCATGGAGAGTAAGGGGATTGAGCTTGTGAAATACTTTGAGAAGCAACAAAAGATACCTGATCCATCCTTGTTCACAACAAGCAAAGTAGAGTTCACAAGCATTCAAAACAACACCTACTTGAAAAGGAGTCGAGCTTGGGGTCAAGCCGTGATACCAACGTTACCCACACTTATGTCTATTTGGAGTAAGGATGTGTTGATCCTAACAAATTTTGTATTTGATCCAGGTGGGATACTTGTTACAAGAATTGAGGACAATTCTTTTTCAAAGAAGGAGAGTATGATGCGAGGTCATTTTGTAGCGTTGTTTTGATCAGTCCATATCTCGAGTTATACTTGGAGTTTTGTAGTCATTCAAAATGGAGGAGATAGATTTCGAGCTTATCTTTCCAATGACTATTCATGAAGGCTCATTGAACAAGTATTGACAAAGTTATGGTCCGAACAAGACAGTTGTGCATGGGAATTTCTGATGCGAGTTCATTTTTTTGCAGCATTGTTTTGATCAGTCCATATCTCGAGTTATACTTGGAATTTCGTAGTCATTCAAAATGGAGGAGATAGATTTTGAGCCTATCTTTCCAATGACTATTCATGAAGGCTCATTGAACAAGTATTGACAAAGTTATGGTCCGAACAAGTCAGTTGTGCATGGGAAAGCACCGGGGTTAAAGAGGACGTTTGAAGCTGGTTGTGCACGTCCAAATGGCTCCTTATTAAGCTTTGTTATTAGCTCCTAGTTTACATAGCTTTGTTATTAGCTCCTAGTTTACATAGCTTTGTTATTAGCTCCTAGTTTACATAGCTTTGTTATTAGCTCCTAGTTCACATAGATGTAGCTTTGTTTTTGTCACCATGTAGCTTCGTTATTGTCACCCTAACCAGCCGGTTTAAGGGTCTTGTTGTAGGCTATATATAGCCATCTATTTGAATGAATAAGACATCCAATATTGAAATCAAAAACCTGAGTAAAGCTAAGCTTTCTTTTACGTCCTTGTTGCTTACAAGACAAAGTCTAGAGTTAGTCGCGTTACAAGCTCTAAACTCGCTACTTCAATCGCGTTGTTTGATTTAGCACCCGCTTTGTTGAAGTATAGGTCTACTTCACCTAGCATACTATCCTTGGTTACGGTTTATTCATCCTCAAACTAACCTTTTCAATCTGTTTTGGTTACTTTGTTTACATTCCATTTCAGTATACTAATCATTCTTCACATTCTTGTTCAAAGTTCATATCAACTCACATCATTAGTGGTATCAGAGCTACAACTCTTGATTTTTCTTAAAATCAAGACGGTCCAAGGAGTGTCAAAGCCAAGTTATTAGTTGAATTTCTGATTGCGATTGGAATTCAAAGGTTAAACTCGTACGGGTAGTTCGAGGGTTAATCGGTTTTGATTGTTTCGTGGTTCTTGTTGAAGTTCGATTTATTTTCAAAAAAAAAAAAAAAAAAAAAAACTGTTCACGAATTAGTACTGTTCACGTAGTACTATTCCAAAAAAAAAGATGGCTGGAATTTTCTCGTTTGAAAACACTTACGAGGAAAGTTTGGTGTTTGATCCAACGTTACCACCTGTTTTTGACGAGTATCATCTTCAACCAAACGGGTTGTGCAAGAAGAAACAAATTCTGATCTTAGTCAAAACAAGCATGGAGAGTAAGGGGATTGAGCTTGTGAAATACTTTGAGAAGCAACAAAAGATACCTGATCCATCCTTGTTCACAACAAGCAAAGTAGAGTTCACAAGCATTCAAAACAACACCTACTTGAAAAGGAGTCGAGCTTGGGGTCAAGCCGTGATACCAACGTTACCCACACTTATGTCTATTTGGAGTAAGGATGTGTTGATCCTAACAAATTTTGTATTTGATCCAGGTGGGATACTTGTTACAAGAATTGAGGACAATTCTTTTTCAAAGAAGGAGAGTATGATGCGAGGTCATTTTGTAGCGTTGTTTTGATCAGTCCATATCTCGAGTTATACTTGGAGTTTTGTAGTCATTCAAAATGGAGGAGATAGATTTCGAGCTTATCTTTCCAATGACTATTCATGAAGGCTCATTGAACAAGTATTGACAAAGTTATGGTCCGAACAAGACAGTTGTGCATGGGAATTTCTGATGCGAGTTCATTTTTTTGCAGCATTGTTTTGATCAGTCCATATCTCGAGTTATACTTGGAATTTCGTAGTCATTCAAAATGGAGGAGATAGATTTTGAGCCTATCTTTCCAATGACTATTCATGAAGGCTCATTGAACAAGTATTGACAAAGTTATGGTCCGAACAAGTCAGTTGTGCATGGGAAAGCACCGGGGTTAAAGAGGACGTTTGAAGCTGGTTGTGCACGTCCAAATGGCTCCTTATTAAGCTTTGTTATTAGCTCCTAGTTTACATAGCTTTGTTATTAGCTCCTAGTTTACATAGCTTTGTTATTAGCTCCTAGTTTACATAGCTTTGTTATTAGCTCCTAGTTCACATAGATGTAGCTTTGTTTTTGTCACCATGTAGCTTCGTTATTGTCACCCTAACCAGCCGGTTTAAGGGTCTTGTTGTAGGCTATATATAGCCATCTATTTGAATGAATAAGACATCCAATATTGAAATCAAAAACCTGAGTAAAGCTAAGCTTTCTTTTACGTCCTTGTTGCTTACAAGACAAAGTCTAGAGTTAGTCGCGTTACAAGCTCTAAACTCGCTACTTCAATCGCGTTGTTTGATTTAGCACCCGCTTTGTTGAAGTATAGGTCTACTTCACCTAGCATACTATCCTTGGTTACGGTTTATTCATCCTCAAACTAACCTTTTCAATCTGTTTTGGTTACTTTGTTTACATTCCATTTCAGTATACTAATCATTCTTCACATTCTTGTTCAAAGTTCATATCAACTCACATCATTAGTGGTATCAGAGCTACAACTCTTGATTTTTCTTAAAATCAAGACGGTCCAAGGAGTGTCAAAGCCAAGTTATTAGTTGAATTTCTGATTGCGATTGGAATTCAAAGGTTAAACTCGTACGGGTAGTTCGAGGGTTAATCGGTTTTGATTGTTTCGTGGTTCTTGTTGAAGTTCGATTTATTTTCAAAAAAAAAAAAAAAAAAAAAAACTGTTCACGAATTAGTACTGTTCACGTAGTACTATTCCAAAAAAAAAGATGGCTGGAATTTTCTCGTTTGAAAACACTTACGAGGAAAGTTTGGTGTTTGATCCAACGTTACCACCTGTTTTTGACGAGTATCATCTTCAACCAAACGGGTTGTGCAAGAAGAAACAAATTCTGATCTTAGTCAAAACAAGCATGGAGAGTAAGGGGATTGAGCTTGTGAAATACTTTGAGAAGCAACAAAAGATACCTGATCCATCCTTGTTCACAACAAGCAAAGTAGAGTTCACAAGCATTCAAAACAACACCTACTTGAAAAGGAGTCGAGCTTGGGGTCAAGCCGTGATACCAACGTTACCCACACTTATGTCTATTTGGAGTAAGGATGTGTTGATCCTAACAAATTTTGTATTTGATCCAGGTGGGATACTTGTTACAAGAATTGAGGACAATTCTTTTTCAAAGAAGGAGAGTATGATGCGAGGTCATTTTGTAGCGTTGTTTTGATCAGTCCATATCTCGAGTTATACTTGGAGTTTTGTAGTCATTCAAAATGGAGGAGATAGATTTCGAGCTTATCTTTCCAATGACTATTCATGAAGGCTCATTGAACAAGTATTGACAAAGTTATGGTCCGAACAAGACAGTTGTGCATGGGAATTTCTGATGCGAGTTCATTTTTTTGCAGCATTGTTTTGATCAGTCCATATCTCGAGTTATACTTGGAATTTCGTAGTCATTCAAAATGGAGGAGATAGATTTTGAGCCTATCTTTCCAATGACTATTCATGAAGGCTCATTGAACAAGTATTGACAAAGTTATGGTCCGAACAAGTCAGTTGTGCATGGGAAAGCACCGGGGTTAAAGAGGACGTTTGAAGCTGGTTGTGCACGTCCAAATGGCTCCTTATTAAGCTTTGTTATTAGCTCCTAGTTTACATAGCTTTGTTATTAGCTCCTAGTTTACATAGCTTTGTTATTAGCTCCTAGTTTACATAGCTTTGTTATTAGCTCCTAGTTCACATAGATGTAGCTTTGTTTTTGTCACCATGTAGCTTCGTTATTGTCACCCTAACCAGCCGGTTTAAGGGTCTTGTTGTAGGCTATATATAGCCATCTATTTGAATGAATAAGACATCCAATATTGAAATCAAAAACCTGAGTAAAGCTAAGCTTTCTTTTACGTCCTTGTTGCTTACAAGACAAAGTCTAGAGTTAGTCGCGTTACAAGCTCTAAACTCGCTACTTCAATCGCGTTGTTTGATTTAGCACCCGCTTTGTTGAAGTATAGGTCTACTTCACCTAGCATACTATCCTTGGTTACGGTTTATTCATCCTCAAACTAACCTTTTCAATCTGTTTTGGTTACTTTGTTTACATTCCATTTCAGTATACTAATCATTCTTCACATTCTTGTTCAAAGTTCATATCAACTCACATCATTAGTGGTATCAGAGCTACAACTCTTGATTTTTCTTAAAATCAAGACGGTCCAAGGAGTGTCAAAGCCAAGTTATTAGTTGAATTTCTGATTGCGATTGGAATTCAAAGGTTAAACTCGTACGGGTAGTTCGAGGGTTAATCGGTTTTGATTGTTTCGTGGTTCTTGTTGAAGTTCGATTTATTTTCAAAAAAAAAAAAAAAAAAAAAACTGTTCACGAATTAGTACTGTTCACGTAGTACTATTCCAAAAAAAAAGATGGCTGGAATTTTCTCGTTTGAAAACACTTACGAGGAAAGTTTGGTGTTTGATCCAACGTTACCACCTGTTTTTGACGAGTATCATCTTCAACCAAACGGGTTGTGCAAGAAGAAACAAATTCTGATCTTAGTCAAAACAAGCATGGAGAGTAAGGGGATTGAGCTTGTGAAATACTTTGAGAAGCAACAAAAGATACCTGATCCATCCTTGTTCACAACAAGCAAAGTAGAGTTCACAAGCATTCAAAACAACACCTACTTGAAAAGGAGTCGAGCTTGGGGTCAAGCCGTGATACCAACGTTACCCACACTTATGTCTATTTGGAGTAAGGATGTGTTGATCCTAACAAATTTTGTATTTGATCCAGGTGGGATACTTGTTACAAGAATTGAGGACAATTCTTTTTCAAAGAAGGAGAGTATGATGCGAGGTCATTTTGTAGCGTTGTTTTGATCAGTCCATATCTCGAGTTATACTTGGATTTTTGTAGTCATTCAAAATGGAGGAGATAGATTTCGAGCTTATCTTTCCAATGACTATTCATGAAGGCTCATTGAACAAGTATTGACAAAGTTATGGTCCGAACAAGACAGTTGTGCATGGGAATTTCTGATGCGAGTTCATTTTTTTGCAGCATTGTTTTGATCAGTCCATATCTCGAGTTATACTTGGAATTTCGTAGTCATTCAAAATGGAGGAGATAGATTTTGAGCCTATCTTTCCAATGACTATTCATGAAGGCTCATTGAACAAGTATTGACAAAGTTATGGTCCGAACAAGTCAGTTGTGCATGGGAAAGCACCGGGGTTAAAGAGGACGTTTGAAGCTGGTTGTGCACGTCCAAATGGCTCCTTATTAAGCTTTGTTATTAGCTCCTAGTTTACATAGCTTTGTTATTAGCTCCTAGTTTACATAGCTTTGTTATTAGCTCCTAGTTCACATAGATGTAGCTTTGTTTTTGTCACCATGTAGCTTCGTTATTGTCACCCTAACCAGCCGGTTTAAGGGTCTTGTTGTAGGCTATATATAGCCTATTTGAATGAATAAGACATCCAATATTGAAATCAAAAACCTGAGTAAAGCTAAGCTTTCTTTTACGTCCTTGTTGCTTACAAGACAAAGTCTAGAGTTAGTCGCGTTACAAGCTCTAAACTCGCTACTTCAATCGCGTTGTTTGATTTAGCACCCGCTTTGTTGAAGTATAGGTCTACTTCACCTAGCATACTATCCTTGGTTACGGTTTATTCATCCTCAAACTAACCTTTTCAATCTGTTTTGGTTACTTTGTTTACATTCCATTTCAGTATACTAATCATTCTTCACATTCTTGTTCAAAGTTCATATCAACTCACATCATTAGTGGTATCAGAGCTACAACTCTTGATTTTTCTTAAAATCAAGACGGTCCAAGGAGTGTCAAAGCCAAGTTATTAGTTGAATTTCTGATTGCGATTGGAATTCAAAGGTTAAACTCGTACGGGTAGTTCGAGGGTTAATCGGTTTTGATTGTTTCGTGGTTCTTGTTGATGTTCGATTTATTTTCAAAAAAAAAAAACTGTTCACGAATTAGTACTGTTCACGTAGTACTATTCCAAAAAAAAAAAAAAAAAAAAAAAGATGGCTGGAATTTTCTCGTTTGAAAACACTTACGAGGAAAGTTTGGTGTTTGATCCAACGTTACCACCTGTTTTTGACGAGTATCATCTTCAACCAAACGGGTTGTGCAAGAAGAAACAAATTCTGATCTTAGTCAAAACAAGCATGGAGAGTAAGGGGATTGAGCTTGTGAAATACTTTGAGAAGCAACAAAAGATACCTGATCCATCCTTGTTCACAACAAGCAAAGTAGAGTTCACAAGCATTCAAAACAACACCTACTTGAAAAGGAGTCGAGCTTGGGGTCAAGCCGTGATACCAACGTTACCCACACTTATGTCTATTTGGAGTAAGGATGTGTTGATCCTAACAAATTTTGTATTTGATCCAGGTGGGATACTTGTTACAAGAATTGAGGACAATTCTTTTTCAAAGAAGGAGAGTATGATGCGAGGTCATTTTGTAGCGTTGTTTTGATCAGTCCATATCTCGAGTTATACTTGGATTTTTGTAGTCATTCAAAATGGAGGAGATAGATTTCGAGCTTATCTTTCCAATGACTATTCATGAAGGCTCATTGAACAAGTATTGACAAAGTTATGGTCCGAACAAGACAGTTGTGCATGGGAATTTCTGATGCGAGTTCATTTTTTTGCAGCATTGTTTTGATCAGTCCATATCTCGAGTTATACTTGGAATTTCGTAGTCATTCAAAATGGAGGAGATAGATTTTGAGCCTATCTTTCCAATGACTATTCATGAAGGCTCATTGAACAAGTATTGACAAAGTTATGGTCCGAACAAGTCAGTTGTGCATGGGAAAGCACCGGGGTTAAAGAGGACGTTTGAAGCTGGTTGTGCACGTCCAAATGGCTCCTTATTAAGCTTTGTTATTAGCTCCTAGTTTACATAGCTTTGTTATTAGCTCCTAGTTTACATAGCTTTGTTATTAGCTCCTAGTTCACATAGATGTAGCTTTGTTTTTGTCACCATGTAGCTTCGTTATTGTCACCCTAACCAGCCGGTTTAAGGGTCTTGTTGTAGGCTATATATAGCCATCTATTTGAATGAATAAGACATCCAATATTGAAATCAAAAACCTGAGTAAAGCTAAGCTTTCTTTTACGTCCTTGTTGCTTACAAGACAAAGTCTAGAGTTAGTCGCGTTACAAGCTCTAAACTCGCTACTTCAATCGCGTTGTTTGATTTAGCACCCGCTTTGTTGAAGTATAGGTCTACTTCACCTAGCATACTATCCTTGGTTACGGTTTATTCATCCTCAAACTAACCTTTTCAATCTGTTTTGGTTACTTTGTTTACATTCCATTTCAGTATACTAATCATTCTTCACATTCTTGTTCAAAGTTCATATCAACTCACATCATTAGTGGTATCAGAGCTACAACTCTTGATTTTTCTTAAAATCAAGACGGTCCAAGGAGTGTCAAAGCCAAGTTATTAGTTGAATTTCTGATTGCGATTGGAATTCAAAGGTTAAACTCGTACGGGTAGTTCGAGGGTTAATCGGTTTTGATTGTTTCGTGGTTCTTGTTGATGTTCGATTTATTTTCAAAAAAAAAAAACTGTTCACGAATTAGTACTGTTCACGTAGTACTATTCCAAAAAAAAAAAAAAAAAAAAAAGATGGCTGGAATTTTCTCGTTTGAAAACACTTACGAGGAAAGTTTGGTGTTTGATCCAACGTTACCACCTGTTTTTGACGAGTATCATCTTCAACCAAACGGGTTGTGCAAGAAGAAACAAATTCTGATCTTAGTCAAAACAAGCATGGAGAGTAAGGGGATTGAGCTTGTGAAATACTTTGAGAAGCAACAAAAGATACCTGATCCATCCTTGTTCACAACAAGCAAAGTAGAGTTCACAAGCATTCAAAACAACACCTACTTGAAAAGGAGTCGAGCTTGGGGTCAAGCCGTGATACCAACGTTACCCACACTTATGTCTATTTGGAGTAAGGATGTGTTGATCCTAACAAATTTTGTATTTGATCCAGGTGGGATACTTGTTACAAGAATTGAGGACAATTCTTTTTCAAAGAAGGAGAGTATGATGCGAGGTCATTTTGTAGCGTTGTTTTGATCAGTCCATATCTCGAGTTATACTTGGAGTTTTGTAGTCATTCAAAATGGAGGAGATAGATTTCGAGCTTATCTTTCCAATGACTATTCATGAAGGCTCATTGAACAAGTATTGACAAAGTTATGGTCCGAACAAGACAGTTGTGCATGGGAATTTCTGATGCGAGTTCATTTTTTTGCAGCATTGTTTTGATCAGTCCATATCTCGAGTTATACTTGGAATTTCGTAGTCATTCAAAATGGAGGAGATAGATTTTGAGCCTATCTTTCCAATGACTATTCATGAAGGCTCATTGAACAAGTATTGACAAAGTTATGGTCCGAACAAGTCAGTTGTGCATGGGAAAGCACCGGGGTTAAAGAGGACGTTTGAAGCTGGTTGTGCACGTCCAAATGGCTCCTTATTAAGCTTTGTTATTAGCTCCTAGTTTACATAGCTTTGTTATTAGCTCCTAGTTTACATAGCTTTGTTATTAGCTCCTAGTTTACATAGCTTTGTTATTAGCTCCTAGTTCACATAGATGTAGCTTTGTTTTTGTCACCATGTAGCTTCGTTATTGTCACCCTAACCAGCCGGTTTAAGGGTCTTGTTGTAGGCTATATATAGCCATCTATTTGAATGAATAAGACATCCAATATTGAAATCAAAAACCTGAGTAAAGCTAAGCTTTCTTTTACGTCCTTGTTGCTTACAAGACAAAGTCTAGAGTTAGTCGCGTTACAAGCTCTAAACTCGCTACTTCAATCGCGTTGTTTGATTTAGCACCCGCTTTGTTGAAGTATAGGTCTACTTCACCTAGCATACTATCCTTGGTTACGGTTTATTCATCCTCAAACTAACCTTTTCAATCTGTTTTGGTTACTTTGTTTACATTCCATTTCAGTATACTAATCATTCTTCACATTCTTGTTCAAAGTTCATATCAACTCACATCATTAGTGGTATCAGAGCTACAACTCTTGATTTTTCTTAAAATCAAGACGGTCCAAGGAGTGTCAAAGCCAAGTTATTAGTTGAATTTCTGATTGCGATTGGAATTCAAAGGTTAAACTCGTACGGGTAGTTCGAGGGTTAATCGGTTTTGATTGTTTCGTGGTTCTTGTTGAAGTTCGATTTATTTTCAAAAAAAAAAAAAAAAAAAAACTGTTCACGAATTAGTACTGTTCACGTAGTACTATTCCAAAAAAAAAGATGGCTGGAATTTTCTCGTTTGAAAACACTTACGAGGAAAGTTTGGTGTTTGATCCAACGTTACCACCTGTTTTTGACGAGTATCATCTTCAACCAAACGGGTTGTGCAAGAAGAAACAAATTCTGATCTTAGTCAAAACAAGCATGGAGAGTAAGGGGATTGAGCTTGTGAAATACTTTGAGAAGCAACAAAAGATACCTGATCCATCCTTGTTCACAACAAGCAAAGTAGAGTTCACAAGCATTCAAAACAACACCTACTTGAAAAGGAGTCGAGCTTGGGGTCAAGCCGTGATACCAACGTTACCCACACTTATGTCTATTTGGAGTAAGGATGTGTTGATCCTAACAAATTTTGTATTTGATCCAGGTGGGATACTTGTTACAAGAATTGAGGACAATTCTTTTTCAAAGAAGGAGAGTATGATGCGAGGTCATTTTGTAGCGTTGTTTTGATCAGTCCATATCTCGAGTTATACTTGGAGTTTTGTAGTCATTCAAAATGGAGGAGATAGATTTCGAGCTTATCTTTCCAATGACTATTCATGAAGGCTCATTGAACAAGTATTGACAAAGTTATGGTCCGAACAAGACAGTTGTGCATGGGAATTTCTGATGCGAGTTCATTTTTTTGCAGCATTGTTTTGATCAGTCCATATCTCGAGTTATACTTGGAATTTCGTAGTCATTCAAAATGGAGGAGATAGATTTTGAGCCTATCTTTCCAATGACTATTCATGAAGGCTCATTGAACAAGTATTGACAAAGTTATGGTCCGAACAAGTCAGTTGTGCATGGGAAAGCACCGGGGTTAAAGAGGACGTTTGAAGCTGGTTGTGCACGTCCAAATGGCTCCTTATTAAGCTTTGTTATTAGCTCCTAGTTTACATAGCTTTGTTATTAGCTCCTAGTTTACATAGCTTTGTTATTAGCTCCTAGTTTACATAGCTTTGTTATTAGCTCCTAGTTCACATAGATGTAGCTTTGTTTTTGTCACCATGTAGCTTCGTTATTGTCACCCTAACCAGCCGGTTTAAGGGTCTTGTTGTAGGCTATATATAGCCATCTATTTGAATGAATAAGACATCCAATATTGAAATCAAAAACCTGAGTAAAGCTAAGCTTTCTTTTACGTCCTTGTTGCTTACAAGACAAAGTCTAGAGTTAGTCGCGTTACAAGCTCTAAACTCGCTACTTCAATCGCGTTGTTTGATTTAGCACCCGCTTTGTTGAAGTATAGGTCTACTTCACCTAGCATACTATCCTTGGTTACGGTTTATTCATCCTCAAACTAACCTTTTCAATCTGTTTTGGTTACTTTGTTTACATTCCATTTCAGTATACTAATCATTCTTCACATTCTTGTTCAAAGTTCATATCAACTCACATCATTAGTGGTATCAGAGCTACAACTCTTGATTTTTCTTAAAATCAAGACGGTCCAAGGAGTGTCAAAGCCAAGTTATTAGTTGAATTTCTGATTGCGATTGGAATTCAAAGGTTAAACTCGTACGGGTAGTTCGAGGGTTAATCGGTTTTGATTGTTTCGTGGTTCTTGTTGAAGTTCGATTTATTTTCAAAAAAAAAAAAAAAAAAAAACTGTTCACGAATTAGTACTGTTCACGTAGTACTATTCCAAAAAAAAAGATGGCTGGAATTTTCTCGTTTGAAAACACTTACGAGGAAAGTTTGGTGTTTGATCCAACGTTACCACCTGTTTTTGACGAGTATCATCTTCAACCAAACGGGTTGTGCAAGAAGAAACAAATTCTGATCTTAGTCAAAACAAGCATGGAGAGTAAGGGGATTGAGCTTGTGAAATACTTTGAGAAGCAACAAAAGATACCTGATCCATCCTTGTTCACAACAAGCAAAGTAGAGTTCACAAGCATTCAAAACAACACCTACTTGAAAAGGAGTCGAGCTTGGGGTCAAGCCGTGATACCAACGTTACCCACACTTATGTCTATTTGGAGTAAGGATGTGTTGATCCTAACAAATTTTGTATTTGATCCAGGTGGGATACTTGTTACAAGAATTGAGGACAATTCTTTTTCAAAGAAGGAGAGTATGATGCGAGGTCATTTTGTAGCGTTGTTTTGATCAGTCCATATCTCGAGTTATACTTGGAGTTTTGTAGTCATTCAAAATGGAGGAGATAGATTTCGAGCTTATCTTTCCAATGACTATTCATGAAGGCTCATTGAACAAGTATTGACAAAGTTATGGTCCGAACAAGACAGTTGTGCATGGGAATTTCTGATGCGAGTTCATTTTTTTGCAGCATTGTTTTGATCAGTCCATATCTCGAGTTATACTTGGAATTTCGTAGTCATTCAAAATGGAGGAGATAGATTTTGAGCCTATCTTTCCAATGACTATTCATGAAGGCTCATTGAACAAGTATTGACAAAGTTATGGTCCGAACAAGTCAGTTGTGCATGGGAAAGCACCGGGGTTAAAGAGGACGTTTGAAGCTGGTTGTGCACGTCCAAATGGCTCCTTATTAAGCTTTGTTATTAGCTCCTAGTTTACATAGCTTTGTTATTAGCTCCTAGTTTACATAGCTTTGTTATTAGCTCCTAGTTTACATAGCTTTGTTATTAGCTCCTAGTTCACATAGATGTAGCTTTGTTTTTGTCACCATGTAGCTTCGTTATTGTCACCCTAACCAGCCGGTTTAAGGGTCTTGTTGTAGGCTATATATAGCCATCTATTTGAATGAATAAGACATCCAATATTGAAATCAAAAACCTGAGTAAAGCTAAGCTTTCTTTTACGTCCTTGTTGCTTACAAGACAAAGTCTAGAGTTAGTCGCGTTACAAGCTCTAAACTCGCTACTTCAATCGCGTTGTTTGATTTAGCACCCGCTTTGTTGAAGTATAGGTCTACTTCACCTAGCATACTATCCTTGGTTACGGTTTATTCATCCTCAAACTAACCTTTTCAATCTGTTTTGGTTACTTTGTTTACATTCCATTTCAGTATACTAATCATTCTTCACATTCTTGTTCAAAGTTCATATCAACTCACATCATTAGTGGTATCAGAGCTACAACTCTTGATTTTTCTTAAAATCAAGACGGTCCAAGGAGTGTCAAAGCCAAGTTATTAGTTGAATTTCTGATTGCGATTGGAATTCAAAGGTTAAACTCGTACGGGTAGTTCGAGGGTTAATCGGTTTTGATTGTTTCGTGGTTCTTGTTGAAGTTCGATTTATTTTCAAAAAAAAAAAAAAAAAAAAACTGTTCACGAATTAGTACTGTTCACGTACTACTATTCCAAAAAAAAAGATGGCTGGAATTTTCTCGTTTGAAAACACTTACGAGGAAAGTTTGGTGTTTGATCCAACGTTACCACCTGTTTTTGACGAGTATCATCTTCAACCAAACGGGTTGTGCAAGAAGAAACAAATTCTGATCTTAGTCAAAACAAGCATGGAGAGTAAGGGGATTGAGCTTGTGAAATACTTTGAGAAGCAACAAAAGATACCTGATCCATCCTTGTTCACAACAAGCAAAGTAGAGTTCACAAGCATTCAAAACAACACCTACTTGAAAAGGAGTCGAGCTTGGGGTCAAGCCGTGATACCAACGTTACCCACACTTATGTCTATTTGGAGTAAGGATGTGTTGATCCTAACAAATTTTGTATTTGATCCAGGTGGGATACTTGTTACAAGAATTGAGGACAATTCTTTTTCAAAGAAGGAGAGTATGATGCGAGGTCATTTTGTAGCGTTGTTTTGATCAGTCCATATCTCGAGTTATACTTGGAGTTTTGTAGTCATTCAAAATGGAGGAGATAGATTTCGAGCTTATCTTTCCAATGACTATTCATGAAGGCTCATTGAACAAGTATTGACAAAGTTATGGTCCGAACAAGACAGTTGTGCATGGGAATTTCTGATGCGAGTTCATTTTTTTGCAGCATTGTTTTGATCAGTCCATATCTCGAGTTATACTTGGAATTTCGTAGTCATTCAAAATGGAGGAGATAGATTTTGAGCCTATCTTTCCAATGACTATTCATGAAGGCTCATTGAACAAGTATTGACAAAGTTATGGTCCGAACAAGTCAGTTGTGCATGGGAAAGCACCGGGGTTAAAGAGGACGTTTGAAGCTGGTTGTGCACGTCCAAATGGCTCCTTATTAAGCTTTGTTATTAGCTCCTAGTTTACATAGCTTTGTTATTAGCTCCTAGTTTACATAGCTTTGTTATTAGCTCCTAGTTTACATAGCTTTGTTATTAGCTCCTAGTTCACATAGATGTAGCTTTGTTTTTGTCACCATGTAGCTTCGTTATTGTCACCCTAACCAGCCGGTTTAAGGGTCTTGTTGTAGGCTATATATAGCCATCTATTTGAATGAATAAGACATCCAATATTGAAATCAAAAACCTGAGTAAAGCTAAGCTTTCTTTTACGTCCTTGTTGCTTACAAGACAAAGTCTAGAGTTAGTCGCGTTACAAGCTCTAAACTCGCTACTTCAATCGCGTTGTTTGATTTAGCACCCGCTTTGTTGAAGTATAGGTCTACTTCACCTAGCATACTATCCTTGGTTACGGTTTATTCATCCTCAAACTAACCTTTTCAATCTGTTTTGGTTACTTTGTTTACATTCCATTTCAGTATACTAATCATTCTTCACATTCTTGTTCAAAGTTCATATCAACTCACATCATTAGTGGTATCAGAGCTACAACTCTTGATTTTTCTTAAAATCAAGACGGTCCAAGGAGTGTCAAAGCCAAGTTATTAGTTGAATTTCTGATTGCGATTGGAATTCAAAGGTTAAACTCGTACGGGTAGTTCGAGGGTTAATCGGTTTTGATTGTTTCGTGGTTCTTGTTGAAGTTCAATTTATTTTCAAAAAAAAAAAAAAAAAAAAAACTGTTCACGAATTAGTACTGTTCACGTAGTACTATTCCAAAAAAAAAGATGGCTGGAATTTTCTCGTTTGAAAACACTTACGAGGAAAGTTTGGTGTTTGATCCAACGTTACCACCTGTTTTTGACGAGTATCATCTTCAACCAAACGGGTTGTGCAAGAAGAAACAAATTCTGATCTTAGTCAAAACAAGCATGGAGAGTAAGGGGATTGAGCTTGTGAAATACTTTGAGAAGCAACAAAAGATACCTGATCCATCCTTGTTCACAACAAGCAAAGTAGAGTTCACAAGCATTCAAAACAACACCTACTTGAAAAGGAGTCGAGCTTGGGGTCAAGCCGTGATACCAACGTTACCCACACTTATGTCTATTTGGAGTAAGGATGTGTTGATCCTAACAAATTTTGTATTTGATCCAGGTGGGATACTTGTTACAAGAATTGAGGACAATTCTTTTTCAAAGAAGGAGAGTATGATGCGAGGTCATTTTGTAGCGTTGTTTTGATCAGTCCATATCTCGAGTTATACTTGGAGTTTTGTAGTCATTCAAAATGGAGGAGATAGATTTCGAGCTTATCTTTCCAATGACTATTCATGAAGGCTCATTGAACAAGTATTGACAAAGTTATGGTCCGAACAAGACAGTTGTGCATGGGAATTTCTGATGCGAGTTCATTTTTTTGCAGCATTGTTTTGATCAGTCCATATCTCGAGTTATACTTGGAATTTCGTAGTCATTCAAAATGGAGGAGATAGATTTTGAGCCTATCTTTCCAATGACTATTCATGAAGGCTCATTGAACAAGTATTGACAAAGTTATGGTCCGAACAAGTCAGTTGTGCATGGGAAAGCACCGGGGACGTTTGAAGCTGGTTGTGCACGTCCAAATGGCTCCTTATTAAGCTTTGTTATTAGCTCCTAGTTTACATAGCTTTGTTATTAGCTCCTAGTTTACATAGCTTTGTTATTAGCTCCTAGTTTACATAGCTTTGTTATTAGCTCCTAGTTCACATAGATGTAGCTTTGTTTTTGTCACCATGTAGCTTCGTTATTGTCACCCTAACCAGCCGGTTTAAGGGTCTTGTTGTAGGCTATATATAGCCATCTATTTGAATGAATAAGACATCCAATATTGAAATCAAAAACCTGAGTAAAGCTAAGCTTTCTTTTACGTCCTTGTTGCTTACAAGACAAAGTCTAGAGTTAGTCGCGTTACAAGCTCTAAACTCGCTACTTCAATCGCGTTGTTTGATTTAGCACCCGCTTTGTTGAAGTATAGGTCTACTTCACCTAGCATACTATCCTTGGTTACGGTTTATTCATCCTCAAACTAACCTTTTCAATCTGTTTTGGTTACTTTGTTTACATTCCATTTCAGTATACTAATCATTCTTCACATTCTTGTTCAAAGTTCATATCAACTCACATCATTAGTGGTATCAGAGCTACAACTCTTGATTTTTCTTAAAATCAAGACGGTCCAAGGAGTGTCAAAGCCAAGTTATTAGTTGAATTTCTGATTGCGATTGGAATTCAAAGGTTAAACTCGTACGGGTAGTTCGAGGGTTAATCGGTTTTGATTGTTTCGTGGTTCTTGTTGAAGTTCGATTTATTTTCAAAAAAAAAAAAAAAAAAAAAACTGTTCACGAATTAGTACTGTTCACGTAGTACTATTCCAAAAAAAAAGATGGCTGGAATTTTCTCGTTTGAAAACACTTACGAGGAAAGTTTGGTGTTTGATCCAACGTTACCACCTGTTTTTGACGAGTATCATCTTCAACCAAACGGGTTGTGCAAGAAGAAACAAATTCTGATCTTAGTCAAAACAAGCATGGAGAGTAAGGGGATTGAGCTTGTGAAATACTTTGAGAAGCAACAAAAGATACCTGATCCATCCTTGTTCACAACAAGCAAAGTAGAGTTCACAAGCATTCAAAACAACACCTACTTGAAAAGGAGTCGAGCTTGGGGTTAAGCCGTGATACCAACGTTACCCACACTTATGTCTATTTGGAGTAAGGATGTGTTGATCCTAACAAATTTTGTATTTGATCCAGGTGGGATACTTGTTACAAGAATTGAGGACAATTCTTTTTCAAAGAAGGAGAGTATGATGCGAGGTCATTTTGTAGCGTTGTTTTGATCAGTCCATATCTCGAGTTATACTTGGAGTTTTGTAGTCATTCAAAATGGAGGAGATAGATTTCGAGCTTATCTTTCCAATGACTATTCATGAAGGCTCATTGAACAAGTATTGACAAAGTTATGGTCCGAACAAGACAGTTGTGCATGGGAATTTCTGATGCGAGTTCATTTTTTTGCAGCATTGTTTTGATCAGTCCATATCTCGAGTTATACTTGGAATTTCGTAGTCATTCAAAATGGAGGAGATAGATTTTGAGCCTATCTTTCCAATGACTATTCATGAAGGCTCATTGAACAAGTATTGACAAAGTTATGGTCCGAACAAGTCAGTTGTGCATGGGAAAGCACCGGGGACGTTTGAAGCTGGTTGTGCACGTCCAAATGGCTCCTTATTAAGCTTTGTTATTAGCTCCTAGTTTACATAGCTTTGTTATTAGCTCCTAGTTTACATAGCTTTGTTATTAGCTCCTAGTTTACATAGCTTTGTTATTAGCTCCTAGTTCACATAGATGTAGCTTTGTTTTTGTCACCATGTAGCTTCGTTATTGTCACCCTAACCAGCCGGTTTAAGGGTCTTGTTGTAGGCTATATATAGCCATCTATTTGAATGAATAAGACATCCAATATTGAAATCAAAAACCTGAGTAAAGCTAAGCTTTCTTTTACGTCCTTGTTGCTTACAAGACAAAGTCTAGAGTTAGTCGCGTTACAAGCTCTAAACTCGCTACTTCAATCGCGTTGTTTGATTTAGCACCCGCTTTGTTGAAGTATAGGTCTACTTCACCTAGCATACTATCCTTGGTTACGGTTTATTCATCCTCAAACTAACCTTTTCAATCTGTTTTGGTTACTTTGTTTACATTCCATTTCAGTATACTAATCATTCTTCACATTCTTGTTCAAAGTTCATATCAACTCACATCATTAGTGGTATCAGAGCTACAACTCTTGATTTTTCTTAAAATCAAGACGGTCCAAGGAGTGTCAAAGCCAAGTTATTAGTTGAATTTCTGATTGCGATTGGAATTCAAAGGTTAAACTCGTACGGGTAGTTCGAGGGTTAATCGGTTTTGATTGTTTCGTGGTTCTTGTTGAAGTTCGATTTATTTTCAAAAAAAAAAAAAAAAAAAAAACTGTTCACGAATTAGTACTGTTCACGTAGTACTATTCCAAAAAAAAAGATGGCTGGAATTTTCTCGTTTGAAAACACTTACGAGGAAAGTTTGGTGTTTGATCCAACGTTACCACCTGTTTTTGACGAGTATCATCTTCAACCAAACGGGTTGTGCAAGAAGAAACAAATTCTGATCTTAGTCAAAACAAGCATGGAGAGTAAGGGGATTGAGCTTGTGAAATACTTTGAGAAGCAACAAAAGATACCTGATCCATCCTTGTTCACAACAAGCAAAGTAGAGTTCACAAGCATTCAAAACAACACCTACTTGAAAAGGAGTCGAGCTTGGGGTTAAGCCGTGATACCAACGTTACCCACACTTATGTCTATTTGGAGTAAGGATGTGTTGATCCTAACAAATTTTGTATTTGATCCAGGTGGGATACTTGTTACAAGAATTGAGGACAATTCTTTTTCAAAGAAGGAGAGTATGATGCGAGGTCATTTTGTAGCGTTGTTTTGATCAGTCCATATCTCGAGTTATACTTGGAGTTTTGTAGTCATTCAAAATGGAGGAGATAGATTTCGAGCTTATCTTTCCAATGACTATTCATGAAGGCTCATTGAACAAGTATTGACAAAGTTATGGTCCGAACAAGACAGTTGTGCATGGGAATTTCTGATGCGAGTTCATTTTTTTGCAGCATTGTTTTGATCAGTCCATATCTCGAGTTATACTTGGAATTTCGTAGTCATTCAAAATGGAGGAGATAGATTTTGAGCCTATCTTTCCAATGACTATTCATGAAGGCTCATTGAACAAGTATTGACAAAGTTATGGTCCGAACAAGTCAGTTGTGCATGGGAAAGCACCGGGGACGTTTGAAGCTGGTTGTGCACGTCCAAATGGCTCCTTATTAAGCTTTGTTATTAGCTCCTAGTTTACATAGCTTTGTTATTAGCTCCTAGTTTACATAGCTTTGTTATTAGCTCCTAGTTTACATAGCTTTGTTATTAGCTCCTAGTTCACATAGATGTAGCTTTGTTTTTGTCACCATGTAGCTTCGTTATTGTCACCCTAACCAGCCGGTTTAAGGGTCTTGTTGTAGGCTATATATAGCCATCTATTTGAATGAATAAGACATCCAATATTGAAATCAAAAACCTGAGTAAAGCTAAGCTTTCTTTTACGTCCTTGTTGCTTACAAGACAAAGTCTAGAGTTAGTCGCGTTACAAGCTCTAAACTCGCTACTTCAATCGCGTTGTTTGATTTAGCACCCGCTTTGTTGAAGTATAGGTCTACTTCACCTAGCATACTATCCTTGGTTACGGTTTATTCATCCTCAAACTAACCTTTTCAATCTGTTTTGGTTACTTTGTTTACATTCCATTTCAGTATACTAATCATTCTTCACATTCTTGTTCAAAGTTCATATCAACTCACATCATTAGTGGTATCAGAGCTACAACTCTTGATTTTTCTTAAAATCAAGACGGTCCAAGGAGTGTCAAAGCCAAGTTATTAGTTGAATTTCTGATTGCGATTGGAATTCAAAGGTTAAACTCGTACGGGTAGTTCGAGGGTTAATCGGTTTTGATTGTTTCGTGGTTCTTGTTGAAGTTCGATTTATTTTCAAAAAAAAAAAACTGTTCACGAATTAGTACTGTTCACGTAGTACTATTCCAAAAAAAAAGATGGCTGGAATTTTCTCGTTTGAAAACACTTACGAGGAAAGTTTGGTGTTTGATCCAACGTTACCACCTGTTTTTGACGAGTATCATCTTCAACCAAACGGGTTGTGCAAGAAGAAACAAATTCTGATCTTAGTCAAAACAAGCATGGAGAGTAAGGGGATTGAGCTTGTGAAATACTTTGAGAAGCAACAAAAGATACCTGATCCATCCTTGTTCACAACAAGCAAAGTAGAGTTCACAAGCATTCAAAACAACACCTACTTGAAAAGGAGTCGAGCTTGGGGTCAAGCCGTGATACCAACGTTACCCACACTTATGTCTATTTGGAGTAAGGATGTGTTGATCCTAACAAATTTTGTATTTGATCCAGGTGGGATACTTGTTACAAGAATTGAGGACAATTCTTTTTCAAAGAAGGAGAGTATGATGCGAGGTCATTTTGTAGCGTTGTTTTGATCAGTCCATATCTCGAGTTATACTTGGAGTTTTGTAGTCATTCAAAATGGAGGAGATAGATTTCGAGCTTATCTTTCCAATGACTATTCATGAAGGCTCATTGAACAAGTATTGACAAAGTTATGGTCCGAACAAGACAGTTGTGCATGGGAATTTCTGATGCGAGTTCATTTTTTTGCAGCATTGTTTTGATCAGTCCATATCTCGAGTTATACTTGGAATTTCGTAGTCATTCAAAATGGAGGAGATAGATTTTGAGCCTATCTTTCCAATGACTATTCATGAAGGCTCATTGAACAAGTATTGACAAAGTTATGGTCCGAACAAGTCAGTTGTGCATGGGAAAGCACCGGGGTTAAAGAGGACGTTTGAAGCTGGTTGTGCACGTCCAAATGGCTCCTTATTAAGCTTTGTTATTAGCTCCTAGTTTACATAGCTTTGTTATTAGCTCCTAGTTTACATAGCTTTGTTATTAGCTCCTAGTTTACATAGCTTTGTTATTAACTCCTAGTTCACATAGATGTAGCTTTGTTTTTGTCACCATGTAGCTTCGTTATTGTCACCCTAACTAGCCGGTTTAAGGGTCTTGTTGTAGGCTATATATAGCCATCTATTTGAATGAATAAGACATCCAATATTGAAATCAAAAACCTGAGTAAAGCTAAGCTTTCTTTTACGTCCTTGTTGCTTACAAGACAAAGTCTAGAGTTAGTCGCGTTACAAGCTCTAAACTCGCTACTTCAATCGCGTTGTTTGATTTAGCACCCGCTTTGTTGAAGTATAGGTCTACTTCACCTAGCATACTATCCTTGGTTACGGTTTATTCATCCTCAAACTAACCTTTTCAATCTGTTTTGGTTACTTTGTTTACATTCCATTTCAGTATACTAATCATTCTTCACATTCTTGTTCAAAGTTCATATCAACTCACATCATTAGTGGTATCAGAGCTACAACTCTTGATTTTTCTTAAAATCAAGACGGTCCAAGGAGTGTCAAAGCCAAGTTATTAGTTGAATTTCTGATTGCGATTGGAATTCAAAGGTTAAACTCGTACGGGTAGTTCGAGGGTTAATCGGTTATGATTGTTTCGTGGTTCTTGTTGATGTTCGATTTATTTTCAAAAAAAAAAAACTGTTCACGAATTAGTACTGTTCACGTAGTACTATTCCAAAAAAAAAAAAAAAAAAAAAAGATGGCTGGAATTTTCTCGTTTGAAAACACTTACGAGGAAAGTTTGGTGTTTGATCCAACGTTACCACCTGTTTTTGACGAGTATCATCTTCAACCAAACGGGTTGTGCAAGAAGATACAAATTCTGATCTTAGTCAAAACAAGCATGGAGAGTAAGGGGATTGAGCTTGTGAAATACTTTGAGAAGCAACAAAAGATACCTGATCCATCCTTGTTCACAACAAGCAAAGTAGAGTTCACAAGCATTCAAAACAACACCTACTTGAAAAGGAGTCGAGCTTGGGGTCAAGCCGTGATACCAACGTTACCCACACTTATGTCTATTTGGAGTAAGTATGTGTTGATCCTAACAAATTTTGTATTTGATCCAGGTGGGATACTTGTTACAAGAATTGAGGACAATTCTTTTTCAAAGAAGGAGAGTATGATGCGAGGTCATTTTGTAGCGTTGTTTTGATCAGTCCATATCTCGAGTTATACTTGGAGTTTTGTAGTCATTCAAAATGGAGGAGATAGATTTCGAGCTTATCTTTCCAATGACTATTCATGAAGGCTCATTGAACAAGTATTGACAAAGTTATGGTCCGAACAAGACAGTTGTGCATGGGAATTTCTGATGCGAGTTCATTTTTTTGCAGCATTGTTTTGATCAGTCCATATCTCGAGTTATACTTGGAATTTCGTAGTCATTCAAAATGGAGGAGATAGATTTTGAGCCTATCTTTCCAATGACTATTCATGAAGGCTCATTGAACAAGTATTGACAAAGTTATGGTCCGAACAATTCAGTTGTGCATGGGAAAGCACCGGGGACGTTTGAAGCTGGTTGTGCACGTCCAAATGGCTCCTTATTAAGCTTTGTTATTAGCTCCTAGTTTACATAGCTTTGTTATTAGCTCCTAGTTTACATAGCTTTGTTATTAGCTCCTAGTTTACATAGCTTTGTTATTAGCTCCTAGTTCACATAGATGTAGCTTTGTTTTTGTCACCATGTAGCTTCGTTATTGTCACCCTAACCAGCCGGTTTAAGGGTCTTGTTGTAGGCTATATATAGCCATCTATTTGAATGAATAAGACATCCAATATTGAAATCAAAAACCTGAGTAAAGCTAAGCTTTCTTTTACGTCCTTGTTGCTTACAAGACAAAGTCTAGAGTTAGTCGCGTTACAAGCTCTAAACTCGCTACTTCAATCGCGTTGTTTGATTTAGCACCCGCTTTGTTGAAGTATAGGTCTACTTCACCTAGCATACTATCCTTGGTTACGGTTTATTCATCCTCAAACTAACCTTTTCAATCTGTTTTGGTTACTTTGTTTACATTCCATTTCAGTATACTAATCATTCTTCACATTCTTGTTCAAAGTTCATATCAACTCACATCATTAGTGGTATCAGAGCTACAACTCTTGATTTTTCTTAAAATCAAGACGGTCCAAGGAGTGTCAAAGCCAAGTTATTAGTTGAATTTCTGATTGCGATTGGAATTCAAAGGTTAAACTCGTACGGGTAGTTCGAGGGTTAATCGGTTTTGATTGTTTCGTGGTTCTTGTTGATGTTCGATTTATTTTCAAAAAAAAAAAACTGTTCACGAATTAGTACTGTTCACGTAGTACTATTCCAAAAAAAAAAAAAAAAAAAAAAAAGATGGCTGGAATTTTCTCGTTTGAAAACACTTACGAGGAAAGTTTGGTGTTTGATCCAACGTTACCACCTGTTTTTGACGAGTATCATCTTCAACCAAACGGGTTGTGCAAGAAGAAACAAATTCTGATCTTAGTCAAAACAAGCATGGAGAGTAAGGGGATTGAGCTTGTGAAATACTTTGAGAAGCAACAAAAGATACCTGATCCATCCTTGTTCACAACAAGCAAAGTAGAGTTCACAAGCATTCAAAACAACACCTACTTGAAAAGGAGTCGAGCTTGGGGTCAAGCCGTGATACCAACGTTACCCACACTTATGTCTATTTGGAGTAAGGATGTGTTGATCCTAACAAATTTTGTATTTGATCCAGGTGGGATACTTGTTACAAGAATTGAGGACAATTCTTTTTCAAAGAAGGAGAGTATGATGCGAGGTCATTTTGTAGCGTTGTTTTGATCAGTCCATATCTCGAGTTATACTTGGAGTTTTGTAGTCATTCAAAATGGAGGAGATAGATTTCGAGCTTATCTTTCCAATGACTATTCATGAAGGCTCATTGAACAAGTATTGACAAAGTTATGGTCCGAACAAGACAGTTGTGCATGGGAATTTCTGATGCGAGTTCATTTTTTTGCAGCATTGTTTTGATCAGTCCATATCTCGAGTTATACTTGGAATTTCGTAGTCATTCAAAATGGAGGAGATAGATTTTGAGCCTATCTTTCCAATGACTATTCATGAAGGCTCATTGAACAAGTATTGACAAAGTTATGGTCCGAACAAGTCAGTTGTGCATGGGAAAGCACCGGGGACGTTTGAAGCTGGTTGTGCACGTCCAAATGGCTCCTTATTAAGCTTTGTTATTAGCTCCTAGTTTACATAGCTTTGTTATTAGCTCCTAGTTTACATAGCTTTGTTATTTGCTCCTAGTTTACATAGCTTTGTTATTAGCTCCTAGTTCACATAGATGTAGCTTTGTTTTTGTCACCATGTAGCTTCGTTATTGTCACCCTAACCAGCCGGTTTAAGGGTCTTGTTGTAGGCTATATATAGCCATCTATTTGAATGAATAAGACATCCAATATTGAAATCAAAAACCTGAGTAAAGCTAAGCTTTCTTTTACGTCCTTGTTGCTTACAAGACAAAGTCTAGAGTTAGTCGCGTTACAAGCTCTAAACTCGCTACTTCAATCGCGTTGTTTGATTTAGCACCCGCTTTGTTGAAGTATAGGTCTACTTCACCTAGCATACTATCCTTGGTTACGGTTTATTCATCCTCAAACTAACCTTTTCAATCTGTTTTGGTTACTTTGTTTACATTCCATTTCAGTATACTAATCATTCTTCACATTCTTGTTCAAAGTTCATATCAACTCACATCATTAGTGGTATCAGAGCTACAACTCTTGATTTTTCTTAAAATCAAGACGGTCCAAGGAGTGTCAAAGCCAAGTTATTAGTTGAATTTCTGATTGCGATTGGAATTCAAAGGTTAAACTCGTACGGGTAGTTCGAGGGTTAATCGGTTTTGATTGTTTCGTGGTTCTTGTTGAAGTTCGATTTATTTTCAAAAAAAAAAAAAAACTGTTCACGAATTAGTACTGTTCACGTAGTACTATTCCAAAAAAAAAAAAAAAAAAAAAAAGATGGCTGGAATTTTCTCGTTTGAAAACACTTACGAGGAAAGTTTGGTGTTTGATCCAACGTTACCACCTGTTTTTGACGAGTATCATCTTCAACCAAACGGGTTGTGCAAGAAGAAACAAATTCTGATCTTAGTCAAAACAAGCATGGAGAGTAAGGGGATTGAGCTTGTGAAATACTTTGAGAAGCAACAAAAGATACCTGATCCATCCTTGTTCACAACAAGCAAAGTAGAGTTCACAAGCATTCAAAACAACACCTACTTGAAAAGGAGTCGAGCTTGGGGTCAAGCCGTGATACCAACGTTACCCACACTTATGTCTATTTGGAGTAAGGATGTGTTGATCCTAACAAATTTTGTATTTGATCCAGGTGGGATACTTGTTACAAGAATTGAGGACAATTCTTTTTCAAAGAAGGAGAGTATGATGCGAGGTCATTTTGTAGCGTTGTTTTGATCAGTCCATATCTCGAGTTGAACTTGGAGTTTTGTAGTCATTCAAAATGGAGGAGATAGAGTTCGAGCTTATCTTTCCAATGACTATTCATGAAGGCTCATTGAACAAGTATTGACAAAGTTATGGTCCGAACAAGACAGTTGTGCATGGGAATTTCTGATGCGAGTTCATTTTTTTGCAGCATTGTTTTGATCAGTCCATATCTCGAGTTATACTTGGAATTTCGTAGTCATTCAAAATGGAGGAGATAGATTTTGAGCCTATCTTTCCAATGACTATTCATGAAGGCTCATTGAACAAGTATTGACAAAGTGATGGTCCGAACAAGTCAGTTGTGCATGGGAAAGCACCGGGGTTAAAGAGGACGTTTGAAGCTGGTTGTGCACGTCCAAATGGCTCCTTATTAAGCTTTGTTATTAGCTCCTAGTTTACATAGCTTTGTTATTAGCTCCTAGTTTACATAGCTTTGTTATTAGCTCCTAGTTCACATAGATGTAGCTTTGTTTTTGTCACCATGTAGCTTCGTTATTGTCACCCTAACCAGCCGGTTTAAGGGTCTTGTTGTAGGCTATATATAGCCATCTATTTGAATGAATAAGACATCCAATATTGAAATCAAAAACCTGAGTAAAGCTAAGCTTTCTTTTACGTCCTTGTTGCTTACAAGACAAAGTCTAGAGTTAGTCGCGTTACAAGCTCTAAACTCGTTACTTCAATCGCGTTGTTTGATTTAGCACCCTCTTTGTTGAAGTATAGGTCTACTTCACCTAGCATACTATCCTTGGTTACGGTTTATTCATCCTCAAACTAACCTTTTCAATCTGTTTTGGTTACTTTGTTTACATTCCATTTCAGTATACTAATCATTCTTCACATTCTTGTTCAAAGTTCATATCAACTCACATCATTAGTGGTATCAGAGCTACAACTCTTGATTTTTCTTAAAATCAAGACGGTCCAAGGAGTGTCAAAGCCAAGTTATTAGTTGAATTTCTGATTGCGATTGGAATTCAAAGGTTAAACTCGTACGGGTAGTTCGAGGGTTAATCGGTTTTGATTGTTTCGTGGTTCTTGTTGAAGTTCGATTTATTTTCAAAAAAAAAAAAAAAACTGTTCACGAATTAGTACTGTTCACGTAGTACTATTCCAAAAAAAAAAAAAAAAAAAAAAAGATGGCTGGAATTTTCTCGTTTGAAAACACTTACGAGGAAAGTTTGGTGTTTGATCCAACGTTACCACCTGTTTTTGACGAGTATCATCTTCAACCAAACGGGTTGTGCAAGAAGAAACAAATTCTGATCTTAGTCAAAACAAGCATGGAGAGTAAGGGGATTGAGCTTGTGAAATACTTTGAGAAGCAACAAAAGATACCTGATCCATCCTTGTTCACAACAAGCAAAGTAGAGTTCACAAGCATTCAAAACAACACCTACTTGAAAAGGAGTCGAGCTTGGGGTCAAGCCGTGATACCAACGTTACCCACACTTATGTCTATTTGGAGTAAGGATGTGTTGATCCTAACAAATTTTGTATTTGATCCAGGTGGGATACTTGTTACAAGAATTGAGGACAATTCTTTTTCAAAGAAGGAGAGTATGATGCGAGGTCATTTTGTAGCGTTGTTTTGATCAGTCCATATCTCGAGTTGAACTTGGAGTTTTGTAGTCATTCAAAATGGAGGAGATAGAGTTCGAGCTTATCTTTCCAATGACTATTCATGAAGGCTCATTGAACAAGTATTGACAAAGTTATGGTCCGAACAAGACAGTTGTGCATGGGAATTTCTGATGCGAGTTCATTTTTTTGCAGCATTGTTTTGATCAGTCCATATCTCGAGTTATACTTGGAATTTCGTAGTCATTCAAAATGGAGGAGATAGATTTTGAGCCTATCTTTCCAATGACTATTCATGAAGGCTCATTGAACAAGTATTGACAAAGTTATGGTCCGAACAAGTCAGTTGTGCATGGGAAAGCACCGGGGACGTTTGAAGCTGGTTGTGCACGTCCAAATGGCTCCTTATTAAGCTTTGTTATTAGCTCCTAGTTTACATAGCTTTGTTATTAGCTCCTAGTTTACATAGCTTTGTTATTAGCTCCTAGTTTACATAGCTTTGTTATTAGCTCCTAGTTCACATAGATGTAGCTTTGTTTTTGTCACCATGTAGCTTCGTTATTGTCACCCTAACCAGCCGGTTTAAGGGTCTTGTTGTAGGCTATATATAGCCATCTATTTGAATGAATAAGACATCCAATATTGAAATCAAAAACCTGAGTAAAGCTAAGCTTTCTTTTACGTCCTTGTTGCTTACAAGACAAAGTCTAGAGTTAGTCGCGTTACAAGCTCTAAACTCGCTACTTCAATCGCGTTGTTTGATTTAGCACCCGCTTTGTTGAAGTATAGGTCTACTTCACCTAGCATACTATCCTTGGTTACGGTTTATTCATCCTCAAACTAACCTTTTCAATCTGTTTTGGTTACTTTGTTTACATTCCATTTCAGTATACTAATCATTCTTCACATTCTTGTTCAAAGTTCATATCAACTCACATCATTAGTGGTATCAGAGCTACAACTCTTGATTTTTCTTAAAATCAAGACGGTCCAAGGAGTGTCAAAGCCAAGTTATTAGTTGAATTTCTGATTGCGATTGGAATTCAAAGGTTAAACTCGTACGGGTAGTTCGAGGGTTAATCGGTTTTGATTGTTTCGTGGTTCTTGTTGAAGTTCGATTTATTTTCAAAAAAAAAAAAAAACTGTTCACGAATTAGTACTGTTCACGTAGTACTATTCCAAAAAAAAAAAAAAAAAAAAAAGATGGCTGGAATTTTCTCGTTTGAAAACACTTACGAGGAAAGTTTGGTGTTTGATCCAACGTTACCACCTGTTTTTGACGAGTATCATCTTCAACCAAACGGGTTGTGCAAGAAGAAACAAATTCTGATCTTAGTCAAAACAAGCATGGAGAGTAAGGGGATTGAGCTTGTGAAATACTTTGAGAAGCAACAAAAGATACCTGATCCATCCTTGTTCACAACAAGCAAAGTAGAGTTCACAAGCATTCAAAACAACACCTACTTGAAAAGGAGTCGAGCTTGGGGTCAAGCCGTGATACCAACGTTACCCACACTTATGTCTATTTGGAGTAAGGATGTGTTGATCCTAACAAATTTTGTATTTGATCCAGGTGGGATACTTGTTACAAGAATTGAGGACAATTCTTTTTCAAAGAAGGAGAGTATGATGCGAGGTCATTTTGTAGCGTTGTTTTGATCAGTCCATATCTCGAGTTGAACTTGGAGTTTTGTAGTCATTCAAAATGGAGGAGATAGAGTTCGAGCTTATCTTTCCGACTATTCATGAAGGCTCATTGAACAAGTATTGACAAAGTTATGGTCCGAACAAGACAGTTGTGCATGGGAATTTCTGATGCGAGTTCATTTTTTTGCAGCATTGTTTTGATCAGTCCATATCTCGAGTTATACTTGGAATTTCGTAGTCATTCAAAATGGAGGAGATAGATTTTGAGCCTATCTTTCCAATGACTATTCATGAAGGCTCATTGAACAAGTATTGACAAAGTTATGGTCCGAACAAGTCAGTTGTGCATGGGAAAGCACCGGGGTTAAAGAGGACGTTTGAAGCTGGTTGTGCACGTCCAAATGGCTCCTTATTAAGCTTTGTTATTAGCTCCTAGTTTACATAGCTTTGTTATTAGCTCCTAGTTTACATAGCTTTGTTATTAGCTCCTAGTTCACATAGATGTAGCTTTGTTTTTGTCACCATGTAGCTTCGTTATTGTCACCCTAACCAGCCGGTTTAAGGGTCTTGTTGTAGGCTATATATAGCCATCTATTTGAATGAATAAGACATCCAATATTGAAATCAAAAACCTGAGTAAAGCTAAGCTTTCTTTTACGTCCTTGTTGCTTACAAGACAAAGTCTAGAGTTAGTCGCGTTACAAGCTCTAAACTCGCTACTTCAATCGCGTTGTTTGATTTAGCACCCGCTTTGTTGAAGTATAGGTCTACTTCACCTAGCATACTATCCTTGGTTACGGTTTATTCATCCTCAAACTAACCTTTTCAATCTGTTTTGGTTACTTTGTTTACATTCCATTTCAGTATACTAATCATTCTTCACATTCTTGTTCAAAGTTCATATCAACTCACATCATTAGTGGTATCAGAGCTACAACTCTTGATTTTTCTTAAAATCAAGACGGTCCAAGGAGTGTCAAAGCCAAGTTATTAGTTGAATTTCTGATTGCGATTGGAATTCAAAGGTTAAACTCGTACGGGTAGTTCGAGGGTTAATCGGTTTTGATTGTTTCGTGGTTCTTGTTGAAGTTCGATTTATTTTCAAAAAAAAAAAAAAACTGTTCACGAATTAGTACTGTTCACGTAGTACTATTCCAAAAAAAAAAAAAAAAAAAAAAAAGATGGCTGGAATTTTCTCGTTTGAAAACACTTACGAGGAAAGTTTGGTGTTTGATCCAACGTTACCACCTGTTTTTGACGAGTATCATCTTCAACCAAACGGGTTGTGCAAGAAGAAACAAATTCTGATCTTAGTCAAAACAAGCATGGAGAGTAAGGGGATTGAGCTTGTGAAATACTTTGAGAAGCAACAAAAGATACCTGATCCATCCTTGTTCACAACAAGCAAAGTAGAGTTCACAAGCATTCAAAACAACACCTACTTGAAAAGGAGTCGAGCTTGGGGTCAAGCCGTGATACCAACGTTACCCACACTTATGTCTATTTGGAGTAAGGATGTGTTGATCCTAACAAATTTTGTATTTGATCCAGGTGGGATACTTGTTACAAGAATTGAGGACAATTCTTTTTCAAAGAAGGAGAGTATGATGCGAGGTCATTTTGTAGCGTTGTTTTGATCAGTCCATATCTCGAGTTGAACTTGGAGTTTTGTAGTCATTCAAAATGGAGGAGATAGAGTTCGAGCTTATCTTTCCAATGACTATTCATGAAGGCTCATTGAACAAGTATTGACAAAGTTATGGTCCGAACAAGACAGTTGTGCATGGGAATTTCTGATGCGAGTTCATTTTTTTGCAGCATTGTATTGATCAGTCCATATCTCGAGTTATACTTGGAATTTCGTAGTCATTCAAAATGGAGGAGATAGATTTTGAGCCTATCTTTCCAATGACTATTCATGAAGGCTCATTGAACAAGTATTGACAAAGTTATGGTCCGAACAAGTCAGTTGTGCATGGGAAAGCACCGGGGTTAAAGAGGACGTTTGAAGCTGGTTGTGCACGTCCAAATGGCTCCTTATTAAGCTTTGTTATTAGCTCCTAGTTTACATAGCTTTGTTATTAGCTCCTAGTTTACATAGCTTTGTTATTAGCTCCTAGTTCACATAGATGTAGCTTTGTTTTTGTCACCATGTAGCTTCGTTATTGTCACCCTAACCAGCCGGTTTAAGGGTCTTGTTGTAGGCTATATATAGCCATCTATTTGAATGAATAAGACATCCAATATTGAAATCAAAAACCTGAGTAAAGCTAAGCTTTCTTTTACGTCCTTGTTGCTTACAAGACAAAGTCTAGAGTTAGTCGCGTTACAAGCTCTAAACTCGCTACTTCAATCGCGTTGTTTGATTTAGCACCCGCTTTGTTGAAGTATAGGTCTACTTCACCTAGCATACTATCCTTGGTTACGGTTTATTCATCCTCAAACTAACCTTTTCAATCTGTTTTGGTTACTTTGTTTACATTCCATTTCAGTATACTAATCATTCTTCACATTCTTGTTCAAAGTTCATATCAACTCACATCATTAGTGGTATCAGAGCTACAACTCTTGATTTTTCTTAAAATCAAGACGGTCCAAGGAGTGTCAAAGCCAAGTTATTAGTTGAATTTCTGATTGCGATTGGAATTCAAAGGTTAAACTCGTACGGGTAGTTCGAGGGTTAATCGGTTTTGATTGTTTCGTGGTTCTTGTTGAAGTTCGATTTATTTTCAAAAAAAAAAAAAAACTGTTCACGAATTAGTACTGTTCACGTAGTACTATTCCAAAAAAAAAATAAAAAAAAAAAGATGGCTGGAATTTTCTCGTTTGAAAACACTTACGAGGAAAGTTTGGTGTTTGATCCAACGTTACCACCTGTTTTTGACGAGTATCATCTTCAACCAAACGGGTTGTGCAAGAAGAAACAAATTCTGATCTTAGTCAAAACAAGCATGGAGAGTAAGGGGATTGAGCTTGTGAAATACTTTGAGAAGCAACAAAAGATACCTGATCCATCCTTGTTCACAACAAGCAAAGTAGAGTTCACAAGCATTCAAAACAACACCTACTTGAAAAGGAGTCGAGCTTGGGGTCAAGCCGTGATACCAACGTTACCCACACTTATGTCTATTTGGAGTAAGGATGTGTTGATCCTAACAAATTTTGTATTTGATCCAGGTGGGATACTTGTTACAAGAATTGAGGACAATTCTTTTTCAAAGAAGGAGAGTATGATGCGAGGTCATTTTGTAGCGTTGTTTTGATCAGTCCATATCTCGAGTTGAACTTGGAGTTTTGTAGTCATTCAAAATGGAGGAGATAGAGTTCGAGCTTATCTTTCCAATGACTATTCATGAAGGCTCATTGAACAAGTATTGACAAAGTTATGGTCCGAACAAGACAGTTGTGCATGGGAATTTCTGATGCGAGTTCATTTTTTTGCAGCATTGTTTTGATCAGTCCATATCTCGAGTTATACTTGGAATTTCGTAGTCATTCAAAATGGAGGAGATAGATTTTGAGCCTATCTTTCCAATGACTATTCATGAAGGCTCATTGAACAAGTATTGACAAAGTTATGGTCCGAACAAGTCAGTTGTGCATGGGAAAGCACCGGGGTTAAAGAGGACGTTTGAAGCTGGTTGTGCACGTCCAAATGGCTCCTTATTAAGCTTTGTTATTAGCTCCTAGTTTACATAGCTTTGTTATTAGCTCCTAGTTCACATAGATGTAGCTTTGTTTTTGTCACCATGTAGCTTCGTTATTGTCACCCTAACCAGCCGGTTTAAGGGTCTTGTTGTAGGCTATATATAGCCATCTATTTGAATGAATAAGACATCCAATATTGAAATCAAAAACCTGAGTAAAGCTAAGCTTTCTTTTACGTCCTTGTTGCTTACAAGACAAAGTCTAGAGTTAGTCGCGTTACAAGCTCTAAACTCGCTACTTCAATCGCGTTGTTTGATTTAGCACCCGCTTTGTTGAAGTATAGGTCTACTTCACCTAGCATACTATCCTTGGTTACGGTTTATTCATCCTCAAACTAACCTTTTCAATCTGTTTTGGTTACTTTGTTTACATTCCATTTCAGTATACTAATCATTCTTCACATTCTTGTTCAAAGTTCATATCAACTCACATCATTAGTGGTATCAGAGCTACAACTCTTGATTTTTCTTAAAATCAAGACGGTCCAAGGAGTGTCAAAGCCAAGTTATTAGTTGAATTTCTGATTGCGATTGGAATTCAAAGGTTAAACTCGTACGGGTAGTTCGAGGGTTAATCGGTTTTGATTGTTTCGTGGTTCTTGTTGAAGTTCGATTTATTTTCAAAAAAAAAAAAAAAACTGTTCACGAATTAGTACTGTTCACGTAGTACTATTCCAAAAAAAAAAAAAAAAAAAAAAGATGGCTGGAATTTTCTCGTTTGAAAACACTTACGAGGAAAGTTTGGTGTTTGATCCAACGTTACCACCTGTTTTTGACGAGTATCATCTTCAACCAAACGGGTTGTGCAAGAAGAAACAAATTCTGATCTTAGTCAAAACAAGCATGGAGAATAAGGGGATTGAGCTTGTGAAATACTTTGAGAAGCAACAAAAGATACCTGATCCATCCTTGTTCACAACAAGCAAAGTAGAGTTCACAAGCATTCAAAACAACACCTACTTGAAAAGGAGTCGAGCTTGGGGTCAAGCCGTGATACCAACGTTACCCACACTTATGTCTATTTGGAGTAAGGATGTGTTGATCCTAACAAATTTTGTATTTGATCCAGGTGGGATACTTGTTACAAGAATTGAGGACAATTCTTTTTCAAAGAAGGAGAGTATGATGCGAGGTCATTTTGTAGCGTTGTTTTGATCAGTCCATATCTCGAGTTGAACTTGGAGTTTTGTAGTCATTCAAAATGGAGGAGATAGAGTTCGAGCTTATCTTTCCAATGACTATTCATGAAGGCTCATTGAACAAGTATTGACAAAGTTATGGTCCGAACAAGACAGTTGTGCATGGGAATTTCTGATGCGAGTTCATTTTTTTGCAGCATTGTTTTGATCAGTCCATATCTCGAGTTATACTTGGAATTTCGTAGTCATTCAAAATGGAGGAGATAGATTTTGAGCCTATCTTTCCAATGACTATTCATGAAGGCTCATTGAACAAGTATTGACAAAGTTATGGTCCGAACAAGTCAGTTGTGCATGGGAAAGCACCGGGGTTAAAGAGGACGTTTGAAGCTGGTTGTGCACGTCCAAATGGCTCCTTATTAAGCTTTGTTATTAGCTCCTAGTTTACATAGCTTTGTTATTAGCTCCTAGTTTACATAGCTTTGTTATTAGCTCCTAGTTCACATAGATGTAGCTTTGTTTTTGTCACCATGTAGCTTCGTTATTGTCACCCTAACCAGCCGGTTTAAGGGTCTTGTTGTAGGCTATATATAGCCATCTATTTGAATGAATAAGACATCCAATATTGAAATCAAAAACCTGAGTAAAGCTAAGCTTTCTTTTACGTCCTTGTTGCTTACAAGACAAAGTCTAGAGTTAGTCGCGTTACAAGCTCTAAACTCGCTACTTCAATCGCGTTGTTTGATTTAGCACCCGCTTTGTTGAAGTATAGGTCTACTTCACCTAGCATACTATCCTTGGTTACGGTTTATTCATCCTCAAACTAACCTTTTCAATCTGTTTTGGTTACTTTGTTTACATTCCATTTCAGTATACTAATCATTCTTCACATTCTTGTTCAAAGTTCATATCAACTCACATCATTAGTGGTATCAGAGCTACAACTCTTGATTTTTCTTAAAATCAAGACGGTCCAAGGAGTGTCAAAGCCAAGTTATTAGTTGAATTTCTGATTGCGATTGGAATTCAAAGGTTAAACTCGTACGGGTAGTTCGAGGGTTAATCGGTTTTGATTGTTTCGTGGTTCTTGTTGAAGTTCGATTTATTTTCAAAAAAAAAAAAAAACTGTTCACGAATTAGTACTGTTCACGTAGTACTATTCCAAAAAAAAAAAAAAAAAAAAAAAGATGGCTGGAATTTTCTCGTTTGAAAACACTTACGAGGAAAGTTTGGTGTTTGATCCAACGTTACCACCTGTTTTTGACGAGTATCATCTTCAACCAAACGGGTTGTGCAAGAAGAAACAAATTCTGATCTTAGTCAAAACAAGCATGGAGAGTAAGGGGATTGAGCTTGTGAAATACTTTGAGAAGCAACAAAAGATACCTGATCCATCCTTGTTCACAACAAGCAAAGTAGAGTTCACAAGCATTCAAAACAACACCTACTTGAAAAGGAGTCGAGCTTGGGGTCAAGCCGTGATACCAACGTTACCCACACTTATGTCTATTTGGAGTAAGGATGTGTTGATCCTAACAAATTTTGTATTTGATCCAGGTGGGATACTTGTTACAAGAATTGAGGACAATTCTTTTTCAAAGAAGGAGAGTATGATGCGAGGTCATTTTGTAGCGTTGTTTTGATCAGTCCATATCTCGAGTTGAACTTGGAGTTTTGTAGTCATTCAAAATGGAGGAGATAGAGTTCGAGCTTATCTTTCCAATGACTATTCATGAAGGCTCATTGAACAAGTATTGACAAAGTTATGGTCCGAACAAGACAGTTGTGCATGGGAATTTCTGATGCGAGTTCATTTTTTTGCAGCATTGTTTTGATCAGTCCATATCTCGAGTTATACTTGGAATTTCGTAGTCATTCAAAATGGAGGAGATAGATTTTGAGCCTATCTTTCCAATGACTATTCATGAAGGCTCATTGAACAAGTATTGACAAAGTTATGGTCCGAACAAGTCAGTTGTGCATGGGAAAGCACCGGGGTTAAAGAGGACGTTTGAAGCTGGTTGTGCACGTCCAAATGGCTCCTTATTAAGCTTTGTTATTAGCTCCTAGTTTACATAGCTTTGTTATTAGCTCCTAGTTTACATAGCTTTGTTATTAGCTCCTAGTTCACATAGATGTAGCTTTGTTTTTGTCACCATGTAGCTTCGTTATTGTCACCCTAACCAGCCGGTTTAAGGGTCTTGTTGTAGGCTATATATAGCCATCTATTTGAATGAATAAGACATCCAATATTGAAATCAAAAACCTGAGTAAAGCTAAGCTTTCTTTTACGTCCTTGTTGCTTACAAGACAAAGTCTAGAGTTAGTCGCGTTACAAGCTCTAAACTCGCTACTTCAATCGCGTTGTTTGATTTAGCACCCGCTTTGTTGAAGTATAGGTCTACTTCACCTAGCATACTATCCTTGGTTACGGTTTATTCATCCTCAAACTAACCTTTTCAATCTGTTTTGGTTACTTTGTTTACATTCCATTTCAGTATACTAATCATTCTTCACATTCTTGTTCAAAGTTCATATCAACTCACATCATTAGTGGTATCAGAGCTACAACTCTTGATTTTTCTTAAAATCAAGACGGTCCAAGGAGTGTCAAAGCCAAGTTATTAGTTGAATTTCTGATTGCGATTGGAATTCAAAGGTTAAACTCGTACGGGTAGTTCGAGGGTTAATCGGTTTTGATTGTTTCGTGGTTCTTGTTGAAGTTCGATTTATTTTCAAAAAAAAAAAAAAACTGTTCACGAATTAGTACTGTTCACGTAGTACTATTCCAAAAAAAAAAAAAAAAAAAAAAAGATGGCTGGAATTTTCTCGTTTGAAAACACTTACGAGGAAAGTTTGGTGTTTGATCCAACGTTACCACCTGTTTTTGACGAGTATCATCTTCAACCAAACGGGTTGTGCAAGAAGAAACAAATTCTGATCTTAGTCAAAACAAGCATGGAGAGTAAGGGGATTGAGCTTGTGAAATACTTTGAGAAGCAACAAAAGATACCTGATCCATCCTTGTTCACAACAAGCAAAGTAGAGTTCACAAGCATTCAAAACAACACCTACTTGAAAAGGAGTCGAGCTTGGGGTCAAGCCGTGATACCAACGTTACCCACACTTATGTCTATTTGGAGTAAGGATGTGTTGATCCTAACAAATTTTGTATTTGATCCAGGTGGGATACTTGTTACAAGAATTGAGGACAATTCTTTTTCAAAGAAGGAGAGTATGATGCGAGGTCATTTTGTAGCGTTGTTTTGATCAGTCCATATCTCGAGTTGAACTTGGAGTTTTGTAGTCATTCAAAATGGAGGAGATAGAGTTCGAGCTTATCTTTCCAATGACTATTCATGAAGGCTCATTGAACAAGTATTGACAAAGTTATGGTCCGAACAAGACAGTTGTGCATGGGAATTTCTGATGCGAGTTCATTTTTTTGCAGCATTGTTTTGATCAGTCCATATCTCGAGTTATACTTGGAATTTCGTAGTCATTCAAAATGGAGGAGATAGATTTTGAGCCTATCTTTCCAATGACTATTCATGAAGGCTCATTGAACAAGTATTGACAAAGTTATGGTCCGAACAAGTCAGTTGTGCATGGGAAAGCACCGGGGTTAAAGAGGACGTTTGAAGCTGGTTGTGCACGTCCAAATGGCTCCTTATTAAGCTTTGTTATTAGCTCCTAGTTTACATAGCTTTGTTATTAGCTCCTAGTTTACATAGCTTTGTTATTAGCTCCTAGTTCACATAGATGTAGCTTTGTTTTTGTCACCATGTAGCTTCGTTATTGTCACCCTAACCAGCCGGTTTAAGGGTCTTGTTGTAGGCTATATATAGCCATCTATTTGAATGAATAAGACATCCAATATTGAAATCAAAAACCTGAGTAAAGCTAAGCTTTCTTTTACGTCCTTGTTGCTTACAAGACAAAGTCTAGAGTTAGTCGCGTTACAAGCTCTAAACTCGCTACTTCAATCGCGTTGTTTGATTTAGCACCCGCTTTGTTGAAGTATAGGTCTACTTCACCTAGCATACTATCCTTGGTTACGGTTTATTCATCCTCAAACTAACCTTTTCAATCTGTTTTGGTTACTTTGTTTACATTCCATTTCAGTATACTAATCATTCTTCACATTCTTGTTCAAAGTTCATATCAACTCACATCATTAGTGGTATCAGAGCTACAACTCTTGATTTTTCTTAAAATCAAGACGGTCCAAGGAGTGTCAAAGCCAAGTTATTAGTTGAATTTCTGATTGCGATTGGAATTCAAAGGTTAAACTCGTACGGGTAGTTCGAGGGTTAATCGGTTTTGATTGTTTCGTGGTTCTTGTTGAAGTTCGATTTATTTTCAAAAATAAAAAAAAAACTGTTCACGAATTAGTACTGTTCACGTAGTACTATTCCAAAAAAAAAAAAAAAAAAAAAAGATGGCTGGAATTTTCTCGTTTGAAAACACTTACGAGGAAAGTTTGGTGTTTGATCCAACGTTACCACCTGTTTTTGACGAGTATCATCTTCAACCAAACGGGTTGTGCAAGAAGAAACAAATTCTGATCTTAGTCAAAACAAGCATGGAGAGTAAGGGGATTGAGCTTGTGAAATACTTTGAGAAGCAACAAAAGATACCTGATCCATCCTTGTTCACAACAAGCAAAGTAGAGTTCACAAGCATTCAAAACAACACCTACTTGAAAAGGAGTCGAGCTTGGGGTCAAGCCGTGATACCAACGTTACCCACACTTATGTCTATTTGGAGTAAGGATGTGTTGATCCTAACAAATTTTGTATTTGATCCAGGTGGGATACTTGTTACAAGAATTGAGGACAATTCTTTTTCAAAGAAGGAGAGTATGATGCGAGGTCATTTTGTAGCGTTGTTTTGATCAGTCCATATCTCGAGTTGAACTTGGAGTTTTGTAGTCATTCAAAATGGAGGAGATAGAGTTCGAGCTTATCTTTCCAATGACTATTCATGAAGGCTCATTGAACAAGTATTGACAAAGTTATGGTCCGAACAAGACAGTTGTGCATGGGAATTTCTGATGCGAGTTCATTTTTTTGCAGCATTGTTTTGATCAGTCCATATCTCGAGTTATACTTGGAATTTCGTAGTCATTCAAAATGGAGGAGATAGATTTTGAGCCTATCTTTCCAATGACTATTCATGAAGGCTCATTGAACAAGTATTGACAAAGTTATGGTCCGAACAAGTCAGTTGTGCATGGGAAAGCACCGGGGTTAAAGAGGACGTTTGAAGCTGGTTGTGCACGTCCAAATGGCTCCTTATTAAGCTTTGTTATTAGCTCCTAGTTTACATAGCTTTGTTATTAGCTCCTAGTTTACATAGCTTTGTTATTAGCTCCTAGTTCACATAGATGTAGCTTTGTTTTTGTCACCATGTAGCTTCGTTATTGTCACCCTAACCAGCCGGTTTAAGGGTCTTGTTGTAGGCTATATATAGCCATCTATTTGAATGAATAAGACATCCAATATTGAAATCAAAAACCTGAGTAAAGCTAAGCTTTCTTTTACGTCCTTGTTGCTTACAAGACAAAGTCTAGAGTTAGTCGCGTTACAAGCTCTAAACTCGCTACTTCAATCGCGTTGTTTGATTTAGCACCCGCTTTGTTGAAGTATAGGTCTACTTCACCTAGCATACTATCCTTGGTTACGGTTTATTCATCCTCAAACTAACCTTTTCAATCTGTTTTGGTTACTTTGTTTACATTCCATTTCAGTATACTAATCATTCTTCACATTCTTGTTCAAAGTTCATATCAACTCACATCATTAGTGGTATCAGAGCTACAACTCTTGATTTTTCTTAAAATCAAGACGGTCCAAGGAGTGTCAAAGCCAAGTTATTAGTTGAATTTCTGATTGCGATTGGAATTCAAAGGTTAAACTCGTACGGGTAGTTCGAGGGTTAATCGGTTTTGATTGTTTCGTGGTTCTTGTTGAAGTTCGATTTATTTTCAAAAAAAAAAAAAAAACTGTTCACGAATTAGTACTGTTCACGTAGTACTATTCCAAAAAAAAAAAAAAAAAAAAAGATGGCTGGAATTTTCTCGTTTGAAAACACTTACGAGGAAAGTTTGGTGTTTGATCCAACGTTACCACCTGTTTTTGACGAGTATCATCTTCAACCAAACGGGTTGTGCAAGAAGAAACAAATTCTGATCTTAGTCAAAACAAGCATGGAGAGTAAGGGGATTGAGCTTGTGAAATACTTTGAGAAGCAACAAAAGATACCTGATCCATCCTTGTTCACAACAAGCAAAGTAGAGTTCACAAGCATTCAAAACAACACCTACTTGAAAAGGAGTCGAGCTTGGGGTCAAGCCGTGATACCAACGTTACCCACACTTATGTCTATTTGGAGTAAGGATGTGTTGATCCTAACAAATTTTGTATTTGATCCAGGTGGGATACTTGTTACAAGAATTGAGGACAATTCTTTTTCAAAGAAGGAGAGTATGATGCGAGGTCATTTTGTAGCGTTGTTTTGATCAGTCCATATCTCGAGTTGAACTTGGAGTTTTGTAGTCATTCAAAATGGAGGAGATAGAGTTCGAGCTTATCTTTCCAATGACTATTCATGAAGGCTCATTGAATAAGTATTGACAAAGTTATGGTCCGAACAAGACAGTTGTGCATGGGAATTTCTGATGCGAGTTCATTTTTTTGCAGCATTGTTTTGATCAGTCCATATCTCGAGTTATACTTGGAATTTCGTAGTCATTCAAAATGGAGGAGATAGATTTTGAGCCTATCTTTCCAATGACTATTCATGAAGGCTCATTGAACAAGTATTGACAAAGTTATGGTCCGAACAAGTCAGTTGTGCATGGGAAAGCACCGGGGTTAAAGAGGACGTTTGAAGCTGGTTGTGCACGTCCAAATGGCTCCTTATTAAGCTTTGTTATTAGCTCCTAGTTTACATAGCTTTGTTATTAGCTCCTAGTTTACATAGCTTTGTTATTAGCTCCTAGTTCACATAGATGTAGCTTTGTTTTTGTCACCATGTAGCTTCGTTATTGTCACCCTAACCAGCCGGTTTAAGGGTCTTGTTGTAGGCTATATATAGCCATCTATTTGAATGAATAAGACATCCAATATTGAAATCAAAAACCTGAGTAAAGCTAAGCTTTCTTTTACGTCCTTGTTGCTTACAAGACAAAGTCTAGAGTTAGTCGCGTTACAAGCTCTAAACTCGCTACTTCAATCGCGTTGTTTGATTTAGCACCCGCTTTGTTGAAGTATAGGTCTACTTCACCTAGCATACTATCCTTGGTTACGGTTTATTCATCCTCAAACTAACCTTTTCAATCTGTTTTGGTTACTTTGTTTACATTCCATTTCAGTATACTAATCATTCTTCACATTCTTGTTCAAAGTTCATATCAACTCACATCATTAGTGGTATCAGAGCTACAACTCTTGATTTTTCTTAAAATCAAGACGGTCCAAGGAGTGTCAAAGCCAAGTTATTAGTTGAATTTCTGATTGCGATTGGAATTCAAAGGTTAAACTCGTACGGGTAGTTCGAGGGTTAATCGGTTTTGATTGTTTCGTGGTTCTTGTTGAAGTTCGATTTATTTTCAAAAAAAAAAAAAAAACTGTTCACGAATTAGTACTGTTCACGTAGTACTATTCCAAAAAAAAAAAAAAAAAAAAAAGATGGCTGGAATTTTCTCGTTTGAAAACACTTACGAGGAAAGTTTGGTGTTTGATCCAACGTTACCACCTGTTTTTGACGAGTATCATCTTCAACCAAACGGGTTGTGCAAGAAGAAACAAATTCTGATCTTAGTCAAAACAAGCATGGAGAGTAAGGGGATTGAGCTTGTGAAATACTTTGAGAAGCAACAAAAGATACCTGATCCATCCTTGTTCACAACAAGCAAAGTAGAGTTCACAAGCATTCAAAACAACACCTACTTGAAAAGGAGTCGAGCTTGGGGTCAAGCCGTGATACCAACGTTACCCACACTTATGTCTATTTGGAGTAAGGATGTGTTGATCCTAACAAATTTTGTATTTGATCCAGGTGGGATACTTGTTACAAGAATTGAGGACAATTCTTTTTCAAAGAAGGAGAGTATGATGCGAGGTCATTTTGTAGCGTTGTTTTGATCAGTCCATATCTCGAGTTGAACTTGGAGTTTTGTAGTCATTCAAAATGGAGGAGATAGAGTTCGAGCTTATCTTTCCAATGACTATTCATGAAGGCTCATTGAACAAGTATTGACAAAGTTATGGTCCGAACAAGACAGTTGTGCATGGGAATTTCTGATGCGAGTTCATTTTTTTGCAGCATTGTTTTGATCAGTCCATATCTCGAGTTATACTTGGAATTTCGTAGTCATTCAAAATGGAGGAGATAGATTTTGAGCCTATCTTTCCAATGACTATTCATGAAGGCTCATTGAACAAGTATTGACAAAGTTATGGTCCGAACAAGTCAGTTGTGCATGGGAAAGCACCGGGGTTAAAGAGGACGTTTGAAGCTGGTTGTGCACGTCCAAATGGCTCCTTATTAAGCTTTGTTATTAGCTCCTAGTTTACATAGCTTTGTTATTAGCTCCTAGTTTACATAGCTTTGTTATTAGCTCCTAGTTCACATAGATGTAGCTTTGTTTTTGTCACCATGTAGCTTCGTTATTGTCACCCTAACCAGCCGGTTTAAGGGTCTTGTTGTAGGCTATATATAGCCATCTATTTGAATGAATAAGACATCCAATATTGAAATCAAAAACCTGAGTAAAGCTAAGCTTTCTTTTACGTCCTTGTTGCTTACAAGACAAAGTCTAGAGTTAGTCGCGTTACAAGCTCTAAACTCGCTACTTCAATCGCGTTGTTTGATTTAGCACCCGCTTTGTTGAAGTATAGGTCTACTTCACCTAGCATACTATCCTTGGTTACGGTTTATTCATCCTCAAACTAACCTTTTCAATCTGTTTTGGTTACTTTGTTTACATTCCATTTCAGTATACTAATCATTCTTCACATTCTTGTTCAAAGTTCATATCAACTCACATCATTAGTGGTATCAGAGCTACAACTCTTGATTTTTCTTAAAATCAAGACGGTCCAAGGAGTGTCAAAGCCAAGTTATTAGTTGAATTTCTGATTGCGATTGGAATTCAAAGGTTAAACTCGTACGGGTAGTTCGAGGGTTAATCGGTTTTGATTGTTTCGTGGTTCTTGTTGAAGTTCGATTTATTTTCAAAAAAAAAAAAAAAAACTGTTCACGAATTAGTACTGTTCACGTAGTACTATTCCAAAAAAAAAAAAAAAAAAAAAAAGATGGCTGGAATTTTCTCGTTTGAAAACACTTACGAGGAAAGTTTGGTGTTTGATCCAACGTTACCACCTGTTTTTGACGAGTATCATCTTCAACCAAACGGGTTGTGCAAGAAGAAACAAATTCTGATCTTAGTCAAAACAAGCATGGAGAGTAAGGGGATTGAGCTTGTGAAATACTTTGAGAAGCAACAAAAGATTCCTGATCCATCCTTGTTCACAACAAGCAAAGTAGAGTTCACAAGCATTCAAAACAACACCTACTTGAAAAGGAGTCGAGCTTGGGGTCAAGCCGTGATACCAACGTTACCCACACTTATGTCTATTTGGAGTAAGGATGTGTTGATCCTAACAAATTTTGTATTTGATCCAGGTGGGATACTTGTTACAAGAATTGAGGACAATTCTTTTTCAAAGAAGGAGAGTATGATGCGAGGTCATTTTGTAGCGTTGTTTTGATCAGTCCATATCTCGAGTTGAACTTGGAGTTTTGTAGTCATTCAAAATGGAGGAGATAGAGTTCGAGCTTATCTTTCCAATGACTATTCATGAAGGCTCATTGAACAAGTATTGACAAAGTTATGGTCCGAACAAGACAGTTGTGCATGGGAATTTCTGATGCGAGTTCATTTTTTTGCAGCATTGTATTGATCAGTCCATATCTCGAGTTATACTTGGAATTTCGTAGTCATTCAAAATGGAGGAGATAGATTTTGAGCCTATCTTTCCAATGACTATTCATGAAGGCTCATTGAACAAGTATTGACAAAGTTATGGTCCGAACAAGTCAGTTGTGCATGGGAAAGCACCGGGGTTAAAGAGGACGTTTGAAGCTGGTTGTGCACGTCCAAATGGCTCCTTATTAAGCTTTGTTATTAGCTCCTAGTTTACATAGCTTTGTTATTAGCTCCTAGTTTACATAGCTTTGTTATTAGCTCCTAGTTCACATAGATGTAGCTTTGTTTTTGTCACCATGTAGCTTCGTTATTGTCACCCTAACCAGCCGGTTTAAGGGTCTTGTTGTAGGCTATATATAGCCATCTATTTGAATGAATAAGACATCCAATATTGAAATCAAAAACCTGAGTAAAGCTAAGCTTTCTTTTACGTCCTTGTTGCTTACAAGACAAAGTCTAGAGTTAGTCGCGTTACAAGCTCTAAACTCGCTACTTCAATCGCGTTGTTTGATTTAGCACCCGCTTTGTTGAAGTATAGGTCTACTTCACCTAGCATACTATCCTTGGTTACGGTTTATTCATCCTCAAACTAACCTTTTCAATCTGTTTTGGTTACTTTGTTTACATTCCATTTCAGTATACTAATCATTCTTCACATTCTTGTTCAAAGTTCATATCAACTCACATCATTAGTGGTATCAGAGCTACAACTCTTGATTTTTCTTAAAATCAAGACGGTCCAAGGAGTGTCAAAGCCAAGTTATTAGTTGAATTTCTGATTGCGATTGGAATTCAAAGGTTAAACTCGTACGGGTAGTTCGAGGGTTAATCGGTTTTGATTGTTTCGTGGTTCTTGTTGAAGTTCGATTTATTTTCAAAAAAAAAAAAAAAAAAAGATGGCTGGAATTTTCTCGTTTGAAAACACTTACGAGGAAAGTTTGGTGTTTGATCCAACGTTACCACCTGTTTTTGACGAGTATCATCTTCAACCAAACGGGTTGTGCAAGAAGAAACAAATTCTGATCTTAGTCAAAACAAGCATGGAGAGTAAGGGGATTGAGCTTGTGAAATGCTTTGAGAAGCAACAAAAGATACCTGATCCATCCTTGTTCACAACAAGCAAAGTAGAGTTCACAAGCATTCAAAACAACACCTACTTGAAAAGGAGTCGAGCTTGGGGTCAAGCCGTGATACCAACGTTACCCACACTTATGTCTATTTGGAGTAAGGATGTGTTGATCCTAACAAATTTTGTATTTGATCCAGGTGGGATACTTGTTACAAGAATTGAGGACAATTCTTTTTCAAAGAAGGAGAGTATGATGCGAGGTCATTTTGTAGCGTTGTTTTGATCAGTCCATATCTCGAGTTGAACTTGGAGTTTTGTAGTCATTCAAAATGGAGGAGATAGAGTTCGAGCTTATCTTTCCAATGACTATTCATGAAGGCTCATTGAACAAGTATTGACAAAGTTATGGTCCGAACAAGACAGTTGTGCATGGGAATTTCTGATGCGAGTTCATTTTTTTGCAGCATTGTATTGATCAGTCCATATCTCGAGTTATACTTGGAATTTCGTAGTCATTCAAAATGGAGGAGATAGATTTTGAGCCTATCTTTCCAATGACTATTCATGAAGGCTCATTGAACAAGTATTGACAAAGTTATGGTCCGAACAAGTCAGTTGTGCATGGGAAAGCACCGGGGTTAAAGAGGACGTTTGAAGCTGGTTGTGCACGTCCAAATGGCTCCTTATTAAGCTTTGTTATTAGCTCCTAGTTTACATAGCTTTGTTATTAGCTCCTAGTTTACATAGCTTTGTTATTAGCTCCTAGTTCACATAGATGTAGCTTTGTTTTTGTCACCATGTAGCTTCGTTATTGTCACCCTAACCAGCCGGTTTAAGGGTCTTGTTGTAGGCTATATATAGCCATCTATTTGAATGAATAAGACATCCAATATTGAAATCAAAAACCTGAGTAAAGCTAAGCTTTCTTTTACGTCCTTGTTGCTTACAAGACAAAGTCTAGAGTTAGTCGCGTTACAAGCTCTAAACTCGCTACTTCAATCGCGTTGTTTGATTTAGCACCCGCTTTGTTGAAGTATAGGTCTACTTCACCTAGCATACTATCCTTGGTTACGGTTTATTCATCCTCAAACTAACCTTTTCAATCTGTTTTGGTTACTTTGTTTACATTCCATTTCAGTATACTAATCATTCTTCACATTCTTGTTCAAAGTTCATATCAACTCACATCATTAGTGGTATCAGAGCTACAACTCTTGATTTTTCTTAAAATCAAGACGGTCCAAGGAGTGTCAAAGCCAAGTTATTAGTTGAATTTCTGATTGCGATTGGAATTCAAAGGTTAAACTCGTACGGGTAGTTCGAGGGTTAATCGGTTTTGATTGTTTCGTGGTTCTTGTTGAAGTTCGATTTATTTTCAAAAAAAAAAAAAAACTGTTCACGAATTAGTACTGTTCACGTAGTACTATTCCAAAAAAAAAAATAAAAAAAAAAAGATGGCTGGAATTTTCTCGTTTGAAAACACTTACGAGGAAAGTTTGGTGTTTGATCCAACGTTACCACCTGTTTTTGACGAGTATCATCTTCAACCAAACGGGTTGTGCAAGAAGAAACAAATTCTGATCTTAGTCAAAACAAGCATGGAGAGTAAGGGGATTGAGCTTGTGAAATACTTTGAGAAGCAACAAAAGATACCTGATCCATCCTTGTTCACAACAAGCAAAGTAGAGTTCACAAGCATTCAAAACAACACCTACTTGAAAAGGAGTCGAGCTTGGGGTCAAGCCGTGATACCAACGTTACCCACACTTATGTCTATTTGGAGTAAGGATGTGTTGATCCTAACAAATTTTGTATTTGATCCAGGTGGGATACTTGTTACAAGAATTGAGGACAATTCTTTTTCAAAGAAGGAGAGTATGATGCGAGGTCATTTTGTAGCGTTGTTTTGATCAGTCCATATCTCGAGTTGAACTTGGAGTTTTGTAGTCATTCAAAATGGAGGAGATAGAGTTCGAGCTTATCTTTCCAATGACTATTCATGAAGGCTCATTGAACAAGTATTGACAAAGTTATGGTCCGAACAAGACAGTTGTGCATGGGAATTTCTGATGCGAGTTCATTTTTTTGCAGCATTGTATTGATCAGTCCATATCTCGAGTTATACTTGGAATTTCGTAGTCATTCAAAATGGAGGAGATAGATTTTGAGCCTATCTTTCCAATGACTATTCATGAAGGCTCATTGAACAAGTATTGACAAAGTTATGGTCCGAACAAGTCAGTTGTGCATGGGAAAGCACCGGGGTTAAAGAGGACGTTTGAAGCTGGTTGTGCACGTCCAAATGGCTCCTTATTAAGCTTTGTTATTAGCTCCTAGTTTACATAGCTTTGTTATTAGCTCCTAGTTTACATAGCTTTGTTATTAGCTCCTAGTTTACATAGCTTTGTTATTAGCTCCTAGTTCACATAGATGTAGCTTTGTTTTTGTCACCATGTAGCTTCGTTATTGTCACCCTAACCAGCCGGTTTAAGGGTCTTGTTGTAGGCTATATATAGCCATCTATTTGAATGAATAAGACATCCAATATTGAAATCAAAAACCTGAGTAAAGCTAAGCTTTCTTTTACGTCCTTGTTGCTTACAAGACAAAGTCTAGAGTTAGTCGCGTTACAAGCTCTAAACTCGCTACTTCAATCGCGTTGTTTGATTTAGCACCCGCTTTGTTGAAGTATAGGTCTACTTCACCTAGCATACTATCCTTGGTTACGGTTTATTCATCCTCAAACTAACCTTTTCAATCTGTTTTGGTTACTTTGTTTACATTCCATTTCAGTATACTAATCATTCTTCACATTCTTGTTCAAAGTTCATATCAACTCACATCATTAGTGGTATCAGAGCTACAACTCTTGATTTTTCTTAAAATCAAGACGGTCCAAGGAGTGTCAAAGCCAAGTTATTAGTTGAATTTCTGATTGCGATTGGAATTCAAAGGTTAAACTCGTACGGGTAGTTCGAGGGTTAATCGGTTTTGATTGTTTCGTGGTTCTTGTTGAAGTTCGATTTATTTTCAAAAAAAAAAAAAAAACTGTTCACGAATTAGTACTGTTCACGTAGTACTATTCCAAAAAAAAAAAAAAAAAAAGATGGCTGGAATTTTCTCGTTTGAAAACACTTACGAGGAAAGTTTGGTGTTTGATCCAACGTTACCACCTGTTTTTGACGAGTATCATCTTCAACCAAACGGGTTGTGCAAGAAGAAACAAATTCTGATCTTAGTCAAAACAAGCATGGAGAGTAAGGGGATTGAGCTTGTGAAATACTTTGAGAAGCAACAAAAGATACCTGATCCATCCTTGTTCACAACAAGCAAAGTAGAGTTCACAAGCATTCAAAACAACACCTACTTGAAAAGGAGTCGAGCTTGGGGTCAAGCCGTGATACCAACGTTACCCACACTTATGTCTATTTGGAGTAAGGATGTGTTGATCCTAACAAATTTTGTATTTGATCCAGGTGGGATACTTGTTACAAGAATTGAGGACAATTCTTTTTCAAAGAAGGAGAGTATGATGCGAGGTCATTTTGTAGCGTTGTTTTGATCAGTCCATATCTCGAGTTATACTTGGAGTTTTGTAGTCATTCAAAATGGAGGAGATAGATTTCGAGCTTATCTTTCCAATGACTATTCATGAAGGCTCATTGAACAAGTATTGACAAAGTTATGGTCCGAACAAGACAGTTGTGCATGGGAATTTCTGATGCGAGTTCATTTTTTTGCAGCATTGTTTTGATCAGTCCATATCTCGAGTTATACTTGGAATTTCGTAGTCATTCAAAATGGAGGAGATAGATTTTGAGCCTATCTTTCCAATGACTATTCATGAAGGCTCATTGAACAAGTATTGACAAAGTTATGGTCCGAACAAGTCAGTTGTGCATGGGAAAGCACCGGGGTTAAAGAGGACGTTTGAAGCTGGTTGTGCACGTCCAAATGGCTCCTTATTAAGCTTTGTTATTAGCTCCTAGTTTACATAGCTTTGTTATTAGCTCCTAGTTTACATAGCTTTGTTATTAGCTCCTAGTTCACATAGATGTAGCTTTGTTTTTGTCACCATGTAGCTTCGTTATTGTCACCCTAACCAGCCGGTTTAAGGGTCTTGTTGTAGGCTATATATAGCCATCTATTTGAATGAATAAGACATCCAATATTGAAATCAAAAACCTGAGTAAAGCTAAGCTTTCTTTTACGTCCTTGTTGCTTACAAGACAAAGTCTAGAGTTAGTCGCGTTACAAGCTCTAAACTCGCTACTTCAATCGCGTTGTTTGATTTAGCACCCGCTTTGTTGAAGTATAGGTCTACTTCACCTAGCATACTATCCTTGGTTACGGTTTATTCATCCTCAAACTAACCTTTTCAATCTGTTTTGGTTACTTTGTTTACATTCCATTTCAGTATACTAATCATTCTTCACATTCTTGTTCAAAGTTCATATCAACTCACATCATTAGTGGTATCAGAGCTACAACTCTTGATTTTTCTTAAAATCAAGACGGTCCAAGGAGTGTCAAAGCCAAGTTATTAGTTGAATTTCTGATTGCGATTGGAATTCAAAGGTTAAACTCGTACGGGTAGTTCGAGGGTTAATCGGTTTTGATTGTTTCGTGGTTCTTGTTGAAGTTCGATTTATTTTCAAAAAAAAAAAACTGTTCACGAATTAGTACTGTTCACGTAGTACTATTCCAAAAAAAAAAAAAAAAAAAAAAAAGATGGCTGGAATTTTCTCGTTTGAAAACACTTACGAGGAAAGTTTGGTGTTTGATCCAACGTTACCACCTGTTTTTGACGAGTATCATCTTCAACCAAACGGGTTGTGCAAGAAGAAACAAATTCTGATCTTAGTCAAAACAAGCATGGAGAGTAAGGGGATTGAGCTTGTGAAATACTTTGAGAAGCAACAAAAGATACCTGATCCATCCTTGTTCACAACAAGCAAAGTAGAGTTCACAAGCATTCAAAACAACACCTACTTGAAAAGGAGTCGAGCTTGGGGTCAAGCCGTGATACCAACGTTACCCACACTTATGTCTATTTGGAGTAAGGATGTGTTGATCCTAACAAATTTTGTATTTGATCCATGTGGGATACTTGTTACAAGAATTGAGGACAATTCTTTTTCAAAGAAGGAGAGTATGATGCGAGGTCATTTTGTAGCGTTGTTTTGATCAGTCCATATCTCGAGTTATACTTGGAGTTTTGTAGTCATTCAAAATGGAGGAGATATATTTCGAGCTTATCTTTCCAATGACTATTCATGAAGGCTCATTGAACAAGTATTGACAAAGTTATGGTCCGAACAAGACAGTTGTGCATGGGAATTTCTGATGCGAGTTCATTTTTTTGCAGCATTGTTTTGATCAGTCCATATCTCGAGTTATACTTGGAATTTCGTAGTCATTCAAAATGGAGGAGATAGATTTTGAGCCTATCTTTCCAATGACTATTCATGAAGGCTCATTGAACAAGTATTGACAAAGTTATGGTCCGAACAAGTCAGTTGTGCATGGGAAAGCACCGGGGTTAAAGAGGACGTTTGAAGCTGGTTGTGCACGTCCAAATGGCTCCTTATTAAGCTTTGTTATTAGCTCCTAGTTTACATAGCTTTGTTATTAGCTCCTAGTTTACATAGCTTTGTTATTAGCTCCTAGTTCACATAGATGTAGCTTTGTTTTTGTCACCATGTAGCTTCGTTATTGTCACCCTAACCAGCCGGTTTAAGGGTCTTGTTGTAGGCTATATATAGCCATCTATTTGAATGAATAAGACATCCAATATTGAAATCAAAAACCTGAGTAAAGCTAAGCTTTCTTTTACGTCCTTGTTGCTTACAAGACAAAGTCTAGAGTTAGTCGCGTTACAAGCTCTAAACTCGCTACTTCAATCGCGTTGTTTGATTTAGCACCCGCTTTGTTGAAGTATAGGTCTACTTCACCTAGCATACTATCCTTGGTTACGGTTTATTCATCCTCAAACTAACCTTTTCAATCTGTTTTGGTTACTTTGTTTACATTCCATTTCAGTATACTAATCATTCTTCACATTCTTGTTCAAAGTTCATATCAACTCACATCATTAGTGGTATCAGAGCTACAACTCTTGATTTTTCTTAAAATCAAGACGGTCCAAGGAGTGTCAAAGCCAAGTTATTAGTTGAATTTCTGATTGCGATTGGAATTCAAAGGTTAAACTCGTACGGGTAGTTCGAGGGTTAATCGGTTTTGATTGTTTCGTGGTTCTTGTTGAAGTTCGATTTATTTTCAAAAAAAAAAAACTGTTCACGAATTAGTACTGTTCACGTAGTACTATTCCAAAAAAAAAAAAAAAAAAAAAAGATGGCTGGAATTTTCTCGTTTGAAAACACTTACGAGGAAAGTTTGGTGTTTGATCCAACGTTACCACCTGTTTTTGACGAGTATCATCTTCAACCAAACGGGTTGTGCAAGAAGAAACAAATTCTGATCTTAGTCAAAACAAGCATGGAGAGTAAGGGGATTGAGCTTGTGAAATACTTTGAGAAGCAACAAAAGATACCTGATCCATCCTTGTTCACAACAAGCAAAGTAGAGTTCACAAGCATTCAAAACAACACCTACTTGAAAAGGAGTCGAGCTTGGGGTCAAGCCGTGATACCAACGTTACCCACACTTATGTCTATTTGGAGTAAGGATGTGTTGATCCTAACAAATTTTGTATTTGATCCATGTGGGATACTTGTTACAAGAATTGAGGACAATTCTTTTTCAAAGAAGGAGAGTATGATGCGAGGTCATTTTGTAGCGTTGTTTTGATCAGTCCATATCTCGAGTTATACTTGGAGTTTTGTAGTCATTCAAAATGGAGGAGATATATTTCGAGCTTATCTTTCCAATGACTATTCATGAAGGCTCATTGAACAAGTATTGACAAAGTTATGGTCCGAACAAGACAGTTGTGCATGGGAATTTCTGATGCGAGTTCATTTTTTTGCAGCATTGTTTTGATCAGTCCATATCTCGAGTTATACTTGGAATTTCGTAGTCATTCAAAATGGAGGAGATAGATTTTGAGCCTATCTTTCCAATGACTATTCATGAAGGCTCATTGAACAAGTATTGACAAAGTTATGGTCCGAACAAGTCAGTTGTGCATGGGAAAGCACCGGGGTTAAAGAGGACGTTTGAAGCTGGTTGTGCACGTCCAAATGGCTCCTTATTAAGCTTTGTTATTAGATCCTAGTTTACATAGCTTTGTTATTAGCTCCTAGTTTACATAGCTTTGTTATTAGCTCCTAGTTTACATAGCTTTGTTATTAGCTCCTAGTTCACATAGATGTAGCTTTGTTTTTGTCACCATGTAGCTTCGTTATTGTCACCCTAACCAGCCGGTTTAAGGGTCTTGTTGTAGGCTATATATAGCCATCTATTTGAATGAATAAGACATCCAATATTGAAATCAAAAACCTGAGTAAAGCTAAGCTTTCTTTTACGTCCTTGTTGCTTACAAGACAAAGTCTAGAGTTAGTCGCGTTACAAGCTCTAAACTCGCTACTTCAATCGCGTTGTTTGATTTAGCACCCGCTTTGTTGAAGTATAGGTCTACTTCACCTAGCATACTATCCTTGGTTACGGTTTATTCATCCTCAAACTAACCTTTTCAATCTGTTTTGGTTACTTTGTTTACATTCCATTTCAGTATACTAATCATTCTTCACATTCTTGTTCAAAGTTCATATCAACTCACATCATTAGTGGTATCAGAGCTACAACTCTTGATTTTTCTTAAAATCAAGACGGTCCAAGGAGTGTCAAAGCCAAGTTATTAGTTGAATTTCTGATTGCGATTGGAATTCAAAGGTTAAACTCGTACGGGTAGTTCGAGGGTTAATCGGTTTTGATTGTTTCGTGGTTCTTGTTGAAGTTCGATTTATTTTCAAAAAAAAAAAAAAAACTGTTCACGAATTAGTACTGTTCACGTAGTACTATTCCAAAAAAAAAAAAAAAAAAAGATGGCTGGAATTTTCTCGTTTGAAAACACTTACGAGGAAAGTTTGGTGTTTGATCCAACGTTACCACCTGTTTTTGACGAGTATCATCTTCAACCAAACGGGTTGTGCAAGAAGAAACAAATTCTGATCTTAGTCAAAACAAGCATGGAGAGTAAGGGGATTGAGCTTGTGAAATACTTTGAGAAGCAACAAAAGATACCTGATCCATCCTTGTTCACAACAAGCAAAGTAGAGTTCACAAGCATTCAAAACAACACCTACTTGAAAAGGAGTCGAGCTTGGGGTCAAGCCGTGATACCAACGTTACCCACACTTATGTCTATTTGGAGTAAGGATGTGTTGATCCTAACAAATTTTGTATTTGATCCAGGTGGGATACTTGTTACAAGAATTGAGGACAATTCTTTTTCAAAGAAGGAGAGTATGATGCGAGGTCATTTTGTAGCGTTGTTTTGATCAGTCCATATCTCGAGTTGAACTTGGAGTTTTGTAGTCATTCAAAATGGAGGAGATAGAGTTCGAGCTTATCTTTCCAATGACTATTCATGAAGGCTCATTGAACAAGTATTGACAAAGTTATGGTCCGAACAAGACAGTTGTGCATGGGAATTTCTGATGCGAGTTCATTTTTTTGCAGCATTGTTTTGATCAGTCCATATCTCGAGTTATACTTGGAATTTCGTAGTCATTCAAAATGGAGGAGATAGATTTTGAGCCTATCTTTCCAATGACTATTCATGAAGGCTCATTGAACAAGTATTGACAAAGTTATGGTCCGAACAAGTCAGTTGTGCATGGGAAAGCACCGGGGTTAAAGAGGACGTTTGAAGCTGGTTGTGCACGTCCAAATGGCTCCTTATTAAGCTTTGTTATTAGCTCCTAGTTTACATAGCTTTGTTATTAGCTCCTAGTTTACATAGCTTTGTTATTAGCTCCTAGTTCACATAGATGTAGCTTTGTTTTTGTCACCATGTAGCTTCGTTATTGTCACCCTAACCAGCCGGTTTAAGGGTCTTGTTGTAGGCTATATATAGCCATCTATTTGAATGAATAAGACATCCAATATTGAAATCAAAAACCTGAGTAAAGCTAAGCTTTCTTTTACGTCCTTGTTGCTTACAAGACAAAGTCTAGAGTTAGTCGCGTTACAAGCTCTAAACTCGCTACTTCAATCGCGTTGTTTGATTTAGCACCCGCTTTGTTGAAGTATAGGTCTACTTCACCTAGCATACTATCCTTGGTTACGGTTTATTCATCCTCAAACTAACCTTTTCAATCTGTTTTGGTTACTTTGTTTACATTCCATTTCAGTATACTAATCATTCTTCACATTCTTGTTCAAAGTTCATATCAACTCACATCATTAGTGGTATCAGAGCTACAACTCTTGATTTTTCTTAAAATCAAGACGGTCCAAGGAGTGTCAAAGCCAAGTTATTAGTTGAATTTCTGATTGCGATTGGAATTCAAAGGTTAAACTCGTACGGGTAGTTCGAGGGTTAATCGGTTTTGATTGTTTCGTGGTTCTTGTTGAAGTTCGATTTATTTTCAAAAAAAAAAAAATAAACTGTTCACGAATTAGTACTGTTCACGTAGTACTATTCCAAAAAAAAAAAAAAAAAAAAGATGGCTGGAATTTTCTCGTTTGAAAACACTTACGAGGAAAGTTTGGTGTTTGATCCAACGTTACCACCTGTTTTTGACGAGTATCATCTTCAACCAAACGGGTTGTGCAAGAAGAAACAAATTCTGATCTTAGTCAAAACAAGCATGGAGAGTAAGGGGATTGAGCTTGTGAAATACTTTGAGAAGCAACAAAAGATACCTGATCCATCCTTGTTCACAACAAGCAAAGTAGAGTTCACAAGCATTCAAAACAACACCTACTTGAAAAGGAGTCGAGCTTGGGGTCAAGCCGTGATACCAACGTTACCCACACTTATGTCTATTTGGAGTAAGGATGTGTTGATCCTAACAAATTTTGTATTTGATCCAGGTGGGATACTTGTTACAAGAATTGAGGACAATTCTTTTTCAAAGAAGGAGAGTATGATGCGAGGTCATTTTGTAGCGTTGTTTTGATCAGTCCATATCTCGAGTTGAACTTGGAGTTTTGTAGTCATTCAAAATGGAGGAGATAGAGTTCGAGCTTATCTTTCCAATGACTATTCATGAAGGCTCATTGAACAAGTATTGACAAAGTTATGGTCCGAACAAGACAGTTGTGCATGGGAATTTCTGATGCGAGTTCATTTTTTTGCAGCATTGTTTTGATCAGTCCATATCTCGAGTTATACTTGGAATTTCGTAGTCATTCAAAATGGAGGAGATAGATTTTGAGCCTATCTTTCCAATGACTATTCATGAAGGCTCATTGAACAAGTATTGACAAAGTTATGGTCCGAACAAGTCAGTTGTGCATGGGAAAGCACCGGGGTTAAAGAGGACGTTTGAAGCTGGTTGTGCACGTCCAAATGGCTCCTTATTAAGCTTTGTTATTAGCTCCTAGTTTACATAGCTTTGTTATTAGCTCCTAGTTTACATAGCTTTGTTATTAGCTCCTAGTTCACATAGATGTAGCTTTGTTTTTGTCACCATGTAGCTTCGTTATTGTCACCCTAACCAGCCGGTTTAAGGGTCTTGTTGTAGGCTATATATAGCCATCTATTTGAATGAATAAGACATCCAATATTGAAATCAAAAACCTGAGTAAAGCTAAGCTTTCTTTTACGTCCTTGTTGCTTACAAGACAAAGTCTAGAGTTAGTCGCGTTACAAGCTCTAAACTCGCTACTTCAATCGCGTTGTTTGATTTAGCACCCGCTTTGTTGAAGTATAGGTCTACTTCACCTAGCATACTATCCTTGGTTACGGTTTATTCATCCTCAAACTAACCTTTTCAATCTGTTTTGGTTACTTTGTTTACATTCCATTTCAGTATACTAATCATTCTTCACATTCTTGTTCAAAGTTCATATCAACTCACATCATTAGTGGTATCAGAGCTACAACTCTTGATTTTTCTTAAAATCAAGACGGTCCAAGGAGTGTCAAAGCCAAGTTATTAGTTGAATTTCTGATTGCGATTGGAATTCAAAGGTTAAACTCGTACGGGTAGTTCGAGGGTTAATCGGTTTTGATTGTTTCGTGGTTCTTGTTGAAGTTCGATTTATTTTCAAAAAAAAAAAAAAAACTGTTCACGAATTAGTACTGTTCACGTAGTACTATTCCAAAAAAAAAAAAAAAAAAAAAGATGGCTGGAATTTTCTCGTTTGAAAACACTTACGAGGAAAGTTTGGTGTTTGATCCAACGTTACCACCTGTTTTTGACGAGTATCATCTTCAACCAAACGGGTTGTGCAAGAAGAAACAAATTCTGATCTTAGTCAAAACAAGCATGGAGAGTAAGGGGATTGAGCTTGTGAAATACTTTGAGAAGCAACAAAAGATACCTGATCCATCCTTGTTCACAACAAGCAAAGTAGAGTTCACAAGCATTCAAAACAACACCTACTTGAAAAGGAGTCGAGCTTGGGGTCAAGCCGTGATACCAACGTTACCCACACTTATGTCTATTTGGAGTAAGGATGTGTTGATCCTAACAAATTTTGTATTTGATCCAGGTGGGATACTTGTTACAAGAATTGAGGACAATTCTTTTTCAAAGAAGGAGAGTATGATGCGAGGTCATTTTGTAGCGTTGTTTTGATCAGTCCATATCTCGAGTTGAACTTGGAGTTTTGTAGTCATTCAAAATGGAGGAGATAGATTTCGAGCTTATCTTTCCAATGACTATTCATGAAGGCTCATTGAACAAGTATTGACAAAGTTATGGTCCGAACAAGACAGTTGTGCATGGGAATTTCTGATGCGAGTTCATTTTTTTGCAGCATTGTTTTGATCAGTCCATATCTCGAGTTATACTTGGAATTTCGTAGTCATTCAAAATGGAGGAGATAGATTTTGAGCCTATCTTTCCAATGACTATTCATGAAGGCTCATTGAACAAGTATTGACAAAGTTATGGTCCGAACAAGTCAGTTGTGCATGGGAAAGCACCGGGGTTAAAGAGGACGTTTGAAGCTGGTTGTGCACGTCCAAATGGCTCCTTATTAAGCTTTGTTATTAGCTCCTAGTTTACATAGCTTTGTTATTAGCTCCTAGTTTACATAGCTTTGTTATTAGCTCCTAGTTCACATAGATGTAGCTTTGTTTTTGTCACCATGTAGCTTCGTTATTGTCACCCTAACCAGCCGGTTTAAGGGTCTTGTTGTAGGCTATATATAGCCATCTATTTGAATGAATAAGACATCCAATATTGAAATCAAAAACCTGAGTAAAGCTAAGCTTTCTTTTACGTCCTTGTTGCTTACAAGACAAAGTCTAGAGTTAGTCGCGTTACAAGCTCTAAACTCGCTACTTCAATCGCGTTGTTTGATTTAGCACCCGCTTTGTTGAAGTATAGGTCTACTTCACCTAGCATACTATCCTTGGTTACGGTTTATTCATCCTCAAACTAACCTTTTCAATCTGTTTTGGTTACTTTGTTTACATTCCATTTCAGTATACTAATCATTCTTCACATTCTTGTTCAAAGTTCATATCAACTCACATCATTAGTGGTATCAGAGCTACAACTCTTGATTTTTCTTAAAATCAAGACGGTCCAAGGAGTGTCAAAGCCAAGTTATTAGTTGAATTTCTGATTGCGATTGGAATTCAAAGGTTAAACTCGTACGGGTAGTTCGAGGGTTAATCGGTTTTGATTGTTTCGTGGTTCTTGTTGAAGTTCGATTTATTTTCAAAAAAAAAAACTGTTCACGAATTAGTACTGTTCACGTAGTACTATTCCAAAAAAAAAAAAAAAAAAAAAGATGGCTGGAATTTTCTCGTTTGAAAACACTTACGAGGAAAGTTTGGTGTTTGATCCAACGTTACCACCTGTTTTTGACGAGTATCATCTTCAACCAAACGGGTTGTGCAAGAAGAAACAAATTCTGATCTTAGTCAAAACAAGCATGGAGAGTAAGGGGATTGAGCTTGTGAAATACTTTGAGAAGCAACAAAAGATACCTGATCCATCCTTGTTCACAACAAGCAAAGTAGAGTTCACAAGCATTCAAAACAACACCTACTTGAAAAGGAGTCGAGCTTGGGGTCAAGCCGTGATACCAACGTTACCCACACTTATGTCTATTTGGAGTAAGGATGTGTTGATCCTAACAAATTTTGTATTTGATCCAGGTGGGATACTTGTTACAAGAATTGAGGACAATTCTTTTTCAAAGAAGGAGAGTATGATGCGAGGTCATTTTGTAGCGTTGTTTTGATCAGTCCATATCTCGAGTTATACTTGGAGTTTTGTAGTCATTCAAAATGGAGGAGATAGATTTCGAGCTTATCTTTCCAATGACTATTCATGAAGGCTCATTGAACAAGTATTGACAAAGTTATGGTCCGAACAAGACAGTTGTGCATGGGAATTTCTGATGCGAGTTCATTTTTTTGCAGCATTGTTTTGATCAGTCCATATCTCGAGTTATACTTGGAATTTCGTAGTCATTCAAAATGGAGGAGATAGATTTTGAGCCTATCTTTCCAATGACTATTCGTGAAGGCTCATTGAACAAGTATTGACAAAGTTATGGTCCGAACAAGTCAGTTGTGCATGGGAAAGCACCGGGGTTAAAGAGGACGTTTGAAGCTGGTTGTGCACGTCCAAATGGCTCCTTATTAAGCTTTGTTATTAGCTCCTAGTTTACATAGCTTTTTTATTAGCTCCTAGTTTACATAGCTTTGTTATTAGCTCCTAGTTCACATAGATGTAGCTTTGTTTTTGTCACCATGTAGCTTCGTTATTGTCACCCTAACCAGCCGGTTTAAGGGTCTTGTTGTAGGCTATATATAGCCATCTATTTGAATGAATAAGACATCCAATATTGAAATCAAAAACCTGAGTAAAGCTAAGCTTTCTTTTACGTCCTTGTTGCTTACAAGACAAAGTCTAGAGTTAGTCGCGTTACAAGCTCTAAACTCGCTACTTCAATCGCGTTGTTTGATTTAGCACCCGCTTTGTTGAAGTATAGGTCTACTTCACCTAGCATACTATCCTTGGTTACGGTTTATTCATCCTCAAACTAACCTTTTCAATCTGTTTTGGTTACTTTGTTTACATTCCATTTCAGTATACTAATCATTCTTCACATTCTTGTTCAAAGTTCATATCAACTCACATCATTAGTGGTATCAGAGCTACAACTCTTGATTTTTCTTAAAATCAAGACGGTCCAAGGAGTGTCAAAGCCAAGTTATTAGTTGAATTTCTGATTGCGATTGGAATTCAAAGGTTAAACTCGTACGGGTAGTTCGAGGGTTAATCGGTTTTGATTGTTTCGTGGTTCTTGTTGAAGTTCGATTTATTTTCAAAAAAAAAAAAAAACTGTTCACGAATTAGTACTGTTCACGTAGTACTATTCCAAAAAAAAAAAAAAAAAAAAAGATGGCTGGAATTTTCTCGTTTGAAAACACTTACGAGGAAAGTTTGGTGTTTGATCCAACGTTACCACCTGTTTTTGACGAGTATCATCTTCAACCAAACGGGTTGTGCAAGAAGAAACAAATTCTGATCTTAGTCAAAACAAGCATGGAGAGTAAGGGGATTGAGCTTGTGAAATACTTTGAGAAGCAACAAAAGATACCTGATCCATCCTTGTTCACAACAAGCAAAGTAGAGTTCACAAGCATTCAAAACAACACCTACTTGAAAAGGAGTCGAGCTTAGGGTCAAGCCGTGATACCAACGTTACCCACACTTATGTCTATTTGGAGTAAGGATGTGTTGATCCTAACAAATTTTGTATTTGATCCAGGTGGGATACTTGTTACAAGAATTGAGGACAATTCTTTTTCAAAGAAGGAGAGTATGATGCGAGGTCATTTTGTAGCGTTGTTTTGATCAGTCCATATCTCGAGTTGAACTTGGGGTTTTGTAGTCATTCAAAATGGAGGAGATAGAGTTCGAGCTTATCTTTCCAATGACTATTCATGAAGGCTCATTGAACAAGTATTGACAAAGTTATGGTCCGAACAAGACAGTTGTGCATGGGAATTTCTGATGCGAGTTCATTTTTTTGCAGCATTGTTTTGATCAGTCCATATCTCGAGTTATACTTGGAATTTCGTAGTCATTCAAAATGGAGGAGATAGATTTTGAGCCTATCTTTCCAATGACTATTCATGAAGGCTCATTGAACAAGTATTGACAAAGTTATGGTCCGAACAAGTCAGTTGTGCATGGGAAAGCACCGGGGTTAAAGAGGACGTTTGAAGCTGGTTGTGCACGTCCAAATGGCTCCTTATTAAGCTTTGTTATTAGCTCCTAGTTTACATAGCTTTGTTATTAGCTCCTAGTTTACATAGCTTTGTTATTAGCTCCTAGTTTACATAGCTTTGTTATTAGCTCCTAGTTCACATAGATGTAGCTTTGTTTTTGTCACCATGTAGCTTCGTTATTGTCACCCTAACCAGCCGGTTTAAGGGTCTTGTTGTAGGCTATATATAGCCATCTATTTGAATGAATAAGACATCCAATATTGAAATCAAAAACCTGAGTAAAGCTAAGCTTTCTTTTACGTCCTTGTTGCTTACAAGACAAAGTCTAGAGTTAGTCGCGTTACAAGCTCTAAACTCGCTACTTCAATCGCGTTGTTTGATTTAGCACCCGCTTTGTTGAAGTATAGGTCTACTTCACCTAGCATACTATCCTTGGTTACGGTTTATTCATCCTCAAACTAACCTTTTCAATCTGTTTTGGTTACTTTGTTTACATTCCATTTCAGTATACTAATCATTCTTCACATTCTTGTTCAAAGTTCATATCAACTCACATCATTAGTGGTATCAGAGCTACAACTCTTGATTTTTCTTAAAATCAAGACGGTCCAAGGAGTGTCAAAGCCAAGTTATTAGTTGAATTTCTGATTGCGATTGGAATTCAAAGGTTAAACTCGTACGGGTAGTTCGAGGGTTAATCGGTTTTGATTGTTTCGTGGTTCTTGTTGAAGTTCGATTTATTTTCAAAAAAAAAAAAAACTGTTCACGAATTAGTACTGTTCACGTAGTACTATTCCAAAAAAAAAAAAAAAAAAAAAAAAAAGATGGCTGGAATTTTCTCGTTTGAAAACACTTACGAGGAAAGTTTGGTGTTTGATCCAACGTTACCACCTGTTTTTGACGAGTATCATCTTCAACCAAACGGGTTGTGCAAGAAGAAACAAATTCTGATCTTAGTCAAAACAAGCATGGAGAGTAAGGGGATTGAGCTTGTGAAATACTTTGAGAAGCAACAAAAGATACCTGATCCATCCTTGTTCACAACAAGCAAAGTAGAGTTCACAAGCATTCAAAACAACACCTACTTGAAAAGGAGTCGAGCTTGGGGTCAAGCCGTGATACCAACATTACCCACACTTATGTCTATTTGGAGTAAGGATGTGTTGATCCTAACAAATTTTGTATTTGATCCAGGTGGGATACTTGTTACAAGAATTGAGGACAATTCTTTTTCAAAGAAGGAGAGTATGATGCGAGGTCATTTTGTAGCGTTGTTTTGATCAGTCCATATCTCGAGTTATACTTGGAGTTTTGTAGTCATTCAAAATGGAGGAGATAGATTTCGAGCTTATCTTTCCAATGACTATTCATGAAGGCTCATTGAACAAGTATTGACAAAGGTATGGTCCGAACAAGACAGTTGTGCATGGGAATTTCTGATGCGAGTTCATTTTTTTGCAGCATTGTTTTGATCAGTCCATATCTCGAGTTATACTTGGAATTTCGTAGTCATTCAAAATGGAGGAGATAGATTTTGAGCCTATCTTTCCAATGACTATTCATGAAGGCTCATTGAACAAGTATTGACAAAGTTATGGTCCGAACAAGTCAGTTGTGCATGGGAAAGCACCGGGGTTAAAGAGGACGTTTGAAGCTGGTTGTGCACGTCCAAATGGCTCCTTATTAAGCTTTGTTATTAGCTCCTAGTTTACATAGCTTTGTTATTAGCTCCTAGTTTACATAGCTTTGTTATTAGCTCCTAGTTTACATAGCTTTGTTATTAGCTCCTAGTTCACATAGATGTAGCTTTGTTTTTGTCACCATGTAGCTTCGTTATTGTCACCCTAACCAGCCGGTTTAAGGGTCTTGTTGTAGGCTATATATAGCCATCTATTTGAATGAATAAGACATCCAATATTGAAATCAAAAACCTGAGTAAAGCTAAGCTTTCTTTTACGTCCTTGTTGCTTACAAGACAAAGTCTAGAGTTAGTCGCGTTACAAGCTCTAAACTCGCTACTTCAATCGCGTTGTTTGATTTAGCACCCGCTTTGTTGAAGTATAGGTCTACTTCACCTAGCATACTATCCTTGGTTACGGTTTATTCATCCTCAAACTAACCTTTTCAATCTGTTTTGGTTACTTTGTTTACATTCCATTTCAGTATACTAATCATTCTTCACATTCTTGTTCAAAGTTCATATCAACTCACATCATTAGTGGTATCAGAGCTACAACTCTTGATTTTTCTTAAAATCAAGACGGTCCAAGGAGTGTCAAAGCCAAGTTATTAGTTGAATTTCTGATTGCGATTGGAATTCAAAGGTTAAACTCGTACGGGTAGTTCGAGGGTTAATCGGTTTTGATTGTTTCGTGGTTCTTGTTGAAGTTCGATTTATTTTCAAAAAAAAAAAAAAAAAAAAAAAAACTGTTCACGAATTAGTACTGTTCACGTAGTACTATTCCAAAAAAAAAAAAACAAAAAAAAGATGGCTGGAATTTTCTCGTTTGAAAACACTTACGAGGAAAGTTTGGTGTTTGATCCAACGTTACCACCTGTTTTTGACGAGTATCATCTTCAACCAAACGGGTTGTGCAAGAAGAAACAAATTCTGATCTTAGTCAAAACAAGCATGGAGAGTAAGGGGATTGAGCTTGTGAAATACTTTGAGAAGCAACAAAAGATACCTGATCCATCCTTGTTCACAACAAGCAAAGTAGAGTTCACAAGCATTCAAAACAACACCTACTTGAAAAGGAGTCGAGCTTGGGGTCAAGCCGTGATACCAACGTTACCCACACTTATGTCTATTTGGAGTAAGGATGTGTTGATCCTAACAAATTTTGTATTTGATCCAGGTGGGATACTTGTTACAAGAATTGAGGACAATTCTTTTTCAAAGAAGGAGAGTATGATGCGAGGTCATTTTGTAGCGTTGTTTTGATCAGTCCATATCTCGAGTTATACTTGGAGTTTTGTAGTCATTCAAAATGGAGGAGATAGATTTCGAGCTTATCTTTCCAATGACTATTCATGAAGGCTCATTGAACAAGTATTGACAAAGTTATGGTCCGAACAAGACAGTTGTGCATGGGAATTTCTGATGCGAGTTCATTTTTTTGCAGCATTGTTTTGATCAGTCCATATCTCGAGTTATACTTGGAATTTCGTAGTCATTCAAAATGGAGGAGATAGATTTTGAGCCTATCTTTCCAATGACTATTCATGAAGGCTCATTGAACAAGTATTGACAAAGTTATGGTCCGAACAAGTCAGTTGTGCATGGGAAAGCACCGGGGTTAAAGAGGACGTTTGAAGCTGGTTGTGCACGTCCAAATGGCTCCTTATTAAGCTTTGTTATTAGCTCCTAGTTTACATAGCTTTGTTATTAGCTCCTAGTTTACATAGCTTTGTTATTAGCTCCTAGTTTACATAGCTTTGTTATTAGGTCCTAGTTCACATAGATGTAGCTTTGTTTTTGTCACCATGTAGCTTCGTTATTGTCACCCTAACCAGCCGGTTTAAGGGTCTTGTTGTAGGCTATATATAGCCATCTATTTGAATGAATAAGACATCCAATATTGAAATCAAAAACCTGAGTAAAGCTAAGCTTTCTTTTACGTCCTTGTTGCTTACAAGACAAAGTCTAGAGTTAGTCGCGTTACAAGCTCTAAACTCGCTACTTCAATCGCGTTGTTTGATTTAGCACCCGCTTTGTTGAAGTATAGGTCTACTTCACCTAGCATACTATCCTTGGTTACGGTTTATTCATCCTCAAACTAACCTTTTCAATCTGTTTTGGTTACTTTGTTTACATTCCATTTCAGTATACTAATCATTCTTCACATTCTTGTTCAAAGTTCATATCAACTCACATCATTAGTGGTATCAGAGCTACAACTCTTGATTTTTCTTAAAATCAAGACGGTCCAAGGAGTGTCAAAGCCAAGTTATTAGTTGAATTTCTGATTGCGATTGGAATTCAAAGGTTAAACTCGTACGGGTAGTTCGAGGGTTAATCGGTTTTGATTGTTTCGTGGTTCTTGTTGAAGTTCGATTTATTTTCAAAAAAAAAAAAAAAAAAAAAAAAACTGTTCACGAATTAGTACTGTTCACGTAGTACTATTCCAAAAAAAAAAAACAAAAAAAAGATGGCTGGAATTTTCTCGTTTGAAAACACTTACGAGGAAAGTTTGGTGTTTGATCCAACGTTACCACCTGTTTTTGACGAGTATCATCTTCAACCAAACGGGTTGTGCAAGAAGAAACAAATTCTGATCTTAGTCAAAACAAGCATGGAGAGTAAGGGGATTGAGCTTGTGAAATACTTTGAGAAGCAACAAAAGATACCTGATCCATCCTTGTTCACAACAAGCAAAGTAGAGTTCACAAGCATTCAAAACAACACCTACTTGAAAAGGAGTCGAGCTTGGGGTCAAGCCGTGATACCAACGTTACCCACACTTATGTCTATTTGGAGTAAGGATGTGTTGATCCTAACAAATTTTGTATTTGATCCAGGTGGGATACTTGTTACAAGAATTGAGGACAATTCTTTTTCAAAGAAGGAGAGTATGATGCGAGGTCATTTTGTAGCGTTGTTTTGATCAGTCCATATCTCGAGTTATACTTGGAGTTTTGTAGTCATTCAAAATGGAGGAGATAGATTTCGAGCTTATCTTTCCAATGACTATTCATGAAGGCTCATTGAACAAGTATTGACAAAGTTATGGTCCGAACAAGACAGTTGTGCATGGGAATTTCTGATGCGAGTTCATTTTTTTGCAGCATTGTTTTGATCAGTCCATATCTCGAGTTATACTTGGAATTTCGTAGTCATTCAAAATGGAGGAGATAGATTTTGAGCCTATCTTTCCAATGACTATTCATGAAGGCTCATTGAACAAGTATTGACAAAGTTATGGTCCGAACAAGTCAGTTGTGCATGGGAAAGCACCGGGGTTAAAGAGGACGTTTGAAGCTGGTTGTGCACGTCCAAATGGCTCCTTATTAAGCTTTGTTACTAGCTCCTAGTTTACATAGCTTTGTTATTAGCTCCTAGTTTACATAGCTTTGTTATTAGCTCCTAGTTCACATAGATGTAGCTTTGTTTTTGTCACCATGTAGCTTCGTTATTGTCACCCTAACCAGCCGGTTTAAGGGTCTTGTTGTAGGCTATATATAGCCATCTATTTGAATGAATAAGACATCCAATATTGAAATCAAAAACCTGAGTAAAGCTAAGCTTTCTTTTACGTCCTTGTTGCTTACAAGACAAAGTCTAGAGTTAGTCGCGTTACAAGCTCTAAACTCGCTACTTCAATCGCGTTGTTTGATTTAGCACCCGCTTTGTTGAAGTATAGGTCTACTTCACCTAGCATACTATCCTTGGTTACGGTTTATTCATCCTCAAACTAACCTTTTCAATCTGTTTTGGTTACTTTGTTTACATTCCATTTCAGTATACTAATCATTCTTCACATTCTTGTTCAAAGTTCATATCAACTCACATCATTAGTGGTATCAGAGCTACAACTCTTGATTTTTCTTAAAATCAAGACGGTCCAAGGAGTGTCAAAGCCAAGTTATTAGTTGAATTTCTGATTGCGATTGGAATTCAAAGGTTAAACTCGTACGGGTAGTTCGAGGGTTAATCGGTTTTGATTGTTTCGTGGTTCTTGTTGAAGTTCGATTTATTTTCAAAAAAAAAAAAAAACTGTTCACGAATTAGTACTGTTCACGTAGTACTATTCCAAAATAAAAAAAAAAAAAAAAAAAAAGATGGCTGGAATTTTCTCGTTTGAAAACACTTACGAGGAAAGTTTGGTGTTTGATCCAACGTTACCACCTGTTTTTGACGAGTATCATCTTCAACCAAACGGGTTGTGCAAGAAGAAACAAATTCTGATCTTAGTCAAAACAAGCATGGAGAGTAAGGGGATTGAGCTTGTGAAATACTTTGAGAAGCAACAAAAGATACCTGATCCATCCTTGTTCACAACAAGCAAAGTAGAGTTCACAAGCATTCAAAACAACACCTACTTGAAAAGGAGTCGAGCTTGGGGTCAAGCCGTGATACCAACGTTACCCACACTTATGTCTATTTGGAGTAAGGATGTGTTGATCCTAACAAATTTTGTATTTGATCCAGGTGGGATACTTGTTACAAGAATTGAGGACAATTCTTTTTCAAAGAAGGAGAGTATGATGCGAGGTCATTTTGTAGCGTTGTTTTGATCAGTCCATATCTCGAGTTATACTTGGAGTTTTGTAGTCATTCAAAATGGAGGAGATAGATTTCGAGCTTATCTTTCCAATGACTATTCATGAAGGCTCATTGAACAAGTATTGACAAAGTTATGGTCCGAACAAGTCAGTTGTGCATGGGAAAGCACCGGGGTTAAAGAGGACGTTTGAAGCTGGTTGTGCACGTCCAAATGGCTCCTTATTAAGCTTTGTTATTAGCTCCTAGTTTACATAGCTTTGTTACTAGCTCCTAGTTTACATAGCTTTGTTATTAGCTCCTAGTTTACATAGCTTTGTTATTAGCTCCTAGTTCACATAGATGTAGCTTTGTTTTTGTCACCATGTAGCTTCGTTATTGTCACCCTAACCAGCCGGTTTAAGGGTCTTGTTGTAGGCTATATATAGCCATCTATTTGAATGAATAAGACATCCAATATTGAAATCAAAAACCTGAGTAAAGCTAAGCTTTCTTTTACGTCCTTGTTGCTTACAAGACAAAGTCTAGAGTTAGTCGCGTTACAAGCTCTAAACTCGCTACTTCAATCGCGTTGTTTGATTTAGCACCCGCTTTGTTGAAGTATAGGTCTACTTCACCTAGCATACTATCCTTGGTTACGGTTTATTCATCCTCAAACTAACCTTTTCAATCTGTTTTGGTTACTTTGTTTACATTCCATTTCAGTATACTAATCATTCTTCACATTCTTGTTCAAAGTTCATATCAACTCACATCATTAGTGGTATCAGAGCTACAACTCTTGATTTTTCTTAAAATCAAGACGGTCCAAGGAGTGTCAAAGCCAAGTTATTAGTTGAATTTCTGATTGCGATTGGAATTCAAAGGTTAAACTCGTACGGGTAGTTCGAGGGTTAATCGGTTTTGATTGTTTCGTGGTTCTTGTTGAAGTTCGATTTATTTTCAAAAAAAAAAAAAAAAAAAAAAAACTGTTCACGAATTAGTACTGTTCACGTAGTACTATTCCAAAAAAAAAAAAAAAAAAAAGATGGCTGGAATTTTCTCGTTTGAAAACACTTACGAGGAAAGTTTGGTGTTTGATCCAACGTTACCACCTGTTTTTGACGAGTATCATCTTCAACCAAACGGGTTGTGCAAGAAGAAACAAATTCTGATCTTAGTCAAAACAAGCATGGAGAGTAAGGGGATTGAGCTTGTGAAATACTTTGAGAAGCAACAAAAGATACCTGATCCATCCTTGTTCACAACAAGCAAAGTAGAGTTCACAAGCATTCAAAACAACACCTACTTGAAAAGGAGTCGAGCTTGGGGTCAAGCCGTGATACCAACGTTACCCACACTTATGTCTATTTGGAGTAAGGATGTGTTGATCCTAACAAATTTTGTATTTGATCCAGGTGGGATACTTGTTACAAGAATTGAGGACAATTCTTTTTCAAAGAAGGAGAGTATGATGCGAGGTCATTTTGTAGCGTTGTTTTGATCAGTCCATATCTCGAGTTATACTTGGAGTTTTGTAGTCATTCAAAATGGAGGAGATAGATTTCGAGCTTATCTTTCCAATGACTATTCATGAAGGCTCATTGAACAAGTATTGACAAAGGTATGGTCCGAACAAGACAGTTGTGCATGGGAATTTCTGATGCGAGTTCATTTTTTTGCAGCATTGTTTTGATCAGTCCATATCTCGAGTTATACTTGGAATTTCGTAGTCATTCAAAATGGAGGAGATAGATTTTGAGCCTATCTTTCCAATGACTATTCATGAAGGCTCATTGAACAAGTATTGACAAAGTTATGGTCCGAACAAGTCAGTTGTGCATGGGAAAGCACCGGGGTTAAAGAGGACGTTTGAAGCTGGTTGTGCACGTCCAAATGGCTCCTTATTAAGCTTTGTTATTAGCTCCTAGTTTACATAGCTTTGTTATTAGCTCCTAGTTTACATAGCTTTGTTATTAGCTCCTAGTTTACATAGCTTTGTTATTAGCTCCTAGTTCACATAGATGTAGCTTTGTTTTTGTCACCATGTAGCTTCGTTATTGTCACCCTAACCAGCCGGTTTAAGGGTCTTGTTGTAGGCTATATATAGCCATCTATTTGAATGAATAAGACATCCAATATTGAAATCAAAAACCTGAGTAAAGCTAAGCTTTCTTTTACGTCCTTGTTGCTTACAAGACAAAGTCTAGAGTTAGTCGCGTTACAAGCTCTAAACTCGCTACTTCAATCGCGTTGTTTGATTTAGCACCCGCTTTGTTGAAGTATAGGTCTACTTCACCTAGCATACTATCCTTGGTTACGGTTTATTCATCCTCAAACTAACCTTTTCAATCTGTTTTGGTTACTTTGTTTACATTCCATTTCAGTATACTAATCATTCTTCACATTCTTGTTCAAAGTTCATATCAACTCACATCATTAGTGGTATCAGAGCTACAACTCTTGATTTTTCTTAAAATCAAGACGGTCCAAGGAGTGTCAAAGCCAAGTTATTAGTTGAATTTCTGATTGCGATTGGAATTCAAAGGTTAAACTCGTACGGGTAGTTCGAGGGATAATCGGTTTTGATTGTTTCGTGGTTCTTGTTGAAGTTCGATTTATTTTCAAAAAAAAAAAAAAAAAAAAAAACTGTTCACGAATTAGTACTGTTCACGTAGTACTATTCCAAAAAAAAAAAAAAAAAAAAAAGATGGCTGGAATTTTCTCGTTTGAAAACACTTACGAGGAAAGTTTGGTGTTTGATCCAACGTTACCACCTGTTTTTGACGAGTATCATCTTCAACCAAACGGGTTGTGCAAGAAGAAACAAATTCTGATCTTAGTCAAAACAAGCATGGAGAGTAAGGGGATTGAGCTTGTGAAATACTTTGAGAAGCAACAAAAGATACCTGATCCATCCTTGTTCACAACAAGCAAAGTAGAGTTCACAAGCATTCAAAACAACACCTACTTGAAAAGGAGTCGAGCTTGGGGTCAAGCCGTGATACCAACGTTACCCACACTTATGTCTATTTGGAGTAAGGATGTGTTGATCCTAACAAATTTTGTATTTGATCCAGGTGGGATACTTGTTACAAGAATTGAGGACAATTCTTTTTCAAAGAAGGAGAGTATGATGCGAGGTCATTTTGTAGCGTTGTTTTGATCAGTCCATATCTCGAGTTATACTTGGAGTTTTGTAGTCATTCAAAATGGAGGAGATAGATTTCGAGCTTATCTTTCCAATGACTATTCATGAAGGCTCATTGAACAAGTATTGACAAAGTTATGGTCCGAACAAGACAGTTGTGCATGGGAATTTCTGATGCGAGTTCATTTTTTTGCAGCATTGTTTTGATCAGTCCATATCTCGAGTTATACTTGGAATTTCGTAGTCATTCAAAATGGAGGAGATAGATTTTGAGCCTATCTTTCCAATGACTATTCATGAAGGCTCATTGAACAAGTATTGACAAAGTTATGGTCCGAACAAGTCAGTTGTGCATGGGAAAGCACCGGGGTTAAAGAGGACGTTTGAAGCTGGTTGTGCACGTCCAAATGGCTCCTTATTAAGCTTTGTTACTAGCTCCTAGTTTACATAGCTTTGTTATTAGCTCCTAGTTTACATAGCTTTGTTATTAGCTCCTAGTTCACATAGATGTAGCTTTGTTTTTGTCACCATGTAGCTTCGTTATTGTCACCCTAACCAGCCGGTTTAAGGGTCTTGTTGTAGGCTATATATAGCCATCTATTTGAATGAATAAGACATCCAATATTGAAATCAAAAACCTGAGTAAAGCTAAGCTTTCTTTTACGTCCTTGTTGCTTACAAGACAAAGTCTAGAGTTAGTCGCGTTACAAGCTCTAAACTCGCTACTTCAATCGCGTTGTTTGATTTAGCACCCGCTTTGTTGAAGTATAGGTCTACTTCACCTAGCATACTATCCTTGGTTACGGTTTATTCATCCTCAAACTAACCTTTTCAATCTGTTTTGGTTACTTTGTTTACATTCCATTTCAGTATACTAATCATTCTTCACATTCTTGTTCAAAGTTCATATCAACTCACATCATTAGTGGTATCAGAGCTACAACTCTTGATTTTTCTTAAAATCAAGACGGTCCAAGGAGTGTCAAAGCCAAGTTATTAGTTGAATTTCTGATTGCGATTGGAATTCAAAGGTTAAACTCGTACGGGTAGTTCGAGGGTTAATCGGTTTTGATTGTTTCGTGGTTCTTGTTGAAGTTCGATTTATTTTCAAAAAAAAAAAAAAAACTGTTCACGAATTAGTACTGTTCACGTAGTACTATTCCAAAAAAAAAAAAAAAAAAAAAAAAAAGATGGCTGGAATTTTCTCGTTTGAAAACACTTACGAGGAAAGTTTGGTGTTTGATCCAACGTTACCACCTGTTTTTGACGAGTATCATCTTCAACCAAACGGGTTGTGCAAGAAGAAACAAATTCTGATCTTAGTCAAAACAAGCATGGAGAGTAAGGGGATTGAGCTTGTGAAATACTTTGAGAAGCAACAAAAGATACCTGATCCATCCTTGTTCACAACAAGCAAAGTAGAGTTCACAAGCATTCAAAACAACACCTACTTGAAAAGGAGTCGAGCTTGGGGTCAAGCCGTGATACCAACGTTACCCACACTTATGTCTATTTGGAGTAAGGATGTGTTGATCCTAACAAATTTTGTATTTGATCCAGGTGGGATACTTGTTACAAGAATTGAGGACAATTCTTTTTCAAAGAAGGAGAGTATGATGCGAGGTCATTTTGTAGCGTTGTTTTGATCAGTCCATATCTCGAGTTATACTTGGAGTTTTGTAGTCATTCAAAATGGAGGAGATAGATTTCGAGCTTATCTTTCCAATGACTATTCATGAAGGCTCATTGAACAAGTATTGACAAAGTTATGGTCCGAACAAGACAGTTGTGCATGGGAATTTCTGATGCGAGTTCATTTTTTTGAAGCATTGTTTTGATCAGTCCATATCTCGAGTTATACTTGGAATTTCGTAGTCATTCAAAATGGAGGAGATAGATTTTGAGCCTATCTTTCCAATGACTATTCATGAAGGCTCATTGAACAAGTATTGACAAAGTTATGGTCCGAACAAGTCAGTTGTGCATGGGAAAGCACCGGGGTTAAAGAGGACGTTTGAAGCTGGTTGTGCACGTCCAAATGGCTCCTTATTAAGCTTTGTTACTAGCTCCTAGTTTACATAGCTTTGTTATTAGCTCCTAGTTTACATAGCTTTGTTATTAGCTCATAGTTCACATAGATGTAGCTTTGTTTTTGTCACCATGTAGCTTCGTTATTGTCACCCTAACCAGCCGGTTTAAGGGTCTTGTTGTAGGCTATATATAGCCATCTATTTGAATGAATAAGACATCCAATATTGAAATCAAAAACCTGAGTAAAGCTAAGCTTTCTTTTACGTCCTTGTTGCTTACAAGACAAAGTCTAGAGTTAGTAGCGTTACAAGCTCTAAACTCGCTACTTCAATCGCGTTGTTTGATTTAGCACCCGCTTTGTTGAAGTATAGGTCTACTTCACCTAGCATACTATCCTTGGTTACGGTTTATTCATCCTCAAACTAACCTTTTCAATCTGTTTTGGTTACTTTGTTTACATTCCATTTCAGTATACTAATCATTCTTCACATTCTTGTTCAAAGTTCATATCAACTCACATCATTAGTGGTATCAGAGCTACAACTCTTGATTTTTCTTAAAATCAAGACGGTCCAAGGAGTGTCAAAGCCAAGTTATTAGTTGAATTTCTGATTGCGATTGGAATTCAAAGGTTAAACTCGTACGGGTAGTTCGAGGGTTAATCGGTTTTGATTGTTTCGTGGTTCTTGTTGAAGTTCGATTTATTTTCAAAAAAAAAAAAAAAAAAAAACTGTTCACGAATTAGTACTGTTCACGTAGTACTATTCCAAAAAAAAAAAAAAAAAAAAGATGGCTGGAATTTTCTCGTTTGAAAACACTTACGAGGAAAGTTTGGTGTTTGATCCAACGTTACCACCTGTTTTTGACGAGTATCATCTTCAACCAAACGGGTTGTGCAAGAAGAAACAAATTCTGATCTTAGTCAAAACAAGCATGGAGAGTAAGGGGATTGAGCTTGTGAAATACTTTGAGAAGCAACAAAAGATACCTGATCCATCCTTGTTCACAACAAGCAAAGTAGAGTTCACAAGCATTCAAAACAACACCTACTTGAAAAGGAGTCGAGCTTGGGGTCAAGCCGTGATACCAACGTTACCCACACTTATGTCTATTTTGAGTAAGGATGTGTTGATCCTAACAAATTTTGTATTTGATCCAGGTGGGATACTTGTTACAAGAATTGAGGACAATTCTTTTTCAAAGAAGGAGAGTATGATGCGAGGTCATTTTGTAGCGTTGTTTTGATCAGTCCATATCTCGAGTTATACTTGGAGTTTTGTAGTCATTCAAAATGGAGGAGATAGATTTCGAGCTTATCTTTCCAATGACTATTCATGAAGGCTCATTGAACAAGTATTGACAAAGTTATGGTCCGAACAAGACAGTTGTGCATGGGAATTTCTGATGCGAGTTCATTTTTTTGCAGCATTGTTTTGATCAGTCCATATCTCGAGTTATACTTGGAATTTCGTAGTCATTCAAAATGGAGGAGATAGATTTTGAGCCTATCTTTCCAATGACTATTCATGAAGGCTCATTGAACAAGTATTGACAAAGTTATGGTCCGAACAAGTCAGTTGTGCATGGGAAAGCACCGGGGTTAAAGAGGACGTTTGAAGCTGGTTGTGCACGTCCAAATGGCTCCTTATTAAGCTTTGTTACTAGCTCCTAGTTTACATAGCTTTGTTATTAGCTCCTAGTTTACATAGCTTTGTTATTAGCTCCTAGTTCACATAGATGTAGCTTTGTTTTTGTCACCATGTAGCTTCGTTATTGTCACCCTAACCAGCCGGTTTAAGGGTCTTGTTGTAGGCTATATATAGCCATCTATTTGAATGAATAAGACATCCAATATTGAAATCAAAAACCTGAGTAAAGCTAAGCTTTCTTTTACGTCCTTGTTGCTTACAAGACAAAGTCTAGAGTTAGTCGCGTTACAAGCTCTAAACTCGCTACTTCAATCGCGTTGTTTGATTTAGCACCCGCTTTGTTGAAGTATAGGTCTACTTCACCTAGCATACTATCCTTGGTTACGGTTTATTCATCCTCAAACTAACCTTTTCAATCTGTTTTGGTTACTTTGTTTACATTCCATTTCAGTATACTAATCATTCTTCACATTCTTGTTCAAAGTTCATATCAACTCACATCATTAGTGGTATCAGAGCTACAACTCTTGATTTTTCTTAAAATCAAGACGGTCCAAGGAGTGTCAAAGCCAAGTTATTAGTTGAATTTCTGATTGCGATTGGAATTCAAAGGTTAAACTCGTACGGGTAGTTCGAGGGTTAATCGGTTTTGATTGTTTCGTGGTTCTTGTTGAAGTTCGATTTATTTTCAAAAAAAAAAAAAAACTGTTCACGAATTAGTACTGTTCACGTAGTACTATTCCAAAAAAAAAAAAAAAAAAAGATGGCTGGAATTTTCTCGTTTGAAAACACTTACGAGGAAAGTTTGGTGTTTGATCCAACGTTACCACCTGTTTTTGACGAGTATCATCTTCAACCAAACGGGTTGTGCAAGAAGAAACAAATTCTGATCTTAGTCAAAACAAGCATGGAGAGTAAGGGGATTGAGCTTGTGAAATACTTTGAGAAGCAACAAAAGATACCTGATCCATCCTTGTTCACAACAAGCAAAGTAGAGTTCACAAGCATTCAAAACAACACCTACTTGAAAAGGAGTCGAGCTTGGGGTCAAGCCGTGATACCAACGTTACCCACACTTATGTCTATTTGGAGTAAGGATGTGTTGATCCTAACAAATTTTGTATTTGATCCAGGTGGGATACTTGTTACAAGAATTGAGGACAATTCTTTTTCAAAGAAGGAGAGTATGATGCGAGGTCATTTTGTAGCGTTGTTTTGATCAGTCCATATCTCGAGTTATACTTGGAGTTTTGTAGTCATTCAAAATGGAGGAGATAGATTTCGAGCTTATCTTTCCAATGACTATTCATGAAGGCTCATTGAACAAGTATTGACAAAGTTATGGTCCGAACAAGACAGTTGTGCATGGGAATTTCTGATGCGAGTTCATTTTTTTGAAGCATTGTTTTGATCAGTCCATATCTCGAGTTATACTTGGAATTTCGTAGTCATTCAAAATGGAGGAGATAGATTTTGAGCCTATCTTTCCAATGACTATTCATGAAGGCTCATTGAACAAGTATTGACAAAGTTATGGTCCGAACAAGTCAGTTGTGCATGGGAAAGCACCGGGGTTAAAGAGGACGTTTGAAGCTGGTTGTGCACGTCCAAATGGCTCCTTATTAAGCTTTGTTACTAGCTCCTAGTTTACATAGCTTTGTTATTAGCTCCTAGTTTACATAGCTTTGTTATTAGCTCATAGTTCACATAGATGTAGCTTTGTTTTTGTCACCATGTAGCTTCGTTATTGTCACCCTAACCAGCCGGTTTAAGGGTCTTGTTGTAGGCTATATATAGCCATCTATTTGAATGAATAAGACATCCAATATTGAAATCAAAAACCTGAGTAAAGCTAAGCTTTCTTTTACGTCCTTGTTGCTTACAAGACAAAGTCTAGAGTTAGTCGCGTTACAAGCTCTAAACTCGCTACTTCAATCGCGTTGTTTGATTTAGCACCCGCTTTGTTGAAGTATAGGTCTACTTCACCTAGCATACTATCCTTGGTTACGGTTTATTCATCCTCAAACTAACCTTTTCAATCTGTTTTGGTTACTTTGTTTACATTCCATTTCAGTATACTAATCATTCTTCACATTCTTGTTCAAAGTTCATATCAACTCACATCATTAGTGGTATCAGAGCTACAACTCTTGATTTTTCTTAAAATCAAGACGGTCCAAGGAGTGTCAAAGCCAAGTTATTAGTTGAATTTCTGATTGCGATTGGAATTCAAAGGTTAAACTCGTACGGGTAGTTCGAGGGTTAATCGGTTTTGATTGTTTCGTGGTTCTTGTTGAAGTTCGATTTATTTTCAAAAAAAAAAAAAAAACTGTTCACGAATTAGTACTGTTCACGTAGTACTATTCCAAAAAAAAAAAAAAAAAAAGATGGCTGGAATTTTCTCGTTTGAAAACACTTACGAGGAAAGTTTGGTGTTTGATCCAACGTTACCACCTGTTTTTGACGAGTATCATCTTCAACCAAACGGGTTGTGCAAGAAGAAACAAATTCTGATCTTAGTCAAAACAAGCATGGAGAGTAAGGGGATTGAGCTTGTGAAATACTTTGAGAAGCAACAAAAGATACCTGATCCATCCTTGTTCACAACAAGCAAAGTAGAGTTCACAAGCATTCAAAACAACACCTACTTGAAAAGGAGTCGAGCTTGGGGTCAAGCCGTGATACCAACGTTACCCACACTTATGTCTATTTGGAGTAAGGATGTGTTGATCCTAACAAATTTTGTATTTGATCCAGGTGGGATACTTGTTACAAGAATTGAGGACAATTCTTTTTCAAAGAAGGAGAGTATGATGCGAGGTCATTTTGTAGCGTTGTTTTGATCAGTCCATATCTCGAGTTATACTTGGAGTTTTGTAGTCATTCAAAATGGAGGAGATAGATTTCGAGCTTATCTTTCCAATGACTATTCATGAAGGCTCATTGAACAAGTATTGACAAAGTTATGGTCCGAACAAGACAGTTGTGCATGGGAATTTCTGATGCGAGTTCATTTTTTTGAAGCATTGTTTTGATCAGTCCATATCTCGAGTTATACTTGGAATTTCGTAGTCATTCAAAATGGAGGAGATAGATTTTGAGCCTATCTTTCCAATGACTATTCATGAAGGCTCATTGAACAAGTATTGACAAAGTTATGGTCCGAACAAGTCAGTTGTGCATGGGAAAGCACCGGGGTTAAAGAGGACGTTTGAAGCTGGTTGTGCACGTCCAAATGGCTCCTTATTAAGCTTTGTTACTAGCTCCTAGTTTACATAGCTTTGTTATTAGCTCCTAGTTTACATAGCTTTGTTATTAGCTCATAGTTCACATAGATGTAGCTTTGTTTTTGTCACCATGTAGCTTCGTTATTGTCACCCTAACCAGCCGGTTTAAGGGTCTTGTTGTAGGCTATATATAGCCATCTATTTGAATGAATAAGACATCCAATATTGAAATCAAAAACCTGAGTAAAGCTAAGCTTTCTTTTACGTCCTTGTTGCTTACAAGACAAAGTCTAGAGTTAGTAGCGTTACAAGCTCTAAACTCGCTACTTCAATCGCGTTGTTTGATTTAGCACCCGCTTTGTTGAAGTATAGGTCTACTTCACCTAGCATACTATCCTTGGTTACGGTTTATTCATCCTCAAACTAACCTTTTCAATCTGTTTTGGTTACTTTGTTTACATTCCATTTCAGTATACTAATCATTCTTCACATTCTTGTTCAAAGTTCATATCAACTCACATCATTAGTGGTATCAGAGCTACAACTCTTGATTTTTCTTAAAATCAAGACGGTCCAAGGAGTGTCAAAGCCAAGTTATTAGTTGAATTTCTGATTGCGATTGGAATTCAAAGGTTAAACTCGTACGGGTAGTTCGAGGGTTAATCGGTTTTGATTGTTTCGTGGTTCTTGTTGAAGTTCGATTTATTTTCAAAAAAAAAAAAAAAAAAAAACTGTTCACGAATTAGTACTGTTCACGTAGTACTATTCCAAAAAAAAAAAAAAAAAAAGATGGCTGGAATTTTCTCGTTTGAAAACACTTACGAGGAAAGTTTGGTGTTTGATCCAACGTTACCACCTGTTTTTGACGAGTATCATCTTCAACCAAACGGGTTGTGCAAGAAGAAACAAATTCTGATCTTAGTCAAAACAAGCATGGAGAGTAAGGGGATTGAGCTTGTGAAATACTTTGAGAAGCAACAAAAGATACCTGATCCATCCTTGTTCACAACAAGCAAAGTAGAGTTCACAAGCATTCAAAACAACACCTACTTGAAAAGGAGTCGAGCTTGGGGTCAAGCCGTGATACCAACGTTACCCACACTTATGTCTATTTGGAGTAAGGATGTGTTGATCCTAACAAATTTTGTATTTGATCCAGGTGGGATACTTGTTACAAGAATTGAGGACAATTCTTTTTCAAAGAAGGAGAGTATGATGCGAGGTCATTTTGTAGCGTTGTTTTGATCAGTCCATATCTCGAGTTATACTTGGAGTTTTGTAGTCATTCAAAATGGAGGAGATAGATTTCGAGCTTATCTTTCCAATGACTATTCATGAAGGCTCATTGAACAAGTATTGACAAAGTTATGGTCCGAACAAGACAGTTGTGCATGGGAATTTCTGATGCGAGTTCATTTTTTTGAAGCATTGTTTTGATCAGTCCATATCTCGAGTTATACTTGGAATTTCGTAGTCATTCAAAATGGAGGAGATAGATTTTGAGCCTATCTTTCCAATGACTATTCATGAAGGCTCATTGAACAAGTATTGACAAAGTTATGGTCCGAACAAGTCAGTTGTGCATGGGAAAGCACCGGGGTTAAAGAGGACGTTTGAAGCTGGTTGTGCACGTCCAAATGGCTCCTTATTAAGCTTTGTTACTAGCTCCTAGTTTACATAGCTTTGTTATTAGCTCCTAGTTTACATAGCTTTGTTATTAGCTCATAGTTCACATAGATGTAGCTTTGTTTTTGTCACCATGTAGCTTCGTTATTGTCACCCTAACCAGCCGGTTTAAGGGTCTTGTTGTAGGCTATATATAGCCATCTATTTGAATGAATAAGACATCCAATATTGAAATCAAAAACCTGAGTAAAGCTAAGCTTTCTTTTACGTCCTTGTTGCTTACAAGACAAAGTCTAGAGTTAGTAGCGTTACAAGCTCTAAACTCGCTACTTCAATCGCGTTGTTTGATTTAGCACCCGCTTTGTTGAAGTATAGGTCTACTTCACCTAGCATACTATCCTTGGTTACGGTTTATTCATCCTCAAACTAACCTTTTCAATCTGTTTTGGTTACTTTGTTTACATTCCATTTCAGTATACTAATCATTCTTCACATTCTTGTTCAAAGTTCATATCAACTCACATCATTAGTGGTATCAGAGCTACAACTCTTGATTTTTCTTAAAATCAAGACGGTCCAAGGAGTGTCAAAGCCAAGTTATTAGTTGAATTTCTGATTGCGATTGGAATTCAAAGGTTAAACTCGTACGGGTAGTTCGAGGGTTAATCGGTTTTGATTGTTTCGTGGTTCTTGTTGAAGTTCGATTTATTTTCAAAAAAAAAAAAAAAAAAAAACTGTTCACGAATTAGTACTGTTCACGTAGTACTATTCCAAAAAAAAAAAAAAAAAAAAGATGGCTGGAATTTTCTCGTTTGAAAACACTTACGAGGAAAGTTTGGTGTTTGATCCAACGTTACCACCTGTTTTTGACGAGTATCATCTTCAACCAAACGGGTTGTGCAAGAAGAAACAAATTCTGATCTTAGTCAAAACAAGCATGGAGAGTAAGGGGATTGAGCTTGTGAAATACTTTGAGAAGCAACAAAAGATACCTGATCCATCCTTGTTCACAACAAGCAAAGTAGAGTTCACAAGCATTCAAAACAACACCTACTTGAAAAGGAGTCGAGCTTGGGGTCAAGCCGTGATACCAACGTTACCCACACTTATGTCTATTTTGAGTAAGGATGTGTTGATCCTAACAAATTTTGTATTTGATCCAGGTGGGATACTTGTTACAAGAATTGAGGACAATTCTTTTTCAAAGAAGGAGAGTATGATGCGAGGTCATTTTGTAGCGTTGTTTTGATCAGTCCATATCTCGAGTTATACTTGGAGTTTTGTAGTCATTCAAAATGGAGGAGATAGATTTCGAGCTTATCTTTCCAATGACTATTCATGAAGGCTCATTGAACAAGTATTGACAAAGTTATGGTCCGAACAAGACAGTTGTGCATGGGAATTTCTGATGCGAGTTCATTTTTTTGCAGCATTGTTTTGATCAGTCCATATCTCGAGTTATACTTGGAATTTCGTAGTCATTCAAAATGGAGGAGATAGATTTTGAGCCTATCTTTCCAATGACTATTCATGAAGGCTCATTGAACAAGTATTGACAAAGTTATGGTCCGAACAAGTCAGTTGTGCATGGGAAAGCACCGGGGTTAAAGAGGACGTTTGAAGCTGGTTGTGCACGTCCAAATGGCTCCTTATTAAGCTTTGTTACTAGCTCCTAGTTTACATAGCTTTGTTATTAGCTCCTAGTTTACATAGCTTTGTTATTAGCTCCTAGTTCACATAGATGTAGCTTTGTTTTTGTCACCATGTAGCTTCGTTATTGTCACCCTAACCAGCCGGTTTAAGGGTCTTGTTGTAGGCTATATATAGCCATCTATTTGAATGAATAAGACATCCAATATTGAAATCAAAAACCTGAGTAAAGCTAAGCTTTCTTTTACGTCCTTGTTGCTTACAAGACAAAGTCTAGAGTTAGTCGCGTTACAAGCTCTAAACTCGCTACTTCAATCGCGTTGTTTGATTTAGCACCCGCTTTGTTGAAGTATAGGTCTACTTCACCTAGCATACTATCCTTGGTTACGGTTTATTCATCCTCAAACTAACCTTTTCAATCTGTTTTGGTTACTTTGTTTACATTCCATTTCAGTATACTAATCATTCTTCACATTCTTGTTCAAAGTTCATATCAACTCACATCATTAGTGGTATCAGAGCTACAACTCTTGATTTTTCTTAAAATCAAGACGGTCCAAGGAGTGTCAAAGCCAAGTTATTAGTTGAATTTCTGATTGCGATTGGAATTCAAAGGTTAAACTCGTACGGGTAGTTCGAGGGTTAATCGGTTTTGATTGTTTCGTGGTTCTTGTTGAAGTTCGATTTATTTTCAAAAAAAAAAAAAAACTGTTCACGAATTAGTACTGTTCACGTAGTACTATTCCAAAAAAAAAAAAAAAAAAAAAAAAAAAGATGGCTGGAATTTTCTCGTTTGAAAACACTTACGAGGAAAGTTTGGTGTTTGATCCAACGTTACCACCTGTTTTTGACGAGTATCATCTTCAACCAAACGGGTTGTGCAAGAAGAAACAAATTCTGATCTTAGTCAAAACAAGCATGGAGAGTAAGGGGATTGAGCTTGTGAAATACTTTGAGAAGCAACAAAAGATACCTGATCCATCCTTGTTCACAACAAGCAAAGTAGAGTTCACAAGCATTCAAAACAACACCTACTTGAAAAGGAGTCGAGCTTGGGGTCAAGCCGTGATACCAACGTTACCCACACTTATGTCTATTTGGAGTAAGGATGTGTTGATCCTAACAAATTTTGTATTTGATCCAGGTGGGATACTTGTTACAAGAATTGAGGACAATTCTTTTTCAAAGAAGGAGAGTATGATGCGAGGTCATTTTGTAGCGTTGTTTTGATCAGTCCATATCTCGAGTTATACTTGGAGTTTTGTAGTCATTCAAAATGGAGGAGATAGATTTCGAGCTTATCTTTCCAATGACTATTCATGAAGGCTCATTGAACAAGTATTGACAATGTTATGGTCCGAACAAGACAGTTGTGCATGGGAATTTCTGATGCGAGTTCATTTTTTTGAAGCATTGTTTTGATCAGTCCATATCTCGAGTTATACTTGGAATTTCGTAGTCATTCAAAATGGAGGAGATAGATTTTGAGCCTATCTTTCCAATGACTATTCATGAAGGCTCATTGAACAAGTATTGACAAAGTTATGGTCCGAACAAGTCAGTTGTGCATGGGAAAGCACCGGGGTTAAAGAGGACGTTTGAAGCTGGTTGTGCACGTCCAAATGGCTCCTTATTAAGCTTTGTTACTAGCTCCTAGTTTACATAGCTTTGTTATTAGCTCCTAGTTTACATAGCTTTGTTATTAGCTCCTAGTTCACATAGATGTAGCTTTGTTTTTGTCACCATGTAGCTTCGTTATTGTCACCCTAACCAGCCGGTTTAAGGGTCTTGTTGTAGGCTATATATAGCCATCTATTTGAATGAATAAGACATCCAATATTGAAATCAAAAACCTGAGTAAAGCTAAGCTTTCTTTTACGTCCTTGTTGCTTACAAGACAAAGTCTAGAGTTAGTAGCGTTACAAGCTCTAAACTCGCTACTTCAATCGCGTTGTTTGATTTAGCACCCGCTTTGTTGAAGTATAGGTCTACTTCACCTAGCATACTATCCTTGGTTACGGTTTATTCATCCTCAAACTAACCTTTTCAATCTGTTTTGGTTACTTTGTTTACATTCCATTTCAGTATACTAATCATTCTTCACATTCTTGTTCAAAGTTCATATCAACTCACATCATTAGTGGTATCAGAGCTACAACTCTTGATTTTTCTTAAAATCAAGACGGTCCAAGGAGTGTCAAAGCCAAGTTATTAGTTGAATTTCTGATTGCGATTGGAATTCAAAGGTTAAACTCGTACGGGTAGTTCGAGGGTTAATCGGTTTTGATTGTTTCGTGGTTCTTGTTGAAGTTCGATTTATTTTCAAAAAAAAAAAAAAAAAAAAAAACTGTTCACGAATTAGTACTGTTCACGTAGTACTATTCCAAAAAAAAAAAAAAAAAAAAAAAGATGGCTGGAATTTTCTCGTTTGAAAACACTTACGAGGAAAGTTTGGTGTTTGATCCAACGTTACCACCTGTTTTTGACGAGTATCATCTTCAACCAAACGGGTTGTGCAAGAAGAAACAAATTCTGATCTTAGTCAAAACAAGCATGGAGAGTAAGGGGATTGAGCTTGTGAAATACTTTGAGAAGCAACAAAAGATACCTGATCCATCCTTGTTCACAACAAGCAAAGTAGAGTTCACAAGCATTCAAAACAACACCTACTTGAAAAGGAGTCGAGCTTGGGGTCAAGCCGTGATACCAACGTTACCCACACTTATGTCTATTTGGAGTAAGGATGTGTTGATCCTAACAAATTTTGTATTTGATCCAGGTGGGATACTTGTTACAAGAATTGAGGACAATTCTTTTTCAAAGAAGGAGAGTATGATGCGAGGTCATTTTGTAGCGTTGTTTTGATCAGTCCATATCTCGAGTTATACTTGGAGTTTTGTAGTCATTCAAAATGGAGGAGATAGATTTCGAGCTTATCTTTCCAGTGACTATTCATGAAGGCTCATTGAACAAGTATTGACAAAGTTATGGTCCGAACAAGACAGTTGTGCATGGGAATTTCTGATGCGAGTTCATTTTTTTGCAGCATTGTTTTGATCAGTCCATATCTCGAGTTATACTTGGAATTTCGTAGTCATTCAAAATGGAGGAGATAGATTTTGAGCCTATCTTTCCAATGACTATTCATGAAGGCTCATTGAACAAGTATTGACAAAGTTATGGTCCGAACAAGTCAGTTGTGCATGGGAAAGCACCGGGGTTAAAGAGGACGTTTGAAGCTGGTTGTGCACGTCCAAATGGCTCCTTATTAAGCTTTGTTACTAGCTCCTAGTTTACATAGCTTTGTTATTAGCTCCTAGTTTACATAGCTTTGTTATTAGCTCCTAGTTCACATAGATGTAGCTTTGTTTTTGTCACCATGTAGCTTCGTTATTGTCACCCTAACCAGCCGGTTTAAGGGTCTTGTTGTAGGCTATATATAGCCATCTATTTGAATGAATAAGACATCCAATATTGAAATCAAAAACCTGAGTAAAGCTAAGCTTTCTTTTACGTCCTTGTTGCTTACAAGACAAAGTCTAGAGTTAGTCGCGTTACAAGCTCTAAACTCGCTACTTCAATCGCGTTGTTTGATTTAGCACCCGCTTTGTTGAAGTATAGGTCTACTTCACCTAGCATACTATCCTTGGTTACGGTTTATTCATCCTCAAACTAACCTTTTCAATCTGTTTTGGTTACTTTGTTTACATTCCATTTCAGTATACTAATCATTCTTCACATTCTTGTTCAAAGTTCATATCAACTCACATCATTAGTGGTATCAGAGCTACAACTCTTGATTTTTCTTAAAATCAAGACGGTCCAAGGAGTGTCAAAGCCAAGTTATTAGTTGAATTTCTGATTGCGATTGGAATTCAAAGGTTAAACTCGTACGGGTAGTTCGAGGGTTAATCGGTTTTGATTGTTTCGTGGTTCTTGTTGAAGTTCGATTTATTTTCAAAAAAAAAAAAAACTGTTCACGAATTAGTACTGTTCACGTAGTACTATTCCAAAAAAAAAAAAAAAAAAAAAAAAAAAGATGGCTGGAATTTTCTCGTTTGAAAACACTTACGAGGAAAGTTTGGTGTTTGATCCAACGTTACCACCTGTTTTTGACGAGTATCATCTTCAACCAAACGGGTTGTGCAAGAAGAAACAAATTCTGATCTTAGTCAAAACAAGCATGGAGAGTAAGGGGATTGAGCTTGTGAAATACTTTGAGAAGCAACAAAAGATACCTGATCCATCCTTGTTCACAACAAGCAAAGTAGAGTTCACAAGCATTCAAAACAACACCTACTTGAAAAGGAGTCGAGCTTGGGGTCAAGCCGTGATACCAACGTTACCCACACTTATGTCTATTTGGAGTAAGGATGTGTTGATCCTAACAAATTTTGTATTTGATCCAGGTGGGATACTTGTTACAAGAATTGAGGACAATTCTTTTTCAAAGAAGGAGAGTATGATGCGAGGTCATTTTGTAGCGTTGTTTTGATCAGTCCATATCTCGAGTTATACTTGGAGTTTTGTAGTCATTCAAAATGGAGGAGATAGATTTCGAGCTTATCTTTCCAATGACTATTCATGAAGGCTCATTGAACAAGTATTGACAAAGTTATGGTCCGAACAAGACAGTTGTGCATGGGAATTTCTGATGCGAGTTCATTTTTTTGAAGCATTGTTTTGATCAGTCCATATCTCGAGTTATACTTGGAATTTCGTAGTCATTCAAAATGGAGGAGATAGATTTTGAGCCTATCTTTCCAATGACTTTTCATGAAGGCTCATTGAACAAGTATTGACAAAGTTATGGTCCGAACAAGTCAGTTGTGCATGGGAAAGCACCGGGGTTAAAGAGGACGTTTGAAGCTGGTTGTGCACGTCCAAATGGCTCCTTATTAAGCTTTGTTACTAGCTCCTAGTTTACATAGCTTTGTTATTAGCTCCTAGTTTACATAGCTTTGTTATTAGCTCCTAGTTCACATAGATGTAGCTTTGTTTTTGTCACCATGTAGCTTCGTTATTGTCACCCTAACCAGCCGGTTTAAGGGTCTTGTTGTAGGCTATATATAGCCATCTATTTGAATGAATAAGACATCCAATATTGAAATCAAAAACCTGAGTAAAGCTAAGCTTTCTTTTACGTCCTTGTTGCTTACAAGACAAAGTCTAGAGTTAGTCGCGTTACAAGCTCTAAACTCGCTACTTCAATCGCGTTGTTTGATTTAGCACCCGCTTTGTTGAAGTATAGGTCTACTTCACCTAGCATACTATCCTTGGTTACGGTTTATTCATCCTCAAACTAACCTTTTCAATCTGTTTTGGTTACTTTGTTTACATTCCATTTCAGTATACTAATCATTCTTCACATTCTTGTTCAAAGTTCATATCAACTCACATCATTAGTGGTATCAGAGCTACAACTCTTGATTTTTCTTAAAATCAAGACGGTCCAAGGAGTGTCAAAGCCAAGTTATTAGTTGAATTTCTGATTGCGATTGGAATTCAAAGGTTAAACTCGTACGGGTAGTTCGAGGGTTAATCGGTTTTGATTGTTTCGTGGTTCTTGTTGAAGTTCAAAAAAAAAAAAAAAAAAAAAAAAACTGTTCACGAATTAGTACTGTTCACGTAGTACTATTCCAAAAAAAAAAAAAAAAAAAAAAAGATGGCTGGAATTTTCTCGTTTGAAAACACTTACGAGGAAAGTTTGGTGTTTGATCCAACGTTACCACCTGTTTTTGACGAGTATCATCTTCAACCAAACGGGTTGTGCAAGAAGAAACAAATTCTGATCTTAGTCAAAACAAGCATGGAGAGTAAGGGGATTGAGCTTGTGAAATACTTTGAGAAGCAACAAAAGATACCTGATCCATCCTTGTTCACAACAAGCAAAGTAGAGTTCACAAGCATTCAAAACAACACCTACTTGAAAAGGAGTCGAGCTTGGGGTCAAGCCGTGATACCAACGTTACCCACACTTATGTCTATTTGGAGTAAGGATGTGTTGATCCTAACAAATTTTGTATTTGATCCAGGTGGGATACTTGTTACAAGAATTGAGGACAATTCTTTTTCAAAGAAGGAGAGTATGATGCGAGGTCATTTTGTAGCGTTGTTTTGATCAGTCCATATCTCGAGTTATACTTGGAGTTTTGTAGTCATTCAAAATGGAGGAGATAGATTTCGAGCTTATCTTTCCAGTGACTATTCATGAAGGCTCATTGAACAAGTATTGACAAAGTTATGGTCCGAACAAGACAGTTGTGCATGGGAATTTCTGATGCGAGTTCATTTTTTTGCAGCATTGTTTTGATCAGTCCATATCTCGAGTTATACTTGGAATTTCGTAGTCATTCAAAATGGAGGAGATAGATTTTGAGCCTATCTTTCCAATGACTATTCATGAAGGCTCATTGAACAAGTATTGACAAAGTTATGGTCCGAACAAGTCAGTTGTGCATGGGAAAGCACCGGGGTTAAAGAGGACGTTTGAAGCTGGTTGTGCACGTCCAAATGGCTCCTTATTAAGCTTTGTTACTAGCTCCTAGTTTACATAGCTTTGTTATTAGCTCCTAGTTTACATAGCTTTGTTATTAGCTCCTAGTTCACATAGATGTAGCTTTGTTTTTGTCACCATGTAGCTTCGTTATTGTCACCCTAACCAGCCGGTTTAAGGGTCTTGTTGTAGGCTATATATAGCCATCTATTTGAATGAATAAGACATCCAATATTGAAATCAAAAACCTGAGTAAAGCTAAGCTTTCTTTTACGTCCTTGTTGCTTACAAGACAAAGTCTAGAGTTAGTCGCGTTACAAGCTCTAAACTCGCTACTTCAATCGCGTTGTTTGATTTAGCACCCGCTTTGTTGAAGTATAGGTCTACTTCACCTAGCATACTATCCTTGGTTACGGTTTATTCATCCTCAAACTAACCTTTTCAATCTGTTTTGGTTACTTTGTTTACATTCCATTTCAGTATACTAATCATTCTTCACATTCTTGTTCAAAGTTCATATCAACTCACATCATTAGTGGTATCAGAGCTACAACTCTTGATTTTTCTTAAAATCAAGACGGTCCAAGGAGTGTCAAAGCCAAGTTATTAGTTGAATTTCTGATTGCGATTGGAATTCAAAGGTTAAACTCGTACGGGTAGTTCGAGGGTTAATCGGTTTTGATTGTTTCGTGGTTCTTGTTGAAGTTCGATTTATTTTCAAAAAAAAAAAAAAACTGTTCACGAATTAGTACTGTTCACGTAGTACTATTCCAAAAAAAAAAAAAAAAAAAAAAAAAAAAGATGGCTGGAATTTTCTCGTTTGAAAACACTTACGAGGAAAGTTTGGTGTTTGATCCAACGTTACCACCTGTTTTTGACGAGTATCATCTTCAACCAAACGGGTTGTGCAAGAAGAAACAAATTCTGATCTTAGTCAAAACAAGCATGGAGAGTAAGGGGATTGAGCTTGTGAAATACTTTGAGAAGCAACAAAAGATACCTGATCCATCCTTGTTCACAACAAGCAAAGTAGAGTTCACAAGCATTCAAAACAACACCTACTTGAAAAGGAGTCGAGCTTGGGGTCAAGCCGTGATACCAACGTTACCCACACTTATGTCTATTTGGAGTAAGGATGTGTTGATCCTAACAAATTTTGTATTTGATCCAGGTGGGATACTTGTTACAAGAATTGAGGACAATTCTTTTTCAAAGAAGGAGAGTATGATGCGAGGTCATTTTGTAGCGTTGTTTTGATCAGTCCATATCTCGAGTTATACTTGGAGTTTTGTAGTCATTCAAAATGGAGGAGATAGATTTCGAGCTTATCTTTCCAATGACTATTCATGAAGGCTCATTGAACAAGTATTGACAAAGTTATGGTCCGAACAAGACAGTTGTGCATGGGAATTTCTGATGCGAGTTCATTTTTTTGAAGCATTGTTTTGATCAGTCCATATCTCGAGTTATACTTGGAATTTCGTAGTCATTCAAAATGGAGGAGATAGATTTTGAGCCTATCTTTCCAATGACTATTCATGAAGGCTCATTGAACAAGTATTGACAAAGTTATGGTCCGAACAAGTCAGTTGTGCATGGGAAAGCACCGGGGTCAAAGAGGACGTTTGAAGCTGGTTGTGCACGTCCAAATGGCTCCTTATTAAGCTTTGTTACTAGCTCCTAGTTTACATAGCTTTGTTATTAGCTCCTAGTTTACATAGCTTTGTTATTAGCTCCTAGTTCACATAGATGTAGCTTTGTTTTTGTCACCATGTAGCTTCGTTATTGTCACCCTAACCAGCCGGTTTAAGGGTCTTGTTGTAGGCTATATATAGCCATCTATTTGAATGAATAAGACATCCAATATTGAAATCAAAAACCTGAGTAAAGCTAAGCTTTCTTTTACGTCCTTGTTGCTTACAAGACAAAGTCTAGAGTTAGTCGCGTTACAAGCTCTAAACTCGCTACTTCAATCGCGTTGTTTGATTTAGCACCCGCTTTGTTGAAGTATAGGTCTACTTCACCTAGCATACTATCCTTGGTTACGGTTTATTCATCCTCAAACTAACCTTTTCAATCTGTTTTGGTTACTTTGTTTACATTCCATTTCAGTATACTAATCATTCTTCACATTCTTGTTCAAAGTTCATATCAACTCACATCATTATTGGTATCAGAGCTACAACTCTTGATTTTTCTTAAAATCAAGACGGTCCAAGGAGTGTCAAAGCCAAGTTATTAGTTGAATTTCTGATTGCGATTGGAATTCAAAGGTTAAACTCGTACGGGTAGTTCGAGGGTTAATCGGTTTTGATTGTTTCGTGGTTCTTGTTGAAGTTCGATTTATTTTCAAAAAAAAAAAAAAAAAAAAAAAACTGTTCACGAATTAGTACTGTTCACGTAGTACTATTCCAAAAAAAAAAAAAAAAAAAAAAGATGGCTGGAATTTTCTCGTTTGAAAACACTTACGAGGAAAGTTTGGTGTTTGATCCAACGTTACCACCTGTTTTTGACGAGTATCATCTTCAACCAAACGGGTTGTGCAAGAAGAAACAAATTCTGATCTTAGTCAAAACAAGCATGGAGAGTAAGGGGATTGAGCTTGTGAAATACTTTGAGAAGCAACAAAAGATACCTGATCCATCCTTGTTCACAACAAGCAAAGTAGAGTTCACAAGCATTCAAAACAACACCTACTTGAAAAGGAGTCGAGCTTGGGGTCAAGCCGTGATACCAACGTTACCCACACTTATGTCTATTTGGAGTAAGGATGTGTTGATCCTAACAAATTTTGTATTTGATCCAGGTGGGATACTTGTTACAAGAATTGAGGACAATTCTTTTTCAAAGAAGGAGAGTATGATGCGAGGTCATTTTGTAGCGTTGTTTTGATCAGTCCATATCTCGAGTTATACTTGGAGTTTTGTAGTCATTCAAAATGGAGGAGATAGATTTCGAGCTTATATTTCCAATGACTATTCATGAAGGCTCATTGAACAAGTATTGACAAAGGTATGGTCCGAACAAGACAGTTGTGCATGGGAATTTCTGATGCGAGTTCATTTTTTTGCAGCATTGTTTTGATCAGTCCATATCTCGAGTTATACTTGGAATTTCGTAGTCATTCAAAATGGAGGAGATATATTTTGAGCCTATCTTTCCAATGACTATTCATGAAGGCTCATTGAACAAGTATTGACAAAGTTATGGTCCGAACAAGTCAGTTGTGCATGGGAAAGCACCGGGGTTAAAGAGGACGTTTGAAGCTGGTTGTGCACGTCCAAATGGCTCCTTATTAAGCTTTGTTATTAGCTCCTAGTTTACATAGCTTTGTTATTAGCTCCTAGTTTACATAGCTTTGTTATTAGCTCCTAGTTTACATAGCTTTGTTATTAGCTCCTAGTTCACATAGATGTAGCTTTGTTTTTGTCACCATGTAGCTTCGTTATTGTCACCCTAACCAGCCGGTTTAAGGGTCTTGTTGTAGGCTATATATAGCCATCTATTTGAATGAATAAGACATCCAATATTGAAATCAAAAACCTGAGTAAAGCTAAGCTTTCTTTTACGTCCTTGTTGCTTACAAGACAAAGTCTAGAGTTAGTCGCGTTACAAGCTCTAAACTCGCTACTTCAATCGCGTTGTTTGATTTAGCACCCGCTTTGTTGAAGTATAGGTCTACTTCACCTAGCATACTATCCTTGGTTACGGTTTATTCATCCTCAAACTAACCTTTTCAATCTGTTTTGGTTACTTTGTTTACATTCCATTTCAGTATACTAATCATTCTTCACATTCTTGTTCAAAGTTCATATCAACTCACATCATTAGTGGTATCAGAGCTACAACTCTTGATTTTTCTTAAAATCAAGACGGTCCAAGGAGTGTCAAAGCCAAGTTATTAGTTGAATTTCTGATTGCGATTGGAATTCAAAGGTTAAACTCGTACGGGTAGTTCGAGGGTTAATCGGTTTTGATTGTTTCGTGGTTCTTGTTGAAGTTCGATTTATTTTCAAAAAAAAAAAAAAAAAAAAAACTGTTCACGAATTAGTACTGTTCACGTAGTACTATTCCAAAAAAAAAAAAACAAAAAAAAGATGGCTGGAATTTTCTCGTTTGAAAACACTTACGAGGAAAGTTTGGTGTTTGATCCAACGTTACCACCTGTTTTTGACGAGTATCATCTTCAACCAAACGGGTTGTGCAAGAAGAAACAAATTCTGATCTTAGTCAAAACAAGCATGGAGAGTAAGGGGATTGAGCTTGTGAAATACTTTGAGAAGCAACAAAAGATACATGATCCATCCTTGTTCACAACAAACAAAGTAGAGTTCACAAGCATTCAAAACAACACCTACTTGAAAAGGAGTCGAGCTTGGGGTCAAGCCGTGATACCAACGTTACCCACACTTATGTCTATTTGGAGTAAGGATGTGTTGATCCTAACAAATTTTGTATTTGATCCAGGTGGGATACTTGTTACAAGAATTGAGGACAATTCTTTTTCAAAGAAGGAGAGTATGATGCGAGGTCATTTTGTAGCGTTGTTTTGATCAGTCCATATCTCGAGTTATACTTGGAGTTTTGTAGTCATTCAAAATGGAGGAGATAGATTTCGAGCTTATCTTTCCAATGACTATTCATGAAGGCTCATTGAACAAGTATTGACAAAGGTATGGTCCGAACAAGACAGTTGTGCATGGGAATTTCTGATGCGAGTTCATTTTTTTGCAGCATTGTTTTGATCAGTCCATATCTCGAGTTATACTTAAAATTTCGTAGTCATTCAAAATGGAGGAGATAGATTTTGAGCCTATCTTTCCAATGACTATTCATGAAGGCTCATTGAACAAGTATTGACAAAGTTATGGTCCGAACAAGTCAGTTGTGCATGGGAAAGCACCGGGGTTAAAGAGGACGTTTGAAGCTGGTTGTGCACGTCCAAATGGCTCCTTATTAAGCTTTGTTACTAGCTCCTAGTTTACATAGCTTTGTTATTCGCTCCTAGTTTACATAGCTTTGTTATTAGCTCCTAGTTCACATAGATGTAGCTTTGTTTTTGTCACCATGTAGCTTCGTTATTGTCACCCTAACCAGCCGGTTTAAGGGTCTTGTTGTAGGCTATATATAGCCATCTATTTGAATGAATAAGACATCCAATATTGAAATCAAAAACCTGAGTAAAGCTAAGCTTTCTTTTACGTCCTTGTTGCTTACAAGACAAAGTCTAGAGTTAGTCGCGTTACAAGCTCTAAACTCGCTACTTCAATCGCGTTGTTTGATTTAGCACCCGCTTTGTTGAAGTATAGGTCTACTTCACCTAGCATACTATCCTTGGTTACGGTTTATTCATCCTCAAACTAACCTTTTCAATCTGTTTTGGTTACTTTGTTTACATTCCATTTCAGTATACTAATCATTCTTCACATTCTTGTTCAAAGTTCATATCAACTCACATCATTAGTGGTATCAGAGCTACAACTCTTGATTTTTCTTAAAATCAAGACGGTCCAAGGAGTGTCAAAGCCAAGTTATTAGTTGAATTTCTGATTGCGATTGGAATTCAAAGGTTAAACTCGTACGGGTAGTTCGAGGGTTAATCGGTTTTGATTGTTTCGTGGTTCTTGTTGAAGTTCGATTTATTTTCAAAAAAAAAAAAAACTGTTCACGAATTAGTACTGTTCACGTAGTACTATTCCAAAAAAAAAAAAAAAAAAAAAAAGATGGCTGGAATTTTCTCGTTTGAAAACACTTACGAGGAAAGTTTGGTGTTTGATCCAACGTTACCACCTGTTTTTGACGAGTATCATCTTCAACCAAACGGGTTGTGCAAGAAGAAACAAATTCTGATCTTAGTCAAAACAAGCATGGAGAGTAAGGGGATTGAGCTTGTGAAATACTTTGAGAAGCAACAAAAGATACCTGATCCATCCTTGTTCACAACAAGCAAAGTAGAGTTCACAAGCATTCAAAACAACACCTACTTGAAAAGGAGTCGAGCTTGGGGTCAAGCCGTGATACCAACGTTACCCACACTTATGTCTATTTGGAGTAAGGATGTGTTGATCCTAACAAATTTTGTATTTGATCCAGGTGGGATACTTGTTACAAGAATTGAGGACAATTCTTTTTCAAAGAAGGAGAGTATGATGCGAGGTCATTTTGTAGCGTTGTTTTGATCAGTCCATATCTCGAGTTATACTTGGAGTTTTGTAGTCATTCAAAATGGAGGAGATAGATTTCGAGCTTATCTTTCCAATGACTATTCATGAAGGCTCATTGAACAAGTATTGACAAAGGTATGGTCCGAACAAGACAGTTGTGCATGGGAATTTCTGATGCGAGTTCATTTTTTTGCAGCATTGTTTTGATCAGTCCATATCTCGAGTTATACTTAAAATTTCGTAGTCATTCAAAATGGAGGAGATAGATTTTGAGCCTATCTTTCCAATGACTATTCATGAAGGCTCATTGAACAAGTATTGACAAAGTTATGGTCCGAACAAGTCAGTTGTGCATGGGAAAGCACCGGGGTTAAAGAGGACGTTTGAAGCTGGTTGTGCACGTCCAAATGGCTCCTTATTAAGCTTTGTTATTAGCTCCTAGTTTACATAGCTTTGTTATTAGCTCCTAGTTTACATAGCTTTGTTATTAGCTCCTAGTTCACATAGATGTAGCTTTGTTTTTGTCACCATGTAGCTTCGTTATTGTCACCCTAACCAGCCGGTTTAAGGGTCTTGTTGTAGGCTATATATAGCCATCTATTTGAATGAATAAGACATCCAATATTGAAATCAAAAACCTGAGTAAAGCTAAGCTTTCTTTTACGTCCTTGTTGCTTACAAGACAAAGTCTAGAGTTAGTCGCGTTACAAGCTCTAAACTCGCTACTTCAATCGCGTTGTTTGATTTAGCACCCGCTTTGTTGAAGTATAGGTCTACTTCACCTAGCATACTATCCTTGGTTACGGTTTATTCATCCTCAAACTAACCTTTTCAATCTGTTTTGGTTACTTTGTTTACATTCCATTTCAGTATACTAATCATTCTTCACATTCTTGTTCAAAGTTCATATCAACTCACATCATTAGTGGTATCAGAGCTACAACTCTTGATTTTTCTTAAAATCAAGACGGTCCAAGGAGTGTCAAAGCCAAGTTATTAGTTGAATTTCTGATTGCGATTGGAATTCAAAGGTTAAACTCGTACGGGTAGTTCGAGGGTTAATCGGTTTTGATTGTTTCGTGGTTCTTGTTGAAGTTCGATTTATTTTCAAAAAAAAAAAAAAAAAAAAAAAAACTGTTCACGAATTAGTACTGTTCACGTAGTACTATTCCAAAAAAAAAAAAAAAAAAAAAAAAAAGATGGCTGGAATTTTCTCGTTTGAAAACACTTACGAGGAAAGTTTGGTGTTTGATCCAACGTTACCACCTGTTTTTGACGAGTATCATCTTCAACCAAACGGGTTGTGCAAGAAGAAACAAATTCTGATCTTAGTCAAAACAAGCATGGAGAGTAAGGGGATTGAGCTTGTGAAATACTTTGAGAAGCAACAAAAGATACCTGATCCATCCTTGTTCACAACAAGCAAAGTAGAGTTCACAAGCATTCAAAACAACACCTACTTGAAAAGGAGTCGAGCTTGGGGTCAAGCCGTGATACCAACGTTACCCACACTTATGTCTATTTGGAGTAAGGATGTGTTGATCCTAACAAATTTTGTATTTGATCCAGGTGGGATACTTGTTACAAGAATTGAGGACAATTCTTTTTCAAAGAAGGAGAGTATGATGCGAGGTCATTTTGTAGCGTTGTTTTGATCAGTCCATATCTCGAGTTATACTTGGAGTTTTGTAGTCATTCAAAATGGAGGAGATAGATTTCGAGCTTATCTTTCCAATGACTATTCATGAAGGCTCATTGAACAAGTATTGACAAAGTTATGGTCCGAACAAGACAGTTGTGCATGGGAATTTCTGATGCGAGTTCATTTTTTTGAAGCATTGTTTTGATCAGTCCATATCTCGAGTTATACTTGGAATTTCGTAGTCATTCAAAATGGAGGAGATAGATTTTGAGCCTATCTTTCCAATGACTATTCATGAAGGCTCATTGAACAAGTATTGACAAAGTTATGGTCCGAACAAGTCAGTTGTGCATGGGAAAGCACCGGGGTTAAAGAGGACGTTTGAAGCTGGTTGTGCACGTCCAAATGGCTCCTTATTAAGCTTTGTTACTAGCTCCTAGTTTACATAGCTTTGTTATTAGCTCCTAGTTTACATAGCTTTGTTATTAGCTCCTAGTTCACATAGATGTAGCTTTGTTTTTGTCACCATGTAGCTTCGTTATTGTCACCCTAACCAGCCGGTTTAAGGGTCTTGTTGTAGGCTATATATAGCCATCTATTTGAATGAATAAGACATCCAATATTGAAATCAAAAACCTGAGTAAAGCTAAGCTTTCTTTTACGTCCTTGTTGCTTACAAGACAAAGTCTAGAGTTAGTCGCGTTACAAGCTCTAAACTCGCTACTTCAATCGCGTTGTTTGATTTAGCACCCGCTTTGTTGAAGTATAGGTCTACTTCACCTAGCATACTATCCTTGGTTACGGTTTATTCATCCTCAAACTAACCTTTTCAATCTGTTTTGGTTACTTTGTTTACATTCCATTTCAGTATACTAATCATTCTTCACATTCTTGTTCAAAGTTCATATCAACTCACATCATTAGTGGTATCAGAGCTACAACTCTTGATTTTTCTTAAAATCAAGACGGTCCAAGGAGTGTCAAAGCCAAGTTATTAGTTGAATTTCTGATTGCGATTGGAATTCAAAGGTTAAACTCGTACGGGTAGTTCGAGGGTTAATCGGTTTTGATTGTTTCGTGGTTCTTGTTGAAGTTCGATTTATTTTCAAAAAAAAAAAAAAAAAAAAAAAAAAAACTGTTCACGAATTAGTACTGTTCACGTAGTACTATTCCAAAAAAAAAAAAAAAAAAAAAGATAGCTGGAATTTTCTCGTTTGAAAACACTTACGAGGAAAGTTTGGTGTTTGATCCAACGTTACCACCTGTTTTTGACGAGTATCATCTTCAACCAAACGGGTTGTGCAAGAAGAAACAAATTCTGATCTTAGTCAAAACAAGCATGGAGAGTAAGGGGATTGAGCTTGTGAAATACTTTGAGAAGCAACAAAAGATACCTGATCCATCCTTGTTCACAACAAGCAAAGTAGAGTTCACAAGCATTCAAAACAACACCTACTTGAAAAGGAGTCGAGCTTGGGGTCAAGCCGTGATACCAACGTTACCCACACTTATGTCTATTTGGAGTAAGGATGTGTTGATCCTAACAAATTTTGTATTTGATCCAGGTGGGATACTTGTTACAAGAATTGAGGACAATTCTTTTTCAAAGAAGGAGAGTATGATGCGAGGTCATTTTGTAGCGTTGTTTTGATCAGTCCATATCTCGAGTTATACTTGGAGTTTTGTAGTCATTCAAAATGGAGGAGATAGATTTCGAGCTTATCTTTCCAATGACTATTCATGAAGGCTCATTGAACAAGTATTGACAAAGGTATGGTCCGAACAAGACAGTTGTGCATGGGAATTTCTGATGCGAGTTCATTTTTTTGCAGCATTGTTTTGATCAGTCCATATCTCGAGTTATACTTGGAATTTCGTAGTCATTCAAAATGGAGGAGATAGATTTTGAGCCTATCTTTCCAATGACTATTCATGAAGGCTCATTGAACAAGTATTGACAAAGTTATGGTCCGAACAAGTCAGTTGTGCATGGGAAAGCACCGGGGTTAAAGAGGACGTTTGAAGCTGGTTGTGCACGTCCAAATGGCTCCTTATTAAGCTTTGTTATTAGCTCCTAGTTTACATAGCTTTGTTATTAGCTCCTAGTTTACATAGCTTTGTTATTAGCTCCTAGTTTACATAGCTTTGTTATTAGCTCCTAGTTCACATAGATGTAGCTTTGTTTTTGTCACCATGTAGCTTCGTTATTGTCACCCTAACCAGCCGGTTTAAGGGTCTTGTTGTAGGCTATATATAGCCATCTATTTGAATGAATAAGACATCCAATATTGAAATCAAAAACCTGAGTAAAGCTAAGCTTTCTTTTACGTCCTTGTTGCTTACAAGACAAAGTCTAGAGTTAGTCGCGTTACAAGCTCTAAACTCGCTACTTCAATCGCGTTGTTTGATTTAGCACCCGCTTTGTTGAAGTATAGGTCTACTTCACCTAGCATACTATCCTTGGTTACGGTTTATTCATCCTCAAACTAACCTTTTCAATCTGTTTTGGTTACTTTGTTTACATTCCATTTCAGTATACTAATCATTCTTCACATTCTTGTTCAAAGTTCATATCAACTCACATCATTAGTGGTATCAGAGCTACAACTCTTGATTTTTCTTAAAATCAAGACGGTCCAAGGAGTGTCAAAGCCAAGTTATTAGTTGAATTTCTGATTGCGATTGGAATTCAAAGGTTAAACTCGTACGGGTAGTTCGAGGGTTAATCGGTTTTGATTGTTTCGTGGTTCTTGTTGAAGTTCGATTTATTTTCAAAAAAAAAAAAAAAAAAAACTGTTCACGAATTAGTACTGTTCACGTAGTACTATTCCAAAAAAAAAAAAAAAAAAAAAAAAGATGGCTGGAATTTTCTCGTTTGAAAACACTTACGAGGAAAGTTTGGTGTTTGATCCAACGTTACCACCTGTTTTTGACGAGTATCATCTTCAACCAAACGGGTTGTGCAAGAAGAAACAAATTCTGATCTTAGTCAAAACAAGCATGGAGAGTAAGGGGATTGAGCTTGTGAAATACTTTGAGAAGCAACAAAAGATACCTGATCCATCCTTGTTCACAACAAGCAAAGTAGAGTTCACAAGCATTCAAAACAACACCTACTTGAAAAGGAGTCGAGCTTGGGGTCAAGCCGTGATACCAACGTTACCCACACTTATGTCTATTTGGAGTAAGGATGTGTTGATCCTAACAAATTTTGTATTTGATCCAGGTGGGATACTTGTTACAAGAATTGAGGACAATTCTTTTTCAAAGAAGGAGAGTATGATGCGAGGTCATTTTGTAGCGTTGTTTTGATCAGTCCATATCTCGAGTTATACTTGGAGTTTTGTAGTCATTCAAAATGGAGGAGATAGATTTCGAGCTTATCTTTCCAATGACTATTCATGAAGGCTCATTGAACAAGTATTGACAAAGGTATGGTCCGAACAAGACAGTTGTGCATGGGAATTTCTGATGCGAGTTCATTTTTTTGCAGCATTGTTTTGATCAGTCCATATCTCGAGTTATACTTGGAATTTCGTAGTCATTCAAAATGGAGGAGATAGATTTTGAGCCTATCTTTCCAATGACTATTCATGAAGGCTCATTGAACAAGTATTGACAAAGTTATGGTCCGAACAAGTCAGTTGTGCATGGGAAAGCACCGGGGTTAAAGAGGACGTTTGAAGCTGGTTGTGCACGTCCAAATGGCTCCTTATTAAGCTTTGTTATTAGCTCCTAGTTTACATAGCTTTGTTATTAGCTCCTAGTTTACATAGCTTTGTTATTAGCTCCTAGTTTACATAGCTTTGTTATTAGCTCCTAGTTCACATAGATGTAGCTTTGTTTTTGTCACCATGTAGCTTCGTTATTGTCACCCTAACCAGCCGGTTTAAGGGTCTTGTTGTAGGCTATATATAGCCATCTATTTGAATGAATAAGACATCCAATATTGAAATCAAAAACCTGAGTAAAGCTAAGCTTTCTTTTACGTCCTTGTTGCTTACAAGACAAAGTCTAGAGTTAGTCGCGTTACAAGCTCTAAACTCGCTACTTCAATCGCGTTGTTTGATTTAGCACCCGCTTTGTTGAAGTATAGGTCTACTTCACCTAGCATACTATCCTTGGTTACGGTTTATTCATCCTCAAACTAACCTTTCCAATCTGTTTTGGTTACTTTGTTTACATTCCATTTCAGTATACTAATCATTCTTCACATTCTTGTTCAAAGTTCATATCAACTCACATCATTAGTGGTATCAGAGCTACAACTCTTGATTTTTCTTAAAATCAAGACGGTCCAAGGAGTGTCAAAGCCAAGTTATTAGTTGAATTTCTGATTGCGATTGGAATTCAAAGGTTAAACTCGTACGGGTAGTTCGAGGGTTAATCGGTTTTGATTGTTTCGTGGTTCTTGTTGAAGTTCGATTTATTTTAAAAAAAAAAAAAAAAAAAAAACTGTTCACGAATTAGTACTGTTCACGTAGTACTATTCCAAAAAAAAAAAAAAAAAAAAAAAAAAAAAAGATGGCTGGAATTTTCTCGTTTGAAAACACTTACGAGGAAAGTTTGGTGTTTGATCCAACGTTACCACCTGTTTTTGACGAGTATCATCTTCAACCAAACGGGTTGTGCAAGAAGAAACAAATTCTGATCTTAGTCAAAACAAGCATGGAGAGTAAGGGGATTGAGCTTGTGAAATACTTTGAGAAGCAACAAAAGATACCTGATCCATCCTTGTTCACAACAAGCAAAGTAGAGTTCACAAGCATTCAAAACAACACCTACTTGAAAAGGAGTCGAGCTTGGGGTCAAGCCGTGATACCAACGTTACCCACACTTATGTCTATTTGGAGTAAGGATGTGTTGATCCTAACAAATTTTGTATTTGATCCAGGTGGGATACTTGTTACAAGAATTGAGGACAATTCTTTTTCAAAGAAGGAGAGTATGATGCGAGGTCATTTTGTAGCGTTGTTTTGATCAGTCCATATCTCGAGTTATACTTGGAGTTTTGTAGTCATTCAAAATGGAGGAGATAGATTTCGAGCTTATCTTTCCAATGACTATTCATGAAGGCTCATTGAACAAGTATTGACAAAGGTATGGTCCGAACAAGACAGTTGTGCATGGGAATTTCTGATGCGAGTTCATTTTTTTGCAGCATTGTTTTGATCAGTCCATATCTCGAGTTATACTTGGAATTTCGTAGTCATTCAAAATGGAGGAGATATATTTTGAGCCTATCTTTCCAATGACTATTCATGAAGGCTCATTGAACAAGTATTGACAAAGTTATGGTCCAAACAAGTCAGTTGTGCATGGGAAAGCACCGGGGTTAAAGAGGACGTTTGAAGCTGGTTGTGCACGTCCAAATGGCTCCTTATTAAGCTTTGTTATTAGCTCCTAGTTTACATAGCTTTGTTATTAGCTCCTAGTTTACATAGCTTTGTTATTAGCTCCTAGTTTACATAGCTTTGTTATTAGCTCCTAGTTCACATAGATGTAGCTTTGTTTTTGTCACCATGTAGCTTCGTTATTGTCACCCTAACCAGCCGGTTTAAGGGTCTTGTTGTAGGCTATATATAGCCATCTATTTGAATGAATAAGACATCCAATATTGAAATCAAAAACCTGAGTAAAGCTAAGCTTTCTTTTACGTCCTTGTTGCTTACAAGACAAAGTCTAGAGTTAGTCGCGTTACAAGCTCTAAACTCGCTACTTCAATCGCGTTGTTTGATTTAGCACCCGCTTTGTTGAAGTATAGGTCTACTTCACCTAGCATACTATCCTTGGTTACGGTTTATTCATCCTCAAACTAACCTTTTCAATCTGTTTTGGTTACTTTGTTTACATTCCATTTCAGTATACTAATCATTCTTCACATTCTTGTTCAAAGTTCATATCAACTCACATCATTAGTGGTATCAGAGCTACAACTCTTGATTTTTCTTAAAATCAAGACGGTCCAAGGAGTGTCAAAGCCAAGTTATTAGTTGAATTTCTGATTGCGATTGGAATTCAAAGGTTAAACTCGTACGGGTAGTTCGAGGGTTAATCGGTTTTGATTGTTTCGTGGTTCTTGTTGAAGTTCGATTTATTTTCAAAAAAAAAAAAAAAAAAAAAAAACTGTTCACGAATTAGTACTGTTCACGTAGTACTATTCCAAAAAAAAAAAAACAAAAAAAAGATGGCTGGAATTTTCTCGTTTGAAAACACTTACGAGGAAAGTTTGGTGTTTGATCCAACGTTACCACCTGTTTTTGACGAGTATCATCTTCAACCAAACGGGTTGTGCAAGAAGAAACAAATTCTGATCTTAGTCAAAACAAGCATGGAGAGTAAGGAGATTGAGCTTGTGAAATACTTTGAGAAGCAACAAAAGATACCTGATCCATCCTTGTTCACAACAAGCAAAGTAGAGTTCACAAGCATTCAAAACAACACCTACTTGAAAAGGAGTCGAGCTTGGGGTCAAGCCGTGATACCAACGTTACCCACACTTATGTCTATTTGGAGTAAGGATGTGTTGATCCTAACAAATTTTGTATTTGATCCAGGTGGGATACTTGTTACAAGAATTGAGGACAATTCTTTTTCAAAGAAGGAGAGTATGATGCGAGGTCATTTTGTAGCGTTGTTTTGATCAGTCCATATCTCGAGTTATACTTGGAGTTTTGTAGTCATTCAAAATGGAGGAGATAGATTTCGAGCTTATCTTTCCAATGACTATTCATGAAGGCTCATTGAACAAGTATTGACAAAGGTATGGTCCGAACAAGACAGTTGTGCATGGGAATTTCTGATGCGAGTTCATTTTTTTGCAGCATTGTTTTGATCAGTCCATATCTCGAGTTATACTTGGAATTTCGTAGTCATTCAAAATGGAGGAGATATATTTTGAGCCTATCTTTCCAATGACTATTCATGAAGGCTCATTGAACAAGTATTGACAAAGTTATGGTCCGAACAAGTCAGTTGTGCATGGGAAAGCACCGGGGTTAAAGAGGACGTTTGAAGCTGGTTGTGCACGTCCAAATGGCTCCTTATTAAGCTTTGTTATTAGCTCCTAGTTTACATAGCTTTGTTATTAGCTCCTAGTTTACATAGCTTTGTTATTAGCTCCTAGTTTACATAGCTTTGTTATTAGCTCCTAGTTCACATAGATGTAGCTTTGTTTTTGTCACCATGTAGCTTCGTTATTGTCACCCTAACCAGCCGGTTTAAGGGTCTTGTTGTAGGCTATATATAGCCATCTATTTGAATGAATAAGACATCCAATATTGAAATCAAAAACCTGAGTAAAGCTAAGCTTTCTTTTACGTCCTTGTTGCTTACAAGACAAAGTCTAGAGTTAGTCGCGTTACAAGCTCTAAACTCGCTACTTCAATCGCGTTGTTTGATTTAGCACCCGCTTTGTTGAAGTATAGGTCTACTTCACCTAGCATACTATCCTTGGTTACGGTTTATTCATCCTCAAACTAACCTTTTCAATCTGTTTTGGTTAGTTTGTTTACATTCCATTTCAGTATACTAATCATTCTTCACATTCTTGTTCAAAGTTCATATCAACTCACATCATTAGTGGTATCAGAGCTACAACTCTTGATTTTTCTTAAAATCAAGACGGTCCAAGGAGTGTCAAAGCCAAGTTATTAGTTGAATTTCTGATTGCGATTGGAATTCAAAGGTTAAACTCGTACGGGTAGTTCGAGGGTTAATCGGTTTTGATTGTTTCGTGGTTCTTGTTGAAGTTCGATTTATTTTCAAAAAAAAAAAAAAAAAAAAAAACTGTTCACGAATTAGTACTGTTCACGTAGTACTATTCCAAAAAAAAAAAAAAAAAAAAAAAGATGGCTGGAATTTTCTCGTTTGAAAACACTTACGAGGAAAGTTTGGTGTTTGATCCAACGTTACCACCTGTTTTTGACGAGTATCATCTTCAACCAAACGGGTTGTGCAAGAAGAAACAAATTCTGATCTTAGTCAAAACAAGCATGGAGAGTAAGGGGATTGAGCTTGTGAAATACTTTGAGAAGCAACAAAAGATACCTGATCCATCCTTGTTCACAACAAGCAAAGTAGAGTTCACAAGCATTCAAAACAACACCTACTTGAAAAGGAGTCGAGCATGGGGTCAAGCCGTGATACCAACGTTACCCACACTTATGTCTATTTGGAGTAAGGATGTGTTGATCCTAACAAATTTTGTATTTGATCCAGGTGGGATACTTGTTACAAGAATTGAGGACAATTCTTTTTCAAAGAAGGAGAGTATGATGCGAGGTCATTTTGTAGCGTTGTTTTGATCAGTCCATATCTCGAGTTATACTTGGAGTTTTGTAGTCATTCAAAATGGAGGAGATAGATTTCGAGCTTATCTTTCCAATGACTATTCATGAAGGCTCATTGAACAAGTATTGACAAAGGTATGGTCCGAACAAGACAGTTGTGCATGGGAATTTCTGATGCGAGTTCATTTTTTTGCAGCATTGTTTTGATCAGTCCATATCTCGAGTTATACTTGGAATTTCGTAGTCATTCAAAATGGAGGAGATAGATTTTGAGCCTATCTTTCCAATGACTATTCATGAAGGCTCATTGAACAAGTATTGACAAAGTTATGGTCCGAACAAGTCAGTTGTGCATGGGAAAGCACCGGGGTTAAAGAGGACGTTTGAAGCTGGTTGTGCACGTCCAAATGGCTCCTTATTAAGCTTTGTTATTAGCTCCTAGTTTACATAGCTTTGTTATTAGCTCCTAGTTTACATAGCTTTGTTATTAGCTCCTAGTTCACATAGATGTAGCTTTGTTTTTGTCACCATGTAGCTTCGTTATTGTCACCCTAACCAGCCGGTTTAAGGGTCTTGTTGTAGGCTATATATAGCCATCTATTTGAATGAATAAGACATCCAATATTGAAATCAAAAACCTGAGTAAAGCTAAGCTTTCTTTTACGTCCTTGTTGCTTACAAGACAAAGTCTAGAGTTAGTCGCGTTACAAGCTCTAAACTCGCTACTTCAATCGCGTTGTTTGATTTAGCACCCGCTTTGTTGAAGTATAGGTCTACTTCACCTAGCATACTATCCTTGGTTACGGTTTATTCATCCTCAAACTAACCTTTTCAATCTGTTTTGGTTACTTTGTTTACATTCCATTTCAGTATACTAATCATTCTTCACATTCTTGTTCAAAGTTCATATCAACTCACATCATTAGTGGTATCAGAGCTACAACTCTTGATTTTTCTTAAAATCAAGACGGTCCAAGGAGTGTCAAAGCCAAGTTATTAGTTGAATTTCTGATTGCGATTGGAATTCAAAGGTTAAACTCGTACGGGTAGTTCGAGGGTTAATCGGTTTTGATTGTTTCGTGGTTCTTGTTGAAGTTCGATTTATTTTCAAAAAAAAAAAAAAAAAAAACTGTTCACGAATTAGTACTGTTCACGTAGTACTATTCCAAAAAAAAAAAAAAAAAAAAAAAAAGATGGCTGGAATTTTCTCGTTTGAAAACACTTACGAGGAAAGTTTGGTGTTTGATCCAACGTTACCACCTGTTTTTGACGAGTATCATCTTCAACCAAACGGGTTGTGCAAGAAGAAACAAATTCTGATCTTAGTCAAAACAAGCATGGAGAGTAAGGGGATTGAGCTTGTGAAATACTTTGAGAAGCAACAAAAGATACCTGATCCATCCTTGTTCACAACAAGCAAAGTAGAGTTCACAAGCATTCAAAACAACACCTACTTGAAAAGGAGTCGAGCTTGGGGTCAAGCCGTGATACCAACGTTACCCACACTTATGTCTATTTGGAGTAAGGATGTGTTGATCCTAACAAATTTTGTATTTGATCCAGGTGGGATACTTGTTACAAGAATTGAGGACAATTCTTTTTCAAAGAAGGAGAGTATGATGCGAGGTCATTTTGTAGCGTTGTTTTGATCAGTCCATATCTCGAGTTATACTTGGAGTTTTGTAGTCATTCAAAATGGAGGAGATAGATTTCGAGCTTATCTTTCCAATGACTATTCATGAAGGCTCATTGAACAAGTATTGACAAAGGTATGGTCCGAACAAGACAGTTGTGCATGGGAATTTCTGATGCGAGTTCATTTTTTTGCAGCATTGTTTTGATCAGTCCATATCTCGAGTTATACTTGGAATTTCGTAGTCATTCAAAATGGAGGAGATATATTTTGAGCCTATCTTTCCAATGACTATTCATGAAGGCTCATTGAACAAGTATTGACAAAGTTATGGTCCGAACAAGTCAGTTGTGCATGGGAAAGCACCGGGGTTAAAGAGGACGTATGAAGCTGGTTGTGCACGTCCAAATGGCTCCTTATTAAGCTTTGTTATTAGCTCCTAGTTTACATAGCTTTGTTATTAGCTCCTAGTTTACATAGCTTTGTTATTAGCTCCTAGTTTACATAGCTTTGTTATTAGCTCCTAGTTCACATAGATGTAGCTTTGTTTTTGTCACCATGTAGCTTCGTTATTGTCACCCTAACCAGCCGGTTTAAGGGTCTTGTTGTAGGCTATATATAGCCATCTATTTGAATGAATAAGACATCCAATATTGAAATCAAAAACCTGAGTAAAGCTAAGCTTTCTTTTACGTCCTTGTTGCTTACAAGACAAAGTCTAGAGTTAGTCGCGTTACAAGCTCTAAACTCGCTACTTCAATCGCGTTGTTTGATTTAGCACCCGCTTTGTTGAAGTATAGGTCTACTTCACCTAGCATACTATCCTTGGTTACGGTTTATTCATCCTCAAACTAACCTTTTCAATCTGTTTTGGTTACTTTGTTTACATTCCATTTCAGTATACTAATCATTCTTCACATTCTTGTTCAAAGTTCATATCAACTCACATCATTAGTGGTATCAGAGCTACAACTCTTGATTTTTCTTAAAATCAAGACGGTCCAAGGAGTGTCAAAGCCAAGTTATTAGTTGAATTTCTGATTGCGATTGGAATTCAAAGGTTAAACTCGTACGGGTAGTTCGAGGGTTAATCGGTTTTGATTGTTTCGTGGTTCTTGTTGAAGTTCGATTTATTTTCAAAAAAAAAAAAAAAAAAAAAAAAAACTGTTCACGAATTAGTACTGTTCACGTAGTACTATTCCAAAAAAAAAAAAACAAAAAAAAGATGGCTGGAATTTTCTCGTTTGAAAACACTTACGAGGAAAGTTTGGTGTTTGATCCAACGTTACCACCTGTTTTTGACGAGTATCATCTTCAACCAAACGGGTTGTGCAAGAAGAAACAAATTCTGATCTTAGTCAAAACAAGCATGGAGAGTAAGGGGATTGAGCTTGTGAAATACTTTGAGAAGCAACAAAAGATACCTGATCCATCCTTGTTCACAACAAGCAAAGTAGAGTTCACAAGCATTCAAAACAACATCTACTTGAAAAGGAGTCGAGCTTGGGGTCAAGCCGTGATACCAACGTTACCCACACTTATGTCTATTTGGAGTAAGGATGTGTTGATCCTAACAAATTTTGTATTTGATCCAGGTGGGATACTTGTTACAAGAATTGAGGACAATTCTTTTTCAAAGAAGGAGAGTATGATGCGAGGTCATTTTGTAGCGTTGTTTTGATCAGTCCATATCTCGAGTTATACTTGGAGTTTTGTAGTCATTCAAAATGGAGGAGATAGATTTCGAGCTTATCTTTCCAATGACTATTCATGAAGGCTCATTGAACAAGTATTGACAAAGGTATGGTCCGAACAAGACAGTTGTGCATGGGAATTTCTGATGCGAGTTCATTTTTTTGCAGCATTGTTTTGATCAGTCCATATCTCGAGTTATACTTGGAATTTCGTAGTCATTCAAAATGGAGGAGATAGATTTTGAGCCTATCTTTCCAATGACTATTCATGAAGGCTCATTGAACAAGTATTGACAAAGTTATGGTCCGAACAAGTCAGTTGTGCATGGGAAAGCACCGGGGTTAAAGAGGACGTTTGAAGCTGGTTGTGCACGTCCAAATGGCTCCTTATTAAGCTTTGTTATTAGCTCCTAGTTTACATAGCTTTGTTATTAGCTCCTAGTTTACATAGCTTTGTTATTAGCTCCTAGTTTACATAGCTTTGTTATTAGCTCCTAGTTCACATAGATGTAGCTTTGTTTTTGTCACCATGTAGCTTCGTTATTGTCACCCTAACCAGCCGGTTTAAGGGTCTTGTTGTAGGCTATATATAGCCATCTATTTGAATGAATAAGACATCCAATATTGAAATCAAAAACCTGAGTAAAGCTAAGCTTTCTTTTACGTCCTTGTTGCTTACAAGACAAAGTCTAGAGTTAGTCGCGTTACAAGCTCTAAACTCGCTACTTCAATCGCGTTGTTTGATTTAGCACCCGCTTTGTTGAAGTATAGGTCTACTTCACCTAGCATACTATCCTTGGTTACGGTTTATTCATCCTCAAACTAACCTTTTCAATCTGTTTTGGTTACTTTGTTTACATTCCATTTCAGTATACTAATCATTCTTCACATTCTTGTTCAAAGTTCATATCAACTCACATCATTAGTGGTATCAGAGCTACAACTCTTGATTTTTCTTAAAATCAAGACGGTCCAAGGAGTGTCAAAGCCAAGTTATTAGTTGAATTTCTGATTGCGATTGGAATTCAAAGGTTAAACTCGTACGGGTAGTTCGAGGGTTAATCGGTTTTGATTGTTTCGTGGTTCTTGTTGAAGTTCGATTTATTTTCAAAAAAAAAAAAAAAAAACTGTTCACGAATTAGTACTGTTCACGTAGTACTATTCCAAAAAAAAAAAAAAAAAAAAAAAAAGAAGGCTGGAATTTTCTCGTTTGAAAACACTTACGAGGAAAGTTTGGTGTTTGATCCAACGTTACCACCTGTTTTTGACGAGTATCATCTTCAACCAAACGGGTTGTGCAAGAAGAAACAAATTCTGATCTTAGTCAAAACAAGCATGGAGAGTAAGGGGATTGAGCTTGTGAAATACTTTGAGAAGCAACAAAAGATACCTGATCCATCCTTGTTCACAACAAGCAAAGTAGAGTTCACAAGCATTCAAAACAACACCTACTTGAAAAGGAGTCGAGCTTGGGGTCAAGCCGTGATACCAACGTTACCCACACTTATGTCTATTTGGAGTAAGGATGTGTTGATCCTAACAAATTTTGAATTTGATCCAGGTGGGATACTTGTTACAAGAATTGAGGACAATTCTTTTTCAAAGAAGGAGAGTATGATGCGAGGTCATTTTGTAGCGTTGTTTTGATCAGTCCTTATCTCGAGTTATACTTGGAGTTTTGTAGTCATTCAAAATGGAGGAGATAGATTTCGAGCTTATCTTTCCAATGACTATTCATGAAGGCTCATTGAACAAGTATTGACAAAGTTATGGTCCGAACAAGACAGTTGTGCATGGGAATTTCTGATGCGAGTTCATTTTTTTGCAGCATTGTTTTGATCAGTCCATATCTCGAGTTATACTTGGAATTTCGTAGTCATTCAAAATGGAGGAGATAGATTTTGAGCCTATCTTTCCAATGACTATTCATGAAGGCTCATTGAACAAGTATTGACAAAGTTATGGTCCGAACAAGTCAGTTGTGCATGGGAAAGCACCGGGGTTAAAGAGGACGTTTGAAGCTGGTTGTGCACGTCCAAATGGCTCCTTATTAAGCTTTGTTATTAGCTCCTAGTTTACATAGCTTTGTTATTAGCTCCTAGTTTACATAGCTTTGTTATTAGCTCCTAGTTTACATAGCTTTGTTATTAGCTCCTAGTTCACATAGATGTAGCTTTGTTTTTGTCACCATGTAGCTTCGTTATTGTCACCCTAACCAGCCGGTTTAAGGGTCTTGTTGTAGGCTATATATAGCCATCTATTTGAATGAATAAGACATCCAATATTGAAATCAAAAACCTGAGTAAAGCTAAGCTTTCTTTTACGTCCTTGTTGCTTACAAGACAAAGTCTAGAGTTAGTCGCGTTACAAGCTCTAAACTCGCTACTTCAATCGCGTTGTTTGATTTAGCACCCGCTTTGTTGAAGTATAGGTCTACTTCACCTAGCATACTATCCTTGGTTACGGTTTATTCATCCTCAAACTAACCTTTTCAATCTGTTTTGGTTACTTTGTTTACATTCCATTTCAGTATACTAATCATTCTTCACATTCTTGTTCAAAGTTCATATCAACTCACATCATTAGTGGTATCAGAGCTACAACTCTTGATTTTTCTTAAAATCAAGACGGTCCAAGGAGTGTCAAAGCCAAGTTATTAGTTGAATTTCTGATTGCGATTGGAATTCAAAGGTTAAACTCGTACGGGTAGTTCGAGGGTTAATCGGTTTTGATTGTTTCGTGGTTCTTGTTGAAGTTCGATTTATTTTCAAAAAAAAAAAAAAAAAAAAAACTGTTCACGAATTAGTACTGTTCACGTAGTACTATTCCAAAAAAAAAAAAAAAAAAAAAAAAAAGATGGCTGGAATTTTCTCGTTTGAAAACACTTACGAGGAAAGTTTGGTGTTTGATCCAACGTTACCACCTGTTTTTGACGAGTATCATCTTCAACCAAACGGGTCGTGCAAGAAGAAACAAATTCTGATCTTAGTCAAAACAAGCATGGAGAGTAAGGGGATTGAGCTTGTGAAATACTTTGAGAAGCAACAAAAGATACCTGATCCATCCTTGTTCACAACAAGCAAAGTAGAGTTCACAAGCATTCAAAACAACACCTACTTGAAAAGGAGTCGAGCTTGGGGTCAAGCCGTGATACCAACGTTACCCACACTTATGTCTATTTGGAGTAAGGATGTGTTGATCCTAACAAATTTTGTATTTGATCCAGGTGGGATACTTGTTACAAGAATTGAGGACAATTCTTTTTCAAAGAAGGAGAGTATGATGCGAGGTCATTTTGTAGCGTTGTTTTGATCAGTCCATATCTCGAGTTATACTTGGAGTTTTGTAGTCATTCAAAATGGAGGAGATAGATTTCGAGCTTATCTTTCCAATGACTATTCATGAAGGCTCATTGAACAAGTATTGACAAAGGTATGGTCCGAACAAGACAGTTGTGCATGGGAATTTCTGATGCGAGTTCATTTTTTTGCAGCATTGTTTTGATCAGTCCATCTCTCGAGTTATACTTAAAATTTCGTAGTCATTCAAAATGGAGGAGATAGATTTTGAGCCTATCTTTCCAATGACTATTCATGAAGGCTCATTGAACAAGTATTGACAAAGTTATGGTCCGAACAAGTCAGTTGTGCATGGGAAAGCACCGGGGTTAAAGAGGACGTTTGAAGCTGGTTGTGCACGTCCAAATGGCTCCTTATTAAGCTTTGTTATTAGCTCCTAGTTTACATAGCTTTGTTATTAGCTCCTAGTTTACATAGCTTTGTTATTAGCTCCTAGTTTACATAGCTTTGTTATTAGCTCCTAGTTCACATAGATGTAGCTTTGTTTTTGTCACCATGTAGCTTCGTTATTGTCACCCTAACCAGCCGGTTTAAGGGTCTTGTTGTAGGCTATATATAGCCATCTATTTGAATGAATAAGACATCCAATATTGAAATCAAAAACCTGAGTAAAGCTAAGCTTTCTTTTACGTCCTTGTTGCTTACAAGACAAAGTCTAGAGTTAGTCGCGTTACAAGCTCTAAACTCGCTACTTCAATCGCGTTGTTTGATTTAGCACCCGCTTTGTTGAAGTATAGGTCTACTTCACCTAGCATACTATCCTTGGTTACGGTTTATTCATCCTCAAACTAACCTTTTCAATCTGTTTTGGTTACTTTGTTTACATTCCATTTCAGTATACTAATCATTCTTCACATTCTTGTTCAAAGTTCATATCAACTCACATCATTAGTGGTATCAGAGCTACAACTCTTGATTTTTCTTAAAATCAAGACGGTCCAAGGAGTGTCAAAGCCAAGTTATTAGTTGAATTTCTGATTGCGATTGGAATTCAAAGGTTAAACTCGTACGGGTAGTTCGAGGGTTAATCGGTTTTGATTGTTTCGTGGTTCTTGTTGAAGTTCGATTTATTTTCAAAAAAAAAAAAAAAAAAAAAAACTGTTCACGAATTAGTACTGTTCACGTAGTACTATTCCAAAAAAAAAAAAAAAAAAAAAGATGGCTGGAATTTTCTCGTTTGAAAACACTTACGAGGAAAGTTTGGTGTTTGATCCAACGTTACCACCTGTTTTTGACGAGTATCATCTTCAACCAAACGGGTTGTGCAAGAAGAAACAAATTCTGATCTTAGTCAAAACAAGCATGGAGAGTAAGGGGATTGAGCTTGTGAAATACTTTGAGAAGCAACAAAAGATACCTGATCCATCCTTGTTCACAACAAGCAAAGTAGAGTTCACAAGCATTCAAAACAACACCTACTTGAAAAGGAGTCGAGCTTGGGGTCAAGCCGTGATACCAACGTTACCCACACTTATGTCTATTTGGAGTAAGGATGTGTTGATCCTAACAAATTTTGTATTTGATCCAGGTGGGATACTTGTTACAAGAATTGAGGACAATTCTTTTTCAAAGAAGGAGAGTATGATGCGAGGTCATTTTGTAGCGTTGTTTTGATCAGTCCATATCTCGAGTTATACTTGGAGTTTTGTAGTCATTCAAAATGGAGGAGATAGATTTCGAGCTTATCTTTCCAATGACTATTCATGAAGGCTCATTGAACAAGTATTGACAAAGGTATGGTCCGAACAAGACAGTTGTGCATGGGAATTTCTGATGCGAGTTCATTTTTTTGCAGCATTGTTTTGATCAGTCCATATCTCGAGTTATACTTGGAATTTCGTAGTCATTCAAAATGGAGGAGATATATTTTGAGCCTATCTTTCCAATGACTATTCATGAAGGCTCATTGAACAAGTATTGACAAAGTTATGGTCCGAACAAGTCAGTTGTGCATGGGAAAGCACCGGGGTTAAAGAGGACGTTTGAAGCTGGTTGTGCACGTCCAAATGGCTCCTTATTAAGCTTTGTTATTAGCTCCTAGTTTACATAGCTTTGTTATTAGCTCCTAGTTTACATAGCTTTGTTATTAGCTCCTAGTTTACATAGCTTTGTTATTAGCTCCTAGTTCACATAGATGTAGCTTTGTTTTTGTCACCATGTAGCTTCGTTATTGTCACCCTAACCAGCCGGTTTAAGGGTCTTGTTGTAGGCTATATATAGCCATCTATTTGAATGAATAAGACATCCAATATTGAAATCAAAAACCTGAGTAAAGCTAAGCTTTCTTTTACGTCCTTGTTGCTTACAAGACAAAGTCTAGAGTTAGTCGCGTTACAAGCTCTAAACTCGCTACTTCAATCGCGTTGTTTGATTTAGCACCCGCTTTGTTGAAGTATAGGTCTACTTCACCTAGCATACTATCCTTGGTTACGGTTTATTCATCCTCAAACTAACCTTTTCAATCTGTTTTGGTTACTTTGTTTACATTCCATTTCAGTATACTAATCATTCTTCACATTCTTGTTCAAAGTTCATATCAACTCACATCATTAGTGGTATCAGAGCTACAACTCTTGATTTTTCTTAAAATCAAGACGGTCCAAGGAGTGTCAAAGCCAAGTTATTAGTTGAATTTCTGATTGCGATTGGAATTCAAAGGTTAAACTCGTACGGGTAGTTCGAGGGTTAATCGGTTTTGATTGTTTCGTGGTTCTTGTTGAAGTTCGATTTATTTTCAAAAAAAAAAAAAAAAAAAAAAAACTGTTCACGAATTAGTACTGTTCACGTAGTACTATTCCAAAAAAAAAAAAAAAAAAAGATGGCTGGAATTTTCTCGTTTGAAAACACTTACGAGGAAAGTTTGGTGTTTGATCCAACGTTACCACCTGTTTTTGACGAGTATCATCTTCAACCAAACGGGTCGTGCAAGAAGAAACAAATTCTGATCTTAGTCAAAACAAGCATGGAGAGTAAGGGGATTGAGCTTGTGAAATACTTTGAGAAGCAACAAAAGATACCTGATCCATCCTTGTTCACAACAAGCAAAGTAGAGTTCACAAGCATTCAAAACAACACCTACTTGAAAAGGAGTCGAGCTTGGGGTCAAGCCGTGATACCAACGTTACCCACACTTATGTCTATTTGGAGTAAGGATGTGTTGATCCTAACAAATTTTGTATTTGATCCAGGTGGGATACTTGTTACAAGAATTGAGGACAATTCTTTTTCAAAGAAGGAGAGTATGATGCGAGGTCATTTTGTAGCGTTGTTTTGATCAGTCCATATCTCGAGTTATACTTGGAGTTTTGTAGTCATTCAAAATGGAGGAGATAGATTTCGAGCTTATCTTTCCAATGACTATTCATGAAGGCTCATTGAACAAGTATTGACAAAGGTATGGTCCGAACAAGACAGTTGTGCATGGGAATTTCTGATGCGAGTTCATTTTTTTGCAGCATTGTTTTGATCAGTCCATATCTCGAGTTATACTTAAAATTTCGTAGTCATTCAAAATGGAGGAGATAGATTTTGAGCCTATCTTTCCAATGACTATTCATGAAGGCTCATTGAACAAGTATTGACAAAGTTATGGTCCGAACAAGTCAGTTGTGCATGGGAAAGCACCGGGGTTAAAGAGGACGTTTGAAGCTGGTTGTGCACGTCCAAATGGCTCCTTATTAAGCTTTGTTATTAGCTCCTAGTTTACATAGCTTTGTTATTAGCTCCTAGTTTACATAGCTTTGTTATTAGCTCCTAGTTTACATAGCTTTGTTATTAGCTCCTAGTTCACATAGATGTAGCTTTGTTTTTGTCACCATGTAGCTTCGTTATTGTCACCCTAACCAGCCGGTTTAAGGGTCTTGTTGTAGGCTATATATAGCCATCTATTTGAATGAATAAGACATCCAATATTGAAATCAAAAACCTGAGTAAAGCTAAGCTTTCTTTTACGTCCTTGTTGCTTACAAGACAAAGTCTAGAGTTAGTCGCGTTACAAGCTCTAAACTCGCTACTTCAATCGCGTTGTTTGATTTAGCACCCGCTTTGTTGAAGTATAGGTCTACTTCACCTAGCATACTATCCTTGGTTACGGTTTATTCATCCTCAAACTAACCTTTTCAATCTGTTTTGGTTACTTTGTTTACATTCCATTTCAGTATACTAATCATTCTTCACATTCTTGTTCAAAGTTCATATCAACTCACATCATTAGTGGTATCAGAGCTACAACTCTTGATTTTTCTTAAAATCAAGACGGTCCAAGGAGTGTCAAAGCCAAGTTATTAGTTGAATTTCTGATTGCGATTGGAATTCAAAGGTTAAACTCGTACGGGTAGTTCGAGGGTTAATCGGTTTTGATTGTTTCGTGGTTCTTGTTGAAGTTCGATTTATTTTCAAAAAAAAAAAAAAAAAAAAAACTGTTCACGAATTAGTACTGTTCACGTAGTACTATTCCAAAAAAAAAAAAAAAAAAAAAGATGGCTGGAATTTTCTCGTTTGAAAACACTTACGAGGAAAGTTTGGTGTTTGATCCAACGTTACCACCTGTTTTTGACGAGTATCATCTTCAACCAAACGGGTTGTGCAAGAAGAAACAAATTCTGATCTTAGTCAAAACAAGCATGGAGAGTAAGGGGATTGAGCTTGTGAAATACTTTGAGAAGCAACAAAAGATACCTGATCCATCCTTGTTCACAACAAGCAAAGTAGAGTTCACAAGCATTCAAAACAACACCTACTTGAAAAGGAGTCGAGCTTGGGGTCAAGCCGTGATACCAACGTTACCCACACTTATGTCTATTTGGAGTAAGGATGTGTTGATCCTAACAAATTTTGTATTTGATCCAGGTGGGATACTTGTTACAAGAATTGAGGACAATTCTTTTTCAAAGAAGGAGAGTATGATGCGAGGTCATTTTGTAGCGTTGTTTTGATCAGTCCATATCTCGAGTTATACTTGGAGTTTTGTAGTCATTCAAAATGGAGGAGATAGATTTCGAGCTTATCTTTCCAATGACTATTCATGAAGGCTCATTGAACAAGTATTGACAAAGGTATGGTCCGAACAAGACAGTTGTGCATGGGAATTTCTGATGCGAGTTCATTTTTTTGCAGCATTGTTTTGATCAGTCCATATCTCGAGTTATACTTGGAATTTCGTAGTCATTCAAAATGGAGGAGATATATTTTGAGCCTATCTTTCCAATGACTATTCATGAAGGCTCATTGAACAAGTATTGACAAAGTTATGGTCCGAACAAGTCAGTTGTGCATGGGAAAGCACCGGGGTTAAAGAGGACGTTTGAAGCTGGTTGTGCACGTCCAAATGGCTCCTTATTAAGCTTTGTTATTAGCTCCTAGTTTACATAGCTTTATTATTAGCTCCTAGTTTACATAGCTTTGTTATTAGCTCCTAGTTTACATAGCTTTGTTATTAGCTCCTAGTTCACATAGATGTAGCTTTGTTTTTGTCACCATGTAGCTTTGTTATTGTCACCCTAACCAGCCGGTTTAAGGGTCTTGTTGTAGGCTATATATAGCCATCTATTTGAACGAATAAGACATCCAATATTGAAATCAAAAACCTGAGTAAAGCTAAGCTTTCTTTTACGTCCTTGTTGCTTACAAGACAAAGTCTAGAGTTAGTCGCGTTACAAGCTCTAAACTCGCTACTTCAATCGCGTTGTTTGATTTAGCACCCGCTTTGTTGAAGTATAGGTCTACTTCACCTAGCATACTATCCTTGGTTACGGTTTATTCATCCTCAAACTAACCTTTTCAATCTGTTTTGGTTACTTTGTTTACATTCCATTTCAGTATACTAATCATTCTTCACATTCTTGTTCAAAGTTCATATCAACTCACATCATTATTGGTATCAGAGCTACAACTCTTGATTTTTCTTAAAATCAAGACGGTCCAAGGAGTGTCAAAGCCAAGTTATTAGTTGAATTTCTGATTGCGATTGGAATTCAAAGGTTAAACTCGTACGGGTAGTTCGAGGGTTAATCGGTTTTGATTGTTTCGTGGTTCTTGTTGAAGTTCGATTTATTTTCAAAAAAAAAAAAAAAAAAAAACTGTTCACGAATTAGTACTGTTCACGTAGTACTATTCCAAAAAAAAAAAAAAACAAAAAAAAGATGGCTGGAATTTTCTCGTTTGAAAACACTTACGAGGAAAGTTTGGTGTTTGATCCAACGTTACCACCTGTTTTTGACGAGTATCATCTTCAACCAAACGGGTTGTGCAAGAAGAAACAAATTCTGATCTTAGTCAAAACAAGCATAGAGAGTAAGGGGATTGAGCTTGTGAAATACTTTGAGAAGCAACAAAAGATACCTGATCCATCCTTGTTCACAACAAGCAAAGTAGAGTTCACAAGCATTCAAAACAACACCTACTTGAAAAGGAGTCGAGCTTGGGGTCAAGCCGTGATACCAACGTTACCCACACTTATGTCTATTTGGAGTAAGGATGTGTTGATCCTAACAAATTTTGTATTTGATCCAGGTGGGATACTTGTTACAAGAATTGAGGACAATTCTTTTTCAAAGAAGGAGAGTATGATGCGAGGTCATTTTGTAGCATTGTTTTGATCAGTCCATATCTCGAGTTATACTTGGAGTTTTGTAGTCATTCAAAATGGAGGAGATAGATGTCGAGCTTATCTTTCCAATGACTATTCATGAAGGCTCATTGAACAAGTATTGACAAAGTTATGGTCCGAACAAGACAGTTGTGCATGGGAATTTCTGATGCGAGTTCATTTTTTTGCAGCATTGTTTTGATCAGTCCATATCTCGAGTTATACTTGGAATTTCGTAGTCATTCAAAATGGAGGAGATAGATTTTGAGCCTATCTTTCCAATGACTATTCATGAAGGCTCATTGAACAAGTATTGACAAAGTTATGGTCCGAACAAGTCAGTTGTGCATGGGAAAGCACCGGGGTTAAAGAGGACGTTTGAAGCTGGTTGTGCACGTCCAAATGGCTCCTTATTAAGCTTTGTTATTAGCTCCTAGTTTACATAGCTTTGTTATTAGCTCCTAGTTTACATAGCTTTGTTATTAGCTCCTAGTTTACATAGCTTTGTTATTAGCTCCTAGTTCACATAGATGTAGCTTTGTTTTTGTCACCATGTAGCTTCGTTATTGTCACCCTAACCAGCCGGTTTAAGGGTCTTGTTGTAGGCTATATATAGCCATCTATTTGAATGAATAAGACATCCAATATTGAAATCAAAAACCTGAGTAAAGCTAAGCTTTCTTTTACGTCCTTGTTGCTTACAAGACAAAGTCTAGAGTTAGTCGCGTTACAAGCTCTAAACTCGCTACTTCAATCGCGTTGTTTGATTTAGCACCCGCTTTGTTGAAGTATAGGTCTACTTCACCTAGCATACTATCCTTGGTTACGGTTTATTCATCCTCAAACTAACCTTTTCAATCTGTTTTGGTTACTTTGTTTACATTCCATTTCAGTATACTAATCATTCTTCACATTCTTGTTCAAAGTTCATATCAACTCACATCATTAGTGGTATCAGAGCTACAACTCTTGATTTTTCTTTAAATCAAGACGGTCCAAGGAGTGTCAAAGCCAAGTTATTAGTTGAATTTCTGATTGCGATTGGAATTCAAAGGTTAAACTCGTACGGGTAGTTCGAGGGTTAATCGGTTTTGATTGTTTCGTGGTTCTTGTTGAAGTTCGATTTATTTTCAAAAAAAAAAAAAAAAAAACTGTTCACGAATTAGTACTGTTCACGTAGTACTATTCCAAAAAAAAAAAAACAAAAAAAAGATGGCTGGAATTTTCTCGTTTGAAAACACTTACGAGGAAAGTTTGGTGTTTGATCCAACGTTACCACCTGTTTTTGACGAGTATCATCTTCAACCAAACGGGTTGTGCAAGAAGAAACAAATTCTAATCTTAGTCAAAACAAGCATGGAGAGTAAGGGGATTGAGCTTGTGAAATACTTTGAGAAGCAACAAAAGATACCTGATCCATCCTTGTTCACAACAAGCAAAGTAGAGTTCACAAGCATTCAAAACAACACCTACTTGAAAAGGAGTCGAGCTTGGGGTCAAGCCGTGATACCAACGTTACCCACACTTATGTCTATTTGGAGTAAGGATGTGTTGATCCTAACAAATTTTGTATTTGATCCAGGTGGGATACTTGTTACAAGAATTGAGGACAATTCTTTTTCAAAGAAGGAGAGTATGATGCGAGGTCATTTTGTAGCGTTGTTTTGATCAGTCCATATCTCGAGTTATACTTGGAGTTTTGTAGTCATTCAAAATGGAGGAGATAGATTTCGAGCTTATCTTTCCAATGACTATTCATGAAGGCTCATTGAACAAGTATTGACAAAGGTATGGTCCGAACAAGACAGTTGTGCATGGGAATTTCTGATGCGAGTTCATTTTTTTGCAGCATTGTTTTGATCAGTCCATATCTCGAGTTATACTTGGAATTTCGTAGTCATTCAAAATGGAGGAGATATATTTTGAGCCTATCTTTCCAATGACTATTCATGAAGGCTCATTGAACAAGTATTGACAAAGTTATGGTCCGAACAAGTCAGTTGTGCATGGGAAAGCACCGGGGTTAAAGAGGACGTTTGAAGCTGGTTGTGCACGTCCAAATGGCTCCTTATTAAGCTTTGTTATTAGCTCCTAGTTTACATAGCTTTGTTATTAGCTCCTAGTTTACATAGCTTTGTTATTAGCTCCTAGTTTACATAGCTTTGTTATTAGCTCCTAGTTCACATAGATGTTGCTTTGTTTTTGTCACCATGTAGCTTCGTTATTGTCACCCTAACCAGCCGGTTTAAGGGTCTTGTTGTAGGCTATATATAGCCATCTATTTGAATGAATAAGACATCCAATATTGAAATCAAAAACCTGAGTAAAGCTAAGCTTTCTTTTACGTCCTTGTTGCTTACAAGACAAAGTCTAGAGTTAGTCGCGTTACAAGCTCTAAACTCGCTACTTCAATCGCGTTGTTTGATTTAGCACCCGCTTTGTTGAAGTATAGGTCTACTTCACCTAGCATACTATCCTTGGTTACGGTTTATTCATCCTCAAACTAACCTTTTCAATCTGTTTTGGTTACTTTGTTTACATTCCATTTCAGTATACTAATCATTCTTCACATTCTTGTTCAAAGTTCATATCAACTCACATCATTAGTGGTATCAGAGCTACAACTCTTGATTTTTCTTAAAATCAAGACGGTCCAAGGAGTGTCAAAGCCAAGTTATTAGTTGAATTTCTGATTGCGATTGGAATTCAAAGGTTAAACTCGTACGGGTAGTTCGAGGGTTAATCGGTTTTGATTGTTTCGTGGTTCTTGTTGAAGTTCGATTTATTTTCAAAAAAAAAAAAAAAAAAAAACTGTTCACGAATTAGTACTGTTCACGTAGTACTATTCCAAAAAAAAAAAAAAAAAAAAAAGATGGCTGGAATTTTCTCGTTTGAAAACACTTACGAGGAAAGTTTGGTGTTTGATCCAACGTTACCACCTGTTTTTGACGAGTATCATCTTCAACCAAACGGGTTGTGCAAGAAGAAACAAATTCTGATCTTAGTCAAAACAAGCATGGAGAGTAAGGGGATTGAGCTTGTGAAATACTTTGAGAAGCAACAAAAGATACCTGATCCATCCTTGTTCACAACAAGCAAAGTAGAGTTCACAAGCATTCAAAACAACACCTACTTGAAAAGGAGTCGAGCTTGGGGTCAAGCCGTGATACCAACGTTACCCACACTTATGTCTATTTGGAGTAAGGATGTGTTGATCCTAACAAATTTTGTATTTGATCCAGGTGGGATACTTGTTACAAGAATTGAGGACAATTCTTTTTCAAAGAAGGAGAGTATGATGCGAGGTCATTTTGTAGCGTTGTTTTGATCAGTCCATATCTCGAGTTATACTTGGAGTTTTGTAGTCATTCAAAATGGAGGAGATAGATTTCGAGCTTATCTTTCCAATGACTATTCATGAAGGCTCATTGAACAAGTATTGACAAAGGTATGGTCCGAACAAGACAGTTGTGCATGGGAATTTCTGATGCGAGTTCATTTTTTTGCAGCATTGTTTTGATCAGTCCATATCTCGAGTTATACTTGGAATTTCGTAGTCATTCAAAATGGAGGAGATATAGTTTGAACCTATCTTTCCAATGACTATTCATGAAGGCTCATTGAACAAGTATTGACAAAGTTATGGTCCGAACAAGTCAGTTGTGCATGGGAAAGCACCGGGGTTAAAGAGGACGTTTGAAGCTGGTTGTGCACGTCCAACTGGCTCCTTATTAAGCTTTGTTATTAGCTCCTAGTTTACATAGCTTTGTTATTAGCTCCTAGTTTACATAGCTTTGTTATTAGCTCCTAGTTTACATAGCTTTGTTATTAGCTCCTAGTTCACATAGATGTAGCTTTGTTTTTGTCACCATGTAGCTTCGTTATTGTCACCCTAACCAGCCGGTTTAAGGGTCTTGTTGTAGGCTATATATAGCCATCTATTTGAATGAATAAGACATCCAATATTGAAATCAAAAACCTGAGTAAAGCTAAGCTTTCTTTTACGTCCTTGTTGCTTACAAGACAAAGTCTAGAGTTAGTCGCGTTACAAGCTCTAAACTCGCTACTTCAATCGCGTTGTTTGATTTAGCACCCGCTTTGTTGAAGTATAGGTCTACTTCACCTAGCATACTATCCTTGGTTACGGTTTATTCATCCTCAAACTAACCTTTTCAATCTGTTTTGGTTACTTTGTTTACATTCCATTTCAGTATACTAATCATTCTTCACATTCTTGTTCAAAGTTCATATCAACTCACATCATTAGTGGTATCAGAGCTACAACTCTTGATTTTTCTTAAAATCAAGACGGTCCAAGGAGTGTCAAAGCCAAGTTATTAGTTGAATTTCTGATTGCGATTGGAATTCAAAGGTTAAACTCGTACGGGTAGTTCGAGGGTTAATCGGTTTTGATTGTTTCGTGGTTCTTGTTGAAGTTCGATTTATTTTCAAAAAAAAAAAAAAAAAAAAAAACTGTTCACGAATTAGTACTGTTCACGTAGTACTATTCCAAAAAAAAAAAAAAAAAAAAAAAGATGGCTGGAATTTTCTCGTTTGAAAACACTTACGAGGAAAGTTTGGTGTTTGATCCAACGTTACCACCTGTTTTTGACGAGTATCATCTTCAACCAAACGGGTTGTGCAAGAAGAAACAAATTCTGATCTTAGTCAAAACAAGCATGGAGAGTAAGGGGATTGAGCTTGTGAAATACTTTGAGAAGCAACAAAAGATACCTGATCCATCCTTGTTCACAACAAGCAAAGTAGAGTTCACAAGCATTCAAAACAACACCTACTTGAAAAGGAGTCGAGCTTGGGGTCAAGCCGTGATACCAACGTTACCCACACTTATGTCTATTTGGAGTAAGGATGTGTTGATCCTAACAAATTTTGTATTTGATCCAGGTGGGATACTTGTTACAAGAATTGAGGACAATTCTTTTTCAAAGGAGAGTATGATGCGAGGTCATTTTGTAGCGTTGTTTTGATCAGTCCATATCTCGAGTTATACTTGGAGTTTTGTAGTCATTCAAAATGGAGGAGATAGATTTCGAGCTTATCTTTCCAATGACTATTCATGAAGGCTCATTGAACAAGTATTGACAAAGGTATGGTCCGAACAAGACAGTTGTGCATGGGAATTTCTGATGCGAGTTCATTTTTTTGCAGCATTGTTTTGATCAGTCCATATCTCGAGTTATACTTGGAATTTCGTAGTCATTCAAAATGGAGGAGATATATTTTGAGCCTATCTTTCCAATGAGTATTCATGAAGGCTCATTGAACAAGTATTGACAAAGTTATGGTCCGAACAAGTCAGTTGTGCATGGGAAAGCACCGGGGTTAAAGAGGACATTTGAAGCTGGTTGTGCACGTCCAAATGGCTCCTTATTAAGCTTTGTTATTAGCTCCTAGTTTACATAGCTTTGTTATTAGCTCCTAGTTTACATAGCTTTGTTATTAGCTCCTAGTTTACATAGCTTTGTTATTAGCTCCTAGTTCACATAGATGTAGCTTTGTTTTTGTCACCATGTAGCTTCGTTATTGTCACCCTAACCAGCCGGTTTAAGGGTCTTGTTGTAGGCTATATATAGCCATCTATTTGAATGAATAAGACATCCAATATTGAAATCAAAAACCTGAGTAAAGCTAAGCTTTCTTTTACGTCCTTGTTGCTTACAAGACAAAGTCTAGAGTTAGTCGCGTTACAAGCTCTAAACTCGCTACTTCAATCGCGTTGTTTGATTTAGCACCCGCTTTGTTGAAGTATAGGTCTACTTCACCTAGCATACTATCCTTGGTTACGGTTTATTCATCCTCAAACTAACCTTTTCAATCTGTTTTGGTTACTTTGTTTACATTCCATTTCAGTATACTAATCATTCTTCACATTCTTGTTCAAAGTTCATATCAACTCACATCATTAGTGGTATCAGAGCTACAACTCTTGATTTTTCTTAAAATCAAGACGGTCCAAGGAGTGTCAAAGCCAAGTTATTAGTTGAATTTCTGATTGCGATTGGAATTCAAAGGTTAAACTCGTACGGGTAGTTCGAGGGTTAATCGGTTTTGATTGTTTCGTGGTTCTTGTTGAAGTTCGATTTATTTTCAAAAAAAAAAAAAAAAAAAAACTGTTCACGAATTAGTACTGTTCACGTAGTACTATTCCAAAAAAAAAAAAAAAAAAAAGATGGCTGGAATTTTCTCGTTTGAAAACACTTACGAGGAAAGTTTGGTGTTTGATCCAACGTTACCACCTGTTTTTGACGAGTATCATCTTCAACCAAACGGGTTGTGCAAGAAGAAACAAATTCTGATCTTAGTCAAAACAAGCATGGAGAGTAAGGGGATTGAGCTTGTGAAATACTTTGAGAAGCAACAAAAGATACCTGATCCATCCTTGTTCACAACAAGCAAAGTAGAGTTCACAAGCATTCAAAACAACACCTACTTGAAAAGGAGTCGAGCTTGGGGTCAAGCCGTGATACCAACGTTACCCACACTTATGTCTATTTGGAGTAAGGATGTGTTGATCCTAACAAATTTTGTATTTGATCCAGGTGGGATACTTGTTACAAGAATTGAGGACAATTCTTTTTCAAAGAAGGAGAGTATGATGCGAGGTCATTTTGTAGCGTTGTTTTGATCAGTCCATATCTCGAGTTATACTTGGAGTTTTGTAGTCATTCAAAATGGAGGAGATAGATTTCGAGCTTATCTTTCCAATGACTATTCATGAAGACTCATTGAACAAGTATTGACAAAGGTATGGTCCGAACAAGACAGTTGTGCATGGGAATTTCTGATGCGAGTTCATTTTTTTGCAGCATTGTTTTGATCAGTCCATATCTCGAGTTATACTTGGAATTTCGTAGTCATTCAAAATGGAGGAGATATATTTTGAGCCTATCTTTCCAATGACTATTCATAAAGGCTCATTGAACAAGTATTGACAAAGTTATGGTCCGAACAAGTCAGTTGTGCATGGGAAAGCACCGGGGTTAAAGAGGACGTTTGAAGCTGGTTGTGCACGTCCAAATGGCTCCTTATTAAGCTTTGTTATTAGCTCCTAGTTTACATAGCTTTGTTATTAGCTCCTAGTTTACATAGCTTTGTTATTAGCTCCTAGTTTACATAGCTTTGTTATTAGCTCCTAGTTCACATAGATGTAGCTTTGTTTTTGTCACCATGTAGCTTCGTTATTGTCACCCTAACCAGCCGGTTTAAGGGTCTTGTTGTAGGCTATATATAGCCATCTATTTGAATGAATAAGACATCCAATATTGAAATCAAAAACCTGAGTAAAGCTAAGCTTTCTTTTACGTCCTTGTTGCTTACAAGACAAAGTCTAGAGTTAGTCGCGTTACAAGCTCTAAACTCGCTACTTCAATCGCGTTGTTTGATTTAGCACCCGCTTTGTTGAAGTATAGGTCTACTTCACCTAGCATACTATCCTTGGTTACGGTTTATTCATCCTCAAACTAACCTTTTCAATCTGTTTTGGTTACTTTGTTTACATTCCATTTCAGTATACTAATCATTCTTCACATTCTTGTTCAAAGTTCATATCAACTCACATCATTAGTGGTATCAGAGCTACAACTCTTGATTTTTCTTAAAATCAAGACGGTCCAAGGAGTGTCAAAGCCAAGTTATTAGTTGAATTTCTGATTGCGATTGGAATTCAAAGGTTAAACTCGTACGGGTAGTTCGAGGGTTAATCGGTTTTGATTGTTTCGTGGTTCTTGTTGAAGTTCGATTTATTTTCAAAAAAAAAAAAAAAAAAAAAAAAACTGTTCACGAATTAGTACTGTTCACGTAGTACTATTCCAAAAAAAAAAAAAAAAAAAAAAGATGGCTGGAATTTTCTCGTTTGAAAACACTTACGAGGAAAGTTTGGTGTTTGATCCAACGTTACCACCTGTTTTTGACGAGTATCATCTTCAACCAAACGGGTTGTGCAAGAAGAAACAAATTCTGATCTTAGTCAAAACAAGCATGGAGAGTAAGGGGATTGAGCTTGTGAAATACTTTGAGAAGCAACAAAAGATACCTGATCCATCCTTGTTCACAACAAGCAAAGTAGAGTTCACAAGCATTCAAAACAACACCTACTTGAAAAGGAGTCGAGCTTGGGGTCAAGCCGTGATACCAACGTTACCCACACTTATGTCTATTTGGAGTAAGGATGTGTTGATCCTAACAAATTTTGTATTTGATCCAGGTGGGATACTTGTTACAAGAATTGAGGACAATTCTTTTTCAAAGAAGGAGAGTATGATGCGAGGTCATTTTGTAGCGTTGTTTTGATCAGTCCATATCTCGAGTTATACTTGGGGTTTTGTAGTCATTCAAAATGGAGGAGATAGATTTCGAGCTTATCTTTCCAATGACTATTCATGAAGGCTCATTGAACAAGTATTGACAAAGGTATGGTCCGAACAAGACAGTTGTGCATGGGAATTTCTGATGCGAGTTCATTTTTTTGCAGCATTGTTTTGATCAGTCCATATCTCGAGTTATACTTGGAATTTCGTAGTCATTCAAAATGGAGGAGATATATTTTGAGCCTATCTTTCCAATGACTATTCATGAAGGCTCATTGAACAAGTATGGACAAAGTTATGGTCCGAACAAGTCAGTTGTGCATGGGAAAGCACCGGGGTTAAAGAGGACGTTTGAAGCTGGTTGTGCACGTCCAAATGGCTCCTTATTAAGCTTTGTTATTAGCTCCTAGTTTACATAGCTTTGTTATTAGCTCCTAGTTTACATAGCTTTGTTATTAGCTCCTAGTTTACATAGCTTTGTTATTAGCTCCTAGTTCACATAGATGTAGCTTTGTTTTTGTCACCATGTAGCTTCGTTATTGTCACCCTAACCAGCCGGTTTAAGGGTCTTGTTGTAGGCTATATATAGCCATCTATTTGAATGAATAAGACATCCAATATTGAAATCAAAAACCTGAGTAAAGCTAAGCTTTCTTTTACGTCCTTGTTGCTTACAAGACAAAGTCTAGAGTTAGTCGCGTTACAAGCTCTAAACTCGCTACTTCAATCGCGTTGTTTGATTTAGCACCCGCTTTGTTGAAGTATAGGTCTACTTCACCTAGCATACTATCCTTGGTTACGGTTTATTCATCCTCAAACTAACCTTTTCAATCTGTTTTGGTTACTTTGTTTACATTCCATTTCAGTATACTAATCATTCTTCACATTCTTGTTCAAAGTTCATATCAACTCACATCATTAGTGGTATCAGAGCTACAACTCTTGATTTTTCTTAAAATCAAGACGGTCCAAGGAGTGTCAAAGCCAAGTTATTAGTTGAATTTCTGATTGCGATTGGAATTCAAAGGTTAAACTCGTACGAGTAGTTCGAGGGTTAATCGGTTTTGATTGTTTCGTGGTTCTTGTTGAAGTTCGATTTATTTTCAAAAAAAAAAAAAAAAAAAAAAAAAACTGTTCACGAATTAGTACTGTTCACGTAGTACTATTCCAAAAAAAAAAAAAAAAACAAAAAAAAGATGGCTGGAATTTTCTCGTTTGAAAACACTTACGAGGAAAGTTTGGTGTTTGATCCAACGTTACCACCTGTTTTTGACGAGTATCATCTTCAACCAAACGGGTTGTGCAAGAAGAAACAAATTCTAATCTTAGTCAAAACAAGCATGGAGAGTAAGGGGATTGAGCTTGTGAAATACTTTGAGAAGCAACAAAAGATACCTGATCCATCCTTGTTCACAACAAGCAAAGTAGAGTTCACAAGCATTCAAAACAACACCTACTTGAAAAGGAGTCGAGCTTGGGGTCAAGCCGTGATACCAACGTTACCCACACTTATGTCTATTTGGAGTAAGGATGTGTTGATCCTAACAAATTTTGTATTTGATCCAGGTGGGATACTTGTTACAAGAATTGAGGACAATTCTTTTTCAAAGAAGGAGAGTATGATGCGAGGTCATTTTGTAGCGTTGTTTTGATCAGTCCATATCTCGAGTTATACTTGGAGTTTTGTAGTCATTCAAAATGGAGGAGATAGATTTCGAGCTTATCTTTCCAATGACTATTCATGAAGGCTCATTGAACAAGTATTGACAAAGTTATGGTCCGAACAAGACAGTTGTGCATGGGAATTTCTGATGCGAGTTCATTTTTTTGCAGCATTGTTTTGATCAGTCCATATCTCGAGTTATACTTGGAATTTCGTAGCCATTCAAAATGGAGGAGATAGATTTTGAGCCTATCTTTCCAATGACTATTCATGAAGGCTCATTGAACAAGTATTGACAAAGTTATGGTCCGAACAAGTCAGTTGTGCATGGGAAAGCACCGGGGTTAAAGAGGACGTTTGAAGCTGGTTGTGCACGTCCAAATGGCTCCTTATTAAGCTTTGTTATTAGCTCCTAGTTTACATAGCTTTGTTATTAGCTCCTAGTTTACATAGCTTTGTTATTAGCTCCTAGTTTACATAGCTTTGTTATTAGCTCCTAGTTCACATAGATGTAGCTTTGTTTTTGTCACCATGTAGCTTCGTTATTGTCACCCTAACCAGCCGGTTTAAGGGTCTTGTTGTAGGCTATATATAGCCATCTATTTGAATGAATAAGACATCCAATATTGAAATCAAAAACCTGAGTAAAGCTAAGCTTTCTTTTACGTCCTTGTTGCTTACAAGACAAAGTCTAGAGTTAGTCGCGTTACAAGCTCTAAACTCGCTACTTCAATCGCGTTGTTTGATTTAGCACCCGCTTTGTTGAAGTATAGGTCTACTTCACCTAGCATACTATCCTTGGTTACGGTTTATTCATCCTCAAACTAACCTTTTCAATCTGTTTTGGTTACTTTGTTTACATTCCATTTCAGTATACTAATCATTCTTCACATTCTTGTTCAAAGTTCATATCAACTCACATCATTAGTGGTATCAGAGCTACAACTCTTGATTTTTCTTAAAATCAAGACGGTCCAAGGAGTGTCAAAGCCAAGTTATTAGTTGAATTTCTGATTGCGATTGGAATTCAAAGGTTAAACTCGTACGGGTAGTTCGAGGGTTAATCGGTTTTGATTGTTTCGTGGTTCTTGTTGAAGTTCGATTTATTTTCAAAAAAAAAAAAAAAAAAAAAAAACTGTTCACGAATTAGTACTGTTCACGTAGTACTATTCCAAAAAAAAAAAAAAAAAAAAAAGATGGCTGGAATTTTCTCGTTTGAAAACACTTACGAGGAAAGTTTGGTGTTTGATCCAACGTTACCACCTGTTTTTGACGAGTATCATCTTCAACCAAACGGGTTGTGCAAGAAGAAACAAATTCTGATCTTAGTCAAAACAAGCATGGAGAGTAAGGGGATTGAGCTTGTGAAATACTTTGAGAAGCAACAAAAGATACCTGATCCATCCTTGTTCACAACAAGCAAAGTAGAGTTCACAAGCATTCAAAACAACACCTACTTGAAAAGGAGTCGAGCTTGGGGTCAAGCCGTGATACCAACGTTACCCACACTTATGTCTATTTGGAGTAAGGATGTGTTGATCCTAACAAATTTTGTATTTGATCCAGGTGGGATACTTGTTACAAGAATTGAGGACAATTCTTTTTCAAAGAAGGAGAGTATGATGCGAGGTCATTTTGTAGCGTTGTTTTGATCAGTCCATATCTCGAGTTATACTTGGAGTTTTGTAGTCATTCAAAATGGAGGAGATAGATTTCGAGCTTATCTTTCCAATGACTATTCATGAAGGCTCATTGAACAAGTATTGACAAAGGTATGGTCCGAACAAGACAGTTGTGCATGGGAATTTCTGATGCGAGTTCATTTTTTTGCAGCATTGTTTTGATCAGTCCATATCTCGAGTTATACTTGGAATTTCGTAGTCATTCAAAATGGAGGAGATATATTTTGAGCCTATCTTTCCAATGACTATTCATGAAGGCTCATTGAACAAGTATTGACAAAGTTATGGTCCGAACAAGTCAGTTGTGCATGGGAAAGCACCGGGGTTAAAGAGGACGTTTGAAGCTGGTTGTGCACGTCCAACTGGCTCCTTATTAAGCTTTGTTATTAGCTCCTAGTTTACATAGCTTTGTTATTAGCTCCTAGTTTACATAGCTTTGTTATTAGCTCCTAGTTTACATAGCTTTGTTATTAGCTCCTAGTTCACATAGATGTAGCTTTGTTTTTGTCACCATGTAGCTTCGTTATTGTCACCCTAACCAGCCGGTTTAAGGGTCTTGTTGTAGGCTATATATAGCCATCTATTTGAATGAATAAGACATCCAATATTGAAATCAAAAACCTGAGTAAAGCTAAGCTTTCTTTTACGTCCTTGTTGCTTACAAGACAAAGTCTAGAGTTAGTCGCGTTACAAGCTCTAAACTCGCTACTTCAATCGCGTTGTTTGATTTAGCACCCGCTTTGTTGAAGTATAGGTCTACTTCACCTAGCATACTATCCTTGGTTACGGTTTATTCATCCTCAAACTAACCTTTTCAATCTGTTTTGGTTACTTTGTTTACATTCCATTTCAGTATACTAATCATTCTTCACATTCTTGTTCAAAGTTCATATCAACTCACATCATTAGTGGTATCAGAGCTACAACTCTTGATTTTTCTTAAAATCAAGACGGTCCAAGGAGTGTCAAAGCCAAGTTATTAGTTGAATTTCTGATTGCGATTGGAATTCAAAGGTTAAACTCGTACGGGTAGTTCGAGGGTTAATCGGTTTTGATTGTTTCGTGGTTCTTGTTGAAGTTCGATTTATTTTCAAAAAAAAAAAAAAAAAAAAAACTGTTCACGAATTAGTACTGTTCACGTAGTACTATTCCAAAAAAAAAAAAAAAAAAAAGATGGCTGGAATTTTCTCGTTTGAAAACACTTACGAGGAAAGTTTGGTGTTTGATCCAACGTTACCACCTGTTTTTGACGAGTATCATCTTCAACCAAACGGGTTGTGCAAGAAGAAACAAATTCTGATCTTAGTCAAAACAAGCATGGAGAGTAAGGGGATTGAGCTTGTGAAATACTTTGAGAAGCAACAAAAGATACCTGATCCATCCTTGTTCACAACAAGCAAAGTAGAGTTCACAAGCATTCAAAACAACACCTACTTGAAAAGGAGTCGAGCTTGGGGTCAAGCCGTGATACCAACGTTACCCACACTTATGTCTATTTGGAGTAAGGATGTGTTGATCCTAACAAATTTTGTATTTGATCCAGGTGGGATACTTGTTACAAGAATTGAGGACAATTCTTTTTCAAAGAAGGAGAGTATGATGCGAGGTCATTTTGTAGCGTTGTTTTGATCAGTCCATATCTCGAGTTATACTTGGAGTTTTGTAGTCATTCAAAATGGAGGAGATAGATTTCGAGCTTATCTTTCCAATGACTATTCATGAAGGCTCATTGAACAAGTATTGACAAAGGTATGGTCCGAACAAGACAGTTGTGCATGGGAATTTCTGATGCGAGTTCATTTTTTTGCAGCATTGTTTTGATCAGTCCATATCTCGAGTTATACTTGGAATTTCGTAGTCATTCAAAATGGAGGAGATATATTTTGAGCCTATCTTTCCAATGACTATTCATGAAGGCTCATTGAACAAGTATTGACAAAGTTATGGTCCGAACAAGTCAGTTGTGCATGGGAAAGCACCGGGGTTAAAGAGGACGTTTGAAGCTGGTTGTGCACGTCCAAATGGCTCCTTATTAAGCTTTGTTATTAGCTCCTAGTTTACATAGCTTTGTTATTAGCTCCTAGTTTACATAGCTTTGTTATTAGCTCCTAGTTTACATAGCTTTGTTATTAGCTCCTAGTTCACATAGATGTAGCTTTGTTTTTGTCACCATGTAGCTTCGTTATTGTCACCCTAACCAGCCGGTTTAAGGGTCTTGTTGTAGGCTATATATAGCCATCTATTTGAATGAATAAGACATCCAATATTGAAATCAAAAACCTGAGTAAAGCTAAGCTTTCTTTTACGTCCTTGTTGCTTACAAGACAAAGTCTAGAGTTAGTCGCGTTACAAGCTCTAAACTCGCTACTTCAATCGCGTTGTTTGATTTAGCACCCGCTTTGTTGAAGTATAGGTCTACTTCACCTAGCATACTATCCTTGGTTACGGTTTATTCATCCTCAAACTAACCTTTTCAATCTGTTTTGGTTACTTTGTTTACATTCCATTTCAGTATACTAATCATTCTTCACATTCTTGTTCAAAGTTCATATCAACTCACATCATTAGTGGTATCAGAGCTACAACTCTTGATTTTTCTTAAAATCAAGACGGTCCAAGGAGTGTCAAAGCCAAGTTATTAGTTGAATTTCTGATTGCGATTGGAATTCAAAGGTTAAACTCGTACGGGTAGTTCGAGGGTTAATCGGTTTTGATTGTTTCGTGGTTCTTGTTGAAGTTCGATTTATTTTCAAAAAAAAAAAAAAAAAAAAAAAACTGTTCACGAATTAGTACTGTTCACGTAGTACTATTCCAAAAAAAAAAAAAAAAAAAAGATGGCTGGAATTTTCTCGTTTGAAAACACTTACGAGGAAAGTTTGGTGTTTGATCCAACGTTACCACCTGTTTTTGACGAGTATCATCTTCAACCAAACGGGTTGTGCAAGAAGAAACAAATTCTGATCTTAGTCAAAACAAGCATGGAGAGTAAGGGGATTGAGCTTGTGAAATACTTTGAGAAGCAACAAAAGATACCTGATCCATCCTTGTTCACAACAAGCAAAGTAGAGTTCACAAGCATTCAAAACAACACCTACTTGAAAAGGAGTCGAGCTTGGGGTCAAGCCGTGATACCAACGTTACCCACACTTATGTCTATTTGGAGTAAGGATGTGTTGATCCTAACAAATTTTGTATTTGATCCAGGTGGGATACTTGTTACAAGAATTGAGGACAATTCTTTTTCAAAGAAGGAGAGTATGATGCGAGGTCATTTTGTAGCGTTGTTTTGATCAGTCCATATCTCGAGTTATACTTGGAGTTTTGTAGTCATTAAAAATGGAGGAGATAGATTTCGAGCTTATCTTTCCAATGACTATTCATGAAGACTCATTGAACAAGTATTGACAAAGGTATGGTCCGAACAAGACAGTTGTGCATGGGAATTTCTGATGCGAGTTCATTTTTTTGCAGCATTGTTTTGATCAGTCCATATCTCGAGTTATACTTGGAATTTCGTAGTCATTCAAAATGGAGGAGATATATTTTGAGCCTATCTTTCCAATGACTATTCATAAAGGCTCATTGAACAAGTATTGACAAAGTTATGGTCCGAACAAGTCAGTTGTGCATGGGAAAGCACCGGGGTTAAAGAGGACGTTTGAAGCTGGTTGTGCACGTCCAAATGGCTCCTTATTAAGCTTTGTTATTAGCTCCTAGTTTACATAGCTTTGTTATTAGCTCCTAGTTTACATAGCTTTGTTATTAGCTCCTAGTTTACATAGCTTTGTTATTAGCTCCTAGTTCACATAGATGTAGCTTTGTTTTTGTCACCATGTAGCTTCGTTATTGTCACCCTAACCAGCCGGTTTAAGGGTCTTGTTGTAGGCTATATATAGCCATCTATTTGAATGAATAAGACATCCAATATTGAAATCAAAAACCTGAGTAAAGCTAAGCTTTCTTTTACGTCCTTGTTGCTTACAAGACAAAGTCTAGAGTTAGTCGCGTTACAAGCTCTAAACTCGCTACTTCAATCGCGTTGTTTGATTTAGCACCCGCTTTGTTGAAGTATAGGTCTACTTCACCTAGCATACTATCCTTGGTTACGGTTTATTCATCCTCAAACTAACCTTTTCAATCTGTTTTGGTTACTTTGTTTACATTCCATTTCAGTATACTAATCATTCTTCACATTCTTGTTCAAAGTTCATATCAACTCACATCATTAGTGGTATCAGAGCTACAACTCTTGATTTTTCTTAAAATCAAGACGGTCCAAGGAGTGTCAAAGCCAAGTTATTAGTTGAATTTCTGATTGCGATTGGAATTCAAAGGTTAAACTCGTACGGGTAGTTCGAGGGTTAATCGGTTTTGATTGTTTCGTGGTTCTTGTTGAAGTTCGATTTATTTTCAAAAAAAAAAAAAAAAAAAAAAAAACTGTTCACGAATTAGTACTGTTCACGTAGTACTATTCCAAAAAAAAAAAAAAAAAAAAAAGATGGCTGGAATTTTCTCGTTTGAAAACACTTACGAGGAAAGTTTGGTGTTTGATCCAACGTTACCACCTGTTTTTGACGAGTATCATCTTCAACCAAACGGGTTGTGCAAGAAGAAACAAATTCTGATCTTAGTCAAAACAAGCATGGAGAGTAAGGGGATTGAGCTTGTGAAATACTTTGAGAAGCAACAAAAGATACCTGATCCATCCTTGTTCACAACAAGCAAAGTAGAGTTCACAAGCATTCAAAACAACACCTACTTGAAAAGGAGTCGAGCTTGGGGTCAAGCCGTGATACCAACGTTACCCACACTTATGTCTATTTGGAGTAAGGATGTGTTGATCCTAACAAATTTTGTATTTGATCCAGGTGGGATACTTGTTACAAGAATTGAGGACAATTCTTTTTCAAAGAAGGAGAGTATGATGCGAGGTCATTTTGTAGCGTTGTTTTGATCAGTCCATATCTCGAGTTATACTTGGAGTTTTGTAGTCATTCAAAATGGAGGAGATAGATTTCGAGCTTATCTTTCCAATGACTATTCATGAAGGCTCATTGAACAAGTATTGACAAAGGTATGGTCCGAACAAGACAGTTGTGCATGGGAATTTCTGATGCGAGTTCATTTTTTTGCAGCATTGTTTTGATCAGTCCATATCTCGAGTTATACTTGGAATTTCGTAGTCATTCAAAATGGAGGAGATATATTTTGAGCCTATCTTTCCAATGACTATTCATGAAGGCTCATTGAACAAGTATTGACAAAGTTATGGTCCGAACAAGTCAGTTGTGCATGGGAAAGCACCGGGGTTAAAGAGGACGTTTGAAGCTGGTTGTGCACGTCCAAATGGCTCCTTATTAAGCTTTGTTATTAGCTCCTAGTTTACATAGCTTTGTTATTAGCTCCTAGTTTACATAGCTTTGTTATTAGCTCCTAGTTTACATAGCTTTGTTATTAGCTCCTAGTTCACATAGATGTAGCTTTGTTTTTGTCACCATGTAGCTTCGTTATTGTCACCCTAACCAGCCGGTTTAAGGGTCTTGTTGTAGGCTATATATAGCCATCTATTTGAATGAATAAGACATCCAATATTGAAATCAAAAACCTGAGTAAAGCTAAGCTTTCTTTTACGTCCTTGTTGCTTACAAGACAAAGTCTAGAGTTAGTCGCGTTACAAGCTCTAAACTCGCTACTTCAATCGCGTTGTTTGATTTAGCACCCGCTTTGTTGAAGTATAGGTCTACTTCACCTAGCATACTATCCTTGGTTACGGTTTATTCATCCTCAAACTAACCTTTTCAATCTGTTTTGGTTACTTTGTTTACATTCCATTTCAGTATACTAATCATTCTTCACATTCTTGTTCAAAGTTCATATCAACTCACATCATTAGTGGTATCAGAGCTACAACTCTTGATTTTTCTTAAAATCAAGACGGTCCAAGGAGTGTCAAAGCCAAGTTATTAGTTGAATTTCTGATTGCGATTGGAATTCAAAGGTTAAACTCGTACGGGTAGTTCGAGGGTTAATCGGTTTTGATTGTTTCGTGGTTCTTGTTGAAGTTCGATTTATTTTCAAAAAAAAAAAAAAAAAAAGATGGCTGGAATTTTCTCGTTTGAAAACACTTACGAGGAAAGTTTGGTGTTTGATCCAACGTTACCACCTGTTTTTGACGAGTATCATCTTCAACCAAACGGGTTGTGCAAGAAGAAACAAATTCTGATCTTAGTCAAAACAAGCATGGAGAGTAAGGGGATTGAGCTTGTGAAATACTTTGAGAAGCAACAAAAGATATCTGATCCATCCTTGTTCACAACAAGCAAAGTAGAGTTCACAAGCATTCAAAACAACACCTACTTGAAAAGGAGTCGAGCTTGGGGTCAAGCCGTGATACCAACGTTACCCACACTTATGTCTATTTGGAGTAAGGATGTGTTGATCCTAACAAATTTTGTATTTGATCCAGGTGGGATACTTGTTACAAGAATTGAGGACAATTCTTTTTCAAAGAAGGAGAGTATGATGCGAGGTCATTTTGTAGCGTTGTTTTGATCAGTCCATATCTCGAGTTATACTTGGAGTTTTGTAGTCATTCAAAATGGAGGAGATAGATTTCGAGCTTATCTTTCCAATGACTATTCATGAAGGCTCATTGAACAAGTATTGACAAAGTTATGGTCCGAACAAGACAGTTGTGCATGGGAATTTCTGATGCGAGTTCATTTTTTTGCAGCATTGTTTTGATCAGTCCATATCTCGAGTTATACTTGGAACTTCGTAGTCATTCAAAATGGAGGAGATAGATTTTGAGCCTATCTTTCCAATGACTATTCATGAAGGCTCATTGAACAAGTATTGACAAAGTTATGGTCCGAACAAGTCAGTTGTGCATGGGAAAGCACCGGGGTTAAAGAGGACGTTTGAAGCTGGTTGTGCACGTCCAAATGGCTCCTTATTAAGCTTTGTTATTAGCTCCTAGTTTACATAGCTTTGTTATTAGCTCCTAGTTTACATAGCTTTGTTATTAGCTCCTAGTTTACATAGCTTTGTTATTAGCTTCTAGTTCACATAGATGTAGCTTTGTTTTTGTCACCATGTAGCTTCGTTATTGTCACCCTAACCAGCCGGTTTAAGGGTCTTGTTGTAGGCTATATATAGCCATCTATTTGAATGAATAAGACATCCAATATTGAAATCAAAAACCTGAGTAAAGCTAAGCTTTCTTTTACGTCCTTGTTGCTTACAAGACAAAGTCTAGAGTTAGTCGCGTTACAAGCTCTAAACTCGCTACTTCAATCGCGTTGTTTGATTTAGCACCCGCTTTGTTGAAGTATAGGTCTACTTCACCTAGCATACTATCCTTGGTTACGGTTTATTCATCCTCAAACTAACCTTTTCAATCTGTTTTGGTTACATTGTTTACATTCCATTTCAGTATACTAATCATTCTTCACATTCTTGTTCAAAGTTCATATCAACTCACATCATTAGTGGTATCAGAGCTACAACTCTTGATTTTTCTTAAAATCAAGACGGTCCAAGGAGTGTCAAAGCCAAGTTATTAGTTGAATTTCTGATTGCGATTGGAATTCAAAGGTTAAACTCGTACGGGTAGTTCGAGGGTTAATCGGTTTTGATTGTTTCGTGGTTCTTGTTGAAGTTCGATTTATTTTCAAAAAAAAAAAAAAAAAAAAAAAAAACTGTTCACGAATTAGTACTGTTCACGTAGTACTATTCCAAAAAAAAAAAAAAAAAAAAAAAGATGGCTGGAATTTTCTCGTTTGAAAACACTTACGAGGAAAGTTTGGTGTTTGATCCAACGTTACCACCTGTTTTTGACGAGTATCATCTTCAACTAAACGGGTTGTGCAAGAAGAAACAAATTCTGATCTTAGTCAAAACAAGCATGGAGAGTAAGGGGATTGAGCTTGTGAAATACTTTGAGAAGCAACAAAAGATACCTGATCCATCCTTGTTCACAACAAGCAAAGTAGAGTTCACAAGCATTCAAAACAACACCTACTTGAAAAGGAGTCGAGCTTGGGGTCAAGCCGTGATACCAACGTTACCCACACTTATGTCTATTTGGAGTAAGGATGTGTTGATCCTAACAAATTTTGTATTTGATCCAGGTGGGATACTTGTTACAAGAATTGAGGACAATTCTTTTTCAAAGAAGGAGAGTATGATGCGAGGTCATTTTGTAGCGTTGTTTTGATCAGTCCATATCTCGAGTTATACTTGGAGTTTTGTAGTCATTCAAAATGGAGGAGATAGATTTCGAGCTTATCTTTCCAATGACTATTCATGAAGGCTCATTGAACAAGTATTGACAAAGTTATGGTCCGAACAAGACAGTTGTGCATGGGAATTTCTGATGCGAGTTCATTTTTTTGCAGCATTGTTTTGATCAGTCCATATCTCGAGTTATACTTGGAATTTCGTAGTCATTCAAAATGGAGGAGATAGATTTTGAGCCTATCTTTCCAATGACTATTCATGAAGGCTCATTGAACAAGTATTGACAAAGTTATGGTCCGAACAAGTCAGTTGTGCATGGGAAAGCACCAGGGTTAAAGAGGACGTTTGAAGCTGGTTGTGCACGTCCAAATGGCTCCTTATTAAGCTTTGTTATTAGCTCCTAGTTTACATAGCTTTGTTATTAGCTCCTAGTTTACATAGCTTTGTTATTAGCTCCTAGTTCACATAGATGTAGCTTTGTTTTTGTCACCATGTAGCTTCGTTATTGTCACCCTAACCAGCCGGTTTAAGGGTCTTGTTGTAGGCTATATATAGCCATCTATTTGAATGAATAAGACATCCAATATTGAAATCAAAAACCTGAGTAAAGCTAAGCTTTCTTTTACGTCCTTGTTGCTTACAAGACAAAGTCTAGAGTTAGTCGCGTTACAAGCTCTAAACTCGCTACTTCAATCGCGTTGTTTGATTTAGCACCCGCTTTGTTGAAGTATAGGTCTACTTCACCTAGCATACTATCCTTGGTTACGGTTTATTCATCCTCAAACTAACCTTTTCAATCTGTTTTGGTTACTTTGTTTACATTCCATTTCAGTATACTAATCATTCTTCACATTCTTGTTCAAAGTTCATATCAACTCACATCATTAGTGGTATCAGAGCTACAACTCTTGATTTTTCTTAAAATCAAGACGGTCCAAGGAGTGTCAAAGCCAAGTTATTAGTTGAATTTCTGATTGCGATTGGAATTCAAAGGTTAAACTCGTACGGGTAGTTCGAGGGTTAATCGGTTTTGATTGTTTCGTGGTTCTTGTTGAAGTTCGATTTATTTTCAAAAAAAAAAAAAAAAAAAAAAACTGTTCACGAATTAGTACTGTTCACGTAGTACTATTCCAAAAAAAAAAAAACAAAAAAAAGATGGCTGGAATTTTCTCGTTTGAAAACACTTACGAGGAAAGTTTGGTGTTTGATCCAACGTTACCACCTGTTTTTGACGAGTATCATCTTCAACCAAACGGGTTGTGCAAGAAGAAACAAATTCTGATCTTAGTCAAAACAAGCATGGAGAGTAAGGGGATTGAGCTTGTGAAATACTTTGAGAAGCAACAAAAGATACCTGATCCATCCTTGTTCACAACAAGCAAAGTAGAGTTCACAAGCATTCAAAACAACACCTACTTGAAAAGGAGTCGAGCTTGGGGTCAAGCCGTGATACCAACGTTACCCACACTTATGTCTATTTGGAGTAAGGATGTGTTGATCCTAACAAATTTTGTATTTGATCCAGGTGGGATACTTGTTACAAGAATTGAGGACAATTCTTTTTCAAAGAAGGAGAGTATGATGCGAGGTCATTTTGTAGCGTTGTTTTGATCAGTCCATATCTCGAGTTATACTTGGAGTTTTGTAGTCATTCAAAATGGAGGAGATAGATTTCGAGCTTATCTTTCCAATGACTATTCATGAAGGCTCATTGAACAAGTATTGACAAAGTTATGGTCCGAACAAGACAGTTGTGCATGGGAATTTCTGATGCGAGTTCATTTTTTTGCAGCATTGTTTTGATCAGTCCATATCTCGAGTTATACTTGGAATTTCGTAGTCATTCAAAATGGAGGAGATAGATTTTGAGCCTATCTTTCCAATGACTATTCATGAAGGCTCATTGAACAAGTATTGACAAAGTTATGGTCCGAACAAGTCAGTTGTGCATGGGAAAGCACCGGGGTTAAAGAGGACGTTTGAAGCTGGTTGTGCACGTCCAAATGGCTCCTTATTAAGCTTTGTTATTAGCTCCTAGTTTACATAGCTTTGTTATTAGCTCCTAGTTTACATAGCTTTGTTATTAGCTCCTAGTTCACATAGATGTAGCTTTGTTTTTGTCACCATGTAGCTTCGTTATTGTCACCCTAACCAGCCGGTTTAAGGGTCTTGTTGTAGGCTATATATAGCCATCTATTTGAATGAATAAGACATCCAATATTGAAATCAAAAACCTGAGTAAAGCTAAGCTTTCTTTTACGTCCTTGTTGCTTACAAGACAAAGTCTAGAGTAAGCTTTGTTATTAGCTCCTAGTTTACATAGCTTTGTTATTAGCTCCTAGTTTACATAGCTTTGTTATTAGCTCCTAGTTCACATAGATGTAGCTTTGTTTTTGTCACTATGTAGCTTCGTTATTGTCACCCTAACCAGCCGGTTTAAGGGTCTTGTTGTAGGCTATATATAGCCATCTATTTGAATGAATAAGACATCCAATATTGAAATCAGAAACCTGAGTAAAGCTAAGCTTTCTTTTACGTCCTTGTTGCTTACAAGACAAAGTCTAGAGTTAGTCGCGTTACAAGCTCTAAACTCGCTACTTCAATCGCGTTGTTTGATTTAGCACCCGCTTTGTTGAAGTATAGGTCTACTTCACCTAGCATACTATCCTTGGTTACGGTTTATTCATCCTCAAACTAACCTTTTCAATCTGTTTTGGTTACTTTGTTTACATTCCATTTCAGTATACTAATCATTCTTCACATTCTTGTTCAAAGTTCATATCAACTCACATCATTAGTGGTATCAGAGCTACAACTCTTGATTTTTCTTAAAATCAAGACGGTCCAAGGAGTGTCAAAGCCAAGTTATTAGTTGAATTTCTGATTGCGATTGGAATTCAAAGGTTAAACTCGTACGGGTAGTTCGAGGGTTAATCGGTTTTGATTGTTTCGTGGTTCTTGTTGAAGTTCGATTTATTTTCAAAAAAAAAAAAAAAAAAAGATGGCTGGAATTTTCTCGTTTGAAAACACTTACGAGGAAAGTTTGGTGTTTGATCCAACGTTACCACCTGTTTTTGACGAGTATCATCTTCAACCAAACGGGTTGTGCAAGAAGAAACAAATTCTAATCTTAGTCAAAACAAGCATGGAGAGTAAGGGGATTGAGCTTGTGAAATACTTTGAGAAGCAACAAAAGATACCTGATCCATCCTTGTTCACAACAAGCAAAGTAGAGTTCACAAGCATTCAAAACAACACCTACTTGAAAAGGAGTCGAGCTTGGGGTCAAGCCGTGATACCAACGTTACCCACACTTATGTCTATTTGGAGTAAGGATGTGTTGATCCTAACAAATTTTGTATTTGATCCAGGTGGGATACTTGTTACAAGAATTGAGGACAATTCTTTTTCAAAGAAGGAGAGTATGATGCGAGGTCATTTTGTAGCGTTGTTTTGATCAGTCCATATCTCGAGTTATACTTGGAGTTTTGTAGTCATTCAAAATGGAGGAGATAGATTTCGAGCTTATCTTTCCAATGACTATTCATGAAGGCTCATTGAACAAGTATTGACAAAGTTATGGTCCGAACAAGACAGTTGTGCATGGGAATTTCTGATGCGAGTTCATTTTTTTGCAGCATTGTTTTGATCAGTCCATATCTCGAGTTATACTTGGAATTTCGTAGCCATTCAAAATGGAGGAGATAGATTTTGAGCCTATCTTTCCAATGACTATTCATGAAGGCTCATTGAACAAGTATTGACAAAGTTATGGTCCGAACAAGTCAGTTGTGCATGGGAAAGCACCGGGGTTAAAGAGGACGTTTGAAGCTGGTTGTGCACGTCCAAATGGCTCCTTATTAAGCTTTGTTATTAGCTCCTAGTTTACATAGCTTTGTTATTAGCTCCTAGTTTACATAGCTTTGTTATTAGCTCCTAGTTTACATAGCTTTGTTATTAGCTCCTAGTTCACATAGATGTAGCTTTGTTTTTGTCACCATGTAGCTTCGTTATTGTCACCCTAACCAGCCGGTTTAAGGGTCTTGTTGTAGGCTATATATAGCCATCTATTTGAATGAATAAGACATCCAATATTGAAATCAGAAACCTGAGTAAAGCTAAGCTTTCTTTTACGTCCTTGTTGCTTACAAGACAAAGTCTAGAGTTAGTCGCGTTACAAGCTCTAAACTCGCTACTTCAATCGCGTTGTTTGATTTAGCACCCGCTTTGTTGAAGTATAGGTCTACTTCACCTAGCATACTATCCTTGGTTACGGTTTATTCATCCTCAAACTAACCTTTTCAATCTGTTTTGGTTACTTTGTTTACATTCCATTTCAGTATACTAATCATTCTTCACATTCTTGTTCAAAGTTCATATCAACTCACATCATTAGTGGTATCAGAGCTACAACTCTTGATTTTTCTTAAAATCAAGACGGTCCAAGGAGTGTCAAAGCCAAGTTATTAGTTGAATTTCTGATTGCGATTGGAATTCAAAGGTTAAACTCGTACGGGTAGTTCGAGGGTTAATCGGTTTTGATTGTTTCGTGGTTCTTGTTGAAGTTCGATTTATTTTCAAAAAAAAAAAAAAAAAAAGATGGCTGGAATTTTCTCGTTTGAAAACACTTACGAGGAAAGTTTGGTGTTTGATCCAACGTTACCACCTGTTTTTGACGAGTATCATCTTCAACCAAACGGGTTGTGCAAGAAGAAACAAATTCTGATCTTAGTCAAAACAAGCATGGAGAGTAAGGGGATTGAGCTTGTGAAATACTTTGAGAAGCAACAAAAGATACCTGATCCATCCTTGTTCACAACAAGCAAAGTAGAGTTCACAAGCATTCAAAACAACACCTACTTGAAAAGGAGTCGAGCTTGGGGTCAAGCCGTGATACCAACGTTACCCACACTTATGTCTATTTGGAGTAAGGATGTGTTGATCCTAACAAATTTTGTATTTGATCCAGGTGGGATACTTGTTACAAGAATTGAGGACAATTCTTTTTCAAAGAAGGAGAGTATGATGCGAGGTCATTTTGTAGCGTTGTTTTGATCAGTCCATATCTCGAGTTATACTTGGAGTTTTGTAGTCATTCAAAATGGAGGAGATAGATTTCGAACTTATCTTTCCAATGACTATTCATGAAGGCTCATTGAACAAGTATTGACAAAGGTATGGTCCGAACAAGACAGTTGTGCATGGGAATTTCTGATGCGAGTTCATTTTTTTGCAGCATTGTTTTGATCAGTCCATATCTCGAGTTATACTTGGAATTTCGTAGTCATTCAAAATGGAGGAGATATATTTTGAGCCTATCTTTCCAATGACTATTCATGAAGGCTCATTGAACAAGTATTGACAAAGTTATGGTCCGAACAAGTCAGTTGTGCATGGGAAAGCACCGGGGTTAAAGAGGACGTTTGAAGCTGGTTGTGCACGTCCAAATGGCTCCTTATTAAGCTTTGTTATTAGCTCCTAGTTTACATAGCTTTGTTATTAGCTCCTAGTTTACATAGCTTTGTTATTAGCTCCTAGTTTACATAGCTTTGTTATTAGCTCCTAGTTCACATAGATGTAGCTTTGTTTTTGTCACCATGTAGCTTCGTTATTGTCACCCTAACCAGCCGGTTTAAGGGTCTTGTTGTAGGCTATATATAGCCATCTATTTGAATGAATAAGACATCCAATATTGAAATCAGAAACCTGAGTAAAGCTAAGCTTTCTTTTACGTCCTTGTTGCTTACAAGACAAAGTCTAGAGTTAGTCGCGTTACAAGCTCTAAACTCGCTACTTCAATCGCGTTGTTTGATTTAGCACCCGCTTTGTTGAAGTATAGGTCTACTTCACCTAGCATACTATCCTTGGTTACGGTTTATTCATCCTCAAACTAACCTTTTCAATCTGTTTTGGTTACTTTGTTTACATTCCATTTCAGTATACTAATCATTCTTCACATTCTTGTTCAAAGTTCATATCAACTCACATCATTAGTGGTATCAGAGCTACAACTCTTGATTTTTCTTAAAATCAAGACGGTCCAAGGAGTGTCAAAGCCAAGTTATTAGTTGAATTTCTGATTGCGATTGGAATTCAAAGGTTAAACTCGTACGGGTAGTTCGAGGGTTAATCGGTTTTGATTGTTTCGTGGTTCTTGTTGAAGTTCGATTTATTTTCAAAAAAAAAAAAAAAAAAAGATGGCTGGAATTTTCTCGTTTGAAAACACTTACGAGGAAAGTTTGGTGTTTGATCCAACGTTACCACCTGTTTTTGACGAGTATCATCTTCAACCAAACGGGTTGTGCAAGAAGAAACAAATTCTGATCTTAGTCAAAACAAGCATGGAGAGTAAGGGGATTGAGCTTGTGAAATACTTTGAGAAGCAACAAAAGATATCTGATCCATCCTTGTTCACAACAAGCAAAGTAGAGTTCACAAGCATTCAAAACAACACCTACTTGAAAAGGAGTCGAGCTTGGGGTCAAGCCGTGATACCAACGTTACCCACACTTATGTCTATTTGGAGTAAGGATGTGTTGATCCTAACAAATTTTGTATTTGATCCAGGTGGGATACTTGTTACAAGAATTGAGGACAATTCTTTTTCAAAGAAGGAGAGTATGATGCGAGGTCATTTTGTAGCGTTGTTTTGATCAGTCCATATCTCGAGTTATACTTGGAGTTTTGTAGTCATTCAAAATGGAGGAGATAGATTTCGAACTTATCTTTCCAATGACTATTCATGAAGGCTCATTGAACAAGTATTGACAAAGGTATGGTCCGAACAAGACAGTTGTGCATGGGAATTTCTGATGCGAGTTCATTTTTTTGCAGCATTGTTTTGATCAGTCCATATCTCGAGTTATACTTGGAATTTCGTAGTCATTCAAAATGGAGGAGATATATTTTGAGCCTATCTTTCCAATGACTATTCATGAAGGCTCATTGAACAAGTATTGACAAAGTTATGGTCCGAACAAGTCAGTTGTGCATGGGAAAGCACCGGGGTTAAAGAGGACGTTTGAAGCTGGTTGTGCACGTCCAAATGGCTCCTTATTAAGCTTTGTTATTAGCTCCTAGTTTACATAGCTTTGTTATTAGCTCCTAGTTTACATAGCTTTGTTATTAGCTCCTAGTTTACATAGCTTTGTTATTAGCTCCTAGTTCACATAGATGTAGCTTTGTTTTTGTCACCATGTAGCTTCGTTATTGTCACCCTAACCAGCCGGTTTAAGGGTCTTGTTGTAGGCTATATATAGCCATCTATTTGAATGAATAAGACATCCAATATTGAAATCAGAAACCTGAGTAAAGCTAAGCTTTCTTTTACGTCCTTGTTGCTTACAAGACAAAGTCTAGAGTTAGTCGCGTTACAAGCTCTAAACTCGCTACTTCAATCGCGTTGTTTGATTTAGCACCCGCTTTGTTGAAGTATAGGTCTACTTCACCTAGCATACTATCCTTGGTTACGGTTTATTCATCCTCAAACTAACCTTTTCAATCTGTTTTGGTTACTTTGTTTACATTCCATTTCAGTATACTAATCATTCTTCACATTCTTGTTCAAAGTTCATATCAACTCACATCATTAGTGGTATCAGAGCTACAACTCTTGATTTTTCTTAAAATCAAGACGGTCCAAGGAGTGTCAAAGCCAAGTTATTAGTTGAATTTCTGATTGCGATTGGAATTCAAAGGTTAAACTCGTACGGGTAGTTCGAGGGTTAATCGGTTTTGATTGTTTCGTGGTTCTTGTTGAAGTTCGATTTATTTTCAAAAAAAAAAAAAAAAAAAGATGGCTGGAATTTTCTCGTTTGAAAACACTTACGAGGAAAGTTTGGTGTTTGATCCAACGTTACCACCTGTTTTTGACGAGTATCATCTTCAACCAAACGGGTTGTGCAAGAAGAAACAAATTCTGATCTTAGTCAAAACAAGCATGGAGAGTAAGGGGATTGAGCTTGTGAAATACTTTGAGAAGCAACAAAAGATATCTGATCCATCCTTGTTCACAACAAGCAAAGTAGAGTTCACAAGCATTCAAAACAACACCTACTTGAAAAGGAGTCGAGCTTGGGGTCAAGCCGTGATACCAACGTTACCCACACTTATGTCTATTTGGAGTAAGGATGTGTTGATCCTAACAAATTTTGTATTTGATCCAGGTGGGATACTTGTTACAAGAATTGAGGACAATTCTTTTTCAAAGAAGGAGAGTATGATGCGAGGTCATTTTGTAGCGTTGTTTTGATCAGTCCATATCTCGAGTTATACTTGGAGTTTTGTAGTCATTCAAAATGGAGGAGATAGATTTCGAGCTTATCTTTCCAATGACTATTCATGAAGGCTCATTGAACAAGTATTGACAAAGTTATGGTCCGAACAAGACAGTTGTGCATGGGAATTTCTGATGCGAGTTCATTTTTTTGCAGCATTGTTTTGATCAGTCCATATCTCGAGTTATACTTGGAATTTCGTAGTCATTCAAAATGGAGGAGATATATTTTGAGCCTATCTTTCCAATGACTATTCATGAAGGCTCATTGAACAAGTATTGACAAAGTTATGGTCCGAACAAGTCAGTTGTGCATGGGAAAGCACCGGGGTTAAAGAGGACGTTTGAAGCTGGTTGTGCACGTCCAAATGGCTCCTTATTAAGCTTTGTTATTAGCTCCTAGTTTACATAGCTTTGTTATTAGCTCCTAGTTTACATAGCTTTGTTATTAGCTCCTAGTTTACATAGCTTTGTTATTAGCTCCTAGTTCACATAGATGTAGCTTTGTTTTTGTCACCATGTAGCTTCGTTATTGTCACCCTAACCAGCCGGTTTAAGGGTCTTGTTGTAGGCTATATATAGCCATCTATTTGAATGAATAAGACATCCAATATTGAAATCAGAAACCTGAGTAAAGCTAAGCTTTCTTTTACGTCCTTGTTGCTTACAAGACAAAGTCTAGAGTTAGTCGCGTTACAAGCTCTAAACTCGCTACTTCAATCGCGTTGTTTGATTTAGCACCCGCTTTGTTGAAGTATAGGTCTACTTCACCTAGCATACTATCCTTGGTTACGGTTTATTCATCCTCAAACTAACCTTTTCAATCTGTTTTGGTTACTTTGTTTACATTCCATTTCAGTATACTAATCATTCTTCACATTCTTGTTCAAAGTTCATATCAACTCACATCATTAGTGGTATCAGAGCTACAACTCTTGATTTTTCTTAAAATCAAGACGGTCCAAGGAGTGTCAAAGCCAAGTTATTAGTTGAATTTCTGATTGCGATTGGAATTCAAAGGTTAAACTCGTACGGGTAGTTCGAGGGTTAATCGGTTTTGATTGTTTCGTGGTTCTTGTTGAAGTTCGATTTATTTTCAAAAAAAAAAAAAAAAAAAGATGGCTGGAATTTTCTCGTTTGAAAACACTTACGAGGAAAGTTTGGTGTTTGATCCAACGTTACCACCTGTTTTTGACGAGTATCATCTTCAACCAAACGGGTTGTGCAAGAAGAAACAAATTCTGATCTTAGTCAAAACAAGCATGGAGAGTAAGGGGATTGAGCTTGTGAAATACTTTGAGAAGCAACAAAAGATACCTGATCCATCCTTGTTCACAACAAGCAAAGTAGAGTTCACAAGCATTCAAAACAACACCTACTTGAAAAGGAGTCGAGCTTGGGGTCAAGCCGTGATACCAACGTTACCCACACTTATGTCTATTTGGAGTAAGGATGTGTTGATCCTAACAAATTTTGTATTTGATCCAGGTGGGATACTTGTTACAAGAATTGAGGACAATTCTTTTTCAAAGAAGGAGAGTATGATGCGAGGTCATTTTGTAGCGTTGTTTTGATCAGTCCATATCTCGAGTTATACTTGGAGTTTTGTAGTCATTCAAAATGGAGGAGATAGATTTCGAGCTTATCTTTCCAATGACTATTCATGAAGGCTCATTGAACAAGTATTGACAAAGTTATGGTCCGAACAAGACAGTTGTGCATGGGAATTTCTGATGCGAGTTCATTTTTTTGCAGCATTGTTTTGATCAGTCCATATCTCGAGTTATACTTGGAATTTCGTAGTCATTCAAAATGGAGGAGATAGATTTTGAGCCTATCTTTCCAATGACTATTCATGAAGGCTCATTGAACAAGTATTGACAAAGTTATGGTCCGAACAAGTCAGTTGTGCATGGGAAAGCACCGGGGTTAAAGAGGACGTTTGAAGCTGGTTGTGCACGTCCAAATGGCTCCTTATTAAGCTTTGTTATTAGCTCCTAGTTTACATAGCTTTGTTATTAGCTCCTAGTTTACATAGCTTTGTTATTAGCTCCTAGTTTACATAGCTTTGTTATTAGCTCCTAGTTCACATAGATGTAGCTTTGTTTTTGTCACCATGTAGCTTCGTTATTGTCACCCTAACCAGCCGGTTTAAGGGTCTTGTTGTAGGCTATATATAGCCATCTATTTGAATGAATAAGACATCCAATATTGAAATCAAAAACCTGAGTAAAGCTAAGCTTTCTTTTACGTCCTTGTTGCTTACAAGACAAAGTCTAGAGTTAGTCGCGTTACAAGCTCTAAACTCGCTACTTCAATCGCGTTGTTTGATTTAGCACCCGCTTTGTTGAAGTATAGGTCTACTTCACCTAGCATACTATCCTTGGTTACGGTTTATTCATCCTCAAACTAACCTTTTCAATCTGTTTTGGTTACTTTGTTTACATTCCATTTCAGTATACTAATCATTCTTCACATTCTTGTTCAAAGTTCATATCAACTCACATCATTAGTGGTATCAGAGCTACAACTCTTGATTTTTCTTAAAATCAAGACGGTCCAAGGAGTGTCAAAGCCAAGTTATTAGTTGAATTTCTGATTGCGATTGGAATTCAAAGGTTAAACTCGTACGGGTAGTTCGAGGGTTAATCGGTTTTGATTGTTTCGTGGTTCTTGTTGAAGTTCGATTTATTTTCAAAAAAAAAAAAAAAAAAAAAAAACTGTTCACGAATTAGTACTGTTCACGTAGTACTATTCCAAAAAAAAAAAAAGAAAAAAAAAAAGATGGCTGGAATTTTCTCGTTTGAAAACACTTACGAGGAAAGTTTGGTGTTTGATCCAACGTTACCACCTGTTTTTGACGAGTATCATCTTCAACCAAACGGGTTGTGCAAGAAGAAACAAATTCTGATCTTAGTCAAAACAAGCATGGAGAGTAAGGGGATTGAGCTTGTGAAATACTTTGAGAAGCAACAAAAGATACCTGATCCATCCTTGTTCACAACAAGCAAAGTAGAGTTCACAAGCATTCAAAACAACACCTACTTGAAAAGGAGTCGAGCTTGGGGTCAAGCCGTGATACCAACGTTACCCACACTTATGTCTATTTGGAGTAAGGATGTGTTGATCCTAACAAATTTTGTATTTGATCCAGGTGGGATACTTGTTACAAGAATTGAGGACAATTCTTTTTCAAAGAAGGAGAGTATGATGCGAGGTCATTTTGTAGCGTTGTTTTGATCAGTCCATATCTCGAGTTGAACTTGGAGTTTTGTAGTCATTCAAAATGGAGGAGATAGAGTTCGAGCTTATCTTTCCAATGACTATTCATGAAGGCTCATTGAACAAGTATTGACAAAGTTATGGTCCGAACAAGACAGTTGTGCATGGGAATTTCTGATGCGAGTTCATTTTTTTGCAGCATTGTTTTGATCAGTCCATATCTCGAGTTATACTTGGAATTTCGTAGTCATTCAAAATGGAGGAGATAGATTTTGAGCCTATCTTTCCAATGACTATTCATGAAGGCTCATTGAACAAGTATTGACAAAGTTATGGTCCGAACAAGTCAGTTGTGCATGGGAAAGCACCGGGGTTAAAGAGGACGTTTGAAGCTGGTTGTGCACGTCCAAATGGCTCCTTATTAAGCTTTGTTATTAGCTCCTAGTTTACATAGCTTTGTTATTAGCTCCTAGTTTACATAGCTTTGTTATTAGCTCCTAGTTTACATAGCTTTGTTATTAGCTCCTAGTTCACATAGATGTAGCTTTGTTTTTGTCACCATGTAGCTTCGTTATTGTCACCCTAACCAGCCGGTTTAAGGGTCTTGTTGTAGGCTATATATAGCCATCTATTTGAATGAATAAGACATCCAATATTGAAATCAAAAACCTGAGTAAAGCTAAGCTTTCTTTTACGTCCTTGTTGCTTACAAGACAAAGTCTAGAGTTAGTCGCGTTACAAGCTCTAAACTCGCTACTTCAATCGCGTTGTTTGATTTAGCACCCGCTTTGTTGAAGTATAGGTCTACTTCACCTAGCATACTATCCTTGGTTACGGTTTATTCATCCTCAAACTAACCTTTTCAATCTGTTTTGGTTACTTTGTTTACATTCCATTTCAGTATACTAATCATTCTTCACATTCTTGTTCAAAGTTCATATCAACTCACATCATTAGTGGTATCAGAGCTACAACTCTTGATTTTTCTTAAAATCAAGACGGTCCAAGGAGTGTCAAAGCCAAGTTATTAGTTGAATTTCTGATTGCGATTGGAATTCAAAGGTTAAACTCGTACGGGTAGTTCGAGGGTTAATCGGTTTTGATTGTTTCGTGGTTCTTGTTGAAGTTCGATTTATTTTCAAAAAAAAAAAACTGTTCACGAATTAGTACTGTTCACGTAGTACTATTCCAAAAAAAAAAAAAAAAAAAAAAAAGATGGCTGGAATTTTCTCGTTTGAAAACACTTACGAGGAAAGTTTGGTGTTTGATCCAACGTTACCACCTGTTTTTGACGAGTATCATCTTCAACCAAACGGGTTGTGCAAGAAGAAACAAATTCTGATCTTAGTCAAAACAAGCATGGAGAGTAAGGGGATTGAGCTTGTGAAATACTTTGAGAAGCAACAAAAGATACCTGATCCATCCTTGTTCACAACAAGCAAAGTAGAGTTCACAAGCATTCAAAACAACACCTACTTGAAAAGGAGTCGAGCTTGGGGTCAAGCCGTGATACCAACGTTACCCACACTTATGTCTATTTGGAGTAAGGATGTGTTGATCCTAACAAATTTTGTATTTGATCCAGGTGGGATACTTGTTACAAGAATTGAGGACAATTCTTTTTCAAAGAAGGAGAGTATGATGCGAGGTCATTTTGTAGCGTTGTTTTGATCAGTCCATATCTCGAGTTATACTTGGAGTTTTGTAGTCATTCAAAATGGAGGAGATAGATTTCGAGCTTATCTTTCCAATGACTATTCATGAAGGCTCATTGAACAAGTATTGACAAAGTTATGGTCCGAACAAGACAGTTGTGCATGGGAATTTCTGATGCGAGTTCATTTTTTTGCAGCATTGTTTTGATCAGTCCATATCTCGAGTTATACTTGGAATTTCGTAGTCATTCAAAATGGAGGAGATAGATTTTGAGCCTATCTTTCCAATGACTATTCATGAAGGCTCATTGAACAAGTATTGACAAAGTTATGGTCCGAACAAGTCAGTTGTGCATGGGAAAGCACCGGGGTTAAAGAGGACGTTTGAAGCTGGTTGTGCACGTCCAAATGGCTCCTTATTAAGCTTTGTTATTAGCTCCTAGTTTACATAGCTTTGTTATTAGCTCCTAGTTTACATAGCTTTGTTATTAGCTCCTAGTTTACATAGCTTTGTTATTAGCTCCTAGTTCACATAGATGTAGCTTTGTTTTTGTCACCATGTAGCTTCGTTATTGTCACCCTAACCAGCCGGTTTAAGGGTCTTGTTGTAGGCTATATATAGCCATCTATTTGAATGAATAAGACATCCAATATTGAAATCAAAAACCTGAGTAAAGCTAAGCTTTCTTTTACGTCCTTGTTGCTTACAAGACAAAGTCTAGAGTAAGCTTTGTTATTAGCTCCTAGTTTACATAGCTTTGTTATTAGCTCCTAGTTTACATAGCTTTGTTATTAGCTCCTAGTTCACATAGATGTAGCTTTGTTTTTGTCACCATGTAGCTTCGTTATTGTCACCCTAACCAGCCGGTTTAAGGGTCTTGTTGTAGGCTATATATAGCCATCTATTTGAATGAATAAGACATCCAATATTGAAATCAGAAACCTGAGTAAAGCTAAGCTTTCTTTTACGTCCTTGTTGCTTACAAGACAAAGTCTAGAGTTAGTCGCGTTACAAGCTCTAAACTCGCTACTTCAATCGCGTTGTTTGATTTAGCACCCGCTTTGTTGAAGTATAGGTCTACTTCACCTAGCATACTATCCTTGGTTACGGTTTATTCATCCTCAAACTAACCTTTTCAATCTGTTTTGGTTACTTTGTTTACATTCCATTTCAGTATACTAATCATTCTTCACATTCTTGTTCAAAGTTCATATCAACTCACATCATTAGTGGTATCAGAGCTACAACTCTTGATTTTTCTTAAAATCAAGACGGTCCAAGGAGTGTCAAAGCCAAGTTATTAGTTGAATTTCTGATTGCGATTGGAATTCAAAGGTTAAACTCGTACGGGTAGTTCGAGGGTTAATCGGTTTTGATTGTTTCGTGGTTCTTGTTGAAGTTCGATTTATTTTCAAAAAAAAAAAAAAAAAGATGGCTGGAATTTTCTCGTTTGAAAACACTTACGAGGAAAGTTTGGTGTTTGATCCAACGTTACCACCTGTTTTTGACGAGTATCATCTTCAACCAAACGGGTTGTGCAAGAAGAAACAAATTCTGATCTTAGTCAAAACAAGCATGGAGAGTAAGGGGATTGAGCTTGTGAAATACTTTGAGAAGCAACAAAAGATACCTGATCCATCCTTGTTCACAACAAGCAAAGTAGAGTTCACAAGCATTCAAAACAACACCTACTTGAAAAGGAGTCGAGCTTGGGGTCAAGCCGTGATACCAACGTTACCCACACTTATGTCTATTTGGAGTAAGGATGTGTTGATCCTAACAAATTTTGTATTTGATCCAGGTGGGATACTTGTTACAAGAATTGAGGACAATTCTTTTTCAAAGAAGGAGAGTATGATGCGAGGTCATTTTGTAGCGTTGTTTTGATCAGTCCATATCTCGAGTTATACTTGGAGTTTTGTAGTCATTCAAAATGGAGGAGATAGATTTCGAGCTTATCTTTCCAATGACTATTCATGAAGGCTCATTGAACAAGTATTGACAAAGTTATGGTCCGAACAAGACAGTTGTGCATGGGAATTTCTGATGCGAGTTCATTTTTTTGCAGCATTGTTTTGATCAGTCCATATCTCGAGTTATACTTGGAATTTCGTAGTCATTCAAAATGGAGGAGATAGATTTTGAGCCTATCTTTCCAATGACTATTCATGAAGGCTCATTGAACAAGTATTGACAAAGTTATGGTCCGAACAAGTCAGTTGTGCATGGGAAAGCACCGGGGTTAAAGAGGACGTTTGAAGCTGGTTGTGCACGTCCAAATGGCTCCTTATTAAGCTTTGTTATTAGCTCCTAGTTTACATAGCTTTGTTATTAGCTCCTAGTTTACATAGCTTTGTTATTAGCTCCTAGTTTACATAGCTTTGTTATTAGCTCCTAGTTTACATAGCTTTGTTATTAGCTCCTAGTTCACATAGATGTAGCTTTGTTTTTGTCACCATGTAGCTTCGTTATTGTCACCCTAACCAGCCGGTTTAAGGGTCTTGTTGTAGGCTATATATAGCCATCTATTTGAATGAATAAGACATCCAATATTGAAATCAAAAACCTGAGTAAAGCTAAGCTTTCTTTTACGTCCTTGTTGCTTACAAGACAAAGTCTAGAGTTAGTCGCGTTACAAGCTCTAAACTCGCTACTTCAATCGCGTTGTTTGATTTAGCACCCGCTTTGTTGAAGTATAGGTCTACTTCACCTAGCATACTATCCTTGGTTACGGTTTATTCATCCTCAAACTAACCTTTTCAATCTGTTTTGGTTACTTTGTTTACATTCCATTTCAGTATACTAATCATTCTTCACATTCTTGTTCAAAGTTCATATCAACTCACATCATTAGTGGTATCAGAGCTACAACTCTTGATTTTTCTTAAAATCAAGACGGTCCAAGGAGTGTCAAAGCCAAGTTATTAGTTGAATTTCTGATTGCGATTGGAATTCAAAGGTTAAACTCGTACGGGTAGTTCGAGGGTTAATCGGTTTTGATTGTTTCGTGGTTCTTGTTGAAGTTCGATTTATTTTCAAAAAAAAAAAAAAAAAAAAAAAACTGTTCACGAATTAGTACTGTTCACGTAGTACTATTCCAAAAAAAAAAAAAAAATAAGATGGCTGGAATTTTCTCGTTTGAAAACACTTACGAGGAAAGTTTGGTGTTTGATCCAACGTTACCACCTATTTTTGACGAGTATCATCTTCAACCAAACGGGTTGTGCAAGAAGAAACAAATTCTGATCTTAGTCAAAACAAGCATGGAGAGTAAGGGGATTGAGCTTGTGAAATGCTTTGAGAAGCAACAAAAGATACCTGATCCATCCTTGTTCACAACAAGCAAAGTAGAGTTCACAAGCATTCAAAACAACACCTACTTGAAAAGGAGTCGAGCTTGGGGTCAAGCCGTGATACCAACGTTACCCACACTTATGTCTATTTGGAGTAAGGATGTGTTGATCCTAACAAATTTTGTATTTGATCCAGGTGGGATACTTGTTACAAGAATTGAGGACAATTCTTTTTCAAAGAAGGAGAGTATGATGCGAGGTCATTTTGTAGCGTTGTTTTGATCAGTCCATATCTCGAGTTATACTTGGAGTTTTGTAGTCATTCAAAATGGAGGAGATAGATTTCGAGCTTATCTTTCCAATGACTATTCCTGAAGGCTCATTGAACAAGTATTGACAAAGGTATGGTCCGAACAAGACAGTTGTGCATGGGAATTTCTGATGCGAGTTCATTTTTTTGCAGCATTGTTTTGATCAGTCCATATCTCGAGTTATACTTGGAATTTCGTAGTCATTCAAAATGGAGGAGATAGATTGTGAGCCTATCTTTCCAATGACTATTCATGAAGGCTCATTGAACAAGTATTGACAAAGTTATGGTCCGAACAAGTCAGTTGTGCATGGGAAAGCACCGGGGTTAAAGAGGACGTTTGAAGCTGGTTGTGCACGTCCAAATGGCTCCTTATTAAGCTTTTTTATTAGCTCCTAGTTTACATAGCTTTGTTATTAGCTCCTAGTTTACATAGCTTTGTTATTAGCTCCTAGTTCACATAGATGTAGCTTTGTTTTTGTCACCATGTAGCTTCGTTATTGTCACCCTAACCAGCCGGTTTAAGGGTCTTGTTGTAGGCTATATATAGCCATCTATTTGAATGAATAAGACATCCAATATTGAAATCAAAAACCTGAGTAAAGCTAAGCTTTCTTTTACGTCCTTGTTGCTTACAAGACAAAGTCTAGAGTTAGTCGCGTTACAAGCTCTAAACTCGCTACTTCAATCGCGTTGTTTGATTTAGCACCCGCTTTGTTGAAGTATAGGTCTACTTCACCTAGCATACTATCCTTGGTTACGGTTTATTCATCCTCAAACTAACCTTTTCAATCTGTTTTGGTTACTTTGTTTACATTCCATTTCAGTATACTAATCATTCTTCACATTCTTGTTCAAAGTTCATATCAACTCACATCATTAGTGGTATCAGAGCTACAACTCTTGATTTTTCTTAAAATCAAGACGGTCCAAGGAGTGTCAAAGCCAAGTTATTAGTTGAATTTCTGATTGCGATTGGAATTCAAAGGTTAAACTCGTACGGGTAGTTCGAGGGTTAATCGGTTTTGATTGTTTCGTGGTTCTTGTTGAAGTTCATTTTTTTTTCAAAAAAAAAAACTGTTCACGAATTAGTACTGTTCACGTAGTACTATTCCAAAAAAAAAAAAAAAAAAAAAAAAGATGGCTGAAATTTTCTCGTTTGAAAACACTTACGAGGAAAGTTTGGTGTTTGATCCAACGTTACCACCTGTTTTTGACGAGTATCATCTTCAACCAAACGGGTTGTGCAAGAAGAAACAAATTCTGATCTTAGTCAAAACAAGCATGGAGAGTAAGGGGATTGAGCTTGTGAAATACTTTGAGAAGCAACAAAAGATACCTGATCCATCCTTGTTCACAACAAGCAAAGTAGAGTTCACAAGCATTCAAAACAACACCTACTTGAAAAGGAGTCGAGCTTGGGGTCAAGCCGTGATACCAACGTTACCCACACTTATGTCTATTTGGAGTAAGGATGTGTTGATCCTAACAAATTTTGTATTTGATCCAGGTGGATACTTGTTACAAGAATTGAGGACAATTCTTTTTCAAAGAAGGAGAGTATGATGCGAGGTCATTTTGTAGCGTTGTTTTGATCAGTCCATATCTCGAGTTATACTTGGAGTTTTGTAGTCATTCAAAATGGAGGAGATAGATTTCGAGCTTATCTTTCCAATGACTATTCATGAAGGCTCATTGAACAAGTATTGACAAAGTTATGGTCCGAACAAGACAGTTGTGCATGGGAATTTCTGATGCGAGTTCATTTTTTTGCAGCATTGTTTTGATCAGTCCATATCTCGAGTTATACTTGGAATTTCGTAGTCATTCAAAATGGAGGAGATAGATTTTGAGCCTATCTTTCCAATGACTATTCATGAAGGCTCATTGAACAAGTATTGACAAAGTTATGGTCCGAACAAGTCAGTTGTGCATGGGAAAGCACCGGGGACGTTTGAAGCTGGTTGTGCACGTCCAAATGGCTCCTTATTAAGCTTTGTTATTAGCTCCTAGTTTACATAGCTTTGTTATTAGCTCCTAGTTTACATAGCTTTGTTATTAGCTCCTAGTTCACATAGATGTAGCTTTGTTTTTGTCACCATGTAGCTTCGTTATTGTCACCCTAACCAGCCGGTTTAAGGGTCTTGTTGTAGGCTATATATAGCCATCTATTTGAATGAATAAGACATCCAATATTGAAATCAAAAACCTGAGTAAAGCTAAGCTTTCTTTTACGTCCTTGTTGCTTACAAGACAAAGTCTAGAGTTAGTCGCGTTACAAGCTCTAAACTCGCTACTTCAATCGCGTTGTTTGATTTAGCACCCGCTTTGTTGAAGTATAGGTCTACTTCACCTAGCATACTATCCTTGGTTACGGTTTATTCATCCTCAAACTAACCTTTTCAATCTGTTTTGGTTACTTTGTTTACATTCCATTTCAGTATACTAATCATTCTTCACATTCTTGTTCAAAGTTCATATCAACTCACATCATTAGTGGTATCAGAGCTACAACTCTTGATTTTTCTTAAAATCAAGACGGTCCAAGGAGTGTCAAAGCCAAGTTATTAGTTGAATTTCTGATTGCGATTGGAATTCAAAGGTTAAACTCGTACGGGTAGTTCGAGGGTTAATCGGTTTTGATTGTTTCGTGGTTCTTGTTGAAGTTCGATTTATTTTCAAAAAAAAAAACTGTTCACGAATTAGTACTGTTCACGTAGTACTATTCCAAAAAAAAAAAAAAAAAAAAAGATGGCTGGAATTTTCTCGTTTGAAAACACTTACGAGGAAAGTTTGGTGTTTGATCCAACGTTACCACCTGTTTTTGACGAGTATCATCTTCAACCAAACGGGTTGTGCAAGAAGAAACAAATTCTGATCTTAGTCAAAACAAGCATGGAGAGTAAGGGGATTGAGCTTGTGAAATACTTTGAGAAGCAACAAAAGATACCTGATCCATCCTTGTTCACAACAAGCAAAGTAGAGTTCACAAGCATTCAAAACAACACCTACTTGAAAAGGAGTCGAGCTTGGGGTCAAGCCGTGATACCAACGTTACCCACACTTATGTCTATTTGGAGTAAGGATGTGTTGATCCTAACAAATTTTGTATTTGATCCAGGTGGGATACTTGTTACAAGAATTGAGGACAATTCTTTTTCAAAGAAGGAGAGTATGATGCGAGGTCATTTTGTAGCGTTGTTTTGATCAGTCCATATCTCGCGTTATACTTGGAGTTTTGTAGTCATTCAAAATGGAGGAGATAGATTTCGAGCTTATCTTTCCAATGACTATTCATGAAGGCTCATTGAACAAGTATTGACAAAGGTATGGTCCGAACAAGACAGTTGTGCATGGGAATTTCTGATGCGAGTTCATTTTTTTGCAGCATTGTTTTGATCAGTCCATATCTCGAGTTATACTTGGAATTTCGTAGTCATTCAAAATGGAGGAGATAGATTTTGAGCCTATCTTTCCAATGACTATTCATGAAGGCTCATTGAACAAGTATTGACAAAGTTATGGTCCGAACAAGTCAGTTGTGCATGGGAAAGCACCGGGGTTAAAGAGGACGTTTGAAGCTGGTTGTGCACGTCCAAATGGCTCCTTATTAAGCTTTGTTATTAGCTCCTAGTTTACATAGCTTTGTTATTAGCTCCTAGTTTACATAGCTTTGTTATTAGCTCCTAGTTTACATAGCTTTGTTATTAGCTCCTAGTTCACATAGATGTAGCTTTGTTTTTGTCACCATGTAGCTTCGTTATTGTCACCCTAACCAGCCGGTTTAAGGGTCTTGTTGTAGGCTATATATAGCCATCTATTTGAATGAATAAGACATCCAATATTGAAATCAGAAACCTGAGTAAAGCTAAGCTTTCTTTTACGTCCTTGTTGCTTACAAGACAAAGTCTAGAGTTAGTCGCGTTACAAGCTCTAAACTCGCTACTTCAATCGCGTTGTTTGATTTAGCACCCGCTTTGTTGAAGTATAGGTCTACTTCACCTAGCATACTATCCTTGGTTACGGTTTATTCATCCTCAAACTAACCTTTTCAATCTGTTTTGGTTACTTTGTTTACATTCCATTTCAGTATACTAATCATTCTTCACATTCTTGTTCAAAGTTCATATCAACTCACATCATTAGTGGTATCAGAGCTACAACTCTTGATTTTTCTTAAAATCAAGACGGTCCAAGGAGTGTCAAAGCCAAGTTATTAGTTGAATTTCTGATTGCGATTGGAATTCAAAGGTTAAACTCGTACGGGTAGTTCGAGGGTTAATCGGTTTTGATTGTTTCGTGGTTCTTGTTGAAGTTCGATTTATTTTCAAAAAAAAAAAAAAAAAAAAAAAACTGTTCACGAATTAGTACTGTTCACGTAGTACTATTCCAAAAAAAAAAAAAAAAAAAAAAAGATGGCTGGAATTTTCTCGTTTGAAAACACTTACGAGGAAAGTTTGGTGTTTGATCCAACGTTACCACCTGTTTTTGACGAGTATCATCTTCAACCAAACGGGTTGTGCAAGAAGAAACAAATTCTGATCTTAGTCAAAACAAGCATGGAGAGTAAGGGGATTGAGCTTGTGAAATACTTTGAGAAGCAACAAAAGATACCTGATCCATCCTTGTTCACAACAAGCAAAGTAGAGTTCACAAGCATTCAAAACAACACCTACTTGAAAAGGAGTCGAGCTTGGGGTCAAGCCGTGATACCAACGTTACCCACACTTATGTCTATTTGGAGTAAGGATGTGTTGATCCTAACAAATTTTGTATTTGATGCAGGTGGGATACTTGTTACAAGAATTGAGGACAATTCTTTTTCAAAGAAGGAGAGTATGATGCGAGGTCATTTTGTAGCGTTGTTTTGATCAGTCCATATCTCGAGTTATACTTGGAGTTTTGTAGTCATTCAAAATGGAGGAGATAGATTTCGAGCTTATCTTTCCAATGACTATTCATGAAGGCTCATTGAACAAGTATTGACAAAGGTATGGTCCGAACAAGACAGTTGTGCATGGGAATTTCTGATGCGAGTTCATTTTTTTGCAGCATTGTTTTGATAAGTCCATATCTCGAGTTATACTTGGAATTTCGTAGTCATTCAAAATGGAGGAGATAGATTTTGAGCCTATCTTTCCAATGACTATTCATGAAGGCTCATTGAACAAGTATTGACAAAGTTATGGTCCGAACAAGTCAGTTGTGCATGGGAAAGCACCGGGGTTAAAGAGGACGTTTGAAGCTGGTTGTGCACGTCCAAATGGCTCCTTATTAAGCTTTGTTATTAGCTCCTAGTTTACATAGCTTTGTTATTAGCTCCTAGTTTACATAGCTTTGTTATTAGCTCCTAGTTTACATAGCTTTGTTATTAGCTCCTAGTTCACATAGATGTAGCTTTGTTTTTGTCACCATGTAGCTTCGTTATTGTCACCCTAACCAGCCGGTTTAAGGGTCTTGTTGTAGGCTATATATAGCCATCTATTTGAATGAATAAGACATCCAATATTGAAATCAAAATCCTGAGTAAAGCTAAGCTTTCTTTTACTTCCTTGTTGCTTACAAGACAAAGTCTAGAGTTAGTCGCGTTACAAGCTCTAAACTCGCTACTTCAATCGCGTTGTTTGATTTAGCACCCGCTTTGTTGAAGTATAGGTCTACTTCACCTAGCATACTATCCTTGGTTACGGTTTATTCATCCTCAAACTAACCTTTTCAATCTGTTTTGGTTACTTTGTTTACATTCCATTTCAGTATACTAATCATTCTTCACATTCTTGTTCAAAGTTCATATCAACTCACATCATTAGTGGTATCAGAGCTACAACTCTTGATTTTTCTTAAAATCAAGACGGTCCAAGGAGTGTCAAAGCCAAGTTATTAGTTGAATTTCTGATTGCGATTGGAATTCAAAGGTTAAACTCGTACGGGTAGTTCGAGGGTTAATCGGTTTTGATTGTTTCGTGGTTCTTGTTGAAGTTCGATTTATTTTCAAAAAAAAAAAACTGTTCACGAATTAGTACTGTTCACGTAGTACTATTCCAAAAAAAAAAAAAAAAAAGATGGCTGGAATTTTCTCGTTTGAAAACACTTACGAGGAAAGTTTGGTGTTTGATCCAACGTTACCACCTGTTTTTGACGAGTATCATCTTCAACCAAACGGGTTGTGCAAGAAGAAACAAATTCTGATCTTAGTCAAAACAAGCATGGAGAGTAAGGGGATTGAGCTTGTGAAATACTTTGAGAAGCAACAAAAGATACCTGATTCATCCTTGTTCACAACAAGCAAAGTAGAGTTCACAAGCATTCAAAACAACACCTACTTGAAAAGGAGTCGAGCTTGGGGTCAAGCCGTGATACCAACGTTACCCACACTTATGTCTATTTGGAGTAAGGATGTGTTGATCCTAACAAATTTTGTATTTGATCCAGGTGGGATACTTGTTACAAGAATTGAGGACAATTCTTTTTCAAAGAAGGAGAGTATGATGCGAGGTCATTTTGTAGCGTTGTTTTGATCAGTCCATATCTCGAGTTATACTTGGTGTTTTGTAGTCATTCAAACTGGAGGAGATAGAATTCGAGCTTATCTTTCCAATGACTATTTATGAAGGCTCATTGAACAAGTATTGACAAAGTTATGGTCCGAACAAGACAGTTGTGCATGGGAATTTCTGATGCGAGTTCATTTTTTTGCAGCATTGTTTTGATCAGTCCATATCTCGAGTTATACTTGGAATTTCGTAGTCATTCAAAATGGAGGAGATAGATTTTGAGCCTATCTTTCCAATGACTATTCATGAAGGCTCATTGAACAAGTATTGACAAAGTTATGGTCCGAACAAGTCAGTTGTGCATGGGAAAGCACCGGGGTTAAAGAGGACGTTTGAAGCTGGTTGTGCACGTCCAAATGGCTCCTTATTAAGCTTTGTTATTAGCTCCTAGTTTACATAGCTTTGTTATTAGCTCCTAGTTTACATAGCTTTGTTATTAGCTCCTAGTTTACATAGCTTTGTTATTAGCTCCTAGTTCACATAGATGTAGCTTTGTTTTTGTCACCATGTAGCTTCGTTATTGTCACCCTAACCAGCCGGTTTAAGGGTCTTGTTGTAGGCTATATATAGCCATCTATTTGAATGAATAAGACATCCAATATTGAAATCAAAAACCTGAGTAAAGCTAAGCTTTCTTTTACGTCCTTGTTGCTTACAAGACAAAGTCTAGAGTTAGTCGCGTTACAAGCTCTAAACTCGCTACTTCAATCGCGTTGTTTGATTTAGCACCCGCTTTGTTGAAGTATAGGTCTACTTCACCTAGCATACTATCCTTGGTTACGGTTTATTCATCCTCAAACTAACCTTTTCAATCTGTTTTGGTTACTTTGTTTACATTCCATTTCAGTATACTAATCATTCTTCACATTCTTGTTCAAAGTTCATATCAACTCACATCATTAGTGGTATCAGAGCTACAACTCTTGATTTTTCTTAAAATCAAGACGGTCCAAGGAGTGTCAAAGCCAAGTTATTAGTTGAATTTCTGATTGCGATTGGAATTCAAAGGTTAAACTCGTACGGGTAGTTCGAGGGTTAATCGGTTTTGATTGTTTCGTGGTTCTTGTTGAAGTTCGATTTATTTTCAAAAAAAAAAACTGTTCACGAATTAGTACTGTTCACGTAGTACTATTCCAAAAAAAAAAAAAAAAAAAAAAAAAGATGGCTGGAATTTTCTCGTTTGAAAACACTTACGAGGAAAGTTTAGTGTTTGATCCAACGTTACCACCTGTTTTTGACGAGTATCATCTTCAACCAAACGGGTTGTGCAAGAAGAAACAAATTCTGATCTTAGTCAAAACAAGCATGGAGAGTAAGGGGATTGAGCTTGTGAAATACTTTGAGAAGCAACAAAAGATACCTGATCCATCCTTGTTCACAACAAGCAAAGTAGAGTTCACAAGCATTCAAAACAACACCTACTTGAAAAGGAGTCGAGCTTGGGGTCAAGCCGTGATACCAACGTTACCCACACTTATGTCTATTTGGAGTAAGGATGTGTTGATCCTAACAAATTTTGTATTTGATCCAGGTGGGATACTTGTTACAAGAATTGAGGACAATTCTTTTTCAAAGAAGGAGAGTATGATGCGAGGTCATTTTGTAGCGTTGTTTTGATCAGTCCATATCTCGAGTTATACTTGGAGTTTTGTAGTCATTCAAAATGGAGGAGATAGATTTCGAGCTTATCCTTCCAATGACTATTTATGAAGGCTCATTGAACAAGTATTGACAAAGTTATGGTCCGAACAAGACAGTTGTGCATGGGAATTTCTGATGCGAGTTCATTTTTTTGCAGCATTGTTTTGATCAGTCCATATCTCGAGTTATACTTGGAATTTCGTAGTCATTCAAAATGGAGGAGATAGATTTTGAGCCTATCTTTCCAATGACTATTCATGAAGGCTCATTGAACAAGTATTGACAAAGTTATGGTCCGAACAAGTCAGTTGTGCATGGGAAAGCACCGGGGTTAAAGAGGACGTTTGAAGCTGGTTGTGCACGTCCAAATGGCTCCTTATTAAGCTTTGTTATTAGCTCCTAGTTTACATAGCTTTGTTATTAGCTCCTAGTTTACATAGCTTTGTTATTAGCTCCTAGTTTACATAGCTTTGTTATTAGCTCCTAGTTCACATAGATGTAGCTTTGTTTTTGTCACCATGTAGCTTCGTTATTGTCACCCTAACCAGCCGGTTTAAGGGTCTTGTTGTAGGCTATATATAGCCATCTATTTGAATGAATAAGACATCCAATATTGAAATCAAAAACCTGAGTAAAGCTAAGCTTTCTTTTACGTCCTTGTTGCTTACAAGACAAAGTCTAGAGTTAGTCGCGTTACAAGCTCTAAACTCGCTACTTCAATCGCGTTGTTTGATTTAGCACCCGCTTTGTTGAAGTATAGGTCTACTTCACCTAGCATACTATCCTTGGTTACGGTTTATTCATCCTCAAACTAACCTTTTCAATCTGTTTTGGTTACTTTGTTTACATTCCATTTCAGTATACTAATCATTCTTCACATTCTTGTTCAAAGTTCATATCAACTCACATCATTAGTGGTATCAGAGCTACAACTCTTGATTTTTCTTAAAATCAAGACGGTCCAAGGAGTGTCAAAGCCAAGTTATTAGTTGAATTTCTGATTGCGATTGGAATTCAAAGGTTAAACTCGTACGGGTAGTTCGAGGGTTAATCGGTTTTGATTGTTTCGTGGTTCTTGTTGAAGTTCGATTTATTTTAAAAAAAAAAAACTGTTCACGAATTAGTACTGTTCACGTAGTACTATTCCAAAAAAAAAAAAAAAAAAAAAAAAGATGGCTGGAATTTTCTCGTTTGAAAACACTTACGAGGAAAGTTTGGTGTTTGATCCAACGTTACCACCTGTTTTTGACGAGTATCATCTTCAACCAAACGGGTTGTGCAAGAAGAAACAAATTCTGATCTTAGTCAAAACAAGCATGGAGAGTAAGGGGATTGAGCTTGTGAAATACTTTGAGAAGCAACAAAAGATACCTGATCCATCCTTGTTCACAACAAGCAAAGTAGAGTTCACAAGCATTCAAAACAACACCTACTTGAAAAGGAGTCGAGCTTGGGGTCAAGCCGTGATACCAACGTTACCCACACTTATGTCTATTTGGAGTAAGGATGTGTTGATCCTAACAAATTTTGTATTTGATCCAGGTGGGATACTTGTTACAAGAATTGAGGACAATTCTTTTTCAAAGAAGGAGAGTATGATGCGAGGTCATTTTGTAGCGTTGTTTTGATCAGTCCATATCTCGAGTTATACTTGGAGTTTTGTAGTCATTCAAAATGGAGGAGATATATTTCGAGCTTATCTTTCCAATGACTATTCATGAAGGCTCATTGAACAAGTATTGACAAAGTTATGGTCCGAACAAGACAGTTGTGCATGGGAATTTCTGATGCGAGTTCATTTTTTTGCAGCATTGTTTTGATCAGTCCATATCTCGAGTTATACTTGGAATTTCGTAGTCATTCAAAATGGAGGAGATAGATTTTGAGCCTATCTTTCCAATGACTATTCATGAAGGCTCATTGAACAAGTATTGACAAAGTTATGGTCCGAACAAGTCAGTTGTGCATGGGAAAGCACCGGGGTTAAAGAGGACGTTTGAAGCTGGTTGTGCACGTCCAAATGGCTCCTTATTAAGCTTTGTTATTAGCTCCTAGTTTACATAGCTTTGTTATTAGCTCCTAGTTTACATAGCTTTGTTATTAGCTCCTAGTTTACATAGCTTTGTTATTAGCTCCTAGTTCACATAGATGTAGCTTTGTTTTTGTCACCATGTAGCTTCGTTATTGTCACCCTAACCAGCCGGTTTAAGGGTCTTGTTGTAGGCTATATATAGCCATCTATTTGAATGAATAAGACATCCAATATTGAAATCAAAAACCTGAGTAAAGCTAAGCTTTCTTTTACGTCCTTGTTGCTTACAAGACAAAGTCTAGAGTTAGTCGCGTTAAAAGCTCTAAACTCGCTACTTCAATCGCGTTGTTTGATTTAGCACCCGCTTTGTTGAAGTATAGGTCTACTTCACCTAGCATACTATCCTTGGTTACGGTTTATTCATCCTCAAACTAACCTTTTCAATCTGTTTTGGTTACTTTGTTTACATTCCATTTCAGTATACTAATCATTCTTCACATTCTTGTTCAAAGTTCATATCAACTCACATCATTAGTGGTATCAGAGCTACAACTCTTGATTTTTCTTAAAATCAAGACGGTCCAAGGAGTGTCAAAGCCAAGTTATTAGTTGAATTTCTGATTGCGATTGGAATTCAAAGGTTAAACTCGTACGGGTAGTTCGAGGGTTAATCGGTTTTGATTGTTTCGTGGTTCTTGTTGATGTTCGATTTATTTTCAAAAAAAAAAAACTGTTCACGAATTAGTACTGTTCACGTAGTACTATTCCAAAAAAAAAAAAAAAAAAAAAAAGATGGCTGGAATTTTCTCGTTTGAAAACACTTACGAGGAAAGTTTGGTGTTTGATCCAACGTTACCACCTGTTTTTGACGAGTATCATCTTCAACCAAACGGGTTGTGCAAGAAGAAACAAATTCTGATCTTAGTCAAAACAAGCATGGAGAGTAAGGGGATTGAGCTTGTGAAATACTTTGAGAAGCAACAAAAGATACCTGATCCATCCTTGTTCACAACAAGCAAAGTAGAGTTCACAAGCATTCAAAACAACACCTACTTGAAAAGGAGTCGAGCTTGGGGTCAAGCCGTGATACCAACGTTACCCACACTTATGCCTATTTGGAGTAAGGATGTGTTGATCCTAACAAATTTTGTATTTGATCCAGGTGGGATACTTGTTACAAGAATTGAGGACAATTCTTTTTCAAAGAAGGAGAGTATGATGCGAGGTCATTTTGTAGCGTTGTTTTGATCAGTCCATATCTCGAGTTATACTTGGAGTTTTGTAGTCATTCAAAATGGAGGAGATAGATTTCGAGCTTATCTTTCCAATGACTATTCATGAAGGCTCATTGAACAAGTATTGACAAAGGTATGGTCCGAACAAGACAGTTGTGCATGGGAATTTCTGATGCGAGTTCATTTTTTTGCAGCATTGTTTTGATCAGTCCATATCTCGAGTTATACTTGGAATTTCGTAGTCATTCAAAATGGAGGAGATATATTTTGAGCCTATCTTTCCAATGACTATTCATGAAGGCTCATTGAACAAGTATTGACAAAGTTATGGTCCGAACAAGTCAGTTGTGCATGGGAAAGCACTGGGGTTAAAGAGGACGTTTGAAGCTGGTTGTGCACGTCCAACTGGCTCCTTATTAAGCTTTGTTATTAGCTCCTAGTTTACATAGCTTTGTTATTAGCTCCTAGTTTACATAGCTTTGTTATTAGCTCCTAGTTTACATAGCTTTGTTATTATCTCCTAGTTCACATAGATGTAGCTTTGTTTTTGTCACCACGTAGCTTCGTTATTGTCACCCTAACCAGCCGGTTTAAGGGTCTTGTTGTAGGCTATATATAGCCATCTATTTGAATGAATAAGACATCCAATATTGAAATCAAAAACCTGAGTAAAGCTAAGCTTTCTTTTACGTCCTTGTTGCTTACAAGACAAAGTCTAGAGTTAGTCGCGTTACAAGCTCTAAACTCGCTACTTCAATCGCGTTGTTTGATTTAGCACCCGCTTTGTTGAAGTATAGGTCTAATTCACCTAGCATACTATCCTTGGTTACGGTTTATTCATCCTCAAACTAACCTTTTCAATCTGTTTTGGTTACTTTGTTTACATTCCATTTCAGTATACTAATCATTCTTCACATTCTTGTTCAAAGTTCATATCAACTCACATCATTAGTGGTATCAGAGCTACAACTCTTGATTTTTCTTAAAATCAAGACGGTCCAAGGAGTGTCAAAGCCAAGTTATTAGTTGAATTTCTGATTGCGATTGGAATTCAAAGGTTAAACTCGTACGGGTAGTTCGAGGGTTAATCGGTTTTGATTGTTTCGTGGTTCTTGTTGAAGTTCGATTTATTTTCAAAAAAAAAAAAAAAAAAAAAAAAACTGTTCACGAATTAGTACTGTTCACGTAGTACTATTCCAAAAAAAAAAAAAAAAAAAAAAAGATGGCTGGAATTTTCTCGTTTGAAAACACTTACGAGGAAAGTTTGGTGTTTGATCCAACGTTACCACCTGTTTTTGACGAGTATCATCTTCAACCAAACGGGTTGTGCAAGAAGAAACAAATTCTGATCTTAGTCAAAACAAGCATGGAGAGTAAGGGGATTGAGCTTGTGAAATACTTTGAGAAGCAACAAAAGATACCTGATCCATCCTTGTTCACAACAAGCAAAGTAGAGTTCACAAGCATTCAAAACAACACCTACTTGAAAAGGAGTCGAGCTTGGGGTCAAGCCGTGATACCAACGTTACCCACACTTATGTCTATTTGGAGTAAGGATGTGTTGATCCTAACAAATTTTGTATTTGATCCAGGTGGGATACTTGTTACAAGAATTGAGGACAATTCTTTTTCAAAGAAGGAGAGTATGATGCGAGGTCATTTTGTAGCGTTGTTTTGATCAGTCCATATCTCGAGTTATACTTGGAGTTTTGTAGTCATTCAAAATGGAGGAGATAGATTTCGAGCTTATCTTTCCAATGACTATTCATGAAGGCTCATTGAACAAGTATTGACAAAGTTATGGTCCGAACAAGACAGTTGTGCATGGGAATTTCTGATGCGAGTTCATTTTTTTGCAGCATTGTTTTGATCAGTCCATATCTCGAGTTATACTTGGAATTTCGTAGTCATTCAAAATGGAGGAGATAGATTTTGAGCCTATATTTCCAATGACTATTCATGAAGGCTCATTGAACAAGTATTGACAAAGTTATGGTCCGAACAAGTCAGTTGTGCATGGGAAAGCACCGGGGACGTTTGAAGCTGGTTGTGCACGTCCAAATGGCTCCTTATTAAGCTTTGTTATTAGCTCCTAGTTTACATAGCTTTGTTATTAGCTCCTAGTTTACATAGCTTTGTTATTAGCTCCTAGTTTACATAGCTTTGTTATTAGCTCCTAGTTCACATAGATGTAGCTTTGTTTTTGTCACCATGTAGCTTCGTTATTGTCACCCTAACCAGCCGGTTTAAGGGTCTTGTTGTAGGCTATATATAGCCATCTATTTGAATGAATAAGACATCCAATATTGAAATCAAAAACCTGAGTAAAGCTAAGCTTTCTTTTACGTCCTTGTTGCTTACAAGACAAAGTCTAGAGTTAGTCGCGTTACAAGCTCTAAACTCGCTACTTCAATCGCGTTGTTTGATTTAGCACCCGCTTTGTTGAAGTATAGGTCTACTTCACCTAGCATACTATCCTTGGTTACGGTTTATTCATCCTCAAACTAACCTTTTCAATCTGTTTTGGTTACTTTGTTTACATTCCATTTCAGTATACTAATCATTCTTCACATTCTTGTTCAAAGTTCATATCAACTCACATCATTAGTGGTATCAGAGCTACAACTCTTGATTTTTCTTAAAATCAAGACGGTCCAAGGAGTGTCAAAGCCAAGTTATTAGTTGAATTTCTGATTGCGATTGGAATTCAAAGGTTAAACTCGTACGGGTAGTTCGAGGGTTAATCGGTTTTGATTGTTTCGTGGTTCTTGTTGAAGTTCGATTTATTTTCAAAAAAAAAAAACTGTTCACGAATTAGTACTGTTCACGTAGTACTATTCCAAAAAAAAAAAAAAAAAAAGATGGCTGGAATTTTCTCGTTTGAAAACACTTACGAGGAAAGTTTGGTGTTTGATCCAACGTTACCACCTGTTTTTGACGAGTATCATCTTCAACCAAACGGGTTGTGCAAGAAGAAACAAATTCTGATCTTAGTCAAAACAAGCATGGAGAGTAAGGGGATTGAGCTTGTGAAATACTTTGAGAAGCAACAAAAGATACCTGATCCATCCTTGTTCACAACAAGCAAAGTAGAGTTCACAAGCATTCAAAACAACACCTACTTGAAAAGGAGTCGAGCTTGGGGTCAAGCCGTGATACCAACGTTACCCACACTTATGTCTATTTGGAGTAAGGATGTGTTGATCCTAACAAATTTTGTATTTGATCCAGGTGGGATACTTGTTACAAGAATTGAGGACAATTCTTTTTCAAAGAAGGAGAGTATGATGCGAGGTCATTTTGTAGCGTTGTTTTGATCAGTCCATATCTCGAGTTATACTTGGAGTTTTGTAGTCATTCAAACTGGAGGAGATAGAATTCGAGCTTATCTTTCCAATGACTATTTATGAAGGCTCATTGAACAAGTATTGACAAAGTTATGGTCCGAACAAGACAGTTGTGCATGGGAATTTCTGATGCGAGTTCATTTTTTTGCAGCATTGTTTTGATCAGTCCATATCTCGAGTTATACTTGGAATTTCGTAGTCATTCAAAATGGAGGAGATAGATTTTGAGCCTATCTTTCCAATGACTATTCATGAAGGCTCATTGAACAAGTATTGACAAAGTTATGGTCCGAACAAGTCAGTTGTGCATGGGAAAGCACCGGGGTTAAAGAGGACGTTTGAAGCTGGTTGTGCACGTCCAAATGGCTCCTTATTAAGCTTTGTTATTAGCTCCTAGTTTACATAGCTTTGTTATTAGCTCCTAGTTTACATAGCTTTGTTATTAGCTCCTAGTTTACATAGCTTTGTTATTAGCTCCTAGTTCACATAGATGTAGCTTTGTTTTTGTCACCATGTAGCTTCGTTATTGTCACCCTAACCAGCCGGTTTAAGGGTCTTGTTGTAGGCTATATATAGCCATCTATTTGAATGAATAAGACATCCAATATTGAAATCAAAAACCTGAGTAAAGCTAAGCTTTCTTTTACGTCCTTGTTGCTTACAAGACAAAGTCTAGAGTTAGTCGCGTTACAAGCTCTAAACTCGCTACTTCAATCGCGTTGTTTGATTTAGCACCCGCTTTGTTGAAGTATAGGTCTACTTCACCTAGCATACTATCCTTGGTTACGGTTTATTCATCCTCAAACTAACCTTTTCAATCTGTTTTGGTTACTTTGTTTACATTCCATTTCAGTATACTAATCATTCTTCACATTCTTGTTCAAAGTTCATATCAACTCACATCATTAGTGGTATCAGAGCTACAACTCTTGATTTTTCTTAAAATCAAGACGGTCCAAGGAGTGTCAAAGCCAAGTTATTAGTTGAATTTCTGATTGCGATTGGAATTCAAAGGTTAAACTCGTACGGGTAGTTCGAGGGTTAATCGGTTTTGATTGTTTCGTGGTTCTTGTTGAAGTTCGATTTATTTTCAAAAAAAAAAACTGTTCACGAATTAGTACTGTTCACGTAGTACTATTCCAAAAAAAAAAAAAAAAAAAAGATGGCTGGAATTTTCTCGTTTGAAAACACTTACGAGGAAAGTTTGGTGTTTGATCCAACGTTACCACCTGTTTTTGACGAGTATCATCTTCAACCAAACGGGTTGTGCAAGAAGAAACAAATTATGATCTTAGTCAAAACAAGCATGGAGAGTAAGGGGATTGAGCTTGTGAAATACTTTGAGAAGCAACAAAAGATACCTGATCCATCCTTGTTCACAACAAGCAAAGTAGAGTTCACAAGCATTCAAAACAACACCTACTTGAAAAGGAGTCGAGCTTGGGGTCAAGCCGTGATACCAACGTTACCCACACTTATGTCTATTTGGAGTAAGGATGTGTTGATCCTAACAAATTTTGTATTTGATCCAGGTGGGATACTTGTTACAAGAATTGAGGACAATTCTTTTTCAAAGAAGGAGAGTATGATGCGAGGTCATTTTGTAGCATTGTTTTGATCAGTCCATATCTCGAGTTATACTTGGAGTTTTGTAGTCATTCAAAATGGAGGAGATAGATGTCGAGCTTATCTTTCCAATGACTATTCATGAAGGCTCATTGAACAAGTATTGACAAAGTTATGGTCCGAACAAGACAGTTGTGCATGGGAATTTCTGATGCGAGTTCATTTTTTTGCAGCATTGTTTTGATCAGTCCATATCTCGAGTTATACTTGGAATTTCGTAGTCATTCAAAATGGAGGAGATAGATTTTGAGCCTATCTTTCCAATGACTATTCATGAAGGCTCATTGAACAAGTATTGACAAAGTTATGGTCCGAACAAGTCAGTTGTGCATGGGAAAGCACCGGGGTTAAAGAGGACGTTTGAAGCTGGTTGTGCACGTCCAAATGGCTCCTTATTAAGCTTTGTTATTAGCTCCTAGTTTACATAGCTTTGTTATTAGCTCCTAGTTTACATAGCTTCCTAACCAGCCGGTTTAAGGGTCTTGTTGTAGGCTATATATAGCCATCTATTTGAATGAATAAGACATCCAATATTGAAATCAAAAACCTGAGTAAAGCTAAGCTTTCTTTTACGTCCTTGTTGCTTACAAGACAAAGTCTAGAGTTAGTCGCGTTACAAGCTCTAAACTCGCTACTTCAATCGCGTTGTTTGATTTAGCACCCGCTTTGTTGAAGTATAGGTCTACTTCACCTAGCATACTATCCTTGGTTACGGTTTATTCATCCTCAAACTAACCTTTTCAATCTGTTTTGGTTACTTTGTTTACATTCCATTTCAGTATACTAATCATTCTTCACATTCTTGTTCAAAGTTCATATCAACTCACATCATTAGTGGTATCAGAGCTACAACTCTTGATTTTTCTTAAAATCAAGACGGTCCAAGGAGTGTCAAAGCCAAGTTATTAGTTGAATTTCTGATTGCGATTGGAATTCAAAGGTTAAACTCGTACGGGTAGTTCGAGGGTTAATCGGTTTTGATTGTTTCGTGGTTCTTGTTGAAGTTCGATTTATTTTCAAAAAAAAAAACTGTTCACGAATTAGTACTGTTCACGTAGTACTATTCCAAAAAAAAAAAAAAAAAAAAGATGGCTGGAATTTTCTCGTTTGAAAACACTTACGAGGAAAGTTTGGTGTTTGATCCAACGTTACCACCTGTTTTTGACGAGTATCATCTTCAACCAAACGGGTTGTGCAAGAAGAAACAAATTCTGATCTTAGTCAAAACAAGCATGGAGAGTAAGGGGATTGAGCTTGTGAAATACTTTGAGAAGCAACAAAAGATACCTGATCCATCCTTGTTCACAACAAGCAAAGTAGAGTTCACAAGCATTCAAAACAACACCTACTTGAAAAGGAGTCGAGCTTGGGGTCAAGCCGTGATACCAACGTTACCCACACTTATGTCTATTTGGAGTAAGGATGTGTTGATCCTAACAAATTTTGTATTTGATCCAGGTGGGATACTTGTTACAAGAATTGAGGACAATTCTTTTTCAAAGAAGGAGAGTATGATGCGAGGTCATTTTGTAGCGTTGTTTTGATCAGTCCATATCTCGAGTTATACTTGGAGTTTTGTAGTCATTCAAAATGGAGGAGATAGATTTCGAGCTTATCCTTCCAATGACTATTTATGAAGGCTCATTGAACAAGTATTGACAAAGTTATGGTCCGAACAAGACAGTTGTGCATGGGAATTTCTGATGCGAGTTCATTTTTTTGCAGCATTGTTTTGATCAGTCCATATCTCGAGTTATACTTGGAATTTCGTAGTCATTCAAAATGGAGGAGATAGATTTTGAGCCTATCTTTCCAATGACTATTCATGAAGGCTCATTGAACAAGTATTGACAAAGTTATGGTCCGAACAAGTCAGTTGTGCATGGGAAAGCACCGGGGTTAAAGAGGACGTTTGAAGCTGGTTGTGCACGTCCAAATGGCTCCTTATTAAGCTTTGTTATTAGCTCCTAGTTTACATAGCTTTGTTATTAGCTCCTAGTTTACATAGCTTCCTAACCAGCCGGTTTAAGGGTCTTGTTGTAGGCTATATATAGCCATCTATTTGAATGAATAAGACATCCAATATTGAAATCAAAAACCTGAGTAAAGCTAAGCTTTCTTTTACGTCCTTGTTGCTTACAAGACAAAGTCTAGAGTTAGTCGCGTTACAAGCTCTAAACTCGCTACTTCAATCGCGTTGTTTGATTTAGCACCCGCTTTGTTGAAGTATAGGTCTACTTCACCTAGCATACTATCCTTGGTTACGGTTTATTCATTCTCAAACTAACCTTTTCAATCTGTTTTGGTTACTTTGTTTACATTCCATTTCAGTATACTAATCATTCTTCACATTCTTGTTCAAAGTTCATATCAACTCACATCATTAGTGGTATCAGAGCTACAACTCTTGATTTTTCTTAAAATCAAGACGGTCCAAGGAGTGTCAAAGCCAAGTTATTAGTTGAATTTCTGATTGCGATTGGAATTCAAAGGTTAAACTCGTACGGGTAGTTCGAGGGTTAATCGGTTTTGATTGTTTCGTGGTTCTTGTTGAAGTTCGATTTATTTTCAAAAAAAAAAACTGTTCACGAATTAGTACTGTTCACGTAGTACTATTCCAAAAAAAAAAAAAAAAAAAAGATGGCTGGAATTTTCTCGTTTGAAAACACTTACGAGGAAAGTTTGGTGTTTGATCCAACGTTACCACCTGTTTTTGACGAGTATCATCTTCAACCAAACGGGTTGTGCAAGAAGAAACAAATTATGATCTTAGTCAAAACAAGCATGGAGAGTAAGGGGATTGAGCTTGTGAAATACTTTGAGAAGCAACAAAAGATACCTGATCCATCCTTGTTCACAACAAGCAAAGTAGAGTTCACAAGCATTCAAAACAACACCTACTTGAAAAGGAGTCGAGCTTGGGGTCAAGCCGTGATACCAACGTTACCCACACTTATGTCTATTTGGAGTAAGGATGTGTTGATCCTAACAAATTTTGTATTTGATCCAGGTGGGATACTTGTTACAAGAATTGAGGACAATTCTTTTTCAAAGAAGGAGAGTATGATGCGAGGTCATTTTGTAGCATTGTTTTGATCAGTCCATATCTCGAGTTATACTTGGAGTTTTGTAGTCATTCAAAATGGAGGAGATAGATGTCGAGCTTATCTTTCCAATGACTATTCATGAAGGCTCATTGAACAAGTATTGACAAAGTTATGGTCCGAACAAGACAGTTGTGCATGGGAATTTCTGATGCGAGTTCATTTTTTTGCAGCATTGTTTTGATCAGTCCATATCTCGAGTTATACTTGGAATTTCGTAGTCATTCAAAATGGAGGAGATAGATTTTGAGCCTATCTTTCCAATGACTATTCATGAAGGCTCATTGAACAAGTATTGACAAAGTTATGGTCCGAACAAGTCAGTTGTGCATGGGAAAGCACCGGGGTTAAAGAGGACGTTTGAAGCTGGTTGTGCACGTCCAAATGGCTCCTTATTAAGCTTTGTTATTAGCTCCTAGTTTACATAGCTTTGTTATTAGCTCCTAGTTTACATAGCTTCCTAACCAGCCGGTTTAAGGGTCTTGTTGTAGGCTATATATAGCCATCTATTTGAATGAATAAGACATCCAATATTGAAATCAAAAACCTGAGTAAAGCTAAGCTTTCTTTTACGTCCTTGTTGCTTACAAGACAAAGTCTAGAGTTAGTCGCGTTACAAGCTCTAAACTCGCTACTTCAATCGCGTTGTTTGATTTAGCACCCGCTTTGTTGAAGTATAGGTCTACTTCACCTAGCATACTATCCTTGGTTACGGTTTATTCATCCTCAAACTAACCTTTTCAATCTGTTTTGGTTACTTTGTTTACATTCCATTTCAGTATACTAATCATTCTTCACATTCTTGTTCAAAGTTCATATCAACTCACATCATTAGTGGTATCAGAGCTACAACTCTTGATTTTTCTTAAAATCAAGACGGTCCAAGGAGTGTCAAAGCCAAGTTATTAGTTGAATTTCTGATTGCGATTGGAATTCAAAGGTTAAACTCGTACGGGTAGTTCGAGGGTTAATCGGTTTTGATTGTTTCGTGGTTCTTGTTGAAGTTCGATTTATTTTCAAAAAAAAAAAAAAAAAAAAAAAAAAAACTGTTCACGAATTAGTACTGTTCACGTAGTACTATTCCAAAAAAAAAAAAAAAAAAAGATGGCTGGAATTTTCTCGTTTGAAAACACTTACGAGGAAAGTTTGGTGTTTGATCCAACGTTACCACCTGTTTTTGACGAGTATCATCTTCAACCAAACGGGTTGTGCAAGAAGAAACAAATTCTGATCTTAGTCAAAACAAGCATGGAGAGTAAGGGGATTGAGCTTGTGAAATACTTTGAGAAGCAACAAAAGATACCTGATCCATCCTTGTTCACAACAAGCAAAGTAGAGTTCACAAGCATTCAAAACAACACCTACTTGAAAAGGAGTCGAGCTTGGGGTCAAGCCGTGATACCAACGTTACCCACACTTATGTCTATTTGGAGTAAGGATGTGTTGATCCTAACAAATTTTGTATTTGATCCAGGTGGGATACTTGTTACAAGAATTGAGGACAATTCTTTTTCAAAGAAGGAGAGTATGATGCGAGGTCATTTTGTAGCGTTGTTTTGATCAGTCCATATCTCGAGTTATACTTGGAGTTTTGTAGTCATTCAAAATGGAGGAGATAGATTTCGAGCTTATCTTTCCAATGACTATTCATGAAGGCTCATTGAACAAGTATTGACAAAGTTATGGTCCGAACAAGACAGTTGTGCATGGGAATTTCTGATGCGAGTTCATTTTTTTGCAGCATTGTTTTGATCAGTCCATATCTCGAGTTATACTTGGAATTTCGTAGTCATTCAAAATGGAGGAGATAGATTTTGAGCCTATCTTTCCAATGACTATTCATGAAGGCTCATTGAACAAGTATTGACAAAGTTATGGTCCGAACAAGTCAGTTGTGCATGGGAAAGCACCGGGGTTAAAGAGGACGTTTGAAGCTGGTTGTGCACGTCCAAATGGCTCCTTATTAAGCTTTGTTATTAGCTCCTAGTTTACATAGCTTTGTTATTAGCTCCTAGTTTACATAGCTTTGTTATTAGCTCCTAGTTTACATAGCTTTGTTATTAGCTCCTAGTTCACATAGATGTAGCTTTGTTTTTGTCACCATGTAGCTTCGTTATTGTCACCCTAACCAGCCGGTTTAAGGGTCTTGTTGTAGGCTATATATAGCCATCTATTTGAATGAATAAGACATCCAATATTGAAATCAAAAACCTGAGTAAAGCTAAGCTTTCTTTTACGTCCTTGTTGCTTACAAGACAAAGTCTAGAGTTAGTCGCGTTACAAGCTCTAAACTCGCTACTTCAATCGCGTTGTTTGATTTAGCACCCGCTTTGTTGAAGTATAGGTCTACTTCACCTAGCATACTATCCTTGGTTACGGTTTATTCATCCTCAAACTAACCTTTTCAATCTGTTTTGGTTACTTTGTTTACATTCCATTTCAGTATACTAATCATTCTTCACATTCTTGTTCAAAGTTCATATCAACTCACATCATTAGTGGTATCAGAGCTACAACTCTTGATTTTTCTTAAAATTAAGACGGTCCAAGGAGTGTCAAAGCCAAGTTATTAGTTGAATTTCTGATTGCGATTGGAATTCAAAGGTTAAACTCGTACGGGTAGTTCGAGGGTTAATCGGTTTTGATTGTTTCGTGGTTCTTGTTGAAGTTCGATTTATTTTCAAAAAAAAAAAAAAAAAAAAAAAAAAAACTGTTCACGAATTAGTACTGTTCACGTAGTACTATTCCAAAAAAAAAAAAAAAAAAAGATGGCTGGAATTTTCTCGTTTGAAAACACTTACGAGGAAAGTTTGGTGTTTGATCCAACGTTACCACCTGTTTTTGACGAGTATCATCTTCAACCAAACGGGTTGTGCAAGAAGAAACAAATTCTGATCTTAGTCAAAACAAGCATGGAGAGTAAGGGGATTGAGCTTGTGAAATACTTTGAGAAGCAACAAAAGATACCTGATCCATCCTTGTTCACAACAAGCAAAGTAGAGTTCACAAGCATTCAAAACAACACCTACTTGAAAAGGAGTCGAGCTTGGGGTCAAGCCGTGATACCAACGTTACCCACACTTATGTCTATTTGGAGTAAGGATGTGTTGATCCTAACAAATTTTGTATTTGATCCAGGTGGGATACTTGTTACAAGAATTGAGGACAATTCTTTTTCAAAGAAGGAGAGTATGATGCGAGGTCATTTTGTAGCGTTGTTTTGATCAGTCCATATCTCGAGTTATACTTGGAGTTTTGTAGTCATTCAAAATGGAGGAGATAGATTTCGAGCTTATCTTTCCAATGACTATTCATGAAGGCTCATTGAACAAGTATTGACAAAGTTATGGTCCGAACAAGACAGTTGTGCATGGGAATTTCTGATGCGAGTTCATTTTTTTGCAGCATTGTTTTGATCAGTCCATATCTCGAGTTATACTTGGAATTTCGTAGTCATTCAAAATGGAGGAGATAGATTTTGAGCCTATCTTTCCAATGACTATTCATGAAGGCTCATTGAACAAGTATTGACAAAGTTATGGTCCGAACAAGTCAGTTGTGCATGGGAAAGCACCGGGGTTAAAGAGGACGTTTGAAGCTGGTTGTGCACGTCCAAATGGCTCCTTATTAAGCTTTGTTATTAGCTCCTAGTTTACATAGCTTTGTTATTAGCTCCTAGTTTACATAGCTTTGTTATTAGCTCCTAGTTTACATAGCTTTGTTATTAGCTCCTAGTTCACATAGATGTAGCTTTGTTTTTGTCACCATGTAGCTTCGTTATTGTCACCCTAACCAGCCGGTTTAAGGGTCTTGTTGTAGGCTATATATAGCCATCTATTTGAATGAATAAGACATCCAATATTGAAATCAAAAACCTGAGTAAAGCTAAGCTTTCTTTTACGTCCTTGTTGCTTACAAGACAAAGTCTAGAGTTAGTCGCGTTACAAGCTCTAAACTCGCTACTTCAATCGCGTTGTTTGATTTAGCACCCGCTTTGTTGAAGTATAGGTCTACTTCACCTAGCATACTATCCTTGGTTACGGTTTATTCATCCTCAAACTAACCTTTTCAATCTGTTTTGGTTACTTTGTTTACATTCCATTTCAGTATACTAATCATTCTTCACATTCTTGTTCAAAGTTCATATCAACTCACATCATTAGTGGTATCAGAGCTACAACTCTTGATTTTTCTTAAAATCAAGACGGTCCAAGGAGTGTCAAAGCCAAGTTATTAGTTGAATTTCTGATTGCGATTGGAATTCAAAGGTTAAACTCGTACGGGTAGTTCGAGGGTTAATCGGTTTTGATTGTTTCGTGGTTCTTGTTGAAGTTCGATTTATTTTCAAAAAAAAAAAAAAAAAAAAAAAAAAAACTGTTCACGAATTAGTACTGTTCACGTAGTACTATTCCAAAAAAAAAAAAAAAAAAAGATGGCTGGAATTTTCTCGTTTGAAAACACTTACGAGGAAAGTTTGGTGTTTGATCCAACGTTACCACCTGTTTTTGACGAGTATCATCTTCAACCAAACGGGTTGTGCAAGAAGAAACAAATTCTGATCTTAGTCAAAACAAGCATGGAGAGTAAGGGGATTGAGCTTGTGAAATACTTTGAGAAGCAACAAAAGATACCTGATCCATCCTTGTTCACAACAAGCAAAGTAGAGTTCACAAGCATTCAAAACAACACCTACTTGAAAAGGAGTCGAGCTTGGGGTCAAGCCGTGATACCAACGTTACCCACACTTATGTCTATTTGGAGTAAGGATGTGTTGATCCTAACAAATTTTGTATTTGATCCAGGTGGGATACTTGTTACAAGAATTGAGGACAATTCTTTTTCAAAGAAGGAGAGTATGATGCGAGGTCATTTTGTAGCGTTGTTTTGATCAGTCCATATCTCGAGTTATACTTGGAGTTTTGTAGTCATTCAAAATGGAGGAGATAGATTTCGAGCTTATCTTTCCAATGACTATTCATGAAGGCTCATTGAACAAGTATTGACAAAGTTATGGTCCGAACAAGACAGTTGTGCATGGGAATTTCTGATGCGAGTTCATTTTTTTGCAGCATTGTTTTGATCAGTCCATATCTCGAGTTATACTTGGAATTTCGTAGTCATTCAAAATGGAGGAGATAGATTTTGAGCCTATCTTTCCAATGACTATTCATGAAGGCTCATTGAACAAGTATTGACAAAGTTATGGTCCGAACAAGTCAGTTGTGCATGGGAAAGCACCGGGGTTAAAGAGGACGTTTGAAGCTGGTTGTGCACGTCCAAATGGCTCCTTATTAAGCTTTGTTATTAGCTCCTAGTTTACATAGCTTTGTTATTAGCTCCTAGTTTACATAGCTTTGTTATTAGCTCCTAGTTTACATAGCTTTGTTATTAGCTCCTAGTTCACATAGATGTAGCTTTGTTTTTGTCACCATGTAGCTTCGTTATTGTCACCCTAACCAGCCGGTTTAAGGGTCTTGTTGTAGGCTATATATAGCCATCTATTTGAATGAATAAGACATCCAATATTGAAATCAAAAACCTGAGTAAAGCTAAGCTTTCTTTTACGTCCTTGTTGCTTACAAGACAAAGTCTAGAGTTAGTCGCGTTACAAGCTCTAAACTCGCTACTTCAATCGCGTTGTTTGATTTAGCACCCGCTTTGTTGAAGTATAGGTCTACTTCACCTAGCATACTATCCTTGGTTACGGTTTATTCATCCTCAAACTAACCTTTTCAATCTGTTTTGGTTACTTTGTTTACATTCCATTTCAGTATACTAATCATTCTTCACATTCTTGTTCAAAGTTCATATCAACTCACATCATTAGTGGTATCAGAGCTACAACTCTTGATTTTTCTTAAAATCAAGACGGTCCAAGGAGTGTCAAAGCCAAGTTATTAGTTGAATTTCTGATTGCGATTGGAATTCAAAGGTTAAACTCGTACGGGTAGTTCGAGGGTTAATCGGTTTTGATTGTTTCGTGGTTCTTGTTGAAGTTCGATTTATTTTCAAAAAAAAAAAAAAAAAAAAAAAAAAACTGTTCACGAATTAGTACTGTTCACGTAGTACTATTCCAAAAAAAAAAAAAAAAAAAAAGATGGCTGGAATTTTCTCGTTTGAAAACACTTACGAGGAAAGTTTGGTGTTTGATCCAACGTTACCACCTGTTTTTGACGAGTATCATCTTCAACCAAACGGGTTGTGCAAGAAGAAACAAATTCTGATCTTAGTCAAAACAAGCATGGAGAGTAAGGGGATTGAGCTTGTGAAATACTTTGAGAAGCAACAAAAGATACCTGATCCATCCTTGTTCACAACAAGCAAAGTAGAGTTCACAAGCATTCAAAACAACACCTACTTGAAAAGGAGTCGAGCTTGGGGTCAAGCCGTGATACCAACGTTACCCACACTTATGTCTATTTGGAGTAAGGATGTGTTGATCCTAACAAATTTTGTATTTGATCCAGGTGGGATACTTGTTACAAGAATTGAGGACAATTCTTTTTCAAAGAAGGAGAGTATGATGCGAGGTCATTTTGTAGCGTTGTTTTGATCAGTCCATATCTCGAGTTATACTTGGAGTTTTGTAGTCATTCAAAATGGAGGAGATAGATTTCGAGCTTATCTTTCCAATGACTATTCATGAAGGCTCATTGAACAAGTATTGACAAAGTTATGGTCCGAACAAGACAGTTGTGCATGGGAATTTCTGATGCGAGTTCATTTTTTTGCAGCATTGTTTTGATCAGTCCATATCTCGAGTTATACTTGGAATTTCGTAGTCATTCAAAATGGAGGAGATAGATTTTGAGCCTATCTTTCCAATGACTATTCATGAAGGCTCATTGAACAAGTATTGACAAAGTTATGGTCCGAACAAGTCAGTTGTGCATGGGAAAGCACCGGGGTTAAAGAGGACGTTTGAAGCTGGTTGTGCACGTCCAAATGGCTCCTTATTAAGCTTTGTTATTAGCTCCTAGTTTACATAGCTTTGTTATTAGCTCCTAGTTTACATAGCTTTGTTATTAGCTCCTAGTTTACATAGCTTTGTTATTAGCTCCTAGTTCACATAGATGTAGCTTTGTTTTTGTCACCATGTAGCTTCGTTATTGTCACCCTAACCAGCCGGTTTAAGGGTCTTGTTGTAGGCTATATATAGCCATCTATTTGAATGAATAAGACATCCAATATTGAAATCAAAAACCTGAGTAAAGCTAAGCTTTCTTTTACGTCCTTGTTGCTTACAAGACAAAGTCTAGAGTTAGTCGCGTTACAAGCTCTAAACTCGCTACTTCAATCGCGTTGTTTGATTTAGCACCCGCTTTGTTGAAGTATAGGTCTACTTCACCTAGCATACTATCCTTGGTTACGGTTTATTCATCCTCAAACTAACCTTTTCAATCTGTTTTGGTTACTTTGTTTACATTCCATTTCAGTATACTAATCATTCTTCACATTCTTGTTCAAAGTTCATATCAACTCACATCATTAGTGGTATCAGAGCTACAACTCTTGATTTTTCTTAAAATCAAGACGGTCCAAGGAGTGTCAAAGCCAAGTTATTAGTTGAATTTCTGATTGCGATTGGAATTCAAAGGTTAAACTCGTACGGGTAGTTCGAGGGTTAATCGGTTTTGATTGTTTCGTGGTTCTTGTTGAAGTTCGATTTATTTTCAAAAAAAAAAACTGTTCACGAATTAGTACTGTTCACGTAGTACTATTCCAAAAAAAAAAAAAAAAAAAAAAAGATGGCTGGAATTTTCTCGTTTGAAAACACTTACGAGGAAAGTTTGGTGTTTGATCCAACGTTACCACCTGTTTTTGACGAGTATCATCTTCAACCAAACGGGTTGTGCAAGAAGAAACAAATTCTGATCTTAGTCAAAACAAGCATGGAGAGTAAGGGGATTGAGCTTGTGAAATACTTTGAGAAGCAACAAAAGATACCTGATCCATCCTTGTTCACAACAAGCAAAGTAGAGTTCACAAGCATTCAAAACAACACCTACTTGAAAAGGAGTCGAGCTTGGGGTCAAGCCGTGATACCAACGTTACCCACACTTATGTCTATTTGGAGTAAGGATGTGTTGATCCTAACAAATTTTGTATTTGATCCAGGTGGGATACTTGTTACAAGAATTGAGGACAATTCTTTTTCAAAGAAGGAGAGTATGATGCGAGGTCATTTTGTAGCGTTGTTTTGATCAGTCCATATCTCGAGTTATACTTGGAGTTTTGTAGTCATTCAAAATGGAGGAGATAGATTTCGAGCTTATCTTTCCAATGACTATTCATGAAGGCTCATTGAACAAGTATTGACAAAGTTATGGTCCGAACAAGACAGTTGTGCATGGGAATTTCTGATGCGAGTTCATTTTTTTGCAGCATTGTTTTGATCAGTCCATATCTCGAGTTATACTTGGAATTTCGTAGTCATTCAAAATGGAGGAGATAGATTTTGAGCCTATCTTTCCAATGACTATTCATGAAGGCTCATTGAACAAGTATTGACAAAGTTATGGTCCGAACAAGTCAGTTGTGCATGGGAAAGCACCGGGGTTAAAGAGGACGTTTGAAGCTGGTTGTGCACGTCCAAATGGCTCCTTATTAAGCTTTGTTATTAGCTCCTAGTTTACATAGCTTTGTTATTAGCTCCTAGTTTACATAGCTTTGTTATTAGCTCCTAGTTTACATAGCTTTGTTATTAGCTCCTAGTTCACATAGATGTAGCTTTGTTTTTGTCACCATGTAGCTTCGTTATTGTCACCCTAACCAGCCGGTTTAAGGGTCTTGTTGTAGGCTATATATAGCCATCTATTTGAATGAATAAGACATCCAATATTGAAATCAAAAACCTGAGTAAAGCTAAGCTTTCTTTTACGTCCTTGTTGCTTACAAGACAAAGTCTAGAGTTAGTCGCGTTACAAGCTCTAAACTCGCTACTTCAATCGCGTTGTTTGATTTAGCACCCGCTTTGTTGAAGTATAGGTCTACTTCACCTAGCATACTATCCTTGGTTACGGTTTATTCATCCTCAAACTAACCTTTTCAATCTGTTTTGGTTACTTTGTTTACATTCCATTTCAGTATACTAATCATTCTTCACATTCTTGTTCAAAGTTCATATCAACTCACATCATTAGTGGTATCAGAGCTACAACTCTTGATTTTTCTTAAAATCAAGACGGTCCAAGGAGTGTCAAAGCCAAGTTATTAGTTGAATTTCTGATTGCGATTGGAATTCAAAGGTTAAACTCGTACGGGTAGTTCGAGGGTTAATCGGTTTTGATTGTTTCGTGGTTCTTGTTGAAGTTCGATTTATTTTCAAAAAAAAAAACTGTTCACGAATTAGTACTGTTCACGTAGTACTATTCCAAAAAAAAAAAAAAAAAAAAAAAGATGGCTGGAATTTTCTCGTTTGAAAACACTTACGAGGAAAGTTTGGTGTTTGATCCAACGTTACCACCTGTTTTTGACGAGTATCATCTTCAACCAAACGGGTTGTGCAAGAAGAAACAAATTCTGATCTTAGTCAAAACAAGCATGGAGAGTAAGGGGATTGAGCTTGTGAAATACTTTGAGAAGCAACAAAAGATACCTGATCCATCCTTGTTCACAACAAGCAAAGTAGAGTTCACAAGCATTCAAAACAACACCTACTTGAAAAGGAGTCGAGCTTGGGGTCAAGCCGTGATACCAACGTTACCCACACTTATGTCTATTTGGAGTAAGGATGTGTTGATCCTAACAAATTTTGTATTTGATCCAGGTGGGATACTTGTTACAAGAATTGAGGACAATTCTTTTTCAAAGAAGGAGAGTATGATGCGAGGTCATTTTGTAGCGTTGTTTTGATCAGTCCATATCTCGAGTTATACTTGGAGTTTTGTAGTCATTCAAAATGGAGGAGATAGATTTCGAGCTTATCTTTCCAATGACTATTCATGAAGGCTCATTGAACAAGTATTGACAAAGTTATGGTCCGAACAAGACAGTTGTGCATGGGAATTTCTGATGCGAGTTCATTTTTTTGCAGCATTGTTTTGATCAGTCCATATCTCGAGTTATACTTGGAATTTCGTAGTCATTCAAAATGGAGGAGATAGATTTTGAGCCTATCTTTCCAATGACTATTCATGAAGGCTCATTGAACAAGTATTGACAAAGTTATGGTCCGAACAAGTCAGTTGTGCATGGGAAAGCACCGGGGTTAAAGAGGACGTTTGAAGCTGGTTGTGCACGTCCAAATGGCTCCTTATTAAGCTTTGTTATTAGCTCCTAGTTTACATAGCTTTGTTATTAGCTCCTAGTTTACATAGCTTTGTTATTAGCTCCTAGTTTACATAGCTTTGTTATTAGCTCCTAGTTCACATAGATGTAGCTTTGTTTTTGTCACCATGTAGCTTCGTTATTGTCACCCTAACCAGCCGGTTTAAGGGTCTTGTTGTAGGCTATATATAGCCATCTATTTGAATGAATAAGACATCCAATATTGAAATCAAAAACCTGAGTAAAGCTAAGCTTTCTTTTACGTCCTTGTTGCTTACAAGACAAAGTCTAGAGTTAGTCGCGTTACAAGCTCTAAACTCGCTACTTCAATCGCGTTGTTTGATTTAGCACCCGCTTTGTTGAAGTATAGGTCTACTTCACCTAGCATACTATCCTTGGTTACGGTTTATTCATCCTCAAACTAACCTTTTCAATCTGTTTTGGTTACTTTGTTTACATTCCATTTCAGTATACTAATCATTCTTCACATTCTTGTTCAAAGTTCATATCAACTCACATCATTAGTGGTATCAGAGCTACAACTCTTGATTTTTCTTAAAATCAAGACGGTCCAAGGAGTGTCAAAGCCAAGTTATTAGTTGAATTTCTGATTGCGATTGGAATTCAAAGGTTAAACTCGTACGGGTAGTTCGAGGGTTAATCGGTTTTGATTGTTTCGTGGTTCTTGTTGAAGTTCGATTTATTTTCAAAAAAAAAAAACTGTTCACGAATTAGTACTGTTCACGTAGTACTATTCCAAAAAAAAAAAAAAAAAAAAAAAAGATGGCTGGAATTTTCTCGTTTGAAAACACTTACGAGGAAAGTTTGGTGTTTGATCCAACGTTACCACCTGTTTTTGACGAGTATCATCTTCAACCAAACGGGTTGTGCAAGAAGAAACAAATTCTGATCTTAGTCAAAACAAGCATGGAGAGTAAGGGGATTGAGCTTGTGAAATACTTTGAGAAGCAACAAAAGATACCTGATCCATCCTTGTTCACAACAAGCAAAGTAGAGTTCACAAGCATTCAAAACAACACCTACTTGAAAAGGAGTCGAGCTTGGGGTCAAGCCGTGATACCAACGTTACCCACACTTATGTCTATTTGGAGTAAGGATGTGTTGATCCTAACAAATTTTGTATTTGATCCAGGTGGGATACTTGTTACAAGAATTGAGGACAATTCTTTTTCAAAGAAGGAGAGTATGATGCGAGGTCATTTTGTAGCGTTGTTTTGATCAGTCCATATCTCGAGTTATACTTGGAGTTTTGTAGTCATTCAAAATGGAGGAGATAGATTTCGAGCTTATCTTTCCAATGACTATTCATGAAGGCTCATTGAACAAGTATTGACAAAGTTATGGTCCGAACAAGACAGTTGTGCATGGGAATTTCTGATGCGAGTTCATTTTTTTGCAGCATTGTTTTGATCAGTCCATATCTCGAGTTATACTTGGAATTTCGTAGTCATTCAAAATGGAGGAGATAGATTTTGAGCCTATCTTTCCAATGACTATTCATGAAGGCTCATTGAACAAGTATTGACAAAGTTATGGTCCGAACAAGTCAGTTGTGCATGGGAAAGCACCGGGGTTAAAGAGGACGTTTGAAGCTGGTTGTGCACGTCCAAATGGCTCCTTATTAAGCTTTGTTATTAGCTCCTAGTTTACATAGCTTTGTTATTAGCTCCTAGTTTACATAGCTTTGTTATTAGCTCCTAGTTTACATAGCTTTGTTATTAGCTCCTAGTTCACATAGATGTAGCTTTGTTTTTGTCACCATGTAGCTTCGTTATTGTCACCCTAACCAGCCGGTTTAAGGGTCTTGTTGTAGGCTATATATAGCCATCTATTTGAATGAATAAGACATCCAATATTGAAATCAAAAACCTGAGTAAAGCTAAGCTTTCTTTTACGTCCTTGTTGCTTACAAGACAAAGTCTAGAGTTAGTCGCGTTACAAGCTCTAAACTCGCTACTTCAATCGCGTTGTTTGATTTAGCACCCGCTTTGTTGAAGTATAGGTCTACTTCACCTAGCATACTATCCTTGGTTACGGTTTATTCATCCTCAAACTAACCTTTTCAATCTGTTTTGGTTACTTTGTTTACATTCCATTTCAGTATACTAATCATTCTTCACATTCTTGTTCAAAGTTCATATCAACTCACATCATTAGTGGTATCAGAGCTACAACTCTTGATTTTTCTTAAAATCAAGACGGTCCAAGGAGTGTCAAAGCCAAGTTATTAGTTGAATTTCTGATTGCGATTGGAATTCAAAGGTTAAACTCGTACGGGTAGTTCGAGGGTTAATCGGTTTTGATTGTTTCGTGGTTCTTGTTGAAGTTCGATTTATTTTCAAAAAAAAAAAACTGTTCACGAATTAGTACTGTTCACGTAGTACTATTCCAAAAAAAAAAAAAAAAAAAAAAGATGGCTGGAATTTTCTCGTTTGAAAACACTTACGAGGAAAGTTTGGTGTTTGATCCAACGTTACCACCTGTTTTTGACGAGTATCATCTTCAACCAAACGGGTTGTGCAAGAAGAAACAAATTCTGATCTTAGTCAAAACAAGCATGGAGAGTAAGGGGATTGAGCTTGTGAAATACTTTGAGAAGCAACAAAAGATACCTGATCCATCCTTGTTCACAACAAGCAAAGTAGAGTTCACAAGCATTCAAAACAACACCTACTTGAAAAGGAGTCGAGCTTGGGGTCAAGCCGTGATACCAACGTTACCCACACTTATGTCTATTTGGAGTAAGGATGTGTTGATCCTAACAAATTTTGTATTTGATCCAGGTGGGATACTTGTTACAAGAATTGAGGACAATTCTTTTTCAAAGAAGGAGAGTATGATGCGAGGTCATTTTGTAGCGTTGTTTTGATCAGTCCATATCTCGAGTTATACTTGGAGTTTTGTAGTCATTCAAAATGGAGGAGATAGATTTCGAGCTTATCTTTCCAATGACTATTCATGAAGGCTCATTGAACAAGTATTGACAAAGTTATGGTCCGAACAAGACAGTTGTGCATGGGAATTTCTGATGCGAGTTCATTTTTTTGCAGCATTGTTTTGATCAGTCCATATCTCGAGTTATACTTGGAATTTCGTAGTCATTCAAAATGGAGGAGATAGATTTTGAGCCTATCTTTCCAATGACTATTCATGAAGGCTCATTGAACAAGTATTGACAAAGTTATGGTCCGAACAAGTCAGTTGTGCATGGGAAAGCACCGGGGTTAAAGAGGACGTTTGAAGCTGGTTGTGCACGTCCAAATGGCTCCTTATTAAGCTTTGTTATTAGCTCCTAGTTTACATAGCTTTGTTATTAGCTCCTAGTTTACATAGCTTTGTTATTAGCTCCTAGTTCACATAGATGTAGCTTTGTTTTTGTCACCATGTAGCTTCGTTATTGTCACCCTAACCAGCCGGTTTAAGGGTCTTGTTGTAGGCTATATATAGCCATCTATTTGAATGAATAAGACATCCAATATTGAAATCAAAAACCTGAGTAAAGCTAAGCTTTCTTTTACGTCCTTGTTGCTTACAAGACAAAGTCTAGAGTTAGTCGCGTTACAAGCTCTAAACTCGCTACTTCAATCGCGTTGTTTGATTTAGCACCCGCTTTGTTGAAGTATAGGTCTACTTCACCTAGCATACTATCCTTGGTTACGGTTTATTCATCCTCAAACTAACATTTTCAATCTGTTTTGGTTACTTTGTTTACATTCCATTTCAGTATACTAATCATTCTTCACATTCTTGTTCAAAGTTCATATCAACTCACATCATTAGTGGTATCAGAGCTACAACTCTTGATTTTTCTTAAAATCAAGACGGTCCAAGGAGTGTCAAAGCCAAGTTATTAGTTGAATTTCTGATTGCGATTGGAATTCAAAGGTTAAACTCGTACGGGTAGTTCGAGGGTTAATCGGTTTTGATTGTTTCGTGGTTCTTGTTGAAGTTCGATTTATTTTCAAAAAAAAAAATACTGTTCACGAATAAGTACTGTTCACGTAGTACTATTCCAAAAAAAAAAAAAAAAAAAAAAGATGGCTGGAATTTTCTCGTTTGAAAACACTTACGAGGAAAGTTTGGTGTTTGATCCAACGTTACCACCTGTTTTTGACGAGTATCATCTTCAACCAAACGGGTTGTGCAAGAAGAAACAAATTCTGATCTTAGTCAAAACAAGCATGGAGAGTAAGGGGATTGAGCTTGTGAAATACTTTGAGAAGCAACAAAAGATACCTGATCCATCCTTGTTCACAACAAGCAAAGTAGAGTTCACAAGCATTCAAAACAACACCTACTTGAAAAGGAGTCGAGCTTGGGGTCAAGCCGTGATACCAACGTTACCCACACTTATGTCTATTTGGATTAAGGATGTGTTGATCCTAACAAATTTTGTATTTGATCCAGGTGGGATACTTGTTACAAGAATTGAGGACAATTCTTTTTCAAAGAAGGAGAGTATGATGCGAGGTCATTTTGTAGCGTTGTTTTGATCAGTCCATATCTCGAGTTATACTTGGAGTTTTGTAGTCATTCAAAATGGAGGAGATAGATTTCGAGCTTATCTTTCCAATGACTATTCATGAAGGCTCATTGAACAAGTATTGACAAAGTTATGGTCCGAACAAGACAGTTGTGCATGGGAATTTCTGATGCGAGTTCATTTTTTTGCAGCATTGTTTTGATCAGTCCATATCTCGAGTTATACTTGGAATTTCGTAGTCATTCAAAATGGAGGAGATAGATTTTGAGCCTATCTTTCCAATGACTATTCATGAAGGCTCATTGAACAAGTATTGACAAAGTTATGGTCCGAACAAGTCAGTTGTGCATGGGAAAGCACCGGGGTTAAAGAGGACGTTTGAAGCTGGTTGTGCACGTCCAAATGGCTCCTTATTAAGCTTTGTTATTAGCTCCTAGTTTACATAGCTTTGTTATTAGCTCCTAGTTTACATAGCTTCCTAACCAGCCGGTTTAAGGGTCTTGTTGTAGGCTATATATAGCCATCTATTTGAATGAATAAGACATCCAATATTGAAATCAAAAACCTGAGTAAAGCTAAGCTTTCTTTTACGTCCTTGTTGCTTACAAGACAAAGTCTAGAGTTAGTCGCGTTACAAGCTCTAAACTCGCTACTTCAATCGCGTTGTTTGATTTAGCACCCGCTTTGTTGAAGTATAGGTCTACTTCACCTAGCATACTATCCTTGGTTACGGTTTATTCATCCTCAAACTAACCTTTTCAATCTGTTTTGGTTACTTTGTTTACATTCCATTTCAGTATACTAATCATTCTTCACATTCTTGTTCAAAGTTCATATCAACTCACATCATTAGTGGTATCAGAGCTACAACTCTTGATTTTTCTTAAAATCAAGACGGTCCAAGGAGTGTCAAAGCCAAGTTATTAGTTGAATTTCTGATTGCGATTGGAATTCAAAGGTTAAACTCGTACGGGTAGTTCGAGGGTTAATCGGTTTTGATTGTTTCGTGGTTCTTGTTGAAGTTCGATTTATTTTCAAAAAAAAAAAAAAAAAAAAAAACTGTTCACGAATTAGTACTGTTCACGTAGTACTATTCCAAAAAAAAAAAAAAAAAAAGATGGCTGGAATTTTCTCGTTTGAAAACACTTACGAGGAAAGTTTGGTGTTTGATCCAACGTTACCACCTGTTTTTGACGAGTATCATCTTCAACCAAACGGGTTGTGCAAGAAGAAACAAATTCTGATCTTAGTCAAAACAAGCATGGAGAGTAAGGGGATTGAGCTTGTGAAATACTTTGAGAAGCAACAAAAGATACCTGATCCATCCTTGTTCACAACAAGCAAAGTAGAGTTCACAAGCATTCAAAACAACACCTACTTGAAAAGGAGTCGAGCTTGGGGTCAAGCCGTGATACCAACGTTACCCACACTTATGTCTATTTGGAGTAAGGATGTGTTGATCCTAACAAATTTTGTATTTGATCCAGGTGGGATACTTGTTACAAGAATTGAGGACAATTCTTTTTCAAAGAAGGAGAGTATGATGCGAGGTCATTTTGTAGCGTTGTTTTGATCAGTCCATATCTCGAGTTATACTTGGAGTTTTGTAGTCATTCAAAATGGAGGAGATAGATTTCGAGCTTATCTTTCCAATGACTATTCATGAAGGCTCATTGAACAAGTATTGACAATGTTATGGTCCGAACAAGACAGTTGTGCATGGGAATTTTTGATGCGAGTTCATTTTTTTGCAGCATTGTTTTGATCAGTCCATATCTCGAGTTATACTTGGAATTTCGTAGTCATTCAAAATGGAGGAGATAGATTTTGAGCCTATCTTTCCAATGACTATTCATGAAGGCTCATTGAACAAGTATTGACAAAGTTATGGTCCGAACAAGTCAGTTGTGCATGGGAAAGCACCGGGGTTAAAGAGGACGTTTGAAGCTGGTTGTGCACGTCCAAATGGCTCCTTATTAAGCTTTGTTATTAGCTCCTAGTTTACATAGCTTTGTTATTAGCTCCTAGTTTACATAGCTTTGTTATTAGCTCCTAGTTCACATAGATGTAGCTTTGTTTTTGTCACCATGTAGCTTCGTTATTGTCACCCTAACCAGCCGGTTTAAGGGTCTTGTTGTAGGCTATATATAGCCATCTATTTGAATGAATAAGACATCCAATATTGAAATCAAAAACCTGAGTAAAGCTAAGCTTTCTTTTACGTCCTTGTTGCTTACAAGACAAAGTCTAGAGTTAGTCGCGTTACAAGCTCTAAACTCGCTACTTCAATCGCGTTGTTTGATTTAGCACCCGCTTTGTTGAAGTATAGGTCTACTTCACCTAGCATACTATCCTTGGTTACGGTTTATTCATCCTCAAACTAACATTTTCAATCTGTTTTGGTTACTTTGTTTACATTCCATTTCAGTATACTAATCATTCTTCACATTCTTGTTCAAAGTTCATATCAACTCACATCATTAGTGGTATCAGAGCTACAACTCTTGATTTTTCTTAAAATCAAGACGGTCCAAGGAGTGTCAAAGCCAAGTTATTAGTTGAATTTCTGATTGCGATTGGAATTCAAAGGTTAAACTCGTACGGGTAGTTCGAGGGTTAATCGGTTTTGATTGTTTCGTGGTTCTTGTTGAAGTTCGATTTATTTTCAAAAAAAAAAATACTGTTCACGAATAAGTACTGTTCACGTAGTACTATTCCAAAAAAAAAAAAAAAAAAAAAGATGGCTGGAATTTTCTCGTTTGAAAACACTTACGAGGAAAGTTTGGTGTTTGATCCAACGTTACCACCTGTTTTTGACGAGTATCATCTTCAACCAAACGGGTTGTGCAAGAAGAAACAAATTCTGATCTTAGTCAAAACAAGCATGGAGAGTAAGGGGATTGAGCTTGTGAAATACTTTGAGAAGCAACAAAAGATACCTGATCCATCCTTGTTCACAACAAGCAAAGTAGAGTTCACAAGCATTCAAAACAACACCTACTTGAAAAGGAGTCGAGCTTGGGGTCAAGCCGTGATACCAACGTTACCCACACTTATGTCTATTTGGAGTAAGGATGTGTTGATCCTAACAAATTTTGTATTTGATCCAGGTGGGATACTTGTTACAAGAATTGAGGACAATTCTTTTTCAAAGAAGGAGAGTATGATGCGAGGTCATTTTGTAGCGTTGTTTTGATCAGTCCATATCTCGAGTTATACTTGGAGTTTTGTAGTCATTCAAAATGGAGGAGATATATTTCGAGCTTATCTTTACAATGACTATTCATGAAGGCTCATTGAACAAGTATTGACAAAGTTATGGTCCGAACAAGACAGTTGTGCATGGGAATTTCTGATGCGAGTTCATTTTTTTGCAGCATTGTTTTGATCAGTCCATATCTCGAGTTATACTTGGAATTTCGTAGTCATTCAAAATGGAGGAGATAGATTTTGAGCCTATCTTTCCAATGACTATTCATGAAGGCTCATTGAACAAGTATTGACAAAGTTATGGTCCGAACAAGTCAGTTGTGCATGGGAAAGCACCGGGGTTAAAGAGGACGTTTGAAGCTGGTTGTGCACGTCCAAATGGCTCCTTATTAAGCTTTGTTATTAGCTCCTAGTTTACATAGCTTTGTTATTAGCTCCTAGTTTACATAGCTTTGTTATTAGCTCCTAGTTTACATAGCTTTGTTATTAGCTCCTAGTTCACATAGATGTAGCTTTGTTTTTGTCACCATGTAGCTTCGTTATTGTCACCCTAACCAGCCGGTTTAAGGGTCTTGTTGTAGGCTATATATAGCCATCTATTTGAATGAATAAGACATCCAATATTGAAATCAAAAACCTGAGTAAAGCTAAGCTTTCTTTTACGTCCTTGTTGCTTACAAGACAAAGTCTAGAGTTAGTCGCGTTACAAGCTCTAAACTCGCTACTTCAATCGCGTTGTTTGATTTAGCACCCGCTTTGTTGAAGTATAGGTCTACTTCACCTAGCATACTATCCTTGGTTACGGTTTATTCATCCTCAAACTAACCTTTTCAATCTGTTTTGGTTACTTTGTTTACATTCCATTTCAGTATACTAATCATTCTTCACATTCTTGTTCAAAGTTCATATCAACTCACATCATTAGTGGTATCAGAGCTACAACTCTTGATTTTTCTTAAAATCAAGACGGTCCAAGGAGTGTCAAAGCCAAGTTATTAGTTGAATTTCTGATTGCGATTGGAATTCAAAGGTTAAACTCGTACGGGTAGTTCGAGGGTTAATCGGTTTTGATTGTTTCGTGGTTCTTGTTGAAGTTCGATTTATTTTCAAAAAAAAAAAACTGTTCACGAATTAGTACTGTTCACGTAGTACTATTCCAAAAAAAAAAAAAAAAAAAAAAAAGATGGCTGAAATTTTCTCGTTTGAAAACACTTACGAGGAAAGTTTGGTGTTTGATCCAACGTTACCACCTGTTTTTGACGAGTATCATCTTCAACCAAACGGGTTGTGCAAGAAGAAACAAATTCTGATCTTAGTCAAAACAAGCATGGAGAGTAAGGGGATTGAGCTTGTGAAATACTTTGAGAAGCAACAAAAGATACCTGATCCATCCTTGTTCACAACAAGCAAAGTAGAGTTCACAAGCATTCAAAACAACACCTACTTGAAAAGGAGTCGAGCTTGGGGTCAAGCCGTGATACCAACGTTACCCACACTTATGTCTATTTGGAGTAAGGATGTGTTGATCCTAACAAATTTTGTATTTGATCCAGGTGGGATACTTGTTACAAGAATTGAGGACAATTCTTTTTCAAAGAAGGAGAGTATGATGCGAGGTCATTTTGTAGCGTTGTTTTGATCAGTCCATATCTCGAGTTATACTTGGAGTTTTGTAGTCATTCAAAATGGAGGAGATAGATTTCGAGCTTATCTTTCCAATGACTATTCATGAAGGCTCATTGAACAAGTATTGACAAAGTTATGGTCCGAACAAGACAGTTGTGCATGGGAATTTCTGATGCGAGTTCATTTTTTTGCAGCATTGTTTTGATCAGTCCATATCTCGAGTTATACTTGGAATTTCGTAGTCATTCAAAATGGAGGAGATAGATTTTGAGCCTATCTTTCCAATGACTATTCATGAAGGCTCATTGAACAAGTATTGACAAAGTTATGGTCCGAACAAGTCAGTTGTGCATGGGAAAGCACCGGGGTTAAAGAGGACGTTTGAAGCTGGTTGTGCACGTCCAAATGGCTCCTTATTAAGCTTTGTTATTAGCTCCTAGTTTACATAGCTTTGTTATTAGCTCCTAGTTTACATAGCTTTGTTATTAGCTCCTAGTTTACATAGCTTTGTTATTAGCTCCTAGTTCACATAGATGTAGCTTTGTTTTTGTCACCATGTAGCTTCGTTATTGTCACCCTAACCAGCCGGTTTAAGGGTCTTGTTGTAGGCTATATATAGCCATCTATTTGAATGAATAAGACATCCAATATTGAAATCAAAAACCTGAGTAAAGCTAAGCTTTCTTTTACGTCCTTGTTGCTTACAAGACAAAGTCTAGAGTTAGTCGCGTTACAAGCTCTAAACTCGCTACTTCAATCGCGTTGTTTGATTTAGCACCCGCTTTGTTGAAGTATAGGTCTACTTCACCTAGCATACTATCCTTGGTTACGGTTTATTCATCCTCAAACTAACCTTTTCAATCTGTTTTGGTTACTTTGTTTACATTCCATTTCAGTATACTAATCATTCTTCACATTCTTGTTCAAAGTTCATATCAACTCACATCATTAGTGGTATCAGAGCTACAACTCTTGATTTTTCTTAAAATCAAGACGGTCCAAGGAGTGTCAAAGCCAAGTTATTAGTTGAATTTCTGATTGCGATTGGAATTCAAAGGTTAAACTCGTACGGGTAGTTCGAGGGTTAATCGGTTTTGATTGTTTCGTGGTTCTTGTTGAAGTTCGATTTATTTTAAAAAAAAAAAAAAAAAAAAAAAAAAAAACTGTTCACGAATTAGTACTGTTCACGTAGTACTATTCCAAAAAAAAAAAAAAAAAAAAAAAAGATGGCTGGAATTTTCTCGTTTGAAAACACTTACGAGGAAAGTTTGGTGTTTGATCCAACGTTACCACCTGTTTTTGACGAGTATCATCTTCAACCAAACGGGTTGTGCAAGAAGAAACAAATTCTGATCTTAGTCAAAACAAGCATGGAGAGTAAGGGGATTGAGCTTGTGAAATACTTTGAGAAGCAACAAAAGATACCTGATCCATCCTTGTTCACAACAAGCAAAGTAGAGTTCACAAGCATTCAAAACAACACCTACTTGAAAAGGAGTCGAGCTTGGGGTCAAGCCGTGATACCAACGTTACCCACACTTATGTCTATTTGGAGTAAGGATGTGTTGATCCTAACAAATTTTGTATTTGATCCAGGTGGGATACTTGTTACAAGAATTGAGGACAATTCTTTTTCAAAGAAGGAGAGTATGATGCGAGGTCATTTTGTAGCGTTGTTTTGATCAGTCCATATCTCGAGTTATACTTGGAGTTTTGTAGTCATTCAAAATGGAGGAGATAGATTTCGAGCTTATCTTTCCAATGACTATTCATGAAGGCTCATTGAACAAGTATTGACAAAGTTATGGTCCGAACAAGACAGTTGTGCATGGGAATTTCTGATGCGAGTTCATTTTTTTGCAGCATTGTTTTGATCAGTCCATATCTCGAGTTATACTTGGAATTTCGTAGTCATTCAAAATGGAGGAGATAGATTTTGAGCCTATCTTTCCAATGACTATTCATGAAGGCTCATTGAACAAGTATTGACAAAGTTATGGTCCGAACAAGTCAGTTGTGCATGGGAAAGCACCGGGGTTAAAGAGGACGTTTGAAGCTGGTTGTGCACGTCCAAATGGCTCCTTATTAAGCTTTGTTATTAGCTCCTAGTTTACATAGCTTTGTTATTAGCTCCTAGTTTACATAGCTTTGTTATTAGCTCCTAGTTTACATAGCTTTGTTATTAGCTCCTAGTTCACATAGATGTAGCTTTGTTTTTGTCACCATGTAGCTTCGTTATTGTCACCCTAACCAGCCGGTTTAAGGGTCTTGTTGTAGGCTATATATAGCCATCTATTTGAATGAATAAGACATCCAATATTGAAATCAAAAACCTGAGTAAAGCTAAGCTTTCTTTTACGTCCTTGTTGCTTACAAGACAAAGTCTAGAGTTAGTCGCGTTACAAGCTCTAAACTCGCTACTTCAATCGCGTTGTTTGATTTAGCACCCGCTTTGTTGAAGTATAGGTCTACTTCACCTAGCATACTATCCTTGGTTACGGTTTATTCATCCTCAAACTAACCTTTTCAATCTGTTTTGGTTACTTTGTTTACATTCCATTTCAGTATACTAATCATTCTTCACATTCTTGTTCAAAGTTCATATCAACTCACATCATTAGTGGTATCAGAGCTACAACTCTTGATTTTTCTTAAAATCAAGACGGTCCAAGGAGTGTCAAAGCCAAGTTATTAGTTGAATTTCTGATTGCGATTGGAATTCAAAGGTTAAACTCGTACGGGTAGTTCGAGGGTTAATCGGTTTTGATTGTTTCGTGGTTCTTGTTGAAGTTCGATTTATTTTCAAAAAAAAAAAAAAAAAAAAAAAAAAAACTGTTCACGAATTAGTACTGTTCACGTAGTACTATTCCAAAAAAAAAAAAAAAAAAAAAAAAGATGGCTGGAATTTTCTCGTTTGAAAACACTTACGAGGAAAGTTTGGTGTTTGATCCAACGTTACCACCTGTTTTTGACGAGTATCATCTTCAACCAAACGGGTTGTGCAAGAAGAAACAAATTCTGATCTTAGTCAAAACAAGCATGGAGAGTAAGGGGATTGAGCTTGTGAAATACTTTGAGAAGCAACAAAAGATACCTGATCCATCCTTGTTCACAACAAGCAAAGTAGAGTTCACAAGCATTCAAAACAACACCTACTTGAAAAGGAGTCGAGCTTGGGGTCAAGCCGTGATACCAACGTTACCCACACTTATGTCTATTTGGAGTAAGGATGTGTTGATCCTAACAAATTTTGTATTTGATCCAGGTGGGATACTTGTTACAAGAATTGAGGACAATTCTTTTTCAAAGAAGGAGAGTATGATGCGAGGTCATTTTGTAGCGTTGTTTTGATCAGTCCATATCTCGAGTTATACTTGGAGTTTTGTAGTCATTCAAAATGGAGGAGATAGATTTCGAGCTTATCTTTCCAATGACTATTCATGAAGGCTCATTGAACAAGTATTGACAAAGTTATGGTCCGAACAAGACAGTTGTGCATGGGAATTTCTGATGCGAGTTCATTTTTTTGCAGCATTGTTTTGATCAGTCCATATCTCGAGTTATACTTGGAATTTCGTAGTCATTCAAAATGGAGGAGATAGATTTTGAGCCTATCTTTCCAATGACTATTCATGAAGGCTCATTGAACAAGTATTGACAAAGTTATGGTCCGAACAAGTCAGTTGTGCATGGGAAAGCACCGGGGTTAAAGAGGACGTTTGAAGCTGGTTGTGCACGTCCAAATGGCTCCTTATTAAGCTTTGTTATTAGCTCCTAGTTTACATAGCTTTGTTATTAGCTCCTAGTTTACATAGGTTTGTTATTAGCTCCTAGTTTACATAGCTTTGTTATTAGCTCCTAGTTCACATAGATGTAGCTTTGTTTTTGTCACCATGTAGCTTCGTTATTGTCACCCTAACCAGCCGGTTTAAGGGTCTTGTTGTAGGCTATATATAGCCATCTATTTGAATGAATAAGACATCCAATATTGAAATCAAAAACCTGAGTAAAGCTAAGCTTTCTTTTACGTCCTTGTTGCTTACAAGACAAAGTCTAGAGTTAGTCGCGTTACAAGCTCTAAACTCGCTACTTCAATCGCGTTGTTTGATTTAGCACCCGCTTTGTTGAAGTATAGGTCTACTTCACCTAGCATACTATCCTTGGTTACGGTTTATTCATCCTCAAACTAACCTTTTCAATCTGTTTTGGTTACTTTGTTTACATTCCATTTCAGTATACTAATCATTCTTCACATTCTTGTTCAAAGTTCATATCAACTCACATCATTAGTGGTATCAGAGCTACAACTCTTGATTTTTCTTAAAATCAAGACGGTCCAAGGAGTGTCAAAGCCAAGTTATTAGTTGAATTTCTGATTGCGATTGGAATTCAAAGGTTAAACTCGTACGGGTAGTTCGAGGGTTAATCGGTTTTGATTGTTTCGTGGTTCTTGTTGAAGTTCGATTTATTTTCAAAAAAAAAAAAAAAAAAAAAAAAAAAACTGTTCACGAATTAGTACTGTTCACGTAGTACTATTCCAAAAAAAAAAAAAAAAAAAAAAAGATGGCTGGAATTTTCTCGTTTGAAAACACTTACGAGGAAAGTTTGGTGTTTGATCCAACGTTACCACCTGTTTTTGACGAGTATCATCTTCAACCAAACGGGTTGTGCAAGAAGAAACAAATTCTGATCTTAGTCAAAACAAGCATGGAGAGTAAGGGGATTGAGCTTGTGAAATACTTTGAGAAGCAACAAAAGATACCTGATCCATCCTTGTTCACAACAAGCAAAGTAGAGTTCACAAGCATTCAAAACAACACCTACTTGAAAAGGAGTCGAGCTTGGGGTCAAGCCGTGATACCAACGTTACCCACACTTATGTCTATTTGGAGTAAGGATGTGTTGATCCTAACAAATTTTGTATTTGATCCAGGTGGGATACTTGTTACAAGAATTGAGGACAATTCTTTTTCAAAGAAGGAGAGTATGATGCGAGGTCATTTTGTAGCGTTGTTTTGATCAGTCCATATCTCGAGTTATACTTGGAGTTTTGTAGTCATTCAAAATGGAGGAGATAGATTTCGAGCTTATCTTTCCAATGACTATTCATGAAGGCTCATTGAACAAGTATTGACAAAGTTATGGTCCGAACAAGACAGTTGTGCATGGGAATTTCTGATGCGAGTTCATTTTTTTGCAGCATTGTTTTGATCAGTCCATATCTCGAGTTATACTTGGAATTTCGTAGTCATTCAAAATGGAGGAGATAGATTTTGAGCCTATCTTTCCAATGACTATTCATGAAGGCTCATTGAACAAGTATTGACAAAGTTATGGTCCGAACAAGTCAGTTGTGCATGGGAAAGCACCGGGGTTAAAGAGGACGTTTGAAGCTGGTTGTGCACGTCCAAATGGCTCCTTATTAAGCTTTGTTATTAGCTCCTAGTTTACATAGCTTTGTTATTAGCTCCTAGTTTACATAGCTTTGTTATTAGCTCCTAGTTCACATAGATGTAGCTTTGTTTTTGTCACCATGTAGCTTCGTTATTGTCACCCTAACCAGCCGGTTTAAGGGTCTTGTTGTAGGCTATATATAGCCATCTATTTGAATGAATAAGACATCCAATATTGAAATCAAAAACCTGAGTAAAGCTAAGCTTTCTTTTACGTCCTTGTTGCTTACAAGACAAAGTCTAGAGTTAGTCGCGTTACAAGCTCTAAACTCGCTACTTCAATCGCGTTGTTTGATTTAGCACCCGCTTTGTTGAAGTATAGGTCTACTTCACCTAGCATACTATCCTTGGTTACGGTTTATTCATCCTCAAACTAACATTTTCAATCTGTTTTGGTTACTTTGTTTACATTCCATTTCAGTATACTAATCATTCTTCACATTCTTGTTCAAAGTTCATATCAACTCACATCATTAGTGGTATCAGAGCTACAACTCTTGATTTTTCTTAAAATCAAGACGGTCCAAGGAGTGTCAAAGCCAAGTTATTAGTTGAATTTCTGATTGCGATTGGAATTCAAAGGTTAAACTCGTACGGGTAGTTCGAGGGTTAATCGGTTTTGATTGTTTCGTGGTTCTTGTTGAAGTTCGATTTATTTTCAAAAAAAAAAAACTGTTCACGAATAAGTACTGTTCACGTAGTACTATTCCAAAAAAAAAAAAAAAAAAAAAAGATGGCTGGAATTTTCTCGTTTGAAAACACTTACGAGGAAAGTTTGGTGTTTGATCCAACGTTACCACCTGTTTTTGACGAGTATCATCTTCAACCAAACGGGTTGTGCAAGAAGAAACAAATTCTGATCTTAGTCAAAACAAGCATGGAGAGTAAGGGGATTGAGCTTGTGAAATACTTTGAGAAGCAACAAAAGATACCTGATCCATCCTTGTTCACAACAAGCAAAGTAGAGTTCACAAGCATTCAAAACAACACCTACTTGAAAAGGAGTCGAGCTTGGGGTCAAGCCGTGATACCAACGTTACCCACACTTATGTCTATTTGGAGTAAGGATGTGTTGATCCTAACAAATTTTGTATTTGATCCAGGTGGGATACTTGTTACAAGAATTGAGGACAATTCTTTTTCAAAGAAGGAGAGTATGATGCGAGGTCATTTTGTAGCGTTGTTTTGATCAGTCCATATCTCGAGTTATACTTGGAGTTTTGTAGTCATTCAAAATGGAGGAGATAGATTTCGAGCTTATCTTTCCAATGACTATTCATGAAGGCTCATTGAACAAGTATTGACAAAGTTATGGTCCGAACAAGACAGTTGTGCATGGGAATTTCTGATGCGAGTTCATTTTTTTGCAGCATTGTTTTGATCAGTCCATATCTCGAGTTATACTTGGAATTTCGTAGTCATTCAAAATGGAGGAGATAGATTTTGAGCCTATCTTTCCAATGACTATTCATGAAGGCTCATTGAACAAGTATTGACAAAGTTATGGTCCGAACAAGTCAGTTGTGCATGGGAAAGCACCGGGGTTAAAGAGGACGTTTGAAGCTGGTTGTGCACGTCCAAATGGCTCCTTATTAAGTTTTGTTATTAGCTCCTAGTTTACATAGCTTTGTTATTAGCTCCTAGTTTACATAGCTTTGTTATTAGCTCCTAGTTTACATAGCTTTGTTATTAGCTCCTAGTTCACATAGATGTAGCTTTGTTTTTGTCACCATGTAGCTTCGTTATTGTCACCCTAACCAGCCGGTTTAAGGGTCTTGTTGTAGGCTATATATAGCCATCTATTTGAATGAATAAGACATCCAATATTGAAATCAAAAACCTGAGTAAAGCTAAGCTTTCTTTTCCGTCCTTGTTGCTTACAAGACAAAGTCTAGAGTTAGTCGCGTTACAAGCTCTAAACTCGCTACTTCAATCGCGTTGTTTGATTTAGCACCCGCTTTGTTGAAGTATAGGTCTACTTCACCTAGCATACTATCCTTGGTTACGGTTTATTCATCCTCAAACTAACCTTTTCAATCTGTTTTGGTTACTTTGTTTACATTCCATTTCAGTATACTAATCATTCTTCACATTCTTGTTCAAAGTTCATATCAACTCACATCATTAGTGGTATCAGAGCTACAACTCTTGATTTTTCTTAAAATCAAGACGGTCCAAGGAGTGTCAAAGCCAAGTTATTAGTTGAATTTCTGATTGCGATTGGAATTCAAAGGTTAAACTCGTACGGGTAGTTCGAGGGTTAATCGGTTTTGATTGTTTCGTGGTTCTTGTTGAAGTTCGATTTATTTTCAAAAAAAAAAAAAAAACTGTTCACGAATTAGTACTGTTCACGTAGTACTATTCCAAAAAAAAAAAAAAAAAAAAAAGATGGCTGGAATTTTCTCGTTTGAAAACACTTACGAGGAAAGTTTGGTGTTTGATCCAACGTTACCACCTGTTTTTGACGAGTATCATCTTCAACCAAACGGGTTGTGCAAGAAGAAACAAATTCTGATCTTAGTCAAAACAAGCATGGAGAGTAAGGGGATTGAGCTTGTGAAATACTTTGAGAAGCAACAAAAGATACCTGATCCATCCTTGTTCACAACAAGCAAAGTAGAGTTCACAAGCATTCAAAACAACACCTACTTGAAAAGGAGTCGAGCTTGGGGTCAAGCCGTGATACCAACGTTACCCACACTTATGTCTATTTGGAGTAAGGATGTGTTGATCCTAACAAATTTTGTATTTGATCCAGGTGGGATACTTGTTACAAGAATTGAGGACAATTCTTTTTCAAAGAAGGAGAGTATGATGCGAGGTCATTTTGTAGCGTTGTTTTGATCAGTCCATATCTCGAGTTATACTTGGAGTTTTGTAGTCATTCAAAATGGAGGAGATAGATTTCGAGCTTATCTTTCCAATGACTATTCATGAAGGCTCATTGAACAAGTATTGACAAAGTTATGGTCCGAACAAGACAGTTGTGCATGGGAATTTCTGATGCGAGTTCATTTTTTTGCAGCATTGTTTTGATCAGTCCATATCTCGAGTTATACTTGGAATTTCGTAGTCATTCAAAATGGAGGAGATAGATTTTGAGCCTATCTTTCCAATGACTATTCATGAAGGCTCATTGAACAAGTATTGACAAAGTTATGGTCCGAACAAGTCAGTTGTGCATGGGAAAGCACCGGGGTTAAAGAGGACGTTTGAAGCTGGTTGTGCACGTCCAAATGGCTCCTTATTAAGCTTTGTTATTAGCTCCTAGTTTACATAGCTTTGTTATTAGCTCCTAGTTTACATAGCTTTGTTATTAGCTCCTAGTTTACATAGCTTTGTTATTAGCTCCTAGTTCACATAGATGTAGCTTTGTTTTTGTCACCATGTAGCTTCGTTATTGTCACCCTAACCAGCCGGTTTAAGGGTCTTGTTGTAGGCTATATATAGCCATCTATTTGAATGAATAAGACATCCAATATTGAAATCAAAAACCTGAGTAAAGCTAAGCTTTCTTTTACGTCCTTGTTGCTTACAAGACAAAGTCTAGAGTTAGTCGCGTTACAAGCTCTAAACTCGCTACTTCAATCGCGTTGTTTGATTTAGCACCCGCTTTGTTGAAGTATAGGTCTACTTCACCTAGCATACTATCCTTGGTTACGGTTTATTCATCCTCAAACTAACCTTTTCAATCTGTTTTGGTTACTTTGTTTACATTCCATTTCAGTATACTAATCATTCTTCACATTCTTGTTCAAAGTTCATATCAACTCACATCATTAGTGGTATCAGAGCTACAACTCTTGATTTTTCTTAAAATCAAGACGGTCCAAGGAGTGTCAAAGCCAAGTTATTAGTTGAATTTCTGATTGCGATTGGAATTCAAAGGTTAAACTCGTACGGGTAGTTCGAGGGTTAATCGGTTTTGATTGTTTCGTGGTTCTTGTTGAAGTTCGATTTATTTTCAAAAAAAAAAACTGTTCACGAATTAGTACTGTTCACGTAGTACTATTCCAAAAAAAAAAAAAAAAAAAAAAAAGATGGCCGGAATTTTCTCGTTTGAAAACACTTACGAGGAAAGTTTGGTGTTTGATCCAACGTTACCACCTGTTTTTGACGAGTATCATCTTCAACCAAACGGGTTGTGCAAGAAGAAACAAATTCTGATCTTAGTCAAAACAAGCATGGAGAGTAAGGGGATTGAGCTTGTGAAATACTTTGAGAAGCAACAAAAGATACCTGATCCATCCTTGTTCACAACAAGCAAAGTAGAGTTCACAAGCATTCAAAACAACACCTACTTGAAAAGGAGTCGAGCTTGGGGTCAAGCCGTGATACCAACGTTACCCACACTTATGTCTATTTGGAGTAAGGATGTGTTGATCCTAACAAATTTTGTATTTGATCCAGGTGGGATACTTGTTACAAGAATTGAGGACAATTCTTTTTCAAAGAAGGAGAGTATGATGCGAGGTCATTTTGTAGCGTTGTTTTGATCAGTCCATATCTCGAGTTATACTTGGAGTTTTGTAGTCATTCAAAATGGAGGAGATAGATTTCGAGCTTATCTTTCCAATGACTATTCATGAAGGCTCATTGAACAAGTATTGACAAAGTTATGGTCCGAACAAGACAGTTGTGCATGGGAATTTCTGATGCGAGTTCATTTTTTTGCAGCATTGTTTTGATCAGTCCATATCTCGAGTTATACTTGGAATTTCGTAGTCATTCAAACTGGAGGAGATAGATTTTGAGCCTATCTTTCCAATGACTATTCATGAAGGCTCATTGAACAAGTATTGACAAAGTTATGGTCCGAACAAGTCAGTTGTGCATGGGAAAGCACCGGGGTTAAAGAGGACGTTTGAAGCTGGTTGTGCACGTCCAAATGGCTCCTTATTAAGCTTTGTTATTAGCTCCTAGTTTACATAGCTTTGTTATTAGCTCCTAGTTTACATAGCTTTGTTATTAGCTCCTAGTTTACATAGCTTTGTTATTAGCTCCTAGTTCACATAGATGTAGCTTTGTTTTTGTCACCATGTAGCTTCGTTATTGTCACCCTAACCAGCCGGTTTAAGGGTCTTGTTGTAGGCTATATATAGCCATCTATTTGAATGAATAAGACATCCAATATTGAAATCAAAAACCTGAGTAAAGCTAAGCTTTCTTTTACGTCCTTGTTGCTTACAAGACAAAGTCTAGAGTTAGTCGCGTTACAAGCTCTAAACTCGCTACTTTAATCGCGTTGTTTGATTTAGCACCCGCTTTGTTGAAGTATAGGTCTACTTCACCTAGCATACTATCCTTGGTTACGGTTTATTCATCCTCAAACTAACCTTTTCAATCTGTTTTGGTTACTTTGTTTACATTCCATTTCAGTATACTAATCATTCTTCACATTCTTGTTCAAAGTTCATATCAACTCAAATCATTAGTGGTATCAGAGCTACAACTCTTGATTTTTCTTAAAATCAAGACGGTCCAAGGAGTGTCAAAGCCAAGTTATTAGTTGAATTTCTGATTGCGATTGGAATTCAAAGGTTAAACTCGTACGGGTAGTTCGAGGGTTAATCGGTTTTGATTGTTTCGTGGTTCTTGTTGAAGTTCGATTTATTTTCAAAAAAAAAAAAAAAACTGTTCACGAATTAGTACTGTTCACGTAGTACTATTCCAAAAAAAAAAAAAAAAAAAAAGATGGCTGGAATTTTCTCGTTTGAAAACACTTACGAGGAAAGTTTGGTGTTTGATCCAACGTTACCACCTGTTTTTGACGAGTATCATCTTCAACCAAACGGGTTGTGCAAGAAGAAACAAATTCTGATCTTAGTCAAAACAAGCATGGAGAGTAAGGGGATTGAGCTTGTGAAATACTTTGAGAAGCAACAAAAGATACCTGATCCATCCTTGTTCACAACAAGCAAAGTAGAGTTCACAAGCATTCAAAACAACACCTACTTGAAAAGGAGTCGAGCTTGGGGTCAAGCCGTGATACCAACGTTACCCACACTTATGTCTATTTGGAGTAAGGATGTGTTGATCCTAACAAATTTTGTATTTGATCCAGGTGGGATACTTGTTACAAGAATTGAGGACAATTCTTTTTCAAAGAAGGAGAGTATGATGCGAGGTCATTTTGTAGCGTTGTTTTGATCAGTCCATATCTCGAGTTATACTTGGAGTTTTGTAGTCATTCAAAATGGAGGAGATAGATTTCGAGCTTATCTTTCCAATGACTATTCATGAAGGCTCATTGAACAAGTATTGACAAAGTTATGGTCCGAACAAGACAGTTGTGCATGGGAATTTCTGATGCGAGTTCATTTTTTTGCAGCATTGTTTTGATCAGTCCATATCTCGAGTTATACTTGGAATTTCGTAGTCATTCAAAATGGAGGAGATAGATTTTGAGCCTATCTTTCCAATGACTATTCATGAAGGCTCATTGAACAAGTATTGACAAAGTTATGGTCCGAACAAGTCAGTTGTGCATGGGAAAGCACCGGGGACGTTTGAAGCTGGTTGTGCACGTCCAAATGGCTCCTTATTAAGCTTTGTTATTAGCTCCTAGTTTACATAGCTTTGTTATTAGCTCCTAGTTTACATAGCTTTGTTATTAGCTCCTAGTTCACATAGATGTAGCTTTGTTTTTGTCACCATGTAGCTTCGTTATTGTCACCCTAACCAGCCGGTTTAAGGGTCTTGTTGTAGGCTATATATAGCCATCTATTTGAATGAATAAGACATCCAATATTGAAATCAAAAACCTGAGTAAAGCTAAGCTTTCTTTTACGTCCTTGTTGCTTACAAGACAAAGTCTAGAGTTAGTCGCGTTACAAGCTCTAAACTCGCTACTTCAATCGCGTTGTTTGATTTAGCACCCGCTTTGTTGAAGTATAGGTCTACTTCACCTAGCATACTATCCTTGGTTACGGTTTATTCATCCTCAAACTAACCTTTTCAATCTGTTTTGGTTACTTTGTTTACATTCCATTTCAGTATACTAATCATTCTTCACATTCTTGTTCAAAGTTCATATCAACTCACATCATTAGTGGTATCAGAGCTACAACTCTTGATTTTTCTTAAAATCAAGACGGTCCAAGGAGTGTCAAAGCCAAGTTATTAGTTGAATTTCTGATTGCGATTGGAATTCAAAGGTTAAACTCGTACGGGTAGTTCGAGGGTTAATCGGTTTTGATTGTTTCGTGGTTCTTGTTGAAGTTCGATTTATTTTCAAAAAAAAAAAAAAAACTGTTCACGAATTAGTACTGTTCACGTAGTACTATTCCAAAAAAAAAAAAAAAAAAAAAAAGATGGCTGGAATTTTCTCGTTTGAAAACACTTACGAGGAAAGTTTGGTGTTTGATCCAACGTTACCACCTGTTTTTGACGAGTATCATCTTCAACCAAACGGGTTGTGCAAGAAGAAACAAATTCTGATCTTAGTCAAAACAAGCATGGAGAGTAAGGGGATTGAGCTTGTGAAATACTTTGAGAAGCAACAAAAGATACCTGATCCATCCTTGTTCACAACAAGCAAAGTAGAGTTCACAAGCATTCAAAACAACACCTACTTGAAAAGGAGTCGAGCTTGGGGTCAAGCCGTGATACCAACGTTACCCACACTTATGTCTATTTGGAGTAAGGATGTGTTGATCCTAACAAATTTTGTATTTGATCCAGGTGGGATACTTGTTACAAGAATTGAGGACAATTCTTTTTCAAAGAAGGAGAGTATGATGCGAGGTCATTTTGTAGCGTTGTTTTGATCAGTCCATATCTCGAGTTGAACTTGGAGTTTTGTAGTCATTCAAAATGGAGGAGATAGAGTTCGAGCTTATCTTTCCAATGACTATTCATGAAGGCTCATTGAACAAGTATTGACAAAGTTATGGTCCGAACAAGACAGTTGTGCATGGGAATTTCTGATGCGAGTTCATTTTTTTGCAGCATTGTTTTGATCAGTCCATATCTCGAGTTATACTTGGAATTTCGTAGTCATTCAAAATGGAGGAGATAGATTTTGAGCCTATCTTTCCAATGACTATTCATGAAGGCTCATTGAACAAGTATTGACAAAGTTATGGTCCGAACAAGTCAGTTGTGCATGGGAAAGCACCGGGGTTAAAGAGGACGTTTGAAGCTGGTTGTGCACGTCCAAATGGCTCCTTATTAAGCTTTGTTATTAGCTCCTAGTTTACATAGCTTTGTTATTAGCTCCTAGTTTACATAGCTTTGTTATTAGCTCCTAGTTTACATAGCTTTGTTATTAGCTCCTAGTTCACATAGATGTAGCTTTGTTTTTGTCACCATGTAGCTTCGTTATTGTCACCCTAACCAGCCGGTTTAAGGGTCTTGTTGTAGGCTATATATAGCCATCTATTTGAATGAATAAGACATCCAATATTGAAATCAAAAACCTGAGTAAAGCTAAGCTTTCTTTTACGTCCTTGTTGCTTACAAGACAAAGTCTAGAGTTAGTCGCGTTACAAGCTCTAAACTCGCTACTTCAATCGCGTTGTTTGATTTAGCACCCGCTTTGTTGAAGTATAGGTCTACTTCACCTAGCATACTATCCTTGGTTACGGTTTATTCATCCTCAAACTAACCTTTTCAATCTGTTTTGGTTACTTTGTTTACATTCCATTTCAGTATACTAATCATTCTTCACATTCTTGTTCAAAGTTCATATCAACTCACATCATTAGTGGTATCAGAGCTACAACTCTTGATTTTTCTTAAAATCAAGACGGTCCAAGGAGTGTCAAAGCCAAGTTATTAGTTGAATTTCTGATTGCGATTGGAATTCAAAGGTTAAACTCGTACGGGTAGTTCGAGGGTTAATCGGTTTTGATTGTTTCGTGGTTCTTGTTGAAGTTCGATTTATTTTCAAAAAAAAAAAAAAACTGTTCACGAATTAGTACTGTTCACGTAGTACTATTCCAAAAAAAAAAAAAAAAAAAAGATGGCTGGAATTTTCTCGTTTGAAAACACTTACGAGGAAAGTTTGGTGTTTGATCCAACGTTACCACCTGTTTTTGACGAGTATCATCTTCAACCAAACGGGTTGTGCAAGAAGAAACAAATTCTGATCTTAGTCAAAACAAGCATGGAGAGTAAGGGGATTGAGCTTGTGAAATACTTTGAGAAGCAACAAAAGATACCTGATCCATCCTTGTTCACAACAAGCAAAGTAGAGTTCACAAGCATTCAAAACAACACCTACTTGAAAAGGAGTCGAGCTTGGGGTCAAGCCGTGATACCAACGTTACCCACACTTATGTCTATTTGGAGTAAGGATGTGTTGATCCTAACAAATTTTGTATTTGATCCAGGTGGGATACTTGTTACAAGAATTGAGGACAATTCTTTTTCAAAGAAGGAGAGTATGATGCGAGGTCATTTTGTAGCGTTGTTTTGATCAGTCCATATCTCGAGTTATACTTGGAGTTTTGTAGTCATTCAAAATGGAGGAGATAGATTTCGAGCTTATCTTTCCAATGACTATTCATGAAGGCTCATTGAACAAGTATTGACAAAGTTATGGTCCGAACAAGACAGTTGTGCATGGGAATTTCTGATGCGAGTTCATTTTTTTGCAGCATTGTTTTGATCAGTCCATATCTCGAGTTATACTTGGAATTTCGTAGTCATTCAAAATGGAGGAGATAGATTTTTATCCTATCTTTCCAATGACTATTCATGAAGGCTCATTGAACAAGTATTGACAAAGTTATGGTCCGAACAAGTCAGTTGTGCATAGGAAAGCACCGGGGTTAAAGAGGACGTTTGAAGCTGGTTGTGCACGTCCAAATGGCTCCTTATTAAGCTTTGTTATTAGCTCCTAGTTTACATAGCTTTGTTATTAGCTCCTAGTTTACATAGCTTTGTTATTAGCTCCTAGTTCACATAGATGTAGCTTTGTTTTTGTCACCATGTAGCTTCGTTATTGTCACCCTAACCAGCCGGTTTAAGGGTCTTGTTGTAGGCTATATATAGCCATCTATTTGAATGAATAAGACATCCAATATTGAAATCAAAAACCTGAGTAAAGCTAAGCTTTCTTTTACGTCCTTGTTGCTTACAAGACAAAGTCTAGAGTAAGCTTTGTTATTAGCTCCTAGTTTACATAGCTTTGTTATTAGCTCCTAGTTTACATAGCTTTGTTATTAGCTCCTAGTTCACATAGATGTAGCTTTGTTTTTGTCACCATGTAGCTTCGTTATTGTCACCCTAACCAGCCGGTTTAAGGGTCTTGTTGTAGGCTATATATAGCCATCTATTTGAATGAATAAGACATCCAATATTGAAATCAAAAACCTGAGTAAAGCTAAGCTTTCTTTTACGTCCTTGTTGCTTACAAGACAAAGTCTAGAGTTAGTCGCGTTACAAGCTCTAAACTCGCTACTTCAATCGCGTTGTTTGATTTAGCACCCGCTTTGTTGAAGTATAGGTCTACTTCACCTAGCATACTATCCTTGGTTACGGTTTATTCATCCTCAAACTAACCTTTTCAATCTGTTTTGGTTACTTTGTTTACATTCCATTTCAGTATACTAATCATTCTTCACATTCTTGTTCAAAGTTCATATCAACTCACATCATTAGTGGTATCAGAGCTACAACTCTTGATTTTTCTTAAAATCAAGACGGTCCAAGGAGTGTCAAAGCCAAGTTATTAGTTGAATTTCTGATTGCGATTGGAATTCAAAGGTTAAACTCGTACGGGTAGTTCGAGGGTTAATCGGTTTTGATTGTTTCGTGGTTCTTGTTGAAGTTCGATTTATTTTCAAAAAAAAAAAAAAAACTGTTCACGAATTAGTACTGTTCACGTAGTACTATTCCAAAAAAAAAAAAAAAAAAAAAAGATGGCTGGAATTTTCTCGTTTGAAAACACTTACGAGGAAAGTTTGGTGTTTGATCCAACGTTACCACCTGTTTTTGACGAGTATCATCTTCAACCAAACGGGTTGTGCAAGAAGAAACAAATTCTGATCTTAGTCAAAACAAGCATGGAGAGTAAGGGGATTGAGCTTGTGAAATACTTTGAGAAGAAACAAAAGATACCTGATCCATCCTTGTTCACAACAAGCAAAGTAGAGTTCACAAGCATTCAAAACAACACCTACTTGAAAAGGAGTCGAGCTTGGGGTCAAGCCGTGATACCAACGTTACCCACACTTATGTCTATTTGGAGTAAGGATGTGTTGATCCTAACAAATTTTGTATTTGATCCAGGTGGGATACTTGTTACAAGAATTGAGGACAATTCTTTTTCAAAGAAGGAGAGTATGATGCGAGGTCATTTTGTAGCGTTGTTTTGATCAGTCCATATCTCGAGTTATACTTGGAGTTTTGTAGTCATTCAAAATGGAGGAGATAGATTTCGAGCTTATCTTTCCAATGACTATTCATGAAGGCTCATTGAACAAGTATTGACAAAGTTATGGTCCGAACAAGACAGTTGTGCATGGGAATTTCTGATGCGAGTTCATTTTTTTGCAGCATTGTTTTGATCAATCCATATCTCGAGTTATACTTGGAATTTCGTAGTCATTCAAAATGGAGGAGATAGATTTTGAGCCTATCTTTCCAATGACTATTCATGAAGGCTCATTGAACAAGTATTGACAAAGTTATGGTCCGAACAAGTCAGTTGTGCATGGGAAAGCACCGGGGTTAAAGAGGACGTTTGAAGCTGGTTGTGCACGTCCAAATGGCTCCTTATTAAGCTTTGTTATTAGCTCCTAGTTTACATAGCTTTGTTATTAGCTCCTAGTTTACATAGCTTTGTTATTAGCTCCTAGTTTACATAGCTTTGTTATTAGCTCCTAGTTCACATAGATGTAGCTTTGTTTTTGTCACCATGTAGCTTCGTTATTGTCACCCTAACCAGCCGGTTTAAGGGTCTTGTTGTAGGCTATATATAGCCATCTATTTGAATGAATAAGACATCCAATATTGAAATCAAAAACCTGAGTAAAGCTAAGCTTTCTTTTACGTCCTTGTTGCTTACAAGACAAAGTCTAGAGTTAGTCGCGTTACAAGCTCTAAACTCGCTACTTCAATCGCGTTGTTTGATTTAGCACCCGCTTTGTTGAAGTATAGGTCTACTTCACCTAGCATACTATCCTTGGTTACGGTTTATTCATCCTCAAACTAACCTTTTCAATCTGTTTTGGTTACTTTGTTTACATTCCATTTCAGTATACTAATCATTCTTCACATTCTTGTTCAAAGTTCATATCAACTCACATCATTAGTGGTATCAGAGCTACAACTCTTGATTTTTCTTAAAATCAAGACGGTCCAAGGAGTGTCAAAGCCAAGTTATTAGTTGAATTTCTGATTGCGATTGGAATTCAAAGGTTAAACTCGTACGGGTAGTTCGAGGGTTAATCGGTTTTGATTGTTTCGTGGTTCTTGTTGAAGTTCGATTTATTTTCAAAAAAAAAAAAAAACTGTTCACGAATTAGTACTGTTCACGTAGTACTATTCAAAAAAAAAAAAAAAAAAAAAAAAAGATGGCTGGAATTTTCTCGTTTGAAAACACTTACGAGGAAAGTTTGGTGTTTGATCCAACGTTACCACCTGTTTTTGACGAGTATCATCTTCAACCAAACGGGTTGTGCAAGAAGAAACAAATTCTGATCTTAGTCAAAACAAGCATGGAGAGTAAGGGGATTGAGCTTGTGAAATACTTTGAGAAGCAACAAAAGATACCTGATCCATCCTTGTTCACAACAAGCAAAGTAGAGTTCACAAGCATTCAAAACAACACCTACTTGAAAAGGAGTCGAGCTTGGGGTCAAGCCGTGATACCAACGTTACCCACACTTATGTCTATTTGGAGTAAGGATGTGTTGATCCTAACAAATTTTGTATTTGATCCAGGTGGGATACTTGTTACAAGAATTGAGGACAATTCTTTTTCAAAGAAGGAGAGTATGATGCGAGGTCATTTTGTAGCGTTGTTTTGATCAGTCCATATCTCGAGTTATACTTGGAGTTTTGTAGTCATTCAAAATGGAGGAGATAGATTTCGAGCTTATCTTTCCAATGACTATTCATGAAGGCTCATTGAACAAGTATTGACAAAGTTATGGTCCGAACAAGTCAGTTGTGCATGGGAAAGCACCGGGGTTAAAGAGGACGTTTGAAGCTGGTTGTGCACGTCCAAATGGCTCCTTATTAAGCTTTGTTATTAGCTCCTAGTTTACATAGCTTTGTTACTAGCTCCTAGTTTACATAGCTTTGTTATTAGCTCCTAGTTTACATAGCTTTGTTATTAGCTCCTAGTTCACATAGATGTAGCTTTGTTTTTGTCACCATGTAGCTTCGTTATTGTCACCCTAACCAGCCGGTTTAAGGGTCTTGTTGTAGGCTATATATAGCCATCTATTTGAATGAATAAGACATCCAATATTGAAATCAAAAACCTGAGTAAAGCTAAGCTTTCTTTTACGTCCTTGTTGCTTACAAGACAAAGTCTAGAGTTAGTCGCGTTACAAGCTCTAAACTCGCTACTTCAATCGCGTTGTTTGATTTAGCACCCGCTTTGTTGAAGTATAGGTCTACTTCACCTAGCATACTATCCTTGGTTACGGTTTATTCATCCTCAAACTAACCTTTTCAATCTGTTTTGGTTACTTTGTTTACATTCCATTTCAGTATACTAATCATTCTTCACATTCTTGTTCAAAGTTCATATCAACTCACATCATTAGTGGTATCAGAGCTACAACTCTTGATTTTTCTTAAAATCAAGACGGTCCAAGGAGTGTCAAAGCCAAGTTATTAGTTGAATTTCTGATTGCGATTGGAATTCAAAGGTTAAACTCGTACGGGTAGTTCGAGGGTTAATCGGTTTTGATTGTTTCGTGGTTCTTGTTGAAGTTCGATTTATTTTCAAAAAAAAAAAAAAAACTGTTCACGAATTAGTACTGTTCACGTAGTACTATTCCAAAAAAAAAAAAAAAAAAAAAAGATGGCTGGAATTTTCTCGTTTGAAAACACTTACGAGGAAAGTTTGGTGTTTGATCCAACGTTACCACCTGTTTTTGACGAGTATCATCTTCAACCAAACGGGTTGTGCAAGAAGAAACAAATTCTGATCTTAGTCAAAACAAGCATGGAGAGTAAGGGGATTGAGCTTGTGAAATACTTTGAGAAGCAACAAAAGATACCTGATCCATCCTTGTTCACAACAAGCAAAGTAGAGTTCACAAGCATTCAAAACAACACCTACTTGAAAAGGAGTCGAGCTTGGGGTCAAGCCGTGATACCAACGTTACCCACACTTATGTCTATTTGGAGTAAGGATGTGTTGATCCTAACAAATTTTGTATTTGATCCAGGTGGGATACTTGTTACAAGAATTGAGGACAATTCTTTTTCAAAGAAGGAGAGTATGATGCGAGGTCATTTTGTAGCGTTGTTTTGATCAGTCCATATCTCGAGTTATACTTGGAGTTTTGTAGTCATTCAAAATGGAGGAGATAGATTTCGAGCTTATCTTTCCAATGACTATTCATGAAGGCTCATTGAACAAGTATTGACAAAGTTATGGTCCGAACAAGTCAGTTGTGCATGGGAAAGCACCGGGGTTAAAGAGGACGTTTGAAGCTGGTTGTGCACGTCCAAATGGCTCCTTATTAAGCTTTGTTATTAGCTCCTAGTTTACATAGCTTTGTTACTAGCTCCTAGTTTACATAGCTTTGTTATTAGCTCCTAGTTTACATAGCTTTGTTATTAGCTCCTAGTTCACATAGATGTAGCTTTGTTTTTGTCACCATGTAGCTTCGTTATTGTCACCCTAACCAGCCGGTTTAAGGGTCTTGTTGTAGGCTATATATAGCCATCTATTTGAATGAATAAGACATCCAATATTGAAATCAAAAACCTGAGTAAAGCTAAGCTTTCTTTTACGTCCTTGTTGCTTACAAGACAAAGTCTAGAGTTAGTCGCGTTACAAGCTCTAAACTCGCTACTTCAATCGCGTTGTTTGATTTAGCACCCGCTTTGTTGAAGTATAGGTCTACTTCACCTAGCATACTATCCTTGGTTACGGTTTATTCATCCTCAAACTAACCTTTTCAATCTGTTTTGGTTACTTTGTTTACATTCCATTTCAGTATACTAATCATTCTTCACATTCTTGTTCAAAGTTCATATCAACTCACATCATTAGTGGTATCAGAGCTACAACTCTTGATTTTTCTTAAAATCAAGACGGTCCAAGGAGTGTCAAAGCCAAGTTATTAGTTGAATTTCTGATTGCGATTGGAATTCAAAGGTTAAACTCGTACGGGTAGTTCGAGGGTTAATCGGTTTTGATTGTTTCGTGGTTCTTGTTGAAGTTCGATTTATTTTCAAAAAAAAAAAAAAAACTGTTCACGAATTAGTACTGTTCACGTAGTACTATTCCAAAAAAAAAAAAAAAAAAAAAAGATGGCTGGAATTTTCTCGTTTGAAAACACTTACGAGGAAAGTTTGGTGTTTGATCCAACGTTACCACCTGTTTTTGACGAGTATCATCTTCAACCAAACGGGTTGTGCAAGAAGAAACAAATTCTGATCTTAGTCAAAACAAGCATGGAGAGTAAGGGGATTGAGCTTGTGAAATACTTTGAGAAGCAACAAAAGATACCTGATCCATCCTTGTTCACAACAAGCAAAGTAGAGTTCACAAGCATTCAAAACAACACCTACTTGAAAAGGAGTCGAGCTTGGGGTCAAGCCGTGATACCAACGTTACCCACACTTATGTCTATTTGGAGTAAGGATGTGTTGATCCTAACAAATTTTGTATTTGATCCAGGTGGGATACTTGTTACAAGAATTGAGGACAATTCTTTTTCAAAGAAGGAGAGTATGATGCGAGGTCATTTTGTAGCGTTGTTTTGATCAGTCCATATCTCGAGTTATACTTGGAGTTTTGTAGTCATTCAAAATGGAGGAGATAGATTTCGAGCTTATCTTTCCAATGACTATTCATGAAGGCTCATTGAACAAGTATTGACAAAGTTATGGTCCGAACAAGACAGTTGTGCATGGGAATTTCTGATGCGAGTTCATTTTTTTGCAGCATTGTTTTGATCAGTCCATATCTCGAGTTATACTTGGAATTTCGTAGTCATTCAAAATGGAGGAGATAGATTTTGAGCCTATCTTTCCAATGACTATTCATGAAGGCTCATTGAACAAGTATTGACAAAGTTATGGTCCGAACAAGTCAGTTGTGCATGGGAAAGCACCGGGGACGTTTGAAGCTGGTTGTGCACGTCCAAATGGCTCCTTATTAAGCTTTGTTATTAGCTCCTACTTTACATAGCTTTGTTATTAGCTCCTAGTTTACATAGCTTTGTTATTAGCTCCTAGTTTACATAGCTTTGTTATTAGCTCCTAGTTCACATAGATGTAGCTTTGTTTTTGTCACCATGTAGCTTCGTTATTGTCACCCTAACCAGCCGGTTTAAGGGTCTTGTTGTAGGCTATATATAGCCATCTATTTGAATGAATAAGACATCCAATATTGAAATCAAAAACCTGAGTAAAGCTAAGCTTTCTTTTACGTCCTTGTTGCTTACAAGACAAAGTCTAGAGTTAGTCGCGTTACAAGCTCTAAACTCGCTACTTCAATCGCGTTGTTTGATTTAGCACCCGCTTTGTTGAAGTATAGGTCTACTTCACCTAGCATACTATCCTTGGTTACGGTTTATTCATCCTCAAACTAACCTTTTCAATCTGTTTTGGTTACTTTGTTTACATTCCATTTCAGTATACTAATCATTCTTCACATTCTTGTTCAAAGTTCATATCAACTCACATCATTAGTGGTATCAGAGCTACAACTCTTGATTTTTCTTAAAATCAAGACGGTCCAAGGAGTGTCAAAGCCAAGTTATTAGTTGAATTTCTGATTGCGATTGGAATTCAAAGGTTAAACTCGTACGGGTAGTTCGAGGGTTAATCGGTTTTGATTGTTTCGTGGTTCTTGTTGAAGTTCGATTTATTTTCAAAAAAAAAAACTGTTCACGAATTAGTACTGTTCACGTAGTACTATTCCAAAAAAAAAAAAAAAAAAAAGATGGCTGGAATTTTCTCGTTTGAAAACACTTACGAGGAAAGTTTGGTGTTTGATCCAACGTTACCACCTGTTTTTGACGAGTATCATCTTCAACCAAACGGGTTGTGCAAGAAGAAACAAATTCTGATCTTAGTCAAAACAAGCATGGAGAGTAAGGGGATTGAGCTTGTGAAATACTTTGAGAAGCAACAAAAGATACCTGATCCATCCTTGTTCACAACAAGCAAAGTAGAGTTCACAAGCATTCAAAACAACACCTACTTGAAAAGGAGTCGAGCTTGGGGTCAAGCCGTGATACCAACGTTACCCACACTTATGTCTATTTGGAGTAAGGATGTGTTGATCCTAACAAATTTTGTATTTGATCCAGGTTGGATACTTGTTACAAGAATTGAGGACAATTCTTTTTCAAAGAAGGAGAGTATGATGCGAGGTCATTTTGTAGCGTTGTTTTGATCAGTCCATATCTCGAGTTATACTTGGAGTTTTGTAGTCATTCAAAATGGAGGAGATATATTTCGAGCTTATCTTTCCAATGACTATTCATGAAGGCTCATTGAACAAGTATTGACAAAGTTATGGTCCGAACAAGACAGTTGTGCATGGGAATTTCTGATGCGAGTTCATTTTTTTGCAGCATTGTTTTGATCAGTCCATATCTCGAGTTATACTTGGAATTTCGTAGTCATTCAAAATGGAGGAGATAGATTTTGAGCCTATCTTTCCAATGACTATTCATGAAGGCTCATTGAACAAGTATTGACAAAGTTATGGTCCGAACAAGTCAGTTGTGCATGGGAAAGCACCGGGGTTAAAGAGGACGTTTGAAGCTGGTTGTGCACGTCCAAATGGCTCCTTATTAAGCTTTGTTATTAGCTCCTAGTTTACATAGCTTTGTTATTAGCTCCTAGTTTACATAGCTTTGTTATTAGCTCCTAGTTTACATAGCTTTGTTATTAGCTCCTAGTTCACATAGATGTAGCTTTGTTTTTGTCACCATGTAGCTTCGTTATTGTCACCCTAACCAGCCGGTTTAAGGGTCTTGTTGTAGGCTATATATAGCCATCTATTTGAATGAATAAGACATCCAATATTGAAATCAAAAACCTGAGTAAAGCTAAGCTTTCTTTTACGTCCTTGTTGCTTACAAGACAAAGTCTAGAGTTAGTCGCGTTACAAGCTCTAAACTCGCTACTTCAATCGCGTTGTTTGATTTAGCACCCGCTTTGTTGAAGTATAGGTCTACTTCACCTAGCATACTATCCTTGGTTACGGTTTATTCATCCTCAAACTAACCTTTTCAATCTGTTTTGGTTACTTTGTTTACATTCCATTTCAGTATACTAATCATTCTTCACATTCTTGTTCAAAGTTCATATCAACTCACATCATTAGTGGTATCAGAGCTACAACTCTTGATTTTTCTTAAAATCAAGACGGTCCAAGGAGTGTCAAAGCCAAGTTATTAGTTGAATTTCTGATTGCGATTGGAATTCAAAGGTTAAACTCGTACGGGTAGTTCGAGGGTTAATCGGTTTTGATTGTTTCGTGGTTCTTGTTGAAGTTCGATTTATTTTCAAAAAAAAAAAAAACTGTTGACGAATTAGTACTGTTCACGTAGTACTATTCCAAAAAAAAAAAAAAACAAAAAAAAGATGGCTGGAATTTTCTCGTTTGAAAACACTTACGAGGAAAGTTTGGTGTTTGATCCAACGTTACCACCTGTTTTTGACGAGTATCATCTTCAACCAAACGGGTTGTGCAAGAAGAAACAAATTCTGATCTTAGTCAAAACAAGCATGGAGAGTAAGGGGATTGAGCTTGTGAAATACTTTGAGAAGCAACAAAAGATACCTGATCCATCCTTGTTCACAACAAGCAAAGTAGAGTTCACAAGCATTCAAAACAACACCTACTTGAAAAGGAGTCGAGCTTGGGGTCAAGCCGTGATACCAACGTTACCCACACTTATGTCTATTTGGAGTAAGGATGTGTTGATCCTAACAAATTTTGTATTTGATCCAGGTGGGATACTTGTTACAAGAATTGAGGACAATTCTTTTTCAAAGAAGGAGAGTATGATGCGAGGTCATTTTGTAGCGTTGTTTTGATCAGTCCATATCTCGAGTTATACTTGGAGTTTTGTAGTCATTCAAAATGGAGGAGATATATTTCGAGCTTATCTTTCCAATGACTATTCATGAAGGCTCATTGAACAAGTATTGACAAAGTTATGGTCCGAACAAGACAGTTGTGCATGGGAATTTCTGATGCGAGTTCATTTTTTTGCAGCATTGTTTTGATCAGTCCATATCTCGAGTTATACTTGGAATTTCGTAGTCATTCAAAATGGAGGAGATAGAATTTGAGCCTATCTTTCCAATGACTATTCATGAAGGCTCATTGAACAAGTATTGACAAAGTTATGGTCCGAACAAGTCAGTTGTGCATGGGAAAGCACCGGGGTTAAAGAGGACGTTTGAAGCTGGTTGTGCACGTCCAAATGGCTCCTTATTAAGCTTTGTTATTAGCTCCTAGTTTACATAGCTTTGTTATTAGCTCCTAGTTTACATAGCTTTGTTATTAGCTCCTAGTTTACATAGCTTTGTTATTAGCTCCTAGTTCACATAGATGTAGCTTTGTTTTTGTCACCATGTAGCTTCGTTATTGTCACCCTAACCAGCCGGTTTAAGGGTCTTGTTGTAGGCTATATATAGCCATCTATTTGAATGAATAAGACATCCAATATTGAAATCAAAAACCTGAGTAAAGCTAAGCTTTCTTTTACGTCCTTGTTGCTTACAAGACAAAGTCTAGAGTTAGTCGCGTTACAAGCTCTAAACTCGCTACTTCAATCGCGTTATTTGATTTAGCACCCGCTTTGTTGAAGTATAGGTCTACTTCACCTAGCATACTATCCTTGGTTACGGTTTATTCATCCTCAAACTAACCTTTTCAATCTGTTTTGGTTACTTTGTTTACATTCCATTTCAGTATACTAATCATTCTTCACATTCTTGTTCAAAGTTCATATCAACTCACATCATTAGTGGTATCAGAGCTACAACTCTTGATTTTTCTTAAAATCAAGACGGTCCAAGGAGTGTCAAAGCCAAGTTATTAGTTGAATTTCTGATTGCGATTGGAATTCAAAGGTTAAACTCGTACGGGTAGTTCGAGGGTTAATCGGTTTTGATTGTTTCGTGGTTCTTGTTGATGTTCGATTTATTTTCAAAAAAAAAAAACTGTTCACGAATTAGTACTGTTCACGTAGTACTATTCCAAAAAAAAAAAAAAAAAAAAAGATGGCTGGAATTTTCTCGTTTGAAAACACTTACGAGGAAAGTTTGGTGTTTGATCCAACGTTACCACCTGTTTTTGACGAGTATCATCTTCAACCAAACGGGTTGTGCAAGAAGAAACAAATTCTGATCTTAGTCAAAACAAGCATGGAGAGTAAGGGGATTGAGCTTGTGAAATACTTTGAGAAGCAACAAAAGATACCTGATCCATCCTTGTTCACAACAAGCAAAGTAGAGTTCACAAGCATTCAAAACAACACCTACTTGAAAAGGAGTCGAGCTTGGGGTCAAGCCGTGATACCAACGTTACCCACACTTATGTCTATTTGGAGTAAGGATGTGTTGATCCTAACAAATTTTGTATTTGATCCAGGTGGGATACTTGTTACAAGAATTGAGGACAATTCTTTTTCAAAGAAGGAGAGTATGATGCGAGGTCATTTTGTAGCGTTGTTTTGATCAGTCCATATCTCGAGTTATACTTGGAGTTTTGTAGTCATTCAAAATGGAGGAGATAGATTTCGAGCTTATCTTTCCAATGACTATTCATGAAGGCTCATTGAACAAGTATTGACAAAGTTATGGTCCGAACAAGACAGTTGTGCATGGGAATTTCTGATGCGAGTTCATTTTTTTGCAGCATTGTTTTGATCAGTCCATATCTCGAGTTATACTTGGAATTTCGTAGTCATTCAAAATGGAGGAGATAGATTTTGAGCCTATCTTTCCAATGACTATTCATGAAGGCTCATTGAACAAGTATTGACAAAGTTATGGTCCGAACAAGTCAAGAGTGCATGGGAAAGCACCGGGGTTAAAGAGGACGTTTGAAGCTGGTTGTGCACGTCCAAATGGCTCCTTATTAAGCTTTGTTATTAGCTCCTAGTTTACATAGCTTTGTTATTAGCTCCTAGTTTACATAGCTTTGTTATTAGCTCCTAGTTCACATAGATGTAGCTTTGTTTTTGTCACCATGTAGCTTCGTTATTGTCACCCTAACCAGCCGGTTTAAGGGTCTTGTTGTAGGCTATATATAGCCATCTATTTGAATGAATAAGACATCCAATATTGAAATCAAAAACCTGAGTAAAGCTAAGCTTTCTTTTACGTCCTTGTTGCTTACAAGACAAAGTCTAGAGTTAGTCGCGTTACAAGCTCTAAACTCGCTACTTCAATCGCGTTGTTTGATTTAGCACCCGCTTTGTTGAAGTATAGGTCTACTTCACCTAGCATACTATCCTTGGTTACGGTTTATTCATCCTCAAACTAACATTTTCAATCTGTTTTGGTTACTTTGTTTACATTCCATTTCAGTATACTAATCATTCTTCACATTCTTGTTCAAAGTTCATATCAACTCAAATCATTAGTGGTATCAGAGCTACAACTCTTGATTTTTCTTAAAATCAAGACGGTCCAAGGAGTGTCAAAGCCAAGTTATTAGTTGAATTTCTGATTGCGATTGGAATTCAAAGGTTAAACTCGTACGGGTAGTTCGAGGGTTAATCGGTTTTGATTGTTTCGTGGTTCTTGTTGAAGTTCGATTTATTTTCAAAAAAAAAAAAAAAAAAAAAAAACTGTTCACGAATTAGTACTGTTCACGTAGTACTATTCCAAAAAAAAAAAAAAAACAAAAAAAAGATGGCTGGAATTTTCTCGTTTGAAAACACTTACGAGGAAAGTTTGGTGTTTGATCCAACGTTACCACCTGTTTTTGACGAGTATCATCTTCAACCAAACGGGTTGTGCAAGAAGAAACAAATTCTGATCTTAGTCAAAACAAGCATGGAGAGTAAGGGGATTGAGCTTGTGAAATACTTTGAGAAGCAACAAAAGATACCTGATCCATCCTTGTTCACAACAAGCAAAGTAGAGTTCACAAGCATTCAAAACAACACCTACTTGAAAAGGAGTCGAGCTTGGGGTCAAGCCGTGATACCAACGTTACCCACACTTATGTCTATTTGGAGTAAGGATGTGTTGATCCTAACAAATTTTGTATTTGATCCAGGTGGGATACTTGTTACAAGAATTGAGGACAATTCTTTTTCAAAGAAGGAGAGTATGATGCGAGGTCATTTTGTAGCGTTGTTTTGATCAGTCCATATCTCGAGTTATACTTGGAGTTTTGTAGTCATTCAAAATGGAGGAGATATATTTCGAGCTTATCTTTCCAATGACTATTCATGAAGGCTCATTGAACAAGTATTGACAAAGTTATGGTCCGAACAAGACAGTTGTGCATGGGAATTTCTGATGCGAGTTCATTTTTTTGCAGCATTGTTTTGATCAGTCCATATCTCGAGTTATACTTGGAATTTCGTAGTCATTCAAAATGGAGGAGATAGATTTTGAGCCTATCTTTCCAATGACTATTCATGAAGGCTCATTGAACAAGTATTGACAAAGTTATGGTCCGAACAAGTCAGTTGTGCATGGGAAAGCACCGGGGTTAAAGAGGACGTTTGAAGCTGGTTGTGCACGTCCAAATGGCTCCTTATTAAGCTTTGTTATTAGCTCCTAGTTTACATAGCTTTGTTATTAGCTCCTAGTTTACATAGCTTTGTTATTAGCTCCTAGTTTACATAGCTTTGTTATTAGCTCCTAGTTCACATAGATGTAGCTTTGTTTTTGTCACCATGTAGCTTCGTTATTGTCACCCTAACCAGCCGGTTTAAGGGTCTTGTTGTAGGCTATATATAGCCATCTATTTGAATGAATAAGACATCCAATATTGAAATCAAAAACCTGAGTAAAGCTAAGCTTTCTTTTACGTCCTTGTTGCTTACAAGACAAAGTCTAGAGTTAGTCGCGTTACAAGCTCTAAACTCGCTACTTCAATCGCGTTGTTTGATTTAGCACCCGCTTTGTTGAAGTATAGGTCTACTTCACCTAGCATACTATCCTTGGTTACGGTTTATTCATCCTCAAACTAACCTTTTCAATCTGTTTTGGTTACTTTGTTTACATTCCATTTCAGTATACTAATCATTCTTCACATTCTTGTTCAAAGTTCATATCAACTCACATCATTAGTGGTATCAGAGCTACAACTCTTGATTTTTCTTAAAATCAAGACGGTCCAAGGAGTGTCAAAGCCAAGTTATTAGTTGAATTTCTGATTGCGATTGGAATTCAAAGGTTAAACTCGTACGGGTAGTTCGAGGGTTAATCGGTTTTGATTGTTTCGTGGTTCTTGTTGATGTTCGATTTATTTTCAAAAAAAAAAAACTGTTCACGAATTAGTACTGTTCACGTAGTACTATTCCAAAAAAAAAAAAAAAAAAAAAGATGGCTGGAATTTTCTCGTTTGAAAACACTTACGAGGAAAGTTTGGTGTTTGATCCAACGTTACCACCTGTTTTTGACGAGTATCATCTTCAACCAAACGGGTTGTGCAAGAAGAAACAAATTCTGATCTTAGTCAAAACAAGCATGGAGAGTAAGGGGATTGAGCTTGTGAAATACTTTGAGAAGCAACAAAAGATACCTGATCCATCCTTGTTCACAACAAGCAAAGTAGAGTTCACAAGCATTCAAAACAACACCTACTTGAAAAGGAGTCGAGCTTGGGGTCAAGCCGTGATACCAACGTTACCCACACTTATGTCTATTTGGAGTAAGGATGTGTTGATCCTAACAAATTTTGTATTTGATCCAGGTGGGATACTTGTTACAAGAATTGAGGACAATTCTTTTTCAAAGAAGGAGAGTATGATGCGAGGTCATTTTGTAGCGTTGTTTTGATCAGTCCATATCTCGAGTTATACTTGGAGTTTTGTAGTCATTCAAAATGGAGGAGATAGATTTCGAGCTTATCTTTCCAATGACTATTCATGAAGGCTCATTGAACAAGTATTGACAAAGTTATGGTCCGAACAAGACAGTTGTGCATGGGAATTTCTGATGCGAGTTCATTTTTTTGCAGCATTGTTTTGATCAGTCCATATCTCGAGTTATACTTGGAATTTCGTAGTCATTCAAAATGGAGGAGATAGATTTTGAGCCTATATTTCCAATGACTATTCATGAAGGCTCATTGAACAAGTATTGACAAAGTTATGGTCCGAACAAGTCAGTTGTGCATGGGAAAGCACCGGGGACGTTTGAAGCTGGTTGTGCACGTCCAAATGGCTCCTTATTAAGCTTTGTTATTAGCTCCTAGTTTACATAGCTTTGTTATTAGCTCCTAGTTTACATAGCTTTGTTATTAGCTCCTAGTTTACATAGCTTTGTTATTAGCTCCTAGTTCACATAGATGTAGCTTTGTTTTTGTCACCATGTAGCTTCGTTATTGTCACCCTAACCAGCCGGTTTAAGGGTCTTGTTGTAGGCTATATATAGCCATCTATTTGAATGAATAAGACATCCAATATTGAAATCAAAAACCTGAGTAAAGCTAAGCTTTCTTTTACGTCCTTGTTGCTTACAAGACAAAGTCTAGAGTTAGTCGCGTTACAAGCTCTAAACTCGCTACTTCAATCGCGTTGTTTGATTTAGCACCCGCTTTGTTGAAGTATAGGTCTACTTCACCTAGCATACTATCCTTGGTTACGGTTTATTCATCCTCAAACTAACCTTTTCAATCTGTTTTGGTTACTTTGTTTACATTCCATTTCAGTATACTAATCATTCTTCACATTCTTGTTCAAAGTTCATATCAACTCACATCATTAGTGGTATCAGAGCTACAACTCTTGATTTTTCTTAAAATCAAGACGGTCCAAGGAGTGTCAAAGCCAAGTTATTAGTTGAATTTCTGATTGCGATTGGAATTCAAAGGTTAAACTCGTACGGGTAGTTCGAGGGTTAATCGGTTTTGATTGTTTCGTGGTTCTTGTTGAAGTTCGATTTATTTTCAAAAAAAAAAACTGTTCACGAATTAGTACTGTTCACGTAGTACTATTCCAAAAAAAAAAAAAAAAAAAAAGATGGCTGGAATTTTCTCGTTTGAAAACACTTACGAGGAAAGTTTGGTGTTTGATCCAACGTTACCACCTGTTTTTGACGAGTATCATCTTCAACCAAACGGGTTGTGCAAGAAGAAACAAATTCTGATCTTAGTCAAAACAAGCATGGAGAGTAAGGGGATTGAGCTTGTGAAATACTTTGAGAAGCAACAAAAGATACCTGATCCATCCTTGTTCACAACAAGCAAAGTAGAGTTCACAAGCATTCAAAACAACACCTACTTGAAAAGGAGTCGAGCTTGGGGTCAAGCCGTGATACCAACGTTACCCACACTTATGTCTATTTGGAGTAAGGATGTGTTGATCCTAACAAATTTTGTATTTGATCCAGGTGGGATACTTGTTACAAGAATTGAGGACAATTCTTTTTCAAAGAAGGAGAGTATGATGCGAGGTCATTTTGTAGCGTTGTTTTGATCAGTCCATATCTCGAGTTATACTTGGAGTTTTGTAGTCATTCAAAATGGAGGAGATATATTTCGAGCTTATCTTTCCAATGACTATTCATGAAGGCTCATTGAACAAGTATTGACAAAGTTATGGTCCGAACAAGACAGTTGTGCATGGGAATTTCTGATGCGAGTTCATTTTTTTGCAGCATTGTTTTGATCAGTCCATATCTCGAGTTATACTTGGAATTTCGTAGTCATTCAAAATGGAGGAGATAGAATTTGAGCCTATCTTTCCAATGACTATTCATGAAGGCTCATTGAACAAGTATTGACAAAGTTATGGTCCGAACAAGTCAGTTGTGCATGGGAAAGCACCGGGGTTAAAGAGGACGTTTGAAGCTGGTTGTGCACGTCCAAATGGCTCCTTATTAAGCTTTGTTATTAGCTCCTAGTTTACATAGCTTTGTTATTAGCTCCTACTTTACATAGCTTTGTTATTAGCTCCTAGTTTACATAGCTTTGTTATTAGCTCCTAGTTCACATAGATGTAGCTTTGTTTTTGTCACCATGTAGCTTCGTTATTGTCACCCTAACCAGCCGGTTTAAGGGTCTTGTTGTAGGCTATATATAGCCATCTATTTGAATGAATAAGACATCCAATATTGAAATCAAAAACCTGAGTAAAGCTAAGCTTTCTTTTACGTCCTTGTTGCTTACAAGACAAAGTCTAGAGTTAGTCGCGTTACAAGCTCTAAACTCGCTACTTCAATCGCGTTATTTGATTTAGCACCCGCTTTGTTGAAGTATAGGTCTACTTCACCTAGCATACTATCCTTGGTTACGGTTTATTCATCCTCAAACTAACCTTTTCAATCTGTTTTGGTTACTTTGTTTACATTCCATTTCAGTATACTAATCATTCTTCACATTCTTGTTCAAAGTTCATATCAACTCACATCATTAGTGGTATCAGAGCTACAACTCTTGATTTTTCTTAAAATCAAGACGGTCCAAGGAGTGTCAAAGCCAAGTTATTAGTTGAATTTCTGATTGCGATTGGAATTCAAAGGTTAAACTCGTACGGGTAGTTCGAGGGTTAATCGGTTTTGATTGTTTCGTGGTTCTTGTTGATGTTCGATTTATTTTCAAAAAAAAAAAACTGTTCACGAATTAGTACTGTTCACGTAGTACTATTCCAAAAAAAAAAAAAAAAAAAAAGATGGCTGGAATTTTCTCGTTTGAAAACACTTACGAGGAAAGTTTGGTGTTTGATCCAACGTTACCACCTGTTTTTGACGAGTATCATCTTCAACCAAACGGGTTGTGCAAGAAGAAACAAATTCTGATCTTAGTCAAAACAAGCATGGAGAGTAAGGGGATTGAGCTTGTGAAATACTTTGAGAAGCAACAAAAGATACCTGATCCATCCTTGTTCACAACAAGCAAAGTAGAGTTCACAAGCATTCAAAACAACACCTACTTGAAAAGGAGTCGAGCTTGGGGTCAAGCCGTGATACCAACGTTACCCACACTTATGTCTATTTGGAGTAAGGATGTGTTGATCCTAACAAATTTTGTATTTGATCCAGGTGGGATACTTGTTACAAGAATTGAGGACAATTCTTTTTCAAAGAAGGAGAGTATGATGCGAGGTCATTTTGTAGCGTTGTTTTGATCAGTCCATATCTCGAGTTATACTTGGAGTTTTGTAGTCATTCAAAATGGAGGAGATAGATTTCGAGCTTATCTTTCCAATGACTATTCATGAAGGCTCATTGAACAAGTATTGACAAAGTTATGGTCCGAACAAGACAGTTGTGCATGGGAATTTCTGATGCGAGTTCATTTTTTTGCAGCATTGTTTTGATCAGTCCATATCTCGAGTTATACTTGGAATTTCGTAGTCATTCAAAATGGAGGAGATAGATTTTGAGCCTATATTTCCAATGACTATTCATGAAGGCTCATTGAACAAGTATTGACAAAGTTATGGTCCGAACAAGTCAGTTGTGCATGGGAAAGCACCGGGGACGTTTGAAGCTGGTTGTGCACGTCCAAATGGCTCCTTATTAAGCTTTGTTATTAGCTCCTAGTTTACATAGCTTTGTTATTAGCTCCTAGTTTACATAGCTTTGTTATTAGCTCCTAGTTTACATAGCTTTGTTATTAGCTCCTAGTTTACATAGCTTTGTTATTAGCTCCTAGTTCACATAGATGTAGCTTTGTTTTTGTCACCATGTAGCTTCGTTATTGTCACCCTAACCAGCCGGTTTAAGGGTCTTGTTGTAGGCTATATATAGCCATCTATTTGAATGAATAAGACATCCAATATTGAAATCAAAAACCTGAGTAAAGCTAAGCTTTCTTTTACGTCCTTGTTGCTTACAAGACAAAGTCTAGAGTTAGTCGCGTTACAAGCTCTAAACTCGCTACTTCAATCGCGTTGTTTGATTTAGCACCCGCTTTGTTGAAGTATAGGTCTACTTCACCTAGCATACTATCCTTGGTTACGGTTTATTCATCCTCAAACTAACCTTTTCAATCTGTTTTGGTTACTTTGTTTACATTCCATTTCAGTATACTAATCATTCTTCACATTCTTGTTCAAAGTTCATATCAACTCACATCATTAGTGGTATCAGAGCTACAACTCTTGATTTTTCTTAAAATCAAGACGGTCCAAGGAGTGTCAAAGCCAAGTTATTAGTTGAATTTCTGATTGCGATTGGAATTCAAAGGTTAAACTCGTACGGGTAGTTCGAGGGTTAATCGGTTTTGATTGTTTCGTGGTTCTTGTTGATGTTCGATTTATTTTCAAAAAAAAAAAACTGTTCACGAATTAGTACTGTTCACGTAGTACTATTCCAAAAAAAAAAAAAAAAAAAAAAAGATGGCTGGAATTTTCTCGTTTGAAAACACTTACGAGGAAAGTTTGGTGTTTGATCCAACGTTACCACCTGTTTTTGACGAGTATCATCTTCAACCAAACGGGTTGTGCAAGAAGAAACAAATTCTGATCTTAGTCAAAACAAGCATGGAGAGTAAGGGGATTGAGCTTGTGAAATACTTTGAGAAGCAACAAAAGATACCTGATCCATCCTTGTTCACAACAAGCAAAGTAGAGTTCACAAGCATTCAAAACAACACCTACTTGAAAAGGAGTCGAGCTTGGGGTCAAGCCGTGATACCAACGTTACCCACACTTATGTCTATTTGGAGTAAGGATGTGTTGATCCTAACAAATTTTGTATTTGATCCAGGTGGGATACTTGTTACAAGAATTGAGGACAATTCTTTTTCAAAGAAGGAGAGTATGATGCGAGGTCATTTTGTAGCGTTGTTTTGATCAGTCCATATCTCGAGTTATACTTGGAGTTTTGTAGTCATTCAAAATGGAGGAGATAGATTTCGAGCTTATCTTTCCAATGACTATTCATGAAGGCTCATTGAACAAGTATTGACAAAGTTATGGTCCGAACAAGACAGTTGTGCATGGGAATTTCTGATGCGAGTTCATTTTTTTGCAGCATTGTTTTGATCAGTCCATATCTCGAGTTATACTTGGAATTTCGTAGTCATTCAAAATGGAGGAGATAGATTTTGAGCCTATATTTCCAATGACTATTCATGAAGGCTCATTGAACAAGTATTGACAAAGTTATGGTCCGAACAAGTCAGTTGTGCATGGGAAAGCACCGGGGACGTTTGAAGCTGGTTGTGCACGTCCAAATGGCTCCTTATTAAGCTTTGTTATTAGCTCCTAGTTTACATAGCTTTGTTATTAGCTCCTAGTTTACATAGCTTTGTTATTAGCTCCTAGTTTACATAGCTTTGTTATTAGCTCCTAGTTCACATAGATGTAGCTTTGTTTTTGTCACCATGTAGCTTCGTTATTGTCACCCTAACCAGCCGGTTTAAGGGTCTTGTTGTAGGCTATATATAGCCATCTATTTGAATGAATAAGACATCCAATATTGAAATCAAAAACCTGAGTAAAGCTAAGCTTTCTTTTACGTCCTTGTTGCTTACAAGACAAAGTCTAGAGTTAGTCGCGTTACAAGCTCTAAACTCGCTACTTCAATCGCGTTGTTTGATTTAGCACCCGCTTTGTTGAAGTATAGGTCTACTTCACCTAGCATACTATCCTTGGTTACGGTTTATTCATCCTCAAACTAACCTTTTCAATCTGTTTTGGTTACTTTGTTTACATTCCATTTCAGTATACTAATCATTCTTCACATTCTTGTTCAAAGTTCATATCAACTCACATCATTAGTGGTATCAGAGCTACAACTCTTGATTTTTCTTAAAATCAAGACGGTCCAAGGAGTGTCAAAGCCAAGTTATTAGTTGAATTTCTGATTGCGATTGGAATTCAAAGGTTAAACTCGTACGGGTAGTTCGAGGGTTAATCGGTTTTGATTGTTTCGTGGTTCTTGTTGAAGTTCGATTTATTTTCAAAAAAAAAAAAAAAAAACTGTTCACGAATTAGTACTGTTCACGTAGTACTATTCCAAAAAAAAAAAAAAAAAAAAGATGGCTGGAATTTTCTCGTTTGAAAACACTTACGAGGAAAGTTTGGTGTTTGATCCAACGTTACCACCTGTTTTTGACGAGTATCATCTTCAACCAAACGGGTTGTGCAAGAAGAAACAAATTCTGATCTTAGTCAAAACAAGCATGGAGAGTAAGGGGATTGAGCTTGTGAAATACTTTGAGAAGCAACAAAAGATACCTGATCCATCCTTGTTCACAACAAGCAAAGTAGAGTTCACAAGCATTCAAAACAACACCTACTTGAAAAGGAGTCGAGCTTGGGGTCAAGCCGTGATACCAACGTTACCCACACTTATGTCTATTTGGAGTAAGGATGTGTTGATCCTAACAAATTTTGTATTTGATCCAGGTTGGATACTTGTTACAAGAATTGAGGACAATTCTTTTTCAAAGAAGGAGAGTATGATGCGAGGTCATTTTGTAGCGTTGTTTTGATCAGTCCATATCTCGAGTTATACTTGGAGTTTTGTAGTCATTCAAAATGGAGGAGATAGATTTCGAGCTTATCTTTCCAATGACTATTCATGAAGGCTCATTGAACAAGTATTGACAAAGTTATGGTCCGAACAAGACAGTTGTGCATGGGAATTTCTGATGCGAGTTCATTTTTTTGCAGCATTGTTTTGATCAGTCCATATCTCGAGTTATACTTGGAATTTCGTAGTCATTCAAAATGGAGGAGATAGATTTTGAGCCTATCTTTCCAATGACTATTCATGAAGGCTCATTGAACAAGTATTGACAAAGTTATGGTCCGAACAAGTCAGTTGTGCATGGGAAAGCACCGGGGTTAAAGAGGACGTTTGAAGCTGGTTGTGCACGTCCAAATGGCTCCTTATTAAGCTTTGTTATTAGCTCCTAGTTTACATAGCTTTGTTATTAGCTCCTAGTTTACATAGCTTTGTTATTAGCTCCTAGTTTACATAGCTTTGTTATTAGCTCCTAGTTCACATAGATGTAGCTTTGTTTTTGTCACCATGTAGCTTCGTTATTGTCACCCTAACCAGCCGGTTTAAGGGTCTTGTTGTAGGCTATATATAGCCATCTATTTGAATGAATAAGACATCCAATATTGAAATCAAAAACCTGAGTAAAGCTAAGCTTTCTTTTACGTCCTTGTTGCTTACAAGACAAAGTCTAGAGTTAGTCGCGTTACAAGCTCTAAACTCGCTACTTCAATCGCGTTGTTTGATTTAGCACCCGCTTTGTTGAAGTATAGGTCTACTTCACCTAGCATACTATCCTTGGTTACGGTTTATTCATCCTCAAACTAACCTTTTCAATCTGTTTTGGTTACTTTGTTTACATTCCATTTCAGTATACTAATCATTCTTCACATTCTTGTTCAAAGTTCATATCAACTCACATCATTAGTGGTATCAGAGCTACAACTCTTGATTTTTCTTAAAATCAAGACGGTCCAAGGAGTGTCAAAGCCAAGTTATTAGTTGAATTTCTGATTGCGATTGGAATTCAAAGGTTAAACTCGTACGGGTAGTTCGAGGGTTAATCGGTTTTGATTGTTTCGTGGTTCTTGTTGAAGTTCGATTTATTTTCAAAAAAAAAAAAAACTGTTGACGAATTAGTACTGTTCACGTAGTACTATTCCAAAAAAAAAAAAAAAAAAAAAAAAGATGGCTGGAATTTTCTCGTTTGAAAACACTTACGAGGAAAGTTTGGTGTTTGATCCAACGTTACCACCTGTTTTTGACGAGTATCATCTTCAACCAAACGGGTTGTGCAAGAAGAAACAAATTCTGATCTTAGTCAAAACAAGCATGGAGAGTAAGGGGATTGAGCTTGTGAAATACTTTGAGAAGCAACAAAAGATACCTGATCTATCCTTGTTCACAACAAGCAAAGTAGAGTTCACAAGCATTCAAAACAACACCTACTTGAAAAGGAGTCGAGCTTGGGGTCAAGCCGTGATACCAACGTTACCCACACTTATGTCTATTTGGAGTAAGGATGTGTTGATCATAACAAATTTTGTATTTGATCCAGGTGGGATACTTGTTACAAGAATTGAGGACAATTCTTTTTCAAAGAAGGAGAGTATGATGCGAGGTCATTTTGTAGCGTTGTTTTGATCAGTCCATATCTCGAGTTATACTTGGAGTTTTGTAGTCATTCAAAATGGAGGAGATATATTTCGAGCTTATCTTTCCAATGACTATTCATGAAGGCTCATTGAACAAGTATTGACAAAGTTATGGTCCGAACAAGACAGTTGTGCATGGGAATTTCTGATGCGAGTTCATTTTTTTGCAGCATTGTTTTGATCAGTCCATATCTCGAGTTATACTTGGAATTTCGTAGTCATTCAAAATGGAGGAGATAGATTTTGAGCCTATCTTTCCAATGACTATTCATGAAGGCTCATTGAACAAGTATTGACAAAGTTATGGTCCGAACAAGTCAGTTGTGCATGGGAAAGCACCGGGGTTAAAGAGGACGTTTGAAGCTGGTTGTGCACGTCCAAATGGCTCCTTATTAAGCTTTGTTATTAGCTCCTAGTTTACATAGCTTTGTTATTAGCTCCTAGTTTACATAGCTTTGTTATTAGCTCCTAGTTTACATAGCTTTGTTATTAGCTCCTAGTTCACATAGATGTAGCTTTGTTTTTGTCACCATGTAGCTTCGTTATTGTCACCCTAACCAGCCGGTTTAAGGGTCTTGTTGTAGGCTATATATAGCCATCTATTTGAATGAATAAGACATCCAATATTGAAATCAAAAACCTGAGTAAAGCTAAGCTTTCTTTTACGTCCTTGTTGCTTACAAGACAAAGTCTAGAGTTAGTCGCGTTACAAGCTCTAAACTCGCTACTTCAATCGCGTTGTTTGATTTAGCACCCGCTTTGTTGAAGTATAGGTCTACTTCACCTAGCATACTATCCTTGGTTACGGTTTATTCATCCTCAAACTAACCTTTTCAATCTGTTTTGGTTACTTTGTTTACATTCCATTTCAGTATACTAATCATTCTTCACATTCTTGTTCAAAGTTCATATCAACTCACATCATTAGTGGTATCAGAGCTACAACTCTTGATTTTTCTTAAAATCAAGACGGTCCAAGGAGTGTCAAAGCCAAGTTATTAGTTGAATTTCTGATTGCGATTGGAATTCAAAGGTTAAACTCGTACGGGTAGTTCGAGGGTTAATCGGTTTTGATTGTTTCGTGGTTCTTGTTGAAGTTCGATTTATTTTCAAAAAAAAAAAAAAAAAAAAAACTGTTCACGAATTAGTACTGTTCACGTAGTACTATTCCAAAGAAAAAGATGGCTGGAATTTTCTCGTTTGAAAACACTTACGAGGAAAGTTTGGTGTTTGATCCAACGTTACCACCTGTTTTTGACGAGTATCATCTTCAACCAAACGGGTTGTGCAAGAAGAAACAAATTCTGATCTTAGTCAAAACAAGCATGGAGAGTAAGGGGATTGAGCTTGTGAAATACTTTGAGAAGCAACAAAAGATACCTGATCCATCCTTGTTCACAACAAGCAAAGTAGAGTTCACAAGCATTCAAAACAACACCTACTTGAAAAGGAGTCGAGCTTGGGGTCAAGCCGTGATACCAACGTTACCCACACTTATGTCTATTTGGAGTAAGGATGTGTTGATCCTAACAAATTTTGTATTTGATCCAGGTGGGATACTTGTTACAAGAATTGAGGACAATTCTTTTTCAAAGAAGGAGAGTATGATGCGAGGTCATTTTGTAGCGTTGTTTTGATCAGTCCATATCTCGAGTTATACTTGGAGTTTTGTAGTCATTCAAAATGGAGGAGATAGATTTCGAGCTTATCTTTCCAATGACTATTCATGAAGGCTCATTGAACAAGTATTGACAAAGTTATGGTCCGAACAAGACAGTTGTGCATGGGAATTTCTGATGCGAGTTCATTTTTTTGCAGCATTGTTTTGATCAGTCCATATCTCGAGTTATACTTGGAATTTCGTAGTCATTCAAAATGGAGGAGATAGATTTTGAGCCTATCTTTCCAATGACTATTCATGAAGGCTCATTGAACAAGTATTGACAAAGTTATGGTCCGAACAAGTCAGTTGTGCATGGGAAAGCACCGGGGACGTTTGAAGCTGGTTGTGCACGTCCAAATGGCTCCTTATTAAGCTTTGTTATTAGCTCCTAGTTTACATAGCTTTGTTATTAGCTCCTAGTTTACATAGCTTTGTTATTAGCTCCTAGTTTACATAGCTTTGTTATTAGCTCCTAGTTCACATAGATGTAGCTTTGTTTTTGTCACCATGTAGCTTCGTTATTGTCACCCTAACCAGCCGGTTTAAGGGTCTTGTTGTAGGCTATATATAGCCATCTATTTGAATGAATAAGACATCCAATATTGAAATCAAAAACCTGAGTAAAGCTAAGCTTTCTTTTACGTCCTTGTTGCTTACAAGACAAAGTCTAGAGTTAGTCGCGTTACAAGCTCTAAACTCGCTACTTCAATCGCGTTGTTTGATTTAGCACCCGCTTTGTTGAAGTATAGGTCTACTTCACCTAGCATACTATCCTTGGTTACGGTTTATTCATCCTCAAACTAACCTTTTCAATCTGTTTTGGTTACTTTGTTTACATTCCATTTCAGTATACTAATCATTCTTCACATTCTTGTTCAAAGTTCATATCAACTCACATCATTAGTGGTATCAGAGCTACAACTCTTGATTTTTCTTAAAATCAAGACGGTCCAAGGAGTGTCAAAGCCAAGTTATTAGTTGAATTTCTGATTGCGATTGGAATTCAAAGGTTAAACTCGTACGGGTAGTTCGAGGGTTAATCGGTTTTGATTGTTTCGTGGTTCTTGTTGAAGTTCGATTTATTTTCAAAAAAAAAAAAAAAAAAAAAACTGTTCACGAATTAGTACTGTTCACGTAGTACTATTCCAAAAAAAAAGATGGCTGGAATTTTCTCGTTTGAAAACACTTACGAGGAAAGTTTGGTGTTTGATCCAACGTTACCACCTGTTTTTGACGAGTATCATCTTCAACCAAACGGGTTGTGCAAGAAGAAACAAATTCTGATCTTAGTCAAAACAAGCATGGAGAGTAAGGGGATTGAGCTTGTGAAATACTTTGAGAAGCAACAAAAGATACCTGATCCATCCTTGTTCACAACAAGCAAAGTAGAGTTCACAAGCATTCAAAACAACACCTACTTGAAAAGGAGTCGAGCTTGGGGTTAAGCCGTGATACCAACGTTACCCACACTTATGTCTATTTGGAGTAAGGATGTGTTGATCCTAACAAATTTTGTATTTGATCCAGGTGGGATACTTGTTACAAGAATTGAGGACAATTCTTTTTCAAAGAAGGAGAGTATGATGCGAGGTCATTTTGTAGCGTTGTTTTGATCAGTCCATATCTCGAGTTATACTTGGAGTTTTGTAGTCATTCAAAATGGAGGAGATAGATTTCGAGCTTATCTTTCCAATGACTATTCATGAAGGCTCATTGAACAAGTATTGACAAAGTTATGGTCCGAACAAGACAGTTGTGCATGGGAATTTCTGATGCGAGTTCATTTTTTTGCAGCATTGTTTTGATCAGTCCATATCTCGAGTTATACTTGGAATTTCGTAGTCATTCAAAATGGAGGAGATAGATTTTGAGCCTATCTTTCCAATGACTATTCATGAAGGCTCATTGAACAAGTATTGACAAAGTTATGGTCCGAACAAGTCAGTTGTGCATGGGAAAGCACCGGGGACGTTTGAAGCTGGTTGTGCACGTCCAAATGGCTCCTTATTAAGCTTTGTTATTAGCTCCTAGTTTACATAGCTTTGTTATTAGCTCCTAGTTTACATAGCTTTGTTATTAGCTCCTAGTTTACATAGCTTTGTTATTAGCTCCTAGTTCACATAGATGTAGCTTTGTTTTTGTCACCATGTAGCTTCGTTATTGTCACCCTAACCAGCCGGTTTAAGGGTCTTGTTGTAGGCTATATATAGCCATCTATTTGAATGAATAAGACATCCAATATTGAAATCAAAAACCTGAGTAAAGCTAAGCTTTCTTTTACGTCCTTGTTGCTTACAAGACAAAGTCTAGAGTTAGTCGCGTTACAAGCTCTAAACTCGCTACTTCAATCGCGTTGTTTGATTTAGCACCCGCTTTGTTGAAGTATAGGTCTACTTCACCTAGCATACTATCCTTGGTTACGGTTTATTCATCCTCAAACTAACCTTTTCAATCTGTTTTGGTTACTTTGTTTACATTCCATTTCAGTATACTAATCATTCTTCACATTCTTGTTCAAAGTTCATATCAACTCACATCATTAGTGGTATCAGAGCTACAACTCTTGATTTTTCTTAAAATCAAGACGGTCCAAGGAGTGTCAAAGCCAAGTTATTAGTTGAATTTCTGATTGCGATTGGAATTCAAAGGTTAAACTCGTACGGGTAGTTCGAGGGTTAATCGGTTTTGATTGTTTCGTGGTTCTTGTTGAAGTTCGATTTATTTTCAAAAAAAAAAAACTGTTCACGAATTAGTACTGTTCACGTAGTACTATTCCAAAAAAAAAGATGGCTGGAATTTTCTCGTTTGAAAACACTTACGAGGAAAGTTTGGTGTTTGATCCAACGTTACCACCTGTTTTTGACGAGTATCATCTTCAACCAAACGGGTTGTGCAAGAAGAAACAAATTCTGATCTTAGTCAAAACAAGCATGGAGAGTAAGGGGATTGAGCTTGTGAAATACTTTGAGAAGCAACAAAAGATACCTGATCCATCCTTGTTCACAACAAGCAAAGTAGAGTTCACAAGCATTCAAAACAACACCTACTTGAAAAGGAGTCGAGCTTGGGGTCAAGCCGTGATACCAACGTTACCCACACTTATGTCTATTTGGAGTAAGGATGTGTTGATCCTAACAAATTTTGTATTTGATCCAGGTGGGATACTTGTTACAAGAATTGAGGACAATTCTTTTTCAAAGAAGGAGAGTATGATGCGAGGTCATTTTGTAGCGTTGTTTTGATCAGTCCATATCTCGAGTTATACTTGGAGTTTTGTAGTCATTCAAAATGGAGGAGATAGATTTCGAGCTTATCTTTCCAATGACTATTCATGAAGGCTCATTGAACAAGTATTGACAAAGTTATGGTCCGAACAAGACAGTTGTGCATGGGAATTTCTGATGCGAGTTCATTTTTTTGCAGCATTGTTTTGATCAGTCCATATCTCGAGTTATACTTGGAATTTCGTAGTCATTCAAAATGGAGGAGATAGATTTTGAGCCTATCTTTCCAATGACTATTCATGAAGGCTCATTGAACAAGTATTGACAAAGTTATGGTCCGAACAAGTCAGTTGTGCATGGGAAAGCACCGGGGTTAAAGAGGACGTTTGAAGCTGGTTGTGCACGTCCAAATGGCTCCTTATTAAGCTTTGTTATTAGCTCCTAGTTTACATAGCTTTGTTATTAGCTCCTAGTTTACATAGCTTTGTTATTAGCTCCTAGTTTACATAGCTTTGTTATTAGCTCCTAGTTCACATAGATGTAGCTTTGTTTTTGTCACCATGTAGCTTCGTTATTGTCACCCTAACCAGCCGGTTTAAGGGTCTTGTTGTAGGCTATATATAGCCATCTATTTGAATGAATAAGACATCCAATATTGAAATCAAAAACCTGAGTAAAGCTAAGCTTTCTTTTACGTCCTTGTTGCTTACAAGACAAAGTCTAGAGTTAGTCGCGTTACAAGCTCTAAACTCGCTACTTCAATCGCGTTGTTTGATTTAGCACCCGCTTTGTTGAAGTATAGGTCTACTTCACCTAGCATACTATCCTTGGTTACGGTTTATTCATCCTCAAACTAACCTTTTCAATCTGTTTTGGTTACTTTGTTTACATTCCATTTCAGTATACTAATCATTCTTCACATTCTTGTTCAAAGTTCATATCAACTCACATCATTAGTGGTATCAGAGCTACAACTCTTGATTTTTCTTAAAATCAAGACGGTCCAAGGAGTGTCAAAGCCAAGTTATTAGTTGAATTTCTGATTGCGATTGGAATTCAAAGGTTAAACTCGTACGGGTAGTTCGAGGGTTAATCGGTTTTGATTGTTTCGTGGTTCTTGTTGAAGTTCGATTTATTTTCAAAAAAAAAAAAAAAAAAAAAACTGTTCACGAATTAGTACTGTTCACGTAGTACTATTCCAAAAAAAAAGATGGCTGGAATTTTCTCGTTTGAAAACACTTACGAGGAAAGTTTGGTGTTTGATCCAACGTTACCACCTGTTTTTGACGAGTATCATCTTCAACCAAACGGGTTGTGCAAGAAGAAACAAATTCTGATCTTAGTCAAAACAAGCATGGAGAGTAAGGGGATTGAGCTTGTGAAATACTTTGAGAAGCAACAAAAGATACCTGATCCATCCTTGTTCACAACAAGCAAAGTAGAGTTCACAAGCATTCAAAACAACACCTACTTGAAAAGGAGTCGAGCTTGGGGTCAAGCCGTGATACCAACGTTACCCACACTTATGTCTATTTGGAGTAAGGATGTGTTGATCCTAACAAATTTTGTATTTGATCCAGGTGGGATACTTGTTACAAGAATTGAGGACAATTCTTTTTCAAAGAAGGAGAGTATGATGCGAGGTCATTTTGTAGCGTTGTTTTGATCAGTCCATATCTCGAGTTATACTTGGAGTTTTGTAGTCATTCAAAATGGAGGAGATAAATTTCGAGCTTATCTTTCCAATGACTATTCATGAAGGCTCATTGAACAAGTATTGACAAAGTTATGGTCCGAACAAGACAGTTGTGCATGGGAATTTCTGATGCGAGTTCATTTTTTTGCAGCATTGTTTTGATCAGTCCATATCTCGAGTTATACTTGGAATTTCGTAGTCATTCAAAATGGAGGAGATAGATTTTGAGCCTATCTTTCCAATGACTATTCATGAAGGCTCATTGAACAAGTATTGACAAAGTTATGGTCCGAACAAGTCAGTTGTGCATGGGAAAGCACCGGGGTTAAAGAGGACGTTTGAAGCTGGTTGTGCACGTCCAAATGGCTCCTTATTAAGCTTTGTTATTAGCTCCTAGTTTACATAGCTTTGTTATTAGCTCCTAGTTTACATAGCTTTGTTATTAGCTCCTAGTTTACATAGCTTTGTTATTAACTCCTAGTTCACATAGATGTAGCTTTGTTTTTGTCACCATGTAGCTTCGTTATTGTCACCCTAACTAGCCGGTTTAAGGGTCTTGTTGTAGGCTATATATAGCCATCTATTTGAATGAATAAGACATCCAATATTGAAATCAAAAACCTGAGTAAAGCTAAGCTTTCTTTTACGTCCTTGTTGCTTACAAGACAAAGTCTAGAGTTAGTCGCGTTACAAGCTCTAAACTCGCTACTTCAATCGCGTTGTTTGATTTAGCACCCGCTTTGTTGAAGTATAGGTCTACTTCACCTAGCATACTATCCTTGGTTACGGTTTATTCATCCTCAAACTAACCTTTTCAATCTGTTTTGGTTACTTTGTTTACATTCCATTTCAGTATACTAATCATTCTTCACATTCTTGTTCAAAGTTCATATCAACTCACATCATTAGTGGTATCAGAGCTACAACTCTTGATTTTTCTTAAAATCAAGACGGTCCAAGGAGTGTCAAAGCCAAGTTATTAGTTGAATTTCTGATTGCGATTGGAATTCAAAGGTTAAACTCGTACGGGTAGTTCGAGGGTTAATCGGTTTTGATTGTTTCGTGGTTCTTGTTGATGTTCGATTTATTTTCAAAAAAAAAAAACTGTTCACGAATTAGTACTGTTCACGTAGTACTATTCCAAAAAAAAAAAAAAAAAAAAAAAGATGGCTGGAATTTTCTCGTTTGAAAACACTTACGAGGAAAGTTTGGTGTTTGATCCAACGTTACCACCTGTTTTTGACGAGTATCATCTTCAACCAAACGGGTTGTGCAAGAAGAAACAAATTCTGATCTTAGTCAAAACAAGCATGGAGAGTAAGGGGATTGAGCTTGTGAAATACTTTGAGAAGCAACAAAAGATACCTGATCCATCCTTGTTCACAACAAGCAAAGTAGAGTTCACAAGCATTCAAAACAACACCTACTTGAAAAGGAGTCGAGCTTGGGGTCAAGCCGTGATACCAACGTTACCCACACTTATGTCTATTTGGAGTAAGTATGTGTTGATCCTAACAAATTTTGTATTTGATCCAGGTGGGATACTTGTTACAAGAATTGAGGACAATTCTTTTTCAAAGAAGGAGAGTATGATGCGAGGTCATTTTGTAGCGTTGTTTTGATCAGTCCATATCTCGAGTTATACTTGGAGTTTTGTAGTCATTCAAAATGGAGGAGATAGATTTCGAGCTTATCTTTCCAATGACTATTCATGAAGGCTCATTGAACAAGTATTGACAAAGTTATGGTCCGAACAAGACAGTTGTGCATGGGAATTTCTGATGCGAGTTCATTTTTTTGCAGCATTGTTTTGATCAGTCCATATCTCGAGTTATACTTGGAATTTCGTAGTCATTCAAAATGGAGGAGATAAATTTCGAGCTTATCTTTCCAATGACTATTCATGAAGGCTCATTGAACAAGTATTGACAAAGTTATGGTCCGAACAAGACAGTTGTGCATGGGAATTTCTGATGCGAGTTCATTTTTTTGCAGCATTGTTTTGATCAGTCCATATCTCGAGTTATACTTGGAATTTCGTAGTCATTCAAAATGGAGGAGATAGATTTTGAGCCTATCTTTCCAATGACTATTCATGAAGGCTCATTGAACAAGTATTGACAAAGTTATGGTCCGAACAAGTCAGTTGTGCATGGGAAAGCACCGGGGTTAAAGAGGACGTTTGAAGCTGGTTGTGCACGTCCAAATGGCTCCTTATTAAGCTTTGTTATTAGCTCCTAGTTTACATAGCTTTGTTATTAGCTCCTAGTTTACATAGCTTTGTTATTAGCTCCTAGTTTACATAGCTTTGTTATTAACTCCTAGTTCACATAGATGTAGCTTTGTTTTTGTCACCATGTAGCTTCGTTATTGTCACCCTAACTAGCCGGTTTAAGGGTCTTGTTGTAGGCTATATATAGCCATCTATTTGAATGAATAAGACATCCAATATTGAAATCAAAAACCTGAGTAAAGCTAAGCTTTCTTTTACGTCCTTGTTGCTTACAAGACAAAGTCTAGAGTTAGTCGCGTTACAAGCTCTAAACTCGCTACTTCAATCGCGTTGTTTGATTTAGCACCCGCTTTGTTGAAGTATAGGTCTACTTCACCTAGCATACTATCCTTGGTTACGGTTTATTCATCCTCAAACTAACCTTTTCAATCTGTTTTGGTTACTTTGTTTACATTCCATTTCAGTATACTAATCATTCTTCACATTCTTGTTCAAAGTTCATATCAACTCACATCATTAGTGGTATCAGAGCTACAACTCTTGATTTTTCTTAAAATCAAGACGGTCCAAGGAGTGTCAAAGCCAAGTTATTAGTTGAATTTCTGATTGCGATTGGAATTCAAAGGTTAAACTCGTACGGGTAGTTCGAGGGTTAATCGGTTTTGATTGTTTCGTGGTTCTTGTTGATGTTCGATTTATTTTCAAAAAAAAAAAACTGTTCACGAATTAGTACTGTTCACGTAGTACTATTCCAAAAAAAAAAAAAAAAAAAAAAAAGATGGCTGGAATTTTCTCGTTTGAAAACACTTACGAGGAAAGTTTGGTGTTTGATCCAACGTTACCACCTGTTTTTGACGAGTATCATCTTCAACCAAACGGGTTGTGCAAGAAGAAACAAATTCTGATCTTAGTCAAAACAAGCATGGAGAGTAAGGGGATTGAGCTTGTGAAATACTTTGAGAAGCAACAAAAGATACCTGATCCATCCTTGTTCACAACAAGCAAAGTAGAGTTCACAAGCATTCAAAACAACACCTACTTGAAAAGGAGTCGAGCTTGGGGTCAAGCCGTGATACCAACGTTACCCACACTTATGTCTATTTGGAGTAAGTATGTGTTGATCCTAACAAATTTTGTATTTGATCCAGGTGGGATACTTGTTACAAGAATTGAGGACAATTCTTTTTCAAAGAAGGAGAGTATGATGCGAGGTCATTTTGTAGCGTTGTTTTGATCAGTCCATATCTCGAGTTATACTTGGAGTTTTGTAGTCATTCAAAATGGAGGAGATAGATTTCGAGCTTATCTTTCCAATGACTATTCATGAAGGCTCATTGAACAAGTATTGACAAAGTTATGGTCCGAACAAGACAGTTGTGCATGGGAATTTCTGATGCGAGTTCATTTTTTTGCAGCATTGTTTTGATCAGTCCATATCTCGAGTTATACTTGGAATTTCGTAGTCATTCAAAATGGAGGAGATAGATTTTGAGCCTATCTTTCCAATGACTATTCATGAAGGCTCATTGAACAAGTATTGACAAAGTTATGGTCCGAACAATTCAGTTGTGCATGGGAAAGCACCGGGGACGTTTGAAGCTGGTTGTGCACGTCCAAATGGCTCCTTATTAAGCTTTGTTATTAGCTCCTAGTTTACATAGCTTTGTTATTAGCTCCTAGTTTACATAGCTTTGTTATTAGCTCCTAGTTTACATAGCTTTGTTATTAGCTCCTAGTTCACATAGATGTAGCTTTGTTTTTGTCACCATGTAGCTTCGTTATTGTCACCCTAACCAGCCGGTTTAAGGGTCTTGTTGTAGGCTATATATAGCCATCTATTTGAATGAATAAGACATCCAATATTGAAATCAAAAACCTGAGTAAAGCTAAGCTTTCTTTTACGTCCTTGTTGCTTACAAGACAAAGTCTAGAGTTAGTCGCGTTACAAGCTCTAAACTCGCTACTTCAATCGCGTTGTTTGATTTAGCACCCGCTTTGTTGAAGTATAGGTCTACTTCACCTAGCATACTATCCTTGGTTACGGTTTATTCATCCTCAAACTAACCTTTTCAATCTGTTTTGGTTACTTTGTTTACATTCCATTTCAGTATACTAATCATTCTTCACATTCTTGTTCAAAGTTCATATCAACTCACATCATTAGTGGTATCAGAGCTACAACTCTTGATTTTTCTTAAAATCAAGACGGTCCAAGGAGTGTCAAAGCCAAGTTATTAGTTGAATTTCTGATTGCGATTGGAATTCAAAGGTTAAACTCGTACGGGTAGTTCGAGGGTTAATCGGTTTTGATTGTTTCGTGGTTCTTGTTGATGTTCGATTTATTTTCAAAAAAAAAAAAATGTTCACGAATTAGTACTGTTCACGTAGTACTATTCCAAAAAAAAAAAAAAAAAAAAAAAAGATGGCTGGAATTTTCTCGTTTGAAAACACTTACGAGGAAAGTTTGGTGTTTGATCCAACGTTACCACCTGTTTTTGACGAGTATCATCTTCAACCAAACGGGTTGTGCAAGAAGAAACAAATTCTGATCTTAGTCAAAACAAGCATGGAGAGTAAGGGGATTGAGCTTGTGAAATACTTTGAGAAGCAACAAAAGATACCTGATCCATCCTTGTTCACAACAAGCAAAGTAGAGTTCACAAGCATTCAAAACAACACCTACTTGAAAAGGAGTCGAGCTTGGGGTCAAGCCGTGATACCAACGTTACCCACACTTATGTCTATTTGGAGTAAGGATGTGTTGATCCTAACAAATTTTGTATTTGATCCAGGTGGGATACTTGTTACAAGAATTGAGGACAATTCTTTTTCAAAGAAGGAGAGTATGATGCGAGGTCATTTTGTAGCGTTGTTTTGATCAGTCCATATCTCGAGTTATACTTGGAGTTTTGTAGTCATTCAAAATGGAGGAGATAGATTTCGAGCTTATCTTTCCAATGACTATTCATGAAGGCTCATTGAACAAGTATTGACAAAGTTATGGTCCGAACAAGACAGTTGTGCATGGGAATTTCTGATGCGAGTTCATTTTTTTGCAGCATTGTTTTGATCAGTCCATATCTCGAGTTATACTTGGAATTTCGTAGTCATTCAAAATGGAGGAGATAGATTTTGAGCCTATCTTTCCAATGACTATTCATGAAGGCTCATTGAACAAGTATTGACAAAGTTATGGTCCGAACAAGTCAGTTGTGCATGGGAAAGCACCGGGGACGTTTGAAGCTGGTTGTGCACGTCCAAATGGCTCCTTATTAAGCTTTGTTATTAGCTCCTAGTTTACATAGCTTTGTTATTAGCTCCTAGTTTACATAGCTTTGTTATTTGCTCCTAGTTTACATAGCTTTGTTATTAGCTCCTAGTTCACATAGATGTAGCTTTGTTTTTGTCACCATGTAGCTTCGTTATTGTCACCCTAACCAGCCGGTTTAAGGGTCTTGTTGTAGGCTATATATAGCCATCTATTTGAATGAATAAGACATCCAATATTGAAATCAAAAACCTGAGTAAAGCTAAGCTTTCTTTTACGTCCTTGTTGCTTACAAGACAAAGTCTAGAGTTAGTCGCGTTACAAGCTCTAAACTCGCTACTTCAATCGCGTTGTTTGATTTAGCACCCGCTTTGTTGAAGTATAGGTCTACTTCACCTAGCATACTATCCTTGGTTACGGTTTATTCATCCTCAAACTAACCTTTTCAATCTGTTTTGGTTACTTTGTTTACATTCCATTTCAGTATACTAATCATTCTTCACATTCTTGTTCAAAGTTCATATCAACTCACATCATTAGTGGTATCAGAGCTACAACTCTTGATTTTTCTTAAAATCAAGACGGTCCAAGGAGTGTCAAAGCCAAGTTATTAGTTGAATTTCTGATTGCGATTGGAATTCAAAGGTTAAACTCGTACGGGTAGTTCGAGGGTTAATCGGTTTTGATTGTTTCGTGGTTCTTGTTGAAGTTCGATTTATTTTCAAAAAAAAAAAAAAAACTGTTCACGAATTAGTACTGTTCACGTAGTACTATTCCAAAAAAAAAAAAAAAAAAAAAAGATGGCTGGAATTTTCTCGTTTGAAAACACTTACGAGGAAAGTTTGGTGTTTGATCCAACGTTACCACCTGTTTTTGACGAGTATCATCTTCAACCAAACGGGTTGTGCAAGAAGAAACAAATTCTGATCTTAGTCAAAACAAGCATGGAGAGTAAGGGGATTGAGCTTGTGAAATACTTTGAGAAGCAACAAAAGATACCTGATCCATCCTTGTTCACAACAAGCAAAGTAGAGTTCACAAGCATTCAAAACAACACCTACTTGAAAAGGAGTCGAGCTTGGGGTCAAGCCGTGATACCAACGTTACCCACACTTATGTCTATTTGGAGTAAGGATGTGTTGATCCTAACAAATTTTGTATTTGATCCAGGTGGGATACTTGTTACAAGAATTGAGGACAATTCTTTTTCAAAGAAGGAGAGTATGATGCGAGGTCATTTTGTAGCGTTGTTTTGATCAGTCCATATCTCGAGTTGAACTTGGAGTTTTGTAGTCATTCAAAATGGAGGAGATAGAGTTCGAGCTTATCTTTCCAATGACTATTCATGAAGGCTCATTGAACAAGTATTGACAAAGTTATGGTCCGAACAAGACAGTTGTGCATGGGAATTTCTGATGCGAGTTCATTTTTTTGCAGCATTGTTTTGATCAGTCCATATCTCGAGTTATACTTGGAATTTCGTAGTCATTCAAAATGGAGGAGATAGATTTTGAGCCTATCTTTCCAATGACTATTCATGAAGGCTCATTGAACAAGTATTGACAAAGTTATGGTCCGAACAAGTCAGTTGTGCATGGGAAAGCACCGGGGTTAAAGAGGACGTTTGAAGCTGGTTGTGCACGTCCAAATGGCTCCTTATTAAGCTTTGTTATTAGCTCCTAGTTTACATAGCTTTGTTATTAGCTCCTAGTTTACATAGCTTTGTTATTAGCTCCTAGTTCACATAGATGTAGCTTTGTTTTTGTCACCATGTAGCTTCGTTATTGTCACCCTAACCAGCCGGTTTAAGGGTCTTGTTGTAGGCTATATATAGCCATCTATTTGAATGAATAAGACATCCAATATTGAAATCAAAAACCTGAGTAAAGCTAAGCTTTCTTTTACGTCCTTGTTGCTTACAAGACAAAGTCTAGAGTTAGTCGCGTTACAAGCTCTAAACTCGTTACTTCAATCGCGTTGTTTGATTTAGCACCCGCTTTGTTGAAGTATAGGTCTACTTCACCTAGCATACTATCCTTGGTTACGGTTTATTCATCCTCAAACTAACCTTTTCAATCTGTTTTGGTTACTTTGTTTACATTCCATTTCAGTATACTAATCATTCTTCACATTCTTGTTCAAAGTTCATATCAACTCACATCATTAGTGGTATCAGAGCTACAACTCTTGATTTTTCTTAAAATCAAGACGGTCCAAGGAGTGTCAAAGCCAAGTTATTAGTTGAATTTCTGATTGCGATTGGAATTCAAAGGTTAAACTCGTACGGGTAGTTCGAGGGTTAATCGGTTTTGATTGTTTCGTGGTTCTTGTTGAAGTTCGATTTATTTTCAAAAAAAAAAAAAAAACTGTTCACGAATTAGTACTGTTCACGTAGTACTATTCCAAAAAAAAAAAAAAAAAAAAAGATGGCTGGAATTTTCTCGTTTGAAAACACTTACGAGGAAAGTTTGGTGTTTGATCCAACGTTACCACCTGTTTTTGACGAGTATCATCTTCAACCAAACGGGTTGTGCAAGAAGAAACAAATTCTGATCTTAGTCAAAACAAGCATGGAGAGTAAGGGGATTGAGCTTGTGAAATACTTTGAGAAGCAACAAAAGATACCTGATCCATCCTTGTTCACAACAAGCAAAGTAGAGTTCACAAGCATTCAAAACAACACCTACTTGAAAAGGAGTCGAGCTTGGGGTCAAGCCGTGATACCAACGTTACCCACACTTATGTCTATTTGGAGTAAGGATGTGTTGATCCTAACAAATTTTGTATTTGATCCAGGTGGGATACTTGTTACAAGAATTGAGGACAATTCTTTTTCAAAGAAGGAGAGTATGATGCGAGGTCATTTTGTAGCGTTGTTTTGATCAGTCCATATCTCGAGTTGAACTTGGAGTTTTGTAGTCATTCAAAATGGAGGAGATAGAGTTCGAGCTTATCTTTCCAATGACTATTCATGAAGGCTCATTGAACAAGTATTGACAAAGTTATGGTCCGAACAACACAGTTGTGCATGGGAATTTCTGATGCGAGTTCATTTTTTTGCAGCATTGTTTTGATCAGTCCATATCTCGAGTTATACTTGGAATTTCGTAGTCATTCAAAATGGAGGAGATAGATTTTGAGCCTATCTTTCCAATGACTATTCATGAAGGCTCATTGAACAAGTATTGACAAAGTTATGGTCCGAACAAGTCAGTTGTGCATGGGAAAGCACCGGGGACGTTTGAAGCTGGTTGTGCACGTCCAAATGGCTCCTTATTAAGCTTTGTTATTAGCTCCTAGTTTACATAGCTTTGTTATTAGCTCCTAGTTTACATAGCTTTGTTATTAGCTCCTAGTTTACATAGCTTTGTTATTAGCTCCTAGTTCACATAGATGTAGCTTTGTTTTTGTCACCATGTAGCTTCGTTATTGTCACCCTAACCAGCCGGTTTAAGGGTCTTGTTGTAGGCTATATATAGCCATCTATTTGAATGAATAAGACATCCAATATTGAAATCAAAAACCTGAGTAAAGCTAAGCTTTCTTTTACGTCCTTGTTGCTTACAAGACAAAGTCTAGAGTTAGTCGCGTTACAAGCTCTAAACTCGCTACTTCAATCGCGTTGTTTGATTTAGCACCCGCTTTGTTGAAGTATAGGTCTACTTCACCTAGCATACTATCCTTGGTTACGGTTTATTCATCCTCAAACTAACCTTTTCAATCTGTTTTGGTTACTTTGTTTACATTCCATTTCAGTATACTAATCATTCTTCACATTCTTGTTCAAAGTTCATATCAACTCACATCATTAGTGGTATCAGAGCTACAACTCTTGATTTTTCTTAAAATCAAGACGGTCCAAGGAGTGTCAAAGCCAAGTTATTAGTTGAATTTCTGATTGCGATTGGAATTCAAAGGTTAAACTCGTACGGGTAGTTCGAGGGTTAATCGGTTTTGATTGTTTCGTGGTTCTTGTTGAAGTTCGATTTATTTTCAAAAAAAAAAAAAAACTGTTCACGAATTAGTACTGTTCACGTAGTACTATTCCAAAAAAAAAAAAAAAAAAAAAAGATGGCTGGAATTTTCTCGTTTGAAAACACTTACGAGGAAAGTTTGGTGTTTGATCCAACGTTACCACCTGTTTTTGACGAGTATCATCTTCAACCAAACGGGTTGTGCAAGAAGAAACAAATTCTGATCTTAGTCAAAACAAGCATGGAGAGTAAGGGGATTGAGCTTGTGAAATACTTTGAGAAGCAACAAAAGATACCTGATCCATCCTTGTTCACAACAAGCAAAGTAGAGTTCACAAGCATTCAAAACAACACCTACTTGAAAAGGAGTCGAGCTTGGGGTCAAGCCGTGATACCAACGTTACCCACACTTATGTCTATTTGGAGTAAGGATGTGTTGATCCTAACAAATTTTGTATTTGATCCAGGTGGGATACTTGTTACAAGAATTGAGGACAATTCTTTTTCAAAGAAGGAGAGTATGATGCGAGGTCATTTTGTAGCGTTGTTTTGATCAGTCCATATCTCGAGTTGAACTTGGAGTTTTGTAGTCATTCAAAATGGAGGAGATAGAGTTCGAGCTTATCTTTCCGACTATTCATGAAGGCTCATTGAACAAGTATTGACAAAGTTATGGTCCGAACAAGACAGTTGTGCATGGGAATTTCTGATGCGAGTTCATTTTTTTGCAGCATTGTTTTGATCAGTCCATATCTCGAGTTATACTTGGAATTTCGTAGTCATTCAAAATGGAGGAGATAGATTTTGAGCCTATCTTTCCAATGACTATTCATGAAGGCTCATTGAACAAGTATTGACAAAGTTATGGTCCGAACAAGTCAGTTGTGCATGGGAAAGCACCGGGGTTAAAGAGGACGTTTGAAGCTGGTTGTGCACGTCCAAATGGCTCCTTATTAAGCTTTGTTATTAGCTCCTAGTTTACATAGCTTTGTTATTAGCTCCTAGTTTACATAGCTTTGTTATTAGCTCCTAGTTCACATAGATGTAGCTTTGTTTTTGTCACCATGTAGCTTCGTTATTGTCACCCTAACCAGCCGGTTTAAGGGTCTTGTTGTAGGCTATATATAGCCATCTATTTGAATGAATAAGACATCCAATATTGAAATCAAAAACCTGAGTAAAGCTAAGCTTTCTTTTACGTCCTTGTTGCTTACAAGACAAAGTCTAGAGTTAGTCGCGTTACAAGCTCTAAACTCGCTACTTCAATCGCGTTGTTTGATTTAGCACCCGCTTTGTTGAAGTATAGGTCTACTTCACCTAGCATACTATCCTTGGTTACGGTTTATTCATCCTCAAACTAACCTTTTCAATCTGTTTTGGTTACTTTGTTTACATTCCATTTCAGTATACTAATCATTCTTCACATTCTTGTTCAAAGTTCATATCAACTCACATCATTAGTGGTATCAGAGCTACAACTCTTGATTTTTCTTAAAATCAAGACGGTCCAAGGAGTGTCAAAGCCAAGTTATTAGTTGAATTTCTGATTGCGATTGGAATTCAAAGGTTAAACTCGTACGGGTAGTTCGAGGGTTAATCGGTTTTGATTGTTTCGTGGTTCTTGTTGAAGTTCGATTTATTTTCAAAAAAAAAAAAAAACTGTTCACGAATTAGTACTGTTCACGTAGTACTATTCCAAAAAAAAAAAAAAAAAAAAAAAAAGATGGCTGGAATTTTCTCGTTTGAAAACACTTACGAGGAAAGTTTGGTGTTTGATCCAACGTTACCACCTGTTTTTGACGAGTATCATCTTCAACCAAACGGGTTGTGCAAGAAGAAACAAATTCTGATCTTAGTCAAAACAAGCATGGAGAGTAAGGGGATTGAGCTTGTGAAATACTTTGAGAAGCAACAAAAGATACCTGATCCATCCTTGTTCACAACAAGCAAAGTAGAGTTCACAAGCATTCAAAACAACACCTACTTGAAAAGGAGTCGAGCTTGGGGTCAAGCCGTGATACCAACGTTACCCACACTTATGTCTATTTGGAGTAAGGATGTGTTGATCCTAACAAATTTTGTATTTGATCCAGGTGGGATACTTGTTACAAGAATTGAGGACAATTCTTTTTCAAAGAAGGAGAGTATGATGCGAGGTCATTTTGTAGCGTTGTTTTGATCAGTCCATATCTCGAGTTGAACTTGGAGTTTTGTAGTCATTCAAAATGGAGGAGATAGAGTTCGAGCTTATCTTTCCAATGACTATTCATGAAGGCTCATTGAACAAGTATTGACAAAGTTATGGTCCGAACAAGACAGTTGTGCATGGGAATTTCTGATGCGAGTTCATTTTTTTGCAGCATTGTTTTGATCAGTCCATATCTCGAGTTATACTTGGAATTTCGTAGTCATTCAAAATGGAGGAGATAGATTTTGAGCCTATCTTTCCAATGACTATTCATGAAGGCTCATTGAACAAGTATTGACAAAGTTATGGTCCGAACAAGTCAGTTGTGCATGGGAAAGCACCGGGGTTAAAGAGGACGTTTGAAGCTGGTTGTGCACGTCCAAATGGCTCCTTATTAAGCTTTGTTATTAGCTCCTAGTTTACATAGCTTTGTTATTAGCTCCTAGTTCACATAGATGTAGCTTTGTTTTTGTCACCATGTAGCTTCGTTATTGTCACCCTAACCAGCCGGTTTAAGGGTCTTGTTGTAGGCTATATATAGCCATCTATTTGAATGAATAAGACATCCAATATTGAAATCAAAAACCTGAGTAAAGCTAAGCTTTCTTTTACGTCCTTGTTGCTTACAAGACAAAGTCTAGAGTTAGTCGCGTTACAAGCTCTAAACTCGCTACTTCAATCGCGTTGTTTGATTTAGCACCCGCTTTGTTGAAGTATAGGTCTACTTCACCTAGCATACTATCCTTGGTTACGGTTTATTCATCCTCAAACTAACCTTTTCAATCTGTTTTGGTTACTTTGTTTACATTCCATTTCAGTATACTAATCATTCTTCACATTCTTGTTCAAAGTTCATATCAACTCACATCATTAGTGGTATCAGAGCTACAACTCTTGATTTTTCTTAAAATCAAGACGGTCCAAGGAGTGTCAAAGCCAAGTTATTAGTTGAATTTCTGATTGCGATTGGAATTCAAAGGTTAAACTCGTACGGGTAGTTCGAGGGTTAATCGGTTTTGATTGTTTCGTGGTTCTTGTTGAAGTTCGATTTATTTTCAAAAATAAAAAAAAAAACTGTTCACGAATTAGTACTGTTCACGTAGTACTATTCCAAAAAAAAAAAAAAAAAAAAAAAGATGGCTGGAATTTTCTCGTTTGAAAACACTTACGAGGAAAGTTTGGTGTTTGATCCAACGTTACCACCTGTTTTTGACGAGTATCATCTTCAACCAAACGGGTTGTGCAAGAAGAAACAAATTCTGATCTTAGTCAAAACAAGCATGGAGAGTAAGGGGATTGAGCTTGTGAAATACTTTGAGAAGCAACAAAAGATACCTGATCCATCCTTGTTCACAACAAGCAAAGTAGAGTTCACAAGCATTCAAAACAACACCTACTTGAAAAGGAGTCGAGCTTGGGGTCAAGCCGTGATACCAACGTTACCCACACTTATGTCTATTTGGAGTAAGGATGTGTTGATCCTAACAAATTTTGTATTTGATCCAGGTGGGATACTTGTTACAAGAATTGAGGACAATTCTTTTTCAAAGAAGGAGAGTATGATGCGAGGTCATTTTGTAGCGTTGTTTTGATCAGTCCATATCTCGAGTTGAACTTGGAGTTTTGTAGTCATTCAAAATGGAGGAGATAGAGTTCGAGCTTATCTTTCCAATGACTATTCATGAAGGCTCATTGAACAAGTATTGACAAAGTTATGGTCCGAACAAGACAGTTGTGCATGGGAATTTCTGATGCGAGTTCATTTTTTTGCAGCATTGTTTTGATCAGTCCATATCTCGAGTTATACTTGGAATTTCGTAGTCATTCAAAATGGAGGAGATAGATTTTGAGCCTATCTTTCCAATGACTATTCATGAAGGCTCATTGAACAAGTATTGACAAAGTTATGGTCCGAACAAGTCAGTTGTGCATGGGAAAGCACCGGGGTTAAAGAGGACGTTTGAAGCTGGTTGTGCACGTCCAAATGGCTCCTTATTAAGCTTTGTTATTAGCTCCTAGTTTACATAGCTTTGTTATTAGCTCCTAGTTTACATAGCTTTGTTATTAGCTCCTAGTTCACATAGATGTAGCTTTGTTTTTGTCACCATGTAGCTTCGTTATTGTCACCCTAACCAGCCGGTTTAAGGGTCTTGTTGTAGGCTATATATAGCCATCTATTTGAATGAATAAGACATCCAATATTGAAATCAAAAACCTGAGTAAAGCTAAGCTTTCTTTTACGTCCTTGTTGCTTACAAGACAAAGTCTAGAGTTAGTCGCGTTACAAGCTCTAAACTCGCTACTTCAATCGCGTTGTTTGATTTAGCACCCGCTTTGTTGAAGTATAGGTCTACTTCACCTAGCATACTATCCTTGGTTACGGTTTATTCATCCTCAAACTAACCTTTTCAATCTGTTTTGGTTACTTTGTTTACATTCCATTTCAGTATACTAATCATTCTTCACATTCTTGTTCAAAGTTCATATCAACTCACATCATTAGTGGTATCAGAGCTACAACTCTTGATTTTTCTTAAAATCAAGACGGTCCAAGGAGTGTCAAAGCCAAGTTATTAGTTGAATTTCTGATTGCGATTGGAATTCAAAGGTTAAACTCGTACGGGTAGTTCGAGGGTTAATCGGTTTTGATTGTTTCGTGGTTCTTGTTGAAGTTCGATTTATTTTCAAAAAAAAAAAAAAAAACTGTTCACGAATTAGTACTGTTCACGTAGTACTATTCCAAAAAAAAAAAAAAAAAAAAAGATGGCTGGAATTTTCTCGTTTGAAAACACTTACGAGGAAAGTTTGGTGTTTGATCCAACGTTACCACCTGTTTTTGACGAGTATCATCTTCAACCAAACGGGTTGTGCAAGAAGAAACAAATTCTGATCTTAGTCAAAACAAGCATGGAGAGTAAGGGGATTGAGCTTGTGAAATACTTTGAGAAGCAACAAAAGATACCTGATCCATCCTTGTTCACAACAAGCAAAGTAGAGTTCACAAGCATTCAAAACAACACCTACTTGAAAAGGAGTCGAGCTTGGGGTCAAGCCGTGATACCAACGTTACCCACACTTATGTCTATTTGGAGTAAGGATGTGTTGATCCTAACAAATTTTGTATTTGATCCAGGTGGGATACTTGTTACAAGAATTGAGGACAATTCTTTTTCAAAGAAGGAGAGTATGATGCGAGGTCATTTTGTAGCGTTGTTTTGATCAGTCCATATCTCGAGTTGAACTTGGAGTTTTGTAGTCATTCAAAATGGAGGAGATAGAGTTCGAGCTTATCTTTCCAATGACTATTCATGAAGGCTCATTGAACAAGTATTGACAAAGTTATGGTCCGAACAAGACAGTTGTGCATGGGAATTTCTGATGCGAGTTCATTTTTTTGCAGCATTGTTTTGATCAGTCCATATCTCGAGTTATACTTGGAATTTCGTAGTCATTCAAAATGGAGGAGATAGATTTTGAGCCTATCTTTCCAATGACTATTCATGAAGGCTCATTGAACAAGTATTGACAAAGTTATGGTCCGAACAAGTCAGTTGTGCATGGGAAAGCACCGGGGTTAAAGAGGACGTTTGAAGCTGGTTGTGCACGTCCAAATGGCTCCTTATTAAGCTTTGTTATTAGCTCCTAGTTTACATAGCTTTGTTATTAGCTCCTAGTTTACATAGCTTTGTTATTAGCTCCTAGTTCACATAGATGTAGCTTTGTTTTTGTCACCATGTAGCTTCGTTATTGTCACCCTAACCAGCCGGTTTAAGGGTCTTGTTGTAGGCTATATATAGCCATCTATTTGAATGAATAAGACATCCAATATTGAAATCAAAAACCTGAGTAAAGCTAAGCTTTCTTTTACGTCCTTGTTGCTTACAAGACAAAGTCTAGAGTTAGTCGCGTTACAAGCTCTAAACTCGCTACTTCAATCGCGTTGTTTGATTTAGCACCCGCTTTGTTGAAGTATAGGTCTACTTCACCTAGCATACTATCCTTGGTTACGGTTTATTCATCCTCAAACTAACCTTTTCAATCTGTTTTGGTTACTTTGTTTACATTCCATTTCAGTATACTAATCATTCTTCACATTCTTGTTCAAAGTTCATATCAACTCACATCATTAGTGGTATCAGAGCTACAACTCTTGATTTTTCTTAAAATCAAGACGGTCCAAGGAGTGTCAAAGCCAAGTTATTAGTTGAATTTCTGATTGCGATTGGAATTCAAAGGTTAAACTCGTACGGGTAGTTCGAGGGTTAATCGGTTTTGATTGTTTCGTGGTTCTTGTTGAAGTTCGATTTATTTTCAAAAAAAAAAAAAAAACTGTTCACGAATTAGTACTGTTCACGTAGTACTATTCCAAAAAAAAAAAAAAAAAAAAAAAGATGGCTGGAATTTTCTCGTTTGAAAACACTTACGAGGAAAGTTTGGTGTTTGATCCAACGTTACCACCTGTTTTTGACGAGTATCATCTTCAACCAAACGGGTTGTGCAAGAAGAAACAAATTCTGATCTTAGTCAAAACAAGCATGGAGAGTAAGGGGATTGAGCTTGTGAAATACTTTGAGAAGCAACAAAAGATACCTGATCCATCCTTGTTCACAACAAGCAAAGTAGAGTTCACAAGCATTCAAAACAACACCTACTTGAAAAGGAGTCGAGCTTGGGGTCAAGCCGTGATACCAACGTTACCCACACTTATGTCTATTTGGAGTAAGGATGTGTTGATCCTAACAAATTTTGTATTTGATCCAGGTGGGATACTTGTTACAAGAATTGAGGACAATTCTTTTTCAAAGAAGGAGAGTATGATGCGAGGTCATTTTGTAGCGTTGTTTTGATCAGTCCATATCTCGAGTTGAACTTGGAGTTTTGTAGTCATTCAAAATGGAGGAGATAGAGTTCGAGCTTATCTTTCCAATGACTATTCATGAAGGCTCATTGAACAAGTATTGACAAAGTTATGGTCCGAACAAGACAGTTGTGCATGGGAATTTCTGATGCGAGTTCATTTTTTTGCAGCATTGTTTTGATCAGTCCATATCTCGAGTTATACTTGGAATTTCGTAGTCATTCAAAATGGAGGAGATAGATTTTGAGCCTATCTTTCCAATGACTATTCATGAAGGCTCATTGAACAAGTATTGACAAAGTTATGGTCCGAACAAGTCAGTTGTGCATGGGAAAGCACCGGGGTTAAAGAGGACGTTTGAAGCTGGTTGTGCACGTCCAAATGGCTCCTTATTAAGCTTTGTTATTAGCTCCTAGTTTACATAGCTTTGTTATTAGCTCCTAGTTTACATAGCTTTGTTATTAGCTCCTAGTTCACATAGATGTAGCTTTGTTTTTGTCACCATGTAGCTTCGTTATTGTCACCCTAACCAGCCGGTTTAAGGGTCTTGTTGTAGGCTATATATAGCCATCTATTTGAATGAATAAGACATCCAATATTGAAATCAAAAACCTGAGTAAAGCTAAGCTTTCTTTTACGTCCTTGTTGCTTACAAGACAAAGTCTAGAGTTAGTCGCGTTACAAGCTCTAAACTCGCTACTTCAATCGCGTTGTTTGATTTAGCACCCGCTTTGTTGAAGTATAGGTCTACTTCACCTAGCATACTATCCTTGGTTACGGTTTATTCATCCTCAAACTAACCTTTTCAATCTGTTTTGGTTACTTTGTTTACATTCCATTTCAGTATACTAATCATTCTTCACATTCTTGTTCAAAGTTCATATCAACTCACATCATTAGTGGTATCAGAGCTACAACTCTTGATTTTTCTTAAAATCAAGACGGTCCAAGGAGTGTCAAAGCCAAGTTATTAGTTGAATTTCTGATTGCGATTGGAATTCAAAGGTTAAACTCGTACGGGTAGTTCGAGGGTTAATCGGTTTTGATTGTTTCGTGGTTCTTGTTGAAGTTCGATTTATTTTCAAAAAAAAAAAAAAAACTGTTCACGAATTAGTACTGTTCACGTAGTACTATTCCAAAAAAAAAAAAAAAAAAAAAAGATGGCTGGAATTTTCTCGTTTGAAAACACTTACGAGGAAAGTTTGGTGTTTGATCCAACGTTACCACCTGTTTTTGACGAGTATCATCTTCAACCAAACGGGTTGTGCAAGAAGAAACAAATTCTGATCTTAGTCAAAACAAGCATGGAGAGTAAGGGGATTGAGCTTGTGAAATACTTTGAGAAGCAACAAAAGATACCTGATCCATCCTTGTTCACAACAAGCAAAGTAGAGTTCACAAGCATTCAAAACAACACCTACTTGAAAAGGAGTCGAGCTTGGGGTCAAGCCGTGATACCAACGTTACCCACACTTATGTCTATTTGGAGTAAGGATGTGTTGATCCTAACAAATTTTGTATTTGATCCAGGTGGGATACTTGTTACAAGAATTGAGGACAATTCTTTTTCAAAGAAGGAGAGTATGATGCGAGGTCATTTTGTAGCGTTGTTTTGATCAGTCCATATCTCGAGTTGAACTTGGAGTTTTGTAGTCATTCAAAATGGAGGAGATAGAGTTCGAGCTTATCTTTCCAATGACTATTCATGAAGGCTCATTGAACAAGTATTGACAAAGTTATGGTCCGAACAAGACAGTTGTGCATGGGAATTTCTGATGCGAGTTCATTTTTTTGCAGCATTGTATTGATCAGTCCATATCTCGAGTTATACTTGGAATTTCGTAGTCATTCAAAATGGAGGAGATAGATTTTGAGCCTATCTTTCCAATGACTATTCATGAAGGCTCATTGAACAAGTATTGACAAAGTTATGGTCCGAACAAGTCAGTTGTGCATGGGAAAGCACCGGGGTTAAAGAGGACGTTTGAAGCTGGTTGTGCACGTCCAAATGGCTCCTTATTAAGCTTTGTTATTAGCTCCTAGTTTACATAGCTTTGTTATTAGCTCCTAGTTTACATAGCTTTGTTATTAGCTCCTAGTTCACATAGATGTAGCTTTGTTTTTGTCACCATGTAGCTTCGTTATTGTCACCCTAACCAGCCGGTTTAAGGGTCTTGTTGTAGGCTATATATAGCCATCTATTTGAATGAATAAGACATCCAATATTGAAATCAAAAACCTGAGTAAAGCTAAGCTTTCTTTTACGTCCTTGTTGCTTACAAGACAAAGTCTAGAGTTAGTCGCGTTACAAGCTCTAAACTCGCTACTTCAATCGCGTTGTTTGATTTAGCACCCGCTTTGTTGAAGTATAGGTCTACTTCACCTAGCATACTATCCTTGGTTACGGTTTATTCATCCTCAAACTAACCTTTTCAATCTGTTTTGGTTACTTTGTTTACATTCCATTTCAGTATACTAATCATTCTTCACATTCTTGTTCAAAGTTCATATCAACTCACATCATTAGTGGTATCAGAGCTACAACTCTTGATTTTTCTTAAAATCAAGACGGTCCAAGGAGTGTCAAAGCCAAGTTATTAGTTGAATTTCTGATTGCGATTGGAATTCAAAGGTTAAACTCGTACGGGTAGTTCGAGGGTTAATCGGTTTTGATTGTTTCGTGGTTCTTGTTGAAGTTCGATTTATTTTCAAAAAAAAAAAAAAACTGTTCACGAATTAGTACTGTTCACGTAGTACTATTCCAAAAAAAAAAATAAAAAAAAAAAAGATGGCTGGAATTTTCTCGTTTGAAAACACTTACGAGGAAAGTTTGGTGTTTGATCCAACGTTACCACCTGTTTTTGACGAGTATCATCTTCAACCAAACGGGTTGTGCAAGAAGAAACAAATTCTGATCTTAGTCAAAACAAGCATGGAGAGTAAGGGGATTGAGCTTGTGAAATACTTTGAGAAGCAACAAAAGATACCTGATCCATCCTTGTTCACAACAAGCAAAGTAGAGTTCACAAGCATTCAAAACAACACCTACTTGAAAAGGAGTCGAGCTTGGGGTCAAGCCGTGATACCAACGTTACCCACACTTATGTCTATTTGGAGTAAGGATGTGTTGATCCTAACAAATTTTGTATTTGATCCAGGTGGGATACTTGTTACAAGAATTGAGGACAATTCTTTTTCAAAGAAGGAGAGTATGATGCGAGGTCATTTTGTAGCGTTGTTTTGATCAGTCCATATCTCGAGTTGAACTTGGAGTTTTGTAGTCATTCAAAATGGAGGAGATAGAGTTCGAGCTTATCTTTCCAATGACTATTCATGAAGGCTCATTGAACAAGTATTGACAAAGTTATGGTCCGAACAAGACAGTTGTGCATGGGAATTTCTGATGCGAGTTCATTTTTTTGCAGCATTGTATTGATCAGTCCATATCTCGAGTTATACTTGGAATTTCGTAGTCATTCAAAATGGAGGAGATAGATTTTGAGCCTATCTTTCCAATGACTATTCATGAAGGCTCATTGAACAAGTATTGACAAAGTTATGGTCCGAACAAGTCAGTTGTGCATGGGAAAGCACCGGGGTTAAAGAGGACGTTTGAAGCTGGTTGTGCACGTCCAAATGGCTCCTTATTAAGCTTTGTTATTAGCTCCTAGTTTACATAGCTTTGTTATTAGCTCCTAGTTTACATAGCTTTGTTATTAGCTCCTAGTTCACATAGATGTAGCTTTGTTTTTGTCACCATGTAGCTTCGTTATTGTCACCCTAACCAGCCGGTTTAAGGGTCTTGTTGTAGGCTATATATAGCCATCTATTTGAATGAATAAGACATCCAATATTGAAATCAAAAACCTGAGTAAAGCTAAGCTTTCTTTTACGTCCTTGTTGCTTACAAGACAAAGTCTAGAGTTAGTCGCGTTACAAGCTCTAAACTCGCTACTTCAATCGCGTTGTTTGATTTAGCACCCGCTTTGTTGAAGTATAGGTCTACTTCACCTAGCATACTATCCTTGGTTACGGTTTATTCATCCTCAAACTAACCTTTTCAATCTGTTTTGGTTACTTTGTTTACATTCCATTTCAGTATACTAATCATTCTTCACATTCTTGTTCAAAGTTCATATCAACTCACATCATTAGTGGTATCAGAGCTACAACTCTTGATTTTTCTTAAAATCAAGACGGTCCAAGGAGTGTCAAAGCCAAGTTATTAGTTGAATTTCTGATTGCGATTGGAATTCAAAGGTTAAACTCGTACGGGTAGTTCGAGGGTTAATCGGTTTTGATTGTTTCGTGGTTCTTGTTGAAGTTCGATTTATTTTCAAAAAAAAAAAAAAACTGTTCACGAATTAGTACTGTTCACGTAGTACTATTCCAAAAAAAAAAATAAAAAAAAAAAGATGGCTGGAATTTTCTCGTTTGAAAACACTTACGAGGAAAGTTTGGTGTTTGATCCAACGTTACCACCTGTTTTTGACGAGTATCATCTTCAACCAAACGGGTTGTGCAAGAAGAAACAAATTCTGATCTTAGTCAAAACAAGCATGGAGAGTAAGGGGATTGAGCTTGTGAAATACTTTGAGAAGCAACAAAAGATACCTGATCCATCCTTGTTCACAACAAGCAAAGTAGAGTTCACAAGCATTCAAAACAACACCTACTTGAAAAGGAGTCGAGCTTGGGGTCAAGCCGTGATACCAACGTTACCCACACTTATGTCTATTTGGAGTAAGGATGTGTTGATCCTAACAAATTTTGTATTTGATCCAGGTGGGATACTTGTTACAAGAATTGAGGACAATTCTTTTTCAAAGAAGGAGAGTATGATGCGAGGTCATTTTGTAGCGTTGTTTTGATCAGTCCATATCTCGAGTTGAACTTGGAGTTTTGTAGTCATTCAAAATGGAGGAGATAGAGTTCGAGCTTATCTTTCCAATGACTATTCATGAAGGCTCATTGAACAAGTATTGACAAAGTTATGGTCCGAACAAGACAGTTGTGCATGGGAATTTCTGATGCGAGTTCATTTTTTTGCAGCATTGTATTGATCAGTCCATATCTCGAGTTATACTTGGAATTTCGTAGTCATTCAAAATGGAGGAGATAGATTTTGAGCCTATCTTTCCAATGACTATTCATGAAGGCTCATTGAACAAGTATTGACAAAGTTATGGTCCGAACAAGTCAGTTGTGCATGGGAAAGCACCGGGGTTAAAGAGGACGTTTGAAGCTGGTTGTGCACGTCCAAATGGCTCCTTATTAAGCTTTGTTATTAGCTCCTAGTTTACATAGCTTTGTTATTAGCTCCTAGTTTACATAGCTTTGTTATTAGCTCCTAGTTCACATAGATGTAGCTTTGTTTTTGTCACCATGTAGCTTCGTTATTGTCACCCTAACCAGCCGGTTTAAGGGTCTTGTTGTAGGCTATATATAGCCATCTATTTGAATGAATAAGACATCCAATATTGAAATCAAAAACCTGAGTAAAGCTAAGCTTTCTTTTACGTCCTTGTTGCTTACAAGACAAAGTCTAGAGTTAGTCGCGTTACAAGCTCTAAACTCGCTACTTCAATCGCGTTGTTTGATTTAGCACCCGCTTTGTTGAAGTATAGGTCTACTTCACCTAGCATACTATCCTTGGTTACGGTTTATTCATCCTCAAACTAACCTTTTCAATCTGTTTTGGTTACTTTGTTTACATTCCATTTCAGTATACTAATCATTCTTCACATTCTTGTTCAAAGTTCATATCAACTCACATCATTAGTGGTATCAGAGCTACAACTCTTGATTTTTCTTAAAATCAAGACGGTCCAAGGAGTGTCAAAGCCAAGTTATTAGTTGAATTTCTGATTGCGATTGGAATTCAAAGGTTAAACTCGTACGGGTAGTTCGAGGGTTAATCGGTTTTGATTGTTTCGTGGTTCTTGTTGAAGTTCGATTTATTTTCAAAAAAAAAAAAAAAACTGTTCACGAATTAGTACTGTTCACGTAGTACTATTCCAAAAAAAAAAAAAAAAAAAAGATGGCTGGAATTTTCTCGTTTGAAAACACTTACGAGGAAAGTTTGGTGTTTGATCCAACGTTACCACCTGTTTTTGACGAGTATCATCTTCAACCAAACGGGTTGTGCAAGAAGAAACAAATTCTGATCTTAGTCAAAACAAGCATGGAGAGTAAGGGGATTGAGCTTGTGAAATACTTTGAGAAGCAACAAAAGATACCTGATCCATCCTTGTTCACAACAAGCAAAGTAGAGTTCACAAGCATTCAAAACAACACCTACTTGAAAAGGAGTCGAGCTTGGGGTCAAGCCGTGATACCAACGTTACCCACACTTATGTCTATTTGGAGTAAGGATGTGTTGATCCTAACAAATTTTGTATTTGATCCAGGTGGGATACTTGTTACAAGAATTGAGGACAATTCTTTTTCAAAGAAGGAGAGTATGATGCGAGGTCATTTTGTAGCGTTGTTTTGATCAGTCCATATCTCGAGTTATACTTGGAGTTTTGTAGTCATTCAAAATGGAGGAGATAGATTTCGAGCTTATCTTTCCAATGACTATTTATGAAGGCTCATTGAACAAGTATTGACAAAGTTATGGTCCGAACAAGACAGTTGTGCATGGGAATTTCTGATGCGAGTTCATTTTTTTGCAGCATTGTTTTGATCAGTCCATATCTCGAGTTATACTTGGAATTTCGTAGTCATTCAAAATGGAGGAGATAGATTTTGAGCCTATCTTTCCAATGACTATTCATGAAGGCTCATTGAACAAGTATTGACAAAGTTATGGTCCGAACAAGTCAGTTGTGCATGGGAAAGCACCGGGGTTAAAGAGGACGTTTGAAGCTGGTTGTGCACGTCCAAATGGCTCCTTATTAAGCTTTGTTATTAGCTCCTAGTTTACATAGCTTTGTTATTAGCTCCTAGTTTACATAGCTTTGTTATTAGCTCCTAGTTTACATAGCTTTGTTATTAGCTCCTAGTTCACATAGATGTAGCTTTGTTTTTGTCACCATGTAGCTTCGTTATTGTCACCCTAACCAGCCGGTTTAAGGGTCTTGTTGTAGGCTATATATAGCCATCTATTTGAATGAATAAGACATCCAATATTGAAATCAAAAACCTGAGTAAAGCTAAGCTTTCTTTTACGTCCTTGTTGCTTACAAGACAAAGTCTAGAGTTAGTCGCGTTACAAGCTCTAAACTCGCTACTTCAATCGCGTTGTTTGATTTAGCACCCGCTTTGTTGAAGTATAGGTCTACTTCACCTAGCATACTATCCTTGGTTACGGTTTATTCATCCTCAAACTAACCTTTTCAATCTGTTTTGGTTACTTTGTTTACATTCCATTTCAGTATACTAATCATTCTTCACATTCTTGTTCAAAGTTCATATCAACTCACATCATTAGTGGTATCAGAGCTACAACTCTTGATTTTTCTTAAAATCAAGACGGTCCAAGGAGTGTCAAAGCCAAGTTATTAGTTGAATTTCTGATTGCGATTGGAATTCAAAGGTTAAACTCGTACGGGTAGTTCGAGGGTTAATCGGTTTTGATTGTTTCGTGGTTCTTGTTGATGTTCGATTTATTTTCAAAAAAAAAAAACTGTTCACGAATTAGTACTGTTCACGTAGTACTATTCCAAAAAAAAAAAAAAAAAAAAGATGGCTGGAATTTTCTCGTTTGAAAACACTTACGAGGAAAGTTTGGTGTTTGATCCAACGTTACCACCTGTTTTTGACGAGTATCATCTTCAACCAAACGGGTTGTGCAAGAAGAAACAAATTCTGATCTTAGTCAAAACAAGCATGGAGAGTAAGGGGATTGAGCTTGTGAAATACTTTGAGAAGCAACAAAAGATACCTGATCCATCCTTGTTCACAACAAGCAAAGTAGAGTTCACAAGCATTCAAAACAACACCTACTTGAAAAGGAGTCGAGCTTGGGGTCAAGCCGTGATACCAACGTTACCCACACTTATGTCTATTTGGAGTAAGGATGTGTTGATCCTAACAAATTTTGTATTTGATCCAGGTGGGATACTTGTTACAAGAATTGAGGACAATTCTTTTTCAAAGAAGGAGAGTATGATGCGAGGTCATTTTGTAGCGTTGTTTTGATCAGTCCATATCTCGAGTTATACTTGGAGTTTTGTAGTCATTCAAAATGGAGGAGATATATTTCGAGCTTATCTTTCCAATGACTATTCATGAAGGCTCATTGAACAAGTATTGACAAAGTTATGGTCCGAACAAGACAGTTGTGCATGGGAATTTCTGATGCGAGTTCATTTTTTTGCAGCATTGTTTTGATCAGTCCATATCTCGAGTTATACTTGGAATTTCGTAGTCATTCAAAATGGAGGAGATAGATTTTGAGCCTATCTTTCCAATGACTATTCATGAAGGCTCATTGAACAAGTATTGACAAAGTTATGGTCCGAACAAGTCAGTTGTGCATGGGAAAGCACCGGGGTTAAAGAGGACGTTTGAAGCTGGTTGTGCACGTCCAAATGGCTCCTTATTAAGCTTTGTTATTAGCTCCTAGTTTACATAGCTTTGTTATTAGCTCCTAGTTTACATAGCTTTGTTATTAGCTCCTAGTTCACATAGATGTAGCTTTGTTTTTGTCACCATGTAGCTTCGTTATTGTCACCCTAACCAGCCGGTTTAAGGGTCTTGTTGTAGGCTATATATAGCCATCTATTTGAATGAATAAGACATCCAATATTGAAATCAAAAACCTGAGTAAAGCTAAGCTTTCTTTTACGTCCTTGTTGCTTACAAGACAAAGTCTAGAGTTAGTCGCGTTACAAGCTCTAAACTCGCTACTTCAATCGCGTTGTTTGATTTAGCACCCGCTTTGTTGAAGTATAGGTCTACTTCACCTAGCATACTATCCTTGGTTACGGTTTATTCATCCTCAAACTAACCTTTTCAATCTGTTTTGGTTACTTTGTTTACATTCCATTTCAGTATACTAATCATTCTTCACATTCTTGTTCAAAGTTCATATCAACTCACATCATTAGTGGTATCAGAGCTACAACTCTTGATTTTTCTTAAAATCAAGACGGTCCAAGGAGTGTCAAAGCCAAGTTATTAGTTGAATTTCTGATTGCGATTGGAATTCAAAGGTTAAACTCGTACGGGTAGTTCGAGGGTTAATCGGTTTTGATTGTTTCGTGGTTCTTGTTGAAGTTCGATTTATTTTCAAAAAAAAAAAACTGTTCACGAATTAGTACTGTTCACGTAGTACTATTCCAAAAAAAAAAAAAAAAAAAAAAAGATGGCTGGAATTTTCTCGTTTGAAAACACTTACGAGGAAAGTTTGGTGTTTGATCCAACGTTACCACCTGTTTTTGACGAGTATCATCTTCAACCAAACGGGTTGTGCAAGAAGAAACAAATTCTGATCTTAGTCAAAACAAGCATGGAGAGTAAGGGGATTGAGCTTGTGAAATACTTTGAGAAGCAACAAAAGATACCTGATCCATCCTTGTTCACAACAAGCAAAGTAGAGTTCACAAGCATTCAAAACAACACCTACTTGAAAAGGAGTCGAGCTTGGGGTCAAGCCGTGATACCAACGTTACCCACACTTATGTCTATTTGGAGTAAGGATGTGTTGATCCTAACAAATTTTGTATTTGATCCAGGTGGGATACTTGTTACAAGAATTGAGGACAATTCTTTTTCAAAGAAGGAGAGTATGATGCGAGGTCATTTTGTAGCGTTGTTTTGATCAGTCCATATCTCGAGTTATACTTGGAGTTTTGTAGTCATTCAAAATGGAGGAGATAGAGTTCGAGCTTATCTTTCCAATGACTATTCATGAAGGCTCATTGAACAAGTATTGACAAAGTTATGGTCCGAACAAGACAGTTGTGCATGGGAATTTCTGATGCGAGTTCATTTTTTTGCAGCATTGTTTTGATCAGTCCATATCTCGAGTTATACTTGGAATTTCGTAGTCATTCAAAATGGAGGAGATAGATTTTGAGCCTATCTTTCCAATGACTATTCATGAAGGCTCATTGAACAAGTATTGACAAAGTTATGGTCCGAACAAGTCAGTTGTGCATGGGAAAGCACCGGGGTTAAAGAGGACGTTTGAAGCTGGTTGTGCACGTCCAAATGGCTCCTTATTAAGCTTTGTTATTAGCTCCTAGTTTACATAGCTTTGTTATTAGCTCCTAGTTTACATAGCTTTGTTATTAGCTCCTAGTTCACATAGATGTAGCTTTGTTTTTGTCACCATGTAGCTTCGTTATTGTCACCCTAACCAGCCGGTTTAAGGGTCTTGTTGTAGGCTATATATAGCCATCTATTTGAATGAATAAGACATCCAATATTGAAATCAAAAACCTGAGTAAAGCTAAGCTTTCTTTTACGTCCTTGTTGCTTACAAGACAAAGTCTAGAGTTAGTCGCGTTACAAGCTCTAAACTCGCTACTTCAATCGCGTTGTTTGATTTAGCACCCGCTTTGTTGAAGTATAGGTCTACTTCACCTAGCATACTATCCTTGGTTACGGTTTATTCATCCTCAAACTAACCTTTTCAATCTGTTTTGGTTACTTTGTTTACATTCCATTTCAGTATACTAATCATTCTTCACATTCTTGTTCAAAGTTCATATCAACTCACATCATTAGTGGTATCAGAGCTACAACTCTTGATTTTTCTTAAAATCAAGACGGTCCAAGGAGTGTCAAAGCCAAGTTATTAGTTGAATTTCTGATTGCGATTGGAATTCAAAGGTTAAACTCGTACGGGTAGTTCGAGGGTTAATCGGTTTTGATTGTTTCGTGGTTCTTGTTGAAGTTCGATTTATTTTCAAAAAAAAAAAACTGTTCACGAATTAGTACTGTTCACGTAGTACTATTCCAAAAAAAAAAAAAAAAAAAAAAAGATGGCTGGAATTTTCTCGTTTGAAAACACTTACGAGGAAAGTTTGGTGTTTGATCCAACGTTACCACCTGTTTTTGACGAGTATCATCTTCAACCAAACGGGTTGTGCAAGAAGAAACAAATTCTGATCTTAGTCAAAACAAGCATGGAGAGTAAGGGGATTGAGCTTGTGAAATACTTTGAGAAGCAACAAAAGATACCTGATCCATCCTTGTTCACAACAAGCAAAGTAGAGTTCACAAGCATTCAAAACAACACCTACTTGAAAAGGAGTCGAGCTTGGGGTCAAGCCGTGATACCAACGTTACCCACACTTATGTCTATTTGGAGTAAGGATGTGTTGATCCTAACAAATTTTGTATTTGATCCATGTGGGATACTTGTTACAAGAATTGAGGACAATTCTTTTTCAAAGAAGGAGAGTATGATGCGAGGTCATTTTGTAGCGTTGTTTTGATCAGTCCATATCTCGAGTTATACTTGGAGTTTTGTAGTCATTCAAAATGGAGGAGATATATTTCGAGCTTATCTTTCCAATGACTATTCATGAAGGCTCATTGAACAAGTATTGACAAAGTTATGGTCCGAACAAGACAGTTGTGCATGGGAATTTCTGATGCGAGTTCATTTTTTTGCAGCATTGTTTTGATCAGTCCATATCTCGAGTTATACTTGGAATTTCGTAGTCATTCAAAATGGAGGAGATAGATTTTGAGCCTATCTTTCCAATGACTATTCATGAAGGCTCATTGAACAAGTATTGACAAAGTTATGGTCCGAACAAGTCAGTTGTGCATGGGAAAGCACCGGGGTTAAAGAGGACGTTTGAAGCTGGTTGTGCACGTCCAAATGGCTCCTTATTAAGCTTTGTTATTAGCTCCTAGTTTACATAGCTTTGTTATTAGCTCCTAGTTTACATAGCTTTGTTATTAGCTCCTAGTTCACATAGATGTAGCTTTGTTTTTGTCACCATGTAGCTTCGTTATTGTCACCCTAACCAGCCGGTTTAAGGGTCTTGTTGTAGGCTATATATAGCCATCTATTTGAATGAATAAGACATCCAATATTGAAATCAAAAACCTGAGTAAAGCTAAGCTTTCTTTTACGTCCTTGTTGCTTACAAGACAAAGTCTAGAGTTAGTCGCGTTACAAGCTCTAAACTCGCTACTTCAATCGCGTTGTTTGATTTAGCACCCGCTTTGTTGAAGTATAGGTCTACTTCACCTAGCATACTATCCTTGGTTACGGTTTATTCATCCTCAAACTAACCTTTTCAATCTGTTTTGGTTACTTTGTTTACATTCCATTTCAGTATACTAATCATTCTTCACATTCTTGTTCAAAGTTCATATCAACTCACATCATTAGTGGTATCAGAGCTACAACTCTTGATTTTTCTTAAAATCAAGACGGTCCAAGGAGTGTCAAAGCCAAGTTATTAGTTGAATTTCTGATTGCGATTGGAATTCAAAGGTTAAACTCGTACGGGTAGTTCGAGGGTTAATCGGTTTTGATTGTTTCGTGGTTCTTGTTGAAGTTCGATTTATTTTCAAAAAAAAAAACTGTTCACGAATTAGTACTGTTCACGTAGTACTATTCCAAAAAAAAAAAAAAAAAAAAAAGATGGCTGGAATTTTCTCGTTTGAAAACACTTACGAGGAAAGTTTGGTGTTTGATCCAACGTTACCACCTGTTTTTGACGAGTATCATCTTCAACCAAACGGGTTGTGCAAGAAGAAACAAATTCTGATCTTAGTCAAAACAAGCATGGAGAGTAAGGGGATTGAGCTTGTGAAATACTTTGAGAAGCAACAAAAGATACCTGATCCATCCTTGTTCACAACAAGCAAAGTAGAGTTCACAAGCATTCAAAACAACACCTACTTGAAAAGGAGTCGAGCTTGGGGTCAAGCCGTGATACCAACGTTACCCACACTTATGTCTATTTGGAGTAAGGATGTGTTGATCCTAACAAATTTTGTATTTGATCCATGTGGGATACTTGTTACAAGAATTGAGGACAATTCTTTTTCAAAGAAGGAGAGTATGATGCGAGGTCATTTTGTAGCGTTGTTTTGATCAGTCCATATCTCGAGTTATACTTGGAGTTTTGTAGTCATTCAAAATGGAGGAGATATATTTCGAGCTTATCTTTCCAATGACTATTCATGAAGGCTCATTGAACAAGTATTGACAAAGTTATGGTCCGAACAAGACAGTTGTGCATGGGAATTTCTGATGCGAGTTCATTTTTTTGCAGCATTGTTTTGATCAGTCCATATCTCGAGTTATACTTGGAATTTCGTAGTCATTCAAAATGGAGGAGATAGATTTTGAGCCTATCTTTCCAATGACTATTCATGAAGGCTCATTGAACAAGTATTGACAAAGTTATGGTCCGAACAAGTCAGTTGTGCATGGGAAAGCACCGGGGTTAAAGAGGACGTTTGAAGCTGGTTGTGCACGTCCAAATGGCTCCTTATTAAGCTTTGTTATTAGCTCCTAGTTTACATAGCTTTGTTATTAGCTCCTAGTTTACATAGCTTTGTTATTAGCTCCTAGTTTACATAGCTTTGTTATTAGCTCCTAGTTCACATAGATGTAGCTTTGTTTTTGTCACCATGTAGCTTCGTTATTGTCACCCTAACCAGCCGGTTTAAGGGTCTTGTTGTAGGCTATATATAGCCATCTATTTGAATGAATAAGACATCCAATATTGAAATCAAAAACCTGAGTAAAGCTAAGCTTTCTTTTACGTCCTTGTTGCTTACAAGACAAAGTCTAGAGTTAGTCGCGTTACAAGCTCTAAACTCGCTACTTCAATCGCGTTGTTTGATTTAGCACCCGCTTTGTTGAAGTATAGGTCTACTTCACCTAGCATACTATCCTTGGTTACGGTTTATTCATCCTCAAACTAACTTTTTCAATCTGTTTTGGTTACTTTGTTTACATTCCATTTCAGTATACTAATCATTCTTCACATTCTTGTTCAAAGTTCATATCAACTCACATCATTAGTGGTATCAGAGCTACAACTCTTGATTTTTCTTAAAATCAAGACGGTCCAAGGAGTGTCAAAGCCAAGTTATTAGTTGAATTTCTGATTGCGATTGGAATTCAAAGGTTAAACTCGTACGGGTAGTTCGAGGGTTAATCGGTTTTGATTGTTTCGTGGTTCTTGTTGAAGTTCGATTTATTTTCAAAAAAAAAAAAAAAACTGTTCACGAATTAGTACTGTTCACGTAGTACTATTCCAAAAAAAAAAAAAAAAAAAAAAGATGGCTGGAATTTTCTCGTTTGAAAACACTTACGAGGAAAGTTTGGTGTTTGATCCAACGTTACCACCTGTTTTTGACGAGTATCATCTTCAACCAAACGGGTTGTGCAAGAAGAAACAAATTCTGATCTTAGTCAAAACAAGCATGGTGAGCTTGTGAAATACTTTGAGAAGCAACAAAAGATACCTGATCCATCCTTGTTCACAACAAGCAAAGTAGAGTTCACAAGCATTCAAAACAACACCTACTTGAAAAGGAGTCGAGCTTGGGGTCAAGCCGTGATACCAACGTTACCCACACTTATGTCTATTTGGAGTAAGGATGTGTTGATCCTAACAAATTTTGTATTTGATCCAGGTGGGATACTTGTTACAAGAATTGAGGACAATTCTTTTTCAAAGAAGGAGAGTATGATGCGAGGTCATTTTGTAGCGTTGTTTTGATCAGTCCATATCTCGAGTTGAACTTGGAGTTTTGTAGTCATTCAAAATGGAGGAGATAGAGTTCGAGCTTATCTTTCCAATGACTATTCATGAAGGCTCATTGAACAAGTATTGACAAAGTTATGGTCCGAACAAGACAGTTGTGCATGGGAATTTCTGATGCGAGTTCATTTTTTTGCAGCATTGTTTTGATCAGTCCATATCTCGAGTTATACTTGGAATTTCGTAGTCATTCAAAATGGAGGAGATAGATTTTGAGCCTATCTTTCCAATGACTATTCATGAAGGCTCATTGAACAAGTATTGACAAAGTTATGGTCCGAACAAGACAGTTGTGCATGGGAATTTCTGATGCGAGTTCATTTTTTTGCAGCATTGTTTTGATCAGTCCATATCTCGAGTTATACTTGGAATTTCGTAGTCATTCAAAATGGAGGAGATAGATTTTGAGCCTATCTTTCCAATGACTATTCATGAAGGCTCATTGAACAAGTATTGACAAAGTTATGGTCCGAACAAGTCAGTTGTGCATGGGAAAGCACCGGGGTTAAAGAGGACGTTTGAAGCTGGTTGTGCACGTCCAAATGGCTCCTTATTAAGCTTTGTTATTAGCTCCTAGTTTACATAGCTTTGTTATTAGCTCCTAGTTTACATAGCTTTGTTATTAGCTCCTAGTTCACATAGATGTAGCTTTGTTTTTGTCACCATGTAGCTTCGTTATTGTCACCCTAACCAGCCGGTTTAAGGGTCTTGTTGTAGGCTATATATAGCCATCTATTTGAATGAATAAGACATCCAATATTGAAATCAAAAACCTGAGTAAAGCTAAGCTTTCTTTTACGTCCTTGTTGCTTACAAGACAAAGTCTAGAGTTAGTCGCGTTACAAGCTCTAAACTCGCTACTTCAATCGCGTTGTTTGATTTAGCACCCGCTTTGTTGAAGTATAGGTCTACTTCACCTAGCATACTATCCTTGGTTACGGTTTATTCATCCTCAAACTAACCTTTTCAATCTGTTTTGGTTACTTTGTTTACATTCCATTTCAGTATACTAATCATTCTTCACATTCTTGTTCAAAGTTCATATCAACTCACATCATTAGTGGTATCAGAGCTACAACTCTTGATTTTTCTTAAAATCAAGACGGTCCAAGGAGTGTCAAAGCCAAGTTATTAGTTGAATTTCTGATTGCGATTGGAATTCAAAGGTTAAACTCGTACGGGTAGTTCGAGGGTTAATCGGTTTTGATTGTTTCGTGGTTCTTGTTGAAGTTCGATTTATTTTCAAAAAAAAAAAAAAAACTGTTCACGAATTAGTACTGTTCACGTAGTACTATTCCAAAAAAAAAAAAAAAAAAAAGATGGCTGGAATTTTCTCGTTTGAAAACACTTACGAGGAAAGTTTGGTGTTTGATCCAACGTTACCACCTGTTTTTGACGAGTATCATCTTCAACCAAACGGGTTGTGCAAGAAGAAACAAATTCTGATCTTAGTCAAAACAAGCATGGAGAGTAAGGGGATTGAGCTTGTGAAATACTTTGAGAAGCAACAAAAGATACCTGATCCATCCTTGTTCACAACAAGCAAAGTAGAGTTCACAAGCATTCAAAACAACACCTACTTGAAAAGGAGTCGAGCTTGGGGTCAAGCCGTGATACCAACGTTACCCACACTTATGTCTATTTGGAGTAAGGATGTGTTGATCCTAACAAATTTTGTATTTGATCCAGGTGGGATACTTGTTACAAGAATTGAGGACAATTCTTTTTCAAAGAAGGAGAGTATGATGCGAGGTCATTTTGTAGCGTTGTTTTGATCAGTCCATATCTCGAGTTGAACTTGGAGTTTTGTAGTCATTCAAAATGGAGGAGATAGAGTTCGAGCTTATCTTTCCAATGACTATTCATGAAGGCTCATTGAACAAGTATTGACAAAGTTATGGTCCGAACAAGACAGTTGTGCATGGGAATTTCTGATGCGAGTTCATTTTTTTGCAGCATTGTTTTGATCAGTCCATATCTCGAGTTATACTTGGAATTTCGTAGTCATTCAAAATGGAGGAGATAGATTTTGAGCCTATCTTTCCAATGACTATTCATGAAGGCTCATTGAACAAGTATTGACAAAGTTATGGTCCGAACAAGTCAGTTGTGCATGGGAAAGCACCGGGGTTAAAGAGGACGTTTGAAGCTGGTTGTGCACGTCCAAATGGCTCCTTATTAAGCTTTGTTATTAGCTCCTAGTTTACATAGCTTTGTTATTAGCTCCTAGTTTACATAGCTTTGTTATTAGCTCCTAGTTCACATAGATGTAGCTTTGTTTTTGTCACCATGTAGCTTCGTTATTGTCACCCTAACCAGCCGGTTTAAGGGTCTTGTTGTAGGCTATATATAGCCATCTATTTGAATGAATAAGACATCCAATATTGAAATCAAAAACCTGAGTAAAGCTAAGCTTTCTTTTACGTCCTTGTTGCTTACAAGACAAAGTCTAGAGTTAGTCGCGTTACAAGCTCTAAACTCGCTACTTCAATCGCGTTGTTTGATTTAGCACCCGCTTTGTTGAAGTATAGGTCTACTTCACCTAGCATACTATCCTTGGTTACGGTTTATTCATCCTCAAACTAACCTTTTCAATCTGTTTTGGTTACTTTGTTTACATTCCATTTCAGTATACTAATCATTCTTCACATTCTTGTTCAAAGTTCATATCAACTCACATCATTAGTGGTATCAGAGCTACAACTCTTGATTTTTCTTAAAATCAAGACGGTCCAAGGAGTGTCAAAGCCAAGTTATTAGTTGAATTTCTGATTGCGATTGGAATTCAAAGGTTAAACTCGTACGGGTAGTTCGAGGGTTAATCGGTTTTGATTGTTTCGTGGTTCTTGTTGAAGTTCGATTTATTTTCAAAAAAAAAAAAAAAACTGTTCACGAATTAGTACTGTTCACGTAGTACTATTCCAAAAAAAAAAAAAAAAAAAAGATGGCTGGAATTTTCTCGTTTGAAAACACTTACGAGGAAAGTTTGGTGTTTGATCCAACGTTACCACCTGTTTTTGACGAGTATCATCTTCAACCAAACGGGTTGTGCAAGAAGAAACAAATTCTGATCTTAGTCAAAACAAGCATGGAGAGTAAGGGGATTGAGCTTGTGAAATACTTTGAGAAGCAACAAAAGATACCTGATCCATCCTTGTTCACAACAAGCAAAGTAGAGTTCACAAGCATTCAAAACAACACCTACTTGAAAAGGAGTCGAGCTTGGGGTCAAGCCGTGATACCAACGTTACCCACACTTATGTCTATTTGGAGTAAGGATGTGTTGATCCTAACAAATTTTGTATTTGATCCAGGTGGGATACTTGTTACAAGAATTGAGGACAATTCTTTTTCAAAGAAGGAGAGTATGATGCGAGGTCATTTTGTAGCGTTGTTTTGATCAGTCCATATCTCGAGTTGAACTTGGAGTTTTGTAGTCATTCAAAATGGAGGAGATAGAGTTCGAGCTTATCTTTCCAATGACTATTCATGAAGGCTCATTGAACAAGTATTGACAAAGTTATGGTCCGAACAAGACAGTTGTGCATGGGAATTTCTGATGCGAGTTCATTTTTTTGCAGCATTGTTTTGATCAGTCCATATCTCGAGTTATACTTGGAATTTCGTAGTCATTCAAAATGGAGGAGATAGATTTTGAGCCTATCTTTCCAATGACTATTCATGAAGGCTCATTGAACAAGTATTGACAAAGTTATGGTCCGAACAAGTCAGTTGTGCATGGGAAAGCACCGGGGTTAAAGAGGACGTTTGAAGCTGGTTGTGCACGTCCAAATGGCTCCTTATTAAGCTTTGTTATTAGCTCCTAGTTTACATAGCTTTGTTATTAGCTCCTAGTTTACATAGCTTTGTTATTAGCTCCTAGTTCACATAGATGTAGCTTTGTTTTTGTCACCATGTAGCTTCGTTATTGTCACCCTAACCAGCCGGTTTAAGGGTCTTGTTGTAGGCTATATATAGCCATCTATTTGAATGAATAAGACATCCAATATTGAAATCAAAAACCTGAGTAAAGCTAAGCTTTCTTTTACGTCCTTGTTGCTTACAAGACAAAGTCTAGAGTTAGTCGCGTTACAAGCTCTAAACTCGCTACTTCAATCGCGTTGTTTGATTTAGCACCCGCTTTGTTGAAGTATAGGTCTACTTCACCTAGCATACTATCCTTGGTTACGGTTTATTCATCCTCAAACTAACCTTTTCAATCTGTTTTGGTTACTTTGTTTACATTCCATTTCAGTATACTAATCATTCTTCACATTCTTGTTCAAAGTTCATATCAACTCACATCATTAGTGGTATCAGAGCTACAACTCTTGATTTTTCTTAAAATCAAGACGGTCCAAGGAGTGTCAAAGCCAAGTTATTAGTTGAATTTCTGATTGCGATTGGAATTCAAAGGTTAAACTCGTACGGGTAGTTCGAGGGTTAATCGGTTTTGATTGTTTCGTGGTTCTTGTTGAAGTTCGATTTATTTTCAAAAAAAAAAAAAAAACTGTTCACGAATTAGTACTGTTCACGTAGTACTATTCCAAAAAAAAAAAAAAAAAAAAAGATGGCTGGAATTTTCTCGTTTGAAAACACTTACGAGGAAAGTTTGGTGTTTGATCCAACGTTACCACCTGTTTTTGACGAGTATCATCTTCAACCAAACGGGTTGTGCAAGAAGAAACAAATTCTGATCTTAGTCAAAACAAGCATGGAGAGTAAGGGGATTGAGCTTGTGAAATACTTTGAGAAGCAACAAAAGATACCTGATCCATCCTTGTTCACAACAAGCAAAGTAGAGTTCACAAGCATTCAAAACAACACCTACTTGAAAAGGAGTCGAGCTTGGGGTCAAGCCGTGATACCAACGTTACCCACACTTATGTCTATTTGGAGTAAGGATGTGTTGATCCTAACAAATTTTGTATTTGATCCAGGTGGGATACTTGTTACAAGAATTGAGGACAATTCTTTTTCAAAGAAGGAGAGTATGATGCGAGGTCATTTTGTAGCGTTGTTTTGATCAGTCCATATCTCGAGTTATACTTGGAGTTTTGTAGTCATTCAAAATGGAGGAGATAGATTTCGAGCTTATCTTTCCAATGACTATTCATGAAGGCTCATTGAACAAGTATTGACAAAGTTATGGTCCGAACAAGACAGTTGTGCATGGGAATTTCTGATGCGAGTTCATTTTTTTGCAGCATTGTTTTGATCAGTCCATATCTCGAGTTATACTTGGAATTTCGTAGTCATTCAAAATGGAGGAGATAGATTTTGAGCCTATCTTTCCAATGACTATTCGTGAAGGCTCATTGAACAAGTATTGACAAAGTTATGGTCCGAACAAGTCAGTTGTGCATGGGAAAGCACCGGGGTTAAAGAGGACGTTTGAAGCTGGTTGTGCACGTCCAAATGGCTCCTTATTAAGCTTTGTTATTAGCTCCTAGTTTACATAGCTTTTTTATTAGCTCCTAGTTTACATAGCTTTGTTATTAGCTCCTAGTTCACATAGATGTAGCTTTGTTTTTGTCACCATGTAGCTTCGTTATTGTCACCCTAACCAGCCGGTTTAAGGGTCTTGTTGTAGGCTATATATAGCCATCTATTTGAATGAATAAGACATCCAATATTGAAATCAAAAACCTGAGTAAAGCTAAGCTTTCTTTTACGTCCTTGTTGCTTACAAGACAAAGTCTAGAGTTAGTCGCGTTACAAGCTCTAAACTCGCTACTTCAATCGCGTTGTTTGATTTAGCACCCGCTTTGTTGAAGTATAGGTCTACTTCACCTAGCATACTATCCTTGGTTACGGTTTATTCATCCTCAAACTAACCTTTTCAATCTGTTTTGGTTACTTTGTTTACATTCCATTTCAGTATACTAATCATTCTTCACATTCTTGTTCAAAGTTCATATCAACTCACATCATTAGTGGTATCAGAGCTACAACTCTTGATTTTTCTTAAAATCAAGACGGTCCAAGGAGTGTCAAAGCCAAGTTATTAGTTGAATTTCTGATTGCGATTGGAATTCAAAGGTTAAACTCGTACGGGTAGTTCGAGGGTTAATCGGTTTTGATTGTTTCGTGGTTCTTGTTGAAGTTCGATTTATTTTCAAAAAAAAAAAAAACTGTTCACGAATTAGTACTGTTCACGTAGTACTATTCCAAAAAAAAAAAAAAAAAAAAAGATGGCTGGAATTTTCTCGTTTGAAAACACTTACGAGGAAAGTTTGGTGTTTGATCCAACGTTACCACCTGTTTTTGACGAGTATCATCTTCAACCAAACGGGTTGTGCAAGAAGAAACAAATTCTGATCTTAGTCAAAACAAGCATGGAGAGTAAGGGGATTGAGCTTGTGAAATACTTTGAGAAGCAACAAAAGATACCTGATCCATCCTTGTTCACAACAAGCAAAGTAGAGTTCACAAGCATTCAAAACAACACCTACTTGAAAAGGAGTCGAGCTTAGGGTCAAGCCGTGATACCAACGTTACCCACACTTATGTCTATTTGGAGTAAGGATGTGTTGATCCTAACAAATTTTGTATTTGATCCAGGTGGGATACTTGTTACAAGAATTGAGGACAATTCTTTTTCAAAGAAGGAGAGTATGATGCGAGGTCATTTTGTAGCGTTGTTTTGATCAGTCCATATCTCGAGTTGAACTTGGGGTTTTGTAGTCATTCAAAATGGAGGAGATAGAGTTCGAGCTTATCTTTCCAATGACTATTCATGAAGGCTCATTGAACAAGTATTGACAAAGTTATGGTCCGAACAAGACAGTTGTGCATGGGAATTTCTGATGCGAGTTCATTTTTTTGCAGCATTGTTTTGATCAGTCCATATCTCGAGTTATACTTGGAATTTCGTAGTCATTCAAAATGGAGGAGATAGATTTTGAGCCTATCTTTCCAATGACTATTCATGAAGGCTCATTGAACAAGTATTGACAAAGTTATGGTCCGAACAAGTCAGTTGTGCATGGGAAAGCACCGGGGTTAAAGAGGACGTTTGAAGCTGGTTGTGCACGTCCAAATGGCTCCTTATTAAGCTTTGTTATTAGCTCCTAGTTTACATAGCTTTGTTATTAGCTCCTAGTTTACATAGCTTTGTTATTAGCTCCTAGTTCACATAGATGTAGCTTTGTTTTTGTCACCATGTAGCTTCGTTATTGTCACCCTAACCAGCCGGTTTAAGGGTCTTGTTGTAGGCTATATATAGCCATCTATTTGAATGAATAAGACATCCAATATTGAAATCAAAAACCTGAGTAAAGCTAAGCTTTCTTTTACGTCCTTGTTGCTTACAAGACAAAGTCTAGAGTTAGTCGCGTTACAAGCTCTAAACTCGCTACTTCAATCGCGTTGTTTGATTTAGCACCCGCTTTGTTGAAGTATAGGTCTACTTCACCTAGCATACTATCCTTGGTTACGGTTTATTCATCCTCAAACTAACCTTTTCAATCTGTTTTGGTTACTTTGTTTACATTCCATTTCAGTATACTAATCATTCTTCACATTCTTGTTCAAAGTTCATATCAACTCACATCATTAGTGGTATCAGAGCTACAACTCTTGATTTTTCTTAAAATCAAGACGGTCCAAGGAGTGTCAAAGCCAAGTTATTAGTTGAATTTCTGATTGCGATTGGAATTCAAAGGTTAAACTCGTACGGGTAGTTCGAGGGTTAATCGGTTTTGATTGTTTCGTGGTTCTTGTTGAAGTTCGATTTATTTTCAAAAAAAAAAAAAAACTGTTCACGAATTAGTACTGTTCACGTAGTACTATTCCAAAAAAAAAAAAAAAAAAAAAAGATGGCTGGAATTTTCTCGTTTGAAAACACTTACGAGGAAAGTTTGGTGTTTGATCCAACGTTACCACCTGTTTTTGACGAGTATCATCTTCAACCAAACGGGTTGTGCAAGAAGAAACAAATTCTGATCTTAGTCAAAACAAGCATGGAGAGTAAGGGGATTGAGCTTGTGAAATACTTTGAGAAGCAACAAAAGATACCTGATCCATCCTTGTTCACAACAAGCAAAGTAGAGTTCACAAGCATTCAAAACAACACCTACTTGAAAAGGAGTCGAGCTTGGGGTCAAGCCGTGATACCAACGTTACCCACACTTATGTCTATTTGGAGTAAGGATGTGTTGATCCTAACAAATTTTGTATTTGATCCAGGTGGGATACTTGTTACAAGAATTGAGGACAATTCTTTTTCAAAGAAGGAGAGTATGATGCGAGGTCATTTTGTAGCGTTGTTTTGATCAGTCCATATCTCGAGTTGAACTTGGGGTTTTGTAGTCATTCAAAATGGAGGAGATAGAGTTCGAGCTTATCTTTCCAATGACTATTCATGAAGGCTCATTGAACAAGTATTGACAAAGTTATGGTCCGAACAAGACAGTTGTGCATGGGAATTTCTGATGCGAGTTCATTTTTTTGCAGCATTGTTTTGATCAGTCCATATCTCGAGTTATACTTGGAATTTCGTAGTCATTCAAAATGGAGGAGATAGATTTTGAGCCTATCTTTCCAATGACTATTCATGAAGGCTCATTGAACAAGTATTGACAAAGTTATGGTCCGAACAAGTCAGTTGTGCATGGGAAAGCACCGGGGTTAAAGAGGACGTTTGAAGCTGGTTGTGCACGTCCAAATGGCTCCTTATTAAGCTTTGTTATTAGCTCCTAGTTTACATAGCTTTGTTATTAGCTCCTAGTTTACATAGCTTTGTTATTAGCTCCTAGTTCACATAGATGTAGCTTTGTTTTTGTCACCATGTAGCTTCGTTATTGTCACCCTAACCAGCCGGTTTAAGGGTCTTGTTGTAGGCTATATATAGCCATCTATTTGAATGAATAAGACATCCAATATTGAAATCAAAAACCTGAGTAAAGCTAAGCTTTCTTTTACGTCCTTGTTGCTTACAAGACAAAGTCTAGAGTTAGTCGCGTTACAAGCTCTAAACTCGCTACTTCAATCGCGTTGTTTGATTTAGCACCCGCTTTGTTGAAGTATAGGTCTACTTCACCTAGCATACTATCCTTGGTTACGGTTTATTCATCCTCAAACTAACCTTTTCAATCTGTTTTGGTTACTTTGTTTACATTCCATTTCAGTATACTAATCATTCTTCACATTCTTGTTCAAAGTTCATATCAACTCACATCATTAGTGGTATCAGAGCTACAACTCTTGATTTTTCTTAAAATCAAGACGGTCCAAGGAGTGTCAAAGCCAAGTTATTAGTTGAATTTCTGATTGCGATTGGAATTCAAAGGTTAAACTCGTACGGGTAGTTCGAGGGTTAATCGGTTTTGATTGTTTCGTGGTTCTTGTTGAAGTTCGATTTATTTTCAAAAAAAAAAAAAAAAAAAAAACTGTTCACGAATTAGTACTGTTCACGTAGTACTATTCCAAAAAAAAAAAAAAAAAAAAGATGGCTGGAATTTTCTCGTTTGAAAACACTTACGAGGAAAGTTTGGTGTTTGATCCAACGTTACCACCTGTTTTTGACGAGTATCATCTTCAACCAAACGGGTTGTGCAAGAAGAAACAAATTCTGATCTTAGTCAAAACAAGCATGGAGAGTAAGGGGATTGAGCTTGTGAAATACTTTGAGAAGCAACAAAAGATACCTGATCCATCCTTGTTCACAACAAGCAAAGTAGAGTTCACAAGCATTCAAAACAACACCTACTTGAAAAGGAGTCGAGCTTGGGGTCAAGCCGTGATACCAACGTTACCCACACTTATGTCTATTTGGAGTAAGGATGTGTTGATCCTAACAAATTTTGTATTTGATCCAGGTGGGATACTTGTTACAAGAATTGAGGACAATTCTTTTTCAAAGAAGGAGAGTATGATGCGAGGTCATTTTGTAGCGTTGTTTTGATCAGTCCATATCTCGAGTTATACTTGGAGTTTTGTAGTCATTCAAAATGGAGGAGATAGATTTCGAGCTTATCTTTCCAATGACTATTAATGAAGGCTCATTGAACAAGTATTGACAAAGTTATGGTCCGAACAAGACAGTTGTGCATGGGAATTTCTGATGCGAGTTCATTTTTTTGCAGCATTGTTTTGATCAGTCCATATCTCGAGTTATACTTGGAATTTCGTAGTCATTCAAAATGGAGGAGATAGATTTTGAGCCTATCTTTCCAATGACTATTCATGAAGGCTCATTGAACAAGTATTGACAAAGTTATGGTCCGAACAAGTCAGTTGTGCATGGGAAAGCACCGGGGTTAAAGAGGACGTTTGAAGCTGGTTGTGCACGTCCAAATGGCTCCTTATTAAGCTTTGTTATTAGCTCCTAGTTTACATAGCTTTGTTATTAGCTCCTAGTTTACATAGCTTTGTTATTAGCTCCTAGTTCACATAGATGTAGCTTTGTTTTTGTCACCATGTAGCTTCGTTATTGTCACCCTAACCAGCCGGTTTAAGGGTCTTGTTGTAGGCTATATATAGCCATCTATTTGAATGAATAAGACATCCAATATTGAAATCAAAAACCTGAGTAAAGCTAAGCTTTCTTTTACGTCCTTGTTGCTTACAAGACAAAGTCTAGAGTTAGTCGCGTTACAAGCTCTAAACTCGCTACTTCAATCGCGTTGTTTGATTTAGCACCCGCTTTGTTGAAGTATAGGTCTACTTCACCTAGCATACTATCCTTGGTTACGGTTTATTCATCCTCAAACTAACCTTTTCAATCTGTTTTGGTTACTTTGTTTACATTCCATTTCAGTATACTAATCATTCTTCACATTCTTGTTCAAAGTTCATATCAACTCACATCATTAGTGGTATCAGAGCTACAACTCTTGATTTTTCTTAAAATCAAGACGGTCCAAGGAGTGTCAAAGCCAAGTTATTAGTTGAATTTCTGATTGCGATTGGAATTCAAAGGTTAAACTCGTACGGGTAGTTCGAGGGTTAATCGGTTTTGATTGTTTCGTGGTTCTTGTTGAAGTTCGATTTATTTTCAAAAAAAAAAAAAAAAAAAAAAACTGTTCACGAATTAGTACTGTTCACGTAGTACTATTCCAAAAAAAAAAAAAAAAAAAAAGATGGCTGGAATTTTCTCGTTTGAAAACACTTACGAGGAAAGTTTGGTGTTTGATCCAACGTTACCACCTGTTTTTGACGAGTATCATCTTCAACCAAACGGGTTGTGCAAGAAGAAACAAATTCTGATCTTAGTCAAAACAAGCATGGAGAGTAAGGGGATTGAGCTTGTGAAATACTTTGAGAAGCAACAAAAGATACCTGATCCATCCTTGTTCACAACAAGCAAAGTAGAGTTCACAAGCATTCAAAACAACACCTACTTGAAAAGGAGTCGAGCTTGGGGTCAAGCCGTGATACCAACGTTACCCACACTTATGTCTATTTGGAGTAAGGATGTGTTGATCCTAACAAATTTTGTATTTGATCCAGGTGGGATACTTGTTACAAGAATTGAGGACAATTCTTTTTCAAAGAAGGAGAGTATGATGCGAGGTCATTTTGTAGCGTTGTTTTGATCAGTCCATATCTCGAGTTATACTTGGAGTTTTGTAGTCATTCAAAATGGAGGAGATAGATTTCGAGCTTATCTTTCCAATGACTATTAATGAAGGCTCATTGAACAAGTATTGACAAAGTTATGGTCCGAACAAGACAGTTGTGCATGGGAATTTCTGATGCGAGTTCATTTTTTTGCAGCATTGTTTTGATCAGTCCATATCTCGAGTTATACTTGGAATTTCGTAGTCATTCAAAATGGAGGAGATAGATTTTGAGCCTATCTTTCCAATGACTATTCATGAAGGCTCATTGAACAAGTATTGACAAAGTTATGGTCCGAACAAGTCAGTTGTGCATGGGAAAGCACCGGGGTTAAAGAGGACGTTTGAAGCTGGTTGTGCACGTCCAAATGGCTCCTTATTAAGCTTTGTTATTAGCTCCTAGTTTACATAGCTTTGTTATTAGCTCCTAGTTTACATAGCTTTGTTATTAGCTCCTAGTTCACATAGATGTAGCTTTGTTTTTGTCACCATGTAGCTTCGTTATTGTCACCCTAACCAGCCGGTTTAAGGGTCTTGTTGTAGGCTATATATAGCCATCTATTTGAATGAATAAGACATCCAATATTGAAATCAAAAACCTGAGTAAAGCTAAGCTTTCTTTTACGTCCTTGTTGCTTACAAGACAAAGTCTAGAGTTAGTCGCGTTACAAGCTCTAAACTCGCTACTTCAATCGCGTTGTTTGATTTAGCACCCGCTTTGTTGAAGTATAGGTCTACTTCACCTAGCATACTATCCTTGGTTACGGTTTATTCATCCTCAAACTAACCTTTTCAATCTGTTTTGGTTACTTTGTTTACATTCCATTTCAGTATACTAATCATTCTTCACATTCTTGTTCAAAGTTCATATCAACTCACATCATTAGTGGTATCAGAGCTACAACTCTTGATTTTTCTTAAAATCAAGACGGTCCAAGGAGTGTCAAAGCCAAGTTATTAGTTGAATTTCTGATTGCGATTGGAATTCAAAGGTTAAACTCGTACGGGTAGTTCGAGGGTTAATCGGTTTTGATTGTTTCGTGGTTCTTGTTGATGTTCGATTTATTTTCAAAAAAAAAAAACTGTTCACGAATTAGTACTGTTCACGTGGTACTATTCCAAAAAAAAAAAAAAAAAAAAAAGATGGCTGGAATTTTCTCGTTTGAAAACACTTACGAGGAAAGTTTGGTGTTTGATCCAACGTTACCACCTGTTTTTGACGAGTATCATCTTCAACCAAACGGGTTGTGCAAGAAGAAACAAATTCTGATCTTAGTCAAAACAAGCATGGAGAGTAAGGGGATTGAGCTTGTGAAATACTTTGAGAAGCAACAAAAGATACCTGATCCATCCTTGTTCACAACAAGCAAAGTAGAGTTCACAAGCATTCAAAACAACACCTACTTGAAAAGGAGTCGAGCTTGGGGTCAAGCCGTGATACCAACGTTACCCACACTTATGTCTATTTGGAGTAAGGATGTGTTGATCCTAACAAATTTTGTATTTGATCCAGGTGGGATACTTGTTACAAGAATTGAGGACAATTCTTTTTCAAAGAAGGAGAGTATGATGCGAGGTCATTTTGTAGCGTTGTTTTGATCAGTCCATATCTCGAGTTATACTTGGAGTTTTGTAGTCATTCAAAATGGAGGAGATAGATTTCGAGCTTATCTTTCCAATGACTATTCATGAAGGCTCATTGAACAAGTATTGACAAAGTTATGGTCCGAACAAGACAGTTGTGCATGGGAATTTCTGATGCGAGTTCATTTTTTTGCAGCATTGTTTTGATCAGTCCATATCTCGAGTTATACTTGGAATTTCGTAGTCATTCAAAATGGAGGAGATAGATTTTGAGCCTATCTTTCCAATGACTATTCGTGAAGGCTCATTGAACAAGTATTGACAAAGTTATGGTCCGAACAAGTCAGTTGTGCATGGGAAAGCACCGGGGTTAAAGAGGACGTTTGAAGCTGGTTGTGCACGTCCAAATGGCTCCTTATTAAGCTTTGTTATTAGCTCCTAGTTTACATAGCTTTGTTATTAGCTCCTAGTTTACATAGCTTTGTTATTAGCTCCTAGTTCACATAGATGTAGCTTTGTTTTTGTCACCATGTAGCTTCGTTATTGTCACCCTAACCAGCCGGTTTAAGGGTCTTGTTGTAGGCTATATATAGCCATCTATTTGAATGAATAAGACATCCAATATTGAAATCAAAAACCTGAGTAAAGCTAAGCTTTCTTTTACGTCCTTGTTGCTTACAAGACAAAGTCTAGAGTTAGTCGCGTTACAAGCTCTAAACTCGCTACTTCAATCGCGTTGTTTGATTTAGCACCCGCTTTGTTGAAGTATAGGTCTACTTCACCTAGCATACTATCCTTGGTTACGGTTTATTCATCCTCAAACTAACTTTTTCAATCTGTTTTGGTTACTTTGTTTACATTCCATTTCAGTATACTAATCATTCTTCACATTCTTGTTCAAAGTTCATATCAACTCACATCATTAGTGGTATCAGAGCTACAACTCTTGATTTTTCTTAAAATCAAGACGGTCCAAGGAGTGTCAAAGCCAAGTTATTAGTTGAATTTCTGATTGCGATTGGAATTCAAAGGTTAAACTCGTACGGGTAGTTCGAGGGTTAATCGGTTTTGATTGTTTCGTGGTTCTTGTTGAAGTTCGATTTATTTTCAAAAAAAAAAAAAAAAAAAAAAAAAAAAACTGTTCACGAGTTAGTACTGTTCACGTAGTACTATTCCAAAAAAAAAAAAAACAAAAAAAAGATGGCTGGAATTTTCTCGTTTGAAAACACTTACGAGGAAAGTTTGGTGTTTGATCCAACGTTACCACCTGTTTTTGACGAGTATCATCTTCAACCAAACGGGTTGTGCAAGAAGAAACAAATTCTGATCTTAGTCAAAACAAGCATGGAGAGTAAGGGGATTGAGCTTGTGAAATACTTTGAGAAGCAACAAAAGATACCTGATCCATCCTTGTTCACAACAAGCAAAGTAGAGTTCACAAGCATTCAAAACAACACCTACTTGAAAAGGAGTCGAGCTTGGGGTCAAGCCGTGATACCAACGTTACCCACACTTATGTCTATTTGGAGTAAGGATGTGTTGATCCTAACAAATTTTGTATTTGATCCAGGTGGGATACTTGTTACAAGAATTGAGGACAATTCTTTTTCAAAGAAGGAGAGTATGATGCGAGGTCATTTTGTAGCGTTGTTTTGATCAGTCCATATCTCGAGTTATACTTGGAGTTTTGTAGTCATTCAAAATGGAGGAGATAGATTTCGAGCTTATCTTTCCAATGACTATTCATGAAGGCTCATTGAACAAGTATTGACAAAGTTATGGTCCGAACAAGACAGTTGTGCATGGGAATTTCTGATGCGAGTTCATTTTTTTGCAGCATTGTTTTGATCAGTCCATATCTCGAGTTATACTTGGAATTTCGTAGTCATTCAAAATGGAGGAGATAGATTTTGAGCCTATCTTTCCAATGACTATTCGTGAAGGCTCATTGAACAAGTATTGACAAAGTTATGGTCCGAACAAGTCAGTTGTGCATGGGAAAGCACCGGGGTTAAAGAGGACGTTTGAAGCTGGTTGTGCACGTCCAAATGGCTCCTTATTAAGCTTTGTTATTAGCTCCTAGTTTACATAGCTTTGTTATTAGCTCCTAGTTTACATAGCTTTGTTATTAGCTCCTAGTTCACATAGATGTAGCTTTGTTTTTGTCACCTTGTAGCTTCGTTATTGTCACCCTAACCAGCCGGTTTAAGGGTCTTGTTGTAGGCTATATATAGCCATCTATTTGAATGAATAAGACATCCAATATTGAAATCAAAAACCTGAGTAAAGCTAAGCTTTCTTTTACGTCCTTGTTGCTTACAAGACAAAGTCTAGAGTTAGTCGCGTTACAAGCTCTAAACTCGCTACTTCAATCGCGTTGTTTGATTTAGCACCCGCTTTGTTGAAGTATAGGTCTACTTCACCTAGCATACTATCCTTGGTTACGGTTTATTCATCCTCAAACTAACTTTTTCAATCTGTTTTGGTTACTTTGTTTACATTCCATTTCAGTATACTAATCATTCTTCACATTCTTGTTCAAAGTTCATATCAACTCACATCATTAGTGGTATCAGAGCTACAACTCTTGATTTTTCTTAAAATCAAGACGGTCCAAGGAGTGTCAAAGCCAAGTTATTAGTTGAATTTCTGATTGCGATTGGAATTCAAAGGTTAAACTCGTACGGGTAGTTCGAGGGTTAATCGGTTTTGATTGTTTCGTGGTTCTTGTTGAAGTTCGATTTATTTTCAAAAAAAAAAAAAAAAAAAAAAAAAACTGTTCACGAGTTAGTACTGTTCACGTAGTACTATTCCAAAAAAAAAAAAAACAAAAAAAAGATGGCTGGAATTTTCTCGTTTGAAAACACTTACGAGGAAAGTTTGGTGTTTGATCCAACGTTACCACCTGTTTTTGACGAGTATCATCTTCAACCAAACGGGTTGTGCAAGAAGAAACAAATTCTGATCTTAGTCAAAACAAGCATGGAGAGTAAGGGGATTGAGCTTGTGAAATACTTTGAGAAGCAACAAAAGATACCTGATCCATCCTTGTTCACAACAAGCAAAGTAGAGTTCACAAGCATTCAAAACAACACCTACTTGAAAAGGAGTCGAGCTTGGGGTCAAGCCGTGATACCAACGTTACCCACACTTATGTCTATTTGGAGTAAGGATGTGTTGATCCTAACAAATTTTGTATTTGATCCAGGTGGGATACTTGTTACAAGAATTGAGGACAATTCTTTTTCAAAGAAGGAGAGTATGATGCGAGGTCATTTTGTAGCGTTGTTTTGATCAGTCCATATCTCGAGTTATACTTGGAGTTTTGTAGTCATTCAAAATGGAGGAGATAGATTTCGAGCTTATCTTTCCAATGACTATTCATGAAGGCTCATTGAACAAGTATTGACAAAGTTATGGTCCGAACAAGACAGTTGTGCATGGGAATTTCTGATGCGAGTTCATTTTTTTGCAGCATTGTTTTGATCAGTCCATATCTCGAGTTATACTTGGAATTTCGTAGTCATTCAAAATGGAGGAGATAGATTTTGAGCCTATCTTTCCAATGACTATTCGTGAAGGCTCATTGAACAAGTATTGACAAAGTTATGGTCCGAACAAGTCAGTTGTGCATGGGAAAGCACCGGGGTTAAAGAGGACGTTTGAAGCTGGTTGTGCACGTCCAAATGGCTCCTTATTAAGCTTTGTTATTAGCTCCTAGTTTACATAGCTTTGTTATTAGCTCCTAGTTTACATAGCTTTGTTATTAGCTCCTAGTTCACATAGATGTAGCTTTGTTTTTGTCACCATGTAGCTTCGTTATTGTCACCCTAACCAGCCGGTTTAAGGGTCTTGTTGTAGGCTATATATAGCCATCTATTTGAATGAATAAGACATCCAATATTGAAATCAAAAACCTGAGTAAAGCTAAGCTTTCTTTTACGTCCTTGTTGCTTACAAGACAAAGTCTAGAGTTAGTCGCGTTACAAGCTCTAAACTCGCTACTTCAATCGCGTTGTTTGATTTAGCACCCGCTTTGTTGAAGTATAGGTCTACTTCACCTAGCATACTATCCTTGGTTACGGTTTATTCATCCTCAAACTAACTTTTTCAATCTGTTTTGGTTACTTTGTTTACATTCCATTTCAGTATACTAATCATTCTTCACATTCTTGTTCAAAGTTCATATCAACTCACATCATTAGTGGTATCAGAGCTACAACTCTTGATTTTTCTTAAAATCAAGACGGTCCAAGGAGTGTCAAAGCCAAGTTATTAGTTGAATTTCTGATTGCGATTGGAATTCAAAGGTTAAACTCGTACGGGTAGTTCGAGGGTTAATCGGTTTTGATTGTTTCGTGGTTCTTGTTGAAGTTCGATTTATTTTCAAAAAAAAAAAAAAAAAAAAAAAAAAAAACTGTTCACGAGTTAGTACTGTTCACGTAGTACTATTCCAAAAAAAAAAAAAAACAAAAAAAAGATGGCTGGAATTTTCTCGTTTGAAAACACTTACGAGGAAAGTTTGGTGTTTGATCCAACGTTACCACCTGTTTTTGACGAGTATCATCTTCAACCAAACGGGTTGTGCAAGAAGAAACAAATTCTGATCTTAGTCAAAACAAGCATGGAGAGTAAGGGGATTGAGCTTGTGAAATACTTTGAGAAGCAACAAAAGATACCTGATCCATCCTTGTTCACAACAAGCAAAGTAGAGTTCACAAGCATTCAAAACAACACCTACTTGAAAAGGAGTCGAGCTTGGGGTCAAGCCGTGATACCAACGTTACCCACACTTATGTCTATTTGGAGTAAGGATGTGTTGATCCTAACAAATTTTGTATTTGATCCAGGTGGGATACTTGTTACAAGAATTGAGGACAATTCTTTTTCAAAGAAGGAGAGTATGATGCGAGGTCATTTTGTAGCGTTGTTTTGATCAGTCCATATCTCGAGTTATACTTGGAGTTTTGTAGTCATTCAAAATGGAGGAGATAGATTTCGAGCTTATCTTTCCAATGACTATTCATGAAGGCTCATTGAACAAGTATTGACAAAGTTATGGTCCGAACAAGACAGTTGTGCATGGGAATTTCTGATGCGAGTTCATTTTTTTGCAGCATTGTTTTGATCAGTCCATATCTCGAGTTATACTTGGAATTTCGTAGTCATTCAAAATGGAGGAGATAGATTTTGAGCCTATCTTTCCAATGACTATTCGTGAAGGCTCATTGAACAAGTATTGACAAAGTTATGGTCCGAACAAGTCAGTTGTGCATGGGAAAGCACCGGGGTTAAAGAGGACGTTTGAAGCTGGTTGTGCACGTCCAAATGGCTCCTTATTAAGCTTTGTTATTAGCTCCTAGTTTACATAGCTTTGTTATTAGCTCCTAGTTTACATAGCTTTGTTATTAGCTCCTAGTTCACATAGATGTAGCTTTGTTTTTGTCACCATGTAGCTTCGTTATTGTCACCCTAACCAGCCGGTTTAAGGGTCTTGTTGTAGGCTATATATAGCCATCTATTTGAATGAATAAGACATCCAATATTGAAATCAAAAACCTGAGTAAAGCTAAGCTTTCTTTTACGTCCTTGTTGCTTACAAGACAAAGTCTAGAGTTAGTCGCGTTACAAGCTCTAAACTCGCTACTTCAATCGCGTTGTTTGATTTAGCACCCGCTTTGTTGAAGTATAGGTCTACTTCACCTAGCATACTATCCTTGGTTACGGTTTATTCATCCTCAAACTAACTTTTTCAATCTGTTTTGGTTACTTTGTTTACATTCCATTTCAGTATATTAATCATTCTTCACATTCTTGTTCAAAGTTCATATCAACTCACATCATTAGTGGTATCAGAGCTACAACTCTTGATTTTTCTTAAAATCAAGACGGTCCAAGGAGTGTCAAAGCCAAGTTATTAGTTGAATTTCTGATTGCGATTGGAATTCAAAGGTTAAACTCGTACGGGTAGTTCGAGGGTTAATCGGTTTTGATTGTTTCGTGGTTCTTGTTGAAGTTCGATTTATTTTAAAAAAAAAAAAAAAAAAAAAAAAAAAAAAAACTGTTCACGAGTTAGTACTGTTCACGTAGTACTATTCCAAAAAAAAAAAAAACAAAAAAAAGATGGCTGGAATTTTCTCGTTTGAAAACACTTACGAGGAAAGTTTGGTGTTTGATCCAACGTTACCACCTGTTTTTGACGAGTATCATCTTCAACCAAACGGGTTGTGCAAGAAGAAACAAATTCTGATCTTAGTCAAAACAAGCATGGAGAGTAAGGGGATTGAGCTTGTGAAATACTTTGAGAAGCAACAAAAGATACCTGATCCATCCTTGTTCACAACAAGCAAAGTAGAGTTCACAAGCATTCAAAACAACACCTACTTGAAAAGGAGTCGAGCTTGGGGTCAAGCCGTGATACCAACGTTACCCACACTTATGTCTATTTGGAGTAAGGATGTGTTGATCCTAACAAATTTTGTATTTGATCCAGGTGGGATACTTGTTACAAGAATTGAGGACAATTCTTTTTCAAAGAAGGAGAGTATGATGCGAGGTCATTTTGTAGCGTTGTTTTGATCAGTCCATATCTCGAGTTATACTTGGAGTTTTGTAGTCATTCAAAATGGAGGAGATAGATTTCGAGCTTATCTTTCCAATGACTATTAATGAAGGCTCATTGAACAAGTATTGACAAAGTTATGGTCCGAACAAGACAGTTGTGCATGGGAATTTCTGATGCGTGTTCATTTTTTTGCAGCATTGTTTTGATCAGTCCATATCTCGAGTTATACTTGGAATTTCGTAGTCATTCAAAATGGAGGAGATAGATTTTGAGCCTATCTTTCCAATGACTATTCGTGAAGGCTCATTGAACAAGTATTGACAAAGTTATGGTCCGAACAAGTCAGTTGTGCATGGGAAAGCACCGGGGTTAAAGAGGACGTTTGAAGCTGGTTGTGCACGTCCAAATGGCTCCTTATTAAGCTTTGTTATTAGCTCCTAGTTTACATAGCTTTGTTATTAGCTCCTAGTTTACATAGCTTTGTTATTAGCTCCTAGTTCACATAGATGTAGCTTTGTTTTTGTCACCATGTAGCTTCGTTATTGTCACCCTAACCAGCCGGTTTAAGGGTCTTGTTGTAGGCTATATATAGCCATCTATTTGAATGAATAAGACATCCAATATTGAAATCAAAAACCTGAGTAAAGCTAAGCTTTCTTTTACGTCCTTGTTGCTTACAAGACAAAGTCTAGAGTTAGTCGCGTTACAAGCTCTAAACTCGCTACTTCAATCGCGTTGTTTGATTTAGCACCCGCTTTGTTGAAGTATAGGTCTACTTCACCTAGCATACTATCCTTGGTTACGGTTTATTCATCCTCAAACTAACTTTTTCAATCTGTTTTGGTTACTTTGTTTACATTCCATTTCAGTATATTAATCATTCTTCACATTCTTGTTCAAAGTTCATATCAACTCACATCATTAGTGGTATCAGAGCTACAACTCTTGATTTTTCTTAAAATCAAGACGGTCCAAGGAGTGTCAAAGCCAAGTTATTAGTTGAATTTCTGATTGCGATTGGAATTCAAAGGTTAAACTCGTACGGGTAGTTCGAGGGTTAATCGGTTTTGATTGTTTCGTGGTTCTTGTTGAAGTTCGATTTATTTTCAAAAAAAAAAAAAAAAAAAAAAAAAAAAAAAAAACTGTTCACGAGTTAGTACTGTTCACGTAGTACTATTCCAAAAAAAAAAAAAACAAAAAAAAGATGGCTGGAATTTTCTCGTTTGAAAACACTTACGAGGAAAGTTTGGTGTTTGATCCAACGTTACCACCTGTTTTTGACGAGTATCATCTTCAACCAAACGGGTTGTGCAAGAAGAAACAAATTCTGATCTTAGTCAAAACAAGCATGGAGAGTAAGGGGATTGAGCTTGTGAAATACTTTGAGAAGCAACAAAAGATACCTGATCCATCCTTGTTCACAACAAGCAAAGTAGAGTTCACAAGCATTCAAAACAACACCTACTTGAAAAGGAGTCGAGCTTGGGGTCAAGCCGTGATACCAACGTTACCCACACTTATGTCTATTTGGAGTAAGGATGTGTTGATCCTAACAAATTTTGTATTTGATCCAGGTGGGATACTTGTTACAAGAATTGAGGACAATTCTTTTTCAAAGAAGGAGAGTATGATGCGAGGTCATTTTGTAGCGTTGTTTTGATCAGTCCATATCTCGAGTTATACTTGGAGTTTTGTAGTCATTCAAAATGGAGGAGATAGATTTCGAGCTTATCTTTCCAATGACTATTCATGAAGGCTCATTGAACAAGTATTGACAAAGTTATGGTCCGAACAAGACAGTTGTGCATGGGAATTTCTGATGCGAGTTCATTTTTTTGCAGCATTGTTTTGATCAGTCCATATCTCGAGTTATACTTGGAATTTCGTAGTCATTCAAAATGGAGGAGATAGATTTTGAGCCTATCTTTCCAATGACTATTCATGAAGGCTCATTGAACAAGTATTGACAAAGTTATGGTCCGAACAAGACAGTTGTGCATGGGAATTTCTGATGCGAGTTCATTTTTTTGCAGCATTGTTTTGATCAGTCCATATCTCGAGTTATACTTGGAATTTCGTAGTCATTCAAAATGGAGGAGATAGATTTTGAGCCTATCTTTCCAATGACTATTCGTGAAGGCTCATTGAACAAGTATTGACAAAGTTATGGTCCGAACAAGTCAGTTGTGCATGGGAAAGCACCGGGGTTAAAGAGGACGTTTGAAGCTGGTTGTGCACGTCCAAATGGCTCCTTATTAAGCTTTGTTATTAGCTCCTAGTTTACATAGCTTTGTTATTAGCTCCTAGTTTACATAGCTTTGTTATTAGCTCCTAGTTCACATAGATGTAGCTTTGTTTTTGTCACCATGTAGCTTCGTTATTGTCACCCTAACCAGCCGGTTTAAGGGTCTTGTTGTAGGCTATATATAGCCATCTATTTGAATGAATAAGACATCCAATATTGAAATCAAAAACCTGAGTAAAGCTAAGCTTTCTTTTACGTCCTTGTTGCTTACAAGACAAAGTCTAGAGTTAGTCGCGTTACAAGCTCTAAACTCGCTACTTCAATCGCGTTGTTTGATTTAGCACCCGCTTTGTTGAAGTATAGGTCTACTTCACCTAGCATACTATCCTTGGTTACGGTTTATTCATCCTCAAACTAACTTTTTCAATCTGTTTTGGTTACTTTGTTTACATTCCATTTCAGTATACTAATCATTCTTCACATTCTTGTTCAAAGTTCATATCAACTCACATCATTAGTGGTATCAGAGCTACAACTCTTGATTTTTCTTAAAATCAAGACGGTCCAAGGAGTGTCAAAGCCAAGTTATTAGTTGAATTTCTGATTGCGATTGGAATTCAAAGGTTAAACTCGTACGGGTAGTTCGAGGGTTAATCGGTTTTGATTGTTTCGTGGTTCTTGTTGAAGTTCGATTTATTTTCAAAAAAAAAAAAAAAAAAAAAAAAATGTTCACGAGTTAGTACTGTTCACGTAGTACTATTCCAAAAAAAAAAAAAAACAAAAAAAAGATGGCTGGAATTTTCTCGTTTGAAAACACTTACGAGGAAAGTTTGGTGTTTGATCCAACGTTACCACCTGTTTTTGACGAGTATCATCTTCAACCAAACGGGTTGTGCAAGAAGAAACAAATTCTGATCTTAGTCAAAACAAGCATGGAGAGTAAGGGGATTGAGCTTGTGAAATACTTTGAGAAGCAACAAAAGATACCTGATCCATCCTTGTTCACAACAAGCAAAGTAGAGTTCACAAGCATTCAAAACAACACCTACTTGAAAAGGAGTCGAGCTTGGGGTCAAGCCGTGATACCAACGTTACCCACACTTATGTCTATTTGGAGTAAGGATGTGTTGATCCTAACAAATTTTGTATTTGATCCAGGTGGATACTTGTTACAAGAATTGAGGACAATTCTTTTTCAAAGAAGGAGAGTATGATGCGAGGTCATTTTGTAGCGTTGTTTTGATCAGTCCATATCTCGAGTTATACTTGGAGTTTTGTAGTCATTCAAAATGGAGGAGATAGATTTCGAGCTTATCTTTCCAATGACTATTCATGAAGGCTCATTGAACAAGTATTGACAAAGTTATGGTCCGAACAAGACAGTTGTGCATGGGAATTTCTGATGCGAGTTCATTTTTTTGCAGCATTGTTTTGATCAGTCCATATCTCGAGTTATACTTGGAATTTCGTAGTCATTCAAAATGGAGGAGATAGATTTTGAGCCTATCTTTCCAATGACTATTCATGAAGGCTCATTGAACAAGTATTGACAAAGTTATGGTCCGAACAAGTCAGTTGTGCATGGGAAAGCACCGGGGACGTTTGAAGCTGGTTGTGCACGTCCAAATGGCTCCTTATTAAGCTTTGTTATTAGCTCCTAGTTTACATAGCTTTGTTATTAGCTCCTAGTTTACATAGCTTTGTTATTAGCTCCTAGTTTACATAGCTTTGTTATTAGCTCCTAGTTCACATAGATGTAGCTTTGTTTTTGTCACCATGTAGCTTCGTTATTGTCACCCTAACCAGCCGGTTTAAGGGTCTTGTTGTAGGCTATATATAGCCATCTATTTGAATGAATAAGACATCCAATATTGAAATCAAAAACCTGAGTAAAGCTAAGCTTTCTTTTACGTCCTTGTTGCTTACAAGACAAAGTCTAGAGTTAGTCGCGTTACAAGCTCTAAACTCGCTACTTCAATCGCGTTGTTTGATTTAGCACCCGCTTTGTTGAAGTATAGGTCTACTTCACCTAGCATACTATCCTTGGTTACGGTTTATTCATCCTCAAACTAACCTTTTCAATCTGTTTTGGTTACTTTGTTTACATTCCATTTCAGTATACTAATCATTCTTCACATTCTTGTTCAAAGTTCATATCAACTCACATCATTAGTGGTATCAGAGCTACAACTCTTGATTTTTCTTAAAATCAAGACGGTCCAAGGAGTGTCAAAGCCAAGTTATTAGTTGAATTTCTGATTGCGATTGGAATTCAAAGGTTAAACTCGTACGGGTAGTTCGAGGGTTAATCGGTTTTGATTGTTTCGTGGTTCTTGTTGAAGTTCGATTTATTTTCAAAAAAAAAAAACTGTTCACGAATTAGTACTGTTCACGTAGTACTATTCCAAAAAAAAAAAAAAAAAAAAAAAAGATGGCTGGAATTTTCTCGTTTGAAAACACTTACGAGGAAAGTTTGGTGTTTGATCCAACGTTACCACCTGTTTTTGACGAGTATCATCTTCAACCAAACGGGTTGTGCAAGAAGAAACAAATTCTGATCTTAGTCAAAACAAGCATGGAGAGTAAGGGGATTGAGCTTGTGAAATACTTTGAGAAGCAACAAAAGATACCTGATCCATCCTTGTTCACAACAAGCAAAGTAGAGTTCACAAGCATTCAAAACAACACCTACTTGAAAAGGAGTCGAGCTTGGGGTCAAGCCGTGATACCAACGTTACCCACACTTATGTCTATTTGGAGTAAGGATGTGTTGATCCTAACAAATTTTGTATTTGATCCAGGTGGGATACTTGTTACAAGAATTGAGGACAATTCTTTTTCAAAGAAGGAGAGTATGATGCGAGGTCATTTTGTAGCGTTGTTTTGATCAGTCCATATCTCGAGTTATACTTGGAGTTTTGTAGTCATTCAAAATGGAGGAGATAGATTTCGAGCTTATCTTTCCAATGACTATTCATGAAGGCTCATTGAACAAGTATTGACAAAGTTATGGTCCGAACAAGACAGTTGTGCATGGGAATTTCTGATGCGAGTTCATTTTTTTGCAGCATTGTTTTGATCAGTCCATATCTCGAGTTATACTTGGAATTTCGTAGTCATTCAAAATGGAGGAGATAGAATTTGAGCCTATCTTTCCAATGACTATTCATGAAGGCTCATTGAACAAGTATTGACAAAGTTATGGTCCGAACAAGTCAGTTGTGCATGGGAAAGCACCGGGGTTAAAGAGGACGTTTGAAGCTGGTTGTGCACGTCCAAATGGCTCCTTATTAAGCTTTGTTATTAGCTCCTAGTTTACATAGCTTTGTTATTAGCTCCTAGTTTACATAGCTTTGTTATTAGCTCCTAGTTCACATAGATGTAGCTTTGTTTTTGTCACCATGTAGCTTCGTTATTGTCACCCTAACCAGCCGGTTTAAGGGTCTTGTTGTAGGCTATATATAGCCATCTATTTGAATGAATAAGACATCCAATATTGAAATCAAAAACCTGAGTAAAGCTAAGCTTTCTTTTACGTCCTTGTTGCTTACAAGACAAAGTCTAGAGTTAGTCGCGTTACAAGCTCTAAACTCGCTACTTCAATCGCGTTGTTTGATTTAGCACCCGCTTTGTTGAAGTATAGGTCTACTTCACCTAGCATACTATCCTTGGTTACGGTTTATTCATCCTCAAACTAACTTTTTCAATCTGTTTTGGTTACTTTGTTTACATTCCATTTCAGTATACTAATCATTCTTCACATTCTTGTTCAAAGTTCATATCAACTCACATCATTAGTGGTATCAGAGCTACAACTCTTGATTTTTCTTAAAATCAAGACGGTCCAAGGAGTGTCAAAGCCAAGTTATTAGTTGAATTTCTGATTGCGATTGGAATTCAAAGGTTAAACTCGTACGGGTAGTTCGAGGGTTAATCGGTTTTGATTGTTTCGTGGTTCTTGTTGAAGTTCGATTTATTTTCAAAAAAAAAAAAAAAACTGTTCACGAATTAGTACTGTTCACGTAGTACTATTCCAAAAAAAAAAAAAAAAAAAAAAGATGGCTGGAATTTTCTCGTTTGAAAACACTTACGAGGAAAGTTTGGTGTTTGATCCAACGTTACCACCTGTTTTTGACGAGTATCATCTTCAACCAAACGGGTTGTGCAAGAAGAAACAAATTCTGATCTTAGTCAAAACAAGCATGGAGAGTAAGGGGATTGAGCTTGTGAAATACTTTGAGAAGCAACAAAAGATACCTGATCCATCCTTGTTCACAACAAGCAAAGTAGAGTTCACAAGCATTCAAAACAACACCTACTTGAAAAGGAGTCGAGCTTGGGGTCAAGCCGTGATACCAACGTTACCCACACTTATGTCTATTTGGAGTAAGGATGTGTTGATCCTAACAAATTTTGTATTTGATCCAGGTGGGATACTTGTTACAAGAATTGAGGACAATTCTTTTTCAAAGAAGGAGAGTATGATGCGAGGTCATTTTGTAGCGTTGTTTTGATCAGTCCATATCTCGAGTTATACTTGGAGTTTTGTAGTCATTCAAAATGGAGGAGATAGATTTCGAGCTTATCTTTCCAATGACTATTCATGAAGGCTCATTGAACAAGTATTGACAAAGTTATGGTCCGAACAAGACAGTTGTGCATGGGAATTTCTGATGCGAGTTCATTTTTTTGCAGCATTGTTTTGATCAGTCCATATCTCGAGTTATACATGGAATTTCGTAGTCATTCAAAATGGAGGAGATAGATTTTGAGCCTATCTTTCCAATGACTATTCATGAAGGCTCATTGAACAAGTATTGACAAAGTTATGGTCCGAACAAGTCAGTTGTGCATGGGAAAGCACCGGGGTTAAAGAGGACGTTTGAAGCTGGTTGTGCACGTCCAAATGGCTCCTTATTAAGCTTTGTTATTAGCTCCTAGTTTACATAGCTTTGTTATTAGCTCCTAGTTTACATAGCTTTGTTATTAGCTCCTAGTTCACATAGATGTAGCTTTGTTTTTGTCACCATGTAGCTTCGTTATTGTCACCCTAACCAGCCGGTTTAAGGGTCTTGTTGTAGGCTATATATAGCCATCTATTTGAATGAATAAGACATCCAATATTGAAATCAAAAACCTGAGTAAAGCTAAGCTTTCTTTTACGTCCTTGTTGCTTACAAGACAAAGTCTAGAGTTAGTCGCGTTACAAGCTCTAAACTCGCTACTTCAATCGCGTTGTTTGATTTAGCACCCGCTTTGTTGAAGTATAGGTCTACTTCACCTAGCATACTATCCTTGGTTACGGTTTATTCATCCTCAAACTAACTTTTTCAATCTGTTTTGGTTACTTTGTTTACATTCCATTTCAGTATACTAATCATTCTTCACATTCTTGTTCAAAGTTCATATCAACTCACATCATTAGTGGTATCAGAGCTACAACTCTTGATTTTTCTTAAAATCAAGACGGTCCAAGGAGTGTCAAAGCCAAGTTATTAGTTGAATTTCTGATTGCGATTGGAATTCAAAGGTTAAACTCGTACGGGTAGTTCGAGGGTTAATCGGTTTTGATTGTTTCGTGGTTCTTGTTGAAGTTCGATTTATTTTCAAAAAAAAAAAACTGTTCACGAATAAGTACTGTTCACGTAGTACTATTCCAAAAAAAATAAAAAATAAAAGATGGCTGGAATTTTCTCGTTTGAAAACACTTACGAGGAAAGTTTGGTGTTTGATCCAACGTTACCACCTGTTTTTGACGAGTATCATCTTCAACCAAACGGGTTGTGCAAGAAGAAACAAATTCTGATCTTAGTCAAAACAAGCATGGAGAGTAAGGGGATTGAGCTTGTGAAATACTTTGAGAAGCAACAAAAGATACCTGATCCATCCTTGTTCACAACAAGCAAAGTAGAGTTCACAAGCATTCAAAACAACACCTATTTGAAAAGGAGTCGAGCTTGGGGTCAAGCCGTGATACCAACGTTACCCACACTTATGTCTATCTGGAGTAAGGATGTGTTGATCCTAACAAATTTTGTATTTGATCCAGGTGGGATACTTGTTACAAGAATTGAGGACAATTCTTTTTCAAAGAAGGAGAGTATGATGCGAGGTCATTTTGTAGCGTTGTTTTGATCAGTCCATATCTCGAGTTATACTTGGAGTTTTGTAGTCATTCAAAATGGAGGAGATAGATTTCGAGCTTATCTTTCCAATGACTATTCATGAAGGCTCATTGAACAAGTATTGACAAAGTTATGGTCCGAACAAGACAGTTGTGCATGGGAATTTCTGATGCGAGTTCATTTTTTTGCAGCATTGTTTTGATCAGTCCATATCTCGAGTTATACTTGGAATTTCGTAGTCATTCAAAATGGAGGAGATAGATTTTGAGCCTATCTTTCCAATGACTATTCATGAAGGCTCATTGAACAAGTATTGACAAAGTTATGGTCCGAACAAGTCAGTTGTGCATGGGAAAGCACCGGGGTTAAAGAGGACGTTTGAAGCTGGTTGTGCACGTCCAAATGGCTCCTTATTAAGCTTTGTTATTAGCTCCTAGTTTACATAGCTTTGTTATTAGCTCCTAGTTTACATAGCTTTGTTATTAGCTCCTAGTTCACATAGATGTAGCTTTGTTTTTGTCACCATGTAGCTTCGTTATTGTCACCCTAACCAGCCGGTTTAAGGGTCTTGTTGTAGGCTATATATAGCCATCTATTTGAATGAATAAGACATCCAATATTGAAATCAAAAACCTGAGTAAAGCTAAGCTTTCTTTTACGTCCTTGTTGCTTACAAGACAAAGTCTAGAGTTAGTCGCGTTACAAGCTCTAAACTCGCTACTTCAATCGCGTTGTTTGATTTAGCACCCGCTTTGTTGAAGTATAGGTCTACTTCACCTAGCATACTATCCTTGGTTACGGTTTATTCATCCTCAAACTAACTTTTTCAATCTGTTTTGGTTACTTTGTTTACATTCCATTTCAGTATACTAATCATTCTTCACATTCTTGTTCAAAGTTCATATCAACTCACATCATTAGTGGTATCAGAGCTACAACTCTTGATTTTTCTTAAAATCAAGACGGTCCAAGGAGTGTCAAAGCCAAGTTATTAGTTGAATTTCTGATTGCGATTGGAATTCAAAGGTTAAACTCGTACGGGTAGTTCGAGGGTTAATCGGTTTTGATTGTTTCGTGGTTCTTGTTGAAGTTCGATTTATTTTCAAAAAAAAAAAAAAACTGTTCACGAATTAGTACTGTTCACGTAGTACTATTCCAAAAAAAAAAAAACAAAAAAAAGATGGCTGGAATTTTCTCGTTTGAAAACACTTACGAGGAAAGTTTGGTGTTTGATCCAACGTTACCACCTGTTTTTGACGAGTATCATCTTCAACCAAACGGGTTGTGCAAGAAGAAACAAATTCTGATCTTAGTCAAAACAAGCATGGAGAGTAAGGGGATTGAGCTTGTGAAATACTTTGAGAAGCAACAAAAGATACCTGATCCATCCTTGTTCACAACAAGCAAAGTAGAGTTCACAAGCATTCAAAACAACACCTACTTGAAAAGGAGTCGAGCTTGGGGTCAAGCCGTGATACCAACGTTACCCACACTTATGTCTATTTGGAGTAAGGATGTGTTGATCCTAACAAATTTTGTATTTGATCCAGGTGGGATACTTGTTACAAGAATTGAGGACAATTCTTTTTCAAAGAAGGAGAGTATGATGCGAGGTCATTTTGTAGCGTTGTTTTGATCAGTCCATATCTCGAGTTATACTTGGAGTTTTGTAGTCATTCAAAATGGAGGAGATAGATTTCGAGCTTATCTTTCCAATGACTATTCATGAAGGCTCATTGAACAAGTATTGACAAAGTTATGGTCCGAACAAGACAGTTGTGCATGGGAATTTCTGATGCGAGTTCATTTTTTTGCAGCATTGTTTTGATCAGTCCATATCTCGAGTTATACTTGGAATTTCGTAGTCATTCAAAATGGAGGAGATAGATTTTGAGCCTATCTTTCCAATGACTATTCATGAAGGCTCATTGAACAAGTATTGACAAAGTTATGGTCCGAACAAGTCAGTTGTGCATGGGAAAGCACCGGGGTTAAAGAGGACGTTTGAAGCTGGTTGTGCACGTCCAAATGGCTCCTTATTAAGCTTTGTTATTAGCTCCTAGTTTACATAGCTTTGTTATTAGCTCCTAGTTTACATAGCTTTGTTATTAGCTCCTAGTTCACATAGATGTAGCTTTGTTTTTGTCACCATGTAGCTTCGTTATTGTCACCCTAACCAGCCGGTTTAAGGGTCTTGTTGTTGGCTATATATAGCCATCTATTTGAATGAATAAGACATCCAATATTGAAATCAAAAACCTGAGTAAAGCTAAGCTTTCTTTTACGTCCTTGTTGCTTACAAGACAAAGTCTAGAGTTAGTCGCGTTACAAGCTCTAAACTCGCTACTTCAATCGCGTTGTTTGATTTAGCACCCGCTTTGTTGAAGTATAGGTCTACTTCACCTAGCATACTATCCTTGGTTACGGTTTATTCATCCTCAAACTAACTTTTTCAATCTGTTTTGGTTACTTTGTTTACATTCCATTTCAGTATACTAATCATTCTTCACATTCTTGTTCAAAGTTCATACCAACTCACATCATTAGTGGTATCAGAGCTACAACTCTTGATTTTTCTTAAAATCAAGACGGTCCAAGGAGTGTCAAAGCCAAGTTATTAGTTGAATTTCTGATTGCGATTGGAATTCAAAGGTTAAACTCGTACGGGTAGTTCGAGGGTTAATCGGTTTTGATTGTTTCGTGGTTCTTGTTGAAGTTCGATTTATTTTCAAAAAAAAAAAAAAACTGTTCACGAATTAGTACTGTTCACGTAGTACTATTCCAAAAAAAAAAAAAACAAAAAAAAGATGGCTGGAATTTTCTCGTTTGAAAACACTTACGAGGAAAGTTTGGTGTTTGATCCAACGTTACCACCTGTTTTTGACGAGTATCATCTTCAACCAAACGGGTTGTGCAAGAAGAAACAAATTCTGATCTTAGTCAAAACAAGCATGGAGAGTAAGGGGATTGAGCTTGTGAAATACTTTGAGAAGCAACAAAAGATACCTGATCCATCCTTGTTCACAACAAGCAAAGTAGAGTTCACAAGCATTCAAAACAACACCTACTTGAAAAGGAGTCGAGCTTGGGGTCAAGCCGTGATACCAACGTTACCCACACTTATGTCTATTTGGAGTAAGGATGTGTTGATCCTAACAAATTTTGTATTTGATCCAGGTGGGATACTTGTTACAAGAATTGAGGACAATTCTTTTTCAAAGAAGGAGAGTATGATGCGAGGTCATTTTGTAGCGTTGTTTTGATCAGTCCATATCTCGAGTTATACTTGGAGTTTTGTAGTCATTCAAAATGGAGGAGATAGATTTCGAGCTTATCTTTCCAATGACTATTCATGAAGGCTCATTGAACAAGTATTGACAAAGTTATGGTCCGAACAAGACAGTTGTGCATGGGAATTTCTGATGCGAGTTCATTTTTTTGCAGCATTGTTTTGATCAGTCCATATCTCGAGTTATACTTGGAATTTCATAGTCATTCAAAATGGAGGAGATAGATTTTGAGCCTATCTTTCCAATGACTATTCATGAAGGCTCATTGAACAAGTATTGACAAAGTTATGGTCCGAACAAGTCAGTTGTGCATGGGAAAGCACCGGGGTTAAAGAGGACGTTTGAAGCTGGTTGTGCACGTCCAAATGGCTCCTTATTAAGCTTTGTTATTAGCTCCTAGTTTACATAGCTTTGTTATTAGCTCCTAGTTTACATAGCTTTGTTATTAGCTCCTAGTTCACATAGATGTAGCTTTGTTTTTGTCACCATGTAGCTTCGTTATTGTCACCCTAACCAGCCGGTTTAAGGGTCTTGTTGTAGGCTATATATAGCCATCTATTTGAATGAATAAGACATCCAATATTGAAATCAAAAACCTGAGTAAAGCTAAGCTTTCTTTTACGTCCTTGTTGCTTACAAGACAAAGTCTAGAGTTAGTCGCGTTACAAGCTCTAAACTCGCTACTTCAATCGCGTTGTTTGATTTAGCACCCGCTTTGTTCAAGTATAGGTCTACTTCACCTAGCATACTATCCTTGGTTACGGTTTATTCATCCTCAAACTAACTTTTTCAATCTGTTTTGGTTACTTTGTTTACATTCCATTTCAGTATACTAATCATTCTTCACATTCTTGTTCAAAGTTCATATCAACTCACATCATTAGTGGTATCAGAGCTACAACTCTTGATTTTTCTTAAAATCAAGACGGTCCAAGGAGTGTCAAAGCCAAGTTATTAGTTGAATTTCTGATTGCGATTGGAATTCAAAGGTTAAACTCGTACGGGTAGTTCGAGGGTTAATCGGTTTTGATTGTTTCGTGGTTCTTGTTGAAGTTCGATTTATTTTCAAAAAAAAAAAAAAAACTGTTCACGAATTAGTACTGTTCACGTAGTACTATTCCAAAAAAAAAAAAAAAAAAAAAGATGGCTGGAATTTTCTCGTTTGAAAACACTTACGAGGAAAGTTTGGTGTTTGATCCAACGTTACCACCTGTTTTTGACGAGTATCATCTTCAACCAAACGGGTTGTGCAAGAAGAAACAAATTCTGATCTTAGTCAAAACAAGCATGGAGAGTAAGGGGATTGAGCTTGTGAAATACTTTGAGAAGCAACAAAAGATACCTGATCCATCCTTGTTCACAACAAGCAAAGTAGAGTTCACAAGCATTCAAAACAACACCTACTTGAAAAGGAGTCGAGCTTGGGGTCAAGCCGTGATACCAACGTTACCCACACTTATGTCTATTTGGAGTAAGGATGTGTTGATCCTAACAAATTTTGTATTTGATCCAGGTGGGATACTTGTTACAAGAATTGAGGACAATTCTTTTTCAAAGAAGGAGAGTATGATGCGAGGTCATTTTGTAGCGTTGTTTTGATCAGTCCATATCTCGAGTTATACTTGGAGTTTTGTAGTCATTCAAAATGGAGGAGATAGATTTCGAGCTTATCTTTCCAATGACTATTCATGAAGGCTCATTGAACAAGTATTGACAAAGTTATGGTCCGAACAAGACAGTTGTGCATGGGAATTTCTGATGCGAGTTCATTTTTTTGCAGCATTGTTTTGATCAGTCCATATCTCGAGTTATACTTGGAATTTCGTAGTCATTCAAAATGGAGGAGATAGATTTTGAGCCTATCTTTCCAATGACTATTCATGAAGGCTCATTGAACAAGTATTGACAAAGTTATGGTCCGAACAAGTCAGTTGTGCATGGGAAAGCACCGGGGTTAAAGAGGACGTTTGAAGCTGGTTGTGCACGTCCAAATGGCTCCTTATTAAGCTTTGTTATTAGCTCCTAGTTTACATAGCTTTGTTATTAGCTCCTAGTTTACATAGCTTTGTTATTAGCTCCTAGTTCACATAGATGTAGCTTTGTTTTTGTCACCATGTAGCTTCGTTATTGTCACCCTAACCAGCCGGTTTAAGGGTCTTGTTGTAGGCTATATATAGCCATCTATTTGAATGAATAAGACATCCAATATTGAAATCAAAAACCTGAGTAAAGCTAAGCTTTCTTTTACGTCCTTGTTGCTTACAAGACAAAGTCTAGAGTTAGTCGCGTTACAAGCTCTAAACTCGCTACTTCAATCGCGTTGTTTGATTTAGCACCCGCTTTGTTGAAGTATAGGTCTACTTCACCTAGCATACTATCCTTGGTTACGGTTTATTCATCCTCAAACTAACTTTTTCAATCTGTTTTGGTTACTTTGTTTACATTCCATTTCAGTATACTAATCATTCTTCACATTCTTGTTCAAAGTTCATATCAACTCACATCATTAGTGGTATCAGAGCTACAACTCTTGATTTTTCTTAAAATCAAGACGGTCCAAGGAGTGTCAAAGCCAAGTTATTAGTTGAATTTCTGATTGCGATTGGAATTCAAAGGTTAAACTCGTACGGGTAGTTCGAGGGTTAATCGGTTTTGATTGTTTCGTGGTTCTTGTTGAAGTTCGATTTATTTTCAAAAAAAAAAAACTGTTCACGAATAAGTACTGTTCACGTAGTACTATTCCAAAAAAAAATAAAAATAAAAGATGGCTGGAATTTTCTCGTTTGAAAACACTTACGAGGAAAGTTTGGTGTTTGATCCAACGTTACCACCTGTTTTTGACGAGTATCATCTTCAACCAAACGGGTTGTGCAAGAAGAAACAAATTCTGATCTTAGTCAAAACAAGCATGGAGAGTAAGGGGATTGAGCTTGTGAAATACTTTGAGAAGCAACAAAAGATACCTGATCCATCCTTGTTCACAACAAGCAAAGTAGAGTTCACAAGCATTCAAAACAACACCTATTTGAAAAGGAGTCGAGCTTGGGGTCAAGCCGTGATACCAACGTTACCCACACTTATGTCTATCTGGAGTAAGGATGTGTTGATCCTAACAAATTTTGTATTTGATCCAGGTGGGATACTTGTTACAAGAATTGAGGACAATTCTTTTTCAAAGAAGGAGAGTATGATGCGAGGTCATTTTGTAGCGTTGTTTTGATCAGTCCATATCTCGAGTTATACTTGGAGTTTTGTAGTCATTCAAAATGGAGGAGATAGATTTCGAGCTTATCTTTCCAATGACTATTCATGAAGGCTCATTGAACAAGTATTGACAAAGTTATGGTCCGAACAAGACAGTTGTGCATGGGAATTTCTGATGCGAGTTCATTTTTTTGCAGCATTGTTTTGATCAGTCCATATCTCGAGTTATACTTGGAATTTCGTAGTCATTCAAAATGGAGGAGATAGATTTTGAGCCTATCTTTCCAATGACTATTCATGAAGGCTCATTGAACAAGTATTGACAAAGTTATGGTCCGAACAAGTCAGTTGTGCATGGGAAAGCACCGGGGTTAAAGAGGACGTTTGAAGCTGGTTGTGCACGTCCAAATGGCTCCTTATTAAGCTTTGTTATTAGCTCCTAGTTTACATAGCTTTGTTATTAGCTCCTAGTTTACATAGCTTTGTTATTAGCTCCTAGTTCACATAGATGTAGCTTTGTTTTTGTCACCATGTAGCTTCGTTATTGTCACCCTAACCAGCCGGTTTAAGGGTCTTGTTGTAGGCTATATATAGCCATCTATTTGAATGAATAAGACATCCAATATTGAAATCAAAAACCTGAGTAAAGCTAAGCTTTCTTTTACGTCCTTGTTGCTTACAAGACAAAGTCTAGAGTTAGTCGCGTTACAAGCTCTAAACTCGCTACTTCAATCGCGTTGTTTGATTTAGCACCCGCTTTGTTGAAGTATAGGTCTACTTCACCTAGCATACTATCCTTGGTTACGGTTTATTCATCCTCAAACTAACCTTTTCAATCTGTTTTGGTTACTTTGTTTACATTCCATTTCAGTATACTAATCATTCTTCACATTCTTGTTCAAAGTTCATATCAACTCACATCATTAGTGGTATCAGAGCTACAACTCTTGATTTTTCTTAAAATCAAGACGGTCCAAGGAGTGTCAAAGCCAAGTTATTAGTTGAATTTCTGATTGCGATTGGAATTCAAAGGTTAAACTCGTACGGGTAGTTCGAGGGTTAATCGGTTTTGATTGTTTCGTGGTTCTTGTTGAAGTTCGATTTATTTTCAAAAAAAAAAAAAAACTGTTCACGAATTAGTACTGTTCACGTAGTACTATTCCAAAAAAAAAAAAAAAAAAAAAAAGATGGCTGGAATTTTCTCGTTTGAAAACACTTACGAGGAAAGTTTGGTGTTTGATCCAACGTTACCACCTGTTTTTGACGAGTATCATCTTCAACCAAACGGGTTGTGCAAGAAGAAACAAATTCTGATCTTAGTCAAAACAAGCATGGAGAGTAAGGGGATTGAGCTTGTGAAATACTTTGAGAAGCAACAAAAGATACCTGATCCATCCTTGTTCACAACAAGCAAAGTAGAGTTCACAAGCATTCAAAACAACACCTACTTGAAAAGGAGTCGAGCTTGGGGTCAAGCCGTGATACCAACGTTACCCACACTTATGTCTATTTGGAGTAAGGATGTGTTGATCCTAACAAATTTTGTATTTGATCCAGGTGGGATACTTGTTACAAGAATTGAGGACAATTCTTTTTCAAAGAAGGAGAGTATGATGCGAGGTCATTTTGTAGCGTTGTTTTGATCAGTCCATATCTCGAGTTATACTTGGAGTTTTGTAGTCATTCAAAATGGAGGAGATAGATTTCGAGCTTATCTTTCCAATGACTATTCATGAAGGCTCATTGAACAAGTATTGACAAAGTTATGGTCCGAACAAGACAGTTGTGCATGGGAATTTCTGATGCGAGTTCATTTTTTTGCAGCATTGTTTTGATCAGTCCATATCTCGAGTTATACTTGGAATTTCGTAGTCATTCAAAATGGAGGAGATAGATTTTGAGCCTATCTTTCCAATGACTATTCATGAAGGCTCATTGAACAAGTATTGACAAAGTTATGGTCCGAACAAGTCAGTTGTGCATGGGAAAGCACCGGGGTTAAAGAGGACGTTTGAAGCTGGTTGTGCACGTCCAAATGGCTCCTTATTAAGCTTTGTTATTAGCTCCTAGTTTACATAGCTTTGTTATTAGCTCCTAGTTTACATAGCTTTGTTATTAGCTCCTAGTTCACATAGATGTAGCTTTGTTTTTGTCACCATGTAGCTTCGTTATTGTCACCCTAACCAGCCGGTTTAAGGGTCTTGTTGTAGGCTATATATAGCCATCTATTTGAATGAATAAGACATCCAATATTGAAATCAAAAACCTGAGTAAAGCTAAGCTTTCTTTTACGTCCTTGTTGCTTACAAGACAAAGTCTAGAGTTAGTCGCGTTACAAGCTCTAAACTCGCTACTTCAATCGCGTTGTTTGATTTAGCACCCGCTTTGTTGAAGTATAGGTCTACTTCACCTAGCATACTATCCTTGGTTACGGTTTATTCATCCTCAAACTAACTTTTTCAATCTGTTTTGGTTACTTTGTTTACATTCCATTTCAGTATACTAATCATTCTTCACATTCTTGTTCAAAGTTCATATCAACTCACATCATTAGTGGTATCAGAGCTACAACTCTTGATTTTTCTTAAAATCAAGACGGTCCAAGGAGTGTCAAAGCCAAGTTATTAGTTGAATTTCTGATTGCGATTGGAATTCAAAGGTTAAACTCGTACGGGTAGTTCGAGGGTTAATCGGTTTTGATTGTTTCGTGGTTCTTGTTGAAGTTCGATTTATTTTCAAAAAAAAAAAAAAACTGTTCACGAATTAGTACTGTTCACGTAGTACTATTCCAAAAAAAAAAAAAACAAAAAAAAGATGGCTGGAATTTTCTCGTTTGAAAACACTTACGAGGAAAGTTTGGTGTTTGATCCAACGTTACCACCTGTTTTTGACGAGTATCATCTTCAACCAAACGGGTTGTGCAAGAAGAAACAAATTCTGATCTTAGTCAAAACAAGCATGGAGAGTAAGGGGATTGAGCTTGTGAAATACTTTGAGAAGCAACAAAAGATACCTGATCCATCCTTGTTCACAACAAGCAAAGTAGAGTTCACAAGCATTCAAAACAACACCTACTTGAAAAGGAGTCGAGCTTGGGGTCAAGCCGTGATACCAACGTTACCCACACTTATGTCTATTTGGAGTAAGGATGTGTTGATCCTAACAAATTTTGTATTTGATCCAGGTGGGATACTTGTTACAAGAATTGAGGACAATTCTTTTTCAAAGAAGGAGAGTATGATGCGAGGTCATTTTGTAGCGTTGTTTTGATCAGTCCATATCTCGAGTTATACTTGGAGTTTTGTAGTCATTCAAAATGGAGGAGATAGATTTCGAGCTTATCTTTCCAATGACTATTCATGAAGGCTCATTGAACAAGTATTGACAAAGTTATGGTCCGAACAAGACAGTTGTGCATGGGAATTTCTGATGCGAGTTCATTTTTTTGCAGCATTGTTTTGATCAGTCCATATCTCGAGTTATACTTGGAATTTCGTAGTCATTCAAAATGGAGGAGATAGATTTTGAGCCTATCTTTCCAATGACTATTCATGAAGGCTCATTGAACAAGTATTGACAAAGTTATGGTCCGAACAAGTCAGTTGTGCATGGGAAAGCACCGGGGTTAAAGAGGACGTTTGAAGCTGGTTGTGCACGTCCAAATGGCTCCTTATTAAGCTTTGTTATTAGCTCCTAGTTTACATAGCTTTGTTATTAGCTCCTAGTTTACATAGCTTTGTTATTAGCTCCTAGTTCACATAGATGTAGCTTTGTTTTTGTCACCATGTAGCTTCGTTATTGTCACCCTAACCAGCCGGTTTAAGGGTCTTGTTGTAGGCTATATATAGCCATCTATTTGAATGAATAAGACATCCAATATTGAAATCAAAAACCTGAGTAAAGCTAAGCTTTCTTTTACGTCCTTGTTGCTTACAAGACAAAGTCTAGAGTTAGTCGCGTTACAAGCTCTAAACTCGCTACTTCAATCGCGTTGTTTGATTTAGCACCCGCTTTGTTGAAGTATAGGTCTACTTCACCTAGCATACTATCCTTGGTTACGGTTTATTCATCCTCAAACTAACTTTTTCAATCTGTTTTGGTTACTTTGTTTACATTCCATTTCAGTATACTAATCATTCTTCACATTCTTGTTCAAAGTTCATACCAACTCACATCATTAGTGGTATCAGAGCTACAACTCTTGATTTTTCTTAAAATCAAGACGGTCCAAGGAGTGTCAAAGCCAAGTTATTAGTTGAATTTCTGATTGCGATTGGAATTCAAAGGTTAAACTCGTACGGGTAGTTCGAGGGTTAATCGGTTTTGATTGTTTCGTGGTTCTTGTTGAAGTTCGATTTATTTTCAAAAAAAAAAAAAAACTGTTCACGAATTAGTACTGTTCACGTAGTACTATTCCAAAAAAAAAAAAAAAAAAAAAAAGATGGCTGGAATTTTCTCGTTTGAAAACACTTACGAGGAAAGTTTGGTGTTTGATCCAACGTTACCACCTGTTTTTGACGAGTATCATCTTCAACCAAACGGGTTGTGCAAGAAGAAACAAATTCTGATCTTAGTCAAAACAAGCATGGAGAGTAAGGGGATTGAGCTTGTGAAATACTTTGAGAAGCAACAAAAGATACCTGATCCATCCTTGTTCACAACAAGCAAAGTAGAGTTCACAAGCATTCAAAACAACACCTACTTGAAAAGGAGTCGAGCTTGGGGTCAAGCCGTGATACCAACGTTACCCACACTTATGTCTATTTGGAGTAAGGATGTGTTGATCCTAACAAATTTTGTATTTGATCCAGGTGGGATACTTGTTACAAGAATTGAGGACAATTCTTTTTCAAAGAAGGAGAGTATGATGCGAGGTCATTTTGTAGCGTTGTTTTGATCAGTCCATATCTCGAGTTATACTTGGAGTTTTGTAGTCATTCAAAATGGAGGAGATAGATTTCGAGCTTATCTTTCCAATGACTATTCATGAAGGCTCATTGAACAAGTATTGACAAAGTTATGGTCCGAACAAGACAGTTGTGCATGGGAATTTCTGATGCGAGTTCATTTTTTTGCAGCATTGTTTTGATCAGTCCATATCTCGAGTTATACTTGGAATTTCGTAGTCATTCAAAATGGAGGAGATAGAGTTTGAGCCTATCTTTCCAATGACTATTCATGAAGGCTCATTGAACAAGTATTGACAAAGTTATGGTCCGAACAAGTCAGTTGTGCATGGGAAAGCACCGGGGTTAAAGAGGACGTTTGAAGCTGGTTGTGCACGTCCAAATGGCTCCTTATTAAGCTTTGTTATTAGCTCCTAGTTTACATAGCTTTGTTATTAGCTCCTAGTTTACATAGCTTTGTTATTAGCTCCTAGTTCACATAGATGTAGCTTTGTTTTTGTCACCATGTAGCTTCGTTATTGTCACCCTAACCAGCCGGTTTAAGGGTCTTGTTGTAGGCTATATATAGCCATCTATTTGAATGAATAAGACATCCAATATTGAAATCAAAAACCTGAGTAAAGCTAAGCTTTCTTTTACGTCCTTGTTGCTTACAAGACAAAGTCTAGAGTTAGTCGCGTTACAAGCTCTAAACTCGCTACTTCAATCGCGTTGTTTGATTTAGCACCCGCTTTGTTGAAGTATAGGTCTACTTCACCTAGCATACTATCCTTGGTTACGGTTTATTCATCCTCAAACTAACTTTTTCAATCTGTTTTGGTTACTTTGTTTACATTCCATTTCAGTATACTAATCATTCTTCACATTCTTGTTCAAAGTTCATATCAACTCACATCATTAGTGGTATCAGAGCTACAACTCTTGATTTTTCTTAAAATCAAGACGGTCCAAGGAGTGTCAAAGCCAAGTTATTAGTTGAATTTCTGATTGCGATTGGAATTCAAAGGTTAAACTCGTACGGGTAGTTCGAGGGTTAATCGGTTTTGATTGTTTCGTGGTTCTTGTTGAAGTTCGATTTATTTTCAAAAAAAAAAAAAAAACTGTTCACGAATTAGTACTGTTCACGTAGTACTATTCCAAAAAAAAAAAACAAAAAAAAGATGGCTGGAATTTTCTCGTTTGAAAACACTTACGAGGAAAGTTTGGTGTTTGATCCAACGTTACCACCTGTTTTTGACGAGTATCATCTTCAACCAAACGGGTTGTGCAAGAAGAAACAAATTCTGATCTTAGTCAAAACAAGCATGGAGAGTAAGGGGATTGAGCTTGTGAAATACTTTGAGAAGCAACAAAAGATACCTGATCCATCCTTGTTCACAACAAGCAAAGTAGAGTTCACAAGCATTCAAAACAACACCTACTTGAAAAGGAGTCGAGCTTGGGGTCAAGCCGTGATACCAACGTTACCCACACTTATGTCTATTTGGAGTAAGGATGTGTTGATCCTAACAAATTTTGTATTTGATCCAGGTGGGATACTTGTTACAAGAATTGAGGACAATTCTTTTTCAAAGAAGGAGAGTATGATGCGAGGTCATTTTGTAGCGTTGTTTTGATCAGTCCATATCTCGAGTTATACTTGGAGTTTTGTAGTCATTCAAAATGGAGGAGATAGATTTCGAGCTTATCTTTCCAATGACTATTCATGAAGGCTCATTGAACAAGTATTGACAAAGTTATGGTCCGAACAAGACAGTTGTGCATGGGAATTTCTGATGCGAGTTCATTTTTTTGCAGCATTGTTTTGATCAGTCCATATCTCGAGTTATACTTGGAATTTCGTAGTCATTCAAAATGGAGGAGATAGATTTTGAGCCTATCTTTCCAATGACTATTCATGAAGGCTCATTGATCAAGTATTGACAAAGTTATGGTCCGAACAAGTCAGTTGTGCATGGGAAAGCACCGGGGTTAAAGAGGACGTTTGAAGCTGGTTGTGCACGTCCAAATGGCTCCTTATTAAGCTTTGTTATTAGCTCCTAGTTTACATAGCTTTGTTATTAGCTCCTAGTTTACATAGCTTTGTTATTAGCTCCTAGTTTACATAGCTTTGTTATTAGCTCCTAGTTTACATAGCTTTGTTATTAGCTCCTAGTTTACATAGCTTTGTTATTAGCTCCTAGTTCACATAGATGTAGCTTTGATTTTGTCACCATGTAGCTTCGTTATTGTCACCCTAACCAGCCGGTTTAAGGGTCTTGTTGTAGGCTATATATAGCCATCTATTTGAATGAATAAGACATCCAAGATTGAAATCAAAAACCTGAGTAAAGCTAAGCTTTCTTTTACGTCCTTGTTGCTTACAAGACAAAGTCTAGAGTTAGTCGCGTTACAAGCTCTAAACTCGCTACTTCAATCGCGTTGTTTGATTTAGCACCCGCTTTGTTGAAGTATAGGTCTACTTCACCTAGCATACTATCCTTGGTTACGGTTTATTCATCCTCAAACTAACCTTTTCAATCTGATTTGGTTACTTTGTTTACATTCCATTTCAGTATACTAATCATTCTTCACATTCTTGTTCAAAGTTCATATCAACTCACATCATCTTACAATTCTCGTACAATCATCACTCAAGGTATCTCTGTCTCACAGCAACCTTTAATCATATTATCATACTACCTCAAGACAAACAAATCTCTATGTAATTGTCCCTTCACAATCACTATGTTCCTCAGATAATCATTCTCTAGACTATTAAGTCCCAATACCTTCATCTAATCATATATACTGAATAAAACCATAGAATCCTCTGCATTCTAAAAGGACAATATCACGATCCATTATATCCATCTTCAATAGAGTAGTTTACGAAATCAACGATATAAACATTAACATCTCATAAGTTCATAAGTCATAATTCTTCCCTTCCACTTGATCCTTAAAAGGTATGATCAATAAATAGCTCATCAATAGATAAATCATAAAATTTTTTCATCACACACTGATTGCCATTAACGTTTCTTACTCCTCGAATATGATATTTCAATTCAAGGCAAGCCTAATTCCCAAAATTCTCATCATTTAATGTAAATCCACAATAACCTTCAATTCAGTACAATCATCATATTCTTAATCAATAACTAACCCACATAACCTATCTTCCTTAAGACAAATTTCAATAGTTCTTCTGATTAAAGGCATAAGTCACAATACTCCCAATAAGATAAACCTATCCATCAGGTCTCTCACTCTTTATAAAATCATGAAAGCATAGTCGTACATCTTACACCATACACAAACACTCAATGTCATCAATAAGGGTTTCCTCAAAAATAAAAGAACTTAACACCCATAATTCCAATATGAACATCGTCATAACAAACCTCTATTCCCAAAGTAAACATCATCTCAACAATCTCTAATCCCAAAGGAAACATCATCATCTCATAACCTCTAATCCCAAATTAGACTTCTTCGCGACCAAACTCTTGATAATAATTGCTCTTTTCTTTCATACTCGAGCATCTCCAAATATAATCAATCCTAACTAACTTATTATTCCAAGGCCAAATCACACGGGTAAAACTCCCAAAGTTACCTTAAGCAGAGACGGCACCACCAAGTGATCCAAAAGGATAACAGTACGAGAAGAGTAAAGCTTGGGTTATCAAGGATTAAGAGTCTTGACAAATATATAACCAAACGTACGATGCGTATGTAACATTAAAGAGAAATTTTTCCAAAAATAACCGTGATTTAAATCAATAAAGCATGCTTGAAAACGTTTTTACACAAACCATGCACTTAATGCAATTAATAACGATAAACCTTCAGTCATAAACAATTAAAACATGAACAACACATGTAACACAATTAATAACCAGACGAAGCGTTAAACATAAAGAAGCAAGTACATGATTAACACTTCTAATACAATTAATAACGATATGAAACACTAAGGCATAAACAAATAAATCCTTAATTGTTTCTACCCCCATTTACTATCACTCAATTACTAAGTCAAGTTATTCTTTTAATGATTAAGCGAAAGTTGGGAGCGTGTTTGCTCTGATACCAACTGTAACAACCCGGATTTATGAAGACTAAATAATAATATAAATAGTATAAATAATAGGGTCAAAGGTGGCGGAAACACCCGACCAAATCCGAATCATTACTATCTCGACATTCAAACTAATACATTATTCAAAAGTGTTCAAAATGAAAATCAAAAGAAACTTAAATAAAGGTCTCTCTCCACAGGTCTTCCCCAACAACAGCATCACAATCAATAGCATCCCACAAGACCTGAAAGGGGGGTCCACAGTCAGTGGGGAGCAACTAGATGTTCTCCCAGCCATGGTTATAACAAGTTGAACATGAATAGCAATAATAATGAGAGATAACATAATCAAACGACATGTGAAGATATCAATACACATGACCAACATGTTATTAGACACGGTCATATAATTTATTGCAATCCATAAATAATCATAACGATCGAGATAGATACTATGTATCCATCCATACAAGTCGGAGTAAGTAACAACAGACTTCATACAAAGATGTATAGGACATAGAATGAACACCGGCTAGAGTATGTAACTGATACTCTAACTAGTCAGAGCGTGTAACTGACCCTCTGACACGGAGCGTGTAACTGACCCTCCGTTTTGTGAAGTATGTAACTGATACTCCACGGTACTATGTATAGCGTGTAACTGACGACTATATGTCTAAGACCTGGCCAGAGCTCTCGACGTAGTAACTGTACGTCGAACGACACACGGGAATCCAGATCGTGTAACTGACGAATCTGGACCCACCGAACATAGATCAATTAAACCTCTTGCGAGCAGTATTGGTTCATTCCGATAGTATGTAACTGATACTACCGTCATCTATATCACTAACCATCATGTACGTTGCACAGTGTAACTGACTGTCAACTGCGTGAGCAACCTCAGGACTTCTACGTAGTACAGTGTAACTGACTGCACTATGTAGTAATCAGACCTAGTATAGTGTCACTGACTATACCAGGGAAAATCAGGCCCTAGATAGTGTAACAGACTATACCAAGTATTAATCATTCGTGATAAACATCACGACTCAAACGTAGAACAATGTAACTGATTTATCTAAAGGAACGAGTATAGAAGTAATCAAACAACGATAACATAATGAAGCTATAGCACAACCGACTATAACCTTCAAATAGTAATAAGGGTAAGGTCTAACGGACTATAACCCTGAACATCTAACATGTATTAGTATTCAAGGTCAACGTAAGGCTACATTAACCTTGTCTACTAAACTGAAGTTATGTATATAATGTCAACCCGAAGGTGGTGTCATAGTATAACTACTATAACGTCAACTTCAAGTTAAGATTACATTAACCTCGACTATAACCTTTTGAGGTTATCTTAACCTTAGTGAGATTATAGCTTCGTAACGGTGTTACGTAATCCTCAAGTGAAGGATATCGTAACTTCCCATTGAAGTTACTTGACTTCAAGTAAGGTTACATTAACCTTGTCATAACCTCGTGAGGTTACGCTAACCTCAGTGAGATTATAACACGCAATAAGGTTACATTAACCTCGCGTGAAGTTGTATAGTAACTTTCCAATAAAGTTACGTAACCTCAACTAAGGTTACCTTAACCTTGATCATAACCTCGTGGAGTCACTTAAATTGATCCCCATCGAGACTATAACCCCGCATTGAAGTTACCTTATGATGTGAGTTGCTATGAACTTTGAAACAAGAATATGAAGTAGGATTAGTATTCTGAAATGGAACGTAAACAAGTGACCAAAACAGAATGAAAGGTGAGTTTTAAGGATGAATAAACCGTAACCAAGGATAGTATGCTAGGTGAAGTAGACCTATACTCCAACAAAGCGGTTGCTAGATCAAACACTCGATTGAAATAGCGAGTTTAGAGCTTGTAACGCGACTTACTCTAGACTTTGTCTTGTAAACAACAAGGACGTAAAAGAAAAGCTTAGCTTTACTCAGGTTTTTGGTATGCAAATTGGATGTCGTATTCATTCAACTAGATGGCTATATATAGCCTACAAAGGACCCTTAAACCGGCTGGTTAAGGGTGACAAAAACAAAGTTACAACCATGTGAACAAGGAGCTAATAACAAGGCTTAGGAGCTAATAACAAAGTAATGTAAACATGGAGCTAATAACAAAGCTCTAACAAAGAGCATCAGCCACGGCACACTTGTGTGAACATGGAGCCATGAACAAAGCTTGAGGATGTGCACACTATGTGAACACAATCAGCCTCAAACACCTTCATAACTTCAGTACACTTCCCATGCTTGAATGAGTGTGAACCCAAGTTAATGTCTTCATATTACCTTGATTATTTGCTCCTTTATTCAGCTCACACACGAGCTAGCTCACTAATTGTAGCAGGCACACTACTAAGCTGGTAAGAGGTGCTAGTGTGGCTGAACTAAGAACAAGAGGAGCTAAGGTGACTTTATTGAACTCTTTGGTAGCTCCTTGATTCGGATCATCTCCTCCCCCTTGAAAAGGAATTGTCCTCAATTCTGAAAAGTCATCTTCATCAAGATAAAGAGCAAAATCTCCCACTTTGGACGTGGTATGCTCTTCATAACTATCCGGTAACTTCATCTTGCAACCATGGTTGTTTCCCTTGTATGGAGCTTCTGTTTGGGACATCAATATGGTCTTTCTCTTGACAGCTTCATCCGTTGTGTAGCAAACACTGAGGTGAGTCATTATGGAGGATGGCAAGTATTCTCTTGGTTTGAGGGGACTCTTTGGGAAAGGACTTGTTAAGTATTTGCTCATGATGCTTAGATTACTCCCTTGTGTTCTTAGCAAAAGGAAGTGCTCCTTCCACGTCTCTAAGGCCCTGGTTATGTCATAACCTACAGCTGGTCCTCCTCCTTGAGCTTCTCTAGTTATACATTCTGAAATAGGATGTTTTGGGACACAAAAATGGTTCTCTTTAGGAAGAAGATCGTCCTGCAAAACAAACTCATCAAAAGTGTTAAGAGTAACAGTCTTGCACTTGGTGAGTATATCAGCCTCCGTGGAGTAATATTCCTTCAAGGTCTCAATTCCAAGCGTGCTTGCATCTATGGTGGATGAGTGTGTCTCAATTCCAGCCATGACATTGTTTTTCCCATCTTCATCCTTTAAGAATCCATGATCTCTATTAAGTGCCAAACAAGCTGGTATCTTAATAGGAATGTCAACACCTAGTTTCTTTAGCCACTCTTCAGATTGTTTCCCTTCACAACCACTATTAACCTTAGCTGGTTCCTCTTTAGTGGTCTTGACGGCATCAAACTCCCCCTCTTCTATAGCATGTACTCCCATATTTTTACTAGCAAACATTGAGAGGTTGGGTTTTCCGACTTGATTGGTTAACATATTGCATACGTTTTGAGGTGTCATGGGTTTGAGTACAATTTTCTTTCCCTTATCACTCAATTCATACTCATTCCTCCTCCCATGGTGAACTACGTCCCTATCAAACTGCCAAGGACGGCCTAATAGTATGTGACAAGCATCCATAGGAATAACATCACACAAAACCTCATCAACGTAGGAACCCATGGTCAAGCCAACCCTCACTTGTTTAGTGACCCTTACCTTGTTCCCGTTGTTTAACCAATGAAGTGCATAAGGGTTAGGGTGATTAGTAGTAGCTAGACCTAGTTTGTCTACCATTTCAGTTGAGGCAACGTTGGTACAACTACCTCCATCAATGATTAAACTACACCATTTATCTTTAACTTGACACTTAGTATGGAATAGTTGGTCTCTTTGTTCGGTGTCATGTTGAATGGGGTTAGCATGTAGAGTACGTAGTACTAAGAGTGTGTCATAAGCCGGGGGTTCATAAGCCTCAATATTTTCCTCTTCCTCTTCCTCTTCCTCGTTAACATTGAAAACAGCCCCTATAAGTTGTTCCTCTTCCCATAATTCATCCCTAACAGTGATTACTTCTCTTAAGGTCACAACTCTTTTATTTGGACAAGCGTTTTTGTAGTGACCAAACCCTTGACACTTGAAACAACGCACTTTAGAGAGACTAGTTTCAGTGGTTGTTTTGGTGGTAGATTGAGGTGGGGGTGCGGGGTTATTCTTCACAATAAGGGGTTGATTAATATTAGTAGGATTGACTCCATTACCATCATCCGTTCGAGACCAAGTATGACTCTTACTAGACTCACCCTCATGTTTTCCCTTCCCTTGTGCTTCAACTTTTAGACACAACCCACACAAGGTATCAAAATCAGAATAAGGACACAAATCAACCGTATTAGCTATACTACGATTTAACCCGCGTAAGAACCTAGCCATTTTTATCTCTTCATTTTCTTCTACTTCTCCCATTAGAACCAAGTTCTCAAATTCTTCTATGTATTCACTAACACTCATTTTTCCTTGTATAAGGTTAGCAATCTTTTTGTATAAGGATAACTTGTGCGTAGTTGGGACATACCTCTTACGTAGCTTACGTTTTAAGGACTCCCAAGAAGTAATCTTACCCTTTCCATTTCTGGTGCGTTGTACCTTAAACCCTTCATACCAAAGGGAAGCCCCTTTGCTTAGCTTTAGGATTGCGTATTTGCACCTCTCCTCGTCCTCCAAGTCCTTGAAGTCAAAGAGCTTCTCCATGTTTCTTTCCCATTCCAAGTAGACTTCAGGATCAGTACCACCATTGAACTCAGGGAGTTCGTTTACTTTGATCTTGTCCACCGGTTCCCTCCTTGCTTGGAAACGAGAATTTTTGGGCTGGTAGTTCTCCAACGCCTTCTTTAGTTGTTCCAAGAAGCTAGGGTCTTCAAAGTTCAATACTCCTGCCATGCTTTACGTCTAAAAGAAGACCAAAGCTCTGATACCACTAATGATGTGAGTTGATATGAACTTTGAAACAAGAATATGAAGTAGGATTAGTATTCTGAAATGGAACGTAAACAAGTGACCAAAACAGAATGAAAGGTGAGTTTTAAGGATGAATAAACCGTAACCAAGGATAGTATGCTAGGTGAAGTAGACCTATACTCCAACAAAGCGGTTGCTAGATCAAACACTCGATTGAAATAGCGAGTTTAGAGCTTGTAACGCGACTTACTCTAGACTTTGTCTTGTAAACAACAAGGACGTAAAAGAAAAGCTTAGCTTTACTCAGGTTTTTGATATGCAAAGTGGATGTCTTATTCATTCAACTAGATGGCTATATATAGCCTACAAAGGACCCTTAAACCGGCTGGTTAAGGGTGACAAAAACAAAGTTACAACCATGTGAACAAGGAGCTAATAACAAGGCTTAGGAGCTAATAACAAAGTAATGTAAACATGGAGCTAATAACAAAGCTCTAACAAAGAGCATCAGCCACGGCACACTTGTGTGAACATGGAGCCATAAACAAAGCTTGAGGATGTGCACACTATGTGAACACAATCAGCCTCAAACACCTTCATAACTTCAGTACACTTCCCATGCTTGAATGAGTGTGAACCTGTTAATGTCTTCATATTACCTTGATTATTTGCTCCTTTATTCAGCTCACACACGAGCTAGCTCACTAATTGTAGTAGGCACACTACTAAGCTGGTAAGAGGTGCTAGTGTGGCTGAACTAAGAACAAGAGGAGCTAAGGTGACTTTATTGAACTCTTTGGTAGCTCCTTGATTCGAATCACCTTAACCTTAAGTGAAGTTGTATAGTAACTTTCCAATAAAGTTACATGATCTTCAATCAAGGTTAGATTAACCTCAACCCTAACCTCAACATCGGGTGATGATAGGACGAGTCATCTAACACTTAGGGTTGGAACCCTAAAGCAATCGATGAAACAACCCTAGCATCTCCAAAGGGAGAGCCCAAGCGGCTCACGTACGAATTTAAGATGTTACAACGGATTAGATCTAACAATTCTAATATAAGCGTAAACGACAATTATAGATCTAACGATAATAATAAATATTCAATTAACATGCTAATTAATTAGACTCTTTAAATCATGAATAAAGACACAACACAAATCAATTAAATCATGTTACAAATCATTAAAATCACACAACACATTCAAAATGCATAAACACGAAAAGAATCACATCTAGTTACCAATTTGCGATTTAATCAACGATCTTTTCTTCAACGATATAAACGTCTTCCCACGGGCACATCTCCTTGTCTATACCATCATCAATCACGTGCCAACACCAAACAAAACCCTAATTAAACACTACTAAAAACAATTACGAAAAACTAGCGCGAAAGGGAGTGAAACTTACGAAACAATGCAAAGGATTGCGCTAGGATCGATTAGGATTCAAAAGGGATGAAGATCAACTCTTTAATGAAGAGGAGGAGGCACGAAAGTATGGAGAAGGAGGTGGTATGAGGCGTGGCTAGGAGGAAAAGAAGAGAGGAGAGGGTGAAAACCTAGAATTAGGGTTTGCAAATCAGAAGAAGAGGTGAAACTCTCACCCTAATCACCTATATATAGGCAAGATCATGGGCAAACCCTACTTGGGCCCAAATCGCAATGCTCCATCATCAATCCAAACATGGGAAGCAAGGATGGGTTAGTCTTGGCCCACATTCCAAGCTAAACCGACAAAAGGTTACAAGGATGCGGTTTTCAGACAATTAAACCGGAAAAGGGAATATCCGAATAGAAAAATTATAGGAATTGAATTAAATAAATAATTTCGGATATTAGAATATATGAAATGTAATAAATAATTATGTCCGAAAATTCGGGGTGTTACAATCCAACCCCCTAAAAAGTAGTTTCGTCCTCGAAACTTGAAGTTCAAAGACAAGATCAAAAGAATATAAGAATTACAAGTGATCATCACCACAAGTCGTCTCGGAATCCAAACCGCTGCGCACTCTGATCCTTAGAAACTTTCAAACCACAAAAGTGTATCTTAAGTCCTCAATGTTAAATAATCATTATCCATTCTAAAACCTCAATCACATTAATCCCAAATAATCACAACCCAAAATAACAGTACGAGAAGAGTAAAGCTTGGGTTATCAAGGATTAAGAGTTTTGACAAATATATAACCAAACGTACTATGCGTATGTAACATTAAAGAGACATTTTTCCAAAAATAACCGTGACTTAAATCAATAAAGCATGCTTGAAAACGTTTTTACACAAACCATGCACTTAATGCAATTAATAACGATAAACCTTCAGTCATAAACAATTAAAACATGAACAACACATGTAACACAATTAATAACCAGACGAAGCGTTAAACATAAAGAAGCAAGTACATGATTAACACTTCTAATACAATTAATAACGATATGAAACACTAAGGCATAAACAAATAAATCCTTAATTGTTTCTACCCCCATTTACTATCACTCAATTACTAAGTCAAGTTATTCTTTTAATGATTAAGCGAAAGTTGGGAGCGTGTTTGCTCTGATACCAACTGTAACAACCCGGATTTATGAAGACTAAATAATAATATAAATAGTATAAATAATAGGGTCAAAGGTCGCGGAAAGAACCCGACCAAATCCGAATCATTACTATCTCGACATTCAAACTAATACATTATTCAAAAGTGTTCAAAATGAAAATCAAAAGAAACTTAAATAAAGGTCTCTCTCTCCACAGGTCTTCCCCAACAACAGCATCACAATCAATAGCATCCCACAAGACCTGAAAGGGGGGTCCACAGTCAGTGGGGAGCAACTAGATGTTCTCCCAGCCATGGTTATAACAAGTTGAACATGAATAGCAATAATAATGAGAGATAACATAATCAAACGACATGTGAAGATAACAATACACATGACCAACATGTTATTAGACACGGTCATATAATTTATTGCAATCCATAAATAATCATAACGATCGAGATAGATACTATGTATCCATCCATACAAGTCGGAGTAAGTAACAACAGACTTCATACAAAGATGTATAGGACATAGAATGAACACCGGCTAGAGTATGTAACTGATACTCTAACTACTCAGAGCGTGTAACTGACCCTCTGACACGGAGCGTGTAACTGATACTCCACGGTACTATGTATAGCGTGTAACTGACGACTATATGTCTAAGACCTGGCCAGAGCTCTCGACGTAGTAACTGTACGTCGAACGACACACGGGAATCCAGAACGTGTAACTGACGAATCTGGACCCACCGAACATAGACCAATTAAACCTCTTGCGAGCAGTATTGGTTCATTCCGATAGTATGTAACTGATACTACCGTCATCTATATCACTAACCATCATGTACGTTGCACAGTGTAACTGACTGTCAACTGCGTGAGCAACCTCACGACTTCTACGTAGTACAGAGTAACTGACTGCACTATGTAGTAATCAGACCTAGTATAGTGTCACTGACTATACCAGGGAAAATCAGGCCCTAGATAGTGTAACAGACTATACCAAGTATTAATCATTCGTGATAAACATCACGACTCAAACGTAGAACAATGTAACTGATTGTTCTAAAGGAACGAGTATAGAAGTAATCAAACAACGATAACATAATGAAGCTGTAGCACAACCGATTATAACCTTCAAATAGTAATAAGGTTAAGGTCTAACGGACTATAACCCTGAACATCTAACATGTATTAGTATTCAAGGTCAAGGTAAGGCTACATTAACCTTGTCTACTAAACTGAAGTTATGTATATAATGTCAACCCGAAGGTGGTGTCATAGTATAACTACTATAACGTCAACTTCAAGTTAAGATTACATTAACCTCGACTATAACCTTTTGAGGTTATCTTAACCTCAGTGAGATTATAGCTTCGTAACGGTGTTACGTAATCCTCAAGTGAAGGATATCGTAACTTCCCATTGAAGTTACTTGACTTCAAGTAAGGTTACATTAACCTTGACATAACCTCGTGAGGTTACGCTAACCTCCGTGAGATTATAACACGCAATAAGGTTACATTAACCTCGTGTGAAGTTGTATAGTAACTTTCCAATAAAGTTACGTAACCTCAACTAAGGTTACCTTAACCTTGATCATAACCTCGTGGAGTCACTTAAATTGATCCCCATCGAGACTATAACCCCGCATTGAAGTTACCTTAACCTTAAGTGAAGTTGTATAGTAACTTTCCAATAAAGTTACATGATCTTCAATCAAGGTTAGATTAACCTCAACCCTAACCTCGACATCGGGTGATGATAGGACGAGTCATCTAACACTTAGGGTTGGAACCCTAAAGCCATCGATGAAACAACCCTAGCATCTCCAAAGGGAGAGCCCAAGCGGCTCACGTACGAATTTAAGATGTTACAACGGATTAGATCTAACAATTCTAATATAAGCGTAAACGACAATTATAGATCTAACGATAATAATAAATATTCAATTAACATGCTAATTAATTATACTCTTTAAATCATGAATAAAGACACAACACAAATCAATTAAATCATGTTACAAATCATTAAAATCACACAACACATTCAAAATGCATAAACACGAAAAGAATCACATCTAGTTACCAATTTGCGATTTAATCAACGATCTTTTCTTCAACGATATAAACGTCTTCCCACGGGCACATCTCCTTGTCTATACCATCATCAATCACGTGCCAACACCAAACAAAACCCTAATTAAACACTACTAAAAACAATTACGAAAAACTATCGCGAAAGGGAGTGAAACTTACGAAACAATGCAAAGGATTGCGCTAGGATCGATTAGGATTCAAAAGGGATGAAGATCAACTCTTTAATGAAGAGGAGGAGGCACGAAAGTATGGAGAAGGAGGTGGTATGAGGCGTGGCTAGGAGGAAAAGAAGAGAGGAGAGGGTGAAAACCTAGAATTAGGGTTTGCAAATCAGAAGAAGAGGTGAAACTCTCACCCTAATCACCTATATATAGGCAAGATCATGGGCAAACCCTACTTGGGCCCAAATCGCAATGCTCCATCATCAATCCAAACATGGGAAGCAAGGATGGGTTAGCCTTGGCCCACATTCCAAGCTAAACCGACAAAAGGTTACAAGGATGCGGTTTTCAGACAATTAAACCGGAAAAGGGAATATCCGAATAGAAAAATTATAGGAATTGAATTAAATAAATAATTTCGGATATTAGAATATATGAAATGTAATAAATAATTATGTCCGAAAATTCGGGGTGTTACAATCCAACCCCCTAAAAAGTAGTTTCGTCCTCGAAACTTGAAGTTCAAAGACAAGATCAAAAGAATATAAGAATTACAAGTGATCATCACCACAAGTCGTCTCGGAATCCAAACCGCTGCGCACTCTGATCCTTAGAAACTTTCAAACCACAAAAGTGTATCTTAAGTCCTCAATGTTAAATAATCATTATCCATTCTAAAACCTCAATCACATTAATCCCAAATAATCACAACCCAAAATAATCGCTAAACCAATCCGTCTTCAAAATAGTCCTCTATTTTATCACGATATGACCTTATCGAGTAATACTGGTCAACATTTCCACACCAGCATCACCTTAAGCATGTGATTAACTCGCATAAATACCATTACATCTCAGATCCCATAATATCAATGATTGCTTTACGTTTACCAAGTATTCTCAACACCCTTAAGTAATACTCATCGATGTACAACATCTTATCTCATGAATTACCAACTTCTACTTCATTTATTTCAAACATCATCCACAAATATCAGCAATCATTCCAAAACATATACGCCCTCTCATCATCTGTACGAACTTATTACTATACACCACAAAAGATGAAATTGACAAAACTCCATATAGAAAATCTCTAAATAAAGAATATCTTCCGACCTAGAAAACTCTCAAATTCACTACATCCATTAGAACTATCTCTACTTTAATATCCATCAAGCAAGTAGTGATTACTATCATCCACAACTCTAACGCTCAAAATCCTTTATCATAATATTGCAAATCTTCTTAATATATGTAATACTGTCCAAATCCACAAATTTAAGACCTTAAATCTGATTATAACTGTCACAAACTCAATGCAACCGCAATCTCATGGCATAATTATTAGTCACACGCGCAAAATCTAATCGCTTCCTTTGAACACATCCGATCACGCTTTTCCTAGGCACCCAAAGAATCCTACACCTTTAGTTAAGCTAGTACTCAATGTACCACAATATACTAGTCCATTGATAATGCAATTCCACAGAAGCATTGAATCATAATATCACCATACAAATTTCATCATCAATATAACGACCAAGCTTATAACCTCAAATTGGCAATAACAATTTGCCATCCATCAAAAAATATTTTAACCTTAAAAAGTCCATCAAATGAAAGCCCTTAAATCTATGTCCTTCAATAAATGACTCATGCACTTAAATGAAACACCTTATCTCCAAAGTTTTCTATATAGCTTCCAAAAGAACAAATTAACATCCGCGTGCCCTTAATGTAATAACATCCTCAAACTTTCTAAGCTTGTCATAAGACCTTAAATACAATACTTCCAAAACACCATATATTACCCCAATTCATACTCTTATACTATGTTCTATGCTCTCAACATCAATTAACCCAACCTCAAACTCGAAGTATAAACATTTCGCCAAAGGATCCAAACTTCCACTATGAGATGATCACAAGTAGTTATGAAGAAGGAATCAAAAGTTTTCACATAACCATGAAAGAAAGCACGTGAACAAAAATGAAATATCTTTGTGCAATACCACAAGGTAAAAAGTTTGAGAAGCTGCAGTAGAAGGTGAGATCAAGGTGAAAGAAAAATTACAAAAAGTTGAAGGAAGAGAAAGTTGGAGTTGAAATAATGATCAAATAGAGGGTATCGAAAGATCAAACATAAAAGACAAATATAAAAGAAAACTTTTGGTTGGTATGAAAATATGAGAGGCACAGTTGATACGATCAAGGAGACAAGGATAGATGACTCAAGACAATTCCATCTAACCGAAGACGACACCTTATTAACATAAATAAAGCACGAAAATCAGGGTCTTACAATTCTCGTACAATCATCACTCAAGGTATCTCTGTCTCACAGCAACCTTTAATCATATTATCATACTACCTCAAGACAAACAAATCTCTATGTAATTGTCCCTTCACAATCACTATGTTCCTCAGATAATCATTCTCTAGACTATTAAGTCCCAATACCTTCATCTAATCATATATAATGAATAAAACCATAGAATCCTCTGCATTCTAAAAGGACAATATCACGATCCATTATATCCATCTTCAATAGAGTAGTTTACGAAATCAACGATATAAACATTAACATCTCATAAGTTCATAAGTCATACTTCTTCCCTTCCACTTGATCCTTAAAAGGTATGATCAATAAATAGCTCATCAATAGATAAATCATAAATTCTTTTCATCACACACTGATTGCCATTAACGTTTCTTACTCCTCGAATATGATATTTCAATTCAAGGCAAGCCTAATTCCCAAAATTCTCATCATTTAATGTAAATCCACAGTAACCTTCAATTCAGTACAATCATCATATTCTTAATCAATAACTAACCCACATAACCTATCTTCCTTAAGACAAATTTCAATAGTTCTTCTGATTAAAGGCATAAGTCACAATACTCCCAATAAGATAAACCTATCCATCAGGTCTCTCACTCCTTATAAAATCATGAAAGCATAGTCGTACATCTTACACCATACACAAACACTCAATGTCATCAATAAGGGTTTCCTCAAAAATAAAAGAACTTAACACCCATAATTCCAATATGAACATCGTCATAACAAACCTCTATTCCCAAAGTAAACATCATCTCAACAATCTCTAATCCCAAAGGAAACATCATCATCTCATAACCTCTAATCCCAAATTAGACTTCTTCGCGACCAAACTCTTGATAATAATTGCTCTTTTCTTTCATACTCGAGCATCTCCAAATATAATCAATCCTAACTAACTTATTATCCAAGGCCAAATCACACGGGTAAAACACCCAAAGTTACCTTAAGCAGAGACGGCACCACCAAGTGATCCAAAAGGATAACAGTACGAGAAGAGTAAAGCTTGGGTTATCAAGGATTAAGAGTTTTGACAAATATATAACCAAACGTACGATGCGTATGTAACATTAAAGAGACATTTTTCCAAAAATAACCGTGATTTAAATCAATAAAGCATGCTTGAAAACGTTTTTACACAAACCATGCACTTAATGCAATTAATAACGATAAACCTTCAGTCATAAACAATTAAAACATGAACAACACATGTAACACAATTAATAACCAGACGAAGCGTTAAACATAAAGAAGCAAGTACATGATTAACACTTCTAATACAATTAATAACGATATGAAACACTAAGGCATAAACAAATAAATCCTTAATTGTTTCTACCCCCATTTACTATCACTCAATTACTAAGTCAAGTTATTCTTTTAATGATTAAGCGAAAGTTGGGAGCGTGTTTGCTCTGATACCAACTGTAACAACCCGGATTTATGAAGACTAAATAATAATATAAATAGTATAAATAATAGGGTCAAAGGTGGCGGAAACACCCGACCAAATCCGAATCATTACTATCTCGACATTCAAACTAATACATTATTCAAAAGTGTTCAAAATGAAAATCAAAAGAAACTTAAATAAAGGTCTCTCTCCACAGGTCTTCCCCAACAACAGCATCACAATCAATAGCATCCCACAAGACCTGAAAGGGGGGTCCACAGTCAGTGGGGAGCAACTAGATGTTCTCCCAGCCATGGTTATAACAAGTTGAACATGAATAGCAATAATAATGAGAGATAACATAATCAAACGACATGTGAAGATATCAATACACATGACCAACATGTTATTAGACACGGTCATATAATTTATTGCAATCCATAAATAATCATAACGATCGAGATAGATACTATGTATCCATCCATACATGTCGGAGTAAGTAACAACAGACTTCATACAAAGATGTATAGGACATAGAATGAACACCGGCTAGAGTATGTAACTGATACTCTAACTAGTCAGAGCGTGTAACTGACCCTCTGACACGGAGCGTGTAACTGACCCTCCGTTTTGTGAAGTATGTAACTGATACTCCACGGTACTATGTATAGCGTGTAACTGACGACTATATGTCTAAGACCTGGCCAGAGCTCTCGACGTAGTAACTGTACGTCGAACGACACACGGGAATCCAGATCGTGTAACTGACGAATCTGGACCCACCGAACATAGATCAATTAAACCTCTTGCGAGCAGTATTGGTTCATTCCGATAGTATGTAACTGATACTACCGTCATCTATATCACTAACCATCATGTACGTTGCACAGTGTAACTGACTGTCAACTGCGTAAGCAACCTCAGGACTTCTACGTAGTACAGTGTAACTGACTGCACTATGTAGTAATCAGACCTAGTATAGTGTCACTGACTATACCAGGGAAAATCAGGCCCTAGATAGTGTAACAGACTATACCAAGTATTAATCATTCGTGATAAACATCACGACTCAAACGTAGAACAATGTAACTGATTTATCTAAAGGAACGAGTATAGAAGTAATCAAACAACGATAACATAATGAAGCTATAGCACAACCGACTATAACCTTCAAATAGTAATAAGGGTAAGGTCTAACGGACTATAACCCTGAACATCTAACATGTATTAGTATTCAAGGTCAACGTAAGGCTACATTAACCTTGTCTACTAAACTGAAGTTATGTATATAATGTCAACCCGAAGGTGGTGTCATAGTATAACTACTATAACGTCAACTTCAAGTTAAGATTACATTAACCTCGACTATAACCTTTTGAGGTTATCTTAACCTTAGTGAGATTATAGCTTCGTAACGGTGTTACGTAATCCTCAAGTGAAGGATATCGTAACTTCCCATTGAAGTTACTTGACTTCAAGTAAGGTTACATTAACCTTGTCATAACCTCGTGAGGTTACGCTAACCTCAGTGAGATTATAACACGCAATAAGGTTACATTAACCTCGCGTGAAGTTGTATAGTAACTTTCCAATAAAGTTACGTAACCTCAACTAAGGTTACCTTAACCTTGATCATAACCTCGTGGAGTCACTTAAATTGATCCCCATCGAGACTATAACCCCGCATTGAAGTTACCTTATGATGTGAGTTGCTATGAACTTTGAAACAAGAATATGAAGTAGGATTAGTATTCTGAAATGGAACGTAAACAAGTGACCAAAACAGAATGAAAGGTGAGTTTTAAGGATGAATAAACCGTAACCAAGGATAGTATGCTAGGTGAAGTAGACCTATACTCCAACAAAGCGGTTGCTAGATCAAACACTCGATTGAAATAGCGAGTTTAGAGCTTGTAACGCGACTTACTCTAGACTTTGTCTTGTAAACAACAAGGACGTAAAAGAAAAGCTTAGCTTTACTCAGGTTTTTGGTATGCAAATTGGATGTCGTATTCATTCAACTAGATGGCTATATATAGCCTACAAAGGACCCTTAAACCGGCTGGTTAAGGGTGACAAAAACAAAGTTACAACCATGTGAACAAGGAGCTAATAACAAGGCTTAGGAGCTAATAACAAAGTAATGTAAACATGGAGCTAATAACAAAGCTCTAACAAAGAGCATCAGCCACGGCACACTTGTGTGAACATGGAGCCATGAACAAAGCTTGAGGATGTGCACACTATGTGAACACAATCAGCCTCAAACACCTTCATAACTTCAGTACACTTCCCATGCTTGAATGAGTGTGAACCCAAGTTAATGTCTTCATATTACCTTGATTATTTGCTCCTTTATTCAGCTCACACACGAGCTAGCTCACTAATTGTAGCAGGCACACTACTAAGCTGGTAAGAGGTGCTAGTGTGGCTGAACTAAGAACAAGAGGAGCTAAGGTGACTTTATTGAACTCTTTGGTAGCTCCTTGATTCGGATCATCTCCTCCCCCTTGAAAAGGAATTGTCCTCAATTCTGAAAAGTCATCTTCATCAAGATAAAGAGCAAAATCTCCCACTTTGGACGTGGTATGCTCTTCATAACTATCCGGTAACTTCATCTTGCAACCATGGTTGTTTCCCTTGTATGGAGCTTCTGTTTGGGACATCAATATGGTCTTTCTCTTGACAGCTTCATCCGTTGTGTAGCAAACACTGAGGTGAGTCATTATGGAGGATGGCAAGTACTCTCTTGGTTTGAGGGGATTCTTTGGGAAAGGACTTGTTAAGTATTTGCTCATGATGCTTAGATTACTCCCTTGTGTTCTTAGCAAAAGGAAGTGCTCCTTCCACGTCTCTAAGGCCCTGGTTATGTCATAACCTACAGCTGGTCCTCCTCCTTGAGCTTCTCTAGTTATACATTCTGAAATAGGATGTTTTGGGACACAAAAATGGTTCTCTTTAGGAAGAAGATCGTCCTGCAAAACAAACTCATCAAAAGTGTTAAGAGTAACAGTCTTGCACTTGGTGAGTATATCAGCCTCCGTGGAGTAATATTCCTTCAAGGTCTCAATTCCAAGCGTGCTTGCATCTATGGTGGATGAGTGTGTGTATTGACAAGATGAAGTCTTAGCCATGACATTGTTTTTCCCATCTTCATCCTTTAAGAATCCATGATCTCTATTAAGTGCCAAACAAGCTGGTATCTTAATAGGAATGTCAACACCTAGTTTCTTTAGCCACTCTTCAGATTGTTTCCCTTCACAACCACTATTAACCTTAGCTGGTTCCTCTTTAGTGGTCTTGACGGCATCAAACTCCCCCTCTTCTATAGCATGTACTCCCATATTTTTACTAGCAAACATTGAGAGGTTGGGTTTTCCGACTTGATTGGTTAACATATTGCATACGTTTTGAGGTGTCATGGGTTTGAGTACAATTTTCTTTCCCTTATCACTCAATTCATACTCATTCCTCCTCCCATGGTGAACTACGTCCCTATCAAACTGCCAAGGACGGCCTAATAGTATGTGACAAGCATCCATAGGAATAACATCACACAAAACCTCATCAACGTAGGAACCCATGGTCAAGCCAACCCTCACTTGTTTAGTGACCCTTACCTTGTTCCCGTTGTTTAACCAATGAAGTACATAAGGGTTAGGGTGATTAGTAGTAGCTAGACCTAGTTTGTCTACCATTTCAGTTGAGGCAACGTTGGTACAACTACCTCCATCAATGATTAAACTACACCATTTATCTTTAACTTGACACTTAGTATGGAATAGTTGGTCTCTTTGTTCGGTGTCATGTTGAATGGGGTTAGCATGTAGAGTACGTAGTACTAAGAGTGTGTCATAAGCCGGGGGTTCATAAGCCTCAATATTTTCCTCTTCCTCTTCCTCTTCCTCGTTAACATTGAAAACAGCCCCTATAAGTTGTTCCTCTTCCCATAATTCATCCCTAACAGTGATTACTTCTCTTAAGGTCACAACTCTTTTATTTGGACAAGCGTTTTTGTAGTGACCAAACCCTTGACACTTGAAACAACGCACTTTAGAGAGACTAGTTTCAGTGGTTGTTTTGGTGGTAGATTGAGGTGGGGGTGCGGGGTTATTCTTCACAATAAGGGGTTGATTAATATTAGTAGGATTGACTCCATTACCATCATCCGTTCGAGACCAAGTATGACTCTTACTAGACTCACCCTCATGTTTTCCCTTCCCTTGTGCTTCAACTTTTAGACACAACCCACACAAGGTATCAAAATCAGAATAAGGACACAAATCAACCGTATTAGCTATACTACGATTTAACCCGCGTAAGAACCTAGCCATTTTTATCTCTTCATTTTCTTCTACTTCTCCCATTAGAACCAAGTTCTCAAATTCTTCTATGTATTCACTAACACTCATTTTTCCTTGTATAAGGTTAGCAATCTTTTTGTATAAGGATAACTTGTGCGTAGTTGGGACATACCTCTTACGTAGCTTACGTTTTAAGGACTCCCAAGAAGTAATCTTACCCTTTCCATTTCTGGTGCGTTGTACCTTAAACCCTTCATACCAAAGGGAAGCCCCTTTGCTTAGCTTTAGGATTGCGTATTTGCACCTCTCCTCGTCCTCCAAGTCCTTGAAGTCAAAGAGCTTCTCCATGTTTCTTTCCCATTCCAAGTAGACTTCAGGATCAGTACCACCATTGAACTCAGGGAGTTCGTTTACTTTGATCTTGTCCACCGGTTCCCTCCTTGCTTGGAAACGAGAATTTTTGGGCTGGTAGTTCTCCAACGCCTTCTTTAGTTGTTCCAAGAAGCTAGGGTCTTCAAAGTTCAATACTCCTGCCATGCTTTACGTCTAAAAGAAGACCAAAGCTCTGATACCACTAATGATGTGAGTTGATATGAACTTTGAAACAAGAATATGAAGTAGGATTAGTATTCTGAAATGGAACGTAAACAAGTGACCAAAACAGAATGAAAGGTGAGTTTTAAGGATGAATAAACCGTAACCAAGGATAGTATGCTAGGTGAAGTAGACCTATACTCCAACAAAGCGGTTGCTAGATCAAACACTCGATTGAAATAGCGAGTTTAGAGCTTGTAACGCGACTTACTCTAGACTTTGTCTTGTAAACAACAAGGACGTAAAAGAAAAGCTTAGCTTTACTCAGGTTTTTGATATGCAAAGTGGATGTCTTATTCATTCAACTAGATGGCTATATATAGCCTACAAAGGACCCTTAAACCGGCTGGTTAAGGGTGACAAAAACAAAGTTACAACCATGTGAACAAGGAGCTAATAACAAGGCTTAGGAGCTAATAACAAAGTAATGTAAACATGGAGCTAATAACAAAGCTCTAACAAAGAGCATCAGCCACGGCACACTTGTGTGAACATGGAGCCATAAACAAAGCTTGAGGATGTGCACACTATGTGAACACAATCAGCCTCAAACACCTTCATAACTTCAGTACACTTCCCATGCTTGAATGAGTGTGAACCTGTTAATGTCTTCATATTACCTTGATTATTTGCTCCTTTATTCAGCTCACACACGAGCTAGCTCACTAATTGTAGTAGGCACACTACTAAGCTGGTAAGAGGTGCTAGTGTGGCTGAACTAAGAACAAGAGGAGCTAAGGTGACTTTATTGAACTCTTTGGTAGCTCTTTGATTCGAATCACCTTAACCTTAAGTGAAGTTGTATAGTAACTTTCCAATAAAGTTACATGATCTTCAATCAAGGTTAGATTAACCTCAACCCTAACCTCAACATCGGGTGATGATAGGACGAGTCATCTAACACTTAGGGTTGGAACCCTAAAGCAATCGATGAAACAACCCTAGCATCTCCAAAGGGAGAGCCCAAGCGGCTCACGTACGAATTTAAGATGTTACAACGGATTAGATCTAACAATTCTAATATAAGCGTAAACGACAATTATAGATCTAACGATAATAATAAATATTCAATTAACATGCTAATTAATTAGACTCTTTAAATCATGAATAAAGACACAACACAAATCAATTAAATCATGTTACAAATCATTAAAATCACACAACACATTCAAAATGCATAAACACGAAAAGAATCACATCTAGTTACCAATTTGCGATTTAATCAACGATCTTTTCTTCAACGATATAAACGTCTTCCCACGGGCACATCTCCTTGTCTATACCATCATCAACCACGTGCCAACACCAAACAAAACCCTAATTAAACACTACTAAAAACAATTACGAAAAACTAGCGCGAAAGGGAGTGAAACTTACGAAACAATGCAAAGGATTGCGCTAGGATCGATTAGGATTCAAAAGGGATGAAGATCAACTCTTTAATGAAGAGGAGGAGGCACGAAAGTATGGAGAAGGAGGTGGTATGAGGCGTGGCTAGGAGGAAAAGAAGAGAGGAGAGGGTGAAAACCTAGAATTAGGGTTTGCAAATCAGAAGAAGAGGTGAAACTCTCACCCTAATCACCTATATATAGGCAAGATCATGGGCAAACCCTACTTGGGCCCAAATCGCAATGCTCCATCATCAATCCAAACATGGGAAGCAAGGATGGGTTAGTCTTGGCCCACATTCCAAGCTAAACCGACAAAAGGTTACAAGGATGCGGTTTTCAGACAATTAAACCGGAAAAGGGAATATCCGAATAGAAAAATTATAGGAATTGAATTAAATAAATAATTTCGGATATTAGAATATATGAAATGTAATAAATAATTATGTCCGAAAATTCGGGGTGTTACAATCCAACCCCCTAAAAAGTAGTTTCGTCCTCGAAACTTGAAGTTCAAAGACAAGATCAAAAGAATATAAGAATTACAAGTGATCATCACCACAAGTCGTCTCGGAATCCAAACCGCTGCGCACTCTGATCCTTAGAAACTTTCAAACCACAAAAGTGTATCTTAAGTCCTCAATGTTAAATAATCATTATCCATTCTAAAACCTCAATCACATTAATCCCAAATAATCACAACCCAAAATAACAGTACGAGAAGAGTAAAGCTTGGGTTATCAAGGATTAAGAGTTTTGACAAATATATAACCAAACGTACTATGCGTATGTAACATTAAAGAGACATTTTTCCAAAAATAACCGTGACTTAAATCAATAAAGCATGCTTGAAAACGTTTTTACACAAACCATGCACTTAATGCAATTAATAACGATAAACCTTCAGTCATAAACAATTAAAACATGAACAACACATGTAACACAATTAATAACCAGACGAAGCGTTAAACATAAAGAAGCAAGTACATGATTAACACTTCTAATACAATTAATAACGATATGAAACACTAAGGCATAAACAAATAAATCCTTAATTGTTTCTACCCCCATTTACTATCACTCAATTACTAAGTCAAGTTATTCTTTTAATGATTAAGCGAAAGTTGGGAGCGTGTTTGCTCTGATACCAACTGTAACAACCCAGATTTATGAAGACTAAATAATAATATAAATAGTATAAATAATAGGGTCAAAGGTCGCGGAAAGAACCCGACCAAATCCGAATCATTACTATCTCGACATTCAAACTAATACATTATTCAAAAGTGTTCAAAATGAAAATCAAAAGAAACTTAAATAAAGGTCTCTCTCTCCACAGGTCTTCCCCAACAACAGCATCACAATCAATAGCATCCCACAAGACCTGAAAGGGGGGTCCACAGTCAGTGGGGAGCAACTAGATGTTCTCCCAGCCATGGTTATAACAAGTTGAACATGAATAGCAATAATAATGAGAGATAACATAATCAAACGACATGTGAAGATATCAATACACATGACCAACATGTTATTAGACACGGTCATATAATTTATTGCAATCCATAAATAATCATAACGATCGAGATAGATACTATGTATCCATCCATACAAGTCGGAGTAAGTAACAACAGACTTCATACAAAGATGTATAGGACATAGAATGAACACCGGCTAGAGTATGTAACTGATACTCTAACTAGTCAGAGCGTGTAACTGACCCTCTGACACGGAGCGTGTAACTGATACTCCACGGTACTATGTATAGCGTGTAACTGACGACTATATGTCTAAGACCTGGCCAGAGCTCTCGACGTAGTAACTGTACGTCGAACGACACACGGGAATCCAGAACGTGTAACTGACGAATCTGGACCCACCGAACATAGACCAATTAAACCTCTTGCGAGTAGTATTGGTTCATTCCGATAGTATGTAACTGATACTACCGTCATCTATATCACTAACCATCATGTACGTTGCACAGTGTAACTGACTGTCAACTGCGTGAGCAACCTCACGACTTCTACGTAGTACAGTGTAACTGACTGCACTATGTAGTAATCAGACCTAGTATAGTGTCACTGACTATACCAGGGAAAATCAGGCCCTAGATAGTGTAACAGACTATACCAAGTATTAATCATTCGTGATAAACATCACGACTCAAACGTAGAACAATGTAACTGATTGTTCTAAAGGAACGAGTATAGAAGTAATCAAACAACGATAACAAAATGAAGCTGTAGCACAACCGATTATAACCTTCAAATAGTAATAAGGTTAAGGTCTAACGGACTATAACCCTGAACATCTAACATGTATTAGTATTCAAGGTCAAGGTAAGGCTACATTAACCTTGTCTACTAAACTGAAGTTATGTATATAATGTCAACCCGAAGGTGGTGTCATAGTATAACTACTATAACGTCAACTTCAAGTTAAGATTACATTAACCTCGACTATAACCTTTTGAGGTTATCTTAACCTCAGTGAGATTATAGCTTCGTAACGGTGTTACGTAATCCTCAAGTGAAGGATATCGTAACTTCCCATTGAAGTTACTTGACTTCAAGTAAGGTTACATTAACCTTGTCATAACCTCGTGAGGTTACGCTAACCTCCGTGAGATTATAACACGCAATAAGGTTACATTAACCTCGTGTGAAGTTGTATAGTAACTTTCCAATAAAGTTACGTAACCTCAACTAAGGTTACCTTAACCTTGATCATAACCTCGTGGAGTCACTTAAATTGATCCCCATCGAGACTATAACCCCGCATTGAAGTTACCTTAACCCCTTAAGTGAAGTTGTATATTAACTTTCCAATAAAGTTACATGATCTTCAATCAAGGTTAGATTAACCTCAACCCTAACCTCAACATCGGGTGATGATAGGACGAGTCATCTAACACTTAGGGTTGGAACCCTAAAGCCATCGATGAAACAACCCTAGCATCTCCAAAGGGAGAGCCCAAGCGGCTCACGTACGAATTTAAGATGTTACAACGGATTAGATCTAACAATTCTAATATAAGCGTAAACGACAATTATAGATCTAACGATAATAATAAATATTCAATTAACATGCTAATTAATTAGACTCTTTAAATCATGAATAAAGACACAACACAAATCAATTAAATCATGTTACAAATCATTAAAATCACACAACACATTCAAAATGCATAAACACGAAAAGAATCACATCTAGTTACCAATTTGCGATTTAATCAACGATCTTTTCTTCAACGATATAAACGTCTTCCCACGGGCACATCTCCTTATCTATACCATCATCAATCACGTGCCAACACCAAACAAAACCCTAATTAAACACTACTAAAAACAATTACGAAAAACTATCGCGAAAGGGAGTGAAACTTACGAAACAATGCAAAGGATTGCGCTAGGATCGATTAGGATTCAAAAGGGATGAAGATCAACTCTTTAATGAAGAGGAGGAGGCACGAAAGTATGGAGAAGGAGGTGGTATGAGGCATGGCTAGGAGGAAAAGAAGAGAGGAGAGGGTGAAAACCTAGAATTAGGGTTTGCAAATCAGAAGAAGAGGTGAAACTCTCACCCTAATCACCTATATATAGGCAAGATCATGGGCAAACCCTACTTGGGCCCAAATCGCAATGCTCCATCATCAATCCAAACATGGGAAGCAAGGATGGGTTAGCCTTGGCCCACATTCCAAGCTAAACCGACAAAAGGTTACAAGGATGCGGTTTTCAGATAATTAAACCGGAAAAGGGAATATCCGAATAGAAAAATTATAGGAATTGAATTAAATAAATAATTTCGGATATTAGAATATATGAAATGTAATAAATAATTATGTCCGAAAATTCGGGGTGTTACAATCCAACCCCCTAAAAAGTAGTTTCGTCCTCGAAACTTGAAGTTCAAAGACAAGATCAAAAGAATATAAGAATTACAAGTGACCATCACCACAAGTCGTCTCGGAATCCAAACCGCTGCGCACTCTGATCCTTAGAAACTTTCAAACCACAAAAGTGTATCTTAAGTCCTCAATGTTAAATAATCATTATCCATTCTAAAACCTCAATCACATTAATCCCAAATAATCACAACCCAAAATAATCGCTAAACCAATACCGTCTTCAAAATAGTCCTCTATTTTATCACGATATGACCTTATCGAGTAATACTGGTCAACATTTCCACACCAGCATCACCTTAAGCATGTGATTAACTCGCATAAATACCATTACATCTCAGATCCCATAATATCAATGATTGCTTTACGTTTACCAAGTATTCTCAACACCCTTAAGTAATACTCATCGATGTACAACATCTTATCTCATGAATTACCAACTTCTACTTCATTTATTTCAAACATCATCCACAAATATCAGCCATCATTCCAAAACATAAACGCCCTCTCATCATCTGTACGAACTTATTACTATACACCACAAAAGATGAAATTGACAAAACTCCATATAGAAAATCTCTAAATAAAGAATATCTTCCGACCTAGAAAACTCTCAAATTCACTACATCCATTAGAACTATCTTTACTTTAATATCCATCAAGCAAGTAGTGATTACTATCATCCACAACTCTAACGCTCAAAATCCTTTATCATAATATCGCAAATCTTCTTAATATATGTAATACTGTCCAAATCCACAAATTTAAGACCTTAAATCTGATTATAACTATCACAAACTCAATGCAACCGCAATCTCATGGCATAATTATTAGTCACACGCGCAAAATCTAATCGCTTCCTTTGAACACATCCGATCACGCTTTTCCTAGGCACCCAAAGAATCCTACACCTTTAGTTAAGGTAGTACTCAATGTACCACAATATACTAGTCCATTGATAATGCAATTCCACAGAAGCATTGAATCATAATATCACCATACAAATTTCATCATCAATATAACGACCAAGCTTATAACCTCAAATTGGCAATAACAATTTGCCATCCATCAAAAAATATTTTAACCTTAAAAAGTCCATCAAATGAAAGCCCTTAAATCTATGTCCTTCAATAAATGACTCATGCACTTAAATGAAACACCTTATCTCCAAAGTTTTCTATATAGCTTCCAAAAGAACAAATTAACATCCGCGTGCCCTTAATGTAATAACATCCTCAAACTTTCTAAGCTTGGTATAAGACCTTAAATACAATACTTCCAAAACACCATATATTACCCCAATTCATACTCTTATACTATGTTCTATGCTCTCAACATCAATTAACCCAACCTCAAACTCGAAGTATAAACATTTCGCCAAAGGATCCAAACTTCCACTATGAGATGATCACAAGTAGTTATGAAGAAGGAATCAAAAGTTTTCACATAACCATGAAAGAAAAACTAGCACGTGAACAAAAATGAAATATCTTTGTGCAATACCACAAGGTAAAAAGTTTGAGAAGCTGCAGTAGAAGGTGAGATCAAGGTGAAAGAAAAATTACAAAAAGTTGAAGGAAGAGAAAGTTGGAGTTGAAATAATGATCAAATAGAGGGTATCGAAAGATCAAACATAAAAGACAAATATAAAAGAAAACTTTTGGTTGGTATGAAAATATGAGAGGCACAGTTGATACGATCAAGGAGACAAGGATAGATGACTCAAGACAATTCCATCTAACCGAAGACGACGCCTTATTAACATAAATAAAGCACGAAAATTAGGGTCTTACAATTCTTGTACAATCATCACTCAAGGTATCTCTGTCTCACAGCAACCTTTAATCATATTATCATACTACCTCAAGACAAACAAATCTCTATGTAATTGTCCCTTCACAATCACTATGTTCCTCAGATAATCATTCTCTAGACTATTAAGTCCCAATACCTTCATCTAATCATATATAATGAATAAAACCATAGAATCCTCTGCATTCTAAAAGGACAATATCATCCATCTTCAATAGAGTAGTTTACGAAATCAATGATATAAACATTAACATCTCATAAGTTCATAAGTCATAATTCTTCCCTTCCACTTGATCCTTAAAAGGTATGATCAATAAATAGCTCATCAATAGATAAATCATAAATTCTTTTCATCACACACTGATTGCCATTAACGTTTCTTACTCCTCGAATATGATATTTCAATTCAAGGCAAGCCTAATTCCCAAAATTCTCATCATTTAATGTAAATCCAAAGTAACCTTCAATTCAGTACAATCATCATATTCTTAATCAATAACTAACCCACATAACCTATCTTCCTTAAGACAAATTTCAATAGTTCTTCTGATTAAAGGCATAAGTCACAATACTCCCAATAAGATAAACCTATCCATCAGGTCTCTCACTCCTTATAAAATCATGAAAGCATAGTCGTACATCTTACACCATACACAAACACTCAATGTCATCAATAAGGGTTTCCTAAAAAATAAAAGAACTTAACACCCATAATTCCAATATGAACATCGTCATAACAAATCTCTATTCCCAAAGTAAACATCATCTCAACAATCTCTAATCCCAAAGGAAACATCATCATCTCATAACCTCTAATCCCAAATTAGACTTCTTCGCGACCAAACTCTTGATAATAATTGCTCTTTTCTTTCATACTCGAGCATCTCCAACTATAATCAATCCTAACTAACTTATTATCCAAGGCCAAATCACACGGGTAAAACTCCCAAAGTTACCTTAAGCAGAGACGGCACCACCAAGTGATCCAAAAGGATAACAGTACGAGAAGAGTAAAGCTTGGGTTATCAAGGATTAAGAGTTTTGACAAATATATAACCAAACGTACGATGCGTATGTAACATTAAAGAGACATTTTTCCAAAAATAACCGTGATTTAAATCAATAAAGCATGCTTGAAAACGTTTTTACACAAACCATGCACTTAATGCAATTAATAACGATAAACCTTCAGTCATAAACAATTAAAACATGAACAACACATGTAACACAATTAAAAACCAGACGAAGCGTTAAACATGAAGAAGCAAGTACATGATTAACACTTCTAATACAATTAATAACGATATGAAACACTAAGGCATAAACAAATAAATCCTCAATTGTTTCTACCCCCATTTACTATCACTCAATTACTAAGTCAAGTTATTCTTTTAATGATTAAGCGAAAGTTGGGAGCGTGTTTGCTCTGATACCAACTGTAACAACCCGGATTTATGAAGACTAAATAATAATATAAATAGTATAAATAATAGGGTCAAATGTGGCGGAAACACCCGACCAAATCCGAATCATTACTATCTCGACATTCAAACTTATACATTATTCAAAAGTGTTCAAAATGAAAATCAAAAGAAACTTAAATAAAGGTCTCTCTCTCCACAGGTCTTCCCCAACAACAGCATCACAATCAATAGCATCCCACAAGACCTGAAAGGGGGGTCCACAGTCAGTGGGGAGCAACTAGATGTTCTCCCAGCCATGGTTATAACAAGTTGAACATGAATAGCAATAATAATGAGAGATAACATAATCAAACGACATGTGAAGATATCAATACACATGACCAACATGTTATTAGACACGGTCATATAATTTATTGCAATCCATAAATAATCATAACGATCGAGATAGATACTATGTATCCATCCATACAAGTCGGAGTAAGTAACAACAGACTTCATACAAAGATGTATAGGACATAGAATGAACACCGGCTAGAGTATGTAACTGATACTCTAACTAGTCAGAGCGTGTAACTGACCCTCTGACACGGAGCGTGTAACTGATCCTCCGTTTTGTGAATTATGTAACTGATACTCCACGGTACTATGTATAGCGTGTAACTGACGACTATATGTCTAAGACCTGGCCAGAGCTCTCGACGTAGTAACTGTACGTCGAACGACACACGGGAATCCAGAACGTGTAACTGACGAATCTGGACCCACCAAACATAGACCAATTAAACCTCTTGCGAGCAGTATTGGTTCATTCCGATAGTATGTAACTGATACTACCGTCATCTATATCACTAACCATCATGTACGTTGCACAGTGTAACTGACTGTCAACTGCGTGAGCAACCTCACGACTTCTACGTAGTACAGTGTAACTGACTGCACTATGTAGTAATCAGACCTAGTATAGTGTCACTGACTATACCAGGAAAAATCAGGCCCTAGATAGTGTAACAGACTATACCAAGTATTAATCATTCGTGATAAACATCACGACTCAAACGTAGAACAATGTAACTGATTGTTCTAAAGGAACGAGTATAGAAGTAATCAAACAACGATAACATAATGAAGCTATAACACAACCGACTATAACCTTCAAATAGTAATAAGGTTAAGGTCTAACGGAGTATAACCCTGAACATCTAACATGTATTAGTATTCAAGGTCAAGGTAAGCCTAAACCCTTTTCCGTCCCGTCTTATGCGATACCCCATCTTTGAATCACATCCACGACAAGGTTCGCCAATACCCTCTTAGGGTTCAGTTTCTTGCTGGATTACTGACCTTGAATAAGGAAAAGGGTTTAGGGTTGGATTAGGCTGAGCCGCGAAGCGGGTACGTCTAATCCAACCCTAAACCCTTTTCGGTTCCGTCTTATTCGATACCCCATCTTTGAATCACATCCAGGACAGGGTTCACCAATACCCTCTTAGGGTTCAGTTTCTTGCGGGATTAATGCCCTTTAATAAGGAAAAGGGCTTAGGGTTGGATTAGGCGGTGCCGCGAAGTGGGTACGCCTAAACCCTTTTCCGTCCCGTCTTATGCGATACTCCATCTTTGAATCACATCCACGACAGGGTTCACCAATACCCTCTTAGGGTTCAGTTTCTTGCGATATTACTGACCTTGAATAAGGAAAAGGGTTTAGTACTTTATTTGGCGGAGCCTAATCCAACCCTAAACCCTTTTCTGTCCCGTCTTATGCGATACTTCATCTTTGAATCACATCCACGACAGGGTTCACCAATACCCTCTTAGGGTTCAATTTCTAGCTGGATTACTGACCTTGAATAAGGAAAAGGGTTTATGGTTGGACTAGGCGGAGCCGCGAAGCGGGTACGCCTAATCCAACCCTAAACCCTTTTCCGTCCCGTTATATTCGATACCCCATCTTTGAATTACATCCACGACAGGGTTCACCAATACCCCCTAAGGGTTCAGTTTCCTGCGAGATTACTGACCTTGAATAAGGAAAAGGGTTTAGGGTTGGATTAGGCGGAGCCGCTTCGCGGCTCCGCCTAATCCAACCCTAAACCCTTTTCCGTTCCGTCTTATTCGATACCCCATCTTTGAATCACATCCAGGACAGGGTTCACCAATACCCTCTTAGGGTTCAGTTTCTTGCGGGATTAATGCCCTTTAATAAGGAAAAGGGTTTAGGGTTGGATTAGGCGGTGCCGCGAAGTGGGTACGCCTAATCCAACCCTAAAACCTTTTCCGTCCCGTCTTATGCGATACTCCATCTTTGAATCACATCCACGACAGGGTTCACCAATACCCTCTTAGGGTTCAGTTTCTAGCGATGTTACTGACCTTAAATAAGGAAAAGGGTTTAGTATTTGATTAGGCGGAGCCTAATCCAACCCTATACCCTTTTCTGTCCCGTCTTATGTGATACTTCATCATTGAATCACATCCACGACAGGGTTCACCAATTGATGTGAGTTAATATGAAATTTGAAACAAAAACGTGAAGGTTGATAGTATTCTGAAATGAACGTAAACAAAAGCAACAAAACAGCTTGTAAGAATAGTTTGTGAGGATGATAGAACCGTAACCAAGGGATAGTATGCTTAGTGAGATAGACCTATACCTCAACAAAGCGGGTGCTAATTCAAACACTCGATTGAAATAGCGAGTATAGAGCTTGTGACGCGACTAACTCTAATACTTTGTCTTGTGAACTACAAAGACGGAAAGAAAAAGCAAAGCTTATCGCAGATTTGTTTGATGAAAGTTGAATGATTTATGCATCTAATGGGTGGCTATTTATAGCCTACAAATGGACCCAAAGAGAGGCCAACCAGAATAGTCAAGCCTCTTAAAGTGGGTGATACAAACAAAGAAAGGGAAAAGAACTTAGACAACTAGATACAATGAATAACTGTGAACACTAGCAGCCACTATTTTGCTCCAATTCAGATGCAATGCTTCTTTGTTTGCTTTAGTAGGCTGGTGTGTTTTTGCACTTGGTTAATACATCTTCTAGTCTTGAAAGCAATTAATCCCATTGCTGATTATTTGAACTTAGAAATCGTATTAGAGCAATGTATCCACTAGCTCTTTTATTGAAAGTCGATAGAAAAGAAACAGTCCCGTCAAATAAATAACTTTTGCGAAATTCCCATGCACAGCTGACTTGTTCGGACCATAACTTTGTCAATACTTGTTCAATGAGCCTTCACGAATAGTCATTGGAAAGATAAGCTCGAAATCTATCTCCTCCATTTTGAATGACTACAAATTTCCAAGTATAACTCGAGATATGGACCGATCAAAACAACACTGCAAACTGAACTCGCATCATTTCTTGCTGGATTACTGACCTTGAATAAGGAAAAGGGTTTAGGGTTGGATTAGGCGGAGCCGCGAAGCGGGTACGCCTAATCCAACCCTAAACCCTTTTCTGTCCCGTTGTATTCGATACCCCATCTTTGAATTACATCCACGACAGGGTTCACCAATACCCTCTTAGGGTTCAGTTTCCTGCGAGATTACTGACCTTGAATAAGGAAAAGGGTTTAGGGTTGGATTAGGCGGAGCCGCGAAGCGGGTACGTCTAATCCAACCCTAAACCCTTTTCCGTTCCGTCTTATTCGAATACCCCATCTTTGAATCACATCCAGGACAGGGTTCACCAATACCCTCTTAGGGTTCAGTTTCTTGCGGGATTAATGCCCTTTAATAAGGAAAAGGGTTTAGGGTTGGATTAGGCGGTGCCGCGAAGTGGGTACGCCTAATCCAACCCTAGAACCTTTTCCGTCCCGTCTTATGCGATACTCCATCTTTGAATCACATCCACGACAGGGTTCACCAATACCCTCTTAGGGTTCAGTTTCTTGCGATATTACTGACCTTGAATAAGGAAAAGGGTTTAGTATTTGATTAGGCGGAGCCTAATCCAACCCTAAACCCTTTTCTGTCCCGTCTTATGCGATACTTCATCTTTGAATCACATCGTGGGAGTCCTTAAAACGTAAGCTACGTAAGAGGTATGTTCCAACTACACATAAGTTGTCCTTGTACAAAAAGATTGCTAATCTGACACAAGGGAGGTTAAGTGTTAGTGAGTATATTGATGAGTTTGAGAATTTGGTTTTAATGGGGGAAGTAGAAGAAAATGAATAAATAAAAATGGCTAGATTCTTGCATGGGTTAAATCGTAGTATTGCTAATACGGTCGATTTATGTTCTTATTCTGACTTTGATACATTATGTGGGCTGTGTTTGAAAATTGAGGCACAAGGGAAGGCAAAACATGAAGGTGAGTCTAGTAAGGGTCATACTTGGCCACGAACTGATGAAGGTAATATGTTCAATTCTACTAATACCAATCAACCCCTCACCATTAAGAATAACCCAGTAACCCCACTTCAATCTACTACTAAAACACCCACCGAAACTAGTCTATCCAAAGTACGTTGTTTCAAGTGTCAAGGGTTTGGTCACTACAAAAATGTTTGTCCTAATAGGAGAGTTGTGACCTTAAGAGAAGTGATCACTGTTAGGGATGAAATATGGGAAGAGGAACAACGTATAGGGGCTGTTTTCAATGTTAATGAGGAAGAGGAAGAGGAAGATATTGAGGCTTATGAACCCCCAACTTATGATACACTCTTAGTACTACGTACTCTACATGCTAACCCCATTCAACATGATACTGAACAAAGAGACCAACTATTCCATACAAGTTAACAACAAATGGTGTAGTTTAATAATTGATGGAGGTAGTTGTACCAACGTCGCCTCAACTGAAATGGTAACCAAACTAGGTCTAGCTACTACTAATCACCCTAAACCTTATGCACTACATTGGTTAGATAACGGGAACAAAGTGAGGGTCACTAAACAAGTAAGGGTTGGTTTGACCATGGGTTCCTATGTTGATGAGGTCTTATGTGATGTTATTCCTATGGATGCTTGTCACATACTATTGGGTCGTCCTTGGCAGTTTGATAGGGATGTAGTTCACCATGGGAGGAAGAATGAGTATGAATTGAGGGATAGGGGAAAGAAAATTGTGCTAAAACCAATGACACCTCAAGATGTGTGTACCATGTTAGCTAATCGAGTCAGGAAACCCAACCTCTCCATATTTGCTAGTAAAAGTGTGGTAGAACATGCCATAGAAGAGGGAGAGTGTGTCTTTGTCATGGGTACTAGAGAGGAACCAGTTAGGGTTGATAATGGGTTTGGAGGGAAACGATTTGAGGAGTTGCTAAAGGAACTGGTGATGCGAGTTCATTTTGCAGCGTTGTTTTGATCAGTCCATATCTCGAGTTATACTTGGAGTTTCGTAGTCATTCAAAATGGAGGAGATAGATTTCGAGCTTATCTTTCCAATGACTATTCATGAAGGCTCATTGAACAAGTATTGACAAAGTTATGGTCCGAACAAGACAGTTGTGCATGGGAATTTCTGATGCGAGTTCATTTTTTTTGCAGCATTGTTTTGATCAGTCCATATCTCGAGTTATACTTGGAATTTCGTAGTCATTCAAAATGGAGGAGATAGATTTCGAGCTTATCTTTCCAATGATTATTCATGAAGGCTCATTGAACAAGTATTGACAAAGTTATGGTCCGAACAAGTCAGTTGTGCATGGGAAAGCACCGGGGTTAAAGAGGACGTTTGAAGCTGGTTGTGCACGTCCAAATGGCTCCTTATTAAGCTTTTTTATTAGCTCCTAGTTTACATAGCTTTGTTATTAGCTCCTAGTTTACATAGCTTTGTTATTAGCTCCTAGTTTACATAACTTTGTTATTAGCTCCTAGTTTACATAGCTTTGTGATTAGCTCCTAGTTTACATAGCTTTGTTATTTGCTCCTAGTTCACATAGATGTAGCTTTGTTTTTGTCACCATGTAGCTTCGTTATTGTCACCCTAACCAGCCGGTTTAAGGGTCTTGTTGTAGGCTATATATAGCCATCTATTTGAATGAATAAATCATCCAATATTGAAATCAAAAACCTGAGTAAAGCTAAGCTTTCTTTTACGTCCTTGTTGCTTACAAGACAAAGTCTAGAGTTAGTCGCGTTACAAGCTCTAAACTCGCTACTTCAATCGCGTTGTCTGATTTAGCACCCGCTTTGTTGAAGTATAGGTCTACTTCACCTAGCATACTATCCTTGGTTACGGTTTATTCATCCTCAAACCAACCTTTTCAATCTGTTTTGGTTACTTTGTTTACATTCCATTTCAGTATACTAATCATTCTTCACATTCTTGTTCAAAGTTCATATCAACTCACATCAACTGGGTTTTGTCATTCCTAATGAATTACCAGCTGGTTTGACACCTATTAGAGATCATGAGTCCTTAAAGTACATCAATGGCTCGCAAAAGCTAAGTCCAAGACATACCAAATGGGTGGAACTCTCGCAACCCTTTCCTTTCTCTTCCAGATATAAGGATGGTATGAGCAATATCGTGGCTGATGCTTTATCTTGTCGCTACACACACTTATCCACCCTAGATGTAAGATCGCTTGGATTTGAGACTTTGAAGGACTACTACTCTGTGGATGCTGATTTTGGTGAAGTATTCACCAAGTACAAGGCTGGTGCTCTTAGTATTTTTGATGAGTTTGTTTTGCAGGAAGATTTTCTTTTTAAAGGGAACCATCTTTGTGTTCCTAAACATCCTATTTCAGAATTTCTAGTTAGAGAAGCTCATGGAGGAGGGCCAGCTGGACATTTTGGCGTGACTAGGACCTTAGAGGTGTTGAAAGAACTCTTCTTCTGGCTAAAGATACAAGGGAACATTCAAAACATTGTGGGCAAATGTGTGACATGTCATTTCTCAAAAAGTCCTTTCGAACCAAGAGAGTACTTGCCATTCTCCAAAATGGCTCACTTCACTATTTGTCACATAACTGACGATGCTAACAAAAGGCCTGACTTTTACTTTCGAGGAGTGGTACGCCTACATGGGAGTCCCAAGCCTTTTGTTTCTGATCAAGATTCCAAGTTCCTTAGCTACTTGTGGAACACATTATGGAGAAAGCTCAAATCCATGATAAAACTCCACGAACAAATTCGAGAAAGGATCAAGGAAGTAAATGAAGCCTACAAAAGAAGGTCCAACAAAAACAGGAAACCAAGACTCTTCCAAGAGGGTGACTTGGTTTGGGTTCACTTAAGAAATGAGAGGTTTCCAAGCAAGAGAAAGAATAAATTGATGCCACAAGCAGAAGGTTCATATAAGATCATATCAAGGGTAAACGACAATGCCTACAAGGTGGAATTACCGGATGATTATGGAGTTCATGCCACGTTCAACGTGGGAGATCTTTCTCCTTATCTTGATGATGAAGGCATTTCAGAATTGAGGACAATTCCTTTTCAAGGGGGAGAAGATGATCCGAATGGAGAAGCAACAACAAAACTGGATTTCAATGAGCTCACACTAGCTCCAAATGGTTCAAGTTCAAACCCCTTAGTCCCTCCTTCAAGTCTAGTAGTGTGCCTTCTTCAAGTGTTAAACTAGCTCTTGTGAACACCTACTTGGACTGAATAAAAGAGCTGAAACACACATTGCTCTATTCTGATTTCCAAGTTCAAATAACAAGCAATTGGAGTTATTGCTTTCATACATGAATAAGACTCATTCACACCTCCAACCAGCCAAACCACACCAAGAGAAAAGCACCAGATTTGGAGTATAACTAGAGGATGAATTCAGTCATTTTAGTTCAATGTATTTACTTTGTTTTTATCACTTAGTAGTTTGTATCCTTTAATGAGGCTTGACTATTCTGGTTGGAGCCTCATTTGGGACGTGTTGCTTGGCTATAAATAGCCAAACACTTGATGAATAAAGCATTCAACTTTCATCAAACAAATCTGAGATAAGCTTTGCTTTTTCTTTCCGTCTTTGTAGTTCACAAGACAAAGTATTAGAGTTAGTCGCGTCACAAGCTCTATACTCGCTATTTCAATCGAGTGTTTGAATTAGCACGCGCTTTGTTGAGGTATAGGTCTATCTCACTTAGCACACTATCCTTGGCTACGTTCTATCATCCCTTACGACAACTTTTCCATTCTGATTTCGTTACTTTATTTCATTCATTTCGATCTACTATCAATCACCAAATCACTTGTTCAAAGTTCATTCGCGGCTCCGCCTAATCTAACCCTAAACCCTTTTTATTATTCAAGGACGGATAAGGGTTTAGGGTTGGATTAGGCGGTGCCGCGAAGTGGGTACGCAATCCAACCCTAAACCCTTATCCGTCCTTGAATAAGAAAAAGGGTTTAGGGTTAGATTAGGCAGAGCCGCGAAGCGGGTACGCCTAATCCAACCTTAAACCCTTTTCCGTCCCGTCTTATGCGATACCCCATCTTTGAATCACATCCATGACAGGGTTCACCAATACCCTCTTAGGGTTCAGTTTCTTGCGGGTTACTGACGTTGAATAAGGAAAAGGGTTTAGGGTTGGATTAGGCTGAGCCGTGAAGCGGGTCCGCCTAATCCAACCCTAAACCCATTTCCGTCCCGTCTTATGCGATACCCCATCATTGAATTACATCCACGACAAGGTTCACTAATACCCTCTTAGGGTTCAGTTTCTTGCGGGATTACTGACCTTGAATAAGGAAAAGGGTTTAGGGTTGGATTAGGCGGAGCCGCGAATCGGGTACGCCTAATCCAACCCTAAACCCTTTTCCGTCCCGTCTTATGCGATACCCCATCTTTGAATCACATCCACGACAGGGTTCACCAATACCCTCTTAGGGTTCAGTTTCTTGCGATATTACTGACCTTGAATAAGGAAAAGGGTTTAGGATTTGATTAGGCGGAGCCGCGAAGCGGCTACGCCTAATCCAACCCTAAACCCTTATCCGTCCTTGAATAAGGAAAAGGGTTTAGGGTTAGATTAGGCGGAGCCGGGAAGCGGGTACGCCTAATGCAACCCTAAACCCTTTTCCGTCCCGTCTTATGCGATACCCCATCTTTGAATCACATCCACGACAGGGTTCACCAATACCCTCTTAGGGTTCAGTTTCCTGCGAGATTACTGACCTTGAATAAGGAAAAGGGTTTAGGGTTAGATTAGGCGGAGCCGGGAAGCGGGTACGCCTAATGCAACCCTAAACCCTTTTCCGTCCCGTCTTATGCGATACCCCATCTTTGAATCACATCCACGACAGGGTTCACCAATACCCTCTTAGGGTTCAGTTTCCTGCGAGATTACTGACCTTGAATAAGGAAAAGGGTTTAGGGTTGGATTAGGCGGAGCCGCGAAGCGGGTACGCCTAATGCAACCCTAAACCCTTTTCCGTCCCGTCATATGCGATACCCCATCTTTGAATCACATCCACGACAGGGTTCATCAATACCCTCTTAGGGTTCAGTTTCATGCGATATTACTGACCTTGAATAAGGAAAAGGGTTTAGGATTTGATTAGGCGGAGCCGCGAAGTGGGTACGCCTAATCCAACCCTAAACCCTTTTCCGTCCCGTCTTATGCGATACTCCATCTTTGAATCACATCCACAACAGGGTTCAGCAATACCCTCTTAGGGTTCAGTTTCTTGCGGGATTACTTACCTTGAATAAGAAAAGGGATTAGGGTTGGATTAGACGGAGCCGCGAAGCGGGTACGCCTAATGCAACCCTAAACCCTTTTCCGTCCCGTCTTATGCGATACTGATGTGATTTGGAATGAACTTTGAACAAGTGATTTGGTGATTGGTAGTAGATTGAAATGAATGAAATAAAGTAACGAAATCAGAATGGAAAAGTTGTCGTAAGGGATGATAGAACGTAGCCAAGGATAGTGTGCTAAGTGAGATAGACCTATACCTCAACAAAGCGGGTGCTAATTCAAACACTCGATTGAAATAGAGAGTATAGAGCTTGTGACGTGATGCGAGTTCATTTTGCAGCGTTGTTTTGATCAGTCCATATCTCGAGTTATACTTGGAGTTTCGTAGTCATTCAAAATGGAGGAGATAGATTTCGAGCTTATCTTTCCAATGACTGTTCATGAAGGCTCATTGAACAAGTATTGACAAAGTTATGGTCCGAACAAGACAGTTGTGCATGGGAATTTCTGATGCGAGTTTTGACTAAGATCAGAATTAAAGACTAAGTCAACGAGCTAAGCTAAACTAGGAATAGTAGAGAGGGGAGAAAACTAGACTACAACTAAGGCTAAGGAGAAAGCAAACAAAGGAGAACGGGCTAGGATTAGGTCGGGGTCAAAGGGGTAACGGAATGGTCAAGGGATAACTAGAGCGAAGGAGGTAGTAGGGTAATCTAGGTTAGTCCGGGCTCTCGCAACTTAGACCCACCTAGAGGTTCATCCTATCACCCATCTCGGTGACACACATGACAAACGGGGTTCTAACATGCTATAGTGGCCTAGGTCGCATTCGGGCTCTCGCTACTTAGACCGACCTAGGGGTCGTCCTCACCGGGCTCTCGCAACTTAGTGAGGAACCGAACCCACAAACAAACCATCACCCACAAGAGAAAGGCAAGAGAAACAAGTATATGCATCTACTAGTCAATCAAGCATTTCAACAAACATGTGATGTGCACCAACCAAGAGGAAACCCAAATCTTCCACCAACATCTCTAACAATCCCTTAATCATTCAATTAACACCCTAATCACCCTACTAACCCTAGCAAGAACACTACTCTAACATAATTATACTACAACTAACAAGAACAAGAGGATTCAACACAAGAACCAAACCAAACATGAAGATACTAGTGAAATCTATTAACTATGAACATAACAATCAACAAAGATGTAAACTTGGATGATAAAACAAGAATAAGAGAAGAGAAAGAAAGATTATACCTACTAACAAGATGAATGGAAGAACAAAACTTGCATTAATGAAGAAAACCCAAAACAAACACCCAAGGTTGTCAATCTTGGATGGATCTTGAAGAATTCCCTTAATACAAGTACTAAACTAGGATTAACAACTAATTACCGACTAATCTACACTAATCTAATCTAATCTAACCTAAAGTAGTCTAGGGTTTTATGTCTAATAAAGTGCATAAGCTTTACATAACAAGGGAAGGGTATATATAGGGTTACAAATGGAAGGGAGAAGAAAGAAAGCAAGCGCGGGTGAGCTGTAGCCCATCCCGGCCGGGATGAGGTTGTCCCGGTCGGGACGGGGTCGGTCCCGGTCGGGAAGCCATGATCCCGATCGGGATGGGCCCTGGTCAGGAGCCTTCTTGTTTGTGCACCTCATCCCGAACGGGATGAGGCCATCCCGAACGGGATGAGCCTTGTAGGCCTCCAATATGATCTTTTTGGTCCCTCCTTGCTTCTCATGGGCTTCCCATCGAATCTCGGGACTCGGGATCGGGTCTCGGAGGCTCGGGATTGGGTCCCGAGGTCTCGGGGTCGATTCCAAGGCATCGAGTGATCGTTCCTCTACTCGTTGGCTCCAAAATGTGTATGTATAGAGTCGGAATCGTTCCAACTCTTCCAAATCGGTCTCGGGAACCTGAAACGAACTAAAGGAAGCATAAGAAGCCCGTAAACCGCTCCCAAGGAGCGATTCCACAAGGAAAATGTGACCAAAACACAGTAAATAGACACTACAAACTACACTTATCAACTCCCCCACACTTAACCCTTACTCGCCCTCGAGTAAGCACAAACTAACTACTAAACTAGCCGAGCGGGTATTAGCGCACCCTACGCCCTTTCAACTCACGCGAGTGCACTTAGAGGAAGAGTGCACTCCTCAAGGCAAGTAAGGTCTTGCGACAAAACTGTGGATGCAACCGGACACAAAACACATAAACAAACAAACACACAAACAAACAAACAAACACAAGGTTGCACCCAAAGAAAAACAAATACCGCTTCCCTCTAAAAGCGGTGAATGAAACACCGGTTTAGGACTCAAGGCGAGTGACAACGTTCCCAAGCTAGCAATACAAACCAAGGTGAACTAAACCCTAATAGTATGACGATAAAGCAACAAAAACGTTGGTAACTTACCTCGATTCCTCCTAACTTTCTAAAAACGTACTACGGGACGATCGGCGGAGTGGAAAAGGGATGAACCACGGTGTTAGTCGACACTGTAGGTAAGTGAGACCCCGCCCCTTTTAGCGTGAGCCAAGAGGGTCGTCCCGTGTCCAAGACCGCCTAACTAGTCCAAGTAAAAAGATGTAAAACATGCAAAATGAGGGAAGACCGACTAATGCCGCTCGTCATCCTTCCTCGGGACTCGGTCCTTTGGTAGGCTCTTCACGGCAAAAGTCGGAAAAAGGCTTATTTTTGTGGGGATTTCTTTTTGTGAGACGGGTTTTCTTTTGGCATTTTCTTTCTTTTCGATGTTTTGATTTGTTTGTTGCCATGCCATTCTTTTTCTTCTTTTCTATTTTCTTTTTGGCTTTTGTGCCTTTTCTTTTTCTTCATTTCTTTTCTTTCTTTCATTTTTCTTTCTTTTCTTTTTCTTTGCCCTTTCTTGGCAAGATTTGGCTTTTTGGCATTCCTTAGTGTAATAAGAAAGAGAGAATTCAACAAATGCAAATTATTGTGTGGATATATGTAGGAGGTAGGGTAATGGGTGAGTCAGGGTTGCGCATTCCCTTTCAAACCCACAAAAAGTGGAGAACTTGGACTAATCAAACAATCCTAGACACGGTCACCTAAGGGACGAGACTCGGTAACCAAGGCCTTTTCACACCGTGGGTGGTCATAATGGTCAAAGGTGCAAATCCCGTAGTAAATCCCTAGTAAGCTAGGTGGACTCAAGGTAAAGGACCAACGAACTCATTGATTTAGGGTCATTCTACTAGATTAAAGCCCAAAACTCGATTTATACAACTAGGAAGGGAAAATAGACACTCACACACTAGCCTCTAAACCGGGTTTTCGAAAACGGTTTACGCACAAGACACACAACACAACACGAAACAAAGACTCAACAAGAACGAAAGAAAAAGAAACAAAAGCAACGAAACAAAGACAACACAAAATGAACACATACACAACACAAACACCACCCCGATCATCCAAACAAGCCACCAAATCAACCACACTTTACAAAGCTCCACCCGAGCACACAACATCACAATCTCCTCCAAACTCCGCAAGAGGTAAAGAAGAAAAAGGGATAAGATGTTACCGGGAGTCTTGAAAGCCTTCCAAAGTTAACGGCGATTAAAGCAACCTATAAGGGAAAGGGAGGCAAAGCACGCACACAAAACAAATATACGACACAATGACACAAAAGGAAAACACACAAAAGAAAAATCTTTTTGATTTTTTTTTTGTGAAAATTTTTCAAATTTTTAGGGATTTTAAGATTTTTTTCGAAAAAAACTAAGAAAATAAAACTAACTACGATAGAATATCGCTCCCCCACACTTAAACCGAGCAATGTCCTCATATGCTCAATCGTAGTGTGCGGAGAGACAAAAGAAAAAGAAAAGAAACTACGAAAATAAAGCTAAAAGTCAAAAATAAGGTGAAGAAAAGGGTAGAAGGTGTCCGGCCGGGGTGTAATCAAGTCACCAAGGGCCGAGACAAGAAAAAGATATGGAAGGGGGAAGAAAATAAAAAGAAGGAAATAAAAGGAAATGGGAGCGGAGGGCTAGGTGTAATCAAGTCACCTAGCCCGGATTCCGCCTAAATCCTCAAAAAGAAAGTGAAAATCTTGTAAAATTTGGATTGTTCGATTGACTCTCGACGCAATCACATCGTCGGGAGTCGGGAGCAACCACTACCGAGGCCTCGAAGGCCACCATGACATCAAGACACATAAGTGTACAAGGGGAAGGGGATAAACAAGAGGATAGCAAGCAATAAAAGACGGAAAAGTGAGGATAGTTACCCAAACCAATCGGCTAGCAACTCACTCGCTCCATCGTCTCATAGATCAATGTGGGCACGTTGCTTGTCGTTTTCATTGCTATCCCGCTTCAAGCTTGATAGGACCGCATGGTAGAGGTAGTAATGGTGCGAAGGGGTGAAAATTGATGCGGATCTCGGTGTAAGGTGAGGTGTACGGGTCATATGATAGGAGTAAGGAGGAGTAGGGAGGTTGGGAGGGGGTGTAATGGATGGGGACCATCCCGGTCGGGATGGATGGTCCCGATCGGGTTGATAAACCCTTCCCGATCGGGAAGCTCTCGTCCTGGTCAGGAATGCACTCCAGTGAGTCCGAATTTTTGCACCTTCATCCCGATCGGGATGGCTCCTTCCCGGTCGTGATTCCTCATCCTTCCCGGTCGGGAAGCCCTCTTCCTTCCCGGTCGGGAAGCCCTCTTCCCGGTCGGGATGAGTCTTCTTTGCTTCCCCAAACCCAAAAGCTTATCATAAGCTTCAAAAACCGACTTCCTCGCTCGCATACCAAACTCCATCATCAACTACTCCTTTCTAGGAGTCACCTTCACTTCACCTATCACAATAAACTCAATCTATACATCAAATTCACTCCCTCGCATCGCTCATCAAAATACCAAAACAATTACAAGAATATCACAAAAACAAAAGAGTCCAAGAAACAAAAATCACAAATACAAGCACAAGTACTCTAAAGAAGAGGAGAGGGGAATATACAACATGACGGTTCTTTAGGAACTCCGTCAAACCGAGGATGTGGACTCCATTCTTCAACCATAGCCCTCAAGGGCATGGAGGAGCAAGTCGAACGCGCTACCGACATCGTAGTGAAGGCCCAAGAAGCGCTCGAGCTTAACCGACCTCCACGGCCTCCAAGGAGGAGGCAAGAAGTAGGATTCCCAAGACCCATCGTCATCATTCATGTCATCTCCAGGGTCTATCCATCCTACGAGCCTAACCGACCTCTTCCTCCCTAAGCATCGCCTCCAATCACAAGCAAGCTTCATCTCCAAGAAACAAGGCACAAAAAGCGGCTTTGGCCTCATCTCCTCAATGCACACCCCCACACTTTCCTCAAGTTGTGGTTCCCCATCTTCATCACTCGGCCCCACATCATCTTGGAGGAGAGGATCGAAACTTCTACCGGCGATTTCAATCTCTTCCAAACCATCTCTCGGTGTACTAGCAAGGGGCTCTTGATGCTTGTCCAAATTATCGCACAAGGGCAACTCGAGGCTAACAATTTCACCCAACATCCTCACAAATTCCACCAACCCATCCAACTCACCATCCTCCTCCAATTTCTCACCAATGTTGCCTTCACCAAGGGTTATCTCCTCATTCGTCTCTTTTTGGGTAGACGATTGAGGTTCTTCAAAGCAAACTTCTCTATCAAAGGGAACTACATTGGCGGCTTCATGGTTAGGATGCTCCTCTTTCTCAAGTGGGCACCCTTCAACTAAATATGATGCTCGGGTTAAAGACATTACGGTTTGAACCGATAATGCATTTAATTGAGCATTCCTCGCCTCGTTTCTGATGTGAGTTGATATGAACTTTGAAATGTGAAGAATGATTAGTATACTGAAATGGAATGTAAACAAAGTAACCAAAACAGATTGAAAAGGATAGTTTGAGGATGAATAAACCGTAACCAAGGATAATATGCTAGGTGAAGTAGACCTATACTTCAACAAAGCGGGTGCTAAATCAAACAACGCGATTGAAGTAGCGAGTTTAGAGCTTGTAACGCGACTAACTCTAGACTTTGTCTTGTAAGCAACAAGGACGTGAAAGAAAGCTTAGCTTTACTCAGGTTTTTGATTTCAATATTGGATGTCTTATTCATTCAACTAGATGGCTATATATAGCCTACAACAAGACCCTTAAACCGGCTGGTTAGGGTGACAAAAACAAAGTTACAACCATGTGAACTAGGAGCTAATAACAAAGCTATGTAAACTAGGAGCTAATAACAAAGCTATGTAAACTAGGAGCTAATAACAAAGCTATGTAAACTAGGAGCTAATAACAAAGCTTAATAAGGAGCCATTTGGACGTGCACAACCAGCTTCAAACGTCCTCTTTAACCCCGGTGCTTTCCCATGCACAACTGACTTGTTCGGACCATACCTTTGTCAATACTTGTTCAATGAGCCTTCATGAATAGTCATTGGAAAGATAAGCTCGAAATCTATCTCCTCCATTTTGAATGACTACGAAATTCCAAGTATAACTCGAGATATGGACTGATCAAAACAATGCTGCAAAAAATGAACTCGCATCAGAAATTCCCATGCACAACTGTCTTGTTCGGACCATAACTTTGTCAATACTTGTTCAATAGTCATTGGAAAGATAAGCTCGAAATCTATCTCCTCCATTTTGAATGACTACGAAATTCCAAGTATAACTCGAGATATGGACTGATCAAAACAACGCTGCAAAATGAACTCGCATCACTTTTTCGCTCGTTTTATTATCTATTCTACGAAACGATTTCTAAAATTTATATCTTTTCTAAAACTATTCGAAGTATTTAATATTGATTTCATGGTCAATTATCGAATATAACGAATATCGAAAATATTAGATCGAGTGCAAATTATGCGATATTTGTACGTGATTTAATAAAATCATCGATTTTCAAAAACCGATTTCGAAATCAGCCTGTCACGCGACCCGCCGGCATCCCGGGCGAGTCGCGCGGCCGGCTGTCACACGACTCGTCTTTCTTTTTTTTCTTTTTTCGAACTTAGTTTTTTATACAAAACAGCGTCTTTTAACGATATTTTTCAGATTTCGACTAATATTTTCTCGATCTCGAATATTTATTATATTTTGCTATATTATTTTCACCAATCGATACTAACTCGTTTGTTTATCCTTGTAGCAAATTCATATCTTTTTCATCATTTGTTTTATTATACTCAAACGAATCTCACATGCTAAATTCAACTTTGACGTTAAATTTTCATGCATTAAATCGACTTAGCAACCCATTAAATTCCTCGCATGTTTAGGAAAACAATGTTTGCATATCATTCATCGTATTACTAACAAGCGTATTAAAAAAATCATTCGATATCCTAGTAGAGGCCGCTAATGTGCGGGCGGGGTTGGGTGTTCTTACTGAACTTCCCAACACGTACCCTCACTCCTTACTCAGAACCGTGGTTTCCGGATGTCCGAAACCATTGGCAACGAGAGTCATTCAATATACGATTAACCGATCAAGTCGGCATCGGTATCGAACTGCAAAGTGACGAGCCCAATAAACTCTGACATCGGAAATGGACCGTATTTTGTATACGGCCCGCTACGACATAGAGTGGGCTCGAACGGTTCCGAATAATCATAAAATTCGGTGGCGACTCTAACTTCGTTTAAATTTCAATTTGACCATCTCATATGGAGATTCATTCGCCTCCCCAAACCCGCGCGTGGCCGCGTCGGGGTGGACCTATGTCATGTCCACAATTTGGCGACTCCGCTGGGGATTAGCTGATACGTTACTGACCTTCAGCATCCTCAGGGTGAGACTCGAATAGAAATCGTTTGACTAGTACAATACGCGTTTTAGTTTTACGGTTCATGCATAACCCCATATTTTCCTGGGCCGGTACTGGTGACCGACGTCCCACTATACTATCGATGTAGTCCAAATTGGATATGTCGAAGGTGTCCATTAGCCGAATCGTATGGGTTTTACGGCATGTTCTAAGCTCAACTCGACTTAGGAAGTCCGCCCCAATCCTTGATAGGCTGTGTACACTGGTATAGACCCTTTCAGAGTGACCGAGACTTAGAATTAGAGCATACATGGCGTCGTTATACTGTTTCCATGACTACGTGCTACCTGATTTACGAGTCGTCTTTCAAAAAACCATCATTTTCGAAATTGCATCCTTTTTTCAAAATATCCAATTTCAAAACCCGGGACATATACCGAATTTAGGATCCACGATTTTACTCAAAATAGCCTATTTTTAGCCGGTATTATGCCCATTTCAAAACTCGAAAACATTTTCGAACTTTCAAACCCGTAACCCGGTCCACCTTTTCCGTTTTTTTTTTCTTTCGAAAAAGGGCCGGTTCTCCGAATTTTTCTTCAGGATTTCAAAACTTCAATTTCAAAACCTTCCTCTTCTTAGGACTTCCCGTATTTAGCAGTGTCGGGTCATGTCGTAAATCGTCAAGGTCATCTAGCGTCGAAACTCCGTCGATCTTATATCACGGATTTCCTCCCTATCCCAGTCCGCCTTATTAGACTAAGGCAAGGCCCACCTACGTGGGACATACTCCTACAAGGGTCGGCCCGTCAACACAATCGAGTCTAGAAGTCTGGGGAATGTCTCACGTGAACCTCCTTCCGAACAGGGCCCAGCCCACACAGCTGGATCCTAAAGGAGGCTCACCTCTCACAAGTCATCCGTCTAGATGTCTTTTCCGAGTCGTTTCCTCTCTAGTTTCCCGTTTCCTTGCTCGGGATGTACTTTAGTTCTTTGATTTGGGTTAGTCACTGATTACGTGATGTTCTTACAGACAGGCCACCTCACACCCGAACCATGAGTAAGGACTCAATTGATCAACTGAACGCCTCATTGGCCAAAATCCAAGAACAACTCGGCCAAATCAGGGGCGACCAGATCGCCATTGTTACCCGGGTTAGCGCCATAGAGCAGGACAGGCCGAGGGATGAAGATGAAACTCATGGGCCTTTAGCCGAATTGACTAGCGCAATCCTCAAGCTACAGGAGCAGGTCCACTTGTCGACCCACAACTCGATTCACACGGAGAATGCTCGGACTTATGCGCCTCTAACTAACGAATTGCCCGCCAATCTCAACCTGACGGGCCTCCCAATGTTCGACGGAACTGAAGACCCGGTATTACATATCTGGGCATTCAAGGAATTTATGGCCCTTAAGGGGGTTAAGTCAAACATGTTCAAACATTTGTTTGCCTCCTCGCTCGAGAAGCACCCGAAAGCCTGGTACTACAGGCTTGACTCCAAGAAAAACAAAACTTGGGACGATGTCGCAACGGAGTTCACCCGAAACTATACGGACAATACTGAGATCCAAACAACCATGCATACTCTGGAGGTCATGGCCCAAGAGCCAAAGGAGGGTTTCACCAACTACCTCCAAAGGTGGAGGGCCGAAAGTGTCAAGCTGGTCGACAAGCCCAGCGAAAAGGTATTAGTGGAGGCCTTTGTGAAAAACCTCCTCCCATCTTACCGGATCCACCTCCGGTACGATATCATACCCAATTTCGCCACCTTAACCGAGATGCGTACAAGAATCGAAGACGATTTAAGGTTAGAGAGCCTTACCAAGGCCTCTACAAAGGGTTATCAAGGAGCCAGTTCATCTTCAGGCAAGCCCGCAACTACAAGTGCGGCCCGAAGCATCTTCGACGAGGTTAATTTGCTAGACACCTCAACCAAAAAGAATACTCCACCCGAGTATTCACTGACATAGGGACTACTTATACCGACGCCTTACAAAGGCTATCCTCTAAGGGCCTGATCCAGCCAATAGGCCCAATGCCGGAGGTTCCTGTCGAGAAACGGTCCAAAAGCTACAACGCTCAGGCCTATTGCCACTATCACCAAGGCAACGGGCAAGACACCGAAAAATGCTGGAAGTTAAAGCATTTCATTCAAGATCTATCGAGAGTGGGAAGATACCGCTACCCAGCGATAAACCCAGTAACGAAAACAACCCTCTTGCTACTCACGCCATTTTTACTGGAGAAATAGTCGATTGCACTCATCTCATTTCCCCTTTCATTCCCCAAATCAACGGGATATGGAATGACGATGAAAATGATGTTTACTTGGCTAAGGGGGAGACCGTCCCCATCACTGTCGAAGAAATCCGAAAGGCCAAAACCAAGGCCCTGGCCGGCGCCCATGTCATCACGGCCGGACCTTCGGCCCCACAATCCGTCACTGAACCCGCCAAGACGGACTCTATACTTGAAGAACCAGACACCGACACGGCCCTAGTCAAGCAACTGAAGAAGGTCCGAACCGATCTTACCATATGGCAGCTTCTGGTTAGTTCTCAAGAGCATCGGGCAGCACTTACTAAGGCTCTCGATGAAATCAAGGTAGACTCACTGGTTACTCCCACTGAAATGGTAGCCACTATTCTGCCTCATCTCAAGGGCAAGTCCAAAGGAGAAGGCTCACTTATCACCTTCTCTGAGTCCGATCTGCCACCATTTGGGGCCACCCACAACCTGGCCCTATATATCACGGTGATTTGTCGGGGCAAGTATCTACCCATGACCCTAATTGATGACGGGTCAGCTGTGAACGTCCTCCCTTTAAGGACTGCTAAGGCTCTCAGCATTACCGAGGCTGACTACCTTCCTACCTCGCAAACTATCCAGGCTTTCGATGGGAGCCCAAAATCAGTTGCTGGGGCCGGCAAACTAACCATCATAACCGGCCCAATTGAAAAAGAACTAGAATTCCAAGTAATCGATGTCACCTCATTGTTCAATCTGCTACTTGGAAGGCCCTGGATCCACGCAGTCAAAGCCGTGTCCTCCACTCTCCACAGGAAGGTCAAGCTACCTTTGCAAGACGAGGTCATCACCCTCAAAGCTACTCCCATAGCCGTGTCAAGCTGCAACACGGCTGGCTCAATCGACCCACGATGCTTCAATTTTGTGGGAATGATCGATGAAGAGTATCTCTTCAGGCCCTATTTCACCACCAGCATCGACACAATGTTGCAAAACTTGGGCTATCTGCCGGGGGCTACTTCAAAGCCCGGTCTCCCGGCTGGCAAAGTCATCGACGTCTTAAGCAATGAGGACGTGAAATTCGGTTTAGGGTATTCCTTAACCCCGGAAAACGTGGTCCAGGCCGGCATCCGAAAGGCCTGCAACATTCTCAAGGGTACCTACTTGGACCCTTACAGCCCGAAACTGACCGATTACTTTGTCTCCCCGGTATTCGGAACTGTCCAGACGGGTCTCTATCAGCCCACTATAACCTATCCTGAGGTCAATTTCATCCCAGATGATATCTTTGCCCTCATCCAGGCTGAATCAAAAGAGGATTCGAACCATACCGAGCCCATGCTGGGGCTCTTATTCGGGGAAAGCAAGATAATCCCGACTCCTAAGGAGGAATTGGTGAACCTGATCCTCCATAGCAGCAAGTTCGATCCAACCAAGCTGATCTCTGAAGTAGGTGCTGACACTGGAAAGAGGGCTTGGAGGAAGACGATCAAGTGGACCGACGGCGAGGGTCGAGTCTACAAGCTCAGTACCGGCGAAGGAGACATGCAAGGCGACGAGTCCGAATCCGAGTTCGAGTCAGAGTCCAAGTCGGAGTCTGAGTCTAGGTCTAGAAGGTCCAGTACTAGGGTCGAGTCAGTAACCCCTTTTCCTTTAGCTGCACCTCAGGGAGTCTCGGAATCTGTTCCGAGAGCACTCCCCATACCGCCTCTGACCAGCGATCAGATGGCTGCTCTCTTTGAGCTATTTTTGAAGCTCTCTAACAATAATAACGATAACCGTTCTGCTTACGACCTGTCTTATTTTCAAAACGTTTTCAAAAACTTTATTTGCAATGACATTGAGAAACCCGACGAACAGGTGCCACTACCTCCGCATCTAGTCGAGCAGCTCGAGCAAAGGGAATCCCGAGATCCGGTCATTGAAGAAACTAACACCATCAATGTAGGAACCCCTTTAGAGCCTCAGATGCTTAAGTTAGGTTTGTCCCTAGACCCCAAGGAGAAGCAACAATTCACGAAACTCCTCCACGAATTCAAAGACGTCTTTGCATGGTCCTACAAGGACATGCCGGGAATAGATCGGGAGATAGCCGAACACCGTATACCTATCAAAGACGGGTGTAAGCCGGTAAAGAAAAAACTCCGAAGAATGAGGCCCGAATGGTCTCTCAAAGTCAAAGAAGAAGTTGACAAACAATTCAAAGCAGGCTTTATCCAAGTGTCTGAATATCCAGACTGGGTTGCAAATATCGTACCGGTACCCAAGAAAGACGGAAAGGTACGAGTTTGTGTAGATTTTTGGGACCTTAATAAGGCCAGCACGAAAGACGATTTCCTGTTGCCACACATCGACATACTGGTGGACAACACGGCCGACCATGCCCTTCTATCCTTTATGGACGGGTATGCCGGATACAATCAGATCAAAATGGCAAAAGAAGACATGAGTAAGACCACCTTCACTACACCTTGGGGACTTATTGTTACACTGTTATGCCATTTGGGCTTATCAACGCCGGTGCCACTTATCAACGGACCGCCACTACCTTATTACATGACATGATGCATAAGGAAGTAGAAGTCTACGTGGACGATATGATCGTTAAGTCCAAAGAACGAAGCGGGCATATTCCGGCCCTTAGGAAGTTCTTCACCCGACTACGCAAGTACAACATGAGGTTAAACCCTCAAAAATGCAGTTTCGGGGTAACATCGGGCAAATTACTGGGCCATATCGTCAGCCAGCGCGGCATCGAGGTTGACCCAGCCAAAATCAAGGCCATTACCGAGATGCGGCCGCTTAAAACCGAAAAGGAGATTAGGGGGTTTCTCGTGAAGGTTCAATATATCAGCATGTTCATTTCGAAGCTAACCATGGTATGTGAGCCCATTTTCAAAAAACTGAAGATAGGAGAACGGGTACTGTGGGACGACAAATGTCAAGCAGCTTTCGATAAGATCAAAATGTCATCTCCGCCGGTATTAATGCCACCTCAGCACGGTCTGCCTTTGTCGTTATATTTGACAACGACCGAGACAACCAGGGGGGCTATGCTAGCCCAGACAGTCGACTCAGAAGAACGAGCTATTTACTACATCAGTAAAAAGTTCCTAGAGTACGAATGCAAATATACGATGCTCGAAAAGACGTGTCTAGCTCTAGTTTGGGCCACTAAAAAGCTCCGACATTACATGCTTAGCCACGAAGTGCACGTACTATCAAGAATGGATCCAATCAAGTATCTGTTCGAGAAGCCCATCCTCAATGGCAGGATATCTGGATGGACTTTAATGCTAGCTGAGTTCGACCTCAAGTTCGTACCGCTAAAAGCCATCAAAGGCCGAGTAGTAGCCGAGTTCCTCGCCGATAGTACGATATCTGAAGAGGGACATACCGATACTTGGGCCTTCCCTGACGAAGATATATTCCATACCGACACGGAGACATGGGATCTATATTTTGACGGGGCATCCAACTTTCGAGGATTTGGTGTCGGGATTTTACTAATCTCACCACAAGGAGAGCACACTCCGTTATCCATCAAGTTAGATTTCGACGTGACTAATAATGCAGCCGAATACGAAGCATGCATTCACGGGTTGCAAGCCGCCGCTGATTTAGGAGTAATGAACCTCCGGGTCCACGGTGACTCATCATTAGTCATTAATCAAGCACTCCAGAAATAGAAAACTCGGAACGCAAATCTCGTAGCTTACCAAGCGCGAGTAAGGGTTCTCGAAAAACAGTTCCAAAAAGTGGAGTACATTTATCTACCCGGGAAGAAAACCAGTTTGCAGATGCGCTATCCAAATTACCATCTCTACTGAACATCCCGGAACATATGACTAGCATGCCGATCTGTGTCGAAAGACGATCCGAGCCGGCATATATCAATGCTATCCAAGACATCGAAATAACTGATCCAGAACCTTGGTACCAGGCAATTCTAACCTACTTAACGTCGGGAGAATATCCTCCGGGATCTGAAAACCGGGCCAAGAAAGCCCTACGAAGATGGGCCACTCAGTTCATCCGCACGGACGATGGACAGTTGTACAAAAAGACGGCACGGGGGGCTTTGCTCCTATGCATCTTGCTGGCTTGACTCCAGAACTAGTACCGGAAAGAGTTGGTCTTTCAAAACGCAGGCTGAAAAGGTCATGGCAGAGTACACGATGGCGAGAACGGTCCGCATATGAACGCCCATATGCTAGCTCGAAAAATTGCAAGACTCGGGTACTATTGGAATAGCATGGAGACCGACTGTCAGTTATATGTCAAGCACTGTCACAACTGTCAGATTTTCGGCAATGTCCAGCATATGCCGTCATCCCTGTTATATACTATGACATCACCATGGCCATTCTCAACATGGGGAATTGATATAATCGGGAAAGTGAACCCTTCCGGGACGGGGGGTCACTGCTTCATTCTAGTGGCTATTGACTATTTTACTAAATGTGTCGAAGCCGAGTCATATCGTGTCTTGAACGCCAAGCACGTTGCAAAATTTATCCAAGATAAAATTATATGCCGATACGGGATCCCGCACGAATTCATTAGTGATCTCGGGACCCATTTTCAAGCCGAAACCGCTACTTTGCTAGCAAAATATAATATTCAAAGGCATACATCTTCTCCTTACCGTCCCCAAACCAATGGAGCAGTAGAGGCAGCCAATAAAACGATTGTCACCATACTAAAAAAGATGGCAGATAATTACCGGGATTGGCCCGATAAAATCCCTTTTGCCTTATGGGGGTACCGGACCTCAATCCGCACTGCAACCGGAGCAACTCCATACTATCTAACATATGGGATGGAGGCGGTCCAGCCGGTCGAGCTTGAGGTACCATCTCTAAGGATTCTACTCGAAAGTCAAGTACCTGAAGCAGATTGGGTCCAAGCCCGATACGATTCGTTGATTCTTTTGGACGAATGACGATCTCGAGCCCTTAACAATATCCAAATATACCAAAAAAGGATAAAGCGGGCTTTCAACAAAAGGGTTAGGCCCAGAAATATCAAAGAGGGCGATCTAGTCCTAAAATCTATCCGGGCCTTGCTACCAGTCGACCCAAGGGGAAAATTCAAACCTAATTAGGCCGGCCCGTATCTAGTAAAGAAGGTTTTATCAGGAGGAGCAGTAATGCTAACAGACTTGGATGGGAACGAATTCGTCAACCCAACCAACTTGGACCAGTTGAAGCGCTACTACCCCTAAACCTTATCTCAATGTCATTTGGTAAAAATTTATCTTTTTTTAAAATTTTCAAAAATTAAGCAAGTCAATGAGTTAGGATTACTGATCCTACTGTCGCACATCTCGAACCAATAGTCTTGATGTATTTCGAAAATTGCAAAAATCTATGTCTGAACTACGTTCGGTTTGATTCCACTAATCGTGGATACGTAGGCAACCCCTCAAAAGGGTACAACCATTGCAATAACGAAAAGACAGGAACGGTTTTCACTAATATGTCTTTTATTATTTCAAAAAAATGCCTCACGCAAAAATAAACAACAAAAATCACACAAAAAATAGTAGTAATACGTAAATAATAAAATTTAGGAGACTACTCGTACATTTTTCCCTTCCCCTTATCTTTCGGGTCACGCGGATCCCGAGGCCGACGAGGTGGGGGCGAACGTTCCCTAATCACAAGTGGAACTTCCTTTACTCGAACCCTCTTTTTCGACTTCGGTTTCTCCGTCCCCTGCACCGGTTCGATCCGAGCCCGTACGTGCTCGGGTAGTCTGTCCCGAGGACCACGTCGGTCCTTAGCCGCCAGTCTTGGACCAAGTCTCCTTTCTAAGTCCGTCTGGGGGCTCACCTTCCCCCATGTGCCTTTAGTACTGGACCCTTTAGTCAAAGTCTTGGTCTTCCCTTTCTGGCCAGACATCAGTCGGACCATCGTAGCCGGGGTGTCGCCATCATCAAAAAAGCCTCGATTATCCTTAGCCTGTTCTTGGCGCAGCAAGTCAAAGGCTTCATCAGTCTTTAAAGCAGCACGGGCTTTAGCAGAATCTGCCTGGGTCCACTTCGTATAAGAATTTGATACCCAGATCGAGGGAGAAGCTTTAGAAACGGGCCAAGTGTGCCGAGTATACCATCTTTGCGCCCAGGTATCACACATCACGTCCGTTAGCTGAGTAGATTCACTCACGACCGCCTCGATATCCGGGATTCTTTGGGCCCGACCATATTGCCTAAGTATGCGATCGGGATAGAGATGAATCGTCTGCCTAAAAGATAGGATTAGTTGATAACGGGCCCTGTCTCGCAATTCTAACCCGGTCCAGACATAAATGGGCCACCAAGATACGGTCCAACGAATCAATGGGCCTCCATGGAAGGATAACAGCTCGTCCCAGAATTTTTGGGTAGTAAGACGGGAAAAGTCAACAGTCCGTCTTCTCGTCATCACTTGATTTGGGCGATATCGGCTTACATCTAGAGGAGGATCCAAGATCGATAGCCTCTCAAAAAGCCATAGCTGAAAAGTCAAAATCGCGAAAAGTCAAAGTCGTAAAAAAAAAATATCGCAAAAATCGAAAAAACCGAAAAATCGAGAAAAAACCGCGAAAACCGCGAGAAAATCGAAGACCGAAAAAATCGGAAATTGCAAAAAATCAAAAATTGCGAAAATCGAGGAAAAATCAGCCTACCTGTAGAAGACGGGTGCTACCGGTCAGCCTGATCGACGGATCCCTCTTACGATTATCTAAGCTCTGGATGATCTCCCCGGTAATCAGCCAAGTCGGGCTGTGCTCTGTCTCCATCAGGTCAGCTACAGCAAGAAGTCTGACATGGCCCATACAAGATAGCAAATCCATATGACCTTCAAAAGCGTAGACATGGAGCATGCAAAAAGTAAAGGCCCTACGGCTATATACCGGCCTGACCCGGACATCATCTAGGTTCATAAATTTCTCAGCCAGGTCGATCAAGGAGACTGTATTTCCTTCTATCATACGAGATACCTCCATGTGAGAAAGCCCTAGGAATTCTCGTAATTTTCTCCTTATATCACGGACTGAAAACGGGACGGCAGGGCGAAGAATGAGATTCCACCCCCATACAGCAGCTATTTCCTCAGGAATAGGACAAATTTCGCCTCGAGGAAACCTAAAAACATGATAAGTATCATCCCAGTAGGACAGGCAAGCATCCAAAAAGTAACGATCCACTTGCATCTGGCGGATTGTGGATAGCTGGGTGACGCCATTCTGGTTCAAAATAACTTTGTCAGCATCTCTGAAAAATCGGGACCAATCTTGCAACATTCCGACTAATCGATCGATACCCATGATGAATTTCTAAACAAGGGGGAAATAAGTTTCTCAGGGCTTGTTTTTTTTTTCTTTGAAGGGAAAAGAGATTTGTGGGAATTGTGAATAAATTGTGAGCAGGGAGAGGCTATTTATAGCATGGAATCAGATTCTCCTCCTCACTTTGGGATTCCTAATCCCAGGGGATTTAGCATACAGGCCTTTATCCTAGGATCTAGCTAAGTCATCCCGAGCATTCCTATTCCTTTTCGGAGTCAAAATACTTTAATCTTTCAAAATTCTTCCATCCAAAAATCAAAGAAAGTCTTCTTCAAAAATTTTATTCCCCAGCGCGAGACATTTCTCCTAAAAAATGTGTTACATGCAAACTTTGCATAAATCATTATACAGGATGACTCAAACAAAACCGTGCAATCAACTCCCCAGCGGCATAGACTTATACGACAAGTCCGATTCCCCACGGAGTTATCATCTTCAACTCAGGTACATTTCTAGTCTCCGGCCGGCGGGCCCTCCACGTAGGTCTAATGGACCTTAAACGACCCGATCGGAAGCTGCCAGGTTTTAATCTTTGATTGACCTGGTGGCTACTCTGGCTTTCGCCTTGTCCAAGCCTCAGTCAGAGTGGGGGCTCTGTAGACACCCACATTTTGACTGCCAGGTGTCTATAGCAATTTCCGACAAACACCCGATGATGATCGGACGCAAACGTGCTTTAAATACTCAGAAACGGGCTCAAAATCATTGGCATTTGGCTTGGGCTCATTATGGAGTACATATCTCACAAAACCAACCTCAAAATCAGGCCCAGTGGGTCGTTTCGAGTCAAATAAGACTAATTTGGGTCGATTCCGACAACAGGGGTAAAACCGTCTTTTAGCGACCGAGTCAAAACCCGGTCAAGAATATTCTCGAGACACACGAGTCAGCCGTGACACCTCACACGGCTGATCCGGTCCCAAATACTACAAAAATCATCTTCAAAAATATTAAACAAATCCGTTTAAGGATGAAATTCGGTCTCAAGTAGAAATCCTATCCGAAAACCGATTCAAACACCCGACCGAGTGCAAACACTCGGCCAAGCAGCCCTCTTCCAGCCGGGTTCCCTTTTTCCTTCACAAGAAAGCGGAATTCTCATTCCTCTCAAATTCTTACGTTTCCTATCCTAAACAGTAGTTCAAACTCTCCTAGCCAAGGTCGGGAACTCCCTATAAATAGCCCCTTGCACACAACACTTTTGACAGATGAATTATCACTCATAATTATTCATATACATACACATCAATTACACACACTTAGCATCGAGAAAACCGATATTATTCCCGAAGGAAACCGGCCCCGATACCCGACACCCTTCACACGTCTCACGTCCAAACCAAGCCACCGTAACTCACCGACATCCACTCGACGCTCTTGTGCCCAAGCCACGTTCCAATGAGCCCCGATCCGAGTAAACAGAAGCATGTAGGTTGAGAGTGTAACAAAACCCGACTTCTCTTTTTCTTCTCTTCTCCTCCTCGTCGTCCGCTTTTATTACGGGTCTCGTGTCGGTCCTTTTTTTTTTACGGGTCGCTCGTCACTTTTTTTTTTATTTTCTAATATCGATACTATCAAAAACTATTTTCATATAACAAACATTCTTAAAAATATGATATCGATTCTCTATAATCGAATATTGTATCAGAAAGAATTATATTAAATCTCGACGACGTTAAAAATCGTTACATCTTTTTTCGTTCAAACTCTTTTTTTAAAACAATTTTACAAAACCTTTTATAAAATTCATTCCGAATACTCGATATCGATTTCATAATCCAATATCGGGTACGATGAATATCGAAAACATGAATCGAGTATAAATTAATTCGTATTTGTACACGATTTATCAAAGTTAACAATTTTCGAACAACGAACAAAACCGGGACAGACCCGCACGCGACTCGCGCCCCTCCCAGGCGACTCGCGCACGGGCCTGAAACCCGAGCCCTTTTTTTAGCTTTTTCGCTCGTTTTATTATCTATTCTACGAAACGATTTCTAAAATTTATATCTTTTCTAAAACTATTCGAAGTATTTAATATTGATTTCATGGTCAATTATCGAATATAACGAATATCGAAAATATTAGATCGAGTGCAAATTATGCGATATTTGTACGCGATTTAATAAAAGCATCGATTTTCAAAAACCGATTTCGAAATCAGCCTGTCACGCGACCCGCCGGCATCCCGGGCGAGTTGCGCGGCCGGCTGTCACACGACACTTTTTTTTTTTTTTTTTTTTCGAACTTCGTTTTTTTATACAAAACAGCTTCTTTTAACAATATTTTTCAGATTTCGACTAATATTTTCTCGATCTCGAATATTTATTATATTTTGCTATATTATTTTCACAAATCGATACTAACTCGTTTGTTTATCCTTGTAGCAAATTCATATCTTTTTCATCATTTGTTTTATTATACTAAAACGAATCTCACATGCTAAATTCAACTTTGACGTTAAATTTTCATGCATTAAATCGACTTAGCAACCCATTCAATTTCTCGCATGTTTTGGAAAACAATGTTTGCATATCATTCATCGTATTACTAACGCGCGTATTAAAAAAATCATTCGATATCCTAGTAGAGGCCGCTAATGTGCGGGCGGGGTTGGGTGTTCTTAGTGAACTTCCCAACACGTACCCTCACCCCTTACACAGAACCGTGGTTTCCGGATGTCCGAAACCATTGGCAACGAGAGTCATTCAATATACGATTAACCGATCAAGTCGGCATCGGTATCGAACTGCAAAGGGACGAGCCCAATAAACTATGACATCAGAAATGGGCCGTATTTTGTATACGGCCCGCTACGACATAGAGTGGGCTCGAACGGTTCCGAATAACCATAAAATTCGGTGGCGACTCCAACTTCGATTTAAATTTCAATTTGACCATCTCATATGGAGATTCATTCGCCTCCCCAAACCCGCGCGTGGCCGCATCGGGGTGGACCTATGTCATGTCCAAAACGCCCTCGAGCATTTTATATTGCTTTGTTTTGTCCTAGGGATCATAAGCATCCCGAGAGACAGCTAGTCGAGTGGAGATTGACGCCCTCGAGTAGTTTACTTTGTTTTACTTTGTCCTAGGGGTCATAAGCATCCCAAAAGGCGAGTGTTCGTGTGGACACTAACGCCCTCAAACATCTTATCTCGCTTTATTTTGTCCAAGGGGTCATAGGCATCCCGAAGACGACCGCTCGAGTGCAGACTGACGCCCTCGAATGTTTATTTCTTTAAGTCCAAGGGTTCATAAGCATCCCAAAGACATTTGTTCAAACGTAAGCAACACATACGAACATTTTTCGCATCTACGCTTAACGCGTCACCCACACACAAGGTATTCAAAACTGAACAAAATCATAAGCGATCCGAAAAGACAAAACACACGAGCATGAAGAACCAAGAACAAGATGAGAAGCAACGGCCCAGGCCCAAGCAAGCAAACGCAGGCGAAGACATCAGGTATGTTTTCTAAGCCTTGGCTGGCGAGTCTAACCACGTAGTCCAATGGACTTAAAACGACCCAACCGGACAGCCACCACGTCGTAATCCTCGATTGACTTGGGTGACTATACTTTGACTTTTGCCTTATCCAAGCCTCGGTCAAAGTGAGAGCTTCTGTAGACACCCAGATTTGGACCTGGTGGCTGCAGAAGTGCCCAACAAACACCCGATGACGATCGGACTGCAACGCGACGCGGGTTCACTATGTTTTAGGTAGTTTTTCTATAGAGCGGATCAAATAAATTACTTGGGAAAAATTAAACTAACATATTGGCAGCCTTAGTCGTGTTGTTACGGTCACATAGACACTAATTAGAGTCAATTCTGACACCGGGATCCCGAGTCGGTCCCGAAACTCGAACCGAGTCAGCACCGCGTCAAGCGAACCTCGGGATGCGTACTCGAGACCCACTAAACTCACGGCGCTAGGTCAAACCCGGGGAAACCTTAGTCCCCAAGCTTCGTATCATACACCCACGCCTTGGTTTTGGAAAGTATCAAAATCGTATCTTCAAAATCCCGAGCGCCTCACCTTGCGCGCCTGAGTCTTCACACGCGTAAACCCAGGCGCCTGAGTTTTGGTGCGCCTGACCTCAGGCGTCTATCAGGGTGACGAGGATCCAAAAGCACCTATAAATCCCCCCTTCACATCCTCATTTCGACACAATTCACATCTCTCTTCTCCCTCTACATTCTCACTAAGGGCTCGCACTCCGACACCCAAGGCAAACAATCCACTCGATCGTAGTTCAGTTAAAAGCGACATCGAGGCTACTCCTCACCTTCGAGCACTCCACTCGATCCCGAGGTGCCTGTGTTCGACTGGCTATAGTCTAGTAACGAAGTTCTGCCGGATAGCCGCAGGATCAGTCTGTAGTAGCGGAGCTCTGCCGGAATAGCCGTAGGAAAGGTCGACGGTAACGGAACTCTGCCAAAATCACCGGGCAAGCAACGAGGATCCGCCTTTGAAGTCGAATCATCACTAGGTTGTCGTCTAAACAAAACTTTACATTCTCGCACTTTCTTTTATTATGCACTATGATAACGTCAGACGTGGACACTAGGTCCACTACACATACTAAAACACGTAACGTCCCAACTTCAATCGCAAACACTAAAATACACTAAATAGACCCGAGTAATTCCGATATCCGTTCTGAAACTATCTATGCATCGTGTCCCGTTTAGTGTATACTCCGAGGGTGCAACTCCTCACAACGTGATTTACTTATATTCGCATTTACATTTTTTCGTATGATTTATTGCTTTTATGACCTTATAATCGCATGCTAAATCACCTAACACGGAATTCAAAACGTAAACCAACTAAAACAGAACAAAGAGATGGTCGGGTTCCGTATTAGTCCGGGTGCTCGCCTTACTAGGTTTGACACACCTCTATTAATACCGAACCGGCGCATCTTAAGCAGAATACCACGTAAGGTATGCCACGAGAACGACTAATATCCGTATTATCGCGTTAAAACTAATATGCTAATACCTATAATATTAGTACTCCCTACTCTCCTATATGCATCTTTTCATGGCCTGCTTGTCACGTGAAATCGCATGCAAAGAATGTAAACACAACTACTTTGATGACAAAGCTTACTTGTCCTTAAACAACCGACGTAGCAAAAGGTATAGGGTGAAAACCTCGAATGTTACAGTATTTCCATCACAACAACAGAACTAGGTTATCAGCCCACCGATTGATTAGTAGAGGTCGCTATAGTGCGATCGGGATTGGGTGTCGATGTTTATCGGATGTTGGCTTCCCAATACGTACCCTCACCCCTTACTCAGAATCGACGGTTTCTGGATGTCCGAAACTATTGGCAATGAGAGTCATTCCAGGCATGGAGTGCTTAAGGGTACAAGTCTTTATCTTTAGGTCCCGTGCCCCTCAACTTTGAGCCGGCTAAGGATCAAAGTTGACTTGAACGGTTTCCGAGTCCCCATAATTGACTCGGTGGCGACTCCACAAATCGGCAACGAATTCAGTTCACTAAAAAGGTTGCCTTACCAAACAAATCGGTCTTTAAACATTTACAACCACGACTCGATCGATTCTAAACGAAAACATGGGTGCCCCCACCCGTCTAGTACAAGTCTGGATCGTCATCCGAATCGAGGTCCAACACATCGCCCCGTACGCGAGATAGGACCGGCCCCCGAACAAGAGGGGGCCGCGTGGGTGGCCGCCGCCACATGTCGAAAAACCGAGTCAGTCCCGCAAGGGCGCGCGCGGGGCGCATGGCGGTGCGAACGGACGTCTACACATTCTTATTTTTGTTTCCTCGATGGTCATTCAGGATTTCTTCAAATTCCCATTCACCCCGATGACCAAGAGAAGACCACTTTCACATGTCCCTATGGCACCTATGCTTATAGAAGGACGCTATTTGGATTGTGTAATGCGCCGGGAACGTTTCAAAGATGTATGATGGCTATTTTCTCCGATTTTATTGAAAAATCCATGAATGTTTTTATGGATGACTTTAGTGTCCATGGTACATCTTTTGATTCTTGCCTTGACCGTCTAGATCAACTGTTGTCCCGATGTGAAGAGTATAGACTTGTTTTGAATTGGGTGAATTGTCATTTTGTGGTTGAACAAAGTGTTGTCTTATCATATCTAGTAGAGGAGTCGAAGTTTCTGTGATAACTTGCCACCACCTACAAATGTCAAAGGGGTGAGGAGTTTCCTAGGTCACGCCGGTTTTTATAGGCGGTTTATAAAAGATTTTTCTAAGATTGCCAAGCCTTTAACTTTTTTGCTTATGAAAGATGCACCTTTTGTGTTTGATGACTCGTGTCTTGAGGCCCTTTGCAGGACAAAGACTGCTCTCACCACCACTCCAATTATCAAAGCCCCCGATTGGAATCTTCTATTTCAGATCATGTGCGATGCCTCCGATTTTGCCGTTGGTACCGTTCTAGGACAACGGGTTGATAAGAAGCTACATGTGATTTATTATGCAAGCAAGACACAAGATGAAGCCCAATCGAGGTATACAACAACCGAAAAAGAGATGCTTGCCGTTGTCTATGCTATGGAGAAATTCCGAACTTATGTTACCGGTTCCAAAGTCATTATTCATACCAATCACGCGGCGATTCGTTACATCAATCCCAAAAAGGAGACTAAGTCCCGACTATTTCGGTGGGTCTTCCTCTTACAAGAATTTGACATTGAGATTAGGGATAAGGCCGGATCGGAGAACTTGGTAGTGGATCATCTTAGTAGACTAACGGTTAGTAAAGAAAGAAATGAAGAAGATGGTATTCCCATCAATGAAGCTATGAGAGATGAGGCCTTGATGGCCATTGAAACTATTACACCTTGGTATGCCAATATCGTCAATTTCTTAGTATCTCATTATATTCCGGACGATTATTCCAAGCAAGAGAGGAAGAAACTACGTTATGAAGCCCGACGCTATTATTGGGATGAGCCCTATTTATTTCGCCGTTGTATAGATGGAACTTATCGACGAAGTGTTACGGCCGATGAAGGATATAATATTGTGAAGCACCTTCACTCGACATCTTATGGTGGACACTTGACCAACCAAAAGACAATCGCCAAGGTTCACCAAAGCGGGTTTTGGTTGCCTTCCATGTTTAAGGACATTCGAGCTTTCATTCTCACATGTGATGCTTAAAGTGGCAATATAACATGAAGAATGAGATGCCCCTTCAACCCATTTTAGAAATTGAATTGTTTGATGTTTGGGGTATTGATTTCATGTGTCCGTTCACATCCTCTTTTGGCAACAAATACATCCTAGTAGCGGTTGATTATGTCTCAAAGTGGATCGAGGCCGTAGCTTCCCCTACCAATGACTCCAAGGTTGTAATCAAGCTTTTCAAGAATGTAATTTTCCCGAGATTCGGTATGCCTAGAGCCATAATTAGTGATGGAGGCTCTCATTTTAGGAAAGATACCTTTGAACACCTTCTTAGGAAATATGGTATCACTCACAAGATGTCATTAGCCTACCATCCTCAATCAAATGGGCAAGTCGAGATCTCCAACCGTCAAATCAAAGGAATTTTGGAATAAGTTTTAAATACACACCGAAAGGATTGGTCATTAAAGTTAAATGACGCCCTTTGGGCATTAAGAACGGCTTACAAAGCGCCGATTGGAACCACTCGTTATCGTCTTGTCTATGGTAAAGCTTGTCATTTACCGGTGGAATTAGAACATAAAGCCAAATGGGCTATAAAAAAGCTAAGCTTTGACGAGAATGTTGTTGGAAATAATCGCCTTCTCCAACTACAAGAATTGGAAGAACTAAGACTCAAAGCATACGAGAATTCGAAGATCTACAAGGAAAGAACTCGCAAATGGCACGATTCTCGAATAGTTCGTAAGGACTTCTCCGTTGGTGATAAGGTATTACTCTTCAACTCTCATTTTAAGTTTTTCCCCGGTAAATTGAAATCAAAATGGTCGGGTCCATTCGATGTGACTAAGGTGCAACCATATGGATCAATAGAGATTTCTAGCCCAGAAACTGGGAAATTTATGGTTAATGGCCAACGCTTGAAGATTTATCATCCCGGTCACATTCGTGAGACCTTTGCTACCGTGAAACTTGGTGAGCTCCCATTAGGGAGCGTTGTTTAACCCTCTCTCGAAATTGAAGTAGGTTTGGTGGTATCCTCAACAACCACCTTGTATATATGTATCATATTCTTTGTGTTTGTTAGCTTTGTTTAGGTTGAGAATAACGGATGAACTTGGATTCCATCTTGGAGCAAATATTTGGATGAAGATCAAGCTTTTGGAGAAGTTATGGAGCTTAATTTGAAGACCACAAGCATGTTTGTGAGAGAAATTGATTACGCAATGTGAGTCGAGCCATTATTCGTAACTTTAGGTAATTATTGAAGAGCCATGAAAGGATAAGGCGGAAAAACGATGCATGCAAGACCGTCGGGCGAAACTTCGCCCGGTGAGATTATCGACGGTTTTCCGTCGGGTGAAATTTCACTCGACGAGATTTTTGCCACGCCAAAGGATTTAATGAAGAATTGCCATAGGGTGAAACTTCACCCGATGAGGTCATGACCGGGCTAAACTTCTCTCTACGAGAAAATCCCAGAATTGCCGAATCTGCCAGAATTGACGAGTTACCGTCCGGCGAAACTTTGCCCGATGAGATTTTCACAGGGTGAAACTTCACCCGGTGAAAAAAGTGTGCAGAAATGATTTTCACGACGAAGAACCGTCGGGTGAAACTTCTCCCGATGGTGCTTGACCGGGTGAAATTTCACCCGGCGACTTTGGCCGGATCTCCTTTACACTATTCACTCACTACACTATCAATTCCTTCCTTTCCAAATACCCCACATAACTTTCCCTCCAAATTTTTAACACCAAATATCCACAATATATCTTTAAAACTTTCATTTCCTTCTCAACCACTCTTATTTATATTACCTTTATCTCACTTTTCATTCCACTTTATCACTCCACCTTATCACTCTTCATAAAATCAACCCACCATCTTCATTACCCCAACCACATTCATACCTTCATCCTCTCTCCATACTTGGTGATTATATTTTGGGTCTTTGAAAAAGGTGAAGCTAGTTTTTCTTTGGGATTATTCTTGCAAATATATTATTATGGAGACAAGAGCTCAACGAGCCGCTCGCAAGCAAGGTATGGCTTCGACTTCCAATACTTCCAAATCTTCCAAATCTTCTAAGCCTTTGAATATGCCTTGTCTTAATACTAATTTGTCTCGGACCTTCTCTGAAAAGATCTTTCAGAGTACTAGGTGGCCTTGTCCCAACACAATGACCGATTTAGGAATCGTTGATGATATTAAGGAATTTATGTCTAGAACCAGAACTAGCGAGCCCTTAAGCCTTGTTACTCACACTTACAAAGACTTGACTTGTGAGTTCTTAGGAACTTTTACCATTAACAATCCGACCACACCAAGAGCGTTTAAACTTAGACTATTCGGTAAATCCCATTATTTGAATATTTCCGAGTTAGGCTTAGCTTTAGGGTTACCCTCATCGGGTACCGGACTTAGTAAACCTCCGAGCAATTTACAAGCTAGTGTGTCTAGAGGAGACCTTTGGAAGTGCATATCACGCTGTCAAGGGGGTTACAAGCCTACTTCATCTTTTACCTCCAAAATTCGTAACCCCACAATTCGTTACTTCTCTGAGATACTCTCCCACTGCTTGTTACCCTAGACCGATAATATTGCTAATCTTGATGTGTGTGTCTTGCAATTAATTTGTGACTCTTTGCTTGGTAACCCTAACCCTTTGGACCTACCACTTGTCGTGGTGTTGCATTTTCACCGTATTATTGTTACCCAATGCCCCTTTGTTGATTGTGGAGGTCTTGTGACTATAATTGCGACCAACTTGGGTTATGCGACGAGGCCAACTTTCCAACTTGGATCTTTCATGTACCCGATCAACGCCTCGTCCACATTAGCCACGGAAGAGCTTTAATTGTTCCCAACACACACCGAACCACAATCTTTATTTGCCACAATTGGGACCTACCTTTAGGACCCGGCGAATTCCGACTGACCAAGACTGAGTCCGGTGGAAGGGAAGTTTGGGAGTATGCGAACTACACGTTACCCGAAGGTCATACAATATATGACCTTTGTGAGATAGAACCCTCCGAGGGCATACAATCCTATCACGGGTCTCCGACAGCTTCTTGTGCGTCGAACGATTACCCAATTTAGACCCTCTCCCATAGTCGGTAAATAGTGATATGTGTGTTGTGTATATGTGTGCGGGTTGTGTTGGTGAGTCTTTAATCGTCTATCATGTCCTTGGGTTAATTTCAGTCCTTGTTCCATTATCATTATCTTAATCATTGTGATTGTTTTACCTCTAACTAAATTTGCAAGCTGTCCCACTGTCCTACTATTCGATTGTTGCGGCCGTAGCGTCCTTGGTATTGCTCCCGGTCTTTAGGCGATGTGATTACGCCATTGACCTCTTGAAAAATCCAAATTTCCTTCTTCTCAATTTTTTTAATCCGGGCTAGGTGACGTAACTACACCTACGCCTAATTTTTCAACCTTTACTTTAATTTCTTTTCTTTCCATTTATTTAATTTTTGGTTTCATAGGCACTTGGCTATGGTCTAGGTGATGTGATTGCACCTAGGCCCTGGTGAGCCGAAGTCGTATGCTCCCAAAGATACTATCTATGCACTTATAACCACAAAACTAAAACAATAGTGTAGGGAAATAAGGGTCGATCCACAGGGAAGACGAAGCAATTTACGTGAATTAAAATTAGAAATTAATAACTAAGAAAGGGGGTGATTGGGTGATTGAGTAACTAAAACTAACTAATAAGCAAACAACGAAATCGATAATAATAATGAATGAGTTCAGATAATTAAAACAATCTCGGGTAAGAATTTTCCACAACTAATTATCAAATTGATCATAGACTAACAACTTTCTCCTAACTCTTGAGCAAACTATCGTGGGAAGTAAATCCCGAATCTCACGTGAGTATTATTTGACTCGAAACGCGATAATCAAATAACCTAATTATCAAACAACCTAATACACGCGATTAAGTTTAATTCAATAATAGCATTAACGAATGGAGAACGATAGAAGTGACGACCAATAAAACACGCGATTATTAGTTCGAATCACAAGTTAAATCTCTCTCTAACCTAGATATGATGAAACACATCCAATATTAAGGTCAAAGGTTGTTACTTTATCTAACGGGTTTGAACAATTACGGATTCAATCGCTAGAATAACAATAGATTGAAAATTGCAAAGATTAATTAGCTACTTTAATCTAAACATTCAACAATCATGCAAATATGAACGGAGAAATAACAATACTCAAGAGATAGAATAAAGGAGAATTAGAGTCTCACAATTGAATAATTAGAAGCTTCAAATCTTAATCCGAGAAGAAGGATTTAGTTCTTCATGCTAGGGTTTTTCTTCTCTAATTCTAATTGAACGTGATAGGAAATTGATAATGAATAATCCCTCCTTTTCTTCACCTAATACTAGTCTCCTAATAATAATAATAATAATATAGAAAGACATAAAGTTTCCTAAATAAAACAAAGTCTTCAAAACGAAATAAATTAAGGTGGAATAAAGCAGAGACGCGTCACGGAAACAGGCTGTCGCGCGACCCGCATAAGAACCGCGCGACTCGCATGGCCGCGCGACTCGCATGGCCGCGCGACTCGCCTGGATCTGGGGTGACTCGCGTGGTGGCCTGTTTCTCTTCACGGTTTCCTTTGTTGCTTCCTCGCTCCGTGTCTTCTATTGGGCTCTCCACTTCTTCATGAGTCATTCATTCTTGGCCCAACTACGATCGAGATCAAAATCCTCCAGATAGCTTATATTACATTCGTACCAAAATAATACAAATATACCACAAGATACCCGATTAATCTCACAAAAATACACAAAAACCGTCGTAATAACTACGACTAAATCCAGCCTATCAAATATCCCCACGCTTGAACCTTTACTCGTCCTCGAGTAAAACTCAAGGAACACAAATAAACACAACCATCACCGATCCAAAATGCACGGGAACAATCATTACACACATCGGCCCTCACTCGTCTTCCACCAAACTCCCTCGTTTTGAGACTATGCACAAGTTAATCCACCAATTGAATGAAACTCAACTCCAATGTTCAAGTGAATCAACACACCCAAAACCAAACTACTATCATCGACTCAAATCATCAAAACAAGGGACATTAGCAAATAAGGATAAGCTAATGTCAATATCTAACGCCCCTTATTTCTCCAATCCTAGAACGGATCACACGTGCTACTAATGTCACCGATGGTAAAAATGTATACCACAATATTCCACAACCCACACATGTGATCAATCCTAAACGCCTCTAATAGTTCAATACATCAACCAAAACATCACCAATCGCAAAAGATATAGTGCTACGACCACACCGCACCGCGATTCTTCTCACCTTAGCCAACTATCCTACCCTTCCGACCTTCTATGTCGCCCTTCTTATGACGCCAACACCAAAAATGGAGAAAGTAGTAGTGATTTTTTTTTCTAATTCCCTCATTTTGCCTAGAGCGTCCGCCCTTGCGGATTTTCACTCTAGCTTTCATTTTTCCTCACACTACTCTCGTGGCACGCAACTCGATTTTTCTTTTTACCCGGAGCGCCCTTTAGGGTTTTCACTCCGTCCTCGGCCACATTCCCCACTCTTGCCTAGGCGCCCTTTCCGGGTTTTCACCTAGCCGGGTTTAATTATTTATTTCTTTTTTTTTTCAATTTTTTTTTAAAACTAAAAGACGTAATACAAACTAACTACTATATACAACGAGATAATTTCCCTCCCCACGCTTAAATAACACATCGTCCTCGAATGTGTGAACTAAGGACAATAAAAGAAATGGGAAGAGAAATACCTCGCGCTCAAGAGTGAGAAGAGGAGCCGGCGTCACGTGACTTAGCCTCACGTGCCGCCCTCCTAGATGATCTCGCTTGCTCACGGGCTGCAAGCTCCCCATAAAACTCGGGAGATGGTTCCGAGTAGTCATTAGGGTGCAACTTCAACTGCAACTCATTCATACACCGACCGAACTCAGCGGCCAACCTACTATTATCAACAGATTCTTCGACTCGATCTTCTATTGATTCGCGCCAATCTCTCCAACGATCAAAATCAGATGTACCCTCGGGCTCCTCCACAACCGGGGCGCTAGACTTAGTAGTCGGCTTAGGAAATTCCTCATCATGAGGAAGGTAAAACACAGCCGCCGTAGGCCCCAATGGTAACGATTTCCCATCCGGACGAGGCAAAATCATGAAATGCTGTTGGGACGTGCCGAGCGTCCAGATTAGGTGGTGTTTAGCAATCGGTCGCGAAATCATAGAACAACTCTCCATGAACTTAATACTAATGGTAGTATCACCTACGACAGGAGAATCCGTCATCTGGGGTAGTGCAAGATACCGAGCTAAAAGAGTAATCATACCACCCATCGGAATATTCACCGAGATCGCCTTCTGTTGCTTCTCACAACACTTCAAGAATATATCGATCCAATCCGGGGTTCCCAAACATACGGGCATCATGGCCCACAAATACATCAAGTCCGCCCTAGGTAGATGGGTCGGTTCACCTTTACAAAGAAATGTGGAGTTCAAAAGTCGGTGAACATGACGAAGGGCGGGGTGACGAATATCAGCATTCTTAGCCCCTACATTACCATATGCATGACCGGCAATTTTCAACCAAAATGCGTCCATCATACGAGAAGTAGGGGTCAAAAACTCCTCCCCCCCCCCCCCCCTCTCGGTGCTATACCCAACGCCTCCCTCAATTCTGTAAAGTCCACATCTCGTTCTGAATCTCCGAGATGAAAAGTAATATGAGGGGGGTCGTCATCACGATGAACTTCTAAAGTGGACAAGAATTCAAGTGTGTAGCGCTTATACGTGTTCGCTTGCTTATCGTAAAATTTTGCTAGCCCAATACGAGTCAATAACGTGAACAACTCATCACTAATTCCAAGCGACTCCAATGCTAAATTATCGACAAACTTAGTCGACATAATAACCCGGTCAAATAGTTGGCGCCAGATTGATTTCTGTTTCGCACTCAAATTCTTACACCCCATATAGTCAACCGGGGTCATCTTTCGCTTTTTCGGGGCCATGACTCAAGAGTTTCTCGGATGGCTTTCACCAACTAGTGAAACTACCTAAAATATGCGAACTATGAATTCAGACGACACCCGACTCAGACCCAAACACGTAGACGAACCGTGACAGACTCGATTGACACGAAACGGGGTGCTAACTACAACTTGGCTTGCTTAAATCGCACGGAATAGACAGAAATCAACTCAGAAATTAGACTTTTCCCAACTTAGACTTACCAACTCATAGACAGTACATAATTATGGAATCAGAGAAATGAAACAGAAGAGGCTGAGAGGATGGAGTTAATGACTTACAACCTCGACAGACACGGAACGGAACAGCTGTTTACTCGACCCAACACCGGAGATAGACGACTACAGACCCACACGAGTCGCCTGAGGAGTGATGCGACTCGCCGGCGAACCACTGGCGACAGCGGAATGAATCAACAGCGACAAATGCAGACCAGTCTAAACACACCCTTCAAGACGAAGTCCGACAACCCAGACCGACAGTGCTGATCGGCGACACAGACAGACAGCAGCACCAGCGACAGACGACAACAAACCCACGCGAGTCGCACAGAGGACGCGCGACTCGCCTGACGAACTGACCAACCCTTACCGGAGGAAGCACCGGCGCACGGACAGACGACGATAAACGACGGCGACGGACGATCAGTGAACAGGGACAGAGCCGACAGGATGACGGCGATTGGAGATGAGTGAAGGGAAAGAGATATGGAGTAGAGATTAGGGAAAGATATTTGATTTGGAGACTGATTTTTGAAATTGAATTGGGGAAAGAGGAATTGGGGTTTTGAATTTGGGGTAAGATTGATTTAGGGAAAGAGATAGGAAAGGAATCGAAGGGGTCGAAATAAGTCAGCTGTTTACGTCTTTTTGAATTTTTTTTTTAATAATAAAATAATACCTGTGAGAGGGGGACCCGCGCGAGTCGCATAGAGGCCGCGCGACTCGCGCCAATGCTTGTAACTACGTCTCCTTTTCGATTTTTCTTCAATTTTTGCACCAATTTCAAGGGGTCTCCATGCTAGTCGCCCAAGGCTTATGCAAGTCGCCCAGTCCCCTGGAAAATCGACACTCTCCTTACCTATCAAAACATGAAAAGTTAGTAATAAAACTAAGTAAATAAAAGAAACCAACTATTAAGGAAAATAACGAAACTAATACTACGACCTATGACCCGTAAAACAAAATTTTACAAGAAAGATCTACAAGACACGGGTTGCCTCCCGGAAGCGCTTTTGTTTAAAGTCGTTCGCTTGACTAAGTGGCGAGGTGAGTTAATCTTCATAAATGGGCTCGTAGAGAGTCAAACTCTACACCGTCTCAACTCGGAACCCCTCATAATACGGTTTTAAGCGTTGACCGTTCACTTTCAGAACCTTATTCGTATCCAAGCTACGTATCTCAATAGCTCCATGATGGGATACATCCGTAACTTCATACGGTCCTACCCAACGTGAACGTAGTTTACCGGGAAATAGCTTGAGACGTGATTGAAAAAGGAGCACTTTTTGACCAACAATGAATTCTTTTCTCGATATCATTTTGTCATGTAAACGTCTCGTCTTTTCCTCGTAAATCGCCGCGTTTGCATAAGAATCATTCCGAATCTCCTCGAGTTCTTGTATCTCCAATTTCCGGCTTTCACCCGCTCCAACTAAGCTTGTATAGAAGCTTTTGATCGCCCAATAAACTCGATGTTCTAACTCTACGGGCAAGTGGCACGGTTTTCCAAAAACCAACCGATATGGAGACATCCCTATGGGTGTCTTGTAAGCGGTCCGATATGCCCACAACGCATCTTCTAAGCGTTGACTCCAATCCTTCCGATTAGGATTGACCGTTTTCTCCAAAATAGATTTCACTTCTCTATTTGACACCTCGGCTTGCCCGTTAGTTTGCGGGTGATACGCGGTCGATACTTTGTGGGTCACAAAGTATTTTTTCAATAAAGCGCCAATGGTTCTATTGCAGAAATGCGTTCCACAATCACAGATTATGGCTCTCGGAAATCCAAACCTAACAAATATGAAGGATTTGATAAAATCTGCAACCACTTTAGAGTCATCAGTTTTCGTGGGTATCACTTCTACCCACTTCGACACATAATCAACAGCGAGTAATATATAAATAAATCCAGAAGAGTTAGGAAACGGTCCCACGAAATCAATCCCCCACACCTCGAATATTTCACAATAAATAATAGGGATTTGGGGCATTTCATTTCGTTGGGATATGTTCCCCACCCTTTGACAGTTGTCACAGGACTTACAGAACGCATGCGCATCTCGAAACAGATGTGGCCAATAAAAACCACAATCGAGTACCTTCTTCGCTGTTCTCTTGGAGCCAAAGTGTCCACCACATGCATGAGAATGACAAAAGGTGAGAATAGAGGACATCTCACTCTCAAAAACACACCGCCTAATGATCTGATCCGAGCAGTGCTTCCACAAGTAGGGGTCATCCCACACATAATACTTCGCGTCACTGCAAATCTTATCTTTCTGAGCTTTAGAAAAACGAGTTGGAAACTTGTTAGAGACCACATAATTAACAATATTAGCATACCAAGGTTCTAGAGTACGTAAAGCAAACAAAGTTTCATCAGGAAAAATCTCCTTTACCGACTCCAAACCATGGTCATGGTCATCATTCTGAACCAACCGACTGAAGTGGTCCGCAACCACGTTTTCTGCACCTTTCTTGTCCTTAACTTCAATATCGAACTCACTAAGGAGGAGAATCCAACGGATTAGCCTCGGCTTGGCCTCCTTCTTCGTCATCAAATAACGAAGCGCAGCATGATCTGAATAAATAACAACTTTAGTACCAAGCAAGTAAGAACGAAATTTTTCTAAAGCAAAGACAACCGCCAACATCTCTTTTTCAGTAGTCGAGTAATTTCGTTGTGCATCATTAAGGGTCATAGAAGCATTATGAATAACATGAGAAGCTCTCCCATCCTTTTGACCCAAGACCGCCCCTAAAGCATAATCACTCGCGTCACACATAATCTCGAAGGGAAGAGACCAATTAGGGGCTTGAATGATCGGGGCGATTGTGAGACGAGTTTTTAACTCATCAAATGCCTTCTTGCACGCCTCATCAAAAACGAAGTCAACCTCCTTTTGCAATAATTTGCACAATGGTTGTGCAATCTTGGAAAAATCCATAATAAATCTTCGGTAAAAACCTGCATGTCCAAGAAAGGAGCGAACTTCGCTCACGTTAGTAGGATAAGGTAGAGTCTTAATTGTATCAACTTTCTCTTTATCTACCTCGATCCCCTTACTCGACACAACATGTCCCAAAACTATACCCTGCTCAACCATAAAGTGACACTTCTCAGAATTAAGTACAAGGTTAGTTTCAACACAACGCTTCAAAACAAGTGATAAATGATGTAAACATGCATCGAAAGAATTACCATGCACAGTAAAATCATCCATAAACACCTCAATAAAATTCTCCACATACTCGGTGAAAATACTCATCATGCAGCGCTGAAATGTTGCGGGTGCATTACATAACCCGAACGGCATGCGGCGATACGCAAATGTGCCGAAAGGACATGTAAAAGTAGTCTTCTCCTGATCCTCAGGAGCAATTGCTATCTGAAAATAGCCCGAATAACCTTCCAAGAAGCAGTAATATGCTTTGCCTATGAGTCTCTCAAGCATCTGATCAATGAAAGGAAGGGGAAAATGGTCTTTCCTAGTTACCGTGTTCAGCCTACGGTAATCTATACACACTCTCCATCCATTTTGGACTCGAGTAGGTATCCCCATCCTTATTCTCTACAACTGTGACCCCACTTTTCTTAGGGACAACCTGAGTGGGACTAACCCACTTGCTATCAGAAATAGGATAGATCATACGTACTTACAGAAGCTTCAATACCTCCTTCTCCACAACCTCCATCATAGGAGGGTTCAACCGTCGCTGCAGTTGCCTTACCGGTCGTGCCACATCCTCTAGCAGAATCCGATGCATACAAGTCGATGGACTTATGCCCTTGATGTCGGCAATGGTCCAACCAATAGCTTGCTTATGCTCCTTCAACACCTCCACCAACCGCTTTTCTTGTTCCTTGGTGAGCTTACTAGAGATAATTGTAGGCAATGTATCTCCCTCACCAAGGAACACATACTTTAAGTGATCCGGAAGTGGTTTCAGTTCTTCAACTGGTGCTTGCAAATAAGATGGTAACAAAGTGTCACTAGGCACAGTTAGTTGTAATGAAGGTGGAACCGTGTGCACGAAGGACACCCCGGTCAACTCAGCTGCTGTTTCCTGCAAGTTAGCAGACACTAAATCATCAGATTTCTTTTCTGCTATACCGTTCTCAATCACGACCTGCAACTCATCTGGGTTGTCCAAATCGAAAGTCTCCTGCACTAATGGCTCAAACACCTTAATAAGACATAAAGAATGGTCCTCGGTGGGGAATTTCATAGCATTGAAGATATTGTACTCCACCACCTGACCATCAAACTCCATAGTAAGAGAACCGCTGCAAACATCAATCTTAGTTTTCGCAGTTTTCATAAATGGTCTCCCTAACAGTATAGGGGCAGCATGTCTATCGTGCTCCATGTCTAGCACATAAAAATCCGCAGGGAAAATCAATTTATCAACCATGACCAAAACATCTTCTATGACTCCCTTAGGATAAACATTGGACCGATCAGCTAATTGAATGACAATATTAGTTTTACTCATAGGTCCAAGTTTAAGTGACTGATAGATGGAATAAGGAAGCACATTAATCGAAGCACCCAAATCTAACATAGCTCTATGAAATTCGGTGTCTCCTATAGTACAAGGTATTGCGAACATTCCCGGATCTCCACACTTAGTGGGCAATTTATGTTGAAACACGGCCGAAACATGTTCACTTACCTTGACCTTCTCGATTCCCTTTACCCGATTATTCCTCTTTATAGTACAAAGTTCTTTTTAAAAACATAGCATATCGAGGGACACTTTTAAGTAACTTTAAAAGGGGAATATTTACCTCACATTTACGAAAGGTTTCGTAAACATCATTGTCATGCTCCTTCTTCCGAGTATCCTTTAATGCATCCGGGAAAGGTGGTGGAGGATCGTGGATTTGAACCAATGGTGCCTTCACTGTAGAACTCGACACCACTTTGTCATCTTCGATCACATGTGTACTCCCATCATCAACGACAATCTCTTCTTCCTCTTGGATAGCCACTTCCTTAGATCTAGCTTTAGGCTTCTCGACCTCTACTAGTTGTCTTCCATTTCTCAAAGACACCGCACTCACATTCTTCTTTGGGTTTTCTACCGTTTGAGATGGTAGACCACCCGTTTGTCCCGCTTCTAACCGATTAATCGCGGTTGCCAATTGACTCACTTGAGTCTCAAGATTCTTGAAATTTTGCTTGTTTTCCGCTCGATCTTGAGTAACACTTACAGTGAGTGCCCGAATCATGTCCTCTGTGGACATTGATGAACTCAGTACTGCTTGTTCTTGTGGAACCTGTGATGTGAACTGTTGTCCTTCAGGTCGTGGAATGAATTGACCTCTAGGAGGGCCACTTGATTGTTGGCCTTGAAAATTCCGCCATCCAAAGTTAGGATGACTTCTCCATCCTTCATTGTAAGTTTCGGAGTAAGGATCCCATTTCTTCTTGTTCGAGGTGTTATCCCAAACACCATTCACCTCTTCGGAATTACCCTCTTGCACATAAGGGCATAAATCACTATGATGTCCCTCCGTGGAGCATATACCGCACACCGTAGCTTGTTGCCTACCTCCCATCATAGCTTGGATCGCCGACGTTAAACTATCGACTTTCTCCTCAAGGTTTGAAGTAGGGTTCAATGAGCTAACAACGCGCTTTGAATTTCTCCTAGCATAATCCCTCAAACTTTCTGCGAGATCACTTATAATATTCCATGCCTGCGTCGGGTTCTTATTCACTATACCACCGCCACTAGCGGAGTGAATCATGCGACTATCCTCGGGTGTAAGTCCACCACAGAAATATAAGATGAGATCCTAATCCGAATACCCATGGTAGGGACAACTGGCACATAACTGCTTGAATCTCTCATAGAACTCGTACATGGTTTCCCCGTCTCGTTGTTCCACATTGCTAATAGCTTTCTTCAAGTGTGCGGAACGGGATGGTGGGAAGTATTTCTCCATAAATGCCTTCTTCATATCCACCCAAGTTGTGACACTATTAGGTGGCAGATAGTATAACCAATCTCTTGCATTTCCCTTCAATGAAAAGGGAAAAGCTCGTAGCTGCAACTGCTCGTCAATCACACCCGCCGGCTTCATACTAGAGCATACAATATGGAAATCCGAAAGATGTTTGTTCAGATCTTCGATGCTCGTTCCATTGAAAGTGGGTAGATGATGAATCAGACCCGATTTCAGTTCAAAGGTGGCTCCCTCGGCTAGAGGTGGGAAAGTAATGCACAATGGTTGAACCGCAAGATCAGGAGCTGTGAGCTCTTTCAGAGTCTGTGTTTCTCTTGCCATGATTACTTCGTCCTCAGATTCGGGTACAGACTCCGGTATCGAATCTAGATCACTTTCGGGCTCGGGCTGCTGAAAAATGACCAATTCGCTATTATCACCTCGTCTCCACCTGAAAATTGAACGTTCGATCTCTGAGTCGAAGGGCTCGAATGGGTTGTTAGTGGAACGAGTATTATGCATATGCTAGCGTACCTAAAATAAAAATAAAATAAAACACAAAAATTAACTATTGCCTTCCCCGGCAACGGCGCCAAAATTTGGTGAGCCGAAGTCGTATGCTCCCAAAGATACTATTTATGCACTTATAACCACAAAACTAAAACAATAGTGTAGGGAAATAAGGGTCGATCCACAGGGCAGACGAAGCAATTTACGTGAATTAAAACTAGAAATTAATAACTAAGAAAGGGGGTGATTGGGTGATTGAGTAACTAAAACTAACTAATAAGCAAACAACGAAATCGATAATAATAATGAATGAGTTCAGATGATTAAAACAATCTCGGGTAAGAATTTTCCACAACTAATTATCAAATTGATCATAGACTAACAACTTTCTCCTAACTCTTGAGCAAACTATCGTGGGAAGTAAATCCCGAATCTCACGTGAGTATTATTTGACTCGAAACGCGATAATCAAATAACCTAATTATCAAACAACCTAATACACGCGATTAAGTTTAATTCAATAATAGCATTAACGAATGGAGAACGATAGAAGTGACGACCAATAAAACACGCGATTATTAGTTCGAATCACAAGTTAAATCTTTCTCTAACCTAGATATGATGAAATGCATCCAATATTAAGGTCAATGGTTGTTACTTTATCTAACGGGTTTGAACAATTACGGATTAAATCGCTAGAATAACAATAGATTGAAAATTGCAAAGATTAATTAGCTACTTTAATCTAAACATTCAACAATCATGCAAATATGAACGGAGAAATAACAATACTCAAGAGATAGAATAAAAGAGAATTAGAGTCTCACAATTGAATAATTAGAAGCTTCAAATCTTAATCCGAGAAGAAGGATTTAGTTCTTCATGCTAGGGTTTTTCTCTAATTCTAATTGAACGTGATAGGAAATTGATAATGAATAATCCCCCCTTTTCTTCACCTAATACTAGTCTCCTAATAATAATAATAATAATAATAATAATAATAATAATAATAATAATAATAATAATAATAATATAGAAAGATATAAAGTTTCCTAAATAAAACAAAGTCTTCAAAACGAAATAAATTAAGGCGGAATAAAGCTGAGACGCGTCACGGAGACAGGCTGTCGCGCGACCCGCATAAGAACCGCGCGACTCGCATGGCCGCGCGACTCGCCTGGATCTGGGGTGACTCGCGTGGTGGCCTGTTTCTCTTCACGGTTTCCTTCGTTGCTTCCTCGCTCCATGTCTTCTATTGGGCTCTCCACTTCTTCATGAGTCATTCATTCTTGGCCCAACTACGATCGAGATTAAAATCCTCCAAATAGCTTATATTACATTCGTACCAAAATAACACAAATATACCACAAGATACCCGATTAAGCTCACAAAAATACACAAAAACCGTCGTAATAACTACGACTAAATCCGGCCCATCAGGCCCGCCACTCTTTTATCGCTTTCGTTTTCTTTTTGTTATTTCCTTTTCTTTTCCAAAAATTTCGAAAAATCCAAAAACATTTGAAAAATCATTAAAATCCAAAAAGATTTTTCTTATTTTTCTTTTCCGTCTTTTTCGATCTTCCTCTACTTGTCCAATTGAGGACAATGTACAGTTTTAGTGTGGGGGAGGAGTCTACTATCTTTCATTTTTCAAAAATCTTTTCAAAACCCATAAAAATTTGAAAATTTCCAAAAAAATCAAAAAACATTTTCCCTTTTTTTTTTTTTTTTTTTTTTTTCCTTTATCTTTTCTCGTTTCTCGTTCTTTTTCGTGTCCCTTGTATGGTCTTGTTCTCTACTCTTACAGGTAACCAGGCCACCACCTTGATACCACAAGATAAAGAGATTAAGGAAGCAACCCGCTAGGTAACTTCCTTCCTTTTCGCTTTCTTCTTTACTTTTGTAGAGGAGTTAGGTTGTTGCTATTGGAGGCTCTCGAAGTTGAGCATTTTGGGTGTTGTGGTTGATTGTGTGCTTGTATGTCGATGGAGTATGGAGTACATGACTTTACTTGTGTTTTCCTTTACTTGCCTTTTCTCTTTCTTGTGATCCTTCTTGCTTTTGTATAGTTTGTCTAGGACTAATACTTTTCGAAAACCCGATTACAAACCTATTACGAGAGTTTATATTCCATTGTAGATAACCCATTGTAGCTAGATTTCGGACCTTAATCTAGTAGAATGACTCTAAGGCAATGAACTTGCTGATCCTTTAGCTTGAGTCCACCTTTTCTACTAGGCCTTGGTTCCTGCATCTCGTTTTCTAGGTGACCTTGCTCGAATGACCATTGCACCTTTAGTCAAATCCCTTCCGCCTTTTTGTGGGTTATCCGCGAATGGCGCCCGTTCTCGATTACCTATTTTTCCTCCACCTATACATCACCACAATAAGTTTACACAAGAATAACCTCCAAGCTTGGTTTCAAACCACGTCAAAGAGCCAAAAAGGGCAAACCAAAGCAAGAGAAAAGGGCACAAAAATATGAAAAACAAAGGAGAGAAAAGGAGCTTCGAATGAAAATCGTATCATCAAAAACATCACCTTAAAAAAAAACGCCCTTTGATTGATTCGTCGCCGTGAAGTGCCTACTAGAGGACGAAGTCCCGAGGTAGGAAGATAGCGGTGGTTAGTCGATTCACCCCAATAATTGTAAACACTCCACATTTTTGTTTGGGCTAATTTAGGAAATTCGAGTTTGGAACGACCCTCTTGGCTTAGCCAAAGAGAGCGGGATTACGCCTACCTACGGTGTCGAACAAATCCATGGTTCGCTTTATCCACTCCGTTTAACACCCCGTCGTACCCCTTTAGAAGATTAGGAGGACCTAGCTAAGTCATCAACATCTTTATTGCTTGATTGTCATACTATTAGGCTTTGGTCCTTGTCTACTTGGGTGATTTATCTTGGAAAGTTTATGATTTTTTTAGGCGAGTAATCGGTGTCTTCCTCGCCATCTCGATGAGGGATTCGGTGTTTTATTTTTGCTTTGGATGCGTCTATTCTTTCGTGTTATGTGTTTTTGTGTGTTTAGCCGCATCCACCATTTTGAGCAAGCCCCAACTTGCCTTGTATGGGAGTACTCTACCTCATGGGTATTCCGATGTGAGTTGAAGGGACGGAGCGGGCCCGTTAATTGCCCCGTATCGGCTTAGCATAGTCTAGCTAGTAGTAGTAGTCGTAGTAGTTTGTAACTGCTTTTTGGGTCTTTACTCAAGGACGAGCAACGGTTTAGTGTGGGGGATTTGTTGTGTGCTAAAAATAGACCGTTTTTCCCCTCATTTAAACCCGTTTTCTCCCCGTTTTACGAGTTTATAGTGCGAATATTGCCATATTTTGAGTCTTTCTTGCATTAGCATTCCTCTTGTGCTTTTACGTATTTTTGGTAGTTTTTCTATCAATTTTGATAGGTTTTGGCACTAAAATCACGATCGATCATCCACGAGCACAAGAGAGGGGAATGTCGTCCGGAAAGCAAAGCACACAACTTAAGGTTCAAAACCATCCAATCAAACGACGAAGAATTAGACAAGAAAAGATGCCAGGAAAATGACCAGGTGATATTTCACCCGATGAAAAACCACCGGGCGAAGTTTCGCCCGACGGTAAATTTGCCTCCCCGAAGATTTTCAGAAAGCTTCTCCACCGGGCGAAATGACCGGGCGAAACTTTCACTCATCGGGTGAAGTTTCGCCCGACGGTAAAGGCGTCCAAAAATTGCAAAACTGGAAGTTCACCGGGAAGTTTCACCCGGCGGTATTGATCCGTATACGATAGGGTGAAGTTCCACCTCATGAAGATTAAAGAGTGATTGTATCACTAATGGAGCAAAAAGTTGGATTTGGGCTTTAGGTTAAGAACCCATTAAGTCTTTCCTATATATATGTATGCCCTAGTTTGTTGCCTAAGGCACTCCATTACAATTCCATTATCATCCATTATCTCATTACTTACCATCCATTTTTAGTAGTAGTTTATTAATTCTCTACAGTTTCCTTAGTAAATTACTAGTAGATCTACATAGTTTTCATTAACAATTCTCAAAATTCCATTCAAGCTTTGTAGAATTCAAGTTTTATTTGAAGATTTTTGGAGATTATAGAAGGATTAGTGACAAATTTTTCATCCTCTTCATCAAAGCTTCATCTTTTATTTATACAATCTTTCTCTTTATTGTTGATCTTCATAGTTAGTATATTTCTCTTCCACTCTCTAATCTCTAGATAGATTTAATTTTGTACTTTCAATATTGTTTATTTAATTGTTCTTTCATTATTGTCTTGTTTTGATCATCTTTATTTATGTTGTTCTAGATCGTTTTATGTTTCACTTTGCCGATTGTTATTGTGATCATCTTGTGTTGTTAGTTTCTCTAGACTTTACTTATGTTGCTCTAGATTTTTTTCTAGTTTATTTTGATAGATCGCAATTTCTTTTGTAGTTTAGTGGCTAATTTGGTAGATCGTAATTTCCTTATCGTTTTGTTGTTATTTTCTTTAGATTTAGTTATTATGCATGCTTTAGTTATTTCCTCCTTAGTTAATGTTTTGTTGTTTCCAATTATGAGTAGTGAGTAGATTTCTTGTTGAGGGGTTTAGGGATGAGGATCTTGGATTAATTGAATTGAGGAGTTTTTGGTCGGTTGCTTGCCTGTTGGTTTATCTTGTTTATGGTTGTTGTGTCATTGTTGTTTTAGTCCGGCCAACTAGACCGACCTTGACTCTTTTCTATCAATATCGGGAAACTCGGGATAGAAATTACCTTAACTAGAGACTTATCCTTCTTCACCGCGAAAGCGGGTTTTTAAGTGAGTTGGGTGAAGAAACCGAAAGGTGGCATTCTCCCAATACCAATGTTGTGACCAACCCGATTCCGAGACTCTTAGACCCCAATTTATGAATCCCGACTTCCTCCTAACACCCTTTCTTAGATTGATCACCTCTTGTCATTTGTCTTGTTAATTCTCTAGTTATTTAATTTCCGTCTTTTACCGCATTTCTAGCTTAAACTCGACCCTCAAAACCCCCTCTAGATTTCAAACACGTTGCTTTTAACTCGATACCATTCCGTTCCATGTGGACCGAACTCCACTTACCACAAATACTCTAGTAGTTTTTGTGTTTATGCGAGTCTATAAATATTGTTTTGATCCCCCATCCTTCATTAAACGACCGATCCGATTGGGCCGCCCATCAACCATGTACTTTTCCTTCCATCCCAAAGTTGGTTACATATGCTACCGTCAGCGCTCGGATGGATATAGCAGCTTCAACCTCGTCAAGAGTGGCTCGGCCAATCAGGGCGTTATAGGCTGATTTAGTGTCGACCACCACGAAGGATGCCTGGATGTTTCTGGCCGAGGCTCCCTCTCCAAATGTGACGGTTAATTCAATGACGCCCATTGGGACGATGTCTGCGCCGCTAAACCCATAAAGGGATCCCGGGGCAGGTTTGAAGTGTCTTTTTTCCAGGTTCATATTTTTGAATGCTTCTTTGTACAACAGGTTAGTGTAGGCGCCTGTATCTACCATACATCTTTTAGCTATATGGTTGTTGATGACCAGCGATAGGACCAGTGGGTCACTGTGCGGGTACACTACCCGACCTGCATCTTCTGGGGTTATACTGAGAGTTAGAGCAGTCGGACTTTCAACCCTCTCTGCATAGCAGATCTGGTTACAGAGCTCGCGAAGTTGTTGCTTCCGGCCCCTACGGCTAGTCTAACAACCGGCATCGCCCGACACTACGTTGATGATCATGCTATCTTTTCTTGACCCTTCCGGCCTCTCAGTCGGCATTTTTTGGTTCTTGGCTCTGGCGGCATAGTTGGCTAGCCAGCCATTCACTAGTAGAATAATAGCCTTTTGCACCGGTTGCAAACCCCTCTTTAGCATCGTTTTTCATAGGTGCCCATAGCGTATGCGTTATAGATGAGGCACTTTTAACACCGGCTGTAAAATCGGTTCAAAAAAAATATTTACACCGGTTGCGATTTGTAAGCGGTGCTAAAAGGTATCCTTTAACACCGGTTTCGTATTGTAAATGGTGCTAAAAGGTATACCCTTTCGCACCAGTTACAATACGGAACCGGTGTCAAAGGTTGACCTTTTGCACCATCTAAATCTTAAAACCGGTGTGGAAGGGCGGCATTTTTTTCATCAATTTAAATTTAAAACCGGTGCTAAAGAGTTATATTTTCGCATCAAATTCATATTACAGTAGTCAATCTTCTCTGTAACTACAATTCAACGCCAATTGTAGGACAACATCACCAGTTAAGTCATAATGCAACATCCTTATATAACACAAAAGTGTGCACATATGTTTCCACAACCATACAAAGCGCAGAAATGACGGAAAACCATTTTACATAGGCTAAGGAAAGAAGTTTGAATAGCCTACATGCATGCTAGGCTACAATCATTTCATATCAATAACAATTCTTACACAATTTAAACTTCTTGTTGCCAAACACTCTCTTTAAGTAGACTAAATGGCCTCGACACATTTTTGAGCCCAAAATTCCCGAACTAGATCCATATCTTCAACCGTCATTCTTGAGTCTTGACTTTGAAACACATGCACTACATAAATAATAATAATAATAATAATAATAATAATAATAATAATAATAATAATAATAATAATAATAATAATAATAATAATAATAATAATAATAATAATAATAATAATAATAATAATAATAATAATAATAATAATAATAAATAATAATAATAATAATAATAATAGTGATTAGTGATATTATCTTCAATTATAGGTAAACAAAAAAAAATTATTCATACAAAGAAAATACCTCCACTAAGCCCTTCTTACTCAAAGAGTAGGATACGGTTATGTCGTACATCCATTTCATGACATAATATCCACATTCAAAACTTCCAGATTATTGAAGGCACTAGATTTATATAAAGGAATGTGGAGTAAGTAAATCAACTTATGCATTGAAATATATGCTAAAAATTTGGATAGCTTTTGTTATTTACCTCAATCACACTCACGACAAGTTCTTTTTTTTTGGTCGGATGACATCTTCCTGAAACAACCGTTTACACTTTCCAAGCCCTGAAAATATAACCATGGAAAAATCAAGATTACTCATTCCATGCGCAACGAACTTTACTTTAAAATAAGATTATGATAATTAGTATAATCTTAACTTACAATTTTAGATGATCTGTTATCATCAAACTATGACTATTCTTCTTGTTCGGGTCAAATATATATGCCATATTGTCCCATGGGCAAACGACAATCAACATCCAATTGTTACTACATATATATCAACTTCAGATTAGTATAACAAGATAACAACACCAAATACATTAATAATGAACCTAAAGAACTTTAAGAGTCACCTTGCATAAAGAGCACCCATCACATATTTCTTATTTTCCTGGAATTTCCAGACTTCTTTGACGTAATCTTCCATAGCCCTTGCGTCATTCACGTATGAACTAAGATGGACAGGACAAATGAAACCAACGTCATCTTCACTCACTCCAAGTGATCTCCCATGTGCATGTAGAAACTATATTAACAAAACATTGTGCGATGATTATTCCAAGTGAATATACACACAATACAATGTGATCCCTAATCAAAGAGAACAATAAGTTTGTATCTTCCCCAAACTTGAATTATCGTTATGTTCAGTGAATCGTAATTCAACATGTTCTTAATATCCTCTGATGTTAAATGAACTGTGACATCGTCCTTGTAGTTGTAAACTGACTCATTGATATCAATAGATAGCAAAAAGATAGAATCGTGTTCTAATGAAGTCAACATTCTTTCCAATTGATGACAATAGGGACCAATCGTTCCAACCTCGCTAACCTATGAAGTATATACTTGAATTTCATTTTTGGATATAAACATGAATAATTTTTCTAATAATAACTGAACTTACCTACAAAGTGTTTACTTACCCTTTTTACACTTTGAAGACTTGTCTCATCCTAGTATGACATCTTGTTAGAAGATTCCTTAGCTTCTTTTGGTGAAGGCTTTTCTTTCATCTTTATATGATCGACATTCAATGAAGTTTTTAATATACTTCAAACATACACCTCTTTGATTTGGGGGTTATTAAAGCATAAAAACATACCTCTTTTTTTAGTTTTGGGACGAGTTGAACCCTTAGGTTGAACCTTATTTCAAGACTCCTTGGTATCTTTGGATCTTTCTTTCATTTTCAAGGTCTCATTGGAGCGTGGCTATAACAAGTAAGAAAGGAAATGAAGCTATTATTAACGTTTAAATATATGAATAAAATTAATAAGATATATTGTGTTTGACTAAATATTTTTTTTTAACTGAAAGCCTAAAAAAATAAAAATAAAACCCTAAGGAGGTCTGGCGATCAGCGGCACTATGGCCAAGACTCCACGATCTCTGGCGGTCACGAACATCACTTGGAGGAAGACAAAACGTAGTAGCAGAATGGATGAAGGGAATCGTAAGCATCCGAATCCGGACGAACCACTGAAAGAGAAATCCACGCAAGAAATTGTGGGAGTACCACCTTACACGTTAGGGTCGGACGATGAGGGTTTCGTCCAGGATGTGGAGGACGATATTATTCTGGAGGATGACCAACAGAGGTTAGACAAATCCAATGAGGATAATGATCAGGGCAGTTGGTTTCAAGTTTAGGGCAAACGTAACGTAAGTTTGTCGAATCCAAAAGACAAACTAAAACTTACTGTCGAGGATGTCCAGGATGAGATTGATTACTGGAACTCTGCTGTTTATGGATTTGTGGTGGGTGCTAACCTGCCATGGCAGGTCCTTGAAGGGTTTCTAAGGAGAATTTGGAAACATCATTGCATTGACAAAATATCATTTATGAATAACGTATTTTTCTGGTGCGGTTCCAAACCGAGGCCATGAAGAATATAGTTCTACAAGGAGGATATTATCTATTTGATAATAAACCATTGGTTCTAAAGGCTTGGCAACCAGATATATAGATTTGGAGAAAGAGGACGTGAAAGTAGTACCGAATTGGGTGAGATTACACAGACTACCACTTAAATTTTGGGGTAATAGTCTCAGCAAGATAGCAGGCATTATTGGACCGTTTGTGAAGAAAGATGATGCTACTACAATGAAAACTCGCCTTGGATTTGCTCGGGTACTAGTTGAGGTCACAGTTGGACAGGTTTTGCCTACTCTGATACAGTTTGAGGATGAGAAAGGGAATACTGTGAATGTGGACGTTGAATATGATTGGAAACCAGTCCTATGTATTGGGTGTAAGAGGATGGGGCATGATGTTAAGGAATGTCGGGCAAAGGGAGAAAATAAGGTTCCACAGCCTATGATTAAGACAAAGAAGGTGTGGCAGCCTGTGCAGGGTAAGAATGCTTTTGCCGATGCTATACCTAAGCCTAATGAGAGCAAAAGGAATCTGGACAAAACTGAAGAGGATTTCCCAACTCTGACTGCTATTAATGTGAAGAACACAGTTCAGGTTCAGGATAAGGCGAATGATGAAGGTGTTCCTGAGGCTCGAAGTGCAACATATAGGGAGACATTGATCGGTAGCCCTTATAAAACAGGATCCGATGGAAAAGGTAACCACTCCAATCCAAACATCTCATGATTTACGGATTCTGGAATGTAAGGGGGATGAATAGGGTGAGTAAACAGGTGGAGGTGTGTAAATTTATGCAGGAGAATAAAGTTAATTTGTATGGGCTACTAGAGACTAAAATAAAAGCCTGTAGTCATAATAAAGTGATTTACAATGGTTTTAATAGATGGTCTTTGACGACTAATAATAATAAGCACCCTTGGGAGAGGATCTGGGTCCTTTGGGACCCGGCTGTGTGCATGGTTCAGGCTCAAATGTGTACGTCCCAGTTGGTGCATTGTCCTGTTGAAGAGAAGGCCTCTAATAAGAAGTTTGAAATTACATTTGTATATGCGTTCAATAGCATTCATGAGAGGGAGGAATTGTGGAGGGATTTGAGTCATATTGGAAGGTCTATTAATGGAGCTTGGGTGTTGGGGGCGATTTCAATTGTGTGCTCAAATCTGAGGAGAGATTGGGTGGGGGATTCCAGCTAGCTGAAGCGATGCCATTTCACCAATGTATAGATGAATGTGATGTTATGGACTGTCCTGCGGATGGAGCGTTTTACACCTGGAACAACAAACAAATCCCTGAACAAAGGGTGTATAGCAGGCTTGATAGAGTATTAGTGAATAAGGAATGGCTTGTGGAGTGGACTAACTTTAAGGGAAATTTCTTGCCTAAGGGCCTGTTCGATCACACGCCTTGCGTGATTGCTCATTCAGTTGTGCAGCAGCCCAAGAAAAGAGGATTTAAATTCTACAATATGTGGAGCCAATCTGAACATTTTGAAGATGTAGTTAAGGTGAGTTGGCAGGACCATGTATTTGGTACAAGAATGTTCCAAATTGTTACTAAACTAAAGAGACTTAAAGGCCCCTTGAAGCAGCTTAACAAATCCCGATTCTCTGATATTGAAATGCAAGCTGACATGGCCCATGTAAGGCTGATAAACATCCAGAAAAGAGTTGCGAAGAACACGGGCGACATCCAATTGAGAATAGAAGAACAACAGGCTCATGAATGCTATAGGGATCTGCACTCAGCCAGATTGAGTTATTTACAGCAGAACTCGAAGAATAAATGGTTGCAGGAAGGTGATTTGAATACGGCATACTTTCATGGGTCGTTGCGAGCTCGAAGAGCAGTGAACTCTGTCCATCGAATCGCGGATCAGAGGGGAAGAATTCATGAAGAACCTGTTGATATCCAAGGAGCGTTTCTGGAATATTACAAGTCTTTACTTGGTGAAAGGAAGAATACAGTTCGGGTGTCGAAGAGAATTGTTCAAAATGGCCCCTTATGTTCAGCGTGCCACCATGAGAAATTAATGGCCCCTGTGAAAAAAGAAGAGATTAAAAAGACAATGTTCAACATTCCGGATGATAAAGCCCCGGGTCCTGACGGGTACTCAAGTCATTTCTTTAAATCAACATGGCATATAATAAGGGATGAGGTGTGTGAGGCCATACAAGATTTCTTCCGTACTGGACAGATGCTCAAACAGCTAAATACTACTACGATTACGCTGATTCCCAAGGTTGATAGACCTAGCTCGGTGCTTCAATTCCGACCTATAGCATGCTGCAACACGGTTTATAAATGTATCGCTAAGCTCTTATGCGCGCGATTGGCAGATGTGCTTCCAGAGATTATTTCGCCAACTCAGGGGGGATTCATTAAGGGACGTAATATCGTGGAGAACATTCTAATACGTCTTTATTCTCGTAAGACGGTTTCACCCAGGTGCTTAGTTAAAATGGATATGCAGAAGGCTTACGACTCAGTCGAATGGGAGTTTTTGGAGCAAATGATGATTCAGTCGATTAATCATGCAATGTGTACGGACTGCAACCTACTCTCTTACGCTTAATGGTGATTCCTTTGGTTTTTTCAAGGGAAAAGAGGTCTCCGACAAGGGGATCCGCTCTTGCCCTTGCTATTTACTCTGTGTATGGAGTATTTAACGAGACTTCTAAACCATACTACTGTTGATAATCAGTTTCGATACCATCCGTTGTGCAAACAAATGAAACTTGCGAGCCTGATGTTCGCGGACGATCTACTTTTGTTCAGCAAAGGTGATGTACACTCCATCATGGTACTCCTTCGAACCTTCGCTACTTTTTCTGCTGCCTCGGGACTTAAGTTGAGTCAAGGTAAATCTAATAATCATTTCAATGGGGTAAGCCAGGCTGTGAAATGTGATATTTTAGCTGTCTCAGGGTGTACGGAGGGCTCTTTCCTTTTAAATACCTCGGTGTGCCTATTAAGGCATCCCGGCTCAACATTCAAGATTGTCAGCCGCTGATTGCTAATGTGTTGGAACGTATCAGACGTCTTGGGGTCCGTAAATTATCCGCGGGACGGTTGGTGCTTATCAAATCGGTCCTAAGTTCGCTTCATAATTACTGGGCGTCTATTTTCCTATTGCCGAAAGGGGTTATCAAACATATTGAGTCTATTTGTCGGAACTATTTATGTGATGGTGGGTCGGATTCTATCCGCACTACGTTAGTTTCGTGGGATAAAATATGCAAACCATATAGAGAGGGAGGTCTAAATTTAACACAAAGCAGCAACTGGAATAAGGTGGCTATTGGGAAATTGGCCTGGTGGGTGAATAATCGGCCAGATAAATTATGGGTCAGATGGGTTCAGCATATATACTTAAAAGGGACAAATTGGATGGAATATCAACCAACAAATGACTCTAGCTGGGGATGGAGAAAGATATGCTCTATTAAAGACAAGTTCAAGGAGGCCTATGAGACTGAAGATTGGAACGAAGGCAACCCGTACAGCATAGCTAAAGGGTATCAGTGGGTTCGTGATGGGAGGGATTTGTCGTGGAATCCCAACCGTCAATAATATAATTGGCTATTCCTACGGTAGATAGGGCAAGTCGGGTCGAATCCACGGGGACGGTAATGTATAGCCTAGACTAAGGTCGCCTAAATACGAGACTAAGTCAACGAGCTAAACTAGAGAATGATAAGGAGGGGAGAAGGCTAGACTATGACTAAGGAAAACGGGCTAGGATTAGGTCGGGGTCAAAGGGGTAACGGAATGGTCGAGGGATAACTAGAGCGAAGGAGGTAGTAGGGTAATCTAGGTTGGTCCGGGCTCTCGCAACTTAGGCCTACCTAGAGGTTCATCCTATAACCCATCTCGGCGATACACATGACAAGCGGGGTTCTAACGTGCCATAGTGGCCTAGGTCGAATCCGGGCTCTCGCTACGCAGATAGACCTAGGGGTCGTCCTCACCGGGCTCTCGCAACTTAGTGAGGGAACCGAACCCACAAACAAACTATCAGCCACAAGAGAAAGGCAAGAAAAACAAGCATTCGCAACTACTTAGTCATTCAAGCATTTCAACAAACATGTGATGTGCACCAAACAAGAGGAAACCCAAATCTTCCACCAACATCTCCAACAAACCCTTAATCATCCAATTAACACCCTAATCACCCTACTAACCCTAGCAAGAACACTACTCTAACATAATCATACTAATACTAACAAGATCAAGAGGATTCAACATAAGAAACAAAACTAACATAAACAAACTAGTGAAAACAATAAACAACAATCAAAGATTAAAACTTGAACAACATAAACAAGATTAAGAGAAAGGGAAAAGGATTATACCAAACTAGAGGAAGAAAAAAGAACAAAACTTGCATTAATGAAGAAAACCCAAAACAAACACCCAAGGTTGTCAATCTTGAATGGATCTTGAAGAATTCCCTTAATACAAGACTAATCTAGGATTAACTACTAATTACCGACTAATCTACACTAATCTAATCTAATCTAACCTAAAGTAATCTAGGGTTTTAGGAGAGGTGAAGAATATATCATAAGATTGTGTCTTAATACAAGAGGGGGGTATATATAGGGTTTAAGAATGAAAGGAATTGAAAGAAACAAGGCGGAGCTGCAACTGACCCTTCCCGGTCGGGAAGGCTTGGTCCCGATCGGGATGGGCCATCCTTCCCGGTCGGGAAGGACCTTCCCGATCGGGATGGGCTCACAGTAGCCGCGCTTCATGTTCACTTCATCCCGAACGGGATGGGTCTTTGTAGGCCTCCAATATGAGCTCTTTGGTCCCTCCTTGCCTCTCATTGGTTTCCCATCGATTTTCGGGACTCGGGATCAGGTCTTGGAGGCTCGGGATTGGATCCCGAGGTCTCGGGGTCGATTCCAAGGCATCGAGTCATCGTTCCTCTACTCCGTTGGCTCCAAAATGTGTATGTATTGAGTCGGAATCGCTCCAACTCTTCCAAATCGGTCTCGGGAACCTGAAACGAACTAAAGGAAGCATAAGAAACCCATAAATCGCTCCCAAGGAGCGATTCCACAAGGAAAATGGGACCAAAACACAACAAAATAAGCACTACAAACTACACTTATCAGTTCGGGATAAAGGTACGCAGGTGAACTGGCACAGATTAGTGTGGGATCGATGGACACTACCTAAGCATCGGTTTGTTAACTGGTTATATCAACACCAAGGTATGAACACTAAATCTAAGCTATACAGGTTGAAGATCAGCGAGGATGATCAATGCTATTTGTGTAACCAAACACCGAAGATCTGGCACACCTATTTTGTGCATGTGAGTTCAGCTCGCAACTGGTGAATGGTTTAGCAGACTGGGTGCAGGCTCAATTTCCGAGGGATTTAGAAAACAAGTGGAGACTGCAAAGTAGAGGGTCGAAGTTGAAGAGAGCTGCAGTCAACGGGATTATTAATGCTTCGATTTATTATATTTGGAATCAAAGGAATAGATGTCGACTAGAGGGGAGCATAAGTCGTCCTGAAGTAGTTGGGAAACTTATCAAGAAAGAGATGAGTTGTTATTTCCGTGGCCTCGATAAGGGCAAATTGAACAATAAAGATGTTAGCTACGTGACTCGGCTTATAGACCACTGTACATGATACATTGTACTCGATTTTTTTTATTAATATTACTTACACTTTAACAAAAAAAAAACCCCAATTTTTTGGTAATTGAGCAAAGCTACCTACAGCCTCACTAACCGTTTCAAACCCGGACCATGGAACTGGAAGTAGTGCAGTAGAATCTAAACAATTATTGATAGAAACATGAACATTAAGTGGGCTCAATGGTTTTTGGTGCACTACTACGTTGTCTCTTCATGGCCAAACCATCCCTTCGGCAACGATGACCATAGTAGTCCCATCATGAATACCTAACTTACATGGTGTATGATCCTATAGAAATATAAGAAAGCAAAGTTAGGTAAATTTTATCATATTTAAAATTATAGACTAAATATGACGGCAATGTTACCTTTAATTCAATAAAAGGGTCACTTTGATCAATTGAAGGACAAGTTGTTTCGTAATCATGTCCAGACGGGGAATGATTTGAAGGGGAATGATTTGAAGCTCTCTCATCCTCGACAAAAACATGGGGTAAAATCAAACCACAAGACTTTGCTATTTCTAAAAACATACTCTTCATCTCCACCCTTGTTTGGCTTTGCATCTCCTCTAACTTTGCATCCATTTCTTCTGCTGTGTACATTTTCTCATGATTACTTCCAATTGGTTGACCAAAACTTTTCCGATTACCAACCAAAGTTCCAACTCCTCTTGTCCTTCCAGGATGCTCCTTTTTGCCCGTTGCTTTCACCACTACGTCTACCAATCTCGAAGAAACAAACTCCCCTTTGCTTTCCATATCTGACCAATGTTTCTGTTTACATAAAAATGAAATTATGTTACGTAGTTTTTTGGAAGTTACAAATAACTAAATAACGTATTTTTAGTTAATATGGTTATGGATAAGATTTACAATGTTGTCGATAACTTTTTGAGTTTCAGGTGTAGGAGCACTTAATGATGGTGTATGTCCTTTAATCCACTTAAAGCTTCTATCTTTAACACGTTTGGTAACAATTTTTTCTATTTTAATAGGATCGGCAGTAGGATTTTTTTTTTCTCAGAAGCAATTTCTTCTGCAAGCCATTGTTCACTCTTGCCAACATACCCTGCTCTACCCATGAAATGTCGAATCTTGTTATTGACTTGGGCGGCTCGAGCTTTTTCACTTCTTTCCTGCAACATGACAACAACACAACCAACAAAAGAAATAGTGAAAACAATCCAAAAACATAATAATGAACACCAAAATAGGTCAAAAACAACACTAAAACACAAAACAACCATCTAATAAAACAGCCCCCAAAAAAATATAAAAATAGAACAAATGGTCCCAAAACAGCAATATACAACAGGAAAATAGCTGAAAACAGCCGAGTATAGCAGTAAATTGAACTAAACAGCCTAAAAAAAGAAAACAGAAGAAATAGTCCCAAAACAGCGATATAAAACCGGAAAACAACTGAAAACACCAGAGAATAACAAAACAGTCCCCCAAAAAAACCGAACAAATAGTCCCGAAACAGCAATATACAACCAGACAACCATAAAATAGTCCCAAAAAAACAAAAAAGAAAAAACATAGCCAATCATATGTTCATACCTTCCACTTTTGATCCATACGTTGTCTTACAAACTCCTCCCAATCTTCTTCTGCGATCCAGAATTTTGAACAAGGATTGACATCCAAATTTTCTACCTCTAACCCATTTTCATCTAACTCCTCTTCACTTCTTTGTTTCCTTTTTTTGTGAATATATTCCCTTGTTAACCTTGTCCGAAAATCTTTGAAACGATTCCCCACAATGCTTAGTACAACATGACATTTGTCTTCTTTGATGGTGTACTCATCCTACACAAGTAACAAATAAAAAATGTAAGTTTATCATAAATTAAAGTAGATTTCTTTACCAATCTAAAAAAAATTACCTTCAGTTGTAGCCAAAGAGTTTGTTTTTTGCCCTCGGGTACATTAGGCCAACTCTTATATGTGATTTTAATTTTTCGAGATATAACCCCTACTCGTGTCGAAAAGGATTTTCTATGTGGTTCAACTGGGTTATCCACTTCATCAAAGTCTAAAATTTTCGGAACCTTTTTAGTATCTTTCTTTTTGTCCTTCAGACCAGTTGTCGGGCCTCTAGGTTTATACTTCTTTTTTGTTGGTGGATTTTGGACATCATTATTCATATTGTTAGCTTCTTCCATGATGAAACACCTGAAACATAGGAAAAAAATATAAGCAAAAAGAATAATAAGAAAAATAAAAAATAAAGAATAAAATATAATATAACAAGCGATATATACATGAACTAATAAAGAATAATAATGAATTGGTATACAACAAATAATTACTATACCTTTCCTTATTTAAAATCACATATTATGAATCTAAGACAATGAACCGTGTCTATTGTTTAGGGTTATCAAACCACATTCCCTCGTTATGATCGTCACGTATATATGTTTCATCTCTTATATTTACCATCTGTTGGTTACTGGAAACAGGAGGAAGTTCATCAAACTGGTCATATTCTTCTTCGTCACCAACACCTTCTACTCCAAGAATGTGTCGTTTACCGGAACGAACAACCGACAATCTTTTATCAGAAGGGTCTTCTACATAGAAAACCTGTTGACCTTGATATGCAAGTATAAAAGGCTCTTCTGTATGTCCTACGATGTTGAAATCAACCAAAATGAATCCCATATCATCAACTTTAACACCCTTATCACAATCAACCCATTTACACTTGAATAAGGGCACACTAAATGTCGAATAATCAAGCTCCCAGATGTTTTCAATTATCCCATAGTATGCCCTTGTAATTTCTATTGGTTTCTTACCTGTTCCGACATATGCATCTGATGATGCAGTAACAGTAACACCACTATTCTGCATTGTACTTCTGCAATCCTGAGGACTTGTATAAAAACAAAATCCATTGATATCATACCCATCATAAGAGCTAATAGTTCGATTGGGTCCATGTGCTAACCATCTTATGATTTTACTTACCTTGTGTGAGGGATTGGATAACTCGTCCATCACCTTATCTTCAAACCACCTGACAAAAGTTCGATCGTGTTCAGCCATCAACCAACCCTCTCGCTTATTTGGATATAGTTGCTTCAACAGAGTAAAGTCTTCTAATAAGTACCGATGGACTTTGGTTATATGTTTTAAAACATACATATGAGCTCGCTGCAAGGTTTGGTTGTCAACTATAATGAACTTCTTCCCCAAAATTCCCTTACCTTGTAGTCTTCCTTCATGTCGAGATGTTGGGAGTCCAATAGGTTGCACATTTTCCATATAATCAACACAAAATCCTAGTGCTTCACAAGCAATAATTGCTTCAACAATACTTCCTTCCGGACGACAACGATTCTTCATTCGGCGCTTATATGTTCCCATTTCTCATTCCATTGCCCACATATTTCTTTGGAAGACTGGACCACAAATCATTATCTCTCTCACTAAATGAATGATTAAATGAACCATGAAATCGAAAAAAGATATCGGGAAGAACCTTTCTAATTCACGGAGTTTCAATCACATTAGCTTGCAAGAGATCTAAGGTATCTGGTTCAATATCCTTAAAATTGATGGAATTGAAGAACAAACATAACTTGGTAATAACTTGTCTAAGATGCTTGGACAATACGGATTGAATTGCCACAAGCAACAGCTGTGTTAACATAACATGACAGTCATGAGATTTCAAACCTACTAGCTTCAAATCTTTCATTGAAACAAGTCGGCTTATATTCGAAGAATATCCATGTGGCACCTTAATACCCTTTAAAGACTCACACACCGCAATCTTCTCATTCTTCAACAAAGTTGTGCTAGTTGGGGGTAAATATATGCGTTTCCCAGTCTCTTTTGGTTGTAACTCAACTCGTCCCCTTGCAGCCATGTCCCTTCTTGCTTTCACCCCATCCTTAGTCTTGGTTGGCATGTTTAACAATGCTCCAATTATATTATCAAAGACATTTTTCTCCACGTGCATAACGTCAATACAATGTCTTACGGACAAGTGCTCCCAATAAGGAAGCTCCCAAAAAATTGACTTCTTTGTGTGATATACCCCATTCGGAGGAGGCCTGTATGGTTTTCCAAACTCAGTCATTTTGTTCTTAACTCGATTGTGATACTCTTTCCCACTCAAAATCTTAAGAGGGGGTCGTTGCTCCATTTTCCCGTAAAAAGCTATCCTCTTCTTCCTACATTGATGGCCCTTGGGAAGAAATCAACGATGACCCACCCGAGTTTTGCAACCAATCAGACTCAGTGTCATCCCCATAGACAGGGCAACCTTTATCAGTCTTCAACCTATATCCAGAGAGGTTGCCATAGGCAGGGAAATCATTAATTGTGCAATATAACATTGCATGCATTTGGAATCTCAAGTTTGTGGCAGCATCAAAAACACTCACACCAACATCCCACAACAACTTCAAGTCCTCAATAAGTGGAGCCAAATATATGTTGATGTCGTTTCCCGGTTGCTTCGGACTTGATATAAGTAATGTCAACATGATGTATTTGCTCTTTGTAGTAAGCCAAGGTGGGTATATTATTCACATTATAGGTCAACTACTATGCTGTGTACTTAGTTTTTTCAAATGGATTAATTCCATCTGTACAGAGTCCTAATCTTAAATTTCTATTCTCTAGACCAAATTTCGGAAAAGTTCTATCAATATTTCGCCATTCGGGAGCGTCGGCCACATGTCTCTATTTTTCATCTTTATTTCTCTCTTCGTGGTGCCACAACATGAGCTTCACATCTTTTAGATTTGCAAAGAGCCGCTTAAACCTTGAGATTATTGGTAAATACCATAAAGTTTTCACCGGACCTCCTTTATTGCCTCCTATATTATTCTCTACCAAGTCGTACCGTGATTCTCCACATCTTGGACACTCTTCTAAGTCATTGTATTCTTTTCGATACAAGATACAGTCATTTGGACATGCATGAATCTTTTCGTATTTCATAGCCAATGGACATAACATTCTCTTGCATTGGTATGTGGTGGTTGGAAGTTCATGATCTTGTGGCAACAAGCCCGATACGTACTCTAACAAAGATATGAAACTCTTATCACTCCACCCACTCCCAGCTTTTAATGTGTACAATCCCAACACACTAGTTAATCGACTAGATTTACAACCCGGGTATAAAGATTTCTTGGAATCAACAACCATTCGTTGAAACATTTCCGGACACTGCACGAAATCTTTTTCAAGATCAACCATCATGTCATCTATTTTTCTAGGCTCTTCATTCTCATCTGCGTCAATAGCCTTGTTTATGTCATCTTCATTCTCAAACTCTCCTTGAACTTCAATGCGAGCGAAATCATCATCCACTACATACCTATTAATATCATTTGCATTCTTTCCATGGCATATCCAAACACGGTAATTTGATTTAAACCCTTTAATAATCAAATGCTCTCGCAACTCTTCAATAGATTTAACCTTCTTCGCATTGTAACATACATTACATGGACACCTGATTAGATTACCATCCCCTTCTAGCGTCTGATGTGTAATGACTGTATTGATAAATTCTTCAAGCCTTCGACTAAATTCAACATCCTGATTTTCATACATCCAACTTAGATACATAGTCTAATAATTAACACACGCCGATTCAAAATACTTTTCAAGTTAGAGTTAATCTATTTGGAGACTACAAAAAGAGGAATAAGCAACACAAGCTAAAGAACGGTGGAGTTGTTTATCTAGAGTACAAGAGTTCATCTAGAGTACTTGTTTTAATAATGGGACAATACCGTGCAACATTACAATGGGACAAACGCATACAATGAGTTGGATGTTAATTGAGCCTCCAAGTATTCCCTATATGTATATATGTATCTACAACAGCTTTATGGAGAATCTACAACAACTTAATGAATAACGAAAGATTAAAAAAAACAAAGAATAACAAAAAAAAGAATCAAAGAATAACGAATTCAGGGTGGGACTAAATTTTAGTAGTGCATTTTGTTGGTAGACCTTGAGGAAACCTCTAAACATCAGTACAATAATTATACACCATATACTTCCTCTGTACCCTATTTAACCTTTACTCATTCGCCAAATCCATCTATTGGTTCAACCAATTTAAACTCGAGCTCGAGCTCAAAGACGAACCCGACTCACAAGATGAAGAACCCAAACCCAAACCCCAAACCCCAAACAACACAAGCACCAGCGTTATACCCCTTAAAACCCCGCAGCAAAAGGAGTCGTAGACCAATCTCTCTGTACCTATTATTATTCCAATTTCTCTGTTCCTATTTATATAATTTACACATTTAAAGAACGAAATAGTATAATAATCAGCATGACAATATTCTCTCTTTTAACCTAAAATAAGAATGGGTTAGGAATTTTCTCTTTTATTTATTGAATAAAAATATCTTTTTTTATAGTTAATTAAATATAGTCATGAAATAAAAATTGAAAGTTTATTCGTTTTGTAGAATTGTGGTTTTGACATGGGGAATGGTTAGGTTTATGATAAGTTGAATAAGTTAGAGTTTTTTTCCTAGATTTGTTTCCGGCTTTCCCTGTCAAATTTAGGTACATTATTTGTTTGTTGAAATTGAAAATATGCAGTTGAATGTTTACGAATTAGATGGTGATGAAGACTTTCTAGAGATAGTAGGATTTAGCACTAAACTACTCAAGATAATGTCTTTTCTCCTCAATTACATGTTAAATCACAACCCCAAGTTAATGTCATTTCTACCGAATTACTCCGCACATGTTAACCTCAAATCCGTAATCATGATGGGGAAGAAAGTGTGTATAGAGAAGTAAGTGAAATTTGGGATGATTGTGTGGATGGAGAAACAAGTGATGATGTTAGCATGACAATTTTAGTTCACACAAATAAATTCTACATTATTTACCTCAAATTCACACTACGTAACGGCTACAAATACATATACAGATTGTTAATAGAAACATGAGATTGAGTCACTGAACAAATGATATTGAAAAATGCAAGGAGGATGGAATATGAATGAAGCCAAGAAACAGAATGACATGATTAGCAGTGAACAAACAAGTTCACTACAATCTGGCTTTAATACCTCCAATCATTTGATAGTACCTATTATTAATATTTTATTCGCAAAATCAGCATGTTGTAAAACGGTTCTGCTCTTTATTATCCAATACTACTGATTCAATCATCCACTTGAAAAATCGCATAATAACATAAAGTAGATGGAATTCAGCTTGAACGCAACACGTTTGAAACAAAACAACAAGAAAATTTCACACTGAATGAAAATCGACAACCTTACATTTACCAAAAATTAACCCTAATTCCAAATTGGTATAATTTGTGAACTCATCAATATAATCTGTAAACTCATCAACAATTGAAAAATAAAAGCCCCAAATCGAAAAAAAAAAAAAATATAATTAATAAGTTGAAAAAAAACCTAAATAACATACTTGGTGGGTCGTCGGTTTGCCGGACTTCGGCCGCCAGTGGTTAGGTTTGGTCGTCGGAGGAGGTCGGAGGAGGAGGTCGTCGATCGATGGTGGTTTGGTCTGGTGTTCGGTAGTTGGGCTCGCGAAGAGGAAGAAGGGCGGGTTAGGGCGGGTTTGGTCGCTGGTGGTAATTTATTTGGTTTGCTGATATGGAGTACTTATCATTTAAGAACCTAAAGGGTGTGTATAATGTTATTGTAGTGTATATTATTTGGGTACCCTTTCCAACCGGTTCTAAAAGAAACTGATGTTATTGGGTACTCTTTCACATCGGTTTCAATTTACAACTGGTGTTAGATGGGTTCTAATTCTTTTACACCACCCTTTCACACCGGTTTATTATGTACAACCGGTGTGAAAGTACATTTTTTTAATTTTTTGCCCACCACTTATAACTCTTTAGCATCGTTTTTCTTACAACCGGTGTCTTATGGTATATGTCGTTGGTAATTATTCTACTAGTGATTTCTGGTAAGATTTCCTATTTCATCTTTCAAATGTCGGCACTCTTCGGTCAAATGTCTGATGCTGTCATAGAACGTACAAAACTTCTTTGGATCACCTTTGGGGTGACGCGACTTGTTTGGACGGTTCCACTTTGCTGCCTCCTTTTCAAAGATCTAAGCCCTTGACTTGTTCAGAGCGGTATAGCTATCAAACTTGGTTGATAGGGTATACGCTTTTTTATAGGGGTGCCACTCTTTTCTCCCTTCTGCTTACCAGTTGACTCTCCCCTAATCCGACCACCCTGCGCTGGCCCTTGGGGTCGGCTTGACGTCGTTGGGGTTTCAGGCAGACTATGGTACTCTTCTTGGAGCATGAAGCCTTCTTCTATTTTCCGAGCCTTGGCCAAGGATTCAGGCTGGGCACGGATGAGCTGATTCTTCATCTCCTCGGGTACCAGGGAGTTAGCCAGGGCATATGCTGCGGTGGGGTCGTCAATCTCACTCACCTGCTGGAAAACAAGGTCAAACCTCTTTAGATATTCCCTGATGGACTCACCCTTTCTCTGCTTTAGCGTCATCAAGTCAAAGCGGGTGAGCCTACGCCTTTTATTCCAAGCATACTGGTCTAGGAAAAATATAGCAAGCTCTTCAAACGTATAAATGGATCCTCGAGGTAGGTCCCTGAACCACCCTTGGACGAGGCCTACCAGGGTTATTGGGAAAATCTTGCACCAGGCGGCGTCCTCTGCATCATACATTCCCATGTGGTTTTCATATGCATCCAGATGGTCCTCGGGGTCGATGGTTCTGTCGAACCTAGCCGTTGGCATTTTTATCTTTGGAATTGGGCAGCTCTGGACCTCTGGGTGGAGCGGCGTCCTGGTGGGTCTGCCCAGGGTCATAGATGTGACACCCTCTTAGTGATAACTATAGTCATCCCATCTGCTTGGAGTTGGCAGCTTGCCACTCGGAGAGAGATGTCTGGGGATATGTCTGCTTATGGCTTCGTTCTATCTAACGGGAGACTGATGTCGGGAGCGGGATCGCTTGCCTCGAGGTAGCTGAGGAGGCTCCACCACCAGGCCCTGGACCTGAAGATGTCGGGGGTCGACTGGCTGGCCCTGATTGAGCCTTGCCTACATGCTTTTCGACAGCCCTGGTGCCTTCTGCCACTTCTCGGCTGGAGTTAGCCTATCGAACACCCCGGCTTGCTTCGGGCCAAGGCGTGTTGAGATAGGATCTCTTGGCTTCAAACGCTCCCGCATACCCTGCGACAGGGATCCCTTTTCTGTTGACACGGTTGATTCGATGGTGTGGACTGATCCGTCCTTCTGTTGAGGCTCTTGCTCCTAGGCGTCAGCCAACAAGCTTTTCTTGGCCTGAACGTATCCCCTGGCCGCTATTTTCGCCTTTCTCTGGATTCTCCTAGTGGCAATTCGGTTCGTTCCCCCGGCATCTGCATTGTCAGTATACTGCAGGCGCCTGAGGGTTGTTGCTAATCCACCTACTAAGTCCTCTGGCGTGACCTGCTTGTTGAGCATTGCAAAGAAGAAGGTGGCAGTCTGCGTGGTCTGGGCGGGAGTGAGTTCCAGGCTTAAACCCTGCTCAACCTCCTGCCCCCCGCGGCTGTCGTTCCCTTGCTCGAGGTTCCGTGGAGAGTAGCCTACCCGCCTCCCCGGAGGGCGGCAGCGGGCGTAACCTCCCGTGGCGTGATAGGCATCCCGTACCGAGGGACGATAATCTGCCCCGTTAGATCAGCACCGTCTCTATTTCTTCAATTTCATTCATCTTCTGATGGATTTTCGTTCTTTGAGGATATTTAACTCAGATTCCCCACAAACGGCGCCAAATTGTTCCGGTTAGAAAACAATCACACTCGAATCAGTTCGGATTTAGATTAGATTGAGTTCTCTTGCATCTAGCTTGTTCTCACGCCTCACTTCTCTTCTCCTCTAATCGTCGGACTTCCCCGACGGAGTGGATCTGTCGCCTGCACAAAGAACGCACAGGGGCCTCGGACGTGTCAGAGGAAACCCTCTCCGATGCTTAAGTCAGTCCGTGTGTGCACTTGGTAAACCTTATTCGTGAGGAAAAAGGTGGCGTTTTTAGAGTGAGAGTCTAGTTAGCGAAAGTTAATTACCTCTTTATGAGAAAAAATAAGGAGGTATTTATAGGTTTCCACAAGAGATAGAGAGAGAGAAAGTAGGAACAATGTGGGGGCGCTTGCCCTACACGTGCCCCTTACATTACGCTGAATTAGGAGGGCCTGCCCCACCCCTCCTGGCGTCGGCAGGGTCACTCTGAGGTCTGGAAAGCTGAGGGCCCCCTTACTCCCTAGGGGAAGCTTGTGGGGGCTCGGCTCGGCCGACCGGGGGTCGGACCTCAGAACCTGCTCTTGATGGGAATTAACCGGGGTTCTTCAGGAGTATGCCCCAGAGGGTCGGCCTGTCGGATCCGACCGGTTACTCAGACACCGGACTTAATCTGGACAGGGTCAGACCCGGGTTTGAATGATGAGCGACCCGGAATTGATAGCTAACCCCATCAATATATATATATATATATATATATATATATATATATATATATATATATATATATATATATATATATATAGAAATGGGATCAAGGAAGTTGGTGGTGGATTGGGAAGTTGGTGAGTTTTGTTGTTGGCCATTGATTTGGGTTGGATGGATGGCCTAGATTAATCAAATTAAAAAAAAGGGAGAGGAGGTACGTCGAATGACTAGTAGCAGGCAGCAGTAGAGCAACAGTAGGTAAAGCAGCGCAATCTTTCAATCTTTCATTATTTCATTATTTCCATCACCAAAATTCACTTTCTCACTATCAATTGCTTACCATTTCCTCTCACTAAAATTCAAAATTCATCCCAAATCAAAATTCATCTCCTTATTTATACTATCATGCAAAATAACTAAACCCTAATTCGTAATTTGCTCTACATCTCCATGCTCCAATGGTGTTGTTCCTCGAAAATTCATGCGATGATTATATGCTCGAAAATCCGCAGTCGAAAATTTCCGTTCAACATGCAGGAGGTAAGATGAGTATATACATATATTTTTGGTATCTTGCATTTGGTATTCCATTGTTTTTGTTTGGTTTGTTAATTTGAAGAGTTACACAGTTATAATGTCATAGTCACACTCAATATGATGTACAGTCACACGTCGCTGAATGCAGGTTTTGATGGTAGCCATTTCTTTGTTTGTTTGTTAATTTGAAGAGTCACACAGTTATAATATGATAGTCATACTTAATATAACGGACAGTCACACAATGATGAGTAAAGGTTTTGATACGTGGGTTATTATTTTAATACTTTTAATCCAAATATTTATTAAGCCAAATTGTTATTGTGTTGGTTCCCTGTAGTTGTAGTTTTCTGCTTTAGGTTTAGTTGTATTGCGTTGAAGTTGCTTAATTATTCCAAATATTTTTGTTAGTTTCTTTATCATTGTTATATTCCAAATATTACAATTTAATCGTTCCATCAAACGTTTGTATAAATTTTTTTTGTTGAGTATTGCATTTTGGTTTTTTGTAATTGTAGTTCTTATGCGTTAATCTTTAACAATCATGCTGTTATATGAGCAAAGTCACAGTCTTTGTTGAGAAACGTCACATTTCATTAATGTCAGAGATGAATGTGTGCGTTGCAAGATTGATAGTGTGTAATATAGGGTTTCTTTTTACTGTTCCAACCTCCGATAGTTCCTTTTTGTTCAAACCTATATGTCAGTTGAAGACACAGTGAGTGTGCCTTACGTAGGGCAGAAGTTCGTGGACATCGACGGAGCATTCCAGTTTTATCAATCTTACGCATGTTCCTTTGGTTTCGAGGCGAAGAGGTACACGACAACTAGATCTTTTGATGGTTCGATGAAGAAGAAATTGTTGGCTTGTAATAAGGAGGGCAAAACACCTAGCTAGAGCATGGTGAAGTTGTCGAGCACGGGAGAGAAGGAGGGGCAAGAGTTTGTGGGATTGTATGAACCCAAAAGGAATACGAAGGCGACGAGGACGCAATGTTGTGCAAGGATTAGGCTCTGTGCCATGATCGGGGGTTTTATATTGAAGAGTTCATCGAGGAACAGAACCACGAACTTCTGATGGTCAATGACAGCGAGTTTCAAAAGTCATCTCGAAGTCTATCAAGAATCACAAGGAGATGATCGCTTGCAACTCGAGGGTGTGTAACGTCTATGAACAGTGTTGGTAGCGCCTGGTTGACTTCTAACTGTGCGCGACTAATGCAGGTGTAATTTTGTGTGTGTAGCTGAAGATTGGGGCGACTCGGACATACAGGATGTGCAAGGAGATGTCGGGCGGATATCAGAACATCGGAGCATCGTTGGTTGATTTCAAGAACTGGGGTATGGACGTCAAGTGCGTCGTTCATGAGCAGGATGGGCAATTGTTCATAGACCGTTTCAAGAGTTTGAGGGACAGCCAAGAGGATTTTTACTTTGACAACGATGTCGATGCAGACGGAAGCTTACGCAGGGTGATTTGGGCGGATGGTGCATCTCGAAGGAACTATGCGGCATTTGGGGATGCAGTTTTGTTTGACCCAACGTACGGAAACAACGTGTATTCTATGGTGTTTACACCACCGTTCACTGGTATGGACAACCATAAACGGTCTGTCACGTTCTACGGGGCGTTACTACTAAAGAAGGACTACGAGTTATTTATCTAGGTCCTCTCCTAGTTTCTGGAAGCCATGGGCGGGAAGGAACCGTGTTATATCATTACAGACCAGGATCCCGGGATTTTAAAAGTCGTCCCAAAAATATTCAAAGCAGCGCACCAACGGTGCTGCACGTGGCACATCATGAACAAGGTTCCAACGAAGTACGGCAGGTCAAGAGAGGAGGCCTCGGAATTCGTAAAAGACCTCAACGCAATTATTTGGGATGACGACATCGAGGCGTCGGAGTTCGATGATAGGTGGGGGCCGATTATGATTGACCATGATGCTGTTGGGATTGAATGGTTCGAAAATATGTATGATATCAGGAGCAAATTGGTCGCTGCGCATTGCAAGGAGCTGAGGATGTCCGGAATTATGAGGACAACGCAGAGATCAGAGAGCGAGAACAGCTTCTTCAAAAAGTTTGAAGACAACAAGGGTACGTTGGTCTAGTTCTGGATGCGCATCGAAAGTGCGATGGACCAACAGAGGCACATGCAGAAGAGGCTCGACAATGATAACCGGCAAACTTTTCCCAAAATGGGAACGACGAATCCGATGGAGACACACGCGGCAAGGGTGTACACGCATGTGGCGTTTGCATACTTTCAGGAAAAGGTCAAGTTTTCGCTGTACACGTGGAGTGTTCGTGGTTATCAGGAGAAGGACGGGATCGAAGCGACAACAGTTATGGACTCCATTCAGGACCGCATCTATATTGTTGAATACAATCCAGGTATTGGCATAGAAAGTCACTGTCCATGTTGTCTTGCCACACTCACATAGTGTGAATGTGGCTATATAACCTAAACGGTGTGATTCTAAACAGCGATGAGTGTGACTATATAACGTGGTAAGTGTGAATGCACAATGTAATGAGTTTTATTCTACGATTCAATGAGTGTGACTATATAAAATAAAGGGTGTGACTCTGAAATGCGGTGCGTATGATTGTCCAACGTAATTTGTTTGATTCTACAACATAAGGAATGTGACTATGCGGCGTAATGGGTGTGACTATACCATGTAAAGGTTGTGATTGTACCTTTAGAAAGTCACATTCTATACATTGTGTAGTTACTGTCCGTATGGTTCAGTGTCGCACTCTTTACGTGTTTTAATGCACTCGCAGGTACATGTGAGGTCAGCTGTACTTGCAGGAAGTTCCGTCGGTATGGAATTATTTGCAGGCACACTATTTGGATATATTCTTCAAAAGGACGGGAGACGATCCCGGAACGGTACGTGGTCTGTAGATGGACAAAGGATGCTCTACATAATGTTAATGCATGTTCCCTGACAGAGAGTCGCCTAAGCGGTGAGAAGGCTGTTATAGTTACGAGGCTGTTTTCTGAGTTCTATGAAACCGTCAGTCATGTTAGTAGAATGGGTAAGGAAGACGTTAGTAACTTAGCTGACATCATTCGCGACTTCAGATCCGACGTGGCGCCTTTTGCTGGTCCTTGTAGCAAGACACAAGAAATAGAGGAGATCCTTGGCTGTACGAGCGCAACTGAAATAACGATATTGCCCCCGAAGAAAGCCAAGAACAAGGGCAGTGGGAAGCGAATGCTGTCTAGTAAGGCGAAGGCTGCTGCAATTGCCGTGAGGCCTAAACGGTTGTGCAACAATTGCAAGTGGATGGGGCACCACGACAAGAGGAACTGCCCCAACCCATTCGCTAAGGACCCACCTATTGCTGACTTGTCTGTCGACGTTGAGGAGGAGGAGGAGGAGGACCTGGTAGGGGTTGCCGAGGAGGATTGTTTGTGAATATCTTCTTCCATGGAGAAACTATTTTTTTAAAACATAAAGATTGTCGACGTTTGGAATGGTCAAGGTCCGTGATATTGTTGTCGCCTATTGCGGACCTCAATCATTTCTAATATGTAGTAGTCGTAAAATCGGGATTGTTTTCTAAACACAAAGTTTGTCAACGTTTGAAATGGTCAAGGTCCGTGATATTGTTTTCGCCTATTGCGGACCTCAATCATTTCCAATATGACGTAGTCGTAAATCATGGGGCAAAATTGTTTTTTGTTGATCGGTTGTAAAAATACATTGAAATAGCAGTCGTTTGCAATTGTTTTGAAATAGTATCTATTTTTTAAAATGCTTCCTTATAGCATAATGGGTCTTTGGAATGCATTAGTGTGTCTTTGAAATGCATTCTCTTTGGCTACAAATACAGCTGTACAAGATCATTATGCCCCTAATCGTTTGGTGACACGAAATAAGTGCGTGTGATTGTGCAACGTAATGAGTGTGCCTCTACAACAGTCAAAGCGTGATTTTGTGACAAGAGGTGGAGCGTGGTTACGGTAATTGTACGAGTGTGATTGTACACGATACTGACTGTGACTCTACAGTATACTGACTGTGATTCTACAAATGGAAGTGTGTGAAATTTGAAAGGCAGAAATCTAAATTGGTTTTATGACTTGATGACTGTGACTATACACCATGTTGAGTGACTATACACCATGTAAATGTGTCTGTACAACTTCAACTTGAAAAATAGCGATGGAAATAGTGAAATAGTGAAATAGCGATGGAAATATTAGTACATTAGAAAAACTCCATCTTTTACACAACATATAATACTTTCATACCATTAAACGTGGAAAACATTCTACGACATAATGCGGAAAACATCCATTGCATACCATTACGCGGAAAACGCTACATTTTAACAGTCATTAAAACTTCAAACACATAAAAACGTCCATTACTAAACGCTACATCTTAACCCATACCTACTTAACCCTCATACTTTTTAAGCATCTTCTTCAAGTTGGCCAAGTCACGCTGGAACCCTTTCCTAGTGCGGAAACAGTCCAGAGACGTCTTCATCAAGAACTGGATGTAGTTGTCCAATTCGGCCTCTTTATCTGTATCGCCAATGGTCGCCACAAAGTTCCTCGCGTCTATGGCAGTTGCGACTAGCTACATGGCTGTTAATTCATTGGACATAGTGGTATCCAATAAACCATCGTACTCTTCGATCAAACTTCTGATTCTTCTAATTTGCTCGCCATTTTTTTCTAAGGTTAAAGTGGTGAAGTTGTAAGTAGGGGCTGTAAAAAATGGCGTTGGTATTTAAAGAGGGGGAGGCAGTAAATAGGGGGTTGAAAATTCAAATGGGTTAGGCAGTAAAGGGGGGGGGGGGGTGAAAATTTAATGGTTTAGGTGGGGGGCTTATCTTCCTAAATTAATTAAGGTTAGGGGAGTGAGGTGGGTGTTTGTGTTTCTCAATGTGCATTGAGACTCGCAAACATCCCCTAACAGTCACATTGGTTTTGAACATTTGTCGTCGACATCGGTTTTTGAACATTTTTGTGAAATAATCTAATTGCGGGAATGATTTTGCGGAAATGATTTATGTGCCGTCGACACATGGTGCATGAATTACATTGTAAATTATACAGCGAAATAATCATAAATTTGAAGGTGAAATAATCGTATAATTTTTTGTTGCTTGTATCTGACGACCTAGATTGCATCTTATGAATTATATAAACTGAAAGAAAATGAATGGTGATATATGTAGGGGTGATTTAGTTTCATTAATTTAGTGAATTGTGGTTGTCAAGCATGACTCTGCATGAGTTTGACTGTGACTATGAGTTAGAAGTGGCGTGACTGTATCACATCAAGCATGCGACCCTGATACTGAGTTGTCATTCATCTGATACTCAAAAGATGCTCTAACATGAGATTTTTCTATATTCCAAAAAAGTGTTTTTACTTCACTACACATTCCAAAAAGTGTTTTTACTTCACTACGCCTTACGGTGCGTTGAGGTTCACCTGCCACAACTTTTTCTATCTTACGTTTTTCGTCGAGTTTTTTCCATATGCTATGCCCGTCCGCTATGAAAGCGTGAATTTTCTGTAGCACGTCTCCACGAGCTTCATTCATGTCAGCAAGGACCAGGGACGCTGCAACCTCGAACGACAAGTAACGCCTCCCGATCTTTGTCCCAATATCAGGGTGGGTGAACGGCGCACCGTCATACAGGGACATGTGCATCAAGCATAAAATGCCGGATTCTGTGTCGTTCTTTCGGGTGCTTTGCCATTCCAAATTTACCTGGCGATGCGTAAACTTCGACAGGTGAGTGCCCTTAATCAGCCCCTTTTCGTCCATGTAGTCGGTCAATGCGCGCGACTGTTTTAGTATTAGGTAAAAGAAAACGTTAGCACTTACTATTCTGCATAGTATTATGGAAGCAGTAGAATAATCGACGCGGTGAAATAAAGCATATGCGTGCAACTTACTATTCTGCTTGACACGCGGAAAATATATGACCCTGGGGCGTGTGTCTGGTGATCGAGGATATCAACTGTTCTTTCTCTAAAGTTGACGCAAATGCACGCGTAGTGCCCCATAGTATGCACCGGGAAAAATAGTTGTTCGGCGTTCAAGTCGAATGTTCTGACGCAGTCTCGTATGAATGTGTCCCACGCTGCATACACACGGTCAGTGTCTTCGTCCGCGGGGGTACTCGAGTCACCTTGTTCCAGTATACGGGTCAGCGAGTCCTAACGGATGGTGAATATTATTTGCCATTAGTGACAGGGTAGAGACTGGACTATATCATGTGTGTGGCTGCACACCGCAAAGTGTGTGATTGTACAAACTAAGCTGCGTGACTTTGCAGCGTACAAACTGTGACTATACATGTCAGTGTCTGATTGTAAAATATAAGGTGTCTGACTATGCAAATTACATCATGTAATTGTACAACTTAACATGTGCGACTGTGCAGAGAGTGGACTATATCATGTGCGTGGCTGCACACCGCAAAGTGTGTGATTGTACAAACTAAGTTATGTGACTTTGCAGCGTACAGACTGTGACTATACATGACAGTGTCTGATTGTAAAATAAAAGCTGTCGGACTATGCAAATTACAGCATTTGATTGTACAACTTAACATGTGCGACTGTGAAAAGTGAACTCTGTGATTATTTGTTACTAATACACAGACTTCATATCTTTTCAGTTGATGTGTATGGGGTCATTTGTACTATTTAATCTAATAGGTAGGGGGAGTGGGGCATACCATGTGTTGAATTCCGAACCACGCCGTCGTTGCTTTAGTGGGGGAGGATAACCCACGCCGCTTGTCGTCTGATTCCAACCAGTTCAACAGGTGTGACCAACATTCCAGCACCGCGGCGTTCATGCTACCTCCGGACAGGAGCGTTTGAATGTCACGCCTCTCCAACCGCGCATGAGCGCTGTAGGACCCCAGTTGTTCACTGCGGATTTAACTGGTTAGTATGCATAATATGCAACAAGTACCAGTAATCAAAGACGGCTACGTACCTTTCTGCGTACCCATTATCATCAAGGAAGCAGTAGTCGGCGACGTGCTTCCGCAGGTGGAGCATCCTACTCGTAAGCAACCGGTTCATGCGAAACAAAATTGACATGACAATGGCGTCCGGGTCAGGCTCCCCTTGGTTCAAAGAGGAACCCAACCCATCTCCAGCGCCTCGCGATCGAGACTTGATTGCTGACTGTCTTTCTTCTGGGACTGATCGGGGAGTGGGTTTAGGTGTTCTCGGTGACAATGGTGATTTGCTCTGACGCATCTGCTGCTGGGTGGTTGCCTTCACAAGAGTGTCTTCAAGCGCACGGGCAGAGAACAACAAATCCTTGTACTTTCCGCACGCTGCTACTTTCTTCAAAACAGTGTCCCTCACCTGGTTCACATCGCTCAGAATAAGGGTCGTCGTGATTTTAGCCCTGCACATATTCATGGTCGCCATTGTCCCCAAGGAGCAGTTGAAAGGGGATCTGTTGTACAGCATCATGTGCATCATCAGGTACACTCCACAGTCATTGGCGGAGTAGCCCACCCCCTGCCAAGACAACGGAACATTCACCAGTTTAAACGCACGGACTCTTTCCCCTTTCCCCACCCCTGGCTTTACCATGTACTCCCCCATTTTTTCAGGCTACAAAACAAGTTCAAACAGGATCAATTGTTGAACACATTCGCAGTCACAAATTTGACTTAATATTAAATTAAAAGGGTCCAACCGCTATTCGAGCAATTCCACAGTAAGACAACGTTGTAAAATTTTGTCATACGTCCTGTTGTCAAGGTACTCGACTTGCTCCGAATTGAAGTTTATGCAGGCACAACTGTAGTGGCCCTCCTCCCCCATTAAAATCGGGATGAACACCTGCAAACAATGCGTTAGGATGTTGTGCTGATAACGACTATTAACGAACAGTATGTGCAGGATCATACCATGTCCGAGTCCAAAGCAAAGTCGTAGAAAATCTTTTCTATCCACTGGTCCCTCACGTAAAATATTTCTTCGTCAAGATTTATGCCCTGGCCTCTTTTCGTCCACAATTTCAGCACTGGGTCCTGCTCGCATGCACCGGTGGTAATAGATGTAGTTAGTGTGTGGCTGACATGCGTGACTATACATGCTTGTATGCGTGACTGTACAGCTGTTAGTGTATGATTATACACCATAGAAGTGTGTGACTGTACAGAGTAAAGTGTGTGACTATACATGCTATTGCCTGCGACTATACAACTTGTTGTGTGTGATTATGCAGTTTATAGTGGTGACTAGACAACATAAAGTGCGTGGCTATACAACAATTAGTGTGTGACCATACAGCTTATAGCGAGTGACTATGCATTTTACAGTGGTACTAGACAACATAAAATGCATGACTATACAGCTAATAGCATGTGACCATATAGATAATAGTGTGTGACTATAAACCCTCAACAAACATTTGGGGGTGAACGTACCGTATGTCCAAGAGAGAAGTAACATCTACTGGTTATTCTTGGTGCGTTTTTTTCATAGATCAGCTGGTTCAGTAGCCTACACCAGCAGTCAATGACGTTATTCATCACCTGCAGGCCAGGCTCGAGCGACTGCATGTCGCCCCTCGCTATACAGTCATAATCTGTGAACTCGACCAGCATTTCGCTGTAGACCAAACAAAGTCTCGATTAGCACATGCATTTAAAAAACGGCATGAGCAGCATAATAAATACGTACCCTGACGGACGTGGCGTTGACCGGTCGAAGACTTAGTCAATTACTTCTTTCCGCACGCTGAGGATATCCCATAAGATGACTATATTGGAGCACATGAAACCAGAGATCCCAAGCTGCCCGTCCATTATTCTCCCACAGTCCAACGTGCACCCCAAATTGGTTGGAACGGTATCCATGCACTCAAATGCTACGTCGGAGTGGAAGATGTACCGATGATGTAGTGCTGGAGCAATGTGCGTCTCGGTCCCCGAAGTCTCGCCTGTTTGCTGATTATCATCCGTGATGATTTCTGCCGTCGCAGGCGTGGTGACAACAGCGTCTGCTACATCCAAGCCTGCCTTATGCAATTCCCTCTCAAGACTAGAACTGACTGTCGCATCGGGCGGAGCCGGCATTACATTACGCACTCCCTGGTCGGTGACCGCCCCACCGATGTGGACGGTAGATGGCAAGACAGATTCAGTGGGCAGATCGGCCACGGCCGACCGTGCGTCAGTGGTCTCCCACCATGCTCGTCGTATAGCCACCACTACGGTCGGACTCATATCAACCGAACCCTGCACATTGGAGATCTGATATCAAACTTACTGTACTGCCTGTTACGTTTTTTCCTCCTAGATTGGTTTGTGCTTAAACTTGATACATCTGCGTTTGAAAGAATATCTCGAGAATATTTAGTGTATTGTTATAAGAAAGATATTATTGTAGAGATAATTGTTTGCCTTAATAGGTGTTAGAGTTATGGTAATTCTAGACTTATGGTAATTCTAGACTTACTTACATTAGAAGATATTGGAGATATTGTAATCTTAGTATATAAGCATGCTTTGTATGAGATTGAAATCAATAAGAAAAACCTTTCCCCAAAACTCTGAATTTATTATGGTATCAGAGCAAAACAAGTGAAAAACAAAAAATACAAACAAACAACATGGCAGGCGATGACAAACCAAACAAAGAAGCATTGAAAACAATTCTCATGTCTTCACCTCTTTACTTTCACCCGTCCAACAATCCCAGTCTTAATGTTACTCAAATAATTTTCGATGGTAGTAATTACGATATGTGGGCAGACGCGGTCAAGAACGGTTTAGACGCGAAAAACAAATTGGCCTTTATTGAAGGGAAGGTCAAGAAACCCGAAGGTAATGAAGAAGAAGATAGATAGTCTCGAACTAGTAGCATGGCGTCAATGTAATGCTATGCTACGAGCATGGCTCCGGAATGTAATAGATCCAAAATTACACCCAAGGATTACTTTTTCACAACCCATCAAAGAAGTAGGGGATGAACTACGAGAGAGATATTCGGAAGGGAATGCCTCTCGAGTACATCAACTCAAGACAGAGTTGACTGAATGTAAGCAAGGATGTGACAACGTGGTAGAATATTACACGCGATTGAAGACAATTTGGGACGAGTTAGGGAATTACAGCAAGGTAAAAGATTGCACATGTGGTGCCGCGCCATCCATCACGAAAGAACGAGAGGAAGAAAAGGTTCATCAATTTTTGATGGGTCTCAATTCTAAGCTATATGGTAATATTCGAAGCAACTTGTTGATGGAAGATCCAATTGTTACCTCAGCTCGTGCCTTCTCCGTCACGTTAAGAGAACAGAGACATGCATATGTGATAAAACCTATGGAGGAAGTGCATGAGGCAGCTATGGCCACGAGGACCTAAAGTGGCAGGGGAAGAGGCGCGAATCCTCGTGCACCAAACAAAGACGATTCAACACCATATTGTACTCACTGTGGTAAGTTTTACCACACCGAAGAAAATTGTTATGATAAACATGGTTACGAAGAAGTCAAAGCTCGTGAAAGGGGACGAGGGAGGCGTGGTGGCGGAAACGGCCGAGGCTACCGAGGAAGGGGCAGGGGTCACGGACAAAACACCCACCACGCGAATGCGGTTTCGGGTAATAATGCAGGTGGAAGAAGTGGAAAGAATATCGTATTCACAGAGGACGAGATGGATCGTCTTAGAAGTTTGTTAGGGGCTAGCCCCGAAGGAAACGAGAAATTAAAAGGTATGAATCAGACTTTAGACATGCGATGGTTAATAGACAGTGGAGCGTCCCACCACATGACGGGAAATCGAGGAGTCCTGAAAAACCAGTGGGACGCCGGCTCCTCCTACGTCAATTTACCGGATGGTAGAAAAGTTGAAGCTTCCATCCATGGAGAAGTAAAATTGGACGACAATTTCATCCTGAAAGATGTTTTATTTGTGCCTTCGCTCACTTGTGACCTTATATCTGTCCTACAGTTAATAGATGAGAATAATTGTGTGATAACATTTTATTCTGATTATTGTGTAATGCAAGATCTGACTTCGAGGACACAAATTGGACAGGGTGAGCATATTCAGGGGCTATATTATTACAAGTCGAACAATGTTGAAGTAGTAAGATCGACGGCAATTTCAAAGGATAGCAGATTATGGCACCAAAGACTCGGTCATCCATCTAAGAGTATTCTTCCTCGTTTCAGTTCTTTAGTAGGTTGGAATTTAAATTGGGAGTCCTCAGAGGCTTGTGATTCTTGTTGTTGTGCTAAACAAACTCGAACTCCGTTTCAGCTTAATAATAAAAGATGTGATACTTTGTTTGGTCTTATTCATTGTGATATATGGGGTCCATACCGGGTAGCTAGTTTGACTCGTGCTCATTATTTTTTGACTATTGTCGATGACCATAGTCGGGGAGTATGGGTTTATCTTATGAAAGAAAAGAGTGAAGCAGGTGATTTACTTAAAGTTTTTTGTCGAATGACCAAAACTCAGTTTGAAAAGGGAGTTAAAATAATTCAAAGCGATAACGGGACAGAGTTGCTGAATAGGGATATGAAAAACTATTACGAGGAACACGGGATTTTATTTCAAACTAGCAATGTTGATACACCCCAACAAAACGGTCGAGTCGAGAGAAAACACCGTCATATCCTTGAAAAAGCAAGAGCCTTACGTTTTTAGGGGGAGTTACCTATTCAGTTTTGGAGAGAATGTGTATTAACCGCTGCTTATTTGATAAATCGTACACCCACTCCTTTATTAAATGGTAAAACGCCTTACGAGATTTTGCATAATAAACCACCAAAGTTCGATAATGTGAGAGTTCTTGGTTGTTTGTGTTATGCACATAATAAAGGGAAACCGAGAGACAAATTTGGGGAAAGAGGGACTAGATGTGTTTTCATTGGTTATCCTCTTAGTAAGAAAGGTTGGAAGGTCTATGACCTAAAGGAGAAAAGAGTTTTTGTTTCACGTGATGTTCAATTTTACGAACACACCTACTCCTTTGGAACCTCAAATAACACCATACCACAAGATACCGTGGCTACCTCGTAAGATACTTTTGTAGATTTCAACCCACCTCATGATGTAAGGGGGAGTGTGGATGATGGGTTAGAAAACGTGAATGGCGAGGGTAGCATCCCGACGGAAAACCGGGATGAAGGGGATAGAAATCCCGATGGACTGCACGATGAAGGAGTCGACACTCCAACAGACGCGCAGCAGCAACAGGTGACAGAAGTGGGTGACATGGATGAGACCACGGTTAGTACAGGAGGGAACAAAATCGAGATTGAGCAGCCCGAAGTAAGGATGGGTCGTGGTGCACGTAATAAGATGGAACCGTCTTGGAAGAAGGATTACTATTGCAAATCGACGCAGATAATTGCCCCTTAAGACAATGCTCATCAAGTTCAGTTAAAGTCCTCAAGGTAAGGTACTCGTTATCCTCTAACGAATTATGTTATTACCAATTGTTTCTCAACATCCCACTGGACATTCATGGCGAGAATTGACAAATATCGAGAACCCACTCACTACCATGAAGCCGCGAAGAGAAAAGAATGGCACGAAGCCATGAGTAGCGAGATAAAGGCATTAGAAAAGAATGCGACATGGAAAATAGTGAGTTTGCCCAAAGGGAAGAAACCCATTGGATGCAAATGGGTGTACAAGATCAAGTACAAAGCAGACGAGACAATTGAGCGTTACAAAGCAAGACTTGTGGCGTAAGGATTTACTTAGGTAGAAGGAATAGACTATCATGAAACTTATGCACCGGTGGCAAAGATGACAAGTGTAAGATGCATGTTGGCGGTAGCAGTTCAAAAAGGTTGGTTAATAGAGCAATTGGATGTCAACAACGCTTTTTTTGCATGGGGACCTCGACGAAGAAGTATACATGAAGATCCCACAAGGCTTTGATCGAGGGAAAGACGGGAAGGTATGTAAATTGTTGAAATCCATTTATGGATTGAAACAAGCTTCTCGTAATTCGTTCGCAAAATTGACCGTGCCCATGAAAAATTATGGCTTTGTTCAATCTTTAGCCGATTATTCTCTTTTCACCCTAAATCGAGATGGTATTTTCATTGGAGTCTTGGTTTATGTCGATGATATGATTATTGTAAGCAATAATGATGAAGCATGCAGAAAATTCAGGTTATTCCTAGATAAAAGATTTGGAATCAAAGATCTAGGGAAAATTAAATATTTTCTTGGAATAGAAGTAGCACATCATGGGAATGGATTATTTATAAACCAAAGGAAATATGCAATGGGAATTATTGAAGAGACGAGAATGACAGGAGCAAAGCCGGCATATACACCGATTCCGACCGGACACAAACTTGCATTGGCAAGTGGGTATATATTACGAGACGTGATGAAGTACCGGAGGTTGATTGGAAGACTCGTGTATTTGACCATAACAAGGCCGGACCTAGTATATGCAGTATATACTTTATCCCAATTTGTGAATGAACCAAGGAAGGAACATTGGGAAGCGGCCTTGAGGGTGGTGCGCTATTTCAAGCAGAATCCTAGTAAGGGGATAATGTTTCTGAAAGATGGATATTTGAGGCTACGAGGATACTATGATTCAGACCACGCAAGATGTCCGGTCACGCGTAGATCATTAGGTGTATATTTCGTTTCCATAGGTAAATCGCCTATATCTTGGAGAGCAAAGAAGCAAGTAACGGTATCAAAATCGTCAGCTAAAGCAGAATATAGAGCTATAGGTTTAGCCACTAGTGAATTAATCTAGTTGAAATCTTTTCTCGCATCATTAGGAGTTTTTCATAAGGAACCTATGGACTTATATTGCGACAATCAAGCAGCTATACATATAGCTCGAAATCCAGTTTTTCATGATAGGACGAAGCATATAGAGATAGACTGTCATTTCGTGCGACAACATTTGGTCGAGAAAACGATCAGTCTACATCATATCATGAGCAAAGAGCAGATAGCAGATTTATTCACCAAGGCATTGGGTAGTGAATCATTTGATCATCTGCAGTTCAAGTTGGGACTCGGTTTACCAAGATCGCCAACTTGAGGGGGAGTGAAAGAATATCTCGAGAATATTTTGTGTATTGTTATAAGAAAGATATTATTGTAGAGATAATTGTTTGACTTAATAGGTGTTAGAGTTATGGTAATTCTAGACTTATGATAATTCTAGACTTACTTACATTAGAAGATATTAGAGATATTGTAATCCTAGTATATAAGCATGCTTTGTATGAGATTGAAATCAATAAGAAAAACCTTTCCCCACTCTGAATTTATTAGCGTTTTCCATCATGAAGTTGAACAATGCTAAATTCTTTATATTCCCTTGGGTTTACACTTGCAAATTTGGTAATCGGTCATATAAACTTTGAGCAACTAATAATTTCTGTAATAGATGAATTTCTTGAAATTACTTTAAGTTGGATCTGGAGGATGTGTAAATGGTTTAAGAAGACAAATGTACATGGGTGGTTAAGAGCATAACTTCATTGAAACTGAATTCAAATATATAAATCAGTTCATAACTGCTGTAACTCTTAATTGTTATCCTTAATAGTTGTAAAACTACTGCACTTTTCTAGCTTCTTTGTTTAGGCAGATTTCGTTTATGGTCCTACTTCTTAGTCGTGCATGTTGTGCACCTTGCAATCAAGATGTCCATTTTAGTCTATTAATTACGTTTACTTCACCTGTATACATGCTGTGTTTTTGACCAAATAAGTCATGCCTTCTTATAATGATGAATATTTTGTTTACATGCTTTGATTTAGCATAAGATAGTACTATAGAATGCGTGAGTTTTAAAAATTAAAAACAATTATATTAAGCCTAACCCACACAACAGAAAGTAATTTAAATGAAAAATAACTTTCAGAAAAAAAAAACTTCAATGAGAACAACTTAAATGGAAATAAAAAGAAACTTTAGTCCACACAACAGAAACAAACTTACATGAAAAAGAACCTAAATGCGAAATAGCTGGAACGGAAAACATCAACTACGGAAATAAACAGACACTTAAATATGCTCTACTAAATATTGCATCAGGTCAAACACTACTGTGCGTGTTCTACTTCTTTTGACACTTCATGACTTGCTTCGTTGCTGATCCATCATCTAATGCATCTTTTTTGTCCTCACATGAATCCCCCATTGCCGAAAAATCTCGTTTACATGGGAGCTTGCTCATGGGTGTAACTTCAGCAGTGGTTTGACTCATTGAACTTGACCCGGAGACATCAGAGATTGTATACCCAAGAGGTCGGTATTACTTTCTGCACTCAATCAATGATATATGAGCAAATTTACATAACTAAATGTACTACCTATTACTGGTTATTTGTATTGTGGTACAAAGAAACTAATTTGTTACCAAATCTGAATCTGTTGATAAGCTTGATGCAGCTGTAGTGATTGTACTTTGTTCCTACATTTTCAAAACAATGAAATTAGGATAGCTCTTTTAAAGAATTAATTTCATGTTGACATGAGATAATAATAGTTACTGTTCAACCTTAGGTGTGTACATATCCTTCATCTTGCTTATTTCTTCTTTGTTGTCACAAAAGGGCATCACCTTAAAACACTTTAGACCCAAATCCACATTGAAATACCTTGAAACCTCCAAATCAATAATGTACTCCTTGTTCAAAAGTGCCTTCAATGTAAATGAGATCTCCTTTGAATTGACCTACGATGAATACTTGTCAAATATAGATTGAACATAATTTACTGTGTGGTATGAAACATGTTAGATGATTATTTGTTGATTGTATTTTTTTTTCATACATCCATTAGCAATGCCAAACAATCAGCTGCTGGTAATCCAACTTGATCTTCTACTTCATTGTCTTTTGAAATAATGTGGACTTTGTCACCATTTTGATCTTCAATAAGGAATTTCACTTTGAAACTGTAGTGCAACAAAACAAATGGCAACTGCGTATAATGTTACTTTGTTTAACAGAATTTTTACAAATAATATGTAGATACAATGAATTTACGAACATTATATTTCTCTCAGTTGATCCGAGTTCCGAACCATAGCAATAGTGCCTTGAACAATACCACAGATTGTCGATCTTTTGACCGGCTCTACCATTTTCACATCTTTTACATTTTTTGCGATACCAACTCTTAGTTGTGTCAATTTCTCTAATCGTTGCAATAATTGAATAGTTTCCAGCCTATATTTTGTAACAAAAAAAATATCAGGAAATACAAAACTGTGCTAACAACAATTACAGTAACAACAATTTGGAAAAAAAAACTAAGAATACACTTGCCTTGTGAAGCTCACACAACTCTGAAATGCTTGAAAGAATGGTTGGACATTGGATTCGCTTGGAGTTCATTTTGTTTTTGGATCACTTTTATCTTTCAATCTAGCAATGGATGAATTATATAGGATAATTGGTTCCTTACTGTGTATGACAAACAGTTTCATAAGCTGACATATATATGCATTGAAACACTAAGTCGTTTGCTATTTTGGTGGAGGAAAATGGTGATAATGGCTTGAAGGGAGGAAGTCTCATAATGGCAAACATGGGTGTTAAGGAGGAAGTGGCTCTGGCGGTAAGTTAAGTAATCTTTCCCCAGTACCTTTTTTTACCTGATTAGCTATTATTCCACTCTCACTGATGCACTACTTAGTTAACAGTTCATAATTATCGTCTGTCTTTAGTTGTGAAAATATTGCCGTCATATGCGCTCATAAAACTCGGTAAATAATGTGAACTGTCTACATGCCTTGACTGTCATTATATTCATGAATTGCATTGGTACTGGTCAAATATTATTGTTTGTAACCAATTGTCACTCATTAATAATCTATCTTGGTTGTCGAACGAAAAAAAAAAACTATTTTCTTCGTAATTTTAATCGTAGAAATTTGCAGTACATAGCTGCGAACAATTAATAAAATTTGAACCTAACCTAGATGAATTGTTCAAAAAATATATATTCACACATGACATGAAGCCGATGCATCCCCAATATTTTGGTCCCCTGTCGTGGTTGACAGCATTATTAAAACACGCTCATAGATCAACTTTATTGTTGTAGATAGTAATAAACGTCACATATTTAAACAATATTTCCATATAATATTTTGGTCTGGCTTACTCCATAAAATGTAAATGTTTACAAAAATCTATGCAAATTTGATTCTTCAAAGATTTTACATATCGAGCAGGACTACTCCAGGTAATCCACAAAACTAAGAGAAATTCAGTTTGTCTATACTTACATAAACCACATAAAGTTCCCATCTTTTAATATTTGTGATTTATACTTTATTGAAATTTGAATAAACATTAAAAAAGTTTTTCACTCTTGATATTGCTAGAAAATATATGTCCTTTTCATTCATGACTTATTATTTAATTGAGTCATATTTTTGAAAACAAAGAAACAAATTTTGGGTTGAGTTCATTTATTTTTAATTGGCAGTGCTAATGTTTTCAAATACTGTGTTGACACTAAGAAATAATTTCCCTTCTCTTTGAACTGTACCAGTTAACAAAAAGGAAATCAACCAATATTTTTTTTTTAAAATAAAAAACAGCTGGTATAATGTGCTTTTATATAATTATAACCACACAAAAGTTACAATGGTTCAGCTGCTCTTTTTTTAGACCCAAAAAACATCAAAATTCATAATGTTTTATTATTTCATTATCTTTTACTTCATAATTCTTCTCCTTCATTGTCTTTTTCAAACCAAAAAAACATCAAAATCCATAATGCTTTATTATTTCATTCTTTTTCATCATTTATTTTAAAAAAGTGCAAACCTATATACTAACTTTCCACAACTGTAAATATATGCACACAGACGGGTAACAGCACGCGTTTTTAATTAAAGAAAATAGAAAACATATGATAAACGATGATGTTGCACAATGTTTGTAAACAGAAAAAAAAAACACACTGCAATATAACCAAAAAAAAATAGCACCCCAAATAGAGCAGGAATAAACTAAGTAAGGAAATTAAACGACCACAATATGGCCACACATTTGGCTTAAAATTGCCATAATAACTCTAGCAACACAACACAGAACACTATCTCATTCCGATAAGTTGCCATTTGCACCGGGAGTATTCCACCTCACTCCATAGATCTCCCTCTCACCGTCTATGCGATCGTAGTTCTTAACTTCAGGAATGCCTGGGTCCAAGTATAACTTTGTTGCATTTGTTGCTTCTAGCACAATGTTCCCCAATGCGTTGTCTACCATACATGTACGTGAAGACATGAGCAATTTAATGTATCTGACTTCACTGAATTGTTTTAAAAATATACATCTATATTTAGGTGAAACATATACAACTGTATACATCTACATATATTCATCTAGGTCAGCTTTTTTGTTGTCCATCTTAAAATAGTCGACATGTTTAACGAACAATTAAAACATGATACTGTAATGTGAAAATCAATAGTTTACCAAACTACTTATAATATTGTAATGCTAACACTTCTTCTTTCACTGAAGAGCTGAAACGAACATCACAATAACTAACTATAGAAATTAATCACAATAAGTGAACATTTCTAAATCCAACTACAAACATTCCTAACAGATCGTAACCATAAAATTTATCCAAACAAACCAAAATACAACTCCAATTAATCATAAAAAACCCTAATTTTCATCCCATCGAACAACAATCAATATTAAAAAAAACTAATCGTAGATGAATAATTTTTTTCCAAACCTTCAAGTTGATCATTTTCTGAAAATTCCTTCTCCAATTAATTGTTTTTTTCTTTTTATGAAAAAACAGACTTTTTTCAAGAAACAATTTGTGAATAGTGTTCTTCTAAGATGTAAAAGTTTTTTTCTATAAACCTAAATTACTGATTGACATATATTTTTAAAAAATAGATTAAAAGAAGAGAACACAATTAAAATAAGAAAAAACACAGCTAACATAAATCACAGATTAAAAGAAGGGGAAACAAAATTAAAATTATATAATGAAAAATAGGGTAAACCTACAATAGTTATCATTCTACTTTTTATCTATTCAGCTATTGTGCTTACCAAAAAAAATCCATTTTTTATCTATTCAGCTACTGTTTATACAAAGCAGTCGAATATATCTTTTATATATGTGTCGTAACTTCAAATGTACTTACTTGTGTACTTAAATGCCACACATTGGAAAACCAATATTGGTCTTCGCATGAGGTATCCCTCGTCAGCTCCAACTCCTTCTAATTGACGGATGAAATCACCCCACAGCCACACTCTTGTCCTGTCTCCACTAATAGATAATAAACATAATACACAATACACATTGTGAGATTAACATGTAGTCAACCTAAAAGAATATTTAACACTAATGGAGGGTAGGCACATGAGACACATACTTTAGGTCTTCAAGTTGTAAGTACACACAGGACACATGCCCTTTGTACAGCACCCTATATTCCACAATCTCCGCTATAAAGTCTATGAGTTACATCAATGTAATTAGAGCAAAATATATTTATGTAGGATTTTGATTGTAAAACATATGAATACTGGCAGCGGCAACAAAAAGACCAACCTATTAATTCTCGTAGGTCTATCTCAAGAATATCCCTTACGGAGACAAAATTGAAACCATAAACCGGGAATCTCGACATTACTGTTTCTACCACAGTGTCTGCGTCGAACATTACTTTCAAGCAATGAGATGTGGCTGCCTCATATCCTTTGTTCTCACCGCATTTAATGTTGGATATTTTGTAACAGTTGCCTTCAGTACACGTGCCTCCAAACAAATGTAGGAGGTGTTTGCCAATACTACATTGTAGTATAGAACCCTGCAGTGTAATAAGTTAGCCAATAGCCACTATATATAATGTAAATGAACGTTAGTTATGAGTCTTAAATTAAGAAGCAAGGGTAACATATTTTAACCTTATCATCAATCAATAGCATCTCTTCAGAATGGATTTCTGCCTTTTCATGATTGCAGTCAACTGACCAAACTCGGAGAATCCTTCCTTCTACATGATTCATATTCATAGAGATAGACTTAGTTTGATTCATGTTTCTTTTCTTAAATTTCTGTGTTTTGGGATAAAAATAGTTATGTTTATATAACCACTTTGGCAAACCCTACATGTTTATATATTCAATTAAATATGGTAGATTGTTGTGATTATCTAATGAGCAATGCAAAAAACGTGGGAGTTTTGGTTGGCTATTTATTGATTCTGAGAAATTTTTGGGAAGATCTTGGGATTTATGTTAATCTGTTACTGTTTGTTACACTTACTGGCACTTCAAGCTTTCTAAATATTTGCTCTACTATTTCTCAATTATTGTTATGGTCGTTTACTGTGGTTATTTACTCGTTAACAAAAACGTTGGTTGGCTAATCTTTTCAATTTAATCTCTTAACTAATTGATTTCAAAGTTAATCTCTTTGGGAATATTTAGGAAGGTTGAAGTCAGACTCTTGCTCTAATATCTCCATATTAAGGATATTTTTTTGGGAAAGATATTGTGATTTATGTGGACTAAATGACTACTTGTTACTTTTCTTCATGCAATTGTAATCTTCCTAAAATATTGGTCTATTATCTCCATCGTAAGGATATTATTTTTGGGAAATATATTGTTCTTGATGTAAACTGAGTAATTGTTTGTTACTTTTTAAAATGCTCCAGCAAACTTCCTAAACCCTCGCTGTAATATCTTCACAATACTGCTACAATATACTACAAACTTAACTACTTATACAAAAATGTCTAATTGACTAAATTGATTTCATACCCCAACAATTACATTTAAGAACTGATTACTTTTACTGACCAATGTGTTACTATATTGGCAGGCATGTCTCGTTGTCGGCGGACAACGCACTAAGTTTTCGGCATGAATGCAGCTCCCATATCTTGGGTACTTTTCTGTACTCTAGAACCTCATATCCTCTTCACTACTAGTTGTATTAATATGGTGTCAGTGAGTTTGAGGTTGAAGGAGACAGTGGGGCACATTTTCTCAATGATGAGCATTATAAATGAAATAAATATGAAAATAACAACTACGATGCCTACACATCCGTCGTTCCGATCAAAGGCTCAATGTAAGACACTCTTAGGGTGATGGGTAACTAAAAGCCATGTCCTATAATCGTAGTGGCTGCCCGTGTACTTCATTTGTTTGATGTTTCTCGATGATGAGCGTTTCCAGCGATAAAAATGTAAGGCTAATAGTTAGGGTGCCCACACGTCCATAATTCCGATCAAAGGCTCAATGTAAGACACTCTTAGGGTGATGGGTAACCAAAACCTCATCCTCTAATCGTAGTAGCTGCTTGTGTCCTTTAATTTGTCTTGATAGGATGCGTGGACTCCTAGTTGTGATGACTAACTAAAATGCCTGAGAGGAACACGTTGTCGGTCTCTACCCATCACCGAAAATACTCAAAGTTGTCTGACCTAGAGTGGTGTACACTCTTAGAGTGATGGGTAACTAAAATTACCGTCCCCTAATTGTAGTGGCTGCTTGTGTCCTTTAATACGTTGATGGTAGGATGTGTGGGCACGTAGTTGTTAATGAGTAACCAAAATGCCTGAGAGGAGCTCACTGTCTGTCTCAACACCCAATCAAAAAACCGGAAAAGAGGCTGCCCTAACTAATGGACAACTGAACCGTAAACAACTTCTAATAAAAGCAGTAATTGTTAACCAAGGTTTTAACTTGAAATAGGTCTCTAAAAAAACAAACTCAGTAATATGAAATAGGTTTTAAATAGGTATTCAAATGGAAAACCAAAGACTTAGCGGTGGTAGATAATTTTCACCCACATGCATGTTGTTTACCGGCAGCAGTCTTCTGCCTTGTGCACTGAGAACCAACGTCTTCAAGTCCTTGATCACTTCCGGCAGTCACCACCGTTGTCGTTCTACTAAAATATTTATCACACGTAACCTCAACTGATGCACATGCTTGAGGATTGACCTCATTAGACCCTATATCCTCTCCTTTATCTGGAATTTCTAGCCCCATAGGATTACCAAGCATTTCCTGCAATGTAATATGGGTCATAGTGACAGGAAAGCCGAAAATGATTAACAGAACTCTAATGACAATATTTAATTGGGAAAGTGCCTGATTTTGGTAGCTATGTCTTTTGTGGGTGAGTGGTTTATCTCCACAGCTTCTAAGTTTCCTGCTGATTCCGGGTGATCCTGTGTGGTAAGTTCCACAGACGTTCCCTGCGTTTGAGTATGGGTTAGCGTAGTGGTGGGAAATAAATTAGCAGTAACAAAATTTGAATAACCACAATGGAAACGGTAGATCCTAAACCTTGCTAGCATGACTGTGCGGCAGTGACCTTTCTCCAATGTCGTGGGCTGTGTTGTCTTCAGCCTGCATTGAAATGTTAGTTGGTTAGTGGTTTGTAGTGCATAGTATAAGGTATAAGTTGCTGTTAGGTATGAAATTGAATATGCACTTGTTTAGTTAGGAATAAATAGCATTACAGTTACTCCATCCAGTAAGGCTCTCCATTCTTGCTTCAACGTGTCGTCCTCACTCATCTCCACAACATCATAACACTTTGACTGTTGAAGGATGTTGTATGCTCTTGTAACTCTAATTTTAAATAAATACTCCTTCTCGATTATAGTGCGGAATTCAGGTGGAGGTAGGCATGTCGGACTTGATTCTTAAGGGAAGCCATTGTGGATATGCAGCTGTTAGATTTCTAAATGCACTAAATATAAACCGAAATGGTATTTACTAACATACCGTCCTCTTGTTGAGCAGTTGTTCTGTTGTCTTCCCCAGCAGCCTCGTCATGTCGTCATCCCAGATGATGAGGTCAGCAAACTCACATTCGTCATCAAAGACATAGACCTTGACTTGGTATCTGCAGTAGGCAGCTCAAATTACAGAAATTATTCGGTATTTCTGTAAATCTTAGCATGTTTTTAGTTTACTTAAGTACTCACCTAATCTGAGGCTCCCTAATAGACATCTCGAAAAGTTTGCAGTCGGACTTTTCCCAGTGCCACAGCCCGTTCTCCTTCTTGGACGGCTTTGAACGGCACACTGAACATGAATAGTAGCACCATTCCATAGACGTGTCCATCTCATAAGTAGTTGCGAGTGTCACAAATACACCAGCCTGCAAAGTTTTGGGTTACATTAGGTCACATATAATAAGGTGTTAAATAGTAGTGAGTTGACATTTTTAATTAATATAGTAGCTGACATACGTACTACTAACTTACCGTGGTACTACTTTTGATGTCTTTCAGCATCTTGCATTTGGCTCCTGTGAAAATGTTCATGTTTTTGTCCATAGGAACCCCCACTTTCCACCGGTCTGGCCCAATATTTTTTGGATAACTTTGGAATGTAGACACAACCGTAGACGACGTGTTGTTGGACGTCAATTAAACTAATAGATGCCATCAACGTAGTACAAAGTAACGTTTTTTAAAATGACCAACTTACTTGTTCAAGAAATTCATGACTTCGTCAGTCTTTGCATTGGCTGTGATCTTTGTGGCGTCCCCTGCCACAACGCTTATGTTCCCTGCAGAAATCGGGAAGAGGCGTTGAGTTCAAAAAAAGTAGACATGGTATATACCGTTTCTCAAAAATCAATGTGAATAAGTTGGTATATGTAGACTGTTTCCATCCGTGTGAGGTGTCGGTGGAGAGGGTCGGTCATTTCAAATTTATGTGTTTCTTAATGGTTGGTGTTAGTTTACTAATATTATCTCCTATGTTTTTTTAACTGATATTATTGCATTTATATTTTTTTGACCGACTTTTTTTTCAAAAGCGTAAGTTTTATATAGAATTAGAATATGGAATAAAAATACCTACCCTTCCATTTGTTGCGTTTGACGTGTCTAAGCACCATAATAGGTCTGTCCAAGTGCATGTAGTCATTGACGATTGTAATGATGTCCGAAACGCAATTCCCAAAAAATGTGCACGAAATTTGCTCTCTTCTACTTAGTAATGAATAACATTATATCAAATGCATAGTCACCAAAACAACAAAGAAATAAAATAAAGGTGTTAGTTCTGTCTATATATCCACTTTACTAAACACTGTATGTTTATATCTTCAATTAAATATAGTACATTGATGTGGTTATTTGCTCATAAAGAAAGACGTGTGGGTGATTAATGTTTTCACTCTAATCTCCTAACTAATTGATTTGAAAGAGTTTCGTAGGTTTGCCTTATATTTTCGAGCGAAATTGTTGTCCAGTTAAACCCTTTCGCTGATATTAATACTGGGTCGTAGGCTACAAATTTCCCGATAACATCTGGATGAATGAGCATAGTTGTTTTAGTTAAACGAATGCCATTATTTGACCACAACACTGAAATGAAGTCACACCTACGTATTTACGGAAAAATGAAAAAAGGGTCTACCTATGTATAGGCTGTTTGGCACATTTTCTGCAACAATGTCTTCATATTCTACAAAGTTGTAGACACACTTGGGAATATTGGGGTCAGGATGCATTGCCATCACTTTAGTGCTAAATTCAAACCAAATTCGGCATTCGTGTCTTGTTGCTTGCTCGTTCTCCATGTTAGATGAAATCGAAAACTTGTGGATATTGTAAATGCTTCCTTCTTTGAACCCATTGTTGAATTGCGAGACCAATTTTTGTCTAATTCTTGCTTGGATCGTAGAACCCTAGGAAGTGGACAGGAAAAAGTAGTGAATAATTGACAAAAAATTTACAGTTACAAAAAAAGTTAAAACGTATCCTTGTCACAATACAATTGTACTTACACTAATGTCCACCAAAATGAGTTCAACCCTGTAAATTAAAGGTTTCTTCCCAATCTGAGTTGCATCATTGTCTGGCTTTTTCGCTGTCCGCAACCATTTTCTCATTACTCTCGCCGTGATTTGTGCGAACTGTGTTGATTCCGTAATCTCAGAAATTAAAGTTGCCTTGTATTGGAAAGACATGGTTTTCAAAGTAGAGGTTGATACAATCACGTCAACGTTGGTGAAGATTACTAATTGCCTCAAATACTGAAATTTTATTATTCTAAGATGGGAGTTGTGGTAATTGGAAGGAATTGTAATTGTAATACTGGAATTGTAATTGTAATACTGGAAGATAGGATATAGGATGGGATGGGAATATGGGAATATGATGAGAATGAGAATGGGGATGGGAATATGTTCAGGATTGAGGATTGAACAACTTCCCGATTTCCGTGGGAACTGCTCCACAACTGCACACGACATTAACCGCAAGAAGTGGGGAGTTTGAGGCAGTTGGAAGGTCAATCATCAATCAATGCAGTTAAGAAGTCAATTTTGCAAGTTCCCTACTGCTACTTGGTTTTCCCCCACCGCCACATCAGATGACACACGTGCGCCATGTTAGCATTCCTAGTCAGCCGCCAACGTGGATCCTACGTGGGTCAATATGGGAGCACCATTTGCTGCAACTTTATAATATAGGAGATACGCTAACTGTACATCCCCAATTCGCTAACTACTGTTCATCTCCAATTCATCCCCAATTCGACTACTGTTCATCCCCAATTCGTCTTCCCCAATTCGCTCGTTCTTCCCCAATTTCATGCAAACACAAGTTCAACACTCTCATCCTCACTGAGAAACCCCCAATTCATCCAGTAAATCAATTTCGCGCTACTCCATTTTTTCGATTTCTAAATCGATTTCTTACTCTATTCATCAGGTGAATATGTTTGTATTTAGGGTTAGCTTACTCGATTTAAATCAATGATTAGTTTAATTTCATGTATTTGTGCTGCTGCTGTTGTCGATTTCATCTATTGTTGCTGCGCTTGTTGTCGATATCGTTTTAAGGTAGCTTTCGTCTTGATTTCGATTTCGATTTCGTCTCGATTTTACAGTATTTAATAATGACATGCTTTTATGAAGATACAAAATTCCAATTTATTAGAATCACAAAAATGAAACACAAACTAAAATATTGTTGATTTCTGTCAAAAAAGAAGACAATGATAGAGCTTGAAGTAAAATGTAATATGTCAAAAAAGAAGAAAATGAAACCTACATGAAGGTGACCCTTGTTCATGGTGCATCCAATCATCACCAGAAGCAGCTTAAATAAACTCATACGCCACCGGAAACGCCATTTTGCAGATCAAGGACGTGGACGTCGATTCTGATCAAATCCGCTTCCAAGTATTCCATCATCGCATGTTGTTCCCAGACAAACACATGACTGTTCTCAACGTTCTTGCATCTGACCTTGTGTCTTCGTCTCCTGGAAGCGACCACCAACATCAATCTACAAGGCTGCTCTAGATGTGTCCTACAGTCTGATAATGATCATGACTACTCCAAAAGACGCTGCAGCATTTGTTTCAAGTTGTTATAAGAAACCGTCGTCCGAGAGGGTAATTGCTTGAGTTCCTTAAATTCGACTTTGTTTGTATTATTACTTTCGTAAAGAAATAAACTCATCAGTTTTGTTGTAACAACATTTTGCTGATTCATTCATGCTCTTGTATATACCGTTTGTCTCAAAATATATTGTTTTAGTAAAAAAAAACAATGATGCATACTATTGAAAGTTGTTGAATGTTGATATAGGTGGAATGATGATTGTAAACTTGCTACAAGACAATGAAGTGTGGGGCTACCGCCTGTGGCATGTGGGAAGTAATAAAAGGCAAGTTGTAGTGTGAAAGATGGACTGATAATAATAAAAATAGCAGACTTCAGATTGCAGGAATGTTTAATGGCATTTCATTCTGCATGTCTGATTTTTTTTTTCCACGTATGTCTAATCTCCACAGTGAGACTGGACACTGGATACCGTCTACGACAAGGAAAACCCGTTTCTATAACACCAAAAATGGTAGTTAAGACAGAGGGTCCGTGAATAAAAACTTACGAAATGACCTGACATACTTGTCTTCCATAACATATCTTCCTTAGAGACGATATAACAACATGTATTTAGAGACGATATAAGTCCTCAAGAACCAATACAAAAACAAGAACTCCATCAAACTGCCAGAAACTGGCCAAAATAGTAGTATAAGTCATTACAATGATCTGATTGTTATTTAAACATCAGTAACGCTTCTTTGAGACACCAACAGTCTTTCCTCTACGACCTGTAGCCTTGGTGTGCTGACCACGGACTCTCAGGCCCCAGTAGTGACGAAGACCATGACGGTTCCTATATGCCAGAGGTTGTAATCATGAGTGTACTCGGAGGCACAACACGTAAAACATAATCAGCAAACTAGAGTGATCATTTTTTATTAATCAACTACTTTTACTAATCAACACGAACATAATCTTCTATAGAAAAGGTTTTTGCATTGCATGAAAGAATAATAATCAATAAGTATATGAGAATATATGTCAATCGAAGAAAGTACCTGAATATTATACTACTTTTTAGTGATTCGTCCGAGGCAATTTCTACTGTCATGATTTGTCATTTCCCCACAAGCACGACAATTACTTAGAGGCTTATCACGCTCCTCCATTGCGTTTTCTTTGTTAGACTTCAACCTTTTTCTAGAACCCTTATTTTTTTTTATTGTTTTGAAAGTAGAATAGTAACTTCTTTAGGGATTTTTGCACCAATAAGCATCTCAATTTGAGCTTTCTTATCTTTTGACTTCCGACCATCTCTTGAAAGCAACTTTTCATTGAAAAATTTAACCTACAAGAAAATGAGACAATTACACTTCTATAGTCTCTACTTACACTACTTTTAGTCTCTTGTGACACTTCTTAAGAAGCGTAAGTGGAGCCTTCAAAAAGTGTAAGTGTAGCCTTTAAAAGTGTAATCTACAAGAAAATGAGACAATTACACTTCTATAGTCTCTACTTACCCTACTTTTAGTCTCTTGTTACACTTCTTAAGAAATGTAGGTGGAGCCTTCAAAAAGTGTAAGTGCAGCATTTAAAAGTGTAACCTACAAGAAATGAGACAATTACACTTCTATAATCTCTACTTACACTTCGTTTAGGCTCCACTTGGAGCCTTTAAAAGTGTAAGTAGAGCCTTTAAAAGTGTAACCTACAAGAAAATGAGACAATTACAATTCGATAGTCTCTACTTACACTACTTTTAGAGTTTTAGTCTCTTGTTACACTTCTTAAGAAGTGTACGTGGAGACTTATAAAAGTGTAAGTGGAGCCTTTAAAAGTGTAACCTACAAGAAAATGAGACAATTACACTTCTATAATCTCTACTTACACTTCTTTTAGGCTCCACTTCGCACCAAAAAAAGGGCCAAAAAATTGGAAAAATAACCCATGACTCCAGCAACGTAATTTGAGACTAACTATAATTATTGAATCCTAAGACCCACTAACAAAGTGACAAAACCACATGTTCCTTTTTAATTATTGTTCATAAGACCCACTAACAAAGTGACACTAACTATAATTTTGTTATCCTTAGCAACACAAACACTATAACATCAATGTACGTAGAGAGTAATTAGCTTATATAATGAATGATATAAACCCTAATTGAGTAAAATTGGCATCTCAATTTGAGGTATAGGTCAGATGGAGAGAATGAAGAAAACGGGGATCGAGATTTGGTGCAAATACTAAAAGTTTGGACATGTATCATGTATGTATGTATGTATGTCCTACTGTACTTGTTTTCGTTGGCAGATAGCAGTTGGTTTTCATGGTACCTTTAAAGTTTAGATTTGCTACACACAGAAGACATCAGACATGCACAAAAAGAGTGAAACGTAGAAATTCACACGAAACTCACACAAAATCAATGGCAGTAACAACAATAACAATAGCAACAACAACAATAATGGAACAACAGCAGAAACACATAACAACAACAATTAGAGTGAAAAATCGAAAATTGAAAATAGGTATACTTGGTGAGAAACCAAAAATCGCAAATAACAACAGCAACACGAACAACAGCAACGACAGTGATGAATGAGATGAATTGGGCGTGTGATTGTTGAATACTTGGTGAATGATGTAGATATAAGTAAAATTAGAGTGAAAAAAAATCAAAAATTAGAGTACAAATCCGAAAATCGAAAATAGGAATCGCAAATCGCGTGTCGATTGGAGAATCGCAAATACCTGGTGAATGATGTTGAATACTTGCTTGAGAAATCGATTGATTGTTGAGGGTCGATTCTGGGGCTTGATTGAGGGTCGATTCTAGGGCTTGATTATTGAGGGTCGATTGGGCGTGTGTTTTGAATTGCGGAAGAAAGGGATGAACAGTGTAATGGATGTGAAGAATTGCGCGTGTTTTCTTTTTTGGTTATTAAATAGTTCGGACCGGATCCCAGCCCTATATATATAGAGAGATTTAAGATCGGGTGAGAACCCATACTATGGTGAGAACTGTGAGAACCCTTTACGGCCCTTGGATCTCAGCCCTTAGATTTCACCTAAAAAAAGTCTGCAGGGGTCAGCGCTCATTCCTCTCTCCTTTCCCTCTATTCCATCGCCCCCTTCCTTCATCAATTCACCAAAAAATGAGAATAATTTCAACAAAATTCACCAAAAATCAAGAAAATGCAGATTAAGCTTCATTCATAAATTCAAATCAATTAAACGAGGTTTGTTATCTAATCTGAATAAATTAGGGTTAGGGTTTTGATTTCAGTCGATTCCAATTTTGATTTAATAATTTATTTTAGTTTTTTCTTTGTTTAATTCAACCGATTCCAACTTAAAATCGTGTCTGATTCGATTCTAGAATTTTAAGAGTGCTAGAATTGTTCTTAATTCTCCGTTTGTCTGATTCGATTAACTTGTTGTTCTTAATTGTTCGATTAATTCTACTGATTCGATTTCAGTCTTTTTTTTTTGTTGTTTGATTGCTTAGTAGAATTTTAATCGAACAACTAACAACAAGTTATGCGTTTCTTCATCATGTTGATGATCAGATTCATCATGTTCATGGGTTTGGAAGGGGAGGTTAGACGAAGGAGTGACTGCTATGCGTTTCTTCCCACTCTTTTTTTTTCCATGTCATCTTCATTTTTCTCCTGTCTCGTATGCTTGATTGTATCCACTCATCAATCGGACAATTTGAGTTTGAGTTTGATCTATTTTGATGTTCTTAGTTCGAGTCTCTCTCTCTCTGTTGTAAATTTGTAATGTCGAGTATCACTTATCTTTGAGTCGATTGATAGATTAATATTGAGTTTGGTCCGACTCAATTTGGGTATTACAGAGTAGAAAATACAGTACATTTTCGAATGGTTGGTTAGTTTCGAGTCGAATTGGATTCGATTATAATCAGAATATCGGATGATTTCGGCGACAACTTCAGGTAAACAAAATTTTCTGCTATTCATCTTCTTTAAACCCCAAGCATTTAAGTAAAGAGTACTCGTAGAGTAGTATTTTTTAAGACAAATCTATTCGTCTCATTTAAGTAAGAGTACTATATTTTTAAGTAATTAAAGTCGTCTTTTCTGTGACTTAAATCGGAGCACTCTATAACGAGATATACACGGTCAATTTAGGAACTTCAGATATACGCGGTCTGCCTATAAACTACTGTATTCATTCTATATATCTTACGGACTACAATTATTCAATTATAGTTCAAGTAGCACCTCAATGTTATGTACGAAGTAATAACTTTTCGGTTTTTCACAATTGAATATTGGATCGATGTAGCCACGTTTCTTCTTAAAATTCGAAAAGGGTACACCAAAACGGGCACGCTAAAATTGAGAAGGGGTACACCAAAATTAAAAAATGTACGCTAAAATTGAACTGAAAAAGGGTACGCTAAAATAGAAAAGTACGCTAAAATTGAAGAAGGGTACGCTAAAATTGAAATTGAAAAAAAAGTACGCTAAAAGTGAAAAAGAGTACACTAAAATTTGAAAAGGGTACGCTAAAATTGAAAAAGGGTACACTAAAATTGAAATTGAAAAAGGGTTACACTGAAATTTAAAAAGGGTACGCTAAAATTGAAAAAGGGTACGTTTAAGAAAGAGTACGGTACGCTAAAATTGAAAAGGGATGCACCATAATTAAAAGAGGGTACGACAATGGTATGCTAAAATTGAAAATGGAAATTAAATCGAGTAGGGCTTGAAGAAGAAGTGTTGTATTCCATATAAAATCCGTACAAAAGGAAATCAAAGGACAATATTTTAGATGAACTCCTAAGTTAATGAGGAAATTTGGAAAAAAAAACGATAGCTGGGATTATTGCAATTACATTTGCCGATGATAATACTATTACTATTGTAATGAAATAATGAATTTAATCGAATAAGTTAACTCATAAAATAATTAATTTTAAAAAAAAATTAAAAGTTACTTAGGTTACTGAGGTTCAATACCCAATTGTGATAAATTGATGGATTGAAAAAAAATCGATTGAAAAATTTATTGATTGAAAATAGGATTCAATGGTCGATTGAAGAATTACGGATTAAAGGATTATGGGTCGAATAATTTTGTAGAAGGAGAAGGAGTTACGATCTTGCGGGTTGAAGGCTCAAGCAATTGTGATTAATTGATGGGATTGAAGAATTTTGAAGGATCCAACGAATGAGATTGAACACTATGATCTAATGGCTCATATTATAGTTCTCGTGGTTCTCATTGAAGGAGTAATTCTCACATAAACCTAAATATATATATATATATATATATATATAGAGCGAGGATCCGGTGAGTCCTCCTATTTAAATGAGTCTGTCCCGTAATTCAAGACCGTCAGATCTATTGATATTAGATGGACTAGATTATGCCACGTTGCCTGTAACTAAACAAAACATCTTCACCAAATCCAAATCAAAATCAAAACCCTCATCCACCGTCTCCAAATCCTCTCCACCGTCATTCGGCTCAGCCGCTTCGTCATCCTCCACCGCATCCTCCTCCTCAACCTCATCCACCTCCGCCGCCATCCGCCGCCACTCCGACTCCACCTCCACCACCACAGCGCCGCTATTCAAATTCGACGTAGTCTCCGCCTTCCACATGATCGACCGAGACGGCGACGGTAAAATCGACCGATACGAACTCAAACCGCTCTTCAACAAATCCTTAACCGAAGAAGAACTAGAAGAGATGATCAAAGAGATCGACCGTGACGGCGATGGTTGTATCAGCTTAGACGAACTCCAAGCCGTTGGATCCATCTTCGACGTGACGTCACATGAGGAAGACGAACTCCGAGCCGCGTTCGAGTTCTTCGACGCCGATCACGACGGTAGGATCTCCGCCACCGAACTATACCAAGGGGTCCTCAAACTCGGTGATGGACGGTGCACGTTAGATGATTGCATGCGTATGATTGAAAGTGTTGACGTTAATAAAGATGGATTCGTTTGTTTCCAGGACTTTTCTCGTATGATGGACGTTATTCCTGGATAATTTTTTTTAAAATTCGAAAAGAGAGAATTGTTTGGTTGGTTGGTATTATTGTTATGAGACCGTTCACGTGAGAATTTGTAAAAAAAAGTTAAGGCAATTTGACATTATTACTGTGACAGTGTCACAGTAAGATATTTATAACTCTTTAATTTCATATTACTGTGACATTATTACTGTGACATTATTATTGTAATTCCTTATTACTGTGACAGTGTCACAGTAAGATATTTCTGTTACTGTAATAGTGTTCTGTTACTGTAACAGTATTACTGCACTATTACAGTGACATTATTACTGTGACATTATTATTGTAATTCCATATTACTGTGACAGTGTCACGGTAAGATATTTATGTTACTGTAATAGTGTTCTGTTACTGTAACAGTAAGATTATATACGATGAAGATGATGCTGAGATTGAATCTCAGCCATTCATGTGATTTAATCATGTGGCTGTGATTTGCGGGACGTACTCATTTAAAGAAGACCAACTCACCAGATGCAATTTCTATATATATATATATATATATATAGAGGAAGGATCAAGTGAGTTCACTTATCATAATTGAGTCCGTTAGTCATCATCTTAACCCTTAAATTAGTGATAGATTAATGGTTAAGATTGTTTTGTCAATTAAGGAAATAACTAACTAAATCTTGGTAAATATTTTATTTTTTTCTCTCTCCTCCTTAATTATCTTAATGCAAATTTTCTCTCTCCCATCAAATTTTTAACTGCATCTTTCTATCACACAACAAGTGTGTCGTTTCATCTTCATTTTCACCAAAAAAAATCATCATTTCGCTACTGCCATGTTACTCTAACTCATACAATGTGTTATTCTAACTCATATAATGTGTTACTCTAATTCATGAATTGTGTTACTTTAACTCATAAAATCTGCTACGTTACATAATAGTGTCTTACAAAAACAGTACATTGCAAAATGTATGTTTCTATTAAGGATACACCAAAACAAAAATTATAAAACTCCATTATAATTCTAATTTTTCACACCTGTTAATCTAAGAACTTGATATTGGTAATCAAATTATACTCTTAAATTGTGTTACTGTAACTCATTATGTATGTTACTCTAACGCATAATGTGTGTTATTCTAACGCATAATGTGTGTTATTCTAACTCATTTTACATCAATAAATTGGTACAAAAGTTTCAACTGAATCAACTTCATTACAATTCCAATGTTTCACACCTGATACTCATAATATGTGTTACTGTAACTCATTAAGTATGTTACTCTAACGAATAATGTATGTTACTCTAACAATATACTATCCTACTTAGAATTCTACTTCTTCATCCTCATCGTCCTCTTATTCTTCATCATCATCATCATCATCGTCAGAAGCTTTGATTTAATCTAACCATCGCGCTATCTTTTCGTTGCTTGTGTACCTCCTCACATCGAATCCACAAGCCAATGCGTAGATTTTATAGAAGTTTGCTGACTCATGTATGGAGGAAACTCTCACCCACATCCCTACACCATTCATGTGCTTTTGCATCTACTGAAAAATAATAGCAGTGCCAATAAACGTGGCGAAAAAGAAACAATTAGAACTTGAAATATGGATTAAAGTAACAGATGACAAGAATTAAAGTAACTTATGAAGTGCATTGAAGTAACACTGGATTCAATTAACAGATGATGCTTATACACCAGGTATAAATTAAAGTAACAGAGGTTAGACATTAAAGTAAAAGATAGTGTGAATTAAAGTAACAGATAACGTTCATTAAAATAACACCAGGTATAGGTTAGTGGAAAAAATTCATATAATGATCAGAAATGAGAGTATGATACAATATCTTTCTTTGAATAAGGGCGATATTCTTTGATATTGTTTCCTATTTGAAGTCAATCACGTCCCATAATTATAGGAAACATTTTTTTTTATATGACGGTATTCTAAATCCTTTTTGTCACTCCAATGCATTACAGTAACAGATGAAAAGAACTAAAGTAACAGATGAAGTGCGTTAAAGTAACAAGATATTCAGTTAACATTATGTGTATTAAAATAACAGGTTAGTCATTAAAATAACAAATTGTGTATATAAAAGTAACACAGTATGTGCATTACAATAACTCCATATATTTGTTCGTGCGTAAAATTCATATAATGCTTAGACCTTTTTGTGTTACATTTTTGTGTTACTCTAATTAAAATTAGGTGTTACTATAACTCAGAACGTATGTTACTTCAACATCGCGTTTGCTTCAATAGAAAACAAGACAATAGTATCAGTGAAGTTTAAGAAAAACCTAAAGAATAAACAAAACAATAACACGAGAGTAATAACGGACCATTGATATGAATCTATGAATAATCAAATGAATAAAATTCGACCTTTTAACAAATATAAAAATTTGGAATCTATACTAACAAGAGAGCAATGAACCAGATATGAATCTATGATGAATGAAATGACCATGAAAGCAATATCGACATGGAAATCGACGAAAAAACACGAAAGCAAATTGACGCAAATTAGTCGAGATGATAAATAAAAACTGACGCAAAACATGAAAGCAATAACGAAACTCACCATTGTTATAGTCGATGAATTGATTATCAACAGTTGATGAAGATATCGCGATCATTGAATCCATAGTAACGGTATTTCGAGCACAAATTTGAATGAATGAACGTGATAATGGAAGCAGTTTTTTTTTTTAGGTTTTTGATGAAAGTGAACGTGAATGAATGAATGAATGAATGAGTGAATGTGATGTTATTGTTTCCTAAAATTTTGGTAGTTATTTTAGGAAGCAGTATCTTCCTTTTTTTTTAATGCAAATATTAGGATGCATCTTGTCCATCGATTCTCATTCCATTCAATGGATGAGATGAGGACTTAGGGACTCATATATAGAGAAGGACTCATAAGAGCCTTACTCTATATATATATATATATATATATATATATATATATATATATATATATATATATATATATATATAGAGAGAGAGAGAGAGAGAGAGAGAGAGAGAGAAAGAGAGAGATAGGTTCACATAAGGCCAACAACTCTTATAAGTTCATAAGTTTCAGTGTTAAAGTTACAGAAAAGGTGTTTAAAGTTACACGAGATGAGTGTTAAAGTTGCACTTTATCACTTGAAGTGATAAAAGAGCTGAATGTTATAGTTACAAATCAATTCTGAAAAAATGAGAGAGAGAGAGACAGAGACAGAGACAAAGAGAATAAAGATCAAGTGAGTCCCGTTTTTTTTTAGTCCATAAGTTCTATTTAGAGCCATTGATCTAAAAGGGATGGATGGTGGTGATTGAGTGTTGTAATTAAGGTAATAACTACCATATCTTGGAAAAAATATAATTAAATCATCTCTCCTCCCTTAATTACCTCCAACTGCTAACACGTTCTCTTTCATCTCACTCATTTTTTTCATTCAAACACACCCGCCTAACAAAAACCCTTCACCTTCATCATCCCCGACTTCTGACTTCATTCAAACTCAATCGCTCAACTCAAGCACACCCGACTTCTAACTTCTGATTTCATTCATCAACCCTGCACCTGATTTCATTCAAACTCAATCGCTCATCTTCAACTCGAGCAAGGTTACGTTGAAGCAGCTTTCTAACTTCAGCAAACATAATCTTCAGGCGGCATAATACAAGGTAACTAGCTAATACTCGATTGTTGTAGTGAAGAACTAGGTTTAGTTTACATTCGTATCTGATTTCATTAATTTTTTCGCTAATTATTGTTTGATTAACTTTGCTGTGTTTGTGCCCTAGAATTAATTGGTTTCACTAAAGACTGTTGCGGTATCTGGGTTTTCATCTGTTTCATCTAATTGAATTCAACTGCAGACGAACATATTTTGAATGTTACTTTAATGCCTGTACGCTGTTACTGTAATAAACTTGATGTGTTTGTAATCCCCTAGAAAATCTAACGCGATACAGTGGCGGAAACACTGTAGAGTCGGGATTAAAACACACTGTAACTATGTCTTAGTAAAATTAAAATGATAAAGTCAAACAATAGGCCTTAAATAAAATGGCCAAAATTTAAACAATCCACAAAAGGGGTTTGAACAATCCATAAGACATAATTATCAAAATGGCCACACTGCTCGCTAGCCTACACCCGGATCACGTATACCTGCCACCCAGCCGTATAACAGGATTTTAAAACTGTAATTACTATTATAGAAAAATAGTAAGAAAATGGAAAACAGTAAAACATTATAATGAAATAAGCTTTCAGTGAAAAACTTCACGTATTGAAATAATATAATAAAAATGAGTTTTCAGGAGAAAACATAAAACATTTGCCAACCTGCAAACCAAAAAGTATCGATAATAATAAAAATATTAAAAATGGCGTTATGGATAGGATTAGTGTAGACAGCTAGACTTTCACTCAGGAGAATACTAAAACTAGCTTCGAGAACTTAGTTCAAACAAATCAAACCTCGATCTCTAACTAGGCTACTCAACCATAATAAAACGACGACTTATAAATGCGTGGCCCTAGTTTAAGATAATATGCACACCCCTCCCGAGCACCATAAATACTCAGTTCAACCCGACGGCGTCTTACACTGCGAGGCAAGGTCAAAATGTACACACACTCCCGAACACCATATATGCTCGGTTCAACAACCAATGTGCCCCATAAAGACACACCAGCCTTATAGTTGATGGCAAAAACGTAAACTCCAGAATATATTACTCTAAACCTCACACTTGTCCTTACTCCATAACTCCAAAACAGCCATTATCGATATATACAAGAGATATAATCATCATGAATAATATGAAGATAAAAGGGATAAACATTTTATATAAAAGGGAAACTTTCTATAAATAGAAAATTACTATTTTTAGAAACTTACTTAAAATAGAAATATTGTTATAGGAAATTCGTAAGTTATTAAAATAAATGAAATGTATAAAAATAGCATTTCTAACGAAATTAACATTTTATTATTATCGTTGTTATCGTAACTTTATTATATCTCTAAATTCGTTTCTCAAAGTAAAAATAAAATATAATAAGTCATTCTATAGTATTTTATAAATAATTAGAAAATCAAGTTAAAACTATAATTTTTAGAAAAGAGATGTTTTAAGAAAAACGATATCAAAATTAATTGAGTCAACGAGTTTTATAAATTAAACGAGATTTTATAAAGCTTTCGAATTAGATTTAGCAAATAGATTTTATCAATAAATAATTCTGATTTTACTAAAAATAATCACTCGTAAACAAATGAGAAATTATCAGGGGAAATAGTCTTGACTAAAAATGTATTTAAAACAAAATCGACTACTTTCCCATTTATTAATATAAGTCGTAAAACGAAATTAATTTATTGAACAAGTATACAAATCTCGATTATAATATAAAAATACAATTTTGAGTTAAAAACTATAAATTAACAAAATATGACGAAATATGAAATCGATATTATTTAGCTACTAATGTCACGATAAACAACAAAATATTTTAACGATCATAAATAATTAAATTACTAACGATTTATAAAATGATATCGAAAAATTTGTAAAATATTTATAAGGTATACAATTTATAAATAATATTTAGCAAATAATAAATAGCTAAAAATAGAAAACCGAAGTTAAAATATTTACTACATACTACAACTCAAACATACGATATAAAATCGAGTAACGTCCTAGAGTTACCTTAAGTCGACATCCGAAACGATCCAGCGCTCGTCCTTCTCAGGTCCTCACGAAAGTCACACTAGAACATGACATCGAGCAACAATAGCAATTTACGTTGACAGTAACAGTAAAGAACGATGGATCAACAGAACAGCGGCAACGAACCTGAATTAGATAGTAGACAGGAAACGGAGGGACTGAGGATGGATAAGAAGCAGGATAAGGAGGGAAGAAGGTCACTAATAGACGGAGTTAGTCGACAAAAGACAGTAGGATTGACACAACAAAAGAAGGAGACCACAACAACAGCAACATCAAAATCCGAACAAAAACGCAACAACGGAAAGCATCAGCACACACGACAGATTGAGGAGAAGAAAACGAGAAAAACCGAAAGGGCAAAAACAGAACAGTAGCGACAAGAGGCAGCACATCGACATCGACAAGGGATAGTAGCAGCAGAGTGCAACATCAATACTGACACGAAGGAGAAAGAACAGCAGCAACATCAAAAGACAACAAGCCGATCCGACAACGAGTAGTGAACGAGAATACCAACAGCAGAAAGGGAAGAAGGACGAAGAAGAAGCAATAAAACGAAGAATGAAGTGGGCACGAAGAAGGAGCAGATCGAACCGCAACCGGGGGACAAACAAAACAGTAGCATCGTTCAGACAACGCAGCAACAGAAACCAACAACAGAACAATGATAGAGGACAGCAAACAGAAGCAGCGAGCAGACAGAAAACAACAACGAAGAGGAAGAAGAGGAAGAAAAGAAGAAGATGAGCAGGACAGCAACGACAATAGACCAACAGTCGCAGGGGCGTCTTAATAGATTTGGAGGCCCAGTTCGAGTCTCGAGTTTGAGGGCCTTGTATGGATGTAATATTAATAAATAGTAAAAATAAAATAGCATCCGACAAGGCTTGAACCCATGACCTCACATGTATAGAAAGTAGACTCAAACCACCACACTACAAGCCACATATGTAGATATTATCTCATAATTTTATATATAGAGTAACTATTCAGAGAGAGGATTATGAGGCCGAATAAAATTGGAGGCCCAGTTCCCCTACTCACCCTGAACCTCCTCTGGGCCGCCCCTGAACAGTCGTGACAGCAGCAGAAGACCGACGCATCAGCAGCAATAAAAGCAAGAAGAAGAAGAATAAGAACAACTACTCACCAATTCCGACAACAAAGACAACGTACAGCAACCGCAGCAAACTCAGGCAACAAACACGGCAACAGTACGTCGCAGCAGCAGTAGAAACGTACGCAGTAGCAGCAAAAAGAACGAAAATAACAGAGGAAAACAGAGGGTGGAAAAGGGCAGGGGAACAACTTGTAAACGCAGCAGCAGCAACACAACGATGACGACAACAGGGTTGGACGAAGATGGAGATAAATAAGGGTGAAAACGAATTGGATTAGTGTGAAGAAGGACGGAGAAAAAGAGGTGGAAATAGAGAAGAGCAGATGGTGAAGCGGTGCACAAGAAAAAGGCAAAACGGGATGAACTTAATTTAATAGGTGGGAAGGGGGAAAGAATAGCTGAAAAATAGAGTGGGGGTTACGTGTATGGGGAAATGATCCAACTCAATTAAAGTGAGTAGAAATACCGATTAAACGAATCGCGGAACGATAAGTTGACTGACCCACGAAACGTATTAAAGTGAGTTAACAAAATTATTAAATAATCGGGCCGCAAAATAAGATGAGTTACTCGAGACGAAAAGGAAGCTTAGGGAATTAAATAATTAGACGGTGAAATAGAATTTCCCGATAAATAATAAATATTCGACGAAGTAAATTAAATTGATTTCTTGAGAAAAGGTAATAAATGTTTTGACGAAATTTAAAATAAATGAACTTCGAGCCGAAAATAGAAATTCGAGCTTAAATATAAATAAATAAAATAATTTAGAATTTAAATCGCCGAAATAGACTTTCGATAAGAATTAAATTAAATATATAAAATGGATCGAAACATAAATAAAAATATGTTTTAATAAAAAGAGTTTCCAAGTCGAATAGATTTTTAGGAGTTTGAAACGATTAAACAATAAATTCATTTTATAATAATTTTAAGAATTACGAATTAATTCGTAAAAATAAAAATATGAACATAATTTTAATTTATTTTAATTTATAAAATCAGGGGTGTTACAGTGTTACTGTAAGAGGTCGCATAATTATAGTGTTACATGTATGGTCTTATTTCAAAGACGACCATGTGTTACTGTAATGCAGAAGACGTGTTACTCTAACTCTCATCTTCGTGCTACTTTGAATCCTTGTAAACTGGTACACTCAATTATGTAGATTTGTTACTCTAATTCGCTTCTTATGTTACTCTAACACTTTCTTTGTGTTACTTTAACGCTTACCGGCCGTGCTTGTATTTTATTGTGTTAATGAAACACTTATGGTGTTACTTTAAAGAATTTATTGTGTTACTGTAATATAGAAGACTTGTTACTTTAATTTATTGAGTTACTGTATTTTATTGTGTTACTGTATTTTATTGAGTTGTACATAATTATTGTAGTTTTCAGATGGCAAAAGGAGGAGACAAATCCAGAAACACTCGTGCCACAGATGGCAAAAGGAGGAGACGAAGCAAGGGGCAGGTCGGTTACAGGCCTGTGAGCCTTAGCATTGTTGATGTTTATCTCTTACCTGGTGCATACTTAGCTCTAATAATAGTTGAACATACTAATTATTCTCATACTTGTCCCTTTTCAGAAGGGAGAAGAAGGGGAACAAGAAGTTGTTGATAAGAAGATTCAGTTTAGGTGTAGACCACAGAGCCTCGTGGAATTAATGTCCAGCTTCAATGATAGGCAGCGGGAGGCTGTCATCAGCATCGATTTTGGCGGCCTACTACAAATGTGCCTCAAAAGTTTCCCCAGGAAGTTTGCATCCGACTTCATGAAGCTTTTTGCCGATGACACTCTGATTTTCAGACTACCAAGGAAAAGCGATCAATTCTTGGTAACAAAGCATGACGTTCACGACTGCTTCCTCCTACCCTACGGTCCGCACCCGGTTGACCTGCTCCCTATGGGTCGATCGAAGGACGCACTGGAAGAGGATGTCGTCAGTCTCAAACAAGCATGGAGGGACCGGTTCCATATTTCTACTGGAAGCGACGTGATCTCTCTTTCATTGTTGCTGGAAGAACTACGGAAGAACGTTGACGGTGGGGACGACTTTTGTAGGCTGTTCGTTCTGTACAGCATGTCTATTTTTCTTAACCCAACGTTGAATTACGCTGTTGATTTGAGTCTGTTGAGGTGCGTGGAGAACGTAGAGCAGATCAGAAACTATGATTGCTGCACGTTTGTATTGGATGGGCTTGCGGTAGCCTGTCAAGACTCCGTTATTCAGAAACCGACATACCTGCTCGGTTGTCTGCCGTTCATGATGATCACATACTTTCAGCGTTTCCAATACCATGATCATCGTTGCCCGTACGGTCTACCGCTGATCAAGTAATGGGATCGCGAGCGGATGCTCGAAAGGTTATTGGGTGAATTTTTTGGGGGTGGGCTTGGTCGTCTTACCAAGTCAAAGGTGAAATACCCTCGTTGTCTACTTGAGGAGGTGGTGGATGACGTGGTGTCGCTGAGGATAACGAATTTCCGGCAGACCGATGCCCCAACATCATCAGCGTACAAAGCTGCGAAGTCCATAAACATTGAGCTAGCAGATGGCGTCAAGGATGACGTTGATCTAAAAGCTAAGGTTGTTGACGTAAGTAATAAAAAATTTCATCAATAGATTGCCTGTTGTATGTCTCTGTGTTCATTGAATACGCGCAGGTATCAAGAATGGTGGTATGTGTCTTTAAGGTATTAAGTGTTACTGTACAGAAAACGAATTTGTTGTTGCTGTAGTTTCCTAGTTATGTTACTTTAACTTTCAATTCCTATTACTCTAATGCGCATCATGTGTTACTTTAAGGAATTCAGTTACTTTTAAGCGGGAAAGATGTGTTAACTTGAGCGTGAAGATGTGTTACTTTAATGTTGATCACATGTTACTCTAATGACACAGATGTGTTACATTAATACGAATCATAAGTTACAGCCTCCGGATTAACACTTTTTTTTTTACTCTTGATGCAGGAGGTACATGAGTTGTACCTCATGATGGCAAGGAATGCAGTTGCATTCCATGATTGGTGGATCTCAGCCGCTTCCAAACTGAGAAGAATAACATCTGGCAAACCACTGCATGATGACCCTGTTCCGTCACAGGCATCGCAAGACTTCTGGAGTGGAGAAGAGCTCCACCGGACGGTCGATGAAGTGTGTGTGGCGTACGCACGTGCAAAGAACACAATGACCAAAGGCCTCGCATTCACAGACCAGCCCACACAACCAGTAGGTGCGAGTATGCGTACAAATGTGACTGGGGATGAGGATGCTGTCACTTGGGTTGAGAATCGAGGCTGTCCTGACTTCGAAATGTACACGACAGCGGAGATGGTTGAGGCTGTTAAAGTGGTTCGGAGGACAGGGATCACCGATCTGATGAAGCGAATGTTATTGAGAATTTGTGGGTGGAAGTTGATGGACGGAAGGTCTTCCATCCATACTTTCTCCACTCTGAAATTTTTTTGGAATGCATGCAAGTTGTCGACGAGAAGCTTGGATGCTCGTATGACTGTGGGACCCCTGAACCAGACCAGCTAATCGTATCGGAATTTCTGGTCAGAAACAGTAGGTTGTTCAGGTCCGTTTTGAGTGTTCGGAAAGACGTAATGGATTACGTATTTTATAACAATGAAAAGCACAGTGCAGAATAAGTTTTCTACATTGATCAATGTTTTTACCTGATTCTGTTTCTCTATCTTATTTTTTATCAATTGTCTCATAATTCAATCAAATTCTATCAGTGAGATGCTGGTAAGGGTTGACGACTTCTTCAACGTACCTCATGACGAGCTGTCGACACTTCAGCCGGGGCAGCAGCTGTCGAACGCTGTTATCGATAGCTGGTGCATACTTCTTAACAAACTGGACGCGAATCAAACTGCACCACGTCGTACATCACGCTGCTTCTTTGCTGTTAGCCACAGCGTAAGCTTGTCTCTATTATTTTGATCATACTAGTACAATCGACAACTGATAAGTGTAGTTTGTAGTGCCTATTTTGTTGTGTTTGGTCCCGTTTTCCCTTGTGAAATCGCTCTTTGGAGCGGTTTCTGGGCTACTCATGCTTCCTCTAGTTCGTTTTAGGTTTCCAAGACCGTTCACGGAGAATTGAAACGATTCCGACTCGTTTCATACACTTTTGGAGCCAACGAAGAGGAGAAACGATCACTCGGTGCCTTGGATTCGATCTCGAGACCTTGGAACCCATTCCCGAGCCTCGAGAATTGATGAGAAGCCCATGAGAAGCAAGGAGGGACCTTAGAGCTCATATTGGAGGCCTACAAGGTCCTTCCCGGGCGGGAAGAGTAGCCTTCCCGACCGGGAAGGAGTGCGTATTTAGAGGGGCTGCTGTTTCGTTATCCCGACCGGGACCATTCCTTCCCGACCGGGAAGGGGTGCTGTAGCCGCGTGACTCTTCTTTTCTTCTCCTTCATTCTTGTAACCTTATAAATACTCCTCCCTTGTATTGTTTAAGGATCATACATTACCATACATTGTTCTAAACCCTAGATTTAGTTCCTCCTCTCATTAGCTTAATCTTTCTTTAAACTCTTGTTAATCTTAGATTAATCTAGTTAATTAGTCTTGTATTGAGGAGATTCTTGAAGACTCATCCAAGATTGACAACCTTGGAGATTATTTGGGTTTTTCTTATTAATGCAAGTTCTCATCTTTTTATCTCCTTGTTAGTTGGTATAATCTCTTTTCTCTTAATCTTTGTTAATTTGTCAAGTTTCAATCTTTATATATTGTTTATTGTTCTTGTTTGTTTATAATGGATGTTTGGATTATTATGTTGAATTCTCTTGTTAGTGTTAGATTTAGTTTCATTATGAGTGAGTAGACTCCTTGTGGGGTTAGTAGGGGGATTAAGTGTGGATTATGGGTAATTAGGGTTTGGTTAAGGGAAAAGGTGGAATCTTTGTGACTAGTCACATGTTGAGCACTCTATGTGTTTGTTGAATTTCTTGTTTGAGTTGTAGTGGCCATGCTTCTCATACTTGTTTTCATCTTCTCATCTTGTAATCGATTTGTGGTTGAATGCTTATGTTTTGGGTAATACTTTGCATGAGTATTCGGGTCTAGTCTTAGACACGAGAGTGCGGACTTAGGCTTTGGCGCGAGAGCGCAAACCGACCTTAGTGACAAGGAGAGACCTACACCCTTGACCTCCCATTTATCCTACTACATTTATGAACCCGACCTAACCCTACTCTTTCCCATATTTGATTCATCCATCTCTTTAGTTATCATTTCTCTAGTTTACTTGTTTCATTAGTCTTTGGTTGTTCCTTTTAGCCCTTGTTATACCTAGTCCATTGTTAGTCCACTTCCTTCACCCCCAACCATCATAGTTTGTCAATTCTCTTCTCATTGTGTTGTTTGTGTGACTTAGCCTTGTTTCTAGGTAGACCTAGTCTAGACACCATTTTCCGTCCCTGTGGATACGACCCGACATACCCTAGCTACTAGTTAGGTACAGTTGGACTTTACTTGATGGTGGGGGACGCGGCGGAAACCTACCATCAACAACTAGTGTTACTAAAATATCTGGAATGAACATTCATAATAAATGTCCTCTTTTCATATTTGGATTGAACATTCATAGTGAATTTCCTGTTTTGTACCACTCTTCATGCCCTTCCACATGTTCATTACTGTCAATGTTATTTTAATACACCAACGAGTGTTACTGTAAGGGGTGTATACTGTTACTTTAATAAGTATGTCATTAATGATGATATCCACAACTAGTGTTACTCTTAGACGTTAATACTGTTACTCTAACACAACAACAAGCGTTACTGTAAGCCTTTCATACTGTCACTTTAATTAAACAACGAGTGCTACTCTGTGTTATTGTCACGATCATGAATTGTTACTTCAACATATGTCATGCAGAAGACAGTATTGAAATTGTGGAAGGGCGTAAAGAGTGGTGCAAAAGTCGACATTGGCGACGACTTGTTCAACTTCTGGGACATTTGGACCGAAGTAAATGAAGGCATCATACGGCTAGACTCTAACTTGGTACGTCTATATGAAACACTCACACGGGTGACCCTTTACTACAGCTCTTTAACAATAATCGCCAACCACTTAATTACCAAATAACAGGTCTTTGTCCCGATGCTTTCTGACGACAACGACCACTACAGCTGTGCATGTATCAACTTCCTGTCAAGCAGATTGAGTACCTCGACAATAGGAGTTACGAAGAGCAGGATTTTGAAAGCCTACCATACGTCGGTATGGCAAAAATCACAGTAAGTGTACTTATGTTATATATAATCGGACATCATTTTAAACACCAGGACACGTATTGTCAACTGTCAGTCTTATATGTCTTTTTTGTATAATCAAGGCCGTGGAAATGGGAAAATATATGGTCAAAAAATGTATCGCAAAGGGTTCGGCTGTCGTGGAGTTCCCTGTTGTCAACGTCCCATTCGCATGGCGGGGTGGCGGTTTCTCGACAAACGACTGCGGTGTCTACCTCATGATACACATGATGCTTTACGCGGGGGAAGTGTTCGACTATTTCCTAGGCACAATGGAGGCGAACAACCTCTATAGAGCGGAGATTGCAGCGACTCTGGTCTTGTGCGACATCAACAGGGACAGAGATGAGGTTATAGCGAAGGTGAGAGCACTACAAGAAATACTGTCCCAGGCGTCCGCCTAATTGGCGTCCTTGGCATGTGGACGCTTAAATGGCGTCCGAAAAGTTCGGCGGGCGTCCGTTGTCGGACGCCGAACTTGGCGTCCGACTGAAGATGAGGATGGCTGAAGTTGAGGACAAAAGACGTCCACAGTCGGACGCCATTTAGGCAAAATGGCGTCCGCTGTCGGACGACAATTGACGTCCGCATGTGGCGTCCGACAGCGGACGCCATCTGTCTTCAGTATGGCGTCAAATACCCGCTGCCCCCCCTCTCCCCCTTCATTTCCTAAAAAAAAAAAACGCTCTCTACCTTCTCCCTCTACACTCGCCGACCCAAATCCCTCCCCATCTCAATTTTTCATCCTTTCTTCCTTATTTTCGGTATGTTTTCTTACTTTATTTCGTTTCTATTTAATTTAATTAGTTCATATTCTTCATTGTTAGGGTTATTTGTTGATAGTTATTAGTTAATTTCGTTTAGGTCTAAATTTCGATTAGGTTGATTAGTTTAGGCCAAGTTCGATTAGGTTGATTAGTTTATCCCAAACTCGATTAGTTAGATTATTTTTGCCCATCACTATTTTGACTAGGGTTTGATCAATTTGGTTTAAGCCCGTGAGGTTTTGTGTGACTTAAGACGGACCAAAAGGTGTCGTAATAATGCCGGATTTTCCCGAAACCACTTCTATCTTGATCGGGGTTGTGTTAGCGGCGCTTTCGGAATTTTGATATCTGTATCCTAAAATTTGACCCTTTTTTGACCTGTTTAAGCTGTTTCTGTGTGCCCTAAGCCATGAATTGTTGTGTTTTGTTCGGTTGAATTGGGTTTACATTATATTGATAAATTAGCTAGGGTTTTTGTAAATTGGGATTAAATTGTGATTAAATTCGGTGACTAATTTTTTTAAGGAATTGAGTTTACTAAATTTTTGTAAGGTCAATTCTAAATTAATAATACATTTTGGTTTACTTTGACATATTAGTTAGAGAAATTAAGTTTAAATTAAATGGTGATTAAATATTCATTTAGTAAGTTATAAATTAAAGTAGGGAAATTAAACTTTAATATGTTATATATATTTTTTGAACATAGAAAATGAAGAGAATTGAACGGAAATGGATGTACGAGGGAAGACTTGATAAAAAGAGATGTCCAACCGTCGAATTTTTGAGGGGTGTCGAGTCATTTGTCGAGTTCGCTAAAAAGTCGGTAGACTACGCATCGAGGGGGGAGGTTAGGTGTCCGTGTACTAAATGCAAGAACCTAAAATTTCTTGAGGTCCTTGTAGTGAAGGAACATGTCATCTATAGTGGTTTTTCACCCGATTACTATTATTGGATTTGTCATGGTGAGTCATCTCAGTCTGAGGGAACCGAAAACCATCACGATGAGGGGGGATTGAGAGGTATGATAGTTGATGTTGTGGAGTGCAACTTGTTTAACTCACCTAACCCACGAGACTCACCTAGCCCACGAGACTCACCCAATCCACAGGAGTCACCTAACCCACAAGAGCCTAACCGTCGAGCGAAGGCGTTTTTTGACATGTTGGAAGCTTCGGAGAAACCGTTATACGGAGGGTGCGATGTGACTGTGTTAGAAGTCGCGTCTATGGTAGTTAGCCTTAAATGTGAGTTCAACCTGCCCTTTGCTTGTGTCGATGGTATTGCTGCCTTGCTCGAGAGAGTTATTCCAAAAGACAATATCATGACCCGATCATTCTACACAACCAAAAAGGTTGTGAAGGGACTTCAACTCCCGCATCAAAAGATTGACGCTTGTCCAGATGGGTGCATGTTATTTTGGAAGGACGATGCGATGCTTGATGAATGTAGGAGATGTGGTAAGGGTAGGTATAAGATGGTCGAGGGGGATATTGTTCTGAGAGGTAGAAAAGGGAAAAGTAGTGTCAGGGGTAAGAAACCAATCCCAATAAGTCAGCTTACGTACTTCCCTATTGCACCTAGGCTTCAGAAATTGTACGCTACGAAAACCATAGCTGAGCAAATGCGGTGGCACAAGGAGGACATTAGGGTACTAGGGAAGATGTGTCATCCGAGTGATGGTGAGGAGTGGAAGCGTTTTGATAGACTACATCCCCACTTTGCGTTAGAACCCCGAAATGTAAGGCTTGGGTTGTGCACTGATGGATTTGCACCGTTCGGTCAATTTGGTAAATCGTACTCTTGCTGGCCAGTGATGATCACACCTTACAACCTACCTCCTTGGTTGTGTTTGAAGCAACCTTTCATCTTCCTATCTCTTATTGTTCCCGGACCCAAAAACCCGAAAAACCATTTGGATGTTTACTTGCAACCTGTTATTGAGGAACTGAAACAACTGTGGGAGGTAGGGGTGGAAACTTATGATGTCTCTCTGAGACAAAACTTTCAGTTGAAAGCAGCTTTGTTGTGGACTATAAACGACTTTCCCGCGTACGGTATGCTCTCGGGGTGGTCTACTGCGGGTCAGAAAGCATGTCCGTGTTGTATGGGTGAGAGCAAAGCTTTTTATCTTCCAAATTCTAGTAAAATAAGTTGGTTTGACTGTCATCGGCAGTTCCTACCAGAAGGTCACCCATATAGGAAGAATAAGAAGGCGTTCAAGAAGGGTGAGGAGGTGCTTGACGACGCACCTGATCGACTCCCAGGAGATGAAATATGGGAGTTGATTTCTGATTACCCGTCTACTGTTGACGGAACCGAGCAGGAGTTCAAAGATCTCAAGAAGTTGAAAAATGGTTGGTTTAAACGTAGCATATTCTTCGAACTACCATATTGGAGGACTTTGTTAATTCGTCACAATTTAGATGTGATGCACATAGAGAAAAACTTCTTCGAGCAGTTGATTCACACGGTGATGGATGTGGAGGGGAAGAGTTGTGACACTACAGGCTCCCGGCGAGATGTAAAGAATTTTTGTGACCGTCCTCAACTGCACATAAAACGGGATGGGTCGAAACCAAGGGCCTTGTTCACACTTGACAAGGCTCAGAGAAAGGCGTTGTTGGAGTGGGTAGAGAAGTTGAAATTCCCTGATGGGTACGCCTCCGACTTCAAACGCTGTGTTGATCTTAAGAACCTGAAGCTTCAAGGGTTAAAGAGTCACGACTGTCACGTTTTCATGGAGAGGTTGCTTCCGGTGTCACTAAAGCACCTTCTGCCACTGACGGTGTGGAATTCCATAACTGAGATATCTCAGTTCTTCCGAGATTTGTGTTCCTCTACAGTATCAGTTGAGGACATGTCTCGGCTCGAGGATCAAATTCCGCAGATACTATGCAAACTTGAGATGATCTTTCCACCGTCATTCTTTAATTCCATGGAGCATCTACCCGTCCACTTGCCCTACGAGGCTAAGGTTGGAGGACCTGTCCAGTATAGATGGATGTACCCATTTGAAAGGCACGTAACTTTTAGTAACTTCATTTAAAAAAAAAATAAGCTTAACTAATTTGTATTCATTTAGGTTCCTGAATCATTTGAAGAAGAAAATTGGTAACAAGGCTAGGGTAGAAGGTTCTATTTGTAATGCATATTTGACAGAAGAGATTGCAAACTTCTGCTCCCTCTACTTCGATAAAGATGTGCAAACAAAAACCAAGAACCTGAACCTAGGACATTCGGTGTCCATTGACCCCACTATACCCGAATTTTTTCAAAAGAAGGACGATGAAGGAACTTCATCCGTTGAGGGTTCTAGGACACTAGATGAGAAAGAGTACAACCGAGCGCACCTTTACCTACTTTCGAATTGTGAGATCTTAGAGCCTTATGAGAAACAATTTGTAACTGAATATGTCGCTGCGAACCCTGCCGTGAACCCTGATGACGTTTGGAGTAAGCACGACGAACATTTCCCGAAGTGGCTCAAGGATCACGTAGTTGCCTTAGACATACGTGATGATTTGGTTAGAAGTTTGGCATTCGGTCGAGTGCGAGTGGTTAAAACCTGGAACCGGTACTCGGTGAACGGGTTCAATTTTCACACATTCAACTACGGGAAGAACAAGGCTAGATGCAATTTTGGCGTGAGTGTGTCATCTCTGGCAAAGAACGAGGGTATAGAGCTGTAGTATTCAAGTGTGAGTGGAAAGACAGCTCCGTGAACGGGACCCGAGTGCATGAACGTTACAAGATTGTGGAAGTTAATCACACAAGGAAATATCCTACGTACGATCCGTTCATACTCGCGCATCAGGCGAAGCAAGTCTATTTTGCTCCTTCTCCTTACACGAGAAATGACAAAAATCAAAGTCAATGGTGGGCAGTCTTTACGACTAAACCACGGGGACAAATAGACAGTTCTCTGTTCCAGGAAGATGCGGCTTCAAGTGGTACACGCTTATCTTCTATTGAAGAGAACATATTCTCCGTACAAGATTAGAATGAAGGGGCAGAGGAAGATTTTGAGGATGACGATGATGATGGACAAAGAGAGTACATGGTCAGGGATGTTCCGGAGAACCTTGAGGAGGATGACGGACACGATGAAGAGAACTCAGAGGACGATCAAGTTCGGGGCTCGGAGACCGAGGAGGAGGATCAGACTGAGGAGGACGAGGCTGAAGAAAATGACGACAGCGACGGTGACTACTAGAGTTGTTGTATGTTTAAATGTTTACATGGTTAAGTTATTTTGATGTTTACTATAGTAGGCTATTTTACTTGAATAAAGTTAGAATGAAATTGTTGATGACATGGCTAATTGTTGTTAACATTGTTTAATTTTTTGACAGGTTAAAATAATGGCAGGCGGTAGATCGACTAGGAGACGTGGTGGGGGTAGTAGGTCTGCTCACACGTCCACCACTCAGCAGGAGGACGAGGAGGTGGTCCCCGAAACGGGACCGGAGCAGACCGCTGAGCAGAAGGAGGAGGAGCAGCAACAGGGGCCGGATGAGGTGCTGGAGAAGAACGAGGAGGGGCGGTATGTTCTCAAGCCAACAGGCACATGGTAATATAATCTAACTTGTTGATTATTCTTTTGTAAATATTCATTTTTGTACTACATTTTGTATGATTGACTGCATATATGGTTTTCTCGACTCGGTGCAGGTTTCTGCACAAAGAGGTCGTCAAAGGCTGTACCAACAGCTTCATGGTCGACAAAGGGCAAGGGTATGCTAATTGGTCTCAGGTACCGGCTGAGATACGAGAGTGGTGGTTCAACCAGTTCAAGGTACGTGGATTGTTTTTGCTCCCGAGTTTTTATTTTATAATCTGGACTTTGTAAATATTTTTCATACTACTTATTAATCTGTCTTGACTGTATAGTTCAAGTTCAGCTGGGCCTCAGAGTTTGATGGTAGGGTCTGGGAACGGTATAATGAAACGTGCACACGACGTTTCGCCTGTGTGATGAATAAACGACGTACGCGGGGGACTCCGTTGAAGGACCTTAAAGGTGTTAGTTATTTTTCTTTGGGTAATCAATTTTAACAAATAAACAATCTAACTTCAATCTTTCACTGTATTAAATAATATATTGGGTCGTCATATTTTAGGGGAGGCATTGGAGAGATGGATTGCCTACCACGATCAGAAAGAGTTTAAGGTGAGGTCCGAAATTGCCCAAAGGAACAAGTTGGCGAACTGTGACCGTGAGGGCCGCGCGAACCCGACACATCATCGGGGTTCTCAGTCTTCTTTCGCTCGTGTCAAGAGAGTATGATTTCTACTAATTAATACCGTACTCTTCCTTGAATAATCGTAAACTACGTTTGCGTAATTTATATTTGCCTAACTTTCGTACTAATTTAATAGCTGCGTGCTGAGCTCGGGAGGGAGCCAACCGCGGCGGATATATTCTACGACATGCATGGACAGACCGATGAAACAGGGACTACCTTCAAGTCAAAAAAGGATCAGGCGACCTGGGTGAGTACTAAATCGACTGTAGGTGGTGGATAACTATCTTCAATAATTTCATCTAATAATAACTTAAATTGAAATCGTTCTTCTGTACGCAGGACGCCTACCAACAAGAGATGGAGAGACTCGAGGCTGATCCTGATGTTGAGGAAGTCAACCCGAACGAGACTTGGTTCAAGGTCGTCAAGGGTTACAGGAAAGGGAGTGTGTACGGTGTGGGAAATGCACACGGTATGTACTTCAGACCTCCCACATCGCGTCTGAGCACCTCCACACAAATGGAGTACACGCCGGCCGGATCTCAGCAGCCCGATCCGGAGAAGGAGCAAATGAAGGAGCAACTGAAGGAGCAGGCGGAACACATCAGGAAAATGCAGGAACAGATGGCCATGTTTCAGGCCATGTTCGACGAATGCAACCAAGGTCCTCCCCCACCCCCTCCAGACGACAGAGACCCCTTTAGCGGGGGTGGCGGTAACTCTGGTGCTGCACCTAGCTTCACAGTTAGTTGATTGTTTGTTGTTGTTGTTGTTTTAACTGTATCTTTGAACTACTTTACACTTGTGTACCTTCAAACCGTACGTTAAATCTGTTTATATAAGTTTTTTCAGCATAAATGAGTCGAGAGATGAACTCTTTTGGTTGACTGAGCTTGAATGTGGTTGAGGTATTGTGGATAGTCGACATTTGTGGTTGAGTTTTGGTTTATTTTGCAGGTTTTGGCTAAACATTGAACGCATGTTTACGGTCATGCAACAGCGTAAATAGCGTCCGATACCGGACGTCATAGCAGACGCCAGGGGACACTATAATGGCGTCCGACTGCGGACGCAGGATGTTCGTGGGTGGCGTCCAAAGTCGGTCGCCAACTTCAAGCCCCAGACGTCCGACAGTGGACGCCACTCAGAGGCACATGACGTCCACAGTCGCTCGCCAGCTTGGCGTCCACTGTCGGTCGTCATTCGTCCTGGCGTCCAATAGTGGACGCCAGTTTTGAAAAAGGGCGAGCAGGCGTGGCTTCCGCTTTCTAACGTCTGTTTGCGGACGCCCGTCGCCTTATGGCGTCCACTGTCGGTGCCCACCAGGTGGACGCCGAGGACAGTTATTTTTGTAGTGGAGAGTTCCTAAACGACAAAGCGAATATCGCCATCGAGAGAACAATATCCGGTGTTGCGGATTTACCGGGGAGACCGTCAAGAGGGTAGGCGAGGCAAAGTACGAGGAACGACCGTCGAAGAAGAGCCGACTGTCGCACCTGACCCTTTAATCTCGGTCACAGAAACGGTGCTTGACTCTGAGTTGTCAACGCCGACAAGATCCGTCCTAAGGAGCCAAAACCGTGGTGATGGTGACGGCTAGGCTGCTCAATTTACTGCGGCGACGAAGATGCGAACTCTCTTATGTTGTCACCGTTTCTAGTGAACAACAGGACATTGTTAAGCAAGATCCCCATCCGCCGCAAAAATGTCGTTGACTATTGCCTTCTGGAGCTCGACACTATAGAAAATACGTAAGCATTTACTGTAACATCAATGAGTGAATATTAAAACAGATTTCCTGACGAGGTATTTTTTTTCTTCAGCGAGGAGGTTGCATACTATTCACTCTTGGCTAATATTGAGCGGAATGACATACGTTCAATGTTACCGGGTCAGAAAATGGCATCGTGCATCATCGAATGTTTTTTTTTTGGTAAAGGGTAAGTGATGGGAGTTAACAAAATACCGCGGGTCGCCCGCCCATGTCACCCCGGAATAGTTCACCCCTAGGGCAGGGGGAAGGTTGCCCAGCATGCCCACCCTGCTGAAGGCCGCTGAAAATACTCCAAGGCTTGTGCCTGCTCGGCAGGGCCTTGTCGCCTGTCGAGCAGGGCAGTCAAGCTCCCCTGCTTGTTGGTTCGATCTCAGGGTGTCCCGACCCCCTGTACGGGCAGGGGAAGCCGAGGGCCCATCCGTCATTCCGCCTAAGGTAAGGGGAAATGGGTGGATGAGGTGAAGCCGCTTGTCACCCCCGTATCCACCCATTCTTCCTTTCTCCACGTCTCTCCCTCTCTCTTGTGGGAAGGTATAAATACTCACCCATTTCCCACTTGAGAGGGGTTGGATTTTCTCTCTCTAGACTCTCACTCTAAAAACGCCACCTAGCTCCTCACGAACTAGGTTCATCAAGGCATTTTCACAGACTGACTTAGGCATCGGAGAGGGTTCCCTCGGACAACCTCCGAGGCCCTGTGCGTTCACTGTGCAGGGAGCAGGCTCAATCCGCCGGGAAGGTCTGATCGCCAGAGTGGGAGAAAGGAGAGGCTAAAGGAAGTCGGACGAATTATAACCCAGCAACATTCTGAACGTACGACCCGAATCCGAAGTCGGGTTAATTGTTTCCGTACCGGAACAATTTGGCGCCGTCTGTGGGGAAGAATACGGTTGTGCCCACGAAATTACCCACAAAATCAACCATTCTCAAATACAAAATTAACCAATTACAATCAAACATGCCTGAAATTTTCGATGCCAGTTCTGGGGCAAATTCACCCAATGCTCCCTTATATGGCATGCCGCCAGAGGTAAGACCCGCCGCCACGATTCCAGGCGTGGGAGGGGGGGGGGCCAGCCTCCAGGGAGCGCCGGGTCAAGGAGTAACTGCCACGGCAGGGCAGGGGGCATGCCCAAGGCAAACTCTAAATCTCACCCCTGCCCAGATGATGCAGATTGCAGCATTTTTCTCAACAATGTTGAATCAGGAGTTTACTCCAGACGATCTGGTAGGCAGGGTCGCCATGACCCCCAGGTTGCTCCACTTTGAAAGTGGAGAGGGAACCGGGGGCTCAAAGCGGACTGCCGCTAGAAACATTCAGAGAAAGGCCAGGAAGACAGCTCAGGTGTATGCACAGGTGCAAAGGCGGGTCACAGGAGGCCGTCAAGAGCCGCCTGCGTAGCAAGAGGCGTTGTCCATTCACACTACAGAGTCCACGGCTGCTCGCGAAAGAAGGGGCTTATCCCAAGACCTGAAGAATCGCATGAGGCATAAGGAGCCAGTGTCTAAACGCCTAGGGGAGAAACAGGGAGATGTGTTCTCCAGGCTGACACCAGTTGAAGAATCGCAGCCTGCACCAGGACTATCCCAGAGCCTGCAGTCCAGACTTAACAATGGCCAGCCTCTAAGGTCAAGGCACCGTCAGGATGATAACATCGAGCCTGCTCAAAAGAAGCGCTCACGACATCATTCCCCTCCCAAGGACGACGAAGCGATAAGCATACGCCCACCTAGGTACCGCTCCCCTGAAAGTAGGAGACCGACCCCTGACAGAAGGGATGACCACGGTCACCACTCGGGCATGAGCAGGTTGAAGGTGGTAGGCAGGCCGACCAAGACCCCGCTTCACCCTGAGGTGCAGGGATATCCTATCCCAAAGATTAAGATGCCCTCTATTAAATTTGACGGCACGACTGATCCGGAGGATCACTTGGCGGCATACGAAAGTCATATGGGCATGTATGACGCCGACGACGCAGTTTGGTGCAAAAATTTTCCAACCACCCTGGTGGGCCTGACCCAGGGATGGTTTAGAGACCTGCCACAGGGGTCAATCTGCTTCTTCATCGAGTTGGCTGAGGCCTTCCTTGACCAGTACGCGGGAAACAAGAGACGACGTCTCACGCGGTTCGACCTAATGACTCTCAGGCAGAAAAAGGGCGAAACCATCAGAGAATACTTGAAGAGATTCGACCTGTCATTTCAGCAAGTAAAAGAAATTGACGATCCGACAGCAACATACGCGCTGACTAACTCCCTGCTCCCCGGAGAGATGAAGAACTAGATCATCAGGGCCCAGACGGAAACTATGGCCAAGGCCAGGAAGATCGCAGAAGGGTTTATGTTGCAGGAAGAGTTCCACAGCCTGCCGGATACCCCCGCAGGCCCTACCAGGCAGCAGGGGGGACCGCAGGGTGGACGCGGTAGGAATGAAGCCGGGAAGCTGAGAACCGAAGAAGGGGATACCCCTAAGAAAGAGCGCATAGTCTACCAACCTAGGTTCGACAGCTATACAACCCTCAACAAGTCCAAGCCAGAGATCTTCGAATTAGAAAAGGAGACTGCCAAGTGGAACCGTCCGAGCAAACCACGCAGCCCAAAGGGGGACCCCAAGAAGTTCTGTACCTTCCATGATTGCATAGGCCACACCACCGAGGAGTGCCGCCACCTGAAGGATGAAATCGAGAAGCTAATCAGGAATGGTTGGCTGGCCAACTACGCAGCAAGAAATAAAACTCAGAAGGAAACATCAGAAAAACCTGAAGGCTCGGCGCAGAACCGCCTGGTAATCCATGTGATATCAGGAGATGCAGAGGGCCAAACCAGCAGAAGGAGTCAGAAGAGGCAGATTCGTGAACTAAAGAACCAAATCTGTTATGCTGAAAGGGCAGGAAGCCCGAGGGGCATGACGCTGAGCATCACCCTTGAGGATGTAGTGGGGGTGTTGTATCCCCATAGCGATCCCTTGGTGCTATCCCTGGAAATCAGTAACCACATTGTGCGGAGATGCATGGTGGATACTGGCGCGTACACGAACCTGCTATACACGGATGCCTTCGATAAAATGGGCCTGGAAAAAAGGCACCTGCGACCTGCCCCTGGATCATTGTATGGGTTCAACGGGGCGGGTATACTGCCCATGGGAATTATAGATCTGCCTGTGACATTCGGGGAGGGGACCTCTGCCAGAAACATCAGGGCATCTTTTGTTGTGGTAGATGCAAGGTCTGCATACAATGCCCTGATCGGCAGGGCCACCCTGGATGAGATTGAAGCAGCCGTATCAATCAGGGCGCTCACCGTAGCCTATGTTACGGATTTTGGCCTAGAAGGAAAAGTGCACGGAGACCAGGAGTCGGCCAGGCAGTGCTACTCCGTGGCCCTGCAAACTCACGAAAGTGAAAGAAAAGGAAAGAGAAAAGCTGACAGTTCCCCCAGCAGGGAAGGCGAGATCCCAGTCGATAATCAGGCATCCGACCACCTGGAACCTGGAGGGGAGAGCATGCTGGTGGACCTAGAACCAGGGAGCCAGGTCCTCATAGAGGCTGATCTGGAAGAGTCCTACCAGGCTGAACTGATCAAGTTACTAAAGGATAACAAGGATGTATTCGCTTACTCGACAGACGAGATGCCAGGGGTTCATCCAGCATGTATCGTTCACAGGCTGAACGTAAATGCGGACGCTCGCCCTGTAAAGCAGAAAAAGCGAAATATGTCCGCAGAGAAGGACGTGGCGATTAAAGAAGAAATTGAAAAACTTCTGAAGGCAGATTTTATTGAGGTTTGCGACTACCCAGAGTGGTTAGCAAATGTGGTCATGGTTAAGAAATCCTCGGGCGCATGGAGGATGTGTGTGGACTTTACGAATCTTAACAAGGCCTGCCCAAAGGACTGCTACCCACTCCCCAGGATTGACCAACTGGTAGACGCTACCAGCGGATACTCCATGCTGAGCTTCCTAGACGCCTTCTCAGGATATCATCAAGTGTATCTATGGCAGCCGGACAAGGTAAAGTGTGCCTTCATCGCCAGTTCAGGCACCTACATGTACAAGATGATGCCGTTTGGGCTTAAAAACGCAGGGGCCACATACCAGCGCCTGGTCGACAAAGTTTTCGAGAATCAAAAAGGCAGAAACCTAGAAGCCTATGTCGACGACGCTATTGTGAAGAGCAAGGGAGACGATGAACACTTGGCAGACCTGCAGGAGACCTTCTCCTCCCTGCGCGCCTACAAGATGAAACTCAATCCAAAAAAGTGCACGTTCGGAGTTCGCTCTGGCAAATTCTTAGGTTTTTTGGTCAGCTCTCGAGGGATAGACGCTAACCCTGAGAAGGTTCAGGCTGTTCTAGACCTTCCTGAACCCTGAACCATAAGGGACATCCAACGTCTAACAGGCAGAATGGCCGCCATGGCACGCTTCATTGCCAGGTCAGCAGACATGTCGACCCCATTCTTCAAAGTACTGAAGGGCAACAAGCAGTTTAAATGGGAGGATGAGCAAAAAGAGGCCTTCGAGCAGTTGAAGGAACATCTGAAGAAACTCCCCACCCTGGCGAGGCCAGTAGCAGGGGAGAAACTCTTCCTCTACATTGCTGTAACAAATGTGACAGTAAGCGCAGTCATCTTAAGAGAAGAAGCAGGCGCCCAGCAGCCTATATACTTTGTAAGTCATGCCCTGGGGGCAGCGGAAAAGAACTATCCAATGGTCGAAAAAGCAGCCTACGCAGTTGTCATAGCAGCCAGGAAATTAAGGCCATACTTTGACGCGCATCCTGTCGTGGTGCTGACAGACCAACCCTTAGAGAAAGTACTGGAGAAGTTCGAGAAATCAGGCAGGCTGCTAAAATGGGCCATCGAGCTGAGTGGACTAGGGATATCATACCAGTCTAGAACAGCTATCAAAGTGCAGGCCCTGGCCGACTTCTTAGCAGAGTGCTCCCATTCTGAGGAGGACAACCCGCCTGCCGGCGAGTGGGTGGTGTACACTGACGGGTCTTCCACGGCTAACGGTGCAGGGGCCGGAGTCGTGCTAACCAGCCCGGAGGGGGCTGACTTTGAACACGCACTCAGATTTGTTTTCCCAGCATCAAACAACGAAGCCGAGTTCGAGGCAGTACTCGCAGGCGTTAATCTAGCCAAAGCTGCAGGTGCAGAAAGGATTGTCCTGGCGACAGACTCCCAACTCATCGCCAACCAAATTAATGGGGAATACGAAGCCAGGGATCAGACAATGGCCGCATACCTGGAAAAGGTAAAAAGGGAGTTGTCGGGCCTAAAGTCGTATGAAGTCAGGCAGATCCCCCGGTCAAAGCTGGCCAGTTCCAGCCTGCAAGATATACGGAGGTCAGTTTGGGTAGACGTCATCCAGGAAAAATCCACCACCCCCTGCCAGACAGTCGGCGCTGTAGAGGAGACAGGGCCCGAGGATTGGAGGACCCCTATCATCCGATTCAAAAAATGCGGAGTTTTACCATCTGACCCTGTGCAAAAAAGAAAGATGCCGGCGAGAGCTGCATGGTTCATACTAATTGGAGAGGATTTATAAAAAAAATCATTCTCGTCACCCCTGCTCAGGTGTCTGGGGGCAGAACAGGCTGCAGAGGTACTGGACGACATCCATTCAGGAATATATGGTCATCATATAGGAGGGAATCATTGGCTCACAAGGCCCTAAGGGCAGGATGGTACTGGCCGACCCTGCTGGCTGACGCAAAAGACTTGACTCAGAAGTGCAGAAAATGCCAACTCCTTGCCCCATCCATCCATGCCCCGGCCCAAGAACTCAGACCAATCCTATCCCCCATCCCCTTCGCTCAGTGGGGGATGGACATACTGGGTCCTTTTGCAGTGGCAACCGGGGGCAGGAAATTCTTGATTGTGGCAATCGACTACTTCACCAAGTGGGTAGAGGCTGAGGCAGTGCCAAGCATCACCGAGCCTGCAGTCAGGAAGGTGATATGGAGGAATATCATCACCAGATTCGGCCTGCCAAAGATGTTGGTGTTTGATCATGGAAGGCAATTTGATAATGACCCTCTAAGGATCTGGTTGGAAGGCCATGGCGTTGCAGTCGCCTACTCTGCCGTCTGGCACCCCTAGACCAACGGACAGGCAGAGGCAGCCAACAAACAGATCCTGAACGGTCTCAAAAAGATGGTAGGCGACCTTAAAGGCAGGTGGGCTGACGAGCTACCAAGTATACTTTGGCCAATAAGGACCACTCGAAAAGAGTCCACAGATTAGACCCCCTTTGGCCTGGTCTACGGGACAGAGGCCCTGCTACCCATCGAAGCAAGGATTCCCACCCTGCGGTCCTTGCAGTACGACAGAACAGAAAATGAAGTGGCGATGGACGAGGCCCTAGACCTGGTCAGCGAAGTAAGGGAGGAGGCCAGTGTTAACATCGCCGCCTACCAGCAACGAATGAGGAAAGCGTACAACAAGAAGGTACATGAGAGAAGCTTCCAGACAGGCGACCTGGTTCTAAGAAAAACGCAGGCTGTGGGAAGGTCGAGAGAGCACGGCAAGCTGAGTGCCAACTGGGAAGGCCCGTATCAGGTGACCCGGATTTTAGGGCCAGGCACATACAGAATCGCCAACCTTGAGGGCCAAAAATTGAGCGTGCACTGAAATGCCGACACTCTAAAAAAGTACTATGTCTAGCAAAGTCTTAAGTAAATTTCGTTTTCAGAAAACTGGCGGAGAACGATCAGAACAAGAATGTCGACGGCTCCGACCACACTTATGTTAAGATTTTTTACAAAGAAATGAAAAGAACTTCGAATCCATACTCGTTGTCTGTTCAAACTTGCATTTTCACACACAAACGAGCAGGGGGCAATAGGGGGAGGCCCCCCTGTCCCTCCCCCTATTGCCAGAACCAAGGAAAATGGACCCCCCAACAAAAATTCTAAGTCCCTCTGCCTACCTCTGGGCAGGCAGGGGGCAGGCCCCCTGGACTTCGACAAGAAGCCAGGGTCAGGCCGGGCCCCACGCGCCGAACGAACAAGGACTGGGGGAAGGCCTCCCAACCTTGTATAAAAAACGCAAAAGGCCTCCCTCCCTGCCTCTAGGCAGGCAGGGGGCAGGACCCCTAGACTTCGACTAGAAGCCAGGGTTAGGCCAAGTTTCGCACGCCAAAAAAAACGAACAAGGACTGGGGGCAATCCCCCCAACCTTGTATAAAAAACGCAGAACCCCCTCCCTGCCTCTGGGCAGGCAGGGGGCAGGCCCCCTGGACTTCGGCCAGAAGCCAGGGTCAGGCCAGGCTTCGCATGCCAGAAATGAACAAGGACTGGGGGCAATCCCCTAACCTTGTATAAAAAACACAGACCCCCCTCCCTGCCTCTGGGCAGGCAGGGGGCAGGCCATATCCTAAGGGAGGCAAAACAAACAGATAAGGAAAGGGTGTTCATAAGCAGATTCATGAAGAAGTAAGATTGTTTAAAAACACCAAAACGAAAATCCAAAGAAGCCAAAATATTACAGACAAGCTGGCCACATCAGGACTCAGCACAAAAGTTAGAATTGTCATCAGAAAAAACTAAGCATTAGGAGCACCCTGGCTGGGACCAGCAGTCTCCTCAGGGGGTCTAGCTGCCCGAGCTTCATTTTTGGCAGAGTAGAGGTTCCGGAAAGCATCCTCGTCAAAGACAGGGAACATCTCCCTAATTACCTCCATAACAAGCTCCAGGGAGGAGTTGGCTCCATTCTCAAAGCTCATGTCCACTGCAGCTTCAGTCTCCTTCAGGATGGCATACTTCTCCTTTTGCCATTCACCCTGAGCCTGCTTGAAGTCTGAGTCAGCTTTAGACAGACTCTCCTCCAGATCAGCTGCCTTTTTCTTGAAGTGCTCCATCTCGACCAGGGATATTGTAGCACGTTCCATCGCCAGACAGCTCTCCTTTAGTTCCGCCTCGAACTTGGACGCTTCCTTTACAGCCTTCTCCCCTTGAAGCTTCCACTGACTGGCCTGGCTTCTCGCCTCCTCCAGCTCGCTCTCCTATTTCACCAGTTTATCCTTCAAGTTGTTGATTAGGATGACATCCCTTTCAACCATAGCCAGGCGGTCGGGAGGGGGAGCCCCGGGAGTGACAGCCAGCTCTTCATCGCTCAGGCGGCTGAGGGCCGCCAGCTCAGCAGAGGCCTGCAGCACCTTGGAGGTGCGCTGGATATATTGGATCACCTGGTTGGAAGTAGTGGTTACAGACTTGGTGAGACGATCTGCCAAAACAGCACCGGAGTCTGAAAGCAGGCCCGACACGTCAACGCTATCACCTGCAGTATAATGAAATTCCGTATTCTCCTCCGAGAAGAGGGTGCCTGGGATGTCACGAGCAGGGCGCTTGGCCTCAGGGGTCTCAACGTCAGCCTCCAGATCAACCACCTGCGCATCCCCTGAAGGTTCTCTGTTTCTTTTCCTCCTGCGCTCCAAGGGAACACTCTCCCCAGTCTCTTCGGAATCTGCAGGGCGTGAACCCGAGGAGATATGGGTCCCAGCAGGAGAATCACCCTGCCTGCAAACAGAAGGGGTGGCCTCAAAGGTAACCTCAGCCTCCCCACCCTGGACACTAGAGGGAGGAACCGCCGGCTTTAGTCGTGGAGGAAGAGGGAGTCGTCGGCCAGAAGAGAAATCCTTCACAAACTTCAACATATTCTTCTCCCCTTTCTTGAAATTGGAAGGAAGAGAGGGACGCTTCGAAATAATGACAAACTCCTCTGACAGACCGAGCCTCCTTATCTGCTTCCTTGTCCAAAGGCGAGAAGCAGAACCTGCAGGACGAATAAACAGCCAGTTAAGAAAGCATAGAGGGATAGAAGCCTCGAGAAAATCATGCCGGTGAAAACCCCTGAACTACCTTCAAGGCCAGGGATCAGGCCCACTGGGAGCAGATATTCATCTGTGGCTATGAGCTCTGCATGGGGGAGCCAGAAGGCAGGGTCGCAAACGCCAGACCTGTCAACAACTACCTCGAACTTCTCGACAAATTTCTCTTCCATCTTACTCAGTTTTACCTCCAGAGCTTTCCCCCCGACGCCTGGATGGTACTCTTCACGAGTTTCCATACGGGTATGAACATGATTCCTAAAGTGCCTAGGAATCCGCCACCCTGAAGCACTATGAACGTAGAAAAAATTGTTCTTCCAGTCTTTCAGGCTGCTTAAAGCCGGCCAAACTAGAGCATACTTTTTCTGCCTTTGAAGGGACCAGTACCCAGGGGAGCCATCTCCCCCTGATGAAGACACCATTTGCAACCCAACCATGAAACGCAAGGCGTCGATGGAAGGCCCCTCCCCATGGAAGATGCAAGTCCAGGTATAGGCTACCAATGACCTAATCGTCGAGGCAGTCAATTGGGCTATGGCCACATTCATCCTCCTAAAGGTCTCCTCCAAGAAGGGGTGCAGAGGGAATCGCAGGCCGAATTCCAAGCTTTTATGATAAATGGCCACACAGCCGTCAGGAGGGCAGCATACTGTGTCTTTCTCCCCTGGAACTATAATTGTGTACCCCTCCCCGAAGTGATAAAACTTATCAATTTCCTCGGCAGCGTTACTCTCCAAAATTAGGTCTCGGTTCTTGGCTTCGGGGTAGGTTTTCAAGGGGATCAGGTACTTGTTTTTGTCCAAAAAGTATATTTTCCCTCTCTCCCTGGGAATAAGGGGACCAGCAATGGTGGAAGGGTCTACCTCCAGTGCCTCGTCGTCAGAATCGACAACGTCGAAGGGAGCAGGTTCAGGGTAGTTGGCATCCCCTTCTCCCTCAAAGCGGTCCCCCCCACTGGGCTTAACCTCGGAAGAAGAGGCTAGGTCAGCTTTACCCCCTTCCCTACCCTCCGTCCTCTCAGACGACGGACTGAATGAAAGAGCACGAGCACGAGCACGAGACATGCTATTTTGTGAAGAAGAAGTATGAGGAAAAGAAAGAAAAACGAAGATTTAGAAGTAAGATTCTAACCTAGAACGGTGACCGTCGCTGAAAATCCGAAGGTAAGCGCTCCTCAAGCCTTGAAAAATTCTCAGCAGCAAAGAGAGTGAAGAAATATGAAGAGGGGTTTAAGTTTCGAAAGTGTGAAAGAGGGAAATGGGGGGAGGAGAAAGGCTTATATAGGCCTAGGCAACTGAAGGGTCGCCCCTCTTGCAAAGTCCTCCCCATAAATTGCCTCCACGTGTCACACTTTTAACAACCAGCTGCCCACCTTTTCCCAAGAAAAGCCTCGAGAAGACAAAAGGCGTCAGAGGACTGACTTCTCCAGTGACGTCATTCCCTTTCAAAAAAAAAACGATAATAATAAGCCGCCTGATTTTTCATTAATTTGAAAAGGAGTCCAAAAACGGGCAAGTTATATTCTAGACATACGAATAAGTACAAGGGCCTGATTTCTGCCCCAATTAGCTAGCCTAAAAACCCAGAGCATGCCTAATCATCATCAGGGCCCAGGGAGTAATTCCCAGGGTTGTAGTCATCTAAAGGAGACCCCCAGCCCCAATCGTCAGAGCTCTTGAAGGGATCAGTAAGGAGGTCATCCTCGACACCGCCTGAAGAATAGCCCTGGCCCTCGCTGTCCTCGGAGTCACGGCTGCTTGAGTCCCAGTCATGACCAAAGGGGACAGTTCTAGCATCATCAGGGAATTCACGGCCCATCTTCTTTGGGGAGGAAGGGCCTGACTCTGGGGAAGAGGTAAGCTCAGGGCAGTTTGGGACAAACTGCTCTGGATGTAGCCACGGGAAGCAATTATGGCAACCCTGTCATAGCACCCTCCAGTTCGGGTGCATCGCCCAAGGCGTGGGCCAGCAGAAGAAGACCCGGGATGCCCGCCAGACCTGGAAAGGGCCTTCCTCTTAGCCACCCGTCGAGAGCGGGGGCACCTCCTTCTACTTCTACGAAGGACCTGGTGAGCTCTCTTAGCATATCTCAAACGACGACGTCCTCTGAAACAGCGGATTTTCACGTAAAATCCACATCGGAAAACTCTTTTTCTGATTCAAGACATGGCTCTCAAATATTTTGGAAGAAGATAACAGAAAAGTTGCGAAGTAAAAATGCGAAAATGGTGAGGGAAACCGGAGCTTATATAGAAGCAAGAAGCTCGCCATTAATGGTGCTCCAAAAACCCTTGGAAGAGAGGAAGCCAATCATAAGATCCGCACATTGCCCAAGAATCCACTTTGCAAAAAGAAACAATCATTACCAGAAGAACATTCTAGCCCTCCTTGTCATGACCAATGCGCTTGGGCTTCCTACCTCGGGAACAAGCAACGCATTAAACGCAAGGGAGTTCAAAAGTCAACTCCATCCCATCCTGTAAGACGCCTACCACAGGGAAACCTTGCTCCCCCCTGGCCGGCGTGGGCCAATTGATGGGAGTTAACAAAATACCGCGGGTCGCCCGCCCATGTCACCCCGGAATAGTTCACCCCTAGGGCAGGGGGAAGGTTGCCCAGCATGCCCACCCTGCTGAAGGCCGCTGAAAATACTCCAAGGCTTGTGCCTGCTCGGCAGGGCCTTGTCGCCTGTCGAGCAGGGCAGTCAAGCTCCCCTGCTTGTTGGTTCGATCTCAGGGTGTCCCGACCCCCTGTACGGGCAAGGGAAGCCGATGGCCCATCCGTCATTCCGCCTAAGGTAAGGGAAAATGGGTGGATGAGGTGAAGCCACTTGTCACCCCCGTATCCACCCATTCTTCCTCTCTCCACTTCTCTCCCTCTCTCTTGTGGGAAGGTATAAATACTCACCCATTTCCCACTTGAGAGGGGTTGGATTTTCTCTCTCTAGACTCTCACTCTAAAAACGCCACCTAGCTCCTCGTGAACTAGGTTCATCAAGGCATTTTCACAGACTGACTTAGGCATCGGAGAGGGTTCCCTCGGACAACCTCCGAGGCCCTGTGCGTTCACTGTGCAGGGAGCAGACTCAATCCGCCGGGAAGGTCTGATCGCCGAAGTGGGAGAAAGGAGAGGCTAAAGGAGAGGCTAAAGGAAGTCGGACGAATTATAACCCAGCAACATTCTGAACGTACGACCCGAATCCGAAGTCGGGTTAATTGTTTCCGTACTGGAACAGTAAGTATGTATTAATAATAAAGGATCAATGTACAAATGTATGGCTACATCAAGTTACGTAGCCATCTAGCATCTCGAGCACTTAATGGATATTTAATCTTGCACATAATTCTATTTCGTACATCCATTTTTATCAAAGCAACAATATTATGCGGACGTTGTACTGATCCCTCAATTCTGCATAGATTCCTTTGCCTCCACACATGGTAAACCATAGCATTGAACATAGCACGAATAATGTTGCATTGCAACTTCGATCCCCTTATCTTTGTTGCCCACATAAGCGCGTTTGTATCCGGAATTCTTTTCTTGACCCACTCACCCAAACTAGCCACAATCTGAGAGCTCCACCCACACCCAAAAAACATATGTTCGAAGTTCTCTTCATGTGACTCACATAAATAACAACGGTCTGATTCCGCAGCACCAAACCTGCATAACTTTGCCCTAGTGTTTCAAGCACCCCTAAACACAAGCCAAAAGATAAAGCTATGTTTAGGGAAGCTCTAACCACTCCACACGAGCCGAGCCCAAGGAACCCTCGGATTGGGATTCCGAAGACACTCGTAGCCAGCCGAGATCGCATAATGGGAGCGCGATCCATGCCACAGTCCGTTCACATACATACTTTTAATTTTCTCCTTAGCTTGACAAATCTTTCGCTAGGCCCAGGTGACATCGGTATTAGCCTGATACTCATGCCAATCGCGCCCCTTCAAGTATATACTGTTCACCCATCTGACCCAAAGCCGATCGGGTTGGTCGAACACCCAAGAAGCTAGTTTTGCAACAGCAGCCTGATTCCAGACGTAAAGATCTCTCAGTCCTAGTCCTCCTTCCAATTTCGGACAACTGACTTTATCCCAGCTAACAAGTGCCCGATTAGTTCCCTCCACACCGCCATCCTAAAGGAAACTACGACATAAGGAAATAATTCTGGCCATAACATACTTCGGGATAATAAAAACCATAGCCCAATAGTTATGCAGCTGAGACAGCACTGATTGGACTAAGGTTAATCTGCCCGCATACGAGAGCTTGCGAGCCCCAATACTAGTAACTCTGGAGATTATTTTAGCAATCGATTTCTCACAATCATTTTTACCTAATCGAGTACTTTGGATCGGCAACCCAAGATAACGAAAAGGCAACGTACCTTCCACACAGCTTGAAAATTGCAGTATAGCAGCTTTTCTATCCTCATCGACCCCTGCAAAGTAAGCATGGGATTTACCCATGCTTATGACCAAACCCGAGGCCCTACTAAACATAGCAAAAGCCTTCCACAAGAATTCCATCGAATCCATCTCCCCTTTGCAAAAGAGAAGTAGATCATCAGCAAACAATAAGTGTGTGAGCTTCATAGGGCTACATTTAGGATGGTATTTAAAATTCCTATCCTTCTTGGCGTGAGTAAGAATCCGAGAAAAATACTCCATAAAAATCGTAAAGAGCAGAGGAGACATCGGATCACCCTGCCTCAAACCTCTTTTCCCACGAAAGAAGCCAAAAGTATCACCATTAGCACATAGAGAGTAAGAAACGGAAGTGACACACTCCATGATCAAGGATCGAAAATGCTCAGAAAAATCTAAAGCTTTCAACATTTGATCAACGAAACTCCATTCCACACTATCATAGGCCTTGTGAATGTCCACTTTGAATAAGCATCGCGGAGATACTCGCCGTCTCCCGTACATTCTGACCAGGTCTTGGCAAATCAGAATATTCTCCACTATACTTCGCCCCTCAATAAAACCACCCTGGGTTGGAGAAATTATCTGGGGCAAAACCTTAGACAGCCTCGAACAAATGATTTTAGCAATACATTTGTACACAACATTGCAACATGCAATCGGTCTAAATTTTTTCACAGTTTGAGGTCTATTCACTTTAGGAATCAAGGTAATAATAGCACAGTTCAGCTGTTTCAGAAGTTTACCTGATATGAAGAAATCTTGAATAGCTCTGACAACATCACCACCAATAATATCCCAAGAATCAATAAAAAAATTGGCTCGAGAAACCATCCGGTCCCGGAGCTTTATCACGCGGAATATCATGCATCGCCTTCTTGATCTCTTGTTCCGTCACACTGTCGCCGAGCCATTGCTTGTGCTCCTCAGTGCATAATTTTCCTTTTTGGACAATGGACATGTTAATAGGCTCAACAATACGAGACTCCCCAAAATAGCTAAATAATAACGAAGAAACGCTCCCTCAATCTCGGCCTTACTTGAACATTCTTGGCCTTCCGCATCGACAATTTTGGAATTCGCGTTGTGAGCTCGACGCGCCCTCATTATACCATGAAAAAACGCAGAATTCACATCGCCATCTTTTACCCATTTTTGTTTCGATTTTTGGGACCAGAAATCCGCTCTAGCAGCCTGTAGTCTACGAACCTGCTCATTCAGTCTCGATTCATCCTGCATCAGCGCTGAACTGGGGTCAGTCCGCAGCCTGATTTGGAGTTCCTCCAGTCAAATTTCCGCGTGACAGCAGCGGTTCTCAATGTCCGCAAAACAGGTTGAATTAAGCTGCTTCAACGGTCTTTTCAGGTTCCTCAATTTCGTGACCAATTGAAACATTCTCTTTCCTCTGACCGGATCTCCCCACACCGATCCCACACATGCCAAGAAATCCGGGGACCTACTCCACATATTCATGTATTTGAAAGAACGATTCTTCCTTACCGGTGGACTCCCCAATTGAACTATACACGGACAATGGTCGAAAGTCCCCTCCGGCAAGAAATTAGCAAACCCATTCAGGTAAAGACTCGTCATATCATCGTTATCCAAACACCGATCAATACGAATAAACACTCTTGTTTCCGCTACTTTATGTTTGTTATTCCAAGTGAACCAAGATCCGCTTGCCTTATAATCACTAACTTCACAAGTAGCTAGACAATCCCGAAATTGGCTCATGGCCTCATCCGAAGAAATACCTCCAAGTCGTTCCTGAGCATCAATGACACAATTGAAGTCGCCCAAGATCATCCACGGCCCCATATGAGCAAAAGATTCAAGTTTGCGCCAAAGTTCTACCCGGCCCAAGGTCGAATTAAATGCATATACGAAAGTAAGCAAGTATTCCTTCCCCGAACTTGTAGTCACCATAACATGGATACTCTGGTTGCTATACTCCAAGATCATCAGGTTCACCTTTTCATGTTTCCATAAAAGCCAGACCCGACCACCCTCAACACAATGATTATCCGTCATTATACTCCATTCATAGAACACATTCTGATGAACTTTTGCATACGATTTATTCTTTATTTTAGTCTCTAACAAACCAAACACGTCTACTTGATGCTTCCTAAGAAACTCACTAATTGCACGCTGCTTATTTATATTACACATGCCGCGCACATTCCAGCAACCAATATTATGCACTTCCATGGATAACCAGTTCAAGCCCAACCCCGCCATTTCTCACATCCAGCTCCTTTCTCGAGGAACCAATAATCATGTCAGCATAAGAAATCCCATTCTCCACCTCAAAATTAACTCTCGGCGCCTTCGACACGGGCACAGCTGATCCCTGAGCAACAGATGACCCAATGCGGCCGATCAATTTGGGCACTGTCGTGGCCTTACCATTCAAGGTAAGCCTCGGTGCAGCCTGCTTTGGAACAGGCTGCTTCACTGCAACCCCTCCCTCAGCCTTTTTCAGCGGGGCTTCTTGTCTCGCTTTTCGCAACTCGTCCCTCCTACATTCACGAGCTTCAAGCCCGTATCCCTTACACTTAGTACACCAAACAGGCTTCCATTCATATTTGACAAAGATTTCAATCACATTTTCCTTCTCATCCAAGAATTTAACAGCATTCTTAAACTTTTGACCAACCTTAGCCATAACCATAACTCTACCATATCCTAGTCTCGTGCGTTCTTTTGTAGCCAAATCAGACTTGACATACGGGCCAACCAGAGACACAATCCTAGGCAGGCACCTACCCCAAAATTTCAAGGGCAGGTCATGTAGCTGAATCCGGACAGGCACTTCAAGCACATCACTTTTATCCAAAATTGCATCAGGGGTCCATTCTTTGAAAATCAGAGGCTTATTATCAAACATGTAAAGGCCATGGTCAAGAATTTTTACCTTAGCTTCCTTGGCCTTGAACCGAACTATGAAGATTCCATTAGGAAGAAACGATATTTTGTCGATTCCATGCTCCTTTCAAATTCTTCGTACAAATCCTTCCACCACTTCCCAAGGCGGATTTGCACCCATAATGAAGCAATACACTGCGGAGCTCCAGTATTCGATTTCATCATCCACGTCATCGTCTGAGAAACGTAGAAGTTCCTCCTCAACCAAATCGACAATTTTCTTACCCTCCCTCTACTTCCATCCATTCCCAATCATGTCAATTTCCGGACCAGTTTCAGGGACATAGTCGACATCATTGTCATCCTACGGGTCGGAAACATAATTCAGTCCAGGGATGTCGTTCAAATTGGGGTGCGCACTGTCCTCCTCGTGAGCCCTATTTCCATCCAAATTCGAAATCTTAACAACCTTTCGTAGTAATTCCTCCTTTGTTTTTCGAGTTACAGGTTTCATGGCTTTAGGCCCTTTCGGGACTGCCCTAGATTTCTTCCTCATAAAATTGAACACCAAAAACGACGCCGGACAGCCTTGTCGCTGTCAGGTTGCTGCCCGCGTCGCAGAGCACGCCGGAATAGCGTGAAAATCAACCGGAAATCGCCGTCAGAATCGCCAGAGACGAAGGGTCGTAGGGTTTTTTACAAAGGTAGTTTAAGTGGCAGAAACCAGGCGCAACCTGGAACGAGTCGGGAATTTTCCTTATGATGCAAATGTTGACGTACGAGGGTCGTACATTCCACCACATAGAAGAGAGGAAGGTCAACAGACGATATCTGGTGGTCCAACTTGCAGCCACACTTCTACTGGAAGACAATAACAAAGTGTGGTCGCGATTGTTAGAAAACGTAGACAAGTATGCGGACGCGAGACTAAAGATCATCGACGGTCCCAAGAGTAAGCCAACAAAGGGCCGAAAAAAATAATGTGTTTACTGAATCATGCCATCTCTTTTCTAACTACGAATTAATGGTTGTATTCTTTAGATACTTGTCTAATTACATTGGTATTTTGACTATCACCAATGAAACGAAGCTGTTAAACTCTGTTACACTGACTAGCTGTACCTGTTACTCTAAGTCACTATTGGTGTTACTAAGGGGATTACTGAAGTTATCCCAATTCTTTTTGGTCTCATAATCGGTGTGTTACACCAAAGCACTGTAAATGTTACTTTAATGAACAAATAATGTTACTCTAAGTGATTAAAGGTGTTATTACAATGATATTACAATCAATCCCTCTGACGCATTATATATTGTTTTTTAAGGAACAAATTTTGGTACTTTGGTAATGAATGGAACTAATCCAAGTTATCCTCAGTTACTTTGGTAATGTTTGTTCTAAACAACGTTGATGTCCTCAGTAACTTCCATGCATTGTTTCTGTTACTGTAACAAACGAATAGTGTTACTCCGACACACATGAGATGTTACTCTAACCAAAAACACATGTGTTAAATAAAATATAGATTTAATTGCAACGTAGCACAGCGCTATGTGTAAAAAATGTGTACAAAATTAGTTATTCGTGTAAACCAGAAAGAAAGAAAAAATTCTTAGAATGACCAAAAACATGAGTATTCTTAAAACACTTGTTTCTCCTCCTCATCTTCCTCGGTGTCTTCTTCACTTTCCTCTCCTTCGTCGTCTTCATCTACTTCATCCTCCTCATCCACATCATTGGGTGGTTTAGTAAGCTGTTTAGGGGGTCGTGATGCGTACAGATTTGGACAGTTTCGTTTGTCATGGTGCGCCATCTGTTTGCAGTTATTGCACATGCGTTTCGGCTTTCTAGAAAGTGCCACCTTCTTTTCCTTGTTCGATAACATCCGCTTTCCGCTGCCCTTTGTTTTAGAAATTTTTGGAGGGAGTATCGTGATATTGTCAAAGGTCGTACACCCAAGCATATTTTCCAGTTCCTGTGTTTTGCCAATATTGATAAGTGTAGTTTGTAGTGCCTATTTGTTCTGTTTTGGTCCCATTTTCCTTGTGGAATCGCTCCTTTGGAGCGATTCATGGGCTTCTTATGCTTCCTTTAGTTCGTTTCAGGTTCCCGAGGCCGATTTGGAAGAGTTGGAGCGATTCCGACTCGATACATACACATTTTGGAGCCAACGGAGTAAAGGAACAATCACTCGATGCCTTGGAGTCGACCCCGAGACCATGGGACCCAATCCCGAGCCTCCGAGACCCGATCCCGAGTCCCGAGAATCGACGAGAAACCCATGAGAGGCAAGGAAGGACCAAAGAGCTCTTAAGGGAGGCCTACAAGACCCATCCCGTTCGGGATGGGGTGCACGTTGAAGGGTGCCACTGTGAGCCCATCCCGGTCGGGACCAACCCGTCCCGATCGGAATGATAGAGCCGTCCTGGTCGGGATGGTCCGTCCCGGTCGGGACGAAGAGCTGTCAGCACGGGCCTCTTCTTTTCTTCTCCTTCATTCTTGTACCCATATATATACTCCCTTCTTGTAATATGAAGACATCTTATCTTACCCTAGACTAGTTTAAGCCTCCATTAACATTCAAAACCCTAGATTAGTACTACTCTCATTAGTTTAATTCTCTCTTTAATCCTTAGTTAATCATTGTAATTAGTCTTGGATTAAGAGATTCTTGAAGATTGTTCCAAGATTGACAACCTTGGGATTGTATTTGGGTTTCTCATTAATACAAGTTTTCATCTTTTCTTCATCCTATTGTTGGTATAGTCTTTTCATCCTTAGTCTTTGTTATTTATTCAAGTTTCTTTCTTATTGTTATTGCTATTGCTATTGTTCTTGTTAATGATAATGGATGCTTGTTTTGTGACATTGATTTCTCTTATTATTGTTGGTTTTCTCTTAATGATGAGTGAGTAGTCTTCTTGTGGAGTTAGTAGGGGGATTAGGGGTAGATTATGGATGATTAGGGTTGATTAAGGGAAAAGGGTGAATCTTTGTTGTTAGTCACATTTTGGGCACTCTATGTGTTTGTTGATATGCTTGTATGAGTTGTAGTGGCCATGCTTCCCATACTTGTGCTCATCTTCTCATTGATTGTCTATTATGTGGAAATGTTGAGAATAGTTTACTCGTGAGAGCGCGGACTAGGGTCTAAGTTGCGAGAGCCCGGACCCACCTTGGCATCGGTCTAAGTTGCGAGAGCCCGGACCGACTCTAGCGATTAAGAGACACCTTTACCCTTGATCACCCCAATTACCCTTCTACTCCTATGAACCCGACCTACCCCACTTTCTTTCCATATTTGATCCATCGTCTTAGTTAGTCATCATTCCGTTAGTTTTCATCGTTTAGTTAATCATTAGTCTAGTTTTCCAATCATAGCTTTCTTTGTGTTCGTTTGTGTGACTTAGCCTAGTTTTTAGTGGACCTAGTCTAGACCTTACTCTACCGTCCCCGTGGATATCGACCCTACTTGCCCTAGCTACCCACTAGGAATAGTCGGTTTATTATTGACGGTTAGGCCCCACGATAAATCCTACCATCAATTTGGCGCCGTTGCCGGGGACGGTGCATTGTTTAGACTTAGTTTGCTTATTTCTAGACTTAGTTACCCTTCTTCGTGTTCTCCCATCTTCTCTTGTGAATATTTTCTAGTTTTTCTTCTTTTCTTAGCTTTCTTTTCTCTTTGTCTCTAGTTGTGTTTGTTTATTGTCGTTGCCTAGTGCCCATAAAGCACTAGGTGTTCTCACGTTTGTTCTAGTGTGTAGTGTATGCCTAGGAAGGGAGGCGACTTCTATCTCTTTAATCCAGAGCCGGAGAGACTCTTTCGAGCCTTTCGCCAACGGACGATTAATCAGATTAGGATCTCTCAACCGAGTGCAAGCAATACTCATCAAGGGCAAGCCCAAGGAGCCGACTTGAACAATCCACATCGAGAGACGGCCGAAAGGAATTTCGTAAATCCTTTTGGTGATTCTTCTTCTCCTAGTTCCCCCTCTTCATCTACATCAACACCGTCTACACCACCATCTTCTCCCTTATATCCAATCATGCCTAAGTTTTCTTCTCACTCAACCTTCACGGAAGACGTTTTACCGGGTCCATCCACTTTACCGGAGGCATATACCGGGAATTTTGTGGCGAAAACGCAATTTATCCAATTGGTCGAGAGAAGTCAATTTAGTGGGTTACCAACCGAAGATCCTCATCAACACATGGAAACCTTTTCGGATTATTGTGACGCTATATCTCAAACCGGGGTTACTCAAGATCAAATTCGTTGGGTACTTTTCCCGTTTTCTCTTATTGGAAAAGCGAAGCAATGGATCAAGAGTCTCGATAGGGCAACCATGGGTATCGACACTTGGAAAAAGCTTGCCTTAGCATTCTACCAAAAGTTTTACCCTCCGGAAAAGACCAATTTGCTTAGGGCCTCCATCACCGGGTTCCAACAAAAGGATGAAGAGAGCCTATATGAAGCTTGGGAGCGGTTTAAGTCTTTGGTAAGATCGTGCCCTCATCATGGACTCTCACAATGGTTCTTGGTGCAACAATTTTGGAATGGTCTTTATGAGGACTCGAGAGCCATTCTTAACATGGGCTCCAATGGTAGGTTTACCGAGGTCGATGACGACCAAACTTGGGCGAGAATCGAAGAGATGGCGGTGCATAATTCGCAATACTCTAGGCCTAGGAAGGCACATCGAGGAGGCATGCATGAGTTTGATGCTATCACCAAGTTAAGCATTGACCTTGGAGCTCAATTGAAAACACACATGGAGACTATTGAGAAGAAGCTCCAAAGCCACCTCAACCAAGTCCACTAGTTCCTCCCACCATCAACCGATTCAAGAAGTGAATGCTTTGGGGTTCGTACCCCCTACTCCTTACTTTGGGATGTGTGATACTTGTGGAATCGTTGGTCACGACCCTATGAATTGTAGAGGAAGTATTGAGCAAGTGAACGCCTTTCAAGCGTTCAAGCAAGGTGCCTCCTACTCCAATCAATACCAAGCTTCCAATCAAGTCCCTCAACAACAAGCCATGCAACCTCGTCCCTATGTTCTACCTCCCTTACGGGACAACAATGAAAGTTACCAAGGTTATGTGGGTAACCAAAGACCCTTCAACAATTTCAAGCAAAATAACCAAGGCAACTTCAACAACAAGCAAGGGTTCCAACAAGGGAACTTCAATCAAGGTGATTTCCAAGGAAACCAAAACTTTCAAGGGTATCAAAACCACAACCATGGCAACAATCAAGGCCATCATCAAGGCAACTTTCATGGGTTCCAAGGGAACCATCATCAACAACAAGGAAATTCTCATGGGTTCCAAGGGAATCATCAACAACAAGCAAATCAAAGTCATCAACAACAAAGCAAGCCTAGGAGCCGGTCTCCTATTCATGACTATGGTACTCCGTTAGCCCTCACCGATACTCCACATAATCCATCATCTCCACCACGGGATTTTGACATACAAAAGTATATGATGGATATGCATAGGAGTACTCAAGAGATGGCAAGAAATCAACAAGAGTTCTTTGCTTACGTTCAAAAGGACAACCAAGCAAGAGATGCTCATGCGAAGTCGATGGATACCCGAATATCTCAACTTGCTTCGGAGATCTCTACAAGACAAAAGGGGCAACTACCTCCTCAAGGCGAAACACCGAAATTTGAGCATGTGAATGCTATTACGACGAGGAGTGGTACGTCCTATGAACCCCCTTTTTCCCCTAGTGAGCAAGAACCAAGACAAGAAGTCATACCCCCCTCTCAAGACGATGCAAGCTTTGATAATCCAATGGAGGAACAAGTTTTATGGGAAGTTGAGAAACCCCAAGAAGACAACCCTCCCCCACTTCAAGAGAAAGACAAGGGAAAAAGGAAAGTGTCCTTTGAAGAGTCCACCCCTATTGAGCAAAACAAGTACCAAATCAACTTGCCTTTCCCATCAAGGCAAATGAAGACTAAGGTGGACACTCAATACGACAAGTTCCTTAGTATTGTGAAGAAATTGGATGTTAGTGTCCCGTTTACCGAGTTACTTACCCAAATCCCGGCATATAGTAAATTCATGAAAGAAATCTTGGCTAGGAAGAGGTCCATCGACAAGGAAGAGACGGTAGCGTTCACTAGGGTGGTGAGCGAGCTTATTCAAGGTTCCACGCTTCCGAAGTTGAAGGACCCGGGTAGTTTCTCTATCCCATGCACCATCGGCAATTACAAGATCGAGAGAGCTATGTGTGATTTGGGTGCGAGTGTGAGCATTATTCCCTACACCATTTGTGAGCGATTAGGGATGACGGAGTTGAAATGTACGTCCATTACACTCCAAATGGCCGATAAGTCTCTTAACCGACCATTGGGAATGTTAGAGGATGTGCCGGTAAGAATTGGGAAGTTCTTCATTACGGTCGACTTCATTGTGGTTGACATGCCGGAGGATGCTAACACTCCCATCATCCTTGGACGCCCATTTTTACACACCGCCGGTGCCGTGATCGATGTGAAGAAGGGTAGGATTACTTTTCAACTAGGCGACGAGGAGTTTGTGTTCGACCTCCAAGGCAACACTTCGCCTATGACCAAGACATGTAATATGATCCATGCCACGGAAGACATCGATCGAGGGAAAGATCCGGGACAAAGCTTGAAGAAGTACTCCTATGTACTTGAGGATGATGACTCCGATTTGGAGGAAGATGAGTGCCCAAATCATGGGCTTGATGACAAGTGCAATGACAAGGAAGAAGATGAGCCTCCCTTGGGGCCACATGAGGATCGTTGGACGTTTGGGTATGTCCCGAAGGATCGCAAGTACAAGTTCAAGCCATTGAACTTAGTAGATCGGGATGCCCCGGGAACGTCGATGCAAGGTCATGAAGAGCCTTGGTTTGTGGACGGTTATATCTCAAGCCTAATTGAAGACTTTGCTAGGGCCTTCGACTTGTTCTTACGTGCCCTCGATGGAGATGGAACTAGTTTTGGTTGTTGAAAAAGAATGAAGATTGCACCATCTTGGTTTGACGGAGTTCCACAAGAACCGTCCCATTGTATATATCTCTTTCTTGTAGTTAGTTGGATTTTTGTGAATTCTTGCTATTTGGATTGATTGATGAGCGTTGTGAGGGAGAGAGTTTGATGTGTGTTTGAGTATTGCTTGATAGGTGAAGTGAGAATGCTCCTAGAGAAGAATGGCTATGATATACCTTGGGTTGTAATCACGAGGATCGGGTTTTTGAAGCTTGGAGCAAGCTTTTGGGATTGTGGCAGTCTAAGAAGGCCCATCCCGACCGGGATGAGGTGTCCCGACCGGGACGGGTGTGGCATCGCGACCGGGAAGGAGCCGTCCCGATCGGGATGGGTGTACCAAGATTCGAGCTCACTGTGGATCCGTCCCGACCGGGATAAGGACGTCCCGACCGGGATAAGGACGTCCCAACCGGGACGAGTGAGGTAACCCGATCGGGACCAACTATCCCAACCGGGATGGTCCTCTACTCCCCCTTTGTGTTTTTTCTTCGACAATTGACTCCACCCAACCGTTTTATGCCCCATCCCAACCTCCCTAGCTACCCTAGCCTTATCATATGCCCCATGTACTTCATTGTCATGCCCTCACTCCATTTCCTATCCACTTTACACCGTCTCTCACATCAAATCCCACCCTCTACCATTACTACCTCTACCGTGAGTTCTTCTTGAGTGTGAAGTGAGATGGCAAACGAGAAGATAAGCGACGAGCCTCTAATGATCATCGAGACGATGGAGCAAGTGAGTTACTAACCGCTCGGTTTGGGTAACTATCCTTACTTTTCCGTCTTTTTATCGCTTGTTTTTCATTGTTTGCCCCCTTCCCTTGAGTCATGGTATCTTAGTGGCCTTCGAGGCCGTAGTATGGTTGCTCGCGACTCCCGACGACGTGATTACGTCAAGAGTCAATCGATTAGTCCAACTTACAAGATTTTCACCCCTTTTTAGGAGTTAGTCGGATTTAGGCGGAATCCGGGCTAGGTGACTTGATTACACCTAGCCCTCCCCTCCCATTTCCTTTTATTTCCTTCTTTTTATTTTCTTCCCCCTCCATATCTTTTCTTGTCTCGGCCCATGGTGACTTGACTACACCCCGGCCAGACACCTTCTACCGTTTTCTCCACTTTTACTTTTAATTTTTAGCTTCATTTTCGTAGTTTCTTTTTTCCTTTTCTTTTGTCTCTCCGCACACTACGATTGAGCATATGAGGACATTGCTCGGTTTAAGTGTGGGGGAGTGATATTCTAGTTTAGTTAGCTTTATTTTCCTAGTGTTTCGAAAAATCTTTGGAAAATCCCTAAAAATTTGAAAAAAATTCATAAAAATCAAAAAGATTTTCTTTTGTGTGTTTTCCTTTTTTGTTTTTGTGTCGTATATTTGTTTTGTTGTTCTCATTTCCTTATAGGTTGCTTGATCACCGTTAGTTTTGGAAGGCTATGAAGACATCCGGTAACATCTTCTAACCCTCTTTCCCTCTTTATTCCTTGTGATGTTTGGAGAAGGTTGTGTTGAGGTGTGCTCGGGTGGAGCTTTGTGCATATTGGTGAATGATTTGGTGGCTTGTATGGAATTTCAGGGTGGTGTTTGTTTTATGTTTGTTTCGTTATGTTTTGTTTTTGTTGCCTTTGTTTCTTTTCCTCTCGTTTTCGTCATGTCTTTAATTTTGTGTTATGTTGTGTTGTGTGTCAGGTGTGTAAACCGTTTTCGAAAACCCGGTTTAGAGGCTAGTGTGTGAGTGTGTACTTTCCCTTCCTAGTAGTGTAAATCGAGTCTTGGACTTTAATCTAGTAGAATGACCCTAAATCAATGATTTCGTTGGTCCTTTACCTTGAGTCCACCTAGCTTACTACGGATTTACTGCGGGATTTGCACTTTTGACCATTATGACCACCCACGGTGTGAAAAGGCCTTGGTTACCGAGTCTCGTCCCCTAGGTGACCGTGTCTAGGATCGTTTGATTAGTCCAAGTTCTCCCCTTTTTTGTGAGTATGAAAGGAAGACGTCGTCCCGACATACCCATTACCCTACCTCCTACACATATCCACACAATAAAATGCAATTTGTTGAGTTCTCTCTTTCTCATCACCCAAAGAATTGCCAAGAAAGCCAAATCAAGCCAAAAGAGCAAAGAAAAGAAAAAGAAAGAAAAAAAATGAAAGAAAGAAAAGAAATGAAGAAAAAGAAAAGGCACAAAAGCCAAAAGAAAAAAAAACAGAAAAGAAGAAAATGAAATGGCATGGCAACAAACAAATCAAAATGTCGAAAAGAAAGAAAATGCCAAAAGAAAACCCGTCTCACAAAAAGAAATCCCCACAAAAATAAGCCTTTTTCCGACTTTTGCCGTGAAGAGCCTACCAAAGGACCGAGTCCCTAGGAAGGATGATAGCGGCATTAGTCGGTCTTCCCTCATTTTGCATTATTTCCACCTTTTTACTTGGACTAGTTAGGCGGTTTTGGACACGGGACGACCCTCTTGGCTCACGCTAAAAGGGGCAGGGTCTCACTTACCTACAGTGTCGACTAACACCATGGTTCCTCACTTTTCCACTCCGCCGATCGTCCCGTAGTACGTTTTTAGAAATTTAGGAGGACCTAGGTAAGTTACCAACGTTTTTGTTGCTTTTTCGTCATACTATTAGGGTTTAGTCCACCTTGTTTTGTATTGCTAGCTTGGGAACGTTGTCATTTACCTCGAGTCCTAAACCGGAGTTTCATTCACCGCTTTTAGAGGGAAGCGGTATTTCTTTTGTTTTGGGTGCAACCATCTAGGTGTTTGTTTGTGTGTTTGTTTGTTTGTGTGCTTTATGTCCGGTTGCATCCACAGTTTTGTCGCAAGACCCCACTTGCCTTGCGGAGTGCACTTTTCCTCTAAGTGTACTCGCGTGAGATGAAAGGGCGTTGGGTGCGCTAATTCCCATTCGGCTAGTGTAGTAGTTAGTGTGTGCTTACTCGAGGGCGAGTAAGGGTTAAGTGTGGGGGAGTTGATAAGTGTAGTTTGTAGTGCCTATTTGTTGTGTTTTGGTCCCATTTTCCTTGTGGAATCGCTCCTTTGGAGCGATTCATGGGCTTCTTATGCTTCCTTTAGTTCGTTTCAGGTTCCCGAGGCCGATTTGGAAGAGTTGGAGCGATTCCGACTCGATACATACACATTTTGGAGCCAACGGAGTAAAGGAACGATCACTCTATGCCTTGGAGTCGACCCCGAGACCTTGGGACCCAATCCCGAGCCTCCGAGACCCAATCCCGAGTCCCGAGAATCGACGAGAAACCCATGAGAGGCAAGGAAGGACCAAAGAGCTCTTAAGGGAGGCCTACAAGACCCATCCCGTTCGGGATGGGGTGCACGTTGAAGGGTGCCACTGTGAGCCCATCCCGGTCGGGACCAACCCGTCCCGATCGGGATGATAGAGCCGTCCCGGTCGGGACGAAGAGCTGTCAGCACGGGCCTCTTTTTTTCTTCTCCTTCACTCTTGTACCCATATATATACTCCCTTCTTGTAATATGAAGACATCTTATCTTACCCTAGACTAGTTTAAGCCTCCATTAACATTCAAAACCCTAGATTAGTACTACTCTCATTAGTTTAATTCTCTCTTTAATCCTTAGTTAATCATTATAATTAGTCTTGGATTAAGAGATTCTTGAAGATTGTTCCAAGATTGACAACCTTGGGATTGTATTTGGGTTTCTCATTAATACAAGTTTTCATCTTTTCTTCATCCTATTGTTGGTATAATCTTTTCATCCTTAGTCTTTGTTATTTATTCAAGTTTCTTTCTTATTGTTATTGTTATTGTTATCGTTCTTGTTAATGATAATGGATGCTTGTTTTGTGACATTGATTTCTCTTATTATTGTTGGTTTTCTCTTAATGATGAGTGAGTAGTCTTCTTGTGGGGTTAGTTATAAGTGTAGTTTGTAGTGCCTATTTGTTGTGTTTTGGTCCCTTTTTCCTTGTGGAATCGCTCCTTTGGAGCGATTCATGGGCTTCTTATGCTTCCTTTAGTTCGTTTCAGGTTCCCGAGACCGACTTGGAAGAGTTGGAGCGATTCCGACTCAATACATACACATTTTGGAGCCAACGAGATAAAGGAACGATGACTCGAGGCCTTGGAATCAACCCCCAGACCTTGGGACCCAATTCCGAACCTCCGAGACCCGATCCCGAGTCCCGAGAATCGGTGGGAAGCCCATGAGAGGCAAGGAAGGACCAAAGAGCGTTTAAGGAAGGCATACAAGACCCATCCCGTTCGGGATGGCCTCATCCCGTTCGGGATGGGGTGCTACATTAAGAGGGCTGCTGTGAGCCCATCCCGGTCGGGACCATCCCGTCCCGGTCGGGATGACAGGGCCGTCCCGATCGGGATGATCCGTCCCGGTCGGGACCGTGATGCTGCTGCACGACTCTTTTTCTTTCTTCTCCTTCATTCTTGTACCCATATATATACTCCCTTCTTGTAATTTTAAGACATCTTATCTTACCCTAGATTAGTTTAAGCCTCCATTATCATTCAAAACCCTAGATTATTGCTACCCTCATTAGTTTTAATCTCTCTTTAATCCTTAGTTAATTAGTGTAATTAGTTCTTGTATTAAGAGGATACTTGAAGAGTTCTCCAAGATTGACAACCTTGGGTTTTATTTGGGTTCTTATTTATACAAGATTTCATCTTTTCATCCTCTTAGTGTTGGTATAACCTTTCTTACTCTTAATCTTGTTTATTTAATCTTATTTGAATCTTTTCACATTGTTAGTATTATTGTTCTTGTTATTCATTATGGATGCTTGTTTTGTGACATTGATTTCTCTTATGATTGTTGGTTTTCTCTTAATAATGAGTGAGTAGTTTTCTTGTGGGGCTAGTAGGGGGATTAGGAGTAGATTATGGATGATTAGGGTTGATTAAGGGGAAAAGGTTACATCTTTGTTGTTAGTCACATTGTAGGCACTCTATGTGTTTGTTGTTATGCTTGTGTGAGTTGTAGTGGCCATGCTTCCCATACTTGTGTACATCTTCTCATTGATTGCTTATTTTGTGGAAATGTCGAGAATAGTTTAGTCGCGAGAGCGCGGACTAGGGTCTAAGTTGCGAGAGCCCGGACCCACCTTGGCATCGGTTTAAGTTGCGAGAGCCCGGACCGACCCTAACAACTAGGAGACACCTATACCCTTGATCATCCCAATTACCCTTCTACTCCTATGAACCCGGCCTACCCCACTTCTTTCCATATTTGTGTTAATCCCTTTAGTTAGCCATCGTTCTTTTAGTTTATTCATTAGTTCGATCATTAGCTTAGTCATACTTCTCCTCTACCATTAGTTTTCCCTTTATCGCTTTCTTTGTGTCGTTTTGGTAGCATAGTCTCGTTTATAGGCTGACATAGTCTAAGCTTTGATATACCGTCCTCGTGGAATCGATCCCGACTTACCCTAGCTACCCACTAGGTTAGTCGGTGTTTTATTGATCGGTTAGGGACGTGACGAATCCTTACCATCAATTTGGCGCCGTTGCCGGGGACGGTGCATTGTTTAGACTTAGTTTGCTTATTTCTAGACTTAGTTACCCTTCTTTGTGTTCTCCTATCCTCTCTTGTGAATATTCTTTAGATTTTTCTTCTTTCCTTAGTTTTATTTCTTCTTTTTCTCTTTGTCTCTAGCTGTGTTTGTTTATTGTCGTTACCTAGTGCCCATAAATCACTAGGCGTTCTTACGTTTGTTCTTTTGTGTAGTGTATGCCTAGGAGGGGAGGCGACTTCTATCTCTTTAATCCAGAGCCGGAGAGACTCTTTAGAGCCTTTCGCCAACGGACGATTAATCGGGTTAGGATCTCTCAACCGAGTGCAAGCAATACTCATCAAGGGCAGGCCCAAGGAGCCGGCTTGAACATTTCACCTCGAGAGACGGACGGAGGGACCTTCATCAATCCCTTCGGTGATTCTTCTCCTAGTTCCCCCTCTTCATCTACATCAACACTCTCTGCACCACCATCTTCTCCCTTGCATCCAAGAATGCCTAAGTTTTCCTCTCACTCCACCTTCACGGAAGATGTCTTGCCGGGACCAAGTGCATTACCGGAAGCCTATACCGGGAATTTTGTGGCAAAGACTCAATTTATCCAACTTGTGGAGAGAATCCCATTTAGTGGTTTGCCCACCGAAGACCCGCACCAACATATGGAGACTTTCTTCGATTATTGTGACGCTATATCTCAAACCGGGGTTACTCAAGATCAAATTCGTTGGGTACTCTTCCCGTTTTCTCTTATTGGAAAAGCGAAGCAATGGATCAAGAGTCTCGATAGGGCAACCATGGGGATCGATACTTGGAAAAAGCTTGCCTTGGCGTTCTACCAAAAGTTTTACCCTCCAGAAAAGACGAACTTGCTTAGGGCCTCCATCACCGGGTTTCAACAAAGGGATGAAGAGAGCCTATATGAAGCTTGGGAGCGGTTTAAGTCTTTGGTAAGATCGTGCCCTCATCATGGACTCTCACAATGGTTCTTGGTGCAACAATTTTGGAATGGTCTTTATGAGGACTCGAGAGCCATTCTTAATATGGGCTCCAATGGTAGGTTTACCAAGGTCGATGACGACCAAACATGGGCGAGAATCGAAGAGATGGCGGTGCATAATTCGCAATACTCTAGGCCTAGGAAGACACATCGAGGAGGCATACATGAGGTCGATGCTATCACCAAATTAAGCATTGACCTTGGAGCTCAATTGAAAACACACATGGAGACTATTGACAAGAAGCTCCAAAGCCACCTCGACCAAGTCCAAGGCACTAGTTCCTCCCACCATCAACCGATTCAAGAAGTGAATGCGTTGGGGTTTGCACCTCCTTTACCTTACTACGGGATGTGCGATACTTGTGGAATAGTTGGACATGAGCCTATGTATTGCCGTGGAAGTATCGAGCAAGTGAACGCATTCCAAGCGTTCAAGCAAGGTACCTCTTACTCTAATCAATTCCAAGCTTCCCAACAAGTCCCCCAACAACAAGTCTTTCAACATCAACAACAACATCGTCCCTATGTTCCACCTCCCTTAAGGGACAACAACCAAGGCTACCAAGGTTACATGGGTAATCCAAGACCCTTCAACAACTTCAAGCAAAATGACCAAGGTACCTTTCACAACAACAAGCAACGGTTCCAATAAGGAACTTCAATCATGGTGGTTTCCAAGGAAACCAAAATTTCCAAGGAAACCGAAATTTTCAAGGACAACAACACCACAACCAAGGCCTTAATCAAGGCAACTTTCATGGGTTCCAAGGGAACCATCATCAACAACAAGGTAATTCTCAAGGGTTCCAAGGGAACCGTCAACAAGCAACTCAAAATCAACAACAACAAAGCAAGCCTAGGAGTCGGTCTCCTACTCATGACTATGGCATTCCTCTCGCCATCACCGACACTCCACATAATCCATCATCCCCACCTCGGGATTTTGACATTCAAAAGACTTTGATGGAAATACAAAGGAGCAATCAAGATATGCAACAATGTCAAGTGGACATGTCAGGAAACCATCATGAGCTCTTCACCTATATTCAAGGGGAAAACACGTTGAGAGATACCCGTATGAAGATACTTGAGACTCAAGTATCTCAACTCGCTTCGGGGAGCTTCTCAAGGCAAAAGGGGCAACTACCTTCTCAAGGTGAAACACCTACATTTGAACATGTAAACGCTATCACCACAAGAAGAGGTACCTCTTATGACTCCCCTCCATATCCTAATGAGCAAGAGCCGACGCAAGATCCGACAATGGAATTGGCATCTCCAAACCAAGAAGAGTCAAGCTTTGATAATCCAATTGAGGAGCAAGTCCTAGGGGAGGCCGAGAAACCCCAAGAAGACAACCCTCCCCCTCTTCAAGAGAAAGACAAGGGAAAAAGGAAAGTATCCTTTGAAGAGTCCACCCCTATTGAGCAAAGCAAGTACCAAATCAAGTTGCCTTACCCATCAAGGCAAATGAAGACTAAGGTGGACACTCAATACGACAAGTTCCTTAGTATTGTGAAGAAATTGGATGTTAGTGTCCCGTTTACCGAGTTACTTACCCAAATCCCGGCATATGGTAAATTCATGAAAGAAATCTTGGCGAGGAAGAGGTCCATTGACAAGGAAGAGACGGTAGCGTTCACTAGGGTGGTGAGCGAGCTTATTCAAGGTTCCACGCTTCCGAAGTTGAAGGACCCGGGTAGTTTCTCTATCCCATGCACCATCGGCAATTACAAGATTGAGAGGGCTATGTGTGATTTGGGTGCGAGTGTGAGCATAATTCCCTACACCATTTGTGAGCGATTAGGGATGAAGGAGTTGAAATGTACATCCATTACACTCCAAATGGCCGATAAATCTCTCAATCGACCATTAGGGATGCTAGAGGATGTGCCGGTAAGAATTGGGAAGTTCTTCATTCCGGTTGACTTCATTGTGCTCGACATGTCGGAGGATGCCAACACTCCCATTATTCTTGGGTGCCGATTTCTACACACCGCGGGTGCCATGATCGATGTGAAGAACGGTAGGATCACATTTGAGTTAGGCGAGGAGAAGATAGTGTTTGACCTCCAAGGCAACACCTCGCCTACTAGCGATGAGACATGCAATATGATCCAAACCAAGAAAGACATCGATCTAGGGGGTGAACCGGAACAAAGCTTGAAGAAGTACTCTTATGTACTTGATGATGATGACTCCGAGAGCGAGGAGGATGAGTGCCCATGTCATGGGCTTGATGACAAGTTGAAGTACAATGATAAGGAAGAAGATGAGCCTCCCTTGGGGCCGCATGAGGACCGGTGGACGTTTGGGTATATCCCCAAGGACCAAAAGTACAAGTTCAAATCGTTGAACTTGGAAGAGCGGGATGCCCCGGGAACGTCAAGGCAAGGCCACGAGGAGCCTTGGGATGTGGTCGGTTACATTACGACCTTGATTGAAGACTTCTCAAGGGCCTTCGACTTGTTCTTACGTGCCCTTGATGGAGATGGAAGTGTTCAAGGTTGTTGAAAAAGATTGAAGAAAGCACCACCTTGGTTTGACGGAGTTCCAAAAGAACCGTCTCATTGTATATATCTCTTTCTTGTAATTTGTTGGATTTTTGTGAATTCTTGTTATTTGGATTATTGATGAGCGCGGCGAGGGAGAGAATTTGATGCTTGAGTTGAGTTTGTTGGTTAGGTGAAGTGAAGATGATCCCTAGAGAGGATTGGCTATGATATACCTTGGGTTGTAGGCACGAGGATCGAGTTTTTGAAGCTTGGAGAAAGCTTTTGGGGCCATGGAAGTTGAAGAGGACCCATCCCGACCGGGATGAGGCGTCCTGACCGTGAAGGGTAAGGTTTCCCGACTGGGAAGGGTGCCGTCCCGATCGGGATGGGTGCACCATATTTTGAGCTTCCTGTGAGTCCGTCCCGACCGGGATGAGGGCGTCCCGACCGGGACGGGTGAGGTAACCCGATCGGGATCAATCTTCCCGACCGGGATGGTCCTCTGCTCCCCCTTTGTGATCCTTCTTCGCAAATCGAGTCCACCCAACCGTTTTATGCCCCCTCCCAACCTCCCTAGCTACCCTAGCCTTATCATATGCCCCATGTACTTCATTGTCATGCCCTCATTCCATTTCCTATCCGCTTTACACCGACTCTCACATCAAAACTCACCCCCTACCATTACTACCTCTAACGTGCGGTTCTATCAAGCTTGAAGCGGGATAGCAAAGATGAAGACAAGCAAGTGACTATATTGATCTATGAGACGATGGAGAGAGTGAGTTGCTAACCTATGGTACGGCAACTATCCTTTCTTTTCCATTTTTGTTGTTGCTTGTTTTCCTCTGTTTATTCCCTTCCCCTTGTACACTTTTGTGTCTTGATGTCATGGTGGCCTTCGAGGCCTCGGTAGTTGTTGCTCCCGACTCTCGATGATGTGACTACATCGAGAGTCATTTCAAAATCCAAATTTTTACAAGTTTTTCACTCTTCCTTTTTTTGAGGATTTAGTCGGATTTAGGCGAAATCCGGGCTAGGTGACTTGATTACACCTAGCCCTCCCCTCCCATTTCCTTTTACTTCCTTCTTTTTATTTTCTTCCCCCATCCATATCTTTTCTTGTCTCGGCCCATGGTGACTTGACTACACCCCGGCCGGACCCCTTCTACCTTTTTCTTCACCTTATTCTTTGATTTTTAGCTCTATTTTCGTAGTTTCTTTTCTTTTTCTTTTGTCTCTCCGCACACTAAGATTGAGCATATGAGGACATTGCTCGGTTTAAGTGTGGGGGAGCGATACTCTAGCATAGTTAGTTTTATTTTCTTAGTTTTTTCGAAAAAAATCTTTAAAAACCATAAAAATTTGAAAAATTTCACAAAAATCAAAAAGATTTTCCTTTTTGTGTGTTTTCCTTTTTTGTGTCATTGTGTCGTACATTTGTTTTGTGTGCGTGTTTTGCCTCCCTTTCCCTTATAGGTTGCTTTAATCGCCGTTAACTTTGGAAGGCTTTCAAGACTCCCGGTAACATCTTATCCCTTTTTCTTCTTTACCTCTTGCGGAGTTTGGAGGAGATGTGTGTTGTGGTGTGCTCGGGTGGAGCTTTGTAAAGTTTGTGGTTGTTTTGGTGACTTGTTTGGAAATTCGGGGTGGTGATTGTGTTTTTTATGTGTTCGTTTTGTTTTGTTTTTGTTTTGTTGCTTTTGTTTCTTTTTCTTTCGTTTGTTTTCGTCGTGTCTTTGTTTTGTGTTGTGTTGTGTGTCTTGTGCGTAAACCATTTTCGAAAACCCGGTTTAGAGGCTAGTGTGTGAGTGTCTATTTTCCCTTCCTGGTTGTATAAATCGAGTTTTGGACTTTACTCTAGTAGAATGACCCTAAATCAATGAGTTCGTTGGTCCTTTACCTTGAGTCCACCTAGCTTACTAGGGATTTACTATGGGATTTGCATTTTGACCATTAGACCACCCACGGTGTGAAAAGGCCTTGGTTACCGAGTCCCGTCCCTTAGGTGATCGTGTTTAGGATTTTTGATTAGTCCAAGTTCTCCACTTTTTGTGGGTTTGAAAGGGAATGCGCAACCCCGACTTACCCATTTACCTACCTCCCACACATATCACACAATAAATTGCAATTTGTTGATTCTCTCTTTCTTAATTGTCAAGAAGTGCCAAAAAGCCAAATCTTGCCAAAAAAGGGGCAAAGAAAAGAAAAGAAAGAAAAGAATGAAGAAAAAGAAAAGGCACAAAAGCCAAAAAGAAAATAGAAAAGAAGAAAAAGAAATAGCATGGCAACAAACAAATCAAAACGTCGAAAAGAAAGAAAATGCCAAAAGAAAACCCGTCTCACAAAAAGAAATCCCCACAAAAATAAGCCTTTTTCCGACTTTTGCCGTGAAGAGCCTACCAAAGGACCGAGTCCCGAGGAAGGATGATAGCGGCATTAGTCGGTCTTCCCTCATTTTGCATGTTTTCCACCTTTTTACTTGGACTAGTTGGGCGGTCTTGGACATGGGACGACCCTCTTGGCTCACGCTAAAGGGGGCGGGGTCTCACTTACCTACAGTGTCGACTAACACCGTGGTTCCTCACTTTTCCACTCCGCCGATCGTCCCGTAGTACGTTTTTAGAAAGTTAGGAGGACCTAGGTAAGTTACCATAGTTTTTGTTGCTTTATCGTCATACTATTAGGGTTTATTTCACCTTGGTTTGTATTGCTAGCTTGGGAACGTTGTCACTTACCTTGAGTCCTAAACCGGTGCTTCTTTCACCGCTTTTAGAGGGAAGCGGTATTTCTTTTGTTTTGGGTGTAACTGTCTATGTGTTTGTTTGTTTATGTGTTTTGTGTCCGGTTGCATCCACAGTTTTGCCGCAAGACCCAACTTGCCTAGCGGAGTGCACTTTTCCTCTAAGTGCACTCGCGTGAGTTGAAGGGGCGTAGGGTACGCTAATACCCATTCGGCTAGTTTAGTAGTTAGTGTGTGCTTACTCGAGGGCGAGTAAGGGTTAAGTGTGGGGGAGTTGATAAGTGTTGTTTGTAGTGCCTATTTGTTGTGTTTTGGTCCCTTTTTCCTTGTGGAATCGCTCCTTTGGAGCGATTCATGGGCTTCTTATGCTTCCTTTAGTTCGTTTCAGGTTCCCGAGACCGACTTGGAAGAGTTGGAGCGATTCCGACTCAATACATACACATTTTGGAGCCAACGAGATAAAGGAACGATGACTCGAGGCCTTGGAATCAACCCCGAGACCTTGGGACCCAATCCCGAACCTCCGAGACCCGATCCCGAGTCCCGAGAATCGGTGGGAAGCCCATGAGAGGCAAGGAAGGACCAAAGAGCGTTTAAGGAAGGCATACAAGACCCATCCCGTTCGGGATGGCCTCATCCCGTTCGGGATGGGGTGCTACATTAAGAGGGCTGCTGTGAGCCCATCCCGGTCAGGACCATCCCGTCCCGGTCGGGATGACAGGGCCGTCCCGATCGGGATGATCCATCCCGGTCGGGACCGTGATGCTGCTGCACGACTCTTTTTCTTTCTTCTCCTTCATTCTTGTACCCATATATATACTCCCTTCTTGTAATTTTAAGACATCTTATCTTACCCTAGATTAGTTTAAGCCTCCATTATCATTCAAAACCCTAGATTATTGCTACCCTCATTAGTTTTAATCTCTCTTTAATCCTTAGTTAATTAGTGTAATTAGTTCTTGTATTAAGAGGATACTTGAAGAATTCTCCAAGATTGACAACCTTGGGTTTTATTTGGGTTCTTATTTATACAAGATTGCATCTTTTCATCCTCTTAGTGTTGGTATAACCTTTCTTACTCTTAATCTTGTTTATTTAATCTTATTTGAATCTTTTCACATTGTTAGTATTATTGTTCTTGTTATTCATTATGGATGCTTGTTTTGTGACATTGATTTCTCTTATGATTGTTGGTTTTCTCTTAATAATGAGTGAAGGGGCAGGCCAATCAGTGGAGGCTTCAGGGGGAGCAGGCTGTAAGGGAGGCGTCCAAGCTGGAGGTGGAACTGAAGGAGAGCCGCCTGGCAGTGGAGCGTGCTGAAACGTCCCTGGCTGAGATGGAGCATCTCAAGAAGAAAGCAGCTGATCTAGAGGAAGAACTGTCCAAAACCAGCTCAGACTTCAAATAGGCTCAGGCTGGGTGGCAAGATGAGAAAGATGCCATCCTGAAGGAAGCTGAAGCTGCCACGGACTTGAGCTTTGAAAATGGGGCTACTTCCTCCTTGGAGCTTGTTATGGAGGTAATCAAGGAAATGTTTCCTGTCTTTGACGAGGACGCATTTCGAAACCTTTATGCTGCCAAGAATGAAGCTCTGGCGGCTGGAACCCCCAAGGAGCCTGCTGGTCCCAATCATGGTGTGCCTGATGCCTAGGCCTTTACTCTTTGTTGATAACTTTTTTATGCTGAGCCTTAGAATGGCCAGCTTTGTCTGTAATGCTCTGACCTTTCTGGATCTTTATTTTGGGCTTTGTTAAAACCGTTCTACTCTTTTCTGGATTAATCTTTGAATGTTTGTCCTTTATTTCTACTTTCTTTGTTTTCCAGAGTATGGCCTTCCCCTGCTTGCCCAGGGGTAAGCAGGGTGGCTGCGTTTTTTATACAAGGTTGGGGGGCTTGCCCCCAGTCCTTGTTCGTTTGGCCTGTCCCTGGCTCTTGGTCAGAGTCCAGGGGGCCTGCCCCCTGCCTGCCCAGGGGTAAGCAGGGTGGCTGCGTTTTTTATACAAGGTTGGGGGGCTTGCCCCCAGTCCTTGTTCGTTCGGCCTGTCCCTGGCTCTTGGTCAAAGTCCAGGGGGCCTGCCCCCTGCCTGCCCAGGGATAAGCAGGGTGGCTGCGTTTTTTATACAAGGTTGGGGGACTTGTCCCCAGTCCTTGTTCGTTCGGCCTGTCCCTGACTCTTGGTTAGAGTCCAGGGGGCCTGCCCCCTGCCTGCCCAGGGGTAAGCAGGGTGGCTGCGTTTTTTATACAAGGTTGGGGGGCTTACCCCCAGTCCTTGTTCGTTCGGCCTGTCCCTGACTCTTGGTCAGAGTCCAGGGGGCCTGCCCCCTGCCTGCCCAGGGGTAAGCAGGGTGGCTGCGTTTTTTATACAAGGTTGGGGGGCTTGCTCCCAGTCCTTGTTCGTTCGGCCTGTCCCTGGCTCTTGGTCAGAGTCCAGGGGGCCTGCCCCCTGCCTGCAGGAAGGCGCTGAATTTTTGTTGGGGGGGCTATTTTCCTTAGTTCTGGCAACAGGGGGCCTCCCCCTATTGCCCCCTGCTCGTTTGTGTGTGAAAGCGCGAGTTTGAACAGGCAACGAGTATAGACTGAGGATCTTTCATTTCTTCGCAAAAATCTATCACAAGGGTGGTCGGAGCCGTCGACATTCTTTGACCGTTCTCCGCCAATTTTAAAGAAACGAAGACTACTTTAAGATTCTGCTTAAACATAATATTTCTTCAGGGTGTCTCCGTTCCAGTGAGCACTCAACTCTTGGCCCTCTAGATTGGTGATTTTATACGTGCCTGGCCCTAAGACTTGAGTTACCTGGTACGGACCCTCCCAATTAGCGCTAAGTTTGCCGTGCTCTCTCGATCTTCCCACGGCCTGTGTCTTTCTGAGGACTAGATCACCCATCTGGAAGTTTCGCTGATGCACTCTTTTGTTGTACGCCTTCCTCATTCGTTGCTGGTAGGCGACGATATTGGCGCTGGCTTCCTCCCTTACCTCACTGACCAGATCTAAGGCCTCTGTCATCGCTACCTCATTCTCAGCCTGGTCGTATTGTAAGGAGCGCAGGGAGGGGATCCTGGCCTCAATTGGTAGTAAAGCCTCTGCACCATATACCAGGCCGAACGGAGTCTGGCCCGTGGATTCTTTCCGGGTGGTCCGGATTGACCAGAGTATGCTGGGGAGTTCGCCGGCCCACCTGCCCTTGAGGTCATCCACCATTTTCTTTAGGCCATTCAAAATCTGCTTGTTGGCTGCCTCTGCCTGCCCGTTGGTTTGAGGGTGGCAGACGGCAGAATAAGCAACCGCAACGCCGTGACCTTCCAGCCATAATCTCAGGGGGTCATTATCGAATTGTCTTCCATGGTCAAACACCAGCATTTTTGGCAAGCCGAACCTGGTGATAATGTTCCGCCAAATCACCTTCCTGACCGCAGGCTCGGTGATGTTAGGCACTGCCTCAGCTTCCACCCATTTGGTAAAGTAGTCGATAGCTACGATCAAGAACTTTCTTCCCCCGGTGGCTACCGCGAAGGGGCCCAATATGTCCATTCCCCACTGAGCGAAGGGGATGGGAGACAGGATTGGCCTGAGATCCTGGGCCGGGGCATGGATGGATGGGGCGAAGAGTTGGCATTTTCTGCACTTTTGGGTTAAGTCTTTCGCGTCGGCCAGCAGGGTCGGCCAGTAGTATCCGGCTCTCAAGGCCTTGTGTGCTAGTGACTTCCCTCCTATGTGATGACCACATATCCCGGAGTGGATGTCATCCAACACCTCCGCCGCCTGCTCTGCCCCCAGGCACCTGAGCAGAGGGGACGAGAAAGATTTTTTGTACAAGTCTTCTCCTATTATGATGAACCATGCAGCCCTTGCTGGCATTTTTCTTTTCTGAACGGGGTCGGTCGGTAGGACTCCGTGTTTCTTGAACAGGATGATGGGGGTCCTCCAATCCTCAGGCCCTGCTTCTTCCACCGCCCCGACGGTTTGACAGGGGACGGTAGATTTCTCTTGGACGACGTCCACCCATACCGATCTCCTTATATCCTGCAGGCTGGAGCTAGCCAGTTTTGACAGGGCGTCCGCCCTGTTATTCTGGGATCGGGGGATCTGTCTGATTTCATATGATTTTAAGCCTGATAATTCTCTTTTTACCATTTCCAGGTACGCGGCCATTGTTTGGTCCCTAGCCTCATATTCTCCATTGATTTGGTTGACGATGAGCTGGGAGTCTGTGGCCAGAACGACCCGCTCTGCACCTGCAGCTTTGGCTAGGTTGATGCCTGCGAGTACTGCTTCATACTCGGCTTCATTATTCGAGGCGGGGAAGACAAATCTGAGCGTATGCTCAAAATCAGTCCCCTCCGGACTGGTCAACACTACCCCTGCCCCTGCTCCGTTGGCCGTGGAGGACCCGTCGGTGTATACGATCCACTCGCCGGGGGTTGGGCTATCCTCCTCAGAGTGGGAACATTCAGCTAGAAAGTCGGCCAGGGCTTGGGCCTTGATGGCTGTTCTTGACTGATATGTTATCCCTAGTCCGCTCAGCTCGATTGCCCACTTTAGCAGTCTGCCCGACTTCTCAAATTTCTCTAGCACCTTCTCTAGGGGCTGGTCTGTCAGCACTACGACGGGGTGTGCGTCGAAGTATGGCCTCAACTTTCTGGCCGCTATAACAACCGCGTAGGCTGCCTTTTCGACCATGGGATAATTCTTCTCTGCTGTCCCCAGGGCGTGGCTTACAAAATATATGGGCTGTTGAGCGCCTGCTTCTTCCCTTAAGATGACCACGCTGACTGTCACGTTGGTTACAGCGATGTAAAGGAAGAGCTTTTCTCCCGCTACTGGTCTTGCCAGGGTGGGGAGTTTCTTTAAATGCTCTTTCAACTGCCCGAACGCTTCTTTTTGCTCGTCTTCCCATTTGAACTGCTTGTTGCCTTTCAGTACCTTGAAGAATGGGGTCGACTTGTCTGCTGACCTGGCGATGAACCGTGCTAGGGCGGCCATGCGGCCTGTCAGGCGTTGGATGTCCCTGATGGTCTTTGGCTCAGGAAGGTCCAGAACAGCCTGAACTTTCTCGGGATTAGCGTCTATCCCTCGAGAGCTGACCAAGAAACCCAAGAACTTTCCAGAGCGCACCCCAAATGTACACTTCTTCGGATTGAGTTTCATTTTGTAGGCGCGCAGGGAGGAGAAGGTCTCCCGCAGGTCTGTCAAGTGCTCTTTGTCTCCCTTACTCTTCACAATGGCGTCATCGACATAGGCTTCTATGTTCCTGCCTTTCTGGCTTTCGAACACCTTGTCGACCAGGCGTTGGTACGTAGCTCCTGCATTTTTCAGCCCGAATGGCATCATCTTGTACATGTAGGTGCCTGAACTAGTGATGAACGCGCACTTAACTCTGTCTGGCTGCTATAAGTACACCTGATGGTACCCTGAGAAGGCATCCAGGAAGCTTAGCATAGTGTATCCACTGGTGGCGTCTACCAGTTGGTCGATTCTGGGGAGCGGGTAACAGTCTTTCGGGCAGGCCTTGTTGAGGTTCGTAAAGTCTACGCACATCCTCCATGCGCCTGACGACTTTTTGACCATGACCACATTTGCTAACCATTCAGGGTAGTCACAGACCTCTATGAAGTCTGCCTTCAAAAGTTTTTCAATTTCTTCCTTGATTGCCAAGTCTTTTTCTGCGGACATGTTCCGCTTTTTCTGCTTCACAGGGCGGGCGTCCACGCTTACGTTCAGCCTGTGAACGATGCACGTTGGATCGACCCCTGGCATTTCATCCACCGAGTAGGCGAATACGTCTTTGTTCTCTTTCAGTAGCTCGACCAGTTCAGCCTGGTAGGACTCCTCCAGGTCAGCCCCTACAAGGACTTGCCTCCCTGGCTCCAGGTCCACCAGCATGCTTTCTCCCCCCGGTTCCAGGTGGTTTGTTGCCTTATTACCGGCTGGAATCTCGCCTTCCCTGCTGGGGGAACTGTCGGCTTTTCGTTTCCCTTTTCTTTCGTTTTCGTGAGTCTGCAGGGCCACGGAGTAGCACTGTCTGGCCGACTCCTGGTCTCCGCGTACTTTCCCTTCTAGGCCGAAATCAGTAACATAGGCTATAGTGAGAGCCCTGATTGATATGGCCGCTTCAATTTCGTCCAGGGTGACTCTGCCGATCAGGGCGTTGTAGGCAGACTTTGCATCTACTACAACGAATGATGCCCTGACATTTCTGGCGGCAGCTCCCTCCCCAAATGTTACAGGTAGGTCTATGATCCCTACGGGTAATACGCCTGCTCCGCTGAACCCATACAACGACCCAGGGGCAGGTCGTAGGTGCCTTTTCTCCAGACCCATTTTGTCGAAAGTGTCCTTGTACAGCAAATTCGTGTAGGCACCGGTGTCCACCATGCACCTCCGAACAATATGGTTGCTGATTACCAAGGATAGCACCAGGGGATCGCTGTGGGGTACACCACCCGCCCTGCATCCTCGGGGGTGATGCTCAGCGTTACTCCTTTTGGGCTTCCTGCTCTTTCAGCGTAGCAGATTTGGTTTCTCAGCTCGCAAATTTGCCTTTTCTGCCCTCTTCGGCTGACTGGACCTTCTGCATCCCCTGATATCACATGGATTACCAGGCGATTCTGTACCGAGCCTTCGGGCTTTTCAGGTGTCTCTTTCTGAGATTTGTTCCTGGCTGCGTAGTTGGCCAACCAGCCGTTCCTGATCAACTTCTCAATCTCGTCTTTCAGGTGGCCACATTCTTCGGTGGTGTGGCCTACGCAGTCGTGGAAAGTGCAGAATTTCTTGGGATCCCCTCTTGGACTGCGCGGCTTGCTCGGGCGGTTCCACTTAGCGGTTTCCTTTTCCAGCTCGATGATTTCTGCCCTGGATTTGTTAAGGGCTGTGTAACTGTCGAACCTGGGTTGGTAGACAGTACGCTCCTTTTTAGGGGTATCCCCTTCCTCAGTTCTATGCCTTCCGGACTCGTTTCTCCCGCGTCCACCCTGCGGTCCCCCCTGCTGCTTCGTAGGGCCTGAGGGGGTCTCCGGCAGGCTGTGGAACTCTTCCTGCAGCATAAACCCTTCTGCGATCTTCCTGGCCTTGGCCAGGGTCTCAGGCTGGGCCCTGATCATTTGGTTTTTCATCTCGCCGGGTAGCAGGAAGTTGGTTAGCGCATATGCTGCTGTCGGGTCGTCAATTTCTTTCACCTGCTGGAATGACAAATCGAACCTCTTCAGATATTCCCTGACAGTTTCACCCTTCTTTTGTCTGAGGGTCATCAGGTCAAAGCGGGTGAGACGTCGTCGTTTGTTTCCAGCATACTGGTCCAAGAACATTTCTGCCAGCTCGATGAAGAAAGAGATTGACCCCTGCGGGAGGTCCCTGAACCAACCCTGGGCTAGGCCTACCAGGGTGGTGGGGAAGATTTTACACCAGACTGCGTCGTCGGCGTCGTACATGCCCATGTGGCTTTCGTACGCAGCCAGGTGGTCTTCCGGGTCTGTAGTTCCGTCGAACTTTACAGCTGGCATCTTAATCTTTGGGATGGGATACGCCTGAACCTCAGGGTGAAGTGGAGTCTTAGTTGGCCTGCCCACCATTTTTGACCTGCTCGCGTCTGAGTAGCGACCGTAGTCGTCCCTTCTGTCAGGGGTCGGTCGCTGGCTCTCAGGGGAGCGGTGCCTTGGTGGGGGCCTCGGCCTGCTTATCGCCTCATCGCCCTGGGATGGGGAGTGATACCGCGAGCGCTTTTTCTGGGCGAGCTCGAGGTTATCACCCTGACGATGCCTGGGCCTCATGGGCTGACCGTTGTTGAGCCTGGATTGCAGGCTCTGGGATAGCCCAAGGGCAGGCCGCAATCCCTCAACCGGTGTCAGCCTGGAGAATACATCTTGTTTCTCTCCCAAGCGTTTGGACACTGGCTCCTTGTGCTTCATGCGATCCCTCAAGTCTTGGGATAGGCCTCCTCTTTCACGTGCGGCAGTGGACTCTGTAGTATGGACGGAGAATGCGCCCTCTGGACCAGCTACCTCCTGCCGTGCTGGCGGCTCCTGACGGGCCTCTGAAATTCGCTTTTGCACTTGTGCGTATGCCTGAGCTGTCTTCCTAGCCTTTCTCTGAACGTTTCTGACGGCGGTTCGCTTTGTGCCCCCGGTTCCTTCTCCACTTTCAAAGTGGAGCAACCTGGGGGTCGTAGGGACCCTGCCTATCAGGTCATCAGGGGTGAATTCCTAGTCCAGCATGGCGAAGAAGAAAGCCGCAGTTTGTACCATCTGGGCAGGGGTGAGGTTCAAGACCGACCTCGGCTGGCTCCCCTATCCAGCTATGGCAGTTGCCCCTTGGCCCGGTGCCCCCTGCAGACTGGCTCGCCCCACACCTGGAATCGTGGCGGCAGGAGTCATTTCTGGCGGCATGCCATACTGGGGGGCTTTGGGTGGGTTTGCCACTGAACTGGTGTCGAAAATTTCAGGCATATTCGATTGTGAGTGGTTAATTTTGTGTTTCAGAATGGTTGATTTTTGTGGGTAATCTCGTGAGCACAACCTAGATCCTCCCCACAGACGGCGCCAAATTGTTCCGGTCACGGAATCAATGAATCCGATTGTGAATTCGGGTTTCAAGTACTCGGATATTGCCTGCTTGATTTTCTTTGATCTCTCCTTTCCCCTCTCCTACGATCGGACCTTCCCGGCGGATTGAGTCTGCTCCCTGCACAAGTAGCGCACAGGGCCTCGGAGATTGTCCGAGGGAACCCTCTCCGATGCCTAAGTCAGTCCGTGTATGCCTTAGTGAACCTAGCTCGTGAGGAACTAGGTGGCCTTTTTAGGAGTAAGAGTCTAGAGAGAGAAAATCCAACCCCTTCTATGTGGGAAATGGGTGGGTATTTATACCTTCCCACAAGAGAGAGAGGAGGAGAGGGAAAAGAGCGGGAAAATGGGTGGACATGAGGACGACATGTGGCTTCTCCTCGTCCACCCACTTTCCATTACCTGAGGCGGAATGACGGACGGGCCCTCGGATTCCCCTGCTCGCACCAAGGGTTTGGGCACCCTGGAGACTGGCATGTCGGGGATTTGGAGGCCCTGCTTAGCTGGCAGCGGGGCCCTGCCTGGTAGGCGCAAGCTTTTCGGAGTTCCCCGTAGTCCTTCGCAGGGAGGCCTGACGGGCGATTCCAGGTTCACCCTGGGGGCGAACCGTTTCGGGGCCCTGCAGGCGGGCGACCCGTGGTACTTGGTCAACTCCCATCAGTTAGTATTATTGTTCTTGTTATTCATTATGGATGCTTGTTTTGTGACATTGATTTCTCTTATGATTGTTGGTTTTCTCTTAATAATGAGTGAGTAGTTTTCTTGTGGGGCTAGTAGGGGGATTAGGAGTAGATTATGGATAATTAGGGTTGATTAAGGGGAAAAGGTTACATCTTTGTTGTTAGTCACATTGTAGGCACTCTATGTGTTTGTTGTTATGCTTGTGTGAGTTGTAGTGGCCATGCTTCCCATACTTGTGTACATCTTCTCATTGATTGCTTATTTTGTGGAAATGTCGAGAATAGTTTAGTCGCGAGAGCGCGGACTAGGGTCTAAGTTGCGAGAGCCCGGACCCGCCTTGGCATCGGTTTAAGTTGCGAGAGCCCGGACCGACCCTAACAACTAGGAGACACCTATACCCTTGATCATCCCAATTACCCTTCTACTCCTATGAACCCGACCTACCCTACTTCTTTCTATATTTGTGTTAATCCCTTTAGTTAGCCATCATTCTTTTAGTTTATTCATTAGTTTGATCATTAGCTTAGTCATACTTCTCCTCTACCATTAGTTTTCCTTTTGTCGCTTTCTTTGTGTCGTTTTGGTAGCATAGTCTCGTTTATAGGCCGACATAGTCTAAGCTTTGATATACCGTCCTCGTAGAATCGATCCCGACTTACCCTAGCTACTCACTAGGTTAGTCGGTGTTTTATTGATCGGTTAGGGACGTGACGAATCCCTACCATCAGTTAGTAGGGGGATTAGGGGTAGATTATGGATGATTAGGGTTGATTAAGGGAAAAGGGTGAATCTTTGTTGTTAGTCACATTGTGGGCACTCTATGTGTTTGTTGATATGCTTGTATGAGTTGTAGTGGTCATGCTTCCCATACTTGTGCTCATCTTCTCATTGATTGTCTATTATGTGGAAATGTTGAGAATAGTTTAGTCGTGAGAGGGCGGACTAGGGTCTAAGTTGCGAGAGCCCAGACCCACCTTGGCATCGGTCTAAGTTGCGAGAGCCCGGACCGACTCTAGTGATTAGGAGACACCTTTACCCTTGATCACCCCAATTACCCTTCTACTCCTATGAACCCGACCTACCCCCACTTTCTTTCCATATTTGATCCATCGTCTTAGTTAGTCATCATTCCATTAGTTTTCATCGTTTAGTTAATCATTAGTCTAGTTTCTATATCTTCTCCATCATAGTTTTCCAATCATAGCTTTCTTTGTGTTCGTTTGTGTGACTTAGCCTAGTTTTTAGTGGACCTAGTCTAGACCTTACTCTACCGTCCCCGTGGATATCGACCCTACTTGCCCTAGCTACCCACTAGGAATAGTCGGTTTATTATTGACGGTTAGGCCCCACGATAAATCCTACCATCAAATATTCCACCCACTAGAAACTGGCCGGTACCTCTGCAACCTGAACTCCCGAATTAATCCGCACAAGCTTTCCACATCTGCCAAGTCTCCTGCCCTTAGAAGTCTCATTGTCTCATGGATTTCCGACCACAATTTCGACATCTCTATCTGTTTTCCGTCGATGATGTCAATGTTTTCGCCGTCTAATCCTTCATCACTGATACGAGCAGTACGAACAGCCTCTTTTGTCCACCTTTTGGTTACCATGTTATCGGGTATAGTGGTGAGCCCTTTTGATGAATATATCCAGATTATGTGTCTACACAGTATCCCTCGTAAATTAAACAATATTAATGTGCAGCTTGATTCAGACGTACATGGACAGATGATGACATATTAATGTGACATTGCTACGGCAAAACAATGCGTCAAAAACAATATATTATCAATTTTTTCAATCAGCAGAGACAGCAATTATAATGGAGGTAATGGTGTGCAAAATTTAATGGAGTGCAGAATGAGTTACTTTTAAGAACAAGTGGTGTTACTTTAATGCATGATCGGTGTTACTTTTAATGCATTCACAACGCAGATGTCCAAATGCTATCATCAGTTACTCTAAGGCATTATATATGTTACTGTAAGGAACGAATGGTGTTACTTTATTAAATAACATGGCTAACATAATGATGTGAGTTAATATGAACTTTGAACAAGAATGTGAAGAATGATTAGTATACTGAAATGGAATGTAAACACAGTAACCAAAACAGATTGAAAAGGATAGTTTGAGGATGAATAAACCGTAACCAAGGATAGTATGCTAGGTGAAGTAGACCTATACTTCAACAAAGCGGGTGCTAAATCAAACAACGCGATTGAAGTAGCGAGTTTAGAGCTTGTAACGCGACTAACTCTAGACTTTGTCTTGTAAGCAACAAGGACGTAAAAGAAAGCTTAGCTTTACTCAGGTTTTTGATTTCAATATTGGATGTCTTATTCATTCAAATAGATGGCTATATATAGCCTACAACAAGACCCTTAAACCGGCTGGTTAGGGTGACAATAACGAAGCTACATGGTGACAAAAACAAAGCTACATCTATGTGAACTAGGAGCTAATAACAAAGCTATGTAAACTAGGACCTAATAACAAAGATATGTAAACTAGGAGCTAATAACAAAGCTATGTAAACTAGGAGCTAATAACAAAGCTTAATAAGGAGCCATTTGGACGTGCACAACCAGCTTCAAACGTCCTCTTTAACCCCGGTGCTTTCCCATGCACAACTGACTTGTTCGGACCATAACTTTGTCAATACTTGTTCAATGAGCCTTCATGAATAGTTATTGGAAAGATAAGCTCGAAATCTATCTCCTCCATTTTGAATGACTACGAAATTCCAAGTATAACTCGAGATATGGACTGATCAAAACAATGCTGCAAAAAATGAACTCGCATCAGAAATTCCCATGCACAACTGTCTTGTTCGGACCATAACTTTGTCAATACTTGTTCAATGAGCCTTCATGAATAGTCATTGGAAAGATAAGCTCGAAATCTATCTCCTCCATTTTGAATGACTACGAAACTCCAAGTATAACTCGAGATATGGACTGATCAAAACAACGCTGCAAAATGAACTCGCATCACATAAGAAAGGATGGCCTTGACCTAAGAATTAATGGTAAACAACGCTGCTAACACATGAACAAAATGTCAGTGCATGAGTGAGTCTAAGCAGTACCTCATACATACTGGACCGTAAACTCTTTATCTCGTGTAGCATCCCTCACCAATGTCTCCTCAATCCCGTCCTTATCAAGGAAGCCCCTCACGCTGCAAGTACCCACAGAAAATTTCACCTCCTCCTGGAATTCTTCAAATGCGGCGTGGGTGTAAATTTTCGCAGCGTGATGTTCAATTGGCAGGTGTGTCACTGTTTTTGGAGAAGCTTGTACATTGTCATTGTCGATTTTTTTTGCGTATACCGTTGCTGGTCCATGGCGCTCTCGAATTGCATCCAGAATTCGACCAACGTCCCCGATTTTTGTTCAAATCTTTTGAAGAAACTGTTCTCGCTCTCCGACCTTTGCGTTGTTCGTATTAAGCCGCCCATCTTTAAATCCCTGCAATGTGCCATCACCCACTGCCTCCTAATGGAGAAAGTAGATGAAAACCACTCGACATCACCCCCATGGTACTCCTCCATTATGTCACGCCATTCCGTGTCGAACTCATCTCCATCAATCTCCATATCCCATACTATAGCAATCTCTTCAAAAAATCCTGGTAGTCACTCCGCGTTGCACCGTATTTTGTAGGAACCTTGTTCAAGATATGCCACATTGTAGACACCCGCATTTTGACTGTCAGGTGTCTATAGCAGTTTCCAAAAAACACCCGATGATGATCGGACGCAAACGTGCTTTAACGCGCTAGAATATGGGCTCAAAATCAGTAATGTCTGGCATGGGCTTTTAGCGGAGTACAAATCTCTCAAAACCGACCTCAAATCCAGGCCCAGTGGGCCGTTTCCAATAAAATGAGACTAATTTGGGTCAAAACCAACACCGGAAATAAAACCATCTCTTAGCGACCGGGTCAAAACCCGGTCAAAGACGAATCCGCCACAAAAAACAGCCAAGTTCGCTTCTAGAAGCTTATCCAACAAACAAATCTCATTCAAACAAGTCAACAAATCCTTCCCTATTTAGGCTCGCCACCCTTATCCACTCGATCGAGTGGATTGACCTACTCGGTCGAGTGGAGCCTCAAAATCCGGAACAAAACCCGTTTTCAAAGGCACTCGATCGAGTGCACTAGGGCCACTCGATCGAGTGACCCTAGGTCGTGGGGTTTCTCCTATAAATACCCCATCAACCCTCAACATTTCACAACTTTTCTTCATCAACTTTTACATCAACTTTTTCCAACCTTTTCACCCATCACATTTACAAGTTTTACACAACTTATCACATTCATCATACATTCAACCTTAGCAATTCATCTTCTCTACACATACACATACATAAACCAACCCCGAGAGCAAAACTCGTTAAAATCCACCTCTACAAACCATACACACCATCAACTCCCCCTACGTATCTCGACGCTCCTGCGCCCTTGCCGCCATTTGACAGCCCTATTCCGAGAAGCAAAAGCACGTGGGTTGAGGGTGTAACATTCAATCTCATCACCTCTTTCCCCTTTATGTGTGTGTGTATTATTATTATTATTATTATTATTATTATTATTATTATTATTATTATTATTATTATTATTATTATTATATTATTATTATTATTATTATTATTATTATTATTATTATCATCATTATTATTATTATTTATTTTTATTTTATTTTTTTACGAATTGGAGAATTTTATTGATGAATCAAAAAACAGTTTACAAAAAATTGGTGGGTAGCCGAGATACAATCTGGGGCCCCACCCCATTAGCTATAGCAAAGCTAAGTCTGGTAAAAATAAAAAGGAGCAGCGCGTGCTCCGGCATCCTGTGCTATCGAAAAAAAAAACACCAGAAGGGAATTGAACCTAGGAGCACTTGCTCACCTTACTTTCTATTAAAACCACTCAACTAACTACTCCATACTCAACCAACTACTCCATACTCCATACTCATTAACTATGAATCAAATGTTATTATTATTATTATTATTATTATTATTATTATTATTATTATTATTATTATTATTATTATTATTATTATTATTATTATAACATACTAACTTTTAATTTTATGTATACTAACATTTTATATTTTTGTACACTAACATTTTGTTTTATGTCAATTAACATCTAACATTTTCATTATTCGCATACTAACCAATCTAACAATCTAACATTTAATTACCGTTATTTATATTCCGTCTTATATAATACCGCGTATAATTATTTAACAAAACCATTTTCAAAACGATCCGAGCAACGTCCGTTGAGGCTAAATTAATGATTGTAGGCCTTAAGGCCGAATTACGATATTAAAATGCCTAGGACTTAAGTTTGCAACGACGGTCGAATTTTCGGGTCGAATATGTTTGATTACGAATTCCGCCTAAAGTCTATTTAATCTCTTTACAAGTTGTATTGGAGGTGGCGCCCTTCGAGGTGCGCCGCCCTAAACACTTAAGGGGGTAATAGATCGTGGAGATTCGTCGTTAAATATGTCCGACCCCATTTCATTCAAAATATTATTCTAAAAGAATCATCGACAAATCGGATTAGGACGAAACCCGTTGACGCCGAGTTAATTGTCACACTATCCGAAAGGATTGATTACGACATTATGACGCGGAGGGAATCGATATTTGTTCTAGCCCGATCAAACTCGATTTTGCAAATTCGCTCTAAATACTAGATGTCGGTTCTATAACCGAATGTCGAGTATGACGAGCCATCGATGTTTACACTAATATAAATTGGACATTATTTATATATAGTGTAATTATATGTCGATTTCAAAATTAATAAATCGGAATCACCACTTTTTCCGAATCGAGTAGCATCTCGAACAAAGGGCACTCGATCGAGTGCCTTGGCTCACTCGATCAAGTGACATCTCAAATAACAGGCAGAAGGTCCCCACGAGGGGCACTCGATCGACTCTCCCTCATGACTCGATCGAGTGTCTTGTATCATGCCTAAACGTGAGCCTTCTAAATACCGTAAGCCTCGTCAAATGTTTTACGACTTCGGTCGACACGTGTAAAGTCAATCACGTGCCTACATATTCAAAACACATACATTTTATTCTATTTTATTACTCTCACGACTTTGACTAACGTCTTATACGACTAGTCTTGTGTCGACGACTTCTTAGTCGTATCCGATGCATGACTAGTCTAGACACCAATCTTTCCATATGATAAGTCGGGACAAGGCATCGAGACCCGGGATCGAGCTAGCATCACGCTTCGGTCCCATACGCGAACGCGTATTAGAGTCTCCGTCCTCCGTTTAATGCACAATATAATGTGTATTTAATCGAAGTTCGTCCATTTATTCAATTTACGGTCTAGCTTATATTTACTATTTACGGGTCCGTTTATAGTTAACATTTACCGTTTCCTAAATTCGATTATTCTACTTTATTGCTCGTTGTATTGTGAATTCCGGGTTGTATTCCGCCCGTGTAATTTGTAATTTATTCAATTTTTATATCTTGTAAAACGTTGTTTGCATAACATTTTACCGGATTACTAACGTGCATATTAGAAAGTCAAACGATGTCTTAGTAGAGGCCGCTAAGTGCGGGCGGGGTTGGGTGTCCTTAGTGGGCTTCCCAACACGTACCCTCACCCCTTACTCAGAACCTCGGTTTCCGGATGCCCGAAACCGTTGGCGCACGAGAGTCATTGAATACACGATAACCGGTAATGACAGTATCGGTATCGCAATGCAAAGGGACGAGCCCAATAAACTCTGAAATCGAAATGGACCGTACTTTGTGTACGGTCCACAACGACATAGAGTGGGCTCGAACGGGTCCGAACTCCCACAAAGTTCGATGGCAACTCCATTTCGAATTAAATTCTCATATGGAGATGCATTCGCCTACCCAAACCCGTGCGTCGCCGCGTCGGGGTGGACCTACGTCATGTCCGCACACATACAGAAGTGGTGCAGCGCCGTCTTAAACATTTTCCTCACAGCTGGTATAATACTCGGATCCTGGTCGGTAATAATATACCCCAACTCTTTACCGCCCATTGCAGTCAGAAATCTCTCAAACACCCAGACAAACGATTCATAATCCTCGTGCGCTATCAGAGCGCTAGCAAAGGTTACTGATCATTTGTGATGATCAACGCCGGTGAACGGCGTGAATATCATCTTATATTTGTTCGTCCCGTACGTCGGGTCGAACGAAACTGCATCTCCAAAAAAATGGTAATTTCGTCACGCCTTACCGTCAGCCCAGAAAACCTTGCTCACACTCCCATCTTCATCTAAATCGTAGTCAAAATAGAAACCCTTCCTATTTTTTGCCATGTCTTTGAAACGATCGATGAATAGCCGACCTTCCCTCTCATGTAGGAAGCACTTTATATCTCTTCCCTAGTTTTTGAAGTCGACCAAGCTCGCACCCACGTTTGCGAATCCCTCTACCTGCTCCTTGCACATGTTGTATGTCCGCGTTGCGCCAATCTTCAGCTGAAAACAAGAACAAAGAACTACTGAATTACAGCCCCAACAAACTAAATTCATCACCCAGTGTTACCATATGTAAAACATTTATATATATTATTGTAGACTGTTCGTGTTACACTTATGTTGTCATAGTGTTACCGTAAGATATGAAGATGTTACAGTAGCAATTTTATTGTAGGAATACACCCAGTTGTGTAACTCTTATCCTTAAGTAGTGTTACTTTATAGAATCACTAGTGTTACTCTAGCAAAAGTAATTAGATTATGCAGACAATGGTCTAATCCAGTTGTACATCCACCTTACACACATGTTACTCTATTAAAAAATTGTGTTACTTCATACCCGTGAATTATTCAAGATCATTTGCTTGTGGTACTTTGTTAGGTTTCTCGACAGCTTTTGAAATTCTCTGTCTTTTGGTGAGATCAGTTCGTGGTTGTGGCCGATGTGGAACCTATCAATCCTGAGAGTGCCGCCTTTATTAAACAGCTTAATCCTTGCCTTGCACCCGCAACGAAGGACTTTCGTCTTCTTTTTAAGCGCGTCCACAACAACTCCTTCCCCAGCTGCATCGTTAACAACTTTCACAGCCGCCGGTGTATCGTTAATAGCTTTAACAGATTTCGTAAAACCCTGTCTGTTGCAAACTAGGAGCTTCGACTTTATCTCACCACCGTACCAACGCTTTGTGGTATACTTTCTCACATCAAATCCGCAAGCCAGCGCGTAGATTTTGTAAAATTCCACTGCCTCATCAATTGTTTCGAATACTTGCTTCATGTACGGAGTGAAAGCGTCACCCACATCTCTGCACCATTCCTGTGCATTCGGTTCTTGGCAAATGCTACCTGCAAAAAAATAAAACTCGTTACTTCCATGGGACATACGTGTTACTTCAACTCTTAAACCATGTTTTGTGTTACTCTAATTAAAATTAGGTATTACTGTAATTCATAACATATGTTACTTCAACGCCGTGTCTGCTTCAACATAAAACAAAACAATAACATCAGTGAAGCATACGTAAAACCTGGAATCTATACTAAAACGAGAGCAATGAACCACTGTTATTAATCCATGATTAATCAAATGAATAAAATTCCACCTTTTCCACTATTGTCCTGTGCGTTCGCTTCTTTGCCAACACCACCTGCACAAAATTAAAAAAAAAACGTTACACCTATGCAACCAATGTGTTACTTCAATGCATAAGTTGTGTTACTCTAACTAGTACAGTGCGTTACTATAACATCATCATCAAAACCATTTTTCTAAACGTTCAGTGTGTTACTGTAATTGCAATTAAGTGTTACTATAACTTAGAAGGTATGTTACTTCAATGACGTTTCTGCGTTAATACAAAAAAACAGTAGTATTAGTGCATATTATGGAAATCCTAAATAAGAAACATAAATCCCTGGAATCTATAAAGATCGAGATAGCAACTAACCATTGATAGGAAACTATGACGAATGAAATAACAATGAAAGCAATATCAACATTAAAATTGACGTTAAAAAATAACGCAACAATGAAAGCAATAGCAACAATGAAAATTGACGTGAAAGAAATATTGAAACTCACCATTATTATACTCGATCAATTGCTTATCAACAGTTGAAGAAGATGACGCTGTCATTGAATCCATTGTAACGGGATTTCGAGCACAGAATTGATTGAATGAATGAATGAACGTGATGAAGAAAGTGTTTTTTTTTCACGTTTGAATGACTGAATGAACGTGATGGATGATGAATGAACGTGATCAAGGGAGTTATTGTTTTCTAAATTCTTGGGAGCTATTTTAGGAACGTAAATCTCCTTCTTTTTTTTTTTAATTCAAAAACTAGGATGCATCTTGTTCATCCATCCTCATCCCATCCAATGGATGGGATGAGGACTTATGGACTCATATAGAGTAAAGGACTCATAAGAGCCTTACTCTATATATAAAAGGGATCAGGTGAGTCCACTTATCAAATTTCAGTCCGTGAGTCCTTACCTCAACCCTTAGATTATAGATAGATTAATGGGTATGATTTGTTTTGTTAATTAAGGAAATAACTAACAAATCTTGGTAAATATATAAATTCTCTCTCCCCTCCTTAATTATCTCAATACAAATTTTCCCTCTCTCCTATCAAATCTTTAACTGCCTCTTTCTCTCACACAACAAGTTTATTTAAAATTCAGTTTTTTTTCATCTTCAACAAAAAATCATCCGTTCCCTACTGCCATTGTACGTATGTTACTATGTTACTGCCATAACCCATAAACTATGTTACTGTAACTCATACGATGTGTTACTATAATTCATGAACTGTGTTACTTTAACTCATAAAATCTGTTACGTTGCATAGTCTCTTGCAAAAACTGTTACTCTAACTCATACAATGTATTACTTTAATTCATGAACTGTGTTATTTTAACTCATAAAATCTGTTACGTTGCATAATAGTCTCTTGAAAAAGCAGGAGTTCTATGGACATGACATAGGTCCACCCCGACGCGGTCATGGGAGATGGATCTCGGATTGAAATTTAAATCGAAGTTGGAGTCGCCACCGAATTTTGTGGGAATTCGGACCCGTTCGAACCCACTCTATGTCGTAGTGGGTCGCGCACAAAGTACGGTCCATTCCAATTTCATAGTTTATGGGGTTCGTCCATTTGCATTGTGATACCGATACCGACATTATCGGTAATCGTGTATTCGAATGACTCTCGTATGCCAACGGTTTCGGACATCCGGAAACCATGGTTCTTAGTAAGGGGTGAGGGTACGTGTTGGGAAGTTCACAAAGAACACCAAAGCCCGCCCGCACTTAGTGGCCTTTACTAAGATATCATTTGTTGTTCGTGTACGCGTGTTAGTTTGACGGTTGAATGATATGCAAACAAGGCGTTTTGACTAAACATGTGAATTATGTTTGACTACGTCGTTTAAATGCATCTAACGTCAAAGTAGTTTTAGCATGCGATGTTCATTTTAGTACAATAAAACAAACAACGAAATAAAAAGAAGTGCGACAACAGATTACAATATACGAGCGGCATACCACCCGGAAATACAATGCAACCAACAATACAATACAACAATCATGATGATAAAGGAGCAAACGAGTTAGAAAGTGCGTCCTGGTTTTGAAAAGTTGAAACACGTGATAGACTTGACACGTGACGACCAAAGTCGTTAAATAATTTTGTCGGGACTCGAGACATGATAAACAAACTCGCTGTTTTGCTGTAGCAGGAGCCACTCGATCGAGTCATTGATGGACTTGATCGAGTGGTCCGAAAAAAAAGTTTTTGGTTCATTTTCTGGGATGCCACCCGATCGAGTGGGCTAGGCACTCGATCGAGTGCCCCCTGTACGGACTGCATGCTGTCCGGTTTGATTTTGACTCTAAATTTGTTTTTGGTTTTGAAAATCGATAATTTGGTTAGGTTGTGTAAAAATACGATGCAATTTATACTCAACCCAAAAATCGATGCTCGCAATATTCGATACTTGATTATGGAATCAATATCGGATATTTAGAGTGGATTTTGAAAAAGAGTTGTTTATAAAATCGTTTTGAATATTTTTAAGATGAAATAATTCCTCCACGTTGTAATGTCATAATTAGTCTTTTCGAACCATGTGATCATTACTCGGCTTCAACGGTATTATGCTTAACATGATTTGATGATTGATTCCTTTAGACTATGGAGTCGATATCGAATCCTAGGAAATAATGCTCTTTATTGAAAATAGCACGATAATATCGATATTAGAAATAAGAAAAGAAAAATAAAACGACGCGACGACGACCCGCATAAAAAGACGGACGGACGAGAGAAAGAGAAGAAAAGGGAGAAGCCGGGATTTGTAACACCCTCAACCTACATGCTTGATTATCTCGAAAACGGACTCGTAGTAGCGGCCTAAGTGCGGGAGCGTTAAGATGTATATAGGTGAGTTATGGTGTGTATGGTTAGGGAGGGGATTTGGCGAGTTTCGCTCTCGGGTTTGTATATGGTTTGCCTAAAATTGCCAAGAATTTCAGGTTATGAATGGTCGGGAATCCTATAGGATTTCTAGAGGAAAGATCGGAATATAATATGCCTAGTATTGCTGGAATTTCGGGTTGTAATTTGTGTATGTCGGGATTGGAATTGTTGTGGATGATTGATGATGTATAATTGATGTTGTTGATGATGTATAATTGATGTCTGAATTGTGTTGCGAGGGTGGGGTATTTATAGGATGAAATACCCGATTTGGGATAGGAGATTGGTGACTTGCAAAGGAAGAAAACAACCGGTTAGGATTGATTAGTCTAGTTTAGTAGGGATTAATAAGGGTCATTTAGTTGACTATTTTGTAGTTTTGAGTGTGTTTTGAAGGATTATTGTGTATATGTCCAAATTGATGGACTAAGGTATGAAAATGTGTAATTAAGTGGATTAAGTAGTGAAAAGAGAGTAGGATATCAAATGGGGTGTGTTTTGGGCTAATAGATGACAAAATATTCGAAGTGAAGACACATGGAGCCCAAGGTACAAGTGGAAGCCCAAAGACAAGAAGAAAGTGAAGGATTAAGTTGCCACAGGCAGTGGCACTTTTTGCTACTTTTTGCCACGGGTGGAGGCTTTGACAGTTTGCCACAGGTGGAGGCATTTCTGCCACAGGTGGAGGCTCGGTTTTATGCATAGGATTCCTTCTAGGATTCTATTTTGCATTGGATTCTTTTTTCTGTTCTTTACTCACGAACATTACATTTCTTCTTTATGATGGTCATTGTTATGAGACATTTTATGAGGCTTTATGAGTCATTGATGAAGATGCTCCATGGATGACTATATAAAGAGGAGAAGTTCACCATCATTTTCATCATCCAACACATCAATCATCACTTGTAATTCACAAAAACACATACATTTTCTAATTTATTTTGCAAGTAGTTCATTTGTATGGAGGGCTAAGTTCATATTCTTGGAACAAGTAGTTGAAGCCTTTCAAGTTAGTGAATTGTAAGACTCATTTCTATTTTACTTTTATATAAGAATATCAAGTTTAATTTGCATTATTTCTTGGTTTGTTAATTCATTTTCTAACTTGATCACCTAGTTTTTGTTATTGATAAACCATTGCTAGAATAGTTAAATGAATCTTTTGTTTGTTTAACTATATCCGAGTAGCAATTATAATTCACCAATTTGTATGCTTTTCATAGTTGTTGAGTTATAAGGATTAAACTTGTATGAAACAAAGTGATACCGCTTGAATAATCATTCTTTCATCTTTGCTAAATTCCATCGTTTTAATCTACATATTGATACGATTTAGACGCTTGATTTAAATTGACAATATTGTAACAGTTATTTGAGTATGCTTCTCATATCTTATAACTATTAATAAGTGGAATTGGAAGTCGATTAAACTTCATAGCAAAGTATTCTAATATAAATTGTAAAGTAGAAGAGTCAATGATCAATTCGTTAAGCTTGTGGTGGATATTGCTTGGTCCAAGTATTTTTCCCATATTTGTTACATCGTTTATTCATATTAGTTTATTTTATTTAGCTAATTTATTTTATTACTTTATTAGGCTTTGAAACAACACACATAAATCCCCCCATATTGGTCACTAATTTATATAAATTTATACAGACTTAAAACAACATAGTTACCTTCCTTGTGGCTTCCCTACTTGCCCTTACTATTTGTTTGAGTTAGTAGTGGATAAAAATTGTAATTTGGAGGCTCACGACAAGTCTAGCCAAATTTTGGCGCCGTTTCCGGGGAAGGGAAATTTTTGTTATTTATCTGCGTGTTTTTCTATATATTGCTATTTTGTTGGTGTTTGGTTTATGACACCCGTTCTACTAACGATAAATTAGTAGATTTTGATTCAGAATAGAAGAAAAGGGAGAAGCTGGGATTTGTAACACCTTCAACCTACATGCTTGATTATCTCGAAAACGGACACGTAGTAGCGGCCTAAGTGCGGGAGCGTTAAGATGTATATAGGTGAGTTATGGTGTGTATGGTTAAGGAGAGGATTTGGCGAGTTTTGCTCTCGGGTTTGTATATGGTTTGCCTAAAATTGCCTAGAATTTCGGGTTATGAATGGTCGGGAATCCTATAGGATTTCTAGAGGAAAGATCGGAATATAATATGTCTAGTATTGCTGGAATTCCGGGTTGTAATTTGTGTATGTCGGGATAGGAATTGTTGTGGATGATTGATGATGTATAATTGATGTTGTTGATGATGTATAATTGATGTCTGAATTGTGTTGCGAGGGTGGGGTATTTATAGGATGAAATACCCGATTTGGGATAGGAGATTGGTGACTTGCAAAGGAAGAAAACAACCGGTTGGGATGAAGTGGGATTCCGTCTTTGGATAGGAAAAGGTTACTTGTAGGGGAAGAAACACCCGGCTTTTGGCTGAAAAGGAGGTCACTCGATCAAGTAGTGCACAGCACTCGATCGAGTGCCTAATCCAACGCTGGATTTGGCGTGTTTTATGGGCTCACTCGACCGAGTGGCCGGTCCACTCGATCGAGTGGGTCTGAGCCGGGTAGAAGTCTCCTTTTGGAGATCGATTTTTATCCTTAAGGGAGAGTTTTAGTTGCCTAATTCTTCTCCATGGCTGATTTTTGTGGTTTTTGATTATGAATTGGATTCTCGAAAGCTGCGTGACAGATATTTTTGGCTCGGGAATATCTTTGACTGGGGTTTGACCCGGTTACTAAAAGACGGTTTTGCCCTTGGTGTCGGTTTTGACCCAAATTAGTCTCATTTGACTGGAAACGACCCACTGGACCTGGATTTGAGGTCTGTTTTGTGAGATTTTTACTCCGCTAAAAGCTCGTGCCAACTACTATTGATTCCGAGTCCAAAATCGAGTGTATTAAGCCATGTTTACGTCTGATCATCATCGGGTGTTCTTTGAAAGCTGCTATAGACACCTTGCGGTCAAAATGTGGGTGTCTACAAGTTCCAATTAACAAAAAGAATAATGTTTGTTTTTATTAAGATACTGCAAAACAAAAAGTGATACAGGATTCCAACTAAATCAACTTCATTACAATTCTAATGCTTCACACTTGTTACTCATAATTTGTGTTACTGTAACTCATTAAGTATGTTACTCTAACGAATAATGTAGGCTACTCTAACAATATAATGTCTTACTTAGAATTCTGCTTCTTCTTCATCCTTCTCGTCCTCTTCGTCTTCTTCTTTTTCTTCTTCTTCATCATCATATCAGAAGCTTTGATTTAATCTCACCACCGCATAATAGAGGAAACTATCACCCACATCCCTACATCATTCATGTACTTTTGCGTTTACTAAAAAACAATAACAGTGCCAATAAACGTGACGAAAAAAACAATCAAAACTATAAATATGGATTAAAGTAACAGATAACAAGAATTAAAGTAACAGATGAAGTGCATTGAAGTAACATTGGATTAAATTAACAGAGGATGCTTATACACCAGGTATAAAGTAACATAAGTCAGACATTAAAGTAACCGATAGTGTGAATTAAAGTAACAGATAATGTTCATTAAAATAACACCAGGTATAGGTTAGTGTAAAAAATTCATATAATGATCATAAATGAGAGTATGATGCAGTATCTTACTCTTTGATATTGTTTCCTATTTTGAAGTAATCACGTCCCATAATTATAGGTTGCAATATCTTTTTTTTATATGGCGTTATTACTCTTTGATATTGTTTCCTATTTTGGTGGCAATCACGTCCCATTATTATAGGAAACAATATCTTTTTTATTATTTTTTAATATGACGGTTTCCTAAATTCTTACGACACTCCAATGCACTGCAATTACAGATGAAAAACACTAAAGTAACGACTGGAGTGTATTAAAGTAACAGGACATATAAAGTAACAGATGGTAGACATTAAAGTAACAGATGCTCTACACTAAAGTAACACAGTATATGAACTACAATAACTCAATATATTGTGTGTGCGCAAATTTCATATGATGAATCAGATATCTAACAGTATGCAGTTTCCCATATTGTAAACGTAAAAACTAATAATTGAGTAGCATCTTAATGACTTCCATGGCGATTCCAGTATAAATTACAAAGCATATACTCACCGTTTCTGTGTTCTACGATTTGCATATGCACCATTATATTGAATGAAAATTTTAAGTCGGATTGATCGAACGTAAGTTATAGCAACGCGAAGAAGACGATGAATGATTGAATGTGTTCTTGATTGTGTTGATTGGAAGTAAATGGCAGCGGCGCGAAGAAGAATTTCAATGGTTGAATGAGAGAATGATGAATGTGATTTTTGTTATGAATGATTGAATGAGAGAATGATGAATGTGGTTGAATGAGAGAATGATGAATGAGAGAATGAATGAATGACAGAGAATGAATGGCAGAATGAATGAATGGCAGTATGAATGATACTATACGTTACTCAAATATATTCCTTCTTATTTTGATGGAAGCAGTATCTTCTCTTTTTTTTTAATATAATGATGGATCTTCTTGTCCCTCCATCCATCGGATGAGGACTTAGGGTGTAACACCCCTGATTTTATAAAATAAATTAAATTAAAGTTATGTTCGTATTTTTATTTTATTTACGATTTAACTCGTAATTCTTAAAATTATTATAAAACGAATTTATCGTTTAATCGTTTCAAACTCCTAAAATTCTATTTGACTCGGAAACTCTTCTTATATTTAAAACATATTTTTAATTTTGTTTCGATTCATTTTATAAATTTAATTTAATTCTTATCAAAAGTCTATTTCGACGATTTAAATTCTAAACTCTTTTTATTTATTATTTAAGTTTGAAAATTCTGTTTTCGGCTCGAAGTTCATTTATGTTAAGTTTCGTCAAAATATTTATTACATTTCCTCGAGAAATCAATTTAATTCACTTTATCGAAGATTTATTATTTATCAGGAAATATTATTTCATCGTCTAATTATTTATTTCACTAAGCTTCGTTTTTGTCTCGAATACTTTATTTACTCGTTTTATTTGTTGGCCGGATTATTTATTGATGTTATTAACTCGTTTTAAGTCGATTCGTGGGTCAGTCAACTTGTTAATCCGTATTTCTGAACCGATATATTTAATGGGGATGATTCATTCCTTTTCCCTTTATTTTGTTTAACGTGCCCCCTTGCTGTTTCATGCGTTTGATTGTCGTCTTTGTTCGTTTGCTGCTACTCGTTCTTGTTCCGGGTTTCATTCGTGGTTTTCTTCTTCTTTCCGTCTAATTATGTGTCGTCCTTTTCCCTGATGCTGCGTTTTGTTTTGCTGTGGTTATCGATTTTTCCATCTCTCGGTCCGTCTTCTTCTTTTCGTATCGTTCTTTTTCTGAGCTGTTGTCTGTTCCATTTTGTTTACCCCTTTCATGCCTTTTCATTTTCGTTTTCTTCGCTAGTGCGGTTCGCTGCTGCTGTATGTTGATTCTTCTCCGCGTCGATATCGTTTTTTTTTGTCACTCTCTTTTGCTGCTGTTTTCATTACTGTCAATTTCATGACCAATTCGTCTTGTTCTCATTTTGGGCTAATGTTGTTCCGTTGATTACTACTTCTGATGTCTCGCGTGTTATGTTCGGTTTGTTCTGGTTTGCCCTCGATCTGCGTGTTTTGGTTTCTGACCGACTTGTGAGTCCTACTCCTCCTCACTGCCCTCTTTTTTATTTCTCATCCTATTTGTCGAGTTTTGTTCCTGCTGATGGATGCTATGGTTGCCTAGAGTTGTCGATGCTCACCGCCGGCTACTAATCCTCTTGTTGTTGTTCTGGTTCAAAGCTAATTCTTTTACTATGTCTCGACTTTCGTGAAGATCGGGCAATGACAAGAATGCGACCATTTCGATGTCGTCCTAAGGTAACTTTTGGACGTTACTCGATTTTATATCGTATGTTTGAGTAGTAGTATGTAGGAAATATTTTAACTTCGGTTTCTAATTTTAGCTATTTATTATTTGCTAAAAATATTATTTAATAAATCGTGTGCTTATAAATATTTTTACAACTTTCGATATCGTTTTATAAATCGTTAGTGATTTAATTATTTTACGATTGTTATAATATTTTGTTGGTTATCGTGACACTAGTAACTAAATATTATCGTTTTCATATTTTCCTCTTATTTCGTTAATTTATAGTTTTAACTCTAAATCGTATTTTTATATTATATAATCGAGATTTGTAAAATCATTTTATAAATTAATTTTATTTTACAACTTATATTAATAAATGAGAAAATAGTCGATTTTGTTTTAAATACATTTTTAGTCGAGACTATTTTCCCTAATAATTTCTCATTTATCTACGACCGATTATTTTTAGTAAAATCAGTACTATTTTTTTGATAAAATCTATTTGCTAAAAATAATTTGAAAGCATTATAAAATCTCGTTTAATTTATAAAACTCATCGACTCAACTGATTCTGATAGCGTTTTTCTTAAAACATCTATTTTCTAAAATTTATAGTTTTAACTCGATTTCCTAATTATTTATAAAATACGGTATATTGACTTATTATATTTTATTTATATTTTGAGTAACGAATTTAGAAATATATTAAAGTTACGATAACGACGATAATAATAAAATGATAATTTTGTTAGAAATGCTATTTTTATACATTTCACTTATTTTAATAATTTATGTATTTCTATAAGAATATTTCTATTTTAAGTAAGTTTCTAAAATTAGTAAGTTTCTATTTATAGAAATTCCCTTTTATATTAAATGTTTATTCTTTTTATCCTCATATTATTATAATGATTATTTATTCTCTATATCGATAATGACTTGTTTTGGAGTTATGGAATAAGAACAAGTGTGAGGTTTAGAGTAATATAATCTGGGGTTTACGGTTTTGCCATCAACTATAAGGCTAGTGTACCAGGAATCGGTACATTAGTTGTTGAACCGGGTGATAGGTATCCCGGGAGTTGTGTACATTTTGACCTTAAGCTTAGGCCTCGCAGTAAGTCGTCGTCATAAGTTGAACTGGGTGACAGGTAATCCCAGGAGGGGTGTGCATTGTCTTAAACTAGGGTCATGCGTTTATAAGTCGCCGCTCTATTATGGTTGAGTAGCCTAGTTAGAGACCGAAGTTTGATTTGTTTGAACTAAGTTCTCGAAGCTAGTTTTTAGTATTCTCCTAGTGAAAGTCTAGCCGTCTACACTACTCCAATCCATAACGCCATTTTGAATATTTTTTACTATTATCGATACATTTTGGTTTGCAGGTTGGCAAATATTTGAAGGTTTCTTCTGAAAACTTGTTCTGATTTTATTGTTTCGATATTTTAAATTTTCTCCGAAACCTTATTTTTGTTATATCCTTTAATGTTTTCCATTTTAATTATGTTGATATAATAATACTATTATTTTTCCATATGATATATTTTGGCTGGGAGAACGTCCGAGTTACTCCCCACTGACGTAGTTGTTATGTTTATAACATGACAGGTATTTGCTGCTGGGTTTTGGGTGTGAGCTAGCGAGTAGCGTGGATCCTACTCTTTCTTCATTCATGTTTATTTATGGATTTTTGGTAACCCTGTTTGGAGAATATTTAATTTAGCCCTTTTTGTAAAAAGTGACCTCTGTATTGACAGACCGTTCTTTTATTAAAATATAGAACATCAGTGTGTTTTAATCCCAAATCTACAGTGTTTCCGCCACTTATTGCGTTAGAATTTCTAGGGGATTACATAGGGACTCAATATAGATGAGGGACTCATTAGAACCCCTTTCGAGCGATTTCATTGGTATGTTTCATCAAAACTCAAATTAGGAAAACATCTTAAATAATAAAAAAAATCAATTAGAGAATCATTTAATTATTACTCCCTCCTAGTTTGAGTATTCCTCCCACTTTTCTTTTTGAGCTTAGTTTGGTTTTCTTCCCACTTTTTCTTTTTTGGATGTACTTTTAATCATTCTTTATTCTTTTCCTCCACACCTAACCCCAACACCTTTTCACTTCATACCCCACCTTTTACACTTTATATCCCACTTTTTACCCATTTCTTAATCTCTCCCCCAAAAAAATTGGGGAGGAATACTTGAACTAGGAGGGAGTATAATATATATTTAATTTATTATATTAATGTGATGTTTTACAATTTTGAGGTAAAATCTTTAGAGTTCATTTTTTAAAAATATTTTCGTAAAATAAATTATAAAAAAAATTAGATTCATGGTAAAAAAAAATGCTTTCATTAGAATATAAATTTCATATTATTTGTTTCACATGATGTGATGAATTTATTACATATGACAGTCGTAGAATTATTCCACATCGACAAATTATAATATGATGATTAAATTATATATTATAAATAAAAGTAAATATTCGTTCTTCGATATCTACCAAAAGTCTTTTGAATCTCAAAAAGAGTTTTTAAGACTATAAACCTCAATTAATTATGATGAAATGATGAAAATTTATATTATATCAAAAAATGATGATGAGGTGATGAAATTTTATATTATAAATAAGAGTAATCATTCGGTTTTAAATATCGACCAACAAATTTTTAAAATTATCCCACATCAAAAAATTATGATTGGGTGATGGAATTCTATATTATAAACCAAAAATTATAAAAATGAAATAAATAGATTCGTGATAGAAAATGTTTTCATTAGAATATAGATTTCATATTATTGTTTGAAAAAAATGTGATGAATTTATTACATACAACAGTTGTAAAATTATCCTGCATCGACAATCTATAATATGGTTATGAAATTCTATATTATATATAAGAGTAATCATTCGTTCTTAGGTATCTACCAAAAATCTTTTGAATCTCAAAAAGAGCTCTTAAGACTATAAACCTTAAGTAAATAAATTATCCTACATTGAAATGATGAGATGATGAAATTTTATATTATAAATAAGAGTAATCATTTGGTTTTAAATATCGACCAAGAAAAACTTTTAAATTATCCACATCAAAAATTACGATGGGGTGATGGAATTCTGTATTATAAATAAGAGTAATCATTCGGTTTTAAATATCGACCAAAAAAACTTTTTGAGTCTTAAGAAAGATTTAAGTATATAAGACTACAAAGTTTAAATCATCCCACATCGAAAAATTATAGTAAGGTGATGAAATTCCTTGATATAAATGAAAGTAATCATGTATTTTTTTAGTCTTAAAGAGAGCTCTTAAGAATAAACTTAAATAATTATCCACATTGAGAAATTATGACGAGGTGTTACGAGACTAAAACTTAAATAAATTATTTCACATCGAAAAATTACGATAAGTTGGTGAATTCATTCTGTATTATAAATAAGAACTTATCATTCGTTCTTAAATACTCCCTCCTAGTTCAAGTATTCCTTCCCAATTTTGTTTGGGGAGAGATTAAGAAATGGGTAAAAAGGGGTATAAAGTGTAAAAGGTGGGGTATGAAGTGAAAAGTTGTTGGGGTTACGTGTGGAGGAAAAGAATAAAGAATTGAAGGAAGAATAAAGAATGATTAAAAGTACATCCAAAAAAGAAAAGTTGGAAGAAAACCAAACTAAGCTCAAAAAGAAAAGTGGGAGGAATACTCAAACTAGGAGGGAGTATCAATCAAAAAAAACTTTAAGTCTTAAAAAGTCTCTTAATAAGACTACAAACTTAAGTAAAAATAATCTCACATCGAAAAATTATGATTAGGTGATGAAACTTTATATTATAAATAAGATAATCATGTGCTCTTAGATATTAACCAAAAATCTTTTGAGTCTTAAAAATATACTAGTTGGAAAGCCCGTGCGATGCACAGGCCGATTTTTAGTGACAATGATAATGACACCAAGTTAGAGGATTGCATAAATTTGTGAGACTGCACAATAGTAGAAAGTAAGTCGAAGGTAAGAGAATGTCTAATAGTAAAATAATACTATCCACATACGATAATGTGTTCTTTGGGAGGTCATATATGTGGTAAACGTCAAATTAAATTATACGTGTCCATTGTATTTAAAACTCGTAATATCTCTTTTAAGATAATACTCGGTAAATATTTGGGTTGATAGTTGATATCTAAGAACCAATAAATGACTTCAATTTATAATCATAGGATATCTTCTTATGATAATCTTTCAATGTGGTAAAATAATACTTCGTAGTATTTACTCTTTCTTTCTATGTTCTTCCCATCGTAAATATTTTTTATTTGGTCCAACTTTTTACTATATTAGCCTCACTTTTTACTTATAACTACAAATTATATAAGGGAGAAATATCTAATTTATAAATATGACGTTATTCTTTCAATGACATTATTCTTTCAATGTGAGATAATTTTACTTAATTTTATAATCTTAAAAACTCTTTAATTTTTGTCAATATTTGGAGACGAATTATATAATGAAAATTCATCGTCCTATTAAAAAACATTACTTTTAATATTTATAATATTTAAATTGTATTAGGATAAAATTAAAAATAGATCTAATTCTATAATGATAAAAAAATTAATTTTAATATTTATATATAATATTTAGATTTTAGTGTTTTAAAAAAGTTGAATTCTCCCACGTCGCTCGAAAAAAGCTTCAAATATATATTTATATATGATATATGACTTTTTGATGTGAGATAGAGTTTTTCTAAGACTCAAAAGATGTTTGGTTAATATCTATGGACGAATGATTACTCTTATTTATAATATACGGAGTAGAATTTAATCAGTTCATCATAATTTTTTGATGTGAGATATTTTACTTAATTTTATAGTGTTCGATGTGGGATAATTTTACTTAATTTTATAGTGTTAAGAGATTAAGGTTCATAAGATTTTTTTGTTGATATATAAGAACGATGGATTATTCTTATTTATAATATAGAAATTTATCACCTTAATACAATTTTTCGATGTGAGATGCTTTTACTATTTCTATATGTAATATATTCATTACTTTTTTGAGCAAATAATATGAAATTCATAACTTTATAATAATTTTTCGATGTGCAAAAATTTCACACACGTTTATAGTCTTAAGAGGTTTTTTATGACTCAAAAGGGAATTTTTTGCTTAAATTTATCATAGTCCTAAGAGCTTTTCTAAAACTCAAAAGATGTTTGGTTTATATCTATGAAATTTATGACTTTATAATAATTTTTCGATGTGATAAATTTTACTTAAATTTATAGCCTTGAGTTTTTTTAAGACTCAAAAGTGTGAGATAATTTTACTTAAGTTATTAAGGATGAACGATTACTCTTATTTATATAATAGAATTCGATCACTTTATTACGGAGTATACTTTTGGACAAATAATTTTTGGATGTGTGATAATTCTACTCAAATTTATAGTTTTAAAAAAAAATTTAGGACTCAGAAGATTTTAGATTGATATCTAAATATGATGATTAGTTTTATTTATATAATAGAATTTCACCACTTTTTTGTAATTTTTCGATGTGGGATAATTTGTACTTCAATTTATGATTTTTGATTTATCCAAAAACGAATAATTTCTATTATTGATGATGTAGAATTTCATCACTTCATCATAATTTTTCGACGTGGGATAATTGTACTTAAGTTTATAGTCTTAAAGTTCATTTAGGACTCAAAAGATTTCTCGTTGATATTTAAAGACGAATGATTGCTTTTACTCCGTATTTATATAGTAGAATTTCATCACCTTATTATAATTTCTCGATATGGATAATTTTACTTAAATTTATAGCTTCAAGAACTTTTATAAGACAATTTTTTTATTTATTAATATCTAAAAACGAATGATATCTCTTATTTTTTATATAAAATTTCATCAGCTCATCATAATTTATCGATATGCGATAATTCTATTTAGAAACTCCTTTTAGAACTCAGATTTTTGGTTAATATCTAAATAAACACGAATGATTTCTCTTTTCCATCAGCTTACGGTTCTAAGAGCATTTTTAAGACTCAATTTTTTTTAGCTGATATCCAAGGACAAGTGATTATTATTTTTAATATAGAATTTCATCAGGTCATCATAATTTTTCGATGTGAGACAAGGTTAGAATAATTACAATAAAAGAGTTTGGTTTTATATCTAACTTAAGATTGAACGATTACTCTTATTTATATAATAAAATTCGATCACCTTATTATAATTTTCAATGTGAGATAATTTTACCTAAGTTTATAGTCTCAAGTACTTTTGTAAGACTCAAAACACTTTTTTTTATATCTAAGAACGAATAATTAATCTTATTTATAATATCAAGATTTCATCACCTCATAATTTTTCGATATAGAATAATTTTGATTAAGTTTAGATATAGTCTTAATAAGAACTCTTGTAATAATTTTACTTCGGTTTATAATTAAGAGGTTTTAAGACTCAATTGAGTTTTGGAAGATAACTAATAACGAATGATCATACTATTCTATAATACAACAACCAAAGCACCAAATTTTCCCGCCCAACTAAACCACACAATCTAACCTCAAATCTATAAATGTAATTATATCAAGAATTATATAATTTAGTCCCTAAATAATAGAATTTTTTTATATATTACGTATAATGTTACTGAATAATAGCAATAATAATCTCTAAATATTCTGCATATGGAATTATATCAATAATTATATCAATTAGTCCCTAAATAATAGAAAAATTTACTACCATATATTCACACCAAGTCACACCTAATTATATATTACGTATAATGTTACTAAATAATAGCAATAATAATCTCTAAATATTATGTATAATTGCAAAGTGAGGTATATATTCAAATAATAGAAAAATTTACTACCATATATTCACACCAAGTCACACCTAATTATATACTGTATTACATATAATGTTGCTGAATAATAAAAATAATAATCTCTAAATATTACGTATAATAGCAAAGTGAGGTATATATATCCACACCAAGTCACACCTAATTAAATATTAGGTATAATGTTACGTAATAATAGCAACAATAATCTCCAAATATTACGTATAATAGCAATTAGTGCATATGTCCTTAAATAATAATTAATCACTAATAATACATATTCCTATAGATATAAAATATTTATGGCAACAAAATATATGTATGCGGCAAATATAGTATGCAAGTCACACCTAATTAAATATTAGCTATAATGTTACGTAATAATAGCAACAATAATCTCCAAATATTACGTATAATAGCAATTAGTGCATATGTCCTTAAATAATAATTAATCACTAATAATCCTTAAATAACAATTAATCACTAATAATACATATTCTTATAGATATAAAATATTTATGGCAACAAAATATATGTATGCGGCAAATATAGTATGCACGGCAAATATATGTCAACTGAAATATGATTGGCAAATATATTATAATATATAGTACTACATATTTATGAGATATTTACGGACAAAACAACTTATCACGTTAATTGTGACCAAAATTATTTCTATATGATAATCGAACATATATAGATTAAACATTGTCGAAAAAAATCTCTATTACACAATTTTCTAACATATAAACATAAACAAATATACATAAATTTAAACATTTTTATACTCCGTATAACGTAAACTAATCAGTATAATCACTTATAAAATAACATGAAATAGATAAAAAAAAATCTATATCTATAAAATATATTAGTATCAATAACAAATAATAATTTCCAAAAAAATTGATATTAGTTATGAAAATATTAATGTAGGTAAGTTTCATCTAATGTAGTACTCCATATATAATACGGAGTAGTAACCAGATTTCTTTGACATATATTGAAATAGGAGAATATAACACATTTTTCATATTACACGACTCTATAGTAGTACTCTATAATCTCTACATGAGTAATTGTTACATTAAATAATTTTATTTTATTATTAATTTACAAGATAACAATCACTTATTTTTTAATGGCACACTGTTCCAATTAGATGTCTGTTTTTTATTCGCAATTTTGTTGAACTTGAAATGTTTTGTGCTATGATTTTTATATTAAGTTAGTTATAATGAGAGTAAAGTTTACATTATTTAAAAAAAATAAGTTAAAACTAATTACCCAATCAATAATTGTATCAAATGTATGGGATATGGGTATAATATGTTAAAAGATATATACAGCCATACAGGTCAAGCATGTATCTTTGCATTGATTTCATGTGTGGATGTTTCATGTTGATTTTAAGCATACACTTTTTTCATTTTAAAAGCTATTTTGGTTAAAGGTTTAAGATCCAAATAAGATTATCTACGTAATTTTTTTATTTATACCCGTGCAACTTTGCACGGGTACTAACCTAGTTAGTCATATTTAACGACGGAAGATTACACTTATAAAATTCATTACCTCATCATAATTTGGAGAAATTATTACTTTTATTTGTATAATAGAATTTCATCTTCTTATTGTAGAATTAATTACTCTTATTGCTTATTTATAATATAAAGTCCTTATTTTATTTTAATTGTTTCGATGTGGGAAAATTTTAAGTTTGTAGTCTAATTAAGAGTTTTTTTAAGACTCAAAATTTTTTTGGTCGATATTCAAAAACAATTATTATTTTTATTTATATTATAGAATTTCATAATCTCTTCATAATTTTTCGATGTGGATAATTACTTAAGGTTATAATTTTAAGAGTTCTTTATGACTCAAAAGATTTTTGGTGGATATCTAAGGACGGATGATTACTACGGAGTAATATTTATAATATAGAATTTCATCACTTTATTATAATTTGTCGATGTGGGATAACTTTAATATCTTTATATGTAGTAAATTCATCACTTTTTCGAGCAAATAATATGAAATTTATACTCTAATGAAAGCATTTTCTGCCACGAATCTAGTTAATTCATTTTTATAATTTTATTTACGATAACTTTTTGTTAAACGAAATTTAAAGATTTTTGGATGAAAATTATAAAACATCACATTAATATAATAAATTAAATATATTATTGTAATAATTAAAAGATTCTCTATTTGATTTTTTTCATTATTAATGATACTTTCCTAAATTGAGTTTTGATGTAACGGACCAATCATATCGCTCGAAAAGTTCCTCCTTTATTTATATATATATAAATTATAAAAGACTATAAAATTATCCCACATTCGAAAAATTATAAAGTTTCATCAAGCAAAAAATATTTTGAGTCTTAAAAAAGTTCTTAAGACTATAAAGTAAAAAATTATAATAAGGTGATGAAATTTTATATTGTGAACAAGACTAATAATAATTCTTAAGACTATATATCTTTTGACTCTTAAAAAACTTCAAGTAAGGTGACATCAACAGATAATTATCCTACATCGACAACTTATAATAAGGTGATGAATTTCTATTACGGAGTATATAAATAAGAGTAATCACCTTTAGTATAAATAATAGTAAAATTATCCTACATCGACAATTTATTAATAAGGTGATGAAATACTATATTATAAATAAGAGTAATCATTTGTTATCCACCAAAAATCTTTTTAGTCTTAAAGAGCTCTTAAAGTTATAAATCTTAAGTAATTATCCCAAATCAAAAAATTGTGATGAGGTTATGGAATTCCACATCATATATAAGAGTAATCATTGTTTTTAAATATCGATAAAACTTTTGAGTCTTAAAAAAGCTCTTAATAAGACTACAAACATAAAATTGATCGCACATCGAAAAAATTAAAATAAGATGATGCTAGATGATGATTCTATATTATAAATAAGAGTAATCATGTGTTATTTTGGGTGTTAAAAAGAGCTCTTAAGACAGTAAATTATTCCACATCGAAAAATTATAAATAAGAAATTTTATATTATAAATAAGAGTAATCATTCATCATTGTATATCAACCAAAACTCTTTTGAGTCTTAAAAATTCATAAGATTATAAACTTAAGTAAAATTATCCCACATCGAAAGATTATGATGAGTTGATGAAATTCTATATTATAAATATGACTAATCATCTAAACTTAAGACTATCAACTCAAAGTAAAAGTATCCAAAGAGTTCATGAGACTACATCTAAACTCAAGTCAAAATTATCATACATCAAAATATGACGCGGTGATGAAATTCTATATTTCATATTATAAATAAGATAAGATTAATCATTCATTCTTAGATAAAATTATAATAAGGTGATGAAATTCTTTTATATAAATAAGAGTAATCATTTGTCCAAAATTATAATAAGATGATCAAATTCTATTATATAAATAAGAGTAATCGTAAAAAAACTCTTTTTTAGTCTTAAAAAAACTCTTAAAACCATAAACATAATTAGGTAAAATTATCACACATTTTTGAGTTAAAGTTCTCAAGACTATAAATTTGAGTAAAATTATGTCACATCGAACAATTATGATGACTTGATTAAGTTATATATTATAAATAAGAGAAATCATTCGTCCATAAATATCAACCAAACATTTTTTAAGCCTTAGAAAAACTCTTAAGACTATAATAAATTTAAGTAAAATTATCCCACATCGAAAATTTATATAATAGGGCGATGAAATTTCATTATATAATTAAAAGTATTCATTCGTCCTTAGATCTCAACAAAAAAATAGAGAGTTTTTAAGACTATAAAATTAAGTAAAATTATTTTACATTGAAAGAATGATGTCACTGAAAATTAAGTAAAATTATTTCACATTGAAAGAATAATGTCACTGATAGATGTTGTGTTTTTTGGTAGGTGATTTTCTCACATTGAAAGAATAATGTCACTCTTTGAAATTTACTAGAAGTCTTAAATACTTTTTTCTTCCATAATTGTAGTTAAGATATAAAATATCAATTAACCTTTATTTTTATAATCTTCATATGAGATCTTTTATTTCTATGTAACTTTTTTTTCCATGTAGTTAAGCCAAGTAAATATAATGTTTATGTCTTGAGGTCTAATATTAACTATTCTATATAACTCATATGTTAAACGATTTCTAGCTGATTATAATAACCCTATTTTGGAAAGTTAATATTTGAAGAAAATTTCTATATTTGGAAGTGTTCCGGTCACGGAAACAACCAACCCAATTACGAGTTCGGGTTTTAGTACTTGAATGCTGCTTGATTGAGTTAACGGTTCTCTCCTTCTTCCTACTCCTTGGGTCGGACTTTCCCCGGCGAAGCTGGCCTGCTCCCTGCACAATGAACGCACAGGGCCCCGGAGGTTGTCCGAGGGAACCCTCTCCGATGCCTAAGTCAGTCCGTGAAAGCCTTGATGAACCTAGCTCGTGAGGAACTAGGCGGCGTTTTTAGGAGTAAGAGTCTAGAGAGAGAAAATCCAACCCCCTCTAAGTGGGAAATGGGTGGGTATTTATACCTTCCCACAAGAGAGAGAGGAGGAGAGGGAAAAGAGCGGGAGAATGGGTGGACATAGGGATGACACGTGGCCTTGCCTCATCCACCCACTTTCCATTACCTGAGGCGGAATGACGGATGGGCCCTCGGTTTCCCCTGCTCGTACCAGGGGGTTTGGGCTCCCTGGAAACCAGCATGAAGGGGACCTGGCGGCCCTGCTCGGCTGACAGCAAGACCCTGCCGAGCAGGTGCAGGCTTTGGAGCTCTTTCAGCAGTCCTTTGCAGGGCGGGCCTTCCGGGCGATCCTCAGTTCACCCTGGGGGCGAATTATTCTAGGGTGCCACAGGCGGGCGACCCGTGGCACTTAGTCAACTCCCATCAATTGGCCCACGCCGGCCAGAGGGAGGCAGGGTCTTCCTCTTGGCAGGCGTCTCTCGAGATGGAGTGTAGTTGACTTTTGGACTCCCTTGCATTTAATGCGTTGCTTGTTCCCGAGGTTGGAGGCCCAAGCGCATTGGTTATGACAAGGAAGGTTGGAATGTTCTTCTGGTAATGATTACTTCTTGCAAAGCGGATTCTCGGGTAGCGCGCAGATCCTATGATTGGTCGCTTCCTCTTACAGGGTGGTTGAAACGCCATTAATGCACAACCTTAGTTCCTTGTATAAATTCTGTTCCTCTTGCCATTCTTCACAACTCATTTTTAGCTTTCTTATTCCCCAAAGAAAACATGTCATGGATTACAAAAGCCTTCCTTCATCGCGGGGCCCGGGTGGTGACCCGCCGCTGGAAAGGAGGTTGGAGGCTAAGGTATCACAGGATGTCCTTCTTTGCCCTTCGCCGTAGCCGGCAATTCAGCACCCGACTTCGTAGGAAACTCGGAAGGAAGGCGCGTGTTAGGGCAGGCAAGCGTCCCAAGAGGGCTTCGCCGGCTGCTTCTAAGTTCAAGCGTTGCCCCCAGGGTGGGGGCTGCTTCGACAGGGGATGCCATGAATGCTTCCCCTGGCTGCATCCTGAGCAGTTTGACCCCAACTGTTCGAAGCTAACTTCTTCTCCAGAGTCAGGTCCTTCCTCTCCCCTAATGAAGGTCGGCTGTGGTTCTTGCGATAATGCTCGGACAGTCCCCTATGGCAGGGATTGGGACGTTAGCAGCTGTGACTCCGGAGACAGCGACGGCCAGGGCTACTCTTCTGGCTGGAATGAGGACGACGAGTCTGCGGACCCCTTTAAAGACTCAGATGACTGGGATTAGGGTTCCGGCGCAGGGGGGCGTAATAGTCCTGGGGATTACTCCCCAGCTTTTGACGATGACTAGTCCCTGCCTTTGTCAGGCAGGCAGGTTGAGCCAGGCTTCCTGGTTCTTTTTGTAATCCGGCTAGGCTTTGTAACTTGCCCATTTCTTGGGCTTATTCTAATGAAAAAGGATCAGGCGGTTCATTATTATTGTTTGTTTGCATTTTTTTTTTTTGAAAGGGAGTGACGTCATTGGGAGGGTGTTAGCCCTCTGACATCTATTTGCCTTCTCGAGGCTCTTCTTGGGAAGAGGAGGTTGGTTGTTAGAAACGTGACACGTGGGGGGTAATTTGCGGGGAGACCCTTGCAGAGAAAAGGTGACCCTTCAGTTGCCCGGACCTATATAAGCCCATTCTCTTCCCCCTAATTTTCTTTTTTAACATTTTCGAAACTCAAACCTCTGCTTCTTCCTCATTCTCCTTGCTGCTGAGAACTCTTTCAAGATTTCGAGGAACGCCTAACTTCGGATTTTTCAGCGACGGTCATCTTTCTAGGTTAGAATCTTGATTCCAACTCTTCGTTTTTCTTCCTTTTTCTCGTACTCCTTCGCGAAATAGAAATGTCTCGCGCTCGCGCTCTTTCTTTTAGTCCGTCGTCCGGAGGAACGGAGGGTAGGAGAGGGGGGAGATCCGACTTAGCCTCTTCCTCTGGGGTCAGACCCGGCGGGGGAAACCGCCCCGAGGAAGATGGGGGTGCCAACTCACCCGAACCCGCTCCTTTTGACGTTGTCGACTCCGACGACGGTGCATTGGAGATAGACCCCACTACCATTGCTGGCCTTGTTCCCAGGGAGAAAGGGAAAAAGTATTTCTTGGATAAACATAAATACCTGGTTCCTTTGAGAACCTACCCTGAAACCAAGAATCGAGACCTGATTCTGGAGAGCAATGCTGCCGGGGAGATTGAGAAATTTTATCACTTCGGGGAGGGGTACACCGTTATAATTCCCGGGGAGAGAGACACGGTGTGCTGCCCTCCTGACGGCTGTGTGGCTGTTTACCACAAGAGCCTGGAATTCGGCCTACGATTCCCTCTGCACCCCTTCTTGGAGGAGGTTTTTAGGAGGATGAACGTGGCCATTGCTCAGCTAACTGCCTCGACGATCAGGACCCTGGTGGCCTACACCTGGACTTGCCTCTTTCATGGGGAAGGGCCCTCTATTGATGCCCTGCGCGCCATGACTTGGCTACAGATGGTGTCTTCATCAAGGGGGGATGACTCCCTTGGGTACTGGTCCATTTTGAAGTCGAAGAAGTACGCCCTAGTCTGGCCGGCTTTAAACAGCCTGAAAGACTGGAAGGACAATTTTCTGTATGTACATAGTGCTTCAGGGTGGCGGATCCCTAGGCACTTTAGGAATCACGTGCATACCCGTATGGAAACCCGCGAAGAATACCATCCGGGTGTCGGGGGAAAAGATCTGAAGGTGAAGCTGAGCCAGGCAGACGAGAGCTTGGTCGAGAAGTTTAAGGTTACTGAGGGGCCTCCCCCTAATGAGCCTGCTTTCTGGCTTCCTCACGCAGATCTCATTACCACGGATGAATATCTGACCCCGCTGGGCCTGATTCCCGGCCTTGAAGGTAGTTTAGGGGCTTCAATTGGCCTGATTTTTCTCGAGGTTTCCATCCCTGTTTCCTTAACCAGCTATTTACCCGTTTTGCAGGTTCTGCTTCTCGCCTTTGGACAAGGAAGCAGGTGAGGAGGCTTGGCCTGTCTGAGGAATTTATTGTTGCCCAAAAGTGTCCCTCTCTTCCTTCCAACTTCAAGAAAGAAGAGAAGAACTTAATGAGGTTTGTGAAGGAATTCGCCTCTGGCCGACGACTCCCCTTCCCTCCACGGCTAAAGCCGGCGGCTCCCTCCCCCAATGCCCAGGGTGGGGAAGCTGAGGTTACCTCTGTGGCGACCCCTTCCCATGCTCATCGGCAGGGTGATTCTCCTGCCGGGACTCACATTTCCCAGGGGTCTCACCCTGCGGACTCTGAGCAGACTGGAGAGAGTGCTCCCTTGGTCCACAGGAGAAAGAGGAATAGGGAGACTTCAGGGACTGTGCCAATGGTTGACTTGGAGGCTGATGTGGAGACCCCCGAGGCGAAGCGCCCTGCTCACGACGTCCCGGGCACTTCTCTCTTGGAGGAAAATGTAGAGTTCCATTGTACTGCAAGCGATGGTGTTGATGTGTCAGGCCTGCTCTCGGATTCTGGAACTGTCTTGGCGGACCGCATCACCAAGTCTATAACCACTACCTCCAACCAGATGATTCAATACATACAGCGCACTTCCAAGGTGCTGCAGGCCTAAGGAAGCTCTGGCGGCCGGAGCCCCTAAGGAAGCTGCTGGTCCCAGCCATGACATGCCTGATGTTTAGGCTTTTCTTTTAATGATAACTCTTTTGTGCTGAGCCTTAGTATGGCCAGCTTGTCTGTAATGTTCTGACCTTTTCGGATCTTTATTTTGGATTTTGTTCAAACAATATTACTCTTTCCTGAATTGATTTTCGGATATTTGTCCTTTGTTTTTGCTTGCTTTGTTTTCCATAGAGTATGGCCTGCCCCCTGCCTGCCCGGAGGTAAGCAGGGTGACAATCTTGCGTTTTTTATACAAGGTTGGGGGGCCTACCCCCAGTCCTTGTTTATCTGGCCCGTCCCTGGCTTTTGATCAAAGTCCAGGGGCCTGCCCCCTGCCTTCCCAGAGGTAAGCAGGGTGACAATTTGCGTTTTTTATACAAGGTTGGGGGGCCTGCCCCCAGTCCTTGTTCATTTGGCCTGTCCCTGGCTTTTGATCAAAGTCCAGGGGGCCTGCCCCCCTGCCTGCCCAGAGGTAAGCAGGGTGACAATTTGCGTTTTTTATACAAGGTTGGGGGCCTGCTCCCAGTCCTTGTTCATTTGACCTGTCCCTGGCTTTTGATCAAAGTCCAGGGGGCATGCCCCCTGCCTTCCCAGAGGTAAGCAGGAAGGCTTTGAATTTTTGTTGGGGGGGCCCTTTTCCTTAGTTCTGGCAACAGGGGGGCCTCCCCCTATTGCCCCCTGCTCGTTTGTGTGTGAAAACGCGAGTTTGAACAGGCAACGAGTATAGACCTGGGAGTTCTTTCATTTCTTTGTAAAAATTTAACACAAGGGCGGTCGGAGCCGTCGACATTCTTTGACCGTTCTTCGCCAATTTTTCAGGAAACAAAAACTATCTTAAAACCTTGCTAGACATAATACTTCTTCAGGGTGTCTGCGTTCCAGTGAGCACTCAACTCTTGGCCCTCAAGATTGGCGATTCTATACGTGCCTGGGCCTAAGATTTGAGTTACTTGGTATGGGCCTTCCCAGTTAGCGCTGAGTTTGCCGTGTTCTTTCGATTTTCCCACAGCCTGTGTTTTTCTGAGGACTAGATCACCCATTTGAAAATTTCGCTGATGCACTCTCTTATTGTACGCCTTCCTCATTCGTTGCTGGTAGGCGACGATATTGGTACTGGCTTCCTCCCTCACCTCACTGACCAGATCTAAGGCTTCTGCCATTGCTACTTCGTTCTCAGCCTGGTCGTATTGTAGGGAACGCAAGGAAGGCATCCTGGCCTCGATTGGTAATAGAGCCTCTGCGCCATACACCAGGCCGAAAGGGGTTTGGCCCGTAGATTCCTTTCGGGTGGTCCGGATTGACCAGAGTATGCTGGGGAGCTCGTCGGCCCATCTGCCCTTGAGGTTATCTACCATCTTCTTAAGGCCATTCAGGATCTGTTTGTTGGCTGCCTCTGCCTGTCCGTTGGTTTGAGGGTGGCAGACGGCAGAGTAAGCAACTGCGACGCCGTGGCCTTCCAGCCAGATTCTCAGGGGGTCGTTATCGAATTGTCTTCCATGATCAAACACTAGCATTTTTGGCAGGCCGAATCTAGTGATAATGTTCCGCCATATCACCTTCCTGACTGCAGGCTCGGTGATGTTAGGCACTGCCTCAGCTTCCACCCATTTGGTAAAGTAGTCGATAGCTACGATCAAGAATTTTCTCCCCCCGGTGGCCACCGCGAAAAGTCCTAGTATGTCCATCCCCCACTGAGCGAATGGGATGGGGACAGGATTGGCCTGAGCTCTTGGGCCGGGGCATGGATGGATGGGGCGAAAAGCTGACATTTTCTGCACTTTTGAGTCAAGTCTTTGGCGTCGGCCAGCAGGGTCGGCCAGTAGTATCCGGCTCTCAAGGCCTTGTGTGCCAGCGACTTTCCTCCTATGTGATGGCCACATATGCCAGAGTGGATGTCATCCAATACCTCCGCCGCCTGCTCTGCCCCCAGGCACCTGAGCAGGGGGGACGAGAAAGATTTCTTGTACAAGTCCTCCCCCATAATGATGAACCATGCTGCCCTTGCCGGCATTTTTCTCTTTTGTACGGGGTCAGTTGGTAGGATTCCGTGTTTCTTGAACAGGATGATGGGGGTCCTCCAATCTTCAGGGCCTGCTTCCACCGCGTCGACGGTTTGGCAGGGAACGGTAGATTTTTCCTGGATGACGTCCACCCATACTGACCTTCTTATATCCTGCAGGCTGGAGCTAGCCAGCTTTGACAGGGCGTCCGCCCGGTTGTTCTGGGATCGAGGGATCTGTCTGATTTCATATGATTTTAGGCCTGACAATTCCCTCTTCACCATTTCCAGGTACGCGACCATTGTTTGGTCCCTAGCCTCATACTCTCCATTGATTTGGTTGGCGATGAGTTGGGAGTCTGTTGCCAGGACAATCCGCTCTGCGCCTGCGGCTTTGGCTAGATCGACACCTGCGAGCACTGCTTCGTACTTAGCTTCATTGTTTGACGCGGGAAAGACAAATCTGAGAGCATGCTCAAAGTCGGTCCCTTCTGGGCTGGTCAATACTACTCCGGCCCCTGCTCCATTAGCCGTGGAGGATCCATCGGTGTATACTATCCACTCGCCGAGGGTTGGGCTATCATCCTCAGAGTGGGAACATTCTGCCAGAAAGTCGGCCAAGGCTTGGGCCTTGATGGCTGTTCTTGATTGGTATGTTATCCCTAGTCCACTCAACTCGATAGCCCACTTTAGCAGCCTGCCTGACTTTTCAAATTTTTCCAGCACCTTCTCTAGGGGCTGGTCTGTTAACACTACGACAGGGTGTGCGTCGAAGTATGGCCTCAATTTTCTGGCCGCTATAACAACCGCGTAGGCTGCTTTTTCGACCATAGGATAATTTTTCTCTGCTGCCCCCAGGGCATGACTTACAAAATATATGGGCTGTTGAGCGCCTGCCTCCTCCCTCAAGATGACTGCGCTGACTGTCACATTGGTTACAGCGATGTAGAGGAAGAGTTTTTCCCCTGCCACTGGTCTCGCCAGGATGGGGAGTTTCTTTAAATGCTCCTTCAACTGCCCGAATGCTTCTTTTTGCTCGTCCTCCCATTTGAATTGCTTGTTGCCTTTCAGTACTTTGAAGAATGAGGTTGACTTGTCTGCTGACCTGGCGATGAATCGTGCCAGGGCGGCCATGCGGCCTGTCAGACGTTGGATGTCCCTGATGGTCTTTGGCTCAGGAAGGTCCAGAACAGCCTGAACTTTCTCGGGGTTAGAGTCTATCCCTCGAGAGCTGACCAAAAAACCCAAGAATTTTCCAGAGCGAACCCCAAATGTACACTTCTTCGGATTGAGTTTCATTTTGTAGGCGCGCAGGGAGGAGAAGGTCTCCCGCAGGTCTGCCAGGTGCTCTTTGTCTCCTTTGCTCTTCACAATGGCGTCATCGACATAGGCTTCTATGTTCCTGCCTTTTTTACTTTCGAACACCTTGTCGACCAGGCGTTGGTACGTGGCTCCTGCGTTTTTCAGCCCGAATGGCATCATCTTGTACATGTAGGTGCCTGAACTAGTAATGAATGCGCACTTAACTCTGTCCGGCTGCCATAAGTACACCTGATGATACCCTGAGAAGGCATCCAGGAAGCTTAGCATAGTATACCCACTGGTAGCGTCCACCAGTTGGTCGATTCTGGGGAGCGGGTAGCAGTCTTTCGGGCAGGCTTTGTTGAGGTTCGTAAAGTCCACGCACATTCTCAATGCGCCTGACAATTTTTTGACCATGACTACATTCGCCAGCCACTCCGGGTAGTCACAAACTTCTATAAAGTCTGCCTTCAAAAGTTTTTCAATTTCTTCCTTGATTGCCAAGTCTTTTTCTGCGGACATGTTCCGCTTTTTCTGCTTCACAGGGCGGGCGTCCGCGCTTTCGTTCAGCCTGTGAACGATACACGCTGGATCGACCCCTGGCATCTCATCCGCCGAGTAGGCAAATACATCCTTGTTTTCTTTCAGCAGCTCGACCAGTTCAGCCTGGTAGGACTCTTCCAGGTCGGCCCCTATAAGGACTTGCCTCCCTGGCTCCAGGTCCACCAGCATGCTTTCTCCCCCAGGTTCCAGGTGGTTTGGCGCCTGATTACCAGCTGGAATCTCGCCTTCCCTGCTGGGGGAACTGTCGGCTTTTCTTTTTCCTTTTCTTTCGCTTTCGTGAGTCTGCAGGGCCACGGAGTAGCACTGTCTGGCCGACTCCTGGTCTCCGCGCACTTTTCCTTCTAGGCCGAAATCAGTAACATAGGCTATAGTGAGAGCCCTGATTGATATGGCAGCTTCAATCTCGTCCAGGGTGGCTCTGCCGATCAGGGCGTTGTAAGCAGACCTCGCATCCACTACAACGAATGATGCCCTGACATTTCTGGCAGTAGCTCCCTCCCAAAATGTTACAGGTAGGTCTATGATCCCCATGGGCAATACGCCTGCTCCGCTGAACCCATATAATGACCCAGGGGCAGGTCGTAGGTGCCTTTTCTCCATACCCATTTTGTCGAAGGCGTCTTTGTACAGCAAATTCGTGTAGGTACCGGCATCCACCATGCACCTCCGAACAATGTGGTTGCTGATTACCAAGGATAGCACCAGGGGATCGCTGTGAGGGTACACCACCCGCCCTGCATCTTCGGGGGTGATGCTCAGCGTTACTCCTTTCGGGCTTCCTGCTCTTTCAGCGTAGCAGATTTGGTTCCTTAGCTCACGAATTTGCCTTTTCTGCCCCCTTCGGCTGACTAGGCCTTCCGCATCCCCTGATATCACATGGATTACCAGGCGGTTCTGTACCGAGCCTTCGGGCTTTTCAGGCGCTTCTTTCTGAGATTTATTCCTGGCTGCGTAGTTGGCCAACCAACCATTCCTGATCAGCTTCTCAATTTCGTCTTTCAGGTGGCGACACTCTTCGGTGGTGTGGCCTACACAGTCGTGGAAAGTGCAGAATTTCTTGGGGTCCCCTTTTGGACTGCGCGGTTTGCTCGGGCGATTCCATTTAGCGGTCTCCTTTTCCAGCTCGAAGATTTCCGCCCTGGATTTATTAAGGGCTGTGTAACTGTCGAACCTGGGCTGGTAGACAGTGCGCTCCTTTTTAGGGGTATCCCCTTCCTCAGCTCTATGCCTTCCGGATTCGTTTCTACCGCGTCCACCCTGTGGTCCCCCCTGTTGCCTGGTAGGGCCTGCGGGGGTCTCCGGCAGGCTGTGGAACTCTTCCTGCAGCATAAACCCCTCTGCAATCTTTCTGGCTTTAGCCAGGGTTTCCGACTGGGCCCTGATCATTTGGTTTTTCATCTCGCCGGGGAGCAGGGAGTTGGTTAGTGCATACGCTGCTGTTGGGTCGTCAATTTCTTTCACCTGCTGGAATGACAGGTCGAATCTTTTTAGATATTCCCTGACAGTTTCGCCCTTCTTTTGCCTGAGGGTCATCAGGTCGAAACGGGTGAGACGTCGTCTTTTGTTTCCAGCATAATGGTCCAGGAACATCTCTGCCAGTTCAATGAAGAAAGAGATTGACCCCTGCGGGAGGTCCCTGAACCAACCCTGGGCTAGGCCCACCAGGGTGGTGGGGAAGATCTTGCACCAGACTGCGTCGTCGGCGTCGTACATGCCCATATGACTTTCGTACGCAGCCAGGTGATCTTCCGGATCTGTAGTTCCGTCGAACGTTACAGTCGGCATCTTAATCTTCGGGATAGGATATGCCTGAACCTCAGGGTGAAGCGGGGTCTTGGTTGGCCTGCCCACCATTTTTGACCTGCTCGCGCCTGAGTAGTGACCGTAGTCGTCCTTTCTGTCAGGGGTCGGTCTCCTACTTTCAGGGGAGCGGTGCCTTGGTGGGCGCCTGCTTATCGCCTCATCGTCCCGGGAAGGGGAGTGATACCGTGAGCGCTTTTACTGGGCGGGCTCGAGGTTATCACCCTGACGGTGCCTAGGCCTCATGGGCTGACCGTTGTTGAGCCTGGATTGCAGGCTTTGGGATAGCCCTGGGGCAGGCCGCAATCCCTCAACCGGTGTCAGCCTGGAGAATACATCTTGTTTCTCTCCCAAGCGTTTGGACACTGGCTCCTTGTGCTTTATGCGATTTCTCAGGTCCTGGGATAGGCCTCCTCTTTCACGAGCGGCCGTGGATTCTGTAGTATGAATGGAGAATGCTTCCTCAGGACCAGCTACCTCCTGCTGTGCAGGCGGCTCCTGACGGGCTTCTGAGATTCGCCTTTGCACTTGTGCATATGCCTGAGCTGTCTTCCTAGCCTTTTTCTGAACGTTTTTGACGGCGGTTCGCTTTGTGCCCCCGGTTCCTTCTCCACTTTCAAAGTGGAGCAACCTGGGGGTCGTGGCGACCCTGCCTACCAGATCGTCCGGGGTGAATTCCTGATCCAACATAGCTGAGAAGAACGCCGCAGTTTGTGCCATCTGAGCAGGGGTGAGGTTCAGAACTTGCCTCGGATTGCCCTCCTGCCCTGCCATGGCAACTGTCCCCTGACCCGGTGCCCCCTGAAGACTGGCTCGCCCCACGCCTGGAATCGTGGCGGCAGGTGTTACTTCCGGTGGCATGCCATATTGGGGGGCTTTGGGCGGGTTTGCCACCGAGCTGGTGTCGAAAATTTCAGGCATGTTCGATTTTGAGTGGTTAATTTGTTGATTTCGTGTTTTGGAATGGTTGATTTTGTGGGTAATCTCGTGGGTACAACCTAGATCCTCCCCACAGACGGCGCCAAATTGTTCCGGTCACGGAAACAACCAACCCGATTACGAGTTCGGGTTTTAGTACTTGAATGCTGCTTGATTGAGTGTCGTGAATCCCAACCGTCAAATAAAACCAACTAACCTAACTAGGGTAGCTAGGGTAAGTCGGGTCGAATCCACAGGGACGGGAGGTCGGATTAATGTATGCTACGGTCTAGGACTAGGTTCGAAACAAGCTAGTCTAAAGGGGAGGCTAAGGCTAAACTAGGTCTAAGGCAAGAGAACTATCAAAGGAAACGGGCTAGGATTAGGTCGGGGTCAAAGGGGTAACGGAATGGTCGAAGGAGAACTAGAGGTGAAGGAGGTAGTAGGGTAATCTAGGTGATGCCCGGGCTCTCGCAACTTAGACTCACCTAGAGGTTCCACCTAAAACCCAACTCGGCGATACACAACACAATCGGGGTTACTAGCACGCTATAGGCCTAGGTCGAATCCGGGCTCTCGCAACTTAGACCGACCTAGGGGTCGTCCTCACCGGGCTCTCGCGACTTAATGAGGGGACCGAACCCACAAACAACTATCACCCACAAAAGAAAAGCAAGAAAACAAGCATTCGTACATAGTCATTCAAGCAATTCCACAAACATGTGATGTGCATCAAACCAAGAGGAAACCCAAATCTTCCACCAACAACTTCAACAAACCCTTAATCACCCAATTAACACCCTAATCACCTTACTAACCCTAGCAAGAACACTACTCTAACATATCTAATCTAGAATTAACACTAACAAGAGGAATCAAAACAACAATCAAAATAAACATGAAGAAACTAATCTAACAATGAGCAAAACACTAAACAAGAACTAAAGAATCAAACTTTAATGATAAAAACAAGATTAAGAAGAAGAAGGAAAGAAGATTATACCATACTAGAGAAGAAAGGAAGAAAGAAACTTGCATAAATGGAAGAACCCAAAACAAACATCCAAGTTTGTCAAGCTTGAATGGAGATCTTGAAGAATTCCCAAATTACAAGTATTAATCTAGGATTAACGATAATCTAAGGACTAATCTACACTAATCTAAGCTAATCTAATCTAGGGTTTTGTCTATAATGTCTAACCCCCTATTAACATAACAAGGGAAGAGTATATATAGGGTTACAAATGAAAGGGAGAAGAAAAGAAACAAAGCGGAGTAGCAGTGGCCCGTCCCGGCCGAGACGGGGTGGTCCCGGTCGGGACGAGGTCGGTCCCGGTCGGGATGCCACCTTCCCGATCGGGATGACCCACAGACAACAGCTTCTCTTTTTGCTCCTTCATCCCGGACGGGATGAGGCCATACCCGTCCGGGATGAGCCTTGTAGGCCTCCAATATGAACTTTTTGGTCCCTCCTTGCTTCTCATGGGCTTCCCATCGATTCTCGGGACTTAGGGTCGGGTCTCGGAGGCTCGAGATTGGGTCCCAAGGTCTCGGGGTCGACTCCAAGGCAACGAGTCATCGTTCCTTAGCTTCGTTGGCTCCAAAATGTGTATGTATCGAGTCGGAATCGCTCCAACTCTTCCAAATCAGTCTCGGGAACCTGAAACGAACTAAAGGAAGCATAAGAAGCCCCTAAACCGCTCCCAAGGAGTGATTCTACCAGGAAAATGGGACCAAAATACTACAAAATAGGCACTACAAATGACACCTATCAACTCCCCCACACTTAACCCTTACTCGCCCTCGAGTAAGCACATACTACTACTAAACTATCCGAATGGGTATTAGCGCACCCTACGCCCCTTCAACTCACGCGAGTGCACTTAGAGGAAAAGTGCACTCCGCAAGGCAAGTCGGGTCTTGCGACAAAACTGTGGATGCAACCGGACACAAAACATATAAACAAACAAACGCACAAACATACACATAATCGGTTGCACCCAAAACAAAAGAAATACCGCTTCTCTCAAAAAGCGGTGAATGAAACACCGGTTTAGGACTCGAGGTAAGTGACAACGTTCCCAAGCTAGAAATACAAACCAAGGTGGACTAGACCCTAATAGTATGACGATAAAGCAACAAAAACGTTGGTAACTTACCTAGGTCCTCCTAACTTTCTAAAAACGTACTACGGGACGATCGGCGGAGTGGAAAAGTGAGGAACCACGGTGTTAGTCGACACTGTAGGTAAGTGAGACCCCGCCCCCTTTAGCGTGAGCCAAGAGGGTCGTCCCATGTCCAAAACCGCCTAACTAGTCCAAGTAAAAAGGTGGAAAACAAGCAAAATGAGGGAAGACCGACTAATGCCGCTATCATCCTTCCTCGGGACTCGGTCCTTTGGTAGGCTCTTCACGGCAAAAGTCGTAAAAAGGCTTATTTTGAGAGGTAGGGGTTATTTTTGTGAATCGGGTTTTCTTTTGGCATTTTCTCTTTTCTTTTGCATTTTTGCTTTGTTTTGCCATGCCATTCTTTTTCTTCTTTTCTATTTTCTTTTTTGCTTTTGTGCCTTTTCTTTTTCTTCATTCTTTTCTTTCTTTCATTTTTTTCTTTCTTTTCTTTTCTTAGCCCTTTTTGGCAAGATTTGGCTTTGTTGGCATTTTCATTGTATAACGAGAAATAGAGAACCAACAAATTGCATTTTATTGTGTGTGTATGTGAGGAAGGTAGGGTAATGGGTAAGTCGGGGGTCGCGATTTCCCTTCAAACCCACAAAAAGTGGAGAACTTGGACTAATCAAAACAATCCTAGACACGGTCACCTAAGGGACGAGACTCGGTAACCAAGGCCTTTTCACACCGTGGGTGGTCATAATGGTCAAGATGCAAATCCCGTAGTAAATCCCTAGTAAGCTAGGTGGACTCAAGGTAAAGGACCAACGAAATCATTGATTTAGGGTCATTCTACTAGATTAAAGTCCAAGACTCGATTTATACTACTAGGAAGGAAAAGTAAACACTCGCACACTAGCCTCTAAACCGGGTTTTCGAAAACGTTTTACACACATGACACACAACACAACACAAAACAAGGACATGACGAAGATGGAAGAAAAAGAAACAAAAGCAACAAAAACAAAACAAGGCAAAACAAAACACATAGACAAAACAACCACCACCCCTATATTCCATACAAGCCACCAAATCATCCACCATTATGCACAAAGCTCCACCCGAGCACACCTCAACACAACCTTCTCCAAACATCACAAGGAATAAAGGAGAAAAAGGGATAAGGTGTTACCGGAAGTCTTTAGAGCTTTCCAAAGTCATTGGCGATTAAAGCAACCTATAAGAACAATGGGAGGCAAAACACGCACACAAAACAAATGTACGACACAAAGACACAGAATGAAAACACAAAAGAGAAAATCTTTTTGATTTTTGTGAAAATTTTTCAAATTTTTAGGATTTTTAAAGGTTTTTCGAAAAACTATGAAAATAAAACTACTACGATAGAATATCGCTCCCCCACACTTAAATCGAGCAATGTCCTCATATGCTCAATCGTAGTGTGCGGAGAGACAAAAGAAAAGAAAATAAACTACAAAAATAAAGCTAAAAATAAAAACAAAGTGGAGAAAAAGGTAGAAGGTGTCCGGCCGGGGTGTAGTCAAGTCACCATGGGCCGAGACGAGAAAAAGATATGGAATGGGGAAGAAAAATAAAAAGAAAGAAATAAAAGGAAATGGGAGGGGAGGGCTAGGTGTAATCAAGTCACCTAGCCCGGATTCCGCCTAAATCCGACTAAATCCTCAAAAAAAAGAAAGTGAAAAACTTGTAAAATTTGGATTTTGAAAATGACTCTCGATGTAGTCACATCATCGAGAGTCGGGAGCAACATATACCAAGGCCCCGAGGGCCACCATGACACTATGACACAAAAGTGTACAAGGGGAAGGGGAGTAAACAAAGGAAAACAAGCATTAAAAGACGGAAAAGAAAGGATAATTGTCGTACCATAGGTTAGCAACTCACTCTCACCATCGTCTCATAGATCGATATAGGCACTTGCTTGTCTTCATCATTGCTATCCCGCTTCAAGCTCGATAGGTACGCATAGTAGAGGTAGTAATGGTGTGAGGGGAGTGGGATTCGATGTGAAACTCGGTGTAAAGGGAAGAGAAACGAGGTGAGGGTATGTAAATGAAGTGTAAGGGTCATATGACATGAGCAAGGATGGGTAGGGAGGTTGGGTGGGGGTATACAATGGTTGGGTGGGCTCAAAGAGGAGAAAAGAGACCATCCCGGTCGGGATGGATGGTCCCGATCGGGATGACATACTCGTCCCGGTCGGGAAGCCACCTTCCCAGTCGGGACGGCACTCCAGCAAGCTCCAATTTTCGCACCTCCATCCCGATCGGGACGGCTCCTTCCCGGTCGGGATGGCATACCCTTCCCGGTCGGGAAACCTCCTTCCCGGTCGGGAAGTGTCTTCATGACTCCCAAAACCTCAAAAGCTTCACCGAAGCTTCAAAAACCGACTTCCATTCCCATGATCCAAGCTCTATCATTATCTACTCTCCTCTAGGAATCACCTTTCCTTCACACCTATCACAATGAACTCAAATACAACATCAAATTCCCTCCCTCACATCGCTCATCAACAATCCAAATAAACAAGAATTTCACAAAAACTAACAACCCTAGAAACCAAACTATACAAACATAGACACAAATACAAGCACAAAAGAAAAGAAAAAGAGATATTTACAATAAGGTACTCTCACCAACTACACCTCCATAGCCATCAAGAGCTCGAAGGAGTAAGTCAAATGCTCTAGCAACATCTTCATTTAAGCTCACATGGCCGAGCCTAGCCACTCCCAAAAGTTTCCAAGTCGGAGGGAAGAAGCGATCGCCTTCAATATGATCGGGGTTCTCGTGATCTTCCGGGTCTTCGGAACCAACATAGCTACGACTCTTATGACCATCCGGTAGGTATAGTGGTCTAGAATCATGCTCGGTGTCATGATGTGGGAGATCACACCCTAGAGGTGTCGCTTCTTCTACGGGGTCGAGAGTGGAACTCTTTTCCACCGCCCGACAAGGATCCTCTTCATCAACCGTCTCACAAGACAAAGGGCTAGACATCGAGTGCGGTAGAGGAGGAGAAAGCATCAAGTTTTCGTCATTGGAGGGTTTAGGATCCTCCAAATTCCCATACAAAGCAAGTTCCAAGCCATCTACTTCTTTTTCCCAAGTATTGCGCTCCTTTTCACTCACCTTGTCAAAATGGTCATGAGGGGTCATCTCTTCACTTGGGTTTGGATTGTCAACACCCGGTTCATCACGAAGAAAATCAAACAAATCCAACTTTATAGCCAACACATTGGCTCCCCAAGAGCTATCTTGATAATCATGTTCAACTCCCTCCTCATTATCGACCCTTAAAGCTTCAACTTCCTCTACTCTACCCCTATCTTCACCGCCCAAGCAACACTCAACAATGGTCTCTTCGACCCTCTCTTCTTCATTTGTAGCTTCAAGGTTGGGTTGGCTTTCTTGTGGGGGCACCCGACCTTCTTGCCCAAATGAACCTTCCTCAACATGTTGTGGAGTTCGAGCGGCCGACATCGTGATATGAGCCATGAGTGCATTGATGCGGGCATCTTGCACCTCTATTTGGGCCTTGAACTCCTCCCTAACCCCTTGTATTTGAGTCAACAACAATTGTTGACCCTTTTGCAATAACAACATCATCTCATGTTGGCTCCCTTGTGTTTGGGCCAACATTTGACAAGTCTCAAGGATATTTGGTTGTGGGTTATGTGAGGGTGTTTGGTAGTTGTTAGGATGTTGGGATGATCCTTGACAACTTTCTTGGTAACCATAAGGAGGGCGCTCATAAGATTGTTGATGAGGTTGATATGGTTGGTGAAATTTCGGGACTTGGCCATTTGCCCCAAAGTTGTCCCGTGATGGTTGATGGTAGCTTGGACGAGCCATGTCCATAACGTCGCTTTGGTACCTAGGATGAGCTAGAAGCACTTGAGCAAACGTTAGTAGCCTAGTGCTTGTGAGGCACTAGGAAGGGAGAATAGCACACAAGAAGAAAAACGGAGATACACAAGGAGAAGAGAACACAAAAGTCAAGAACTAAGTCCAAAACTAAGCAAACAAAAGTCTAAACTACGCCGTCCCCGGCAATGGCGCCAATTTGATGGGTGGGATTTGTCGTGAATCCCAACCGTCAAATAAAACCAACTAACCTAAATAGGGTAGCTAGGGTAAGTCGGGTCGAATCCACAGGGACGGGAAGTCGGACTAATGTATGCTACGGTCTAGGACTAGGTTCGAAACAAGCTAGTCTAAAGGGGAGGCTAAGGCTAAACTAGGTCTAAGGCAAGAGAACTATCAAAGGAAACGGGCTAGGATTAGGTCGGGGTCAAAGGGGTAACGGCATGGTCGAAGGAGAACTAGAGGTGAAGGAGGTAGTAGGGTAATCTAGGTGATGCCCGGGCTCTCGCAACTTAGACTCACCTAGAGGTTCCACCTAAAACCCAACTCGGCGATACACAACACAATCGGGGTTACTAGCACGCTATAGGCCTAGGTCGAATCCGGGCTCTCGCAACTTAGACCGACCTAGGGGTCGTCCTCACCGGGCTCTCGCGACTTAATGAGGGGACCGAACCCACAAACAACTATCACCCACAAAAGAAAAGCAAGAAAACAAGCATTCGTACATACTTAGTCATTCAAGCAATTCCACAAACATGTTATGTGCATCAAACCAAGAGAAAACCCAAATCTTCCACCAACAACTCCAACAAACCCTTAATCACCCAATTAGCACCCTAATCACCTTACTAACCCTAGCAAGAACACTACTCTAACATATCTAATCTAGAATTAACACTAACAAGAGGAATCAAAACAACAATCAAACTAAACATGAAGAAACTAATCTAACAATGAGCAAAACACTAAACAAGAACTAAAGAATCAAACTTTAATGATAAAAACAAGATTAAGAAGAAGAAGGAAAGAAGATTATACCATACTAGAGAAGAAAGGAAGAAAGAAACTTGTATAAATGGAAGAACCCAAAACAAACATCCAAGTTTGTCAAGCTTGAATGGAGATCTTGAAGAATTCCCAAATTACAAGTATTAATCTAGGATTAACGATAATCTAAGGACTAATCTACACTAATCTAAGCTAATCTAATCTAGGGTTTTGTCTCTAATGTCTAACCCCCTATTAACATAACAAGGGAAGAGTATATATAGGGTTACAAATGAAAGGGAGAAGAAAAGAAACAAAGCGGAGTAGCAGTGGCCCGTCCCGGCCGAGACGGGGTGGTCCCGGTCGGGACGAGGTCGGTCCCGGTCGGGATGCCACCTTCCCGATCGGGATGACCCACAGACAGCAGCTTCTCTTTTTGCTCCTTCATCCCGGACGGGATGAGGCAATACCCGTCCGGGATGAGCCTTGTAGGCCTCCAATATGAACTTTTTGGTCCCTCCTTGCTTCTCATGGGCTTCCCATCGATTCTCGGGACTCAGGGTCGGGTCTCGGAGGCTCGGGATTGGGTCCCAAGGTCTCGGGGTCGACTCCAAGGCATCGAGTCATCGTTCCTTAGCTTCGTTGGCTCCAAAATGTGTATGTATCGAGTCGGAATCGCTCCAACTCTTCCAAATCGGTCTCGGGAACCTGAAACGAACTAAAGGAAGCATAAGAAGCCCCTAAACCGCTCCCAAGGAGCGATTCTACCAGGAAAATGGGACCAAAATACTACAAAATAGGCACTACAAATGACACCTATCATTGAGTTAACGGTTCTCTCCTTCATCCTACTCCTTGGGTCGGACTTTCCCTGGCGAAGCTGGCGTGCTCCCTGCACAATGAACGCACAGGGTCCCGGAGGTTGTCCGAGGGAACCCTCTCCGATGCCTAAGTCAGTCCGTGAAAGCCTTGATGAACCTAGCTCGTGAGGAACTAGGCGGCGTTTTTAGGAGTAAGAGTCTAGAGAGAGAAAATTCAACCCCCTCTAAGTGGGAAATGGGTGGGTATTTATACCTTCCCACAAGAGAGAGAGGAGGAGAGGGAAAAGAGCGGGAGAATGGGTGGACATGGGGATGACACGTGGCCTTGCCTCATCCACCCACTTTCCATTACCTGAGGCGGAATGACAGATGGGCCCTCGGTTTCCCCTGCTCGTACCGGGGAGTTTGGGCTCCCTGGAAACCAGCATGCAGGGGACCTGGCGGCCCTGCTCGGCTGACAGCAAGACCCTGCCGAGCAGGTGCAGGCTTTGGAGCTCTTTCAGCAGTCCTTTGCATGGCGGGCCTTCCGGGCGATCCTCAGTTCACCCTGGGGGCGAATTATTCCAGGGTGCCACAGGCGGGCGACCCGTGGCACTTAGTCAACTCCCATCAGGAAGGTTACTATTTTGGAAATATTTTAAGGTATCTTTGGATAAAATACTTATTGGTTTAAATATGGAATAATGTTGGAAATGAGAAATTGAGAATGTACAGTATATAAGTCTAGGATATGTATTGTTGTCATCAGCTATATGGTCAGTGTATCTGAGTTAGGGATACATTGATTGTCGAACTGGGTATCGTTTACGCTCGGGAGTCATGCACATGTACTTAGGCTAGGACCTCGATGAACGCAGTCCTATTATAGTTTGAGTTGCCTGTGAGAGGGCTTAGGAGTCGCTTCGTGGGCAATGAGTTACTTAACCAGTGAGGCTTAGTTGTCGTTTCGTGGGCACTATGTTCCTTAACTAGTGACACTTCGGTGTTGTTTTGACATATCTCTAGTAGTAAAAGTTGTACTGATCATTAGTTTTATATTCCATTACTCGTTTTGACGCCCCCAGACTGCTGAATATTTTTCTGGTTTGGAATCTATTTTGATATATAATGTTTTGAGTTTTAATCTATTTTCATATATTATGCTTTTATTGCCTACATTATGCAGTATGGCTGGGAGAACTGCCTAAGTTGTTCCCCACTGAATTTTGGTTGTTATGTTTATAACATGACAGGTATTCTTTGTTTCGGGATTTGGTGTGAGCTAGCGAGTGACATGGATCCTACTCTGCTTTAATCATGTTTGTTTATGGATTGTTAAACCCATTTGAAGAATTTTTATTTTTAACCCTTTTGTAAAAAGTGTCCTTTAATTTGACTGACCGTTCTTTCTGTAAAATATAGAACATCAGTGTGTTTTAATCCCAACTGTACAGTGTTTCCGCCACTGTATTGCGTTAGAATTTATAGGGGATAATAGTAAATTTTGAAAGATGTCAAATTAATGGGCTTACAAGGGAAACGTGTGCAAGTGAGTAGTAGTCTTGCTTAATTTTGAGTTGTCAATTAATGTGTCCACATGTAACCCTAAAAAATATTAAGCTCGTACTTAAAATTGTACTTCGTATTATTATGTTGTAAGTGACAATCGGTTATTGTATTAATGAAAGACTCACTTGAGTCGACGATTTTAATTTTTACCACTTTTTACGACTTAATTATTTTCCGCCTTGTAAATTAATGTCATTGGAAGAACCGAGTTACAAATGGCACTAGCAGCATGAGAAGAAGCATATTGTCAAAGGATATTCTTCACGATTTTAAGTACCGGTTTGAGAAGCAGACTCATTGTCAAAGGGTCTACTTCGCCATACCCAGAAGGAAGCTTATTGTCAAAGGACATTCTTCAAAATCAGCAATGTTATCAAGGTTACATCCATATTTCAAACCTAATCGAAGATATCGGAAAGTCTAACAGAGTATAAACGACCCGAGCGGATAGTCACACCAGGTTGTAATTCCCGATTTACCTGGAGGCTATCATTTGACTTTCGCCTTGTCCAAGCCTCAGTCAAAGTGGGGGCTTCTGTAGATACCTCGATTTGTACCTTGTGTCTACTCGAGCTTCCAGCCAACACTCGATGATGATTGGCAACACAATACGATTTTGCGGTGTTTTGCAGGATTTTTCCATAGTTCGGATAAAATTACTACTCGGAAATATTATCAAACATCTAAAAGGTCTTAGTCGAGTCATTATGGTCGCGTTGCCACTAATTAGAATCAATTCCGACTCCGGGTCCTCGAATCGGTCTCGGTTTGACTCGGTGACTCAACCAACACAAGTTAAGGGTCAAATTAAATGTTTCCTAACCTAATTAATTCACGCGTTCTTAAAGCACATCGAGTTCATCGACTCAAATCGAATCATCACTAGGTTGTTTCTCGATCTAGTTATTTACATTTTCATTTAAATAAGGGTCGAATTAAAAGAGTTCATTAGTCAATTCATGTCACTTGTGACATATTTGGTAAATTGAATTTGGAATTGATTTTCGAATTGAAATATTTCAAACGTTTGGTAACCTTCGAATTTTGAATTGAAATTGAGACAAATTCCAATCTAGTTCAAATTTGACTATCTCAAATTCCTGGTATATGGATAGTCATTTGAATTCTGTCACTTATCATAGGTTTATTTTTTCCGCATAATCCCGTTAGAATATATTTTTTCCTTACTTTTTTCCCATATTTGAAAATTATAGTTTTCTAATGTTTTTTTTAAAAAAATTACTTTTTTGTGACCTTTTTCGGACTCCACTTGCCCGAATTCCAAATCCAATTCCAAGGGTGCTCTAACAACATTTTGGATTTGGAAATGGAATTGAATTCATGAAATTCAAATGCAAGAATTGAAATCATGAAATTCAAATCAATTCCGAGTGCCCAAAATGTCAAACGTAACCTTAGTTTATTTCAATTTAAGCCAACCCCATTAAGATTAAGCCCCTCTCATTTCAATTCAATTCAGTCCGTTTTCATCCGGAAAAAACAGGGCCTTACAATAGTCCATTCATGAAAACACTGGCGAATTCATATAGTCGATAGCGCATCTGCACTAGCGCAAAATTTCAGCATTCATCATCTGGTTGTTCAGCATTAGAAACTTATTGAGCTGGGGTGAAAGTAGTCTCCAAAACTTCGGTACAAGCACTAGAAAAAGCCATTAGCGCTTGGAATACGTGGGGAAGACATGTTTGCAGGTTCTTCAAGGTCAGGGCCCTTCTCACTTGAACGGAATTCACATACTTGTCCTTCTCGTTCTCGTATTGCTTTCTCAACGCATCAGCTTTCACATGTTTGATGTACAATGGATGCTTTGGGTACAGAACTGAATCGGCATCTCCTAAGTTGATACTTTCCTTATGTTTCTTCTCCATTTCAATCAGGGAATTTATCTCCTTGTGCAATCTCCTCTCAAGCCTATCGGATTTTTTCTTCAGAATACATTCTTCTTCCTGCTGTAGAATTATTGACCGTATGACCAAAAGAAAGCTTTTAATGGCATCTCCTACCACCTGTAATTTATTAGGTCAAAATAAGATATATGACCTTGGATATACTCTGTATCATCTAGAATGTGAAGCAAAACTGAGGTGGGACTTTAAGTTGAGGTGGGACTTAAAGTAAACACCATGTTCTTTTCAACTTCGTTTCTGTTCAGCTCAGTCTCTGGAATCTTAGTACTTCAGCTTACGGTCAGTTTGGTTTTGCACAGTACATTCAGTTCACTTCAGCATATTTCAATTCAAAAGAACAAAGGCTTTAGGATGAGCTTTTGAACCTATTTGGATGACTGTTGAACTTGAGCTTAGAAACATTAACATACATTACATTACAGTTCATTTTATTTTATTTTCTGGCCTTAAACCTCTGAAACATCGCGTTTGAGTTCAACTACAGTACCTTTTCTGGTAGTCTATCAAGAGCAGTCAACCAGTTTTCGCAAAGGGTACGAACCAAGGATGGGCGACAATTCATAGTTTCATCACCCTCTCGGCAATCAGTAAGCTGGACCCACCTAAAGAGGCCATTCACATAATCACGTTGGGATTTGGCAAGTCGACAGAAACTATTGTACCAGAACTTGACCTCAGTTTCAAGCTGCACTGTGGCCTCACGGTGATACTCGGTTGTTGGTTCTGTGCTGTGGTGACTGCTTAGATGATGAAATTGTTGGCATATGTGACTCTGAACTTGATGGCATTCATACATTGTTCTCCACATGTGTATCACCCTGCAATAAATCATAAAACTAACTGGGTCAAGAGGAAATGAACTGTAATTTGTTTCAAAGTAATAAGGCCGCAGAATTAAACCATTGTATAGCAATAATCATTCACTTAGGCCATAGTCACATATATTGGAATATGTTCAAACCTCAACCCACAAAAGAGGTTGCGTCTGTTGTGACATACAATACACAATAATGAACTTTACCTATCATTAGGGCAGCAATGTGGAGTTTTATGCTAAACTGTTGTATATAAGCTCAAAATCTATGACCATTTACCAGTACTTGTAATTGCTAAGCACTGCTACTTGTATTCCAACAATAGAAATCTGCCCTTATAAAACCATGCATGAGCAGAAAGTAAAATACATCCCTTATTTTTTGCAGTGAACGTTGGAGGAAGTTGTGTATTACTGAAAGTAAAAAGAACATCGTAATTGAAATAATCATGATAACACTCAACTGAAAATAACATTTCACTACAGAAGTCGACATGACATCTGTAGAAAATGATAAATATTGCCCACTACATAGTTGAGGATGTCATCTCGTGCTGGGTAGCTAAAAGCATATACTCCGTACAAGATTAAACCTAGCAAAATTGATCAGATCATGACCTTAACATACACCCTAATCCGGAAATGACCCAAACCAAACTCGATTCACCTAAATAAGCTCATCAGAAATGACCCGCACCGACCAAAATGATAATCTCGAACTAAAGTCTTAGAAACTTGACTCGGAATTTCATGGTCCATAACCACCTTACTCGACACAACTTGTGATGACTTAATAATAGCACATCCAAAAATGACTCAAACCTGCAGTTACCTGACCAGGATGACAAGTTTGCCAACTCTGCTCAAGATGTTAATAGTTAAAACTTAAAACTTTTGACAACGCATCCGGGAACAATTTATTGGTTAAACTGAAAAATACATGAGTTGCTGAGAGAATCCCTTTGTAGTCAATCGAGTGGTTACTAACCCAGAAAGTAATGAAACAAGCTGAGGATGAAGATGCTCATCTATGAGTGTTAAAATAGATGAACATGTCCTTCTTTGGAGTTCTTGCAAACGCACAATATTAGACTGTAGAGATTCAATTTGAGATTGTGTTTTCTCTATCTTATTCAAGTCTGCATTTTCGTCTTCATACTTCCGCAATGAGGATGATTTCTGTTTGTACTCCAGTTTTGCCACCTCCTCATCCTGTCAAAAATGTTGCAGTAACGACCATATGAACACATAAAATAACATTTACACAAAATAACAAAAATTTAGAGTAAATCATAGAATAGCCGTTGCTTCCAAAATAAATCCCATTTTCAAGATTACAATTGGTTTAGTCATCTCACACTACAAATTATAAATTTGATGTTTACGAGCCTATCAGAATTCATCGAACTTATTCCTGTATTTGGGCTTCTGGGGTAAGGAAAGAAGGGTTTTCATACGATCTAAAGATTTGTTTTGTAGAAATAGGTTGATTGAAATAAAAAATGAGTTATATGAATGATGAAATCAGCAACAAAAGTTAGACGGGATGGAAGGATGATCGAAGTGTGAATGTGTGATGTAAATGTAACGTCAGATTACCCTGACAACCCTATACAGTATCTGCTCTTCAGCATACAGCTTCTCCAAAGTGATGCAGTGTGCTCCCGCTTTGCAAGGGTCCATAGCAATTGTACCATTCTGTAACAAATGTGTCGATGTAGATGACCAGTTCCAAGACAAACCTAATAGCCTTGTCGAGTTGTTCCGCTTCCCTGAATGAAATTAACCAACCTATTAATTACAACATAGAAGTAGACCATCAAATCTGAACATGGGATCCAATATGAGAAATATCAGTAAGCATACATTGGCATTGAACATAGGTTGTCTGTTCATTTCTTACATACAATAATGTACTGAATTATCTGCCCTTGTTCAGGATTTCGGAACCTCCGAAATTTTAAAACTTAAGACTCCCTAGTTGTTTGAGTCCTGTTATCAAGTAGAATATTCCATGTAGAATCTTAGACCAACAGTCTACGCCACCTGGCAAGATTCTTAGCCAAATCATATGAGATCTACATTCATAGTAAAATTCTTACAGAAGTGACTCGCTAGAGAATATGGGATTAAAAATATAAGTAAAAGTTATACTTATAGGACAGAAAAAAGATTACTAAAGCAATAAGTATGTAAGGTTGAAGGAATAATACTGATATTGTGCATCGTTTGACTTTGTTTGCCAATTGAAGTAAGTTTTGACTATTATTAATCTCTTCAATTATGCAGAGATACAGACAATCCAAACTAAGTGACTTAGGATTTTGTCAAACCACTATTATAACAGGATCTTTTTCATAGTCCGTCTATAAATTGTGAGGAAATATCAGTCATAGTTGACATCAATTGACGAACAAAGTTATGTATGGAGGGAGGGAGGGAGTAACAAGTCACCCTTTGATTCATGAATTTCATGCTGCAGGGACGCATTCCTTGATCCCATATCAACCAGAACAGCAATTTCTTTGGCACCAGTGGAAGCTTTCAAGAAGTAATCATCAAGCTCCTTCATTATGCTCGGCAATGTCTTCTTTCTCCTCCATACTACCATGGCCATATTTACCCTATCCTTTGTCTCCCAACAGCCCTTCACTGACAAACTATCCTCCACAACATTCTCATTCAACAAATTTTGCTTAGGAGCATTGTCAATGTTTGTACGCTCTTGGGCTTCTTCCTCAAATTGTGATTTCGTCTCAGCCCAACTTTCTTCCTCCTCATCTTCAACCATGACCCCCTCCAATTCATGCTGAAGGGAAGTTGATGTATCAAGTAAATCACAAAGATCCCATGAAGATTCGAGTGGTGGTGGCGGCGGTTTACAAGAGTTATCATCATCAATCTCGATTATCTCTTCTTTAGCTTCCCGGACTGTTTCTTTACCTTTAATTTTACGAAGATCAGGACTGTCGATTGGTGGTGGCAGAGGGGGTGATGGTGGAAGGGGAAGTGGTGGGGACGGAGGCAACATACTCTGAACCTCTAGTAACTCAGATTCAGAAAATTGTTTAAGGGTCCCACCCGTGTTTTTAAGTGCCCGTAAGTATGCTAATATGGCATTGGCAAATTCTGCCCTTAATCCTAACAGTTGCTTCATTACCCTCTTCCTTTCCTTGCATATGACTACCCTTTCCTCCTTGTCTATTTTCGACACAACACATCCCATCTTGCGAGTTGGCAAATACAAAAGTTGGGTAGATGTTTCAAGAATTTGACATCATTATAATGTGTCCATTACTCTGCATGTCAATCTGACCCATCAAGTGAACAGCAAGTTATGCAGATTACTGCAAGGGAAGATACAATCAGAGAAGCGAACAAGTGAAGAAGGAACAAGCAAGGTGAAGGAGAACATCCACAAACTCTCACCATTTATGATTTACCTTTGATTCAATCCCCAGCATACAATTCAAAAAAACGTCTGACCACTTTAGCTTCACTAGCAAAGGGTTAGCCTACTTGAGTACTTCACCACATGTATGGTTTTCCTAGTGATGTTACTGTAAGAGTATATAAACAAAAGTGGAATATTTGGCAATGAGGGGTAGAAGAGCCATGAGGCAATGAATGAGGGGTGGAATATTACGATACTCATAATATTCTATCTAAGCATTCTATTTCCTAATCTATGATATTATCTCCTAATATAATGCTCCACTAATACTAGAGTCGTAGTATATTATATATATATAGTTACCACTCGGGATGGACTACCTTTGTGATACTTCATACTTGTCTGAAATTCGGACACACTCAGAATGGTGAACATCAAGAACAACATAACCCCACCGCCTCAAGGGATCCGGATAATGAAATAAATAACACATACAACCCTAAATGCTAAGGAGTGATAGTTAATGGCAAATAGTGTAAACTAACTACAGTATAATGGAAGCAATTAGCATCCTTCCCCTACAGGTAAAGCAGGTAAGTCCCCCACTCCCCCTCACCACCCCTCTACTATAGAAAAGAGAGAGAGAGAGAGACTATAACTAGAAATCTATACTACTCGTACCTAAAATGCAAACAAAAATTTCTTTTGTCTGGTTGTTTTTCATGTAATTATTAACAGCTTTTCCATTACATAACAGCAACAACAATAACTTGATCTGTTATCTAAGTGTGAACTTTTAAAGACAAGATAACAAGAACACTGCCAAGAATGTGGTTTCTCCTACACCATTAAACAAATACGTAGTATTAACACAGGCACCTAAAAAAACAAGGGAGTTTTACTTTTACAGAGAATGTCAGATAAAAAACAAGGAAAGAAAGAGAAATGAGCTCAGAACTCAAGAAAAGGCAAGTGAAGCATCCAAAGCGCGATTATTTACAACTTGGTAGGTAAATCCTAACATCATACATATTCAGCATGCTTGGTCAAGAAGTGTTGTTTTATTTTGAGAAAACAGGACATACCATAGACTTTGTTGGGGTTTCGATTTTTGAAGAGAAAACAGAATGCTAATGTTCCTGGAGTGCATATAATTTTATATTCTTGGGGCTGGCTGGTTGGACTAACTTTTAATCTGTACTATTAACTTTACCTCTTTTTATAAAGAAGGTGCCTTTTTTTCTCCATATGGTATATGGAGTGGAGTACTTTTGGAATAGTAGTTCAACCCCTGCGAGTATGTTCTTTTGCATCGCCTGAGATATCAGTGTTCTCTTTTGTGTTGTGCTTTTATACTCACCACCAACCCAAAAGCTTTTCCCTCATACAATTCTTCTCAGTTAAGAGTTTGTATTGTATGTTTATTTGCTACTAGTAGCGAGACCGCGCGCGATGCGCGCGCTTTCTGGGGCGTTAGTCGGTAGGTGAGAATCCGTTACCGGACTTGCAGGGACCGCTATGGGAACTGCGCGGGGGCGCTGCGCTGGTTTTCTGGAGGTATAGCGCGAGGTGTGCTTGTATGGTAAAAGATGAGTGACCCCTACAAATTAGGTACATATATAAATAATCATCACTGTGCAACTAAGACGGGACAGAGTCATTAACGTACCCTACGCCGAGAACATACTAATCTACGATAGTACATTAAGACACCGAGGTGACAGGGAAACAGGGTATAGTACATAGTATTCATCACAAAATGCTCCCAAGCAAAAGCAGAGACAGCCGAACCGCCTGTTTGCAGCCTAAGAATACCAAACTTGTCCATGATATCTTTATTCGACAGAACATTTGATGCTGACGTAGTTTGTCATCTATCCAGTGTTGCCCAAATTTCCAAATTAATGGAAAAACTGTCATTTGCGCTTGTCGTGCAAACAGGTCTAGTATTTTGTTTGACATAAATCATAAACTTAAGAAATACTCCAAAAGTCTATATAAATGAAGAGACAGATAGTCAAACAGTATGGTGACCCTGAAGAAGAATGCATCACAAAACAAAACGAACAAAAGACAATACATGATTCTGTATGGACTCAACTGTGAATCCTTTTTGATGCAAAGTATTTTATATAGTCAAAATTATTTTTGAACTTAAGTAATGTTACTGCAAGTAATGTACAGATTTTCCATGACTTTCTGTTTTTTATAGCTTGCTCCTATTTGATGCAAATTATTTTAACCTAACAAGAAGATCCTTGTTTCCTCCTGGACTCAACTATTCTATCAAAAAAAAAAACTTCGTATAGAAGGCTCATATAGTCAAGTGTAATGGTATCAACGAATTTTGAGGCTAACCTCGGCCACATTTTGAGGCTAACCGGGTCTTCTGGTTTGTTATAGAGTAAGAATGTATGTAACCTCTGTAGAATTAAAACAATTAAAAGGGAATATGGAAATATTTTTTCAGGAATTAATTGCAAAATGATGGAAGTAATTAGATCAAGACAATAATACGAAGTACCATGGAAAGTGATCAATTTGCCACGTTTTGATTTTAATTTGTGCGGGTCAACAGAGTTGGCCATTTCCCACGTGTCGGAAGCACAACCTAAACTAAGGTTGCTCCTCCATTTAATTTTTTCTCTTCTAATAAGGTTACTCCTGCATATCCCATATTTCAGTCTCCTTCATCTCCTCACTGTATAAGATTATCCTTAAATTTGATTTGTTTTTGTCAACTACTTCAACGAGGGTGTGTTATCCATTCAACTTCATTTACTCACGCAATCTTCGCCCTCTCCTTCTCCCCCTAATGCTTCCCCTCTTCCTCCCCCTACTTTTCCTTCAACTCATTATCATCATCAACAAAGATTGTTTTTTAAATATAACTTGCTTTTGACATTTCATTCAGGGAGGGTATCGATTTTTCAGATGTTTTTGCTCATCTCATTATGTCTCTTTCTTATATACCAAATTCAATTTTCCTTCTCTTCGTCCTCCATATGCCCCCTTCCCCTTCTTTTTACTCTCCTCGGTTATACTCATCTAAATCAATTCTTAAATATAACCTACTTTTGTCATCTCTTTACCCTTTCCTTCTTCTCCCCTTCTTCCCCTTCATCTTCTTCTCTTCGTATTCCTCTTTTCCTCATCTACTTAGATAAGTGCTGCTCCTCTACACTCACTTCTCCAGTTCTCCTTCCTTCGTTCCTTCCCCTAATGTCTCCCTTCTCTCTGTACTTCTCTTTTTATTTCCTAAGGTCATTTTCCTTCTCTTCGTCCTCTCACACCTGATCTTCCTCTGACCTCCTCATCATCAACGACAAGCGACTTTTCAAATTTAGCACACTTCCTCTAATTTAATCACACCAAAAACACAATGACCTAAACAAGGTGCAATTATATCACGTAGTCCCTTTATTCTTCCTCCTCTCTCTCATATTGGTCATCCTCTTCGATATCCCTCCCTTTTATTTTAATCTACTAAGAACAATTCTCGTGTTCCTCCACCTCCACTATATCTCATTCTCATTTCCCTTCCCCTCACCATCCTTCCTTGTCGCCTCTCATTATGACTCTCATTGGTTTGATCTATTTTACCGAACTTTAATGCCGTTACTTCAATACATCTCACCTCCTCCACATTCCCACTTCCAAACGAGAAATCCTCGAGGATCTGACAGGCGGATATTAATCTGCAGGATATCTCTATCTTTTTCATTGACTAATAAGTTTCAGTAACATATGTTGATAAACTTCAATACATACTCAAACAATCATAACGTAGACTCGAGGAATGCATTATTAACGAACACCAAACTCAATTATAGAAGAACAAAACTTTTAATGAATAATCTCTCCATGTTCTACAATTCCATTTTACATTGGAAATTACTGAAACTTTCTTACATGTAAAATGTATTCGTGAATCTTATAGTAAAATGAAGACCACGCAAGAATTTGGATCCGTCTATACTGTATAATTAACTGTCACTGACTTATAGAAAGTTCAGTGTACGAAAAGGTTCGAGCCTAACATCAGGCAACAATAATGCAGAAAGACATAGCACACAAGTGAACATAAGAGAAATCGCAGAACATGAAAAAATAACAAATTTCCAGCAGAAAACTAACAAAATAAACAAAAAAAATGCAGGAAACCCAGATGATTATGATTAGATTACAATCATACTGTAGATTAGAACCAAGATAAAAAAACTTTAGTGTTCAAACTGCAAGAACTTACAGAATAATACAAGGGATAAAGAAAAAGTTACGGAGTATATTACAACACTAACAAAGGTTCGAGGTCGGCTAACATGAATTGATATTTGATGTCATCAAGTCATCATCCAAAAGATTGAATAAAACGAAATAAAATGGAAGGCGAACAATACAATAAAGTAATAATAAAAAATACAGGCTCAAACGCAAAATTAAGCCGAAAGTATTAATAATAAGCTTAAAAAGAACGGTTATATTGTCAACAAAACATTATAGTACGACGACATGGAGGCAGTAGCATGGAGCTGGAAAATAATTTTAACAGCTTACTTGTGAAACGAGTCTGACAGCAGCAATGTGCGGACCGCAACGAACAGTATACACAGCAGACCGAAAACTCAGAACATGAACATAGTTATGAGACCTCAACGAATTAAAGCGAACAGCCGCAGAAGAACTGACCAGATTCCCTGCGTGGGAATCGGTCAGACCGTCTCTCCTCCTTTGAGACGAATCTTGAGTTTGAGTTTCGTCTCATGCGGCAACCAACAGCAAAGGGTGTGACATCCTGAATCCCTCGCAGTTTTCACGAGGGGTAAGGTAGGGCCGTAGGGCTGTATTTGCAGGAATGTACAAGGGCTGTCGCGTTTTGGAACGAGTTCGTTGAATGTGGAGGCGTCTTCCACGTCCAAGACTTGGAATCTGTTGGTGTAGTCGAGGAGTAGAACACGGATGAAGGTCGTTGGGGTTAGTTCTAGCCTATCGAAGCATGCCCATAACTTTACAACAAACCTGTATAGGAGTATGGCCTAATGAGTCTCGAAGAGGCTTGATATTAGAGACAGGATGATTAGGAGGCGGCTCATAGACAATTTGATTTAATAACTGCAACAGGCGGAATTAGATCAGAAAATGACGTGCGAAGCTTGAAAAACAGCTCAGTGTTTTGAAATCGATCAAGCATCACAAGCTTCAGAAATATTTAAGGCTTTGAGTAAGAATCCAAACAATCACTTGCGCTTGCTGGCCAACATGAAGTCTCACACCAGAAGCACCACACATCACCTATAATGCAGGAAAAAGGTATTAACTTTTCAACAATATGCAACATACGAACATGGCCAACCATCGCATATCATCACTTATGCTTATGCATTTGATACAATGTTTGTTTACCAATCTAACATTCGAATATTGACTTAGACACGGATCATTGATGAGTGATTCGCGGAGTATCTGCTTAATTGAGTGTGGAATAAATACTCCGAGTTATGAACTGATTGCTCATTTCGTCCAAACAATCCATCACCGCATATACCGATCAAACTTGGCAATCCAAAATAAAGGAAAATTAAATGCCACGAGAGCATCATTGCTTACTGGCAAGAACTGTACGGTAGCATATAGACCAATAATCTGTGTAAGAAATGGAAAACCACGACATTTTTCGACAAGTCTCACATTATTGAGTTGTAATGCTGCTGAAATAATTAGCACAGTTAATTTCCACCATATGGAGATTAGGTTGGCATGACCACACAATAGAAAACTCAAATGAAATAGAAAATCCAATCCGATGTCCGACAACTCAAGTCCTCAACTCAAGCCATTATCCCATATATCAAGGGCACAAACCTTTTTCTAGTGAGGTTACCAGAAACTGCTAACGCAGCATTTGGTCTATGAATCCTAGAAAATAGATCCCTGTAGTGAGGAATGATCACTTGCCCTGAAAATGACGAGATTCATTAAGTGCAGACTGCATTAACAGGTCTTTCATGGCAGAAAGTCATTGCAAAGTAAAGGAAGTTATGGATGAGTAAGCTAAGTGCAACATGTGTAATTGTGTAAGTGAGCTAACGTACAGGAAAATAAATAAAGCAGGAAGAGTGTGTGTGGACAAGTGAGCTAGGTGGTAGAAGGTGAAGATAAAATTCGGTGCAGCGGAGTGCGGGCATGTCTGATGAAAGACCCTGACACTATATTGGCAGGCTGTTAAAAATAACAGCTTCATGAACCTCAAAAAAGCGGGGCAGGTGTATAGACGGAGTCGATTTGTTGACAGGTGTAGCAATATGGATTTATTTAGAGCCTACTGAAGGAAAAAAAAATAAACTCTAAATAGTGGTTAATGCAGTTTCCATGGGTCAAAGCAACTGCTCCGTGGATAGCTATGACCTGTGTCTGGGCCTGTGGGGAATGATTAATTCGGACCCAATATGTTAATTGGCTATAGTTACATATAAGAAAACAAATCTACCAGCTGACTGAATCAGCAATATACTACTGCACAAACTGAAACGTAATATGTATTCTTTAGTAGACAATAAAGTGCGAGCCTCACCAAAAGTCATGATATCGCTGTGGAGAAACAAGGGCGGAAGCATGGAGGTCCTGGCATTCAAATTCTGATCTTTTAGCATCCTGTTGCTAGATAAAGTAGAGTATCAGCAAGAGGCCTAGTGACTGAAGATGAAATTGAGTCCCTCTGAGAGCGCACAATTTCAAACCATATTCCAGACGGAAATCTTTTCGGTCTCACAAACCAAAGTACTATTTTAGCGTAAGGAGTATCATGGATAACAGATACAATGATGTGCACCAGTGCACGTAAGAACATAATAGTCAAACTCATGATGGCGAAAAATATAAAGAAGACTATTGCCAAAGTCATACACTCATACCTGTGAATCGGCACCAGATGAAACTAAAATATTCAGAACATTGGAAAAGGCAAGACCAGTAACTCTCTTTTGGTGACCCTTGAGCTTGCTATTAACCTGTTCAAGAAAGAAAGACATACCATTAATTATATCCAACTGTGAGCCAATTTTTAGCGAGTCGTAGAGATTAGATTAGAGAAGCACCTCATCAGCCCGAACATTGTATATATGTATTGTGGAGTCATCCATGCCTATCGCAATAATATTATTGTCTTCAGGATGAAAAGCAAGAGAGGTTGCCGCAGGCGGTGGTGACATGAACGTGGTCATAGTCTAGTGCAAACATGAGCACAAATTAATGCACGATAGATAGGAAAAAAATCAGATACTTTTAGCTTATATCATAGCAGAAAACAAGTATTAAATATCTTAAATGTCATCATATTGAAGAGCGAGATTTTCCCACCAGAAGCTGACATGACATAGGAATCATTTTTAGAAAGAGCGAAGCATGGAACAACGTCCTCTGGGTTTGCTGATCCAATCTCATTGGTCATTAGAACTCCACTAGGCGGAGTCCATAATTGCGGAGCAACGGCAGAAGTTGCCTAGAACAATACCACAAAAGTGAGTTGCAAGAAATAAGTAGAACAAAATAAAAATTACTCCGTATATGAAGACATGGTCACCTTTCCAGTAATATTGCGATCACTCCTCTGCCATTTCCAAAGCTTGTGAGTAGCATTGTATGATAAGGCCAGCAGAGAAGCTCCATAATTTGTATACATCAATCTCATTATCTGCAATAGGAAAGATGACATGATACAATCAATTTGACCAGCGTCATTTTATGATTAAAAAAAGTGACCACTAAAATGGCCACTTTTTTATATGGTATGACATTGGTCACTTTTTATCGTAATATGGTCGCATTTGATGATCGTCATTTTATGAAAAAAGTGACCATTGAAATGGTATGACATTGGTCTCTTTATTCTCTGAAAATGGTCACATTTTATGGAAAAGTGATCAAACTTACGACACTGCACAAGAGAGACCAAGTGTTCTTTTCAAGTAATCACAACCCCAACTATTTCCAGATGAAATTTAAGAGATACGCAATTAAGTAACAAATGACAGAAAAAAATAGAGCTTGTGATAAGTTAAGCAAGTACCGACAAGATATGCTGTATAGGCACTACAAAGCACCCACGGAAGCATGTCTAAGACAAACCCTCACATCTCACTCCCTTCAGCAACCAAATAAAACAAATCTCCAGTACTCAAAAACAACTTTCACATATGAACCCACAAAAATACACACTCAACAGCAACCCACCCTGCATAAGGTAAGACTTGCAGGAGCCTATTAAATGGGCTTTAAATATTAGTCCCTCCATTGTATATTTGTGGAATGTATGTGAGTTATATTTCAATCAAATGTATAAAATTGAATGGAATGGAGGGAGTACATACTCTAACTGGCAATGTGTGATCAGCAAGACGAAGAGAGCGAAGCTGAGATGGATCATTGATTTCTGTTAGCCTCCAAGCTTTTGCTTTCTCTATGTTTGGCTTCACCTCTGGCGTATTTTTATTATCTCCATTCTAAAGGAATGACATGTAAAAATTTCATTAGTTAAATGGAATGGAGTAAGAAGACAACCAAGGGCGTAAAGCTCATAGCACGTCAACGGTTTAGTAAATAATACTCCCTTTGACTCAACATTCTTTAACTGCGTTCAACATGTCCCTCCCAAATAAAGTGTAAAGCAACTGTTGAAAAAAAGGGAGTAGCTAGTTGACAAGTACTATGTAATATTAAACAACTTTAACATCTTACAAGACCAACCATAGCTGTCAATGGCCCATTTCTTGCACCAACCCCAATATTGGTCCCTACCATTGGGCTGGAAGCACGAGCACCAAATATTGTTGTTAGAGGAGCCTACATACACACATAGAAACTGTGTCAGTAGAACAAGCATTTGATAGGAAAAAAAATGAAAGGATAAAACCAAGAAACATAAACATGTAACCTTCGCTGAAGAGCCTGCGGCACGAGAAGAATCCATGCGAGTTTCAATTGAACGCATAAGGCGAACACCATCTGTGCCAGCAAGTACTTTGATTCCATTATCCAAGGTGGATACAGCTAATAATATGCCCTCCTTGTTAAAACGAATACACGTAGACGGCTGAATAGAAGAGCGTGAAATTATGAAGTTGAAAAACTCAAGAAACAGAACAGATCATTGAAAAAGGGTAGACATTGCTAATGCCGGTAAACCGCCATCAGCGTCAAGGGTTGTTAAAAGATTAGGATTGTCCATGTCCCAAAATTTGACACCAAAATCATCGCCAGCAGCCAAGTATTTATTTCGTGTTGTGTCAAACTGTACAACACCAGCAGACCGCTTGCCTAGTCCCGCGTACGATCGCTTCACAGAACCTTCACTTTCATTCCACTCCACGATGAACGGTTCTCCATCTTTATTGGTACCGCATGAGAATAACCTGATTTGACAAAAAGGAAAGCCACAATTGAGAGGAAGGTTTAAGTGTAGGCCACGATGACAATCATTGAAGACATCTTAGACAATATTTCAAAATAGAAGCATAGTCATCTGTACAAAAAAAAATAGAAGCATAGTTACCTGGTTCCATCAGCAGTGTAGGCCATCTTCGTGCAGGAACGACCTGGAGCATCATAATCAACTCGAGAACCAGCATGATCGTACAGCCATGCTTTGATCTTTCCATCAACTGCTGGAGAGAATATGAACTGATATAGAAACAAAACGAATAAACAAGAATCAGAAATTGAGGAATAAATGGCAAAACAAATCATTCCTAATATCAACATAAAATTGAAGCAACTCGATTATGCCAAATGTAAGTCATTAATACAACTAAGCAAGAAATCTACTTCAAATCACAATTCATTCCCCAAAAGTAATCTTAAGTGAATGCCTTTAATCTGTCTAACAAAATGGGTGTGCAAACTACTACCAACATCAACAATGAAAATAACATAATATTAAAATATTAAACATCTGTATAAGTAAAAAGTGCTTCGAAACGTGAGCGTAATAACTTGTACCAACATAGAGAATGAAGAGAACATAGCATTAGATAGTCATAAGCACATGTGATAAGTGAAAGGAGCATGCTATTAATAGAGGAAAATTAGAAACAACAAAGAAATATGAAATGGAAGAAAGCTCTTATTTGAGTGTGATTCTATTTAGGGCAAACATGGGAGCTGCTTCAACAACGATTTTAGTGGGTGAACTATGAAGTGTCAAGGACCAACTCAACCAAAAACTTAACTTTTATGAAAATGCCCCCCTAACACGAATTCCCATTGGGCTTGAAATGTGATGAAACATAGGCTCTCATACCTGGTGTGAAATATTTTATTTTTGAGAAGGGGTGAATAAGATTTGAACCCATGAGCTTGTGGTCACATTGGCTTAATACCATGTCAAGGAACTAACACAATCAAATGCCTAAGCTTATGGTGGACTCCATTTTATACTCTAGCATGAATTAGCCTCGCCAGATTATATTCTCTAAGGGATGAAATCATTTATAAGAAATTTCTCTTTCACCACACATTGCATGGCATGATAATGAAGGTAAACCGATTAAAAAAACTTCATAAAACTATAACAATGGCCGATACAAGGTGAAGGGAAATAATAAACAATAAATGCATTTCAAATCAGCAACCGAAAACAATCAAGTTCCTGATAGAAGGTACCTGAATGTTTTCTTTTTGGTGAGGGCACACAGAATACACTGGTGCTTCATGACCTTCAAAGGTAAAAAGCTTAGAACCACTGGCTGCATCCCAGACCTGCAATCTCTTGACATTTAGTAGTAGAATCCATTTTTTATCATACAAGCAAATATAGATACCAGGTTTAACAAACCTTGATGGTCTTGTCTTCTCCACAAGTAATAATACATATTTGTTTGTTCAATGGTGCAAAGGCCAAATCGCTCACGTTGCCAGCATGAGCATCAATCTAAAGACATATCAGAGTTTTGTCCAAATTGAATTAAAAATGTATTAACCTCAAAAACAAGCAGATGACTTTAGATCTGTATATGCAACAAACCTCAAGGTAGTTGCGGATCTCATTTCCACCAAGATAGGCATAAACGTGCACAATGTGTTTGGAGTAAGCAACACCTGCAAAATTGATAATAAATAATTCATCTTGGCTGAGCCATTATTGCTTAGGACCAAAAATTCTTTTGTACATGGGTATCATCACCCCCTTAGGTGTCCATTAATAAATACTCCCGAGCATATCTTACTTATCAAGAAAACAAGTATTGCTTAGGAGTTAAGACCAATACTACTTCCTTTAGCAGTGCACACCACCTAATACAATTTGGCCTTTCAAAGTATAATTCAACAAATAAGCTTGGGCAAATTGACCTCAAATCAAAAATAAAAAAATGGGAATGTTTGAGAGATGCCATCATACCAAATAGCGATCCATCTAAACTCCATGCAACACGGTTGACCGACGCAGTGTACTCTTTCGCAAGTGAAGCCTGGCACGACAGAAAAATTAGCATTGGTCCAGCTATAAATAAAAAGACTTGTGGATAATCACATCACGATTCCCTACCTGTAAGGGAACTGAACAATGTGAAAGTTCCCAAACTTTGAAATTTCTATGCACAAGTCTTTCCTTGCTGCCTACCTCCCAGATGGAAACATCACCTATGTTTGTTCCAACTGAAACAATAAAAATTAGCACTTATAAATTATTCAATCAAGAGCCATAAATTGATTCTTCACTAAACGAGAAATTGATTGAAGAGCTAACAATACACAAACAAGAGCATACCAAGAAGCAAAGAATTTTGCGATGAATGAAATTCCATGCTCTTGATGCCAGAACCTTGATTCAAGTTCGCGACTACAGTGATTCTCACTGCGACCATTGTTTATATAATTAAGTTGTTAATTTTCTGAATTTTACAATTTCTGTTGAATTGATGCCGCAAGATGGTTTCTCTCTATATGCAACCTTCTAACAAACGGAAAAAAAATGCAATGCTCCAATCATTCACAACTTTTTCAACAAAATAGCAATGAAGAACTAAATTTCATATCGATTGATCAATTGAAGCCATCTCGGGGCATCAATTCAACAAAATTAACAAACCTCGTAAAATTAACGCCTGATTAATATAATCAAACAGAAAGTAACAAATAAAAGCAAAAACAATCATGAACAACATAAACAAAAAAAAACGCCTTATTCCGTCCGCTCCAGATTATCCAGCAAAAAACGAATTAGATCAGCGAATTCAATAAAATTAACGAATTTCACAAAATCAACGACTGAATTACACATGGCCAGCATAATTACATATAAAATCGATAAATAAATTAAAAATCACAACAATAAATCAAAACCACCATACCTGTGAACTGTATCTTTAAATTTCGGAAATCGTAAATAGAGGCAAGTTAATCAACATCAATAACTCCACCACCAAACTCCTTGACTTCACTACAAATCTTCCGAACTCTCTCCAACTTCGTCTCACCACTTCTCCAAAACGCCGCGTTTTGCTCCTCACCTTCATCATCTTCATCCTCATCAGAATCTCCTTCAACTAAAATATCATCGGGCGGAACTTTGGTCGGGAAATTATCAGAGACGGCGGTGACTATTAAGCTGGATTTTCCGGTGGATGAATCTCCGGCGACGACGATCCTGATTCCGATCCTCTGATTTGATCGAATCGCCATCAATTTCGGCTGAAAAACAGAACATGAATGAAAGAAACGCAAATTAACGGAGGAAAAAGGGGAGAAATCGATGGAACCCTAATAATGGCGCGAATGAAATTGGAGGGCCTTGTATCCTTCCCCTCTCTCTCTAATGCCATAGATGATAGATCATTGTCTCATTGACCACCTTGAGTAATTGATGTAGCCGTAGGTGATCCGCGAATGGATTAGTAAGTGTTTTACAATTCTAATTGGCGTATCTTGATTTACTTTCAGTTCATCTCACCAAGTACTTAACTCATGGATCAATGAAATCGATCGCTGATCCGAGATAAACAGCAATTGATGAACGATCAACGCGAGCCACAAACCAAGCTCACGAAATTCGTCAATCTGCAAATGCAAATGAAAATTATTAGACAACAAATGGGGAAGGAGAACGAAAAAGTAGAGAGAGAAGTAGTGCAGCGAAGTGGACGAAAGCAGAAGAAAAGAGAAAGCAGGGAGAGGGAAGCAGAGGGAAGCGTGAGAAGGAAGCCAGAGGGTTTTTTTGAGTGCTCCCATCTCTCTCTTTTTAAAGGTAGAGGATATGAGCACTTGAGCACACAGCAGTTAACTTCTTCCGGCTTCTTGTATGCATTTTTTTTTTTTATAAATTTTAACTCATAATGAAATAACGAGTGGAATACATATCAGTAGTCTCTGTGCACTACGACGTTATTCTTTTGGTCTGAAATAACCTGAATTGAATTGAATTGAACTGAAATAGACTGAAATAATAATATTTCTCCATTCGAACGAATTATATACATTTGTTTTTTCCCACATGGATTTAGATGGAATTGGTAAAGAGACTTTTAGGACTACAGTTACCTTTTTGCCCTTAAAAAAAATTATTTCATGACAATATAAAGAGCTTCTTAGAGTAATCTTAAAGAGCTTCTTAGATTAATCTTAACTATACGTAATCTCGTTTTAATATGAACTATATCTTCATTAATCCTCCTTGATATAGGTGACCGGTTACATACAAAACCGGTTGAACTTTCCTTTTCAGTTTCGGCTATTGGTTAATTTCTTTTTAAACTTCCCAAAATTCATCTTTCATTTTTTTTAAATTAGTATGTATTCTATAAGCCATGAAAAAAGTGCTTTAATTTTCTTGTTGTTTTGGCATTCATGAACCACAACGGAACCCTCTAGTACCATAAAAAGTTATAACTGGTCACTATTACAAGTAATAACAGGTCATAATTTTGTCCAAAGTGATGCAGGATTAATGAATGCATTGGTCAGATTAGTTTGAGATTAAGTAAAGTATGGATTAATTTAAGAAGGACAACAATAATTGAGATTATTCTCACAAAATAACCCTAAAAACTACTGGGCAAATTTGGTGGATGTATTAAAGTGAGGTAGTCTAGTATCTTACAAAGTAATTTTGTGGACAATAGTAAAATGGAATATGTATACAATTCATTAGAACGGAGCGAGTAATAAAAATAATTATTAATAATTATAGTTATAAATAATTATTAGTAATAATTAACAATAATAAAAATAAAAAATATTATATTAATCAATAAAAATAATGATTAATAATAATAATTATTATTATTTTTAATTATAATAATTATTAATATTAATTAATATTGATGGGGGTCGTAGATTCGACTTCCCCAGGCCGACCATTGTCTCGGCTCGGTAAAACTTCGGACGACCTATCGCCTCCTGTAGACACCCGCATTTTGCTTGCTAGTGTCTATAGCAGTTCCCGACAAAACACCCGATGATGATCGGACGCAAACGTGACTTAATACACTCGAATACGGACTCGGAATCAATAATATCCGACGTGAGCATTTAGCGGAGTACAAATCTCTCAAAACCGACCTCAAATCCAGGCCCACTGGTTCGTTTCTAATAAAATGAGACTAATTTGGGCCAAAACCGACACCAAAAATAAAAACCGTCTTTTGGCGACCGGGTCAAAACCCGGTCAAAGACGAATCTGACACATAAAGTCAGCCAGGTGAGCTTCTAGAAGATTGTGCTCAATCACCCTTTTCAAATTTTCAAAAAGTCAACCCATTCCTAATTTGGCTCACCCGCCTGATCCACTCGATCGAGTGGATTGACCTCACTCGATCGAGTGGAGCCAAAAAACCGCAACAGACCCTTTTCTCAGGGCACTCGATCGAGTGCACTAGGGCCACTCGATCGATTGACCCTAGGTAGAGGGGTGTACTCTATAAATACCCCCTCAAACCCTTCACAAAGGTCAGAATTTTCCATGCAAAAAAACCTACATTTTCAACCCTAATTCATACATCCTCTCTACACTACAACCCTAAGCCATCCTAAGCAAAAAACCGAGCCCTAGTCTCTCAAAAAACTGACATAAATCATCACATACACACACCATAACTCAACTTACATCCTCGATACTCCCGCGCTCCCGTCGCTATTTACGAGTCCTTTCCGAGACCATTTTAAGCATGTATGTTGAGGGTGTCATCACCCCGTCTCTATCTTTTCTCTTCCTTTCTATCTCGATATATATATATATATATATATATATATATATATATATATATATATATATATATATATATATATATATATATATATATATATATATATATATAGGATCTTTTGAGGCAGCTCAACTCGCCGCACCCATTGAGGCACAATCTCAACCATTAGATTAAAATCAAATAAAAGGCTAAGATTAAAACAAAAACTCATACATAAAAAATTTTTCCCGGGGAAAAAAATCGATATTTTTCGAGAATTTTTTTTTTTCCGGAAACAAAAAAATTTCGGAATATTTTTTTCAATTTTTTTTTTTCCGAAAAAAAAAATCGGAATTTTTTTTTCCAAAAACAAAAAAAAAATTCCGAAAAAAAAATCAGAATTTAAAATAAAATTGATGTATATAAAAACAATTTCAGTGTACATAATAACTGTTTTAAGGTAAGTGTATAAATGTTGATTAATTGGTGTACATAGTAACCATTTGAGTGTATATAACAATAACTATTTTACTGAATATATATTTGTAGGGTTACAACCCTTAAACCCAAGGACATGTTACGAGTACTAACCGAAAAGACAAAAGTAGAGGGATAACAATTATACCTTATTTGCAGCGGAACAGCGTATTAATAAGAAGTATAATAAACCATAAATATATATAATCTCCACGGACAGAATAAATAATTTTCAAGGACGGAATAAATAATTCTCACGGACAGAATAAATAATCTTCACGGATAGAATAAAGAACCCCAAACGTGATGCCTCCTTTGGTATCCACACGGTACGGAACTGCGACGTATATGCTAGTATAAAGGTACGTAAGACCGTCTCACAACTTCTCTCTATATCTCTCTTATAACTCTTTATAAGACGAATATACTATGAGTCAATACTCTTTATTCCATATATTGGTTCATCATATGAACCTCCTATAGGAGATGAGAAAGTAGAATTAGGTTATTCCATAACTCTAATTACCATAATTAGATTATTAGTATAACTCTAATTACCATAACCTGACAACGCAGTTGGGTCCGTATTACTACTGACCCGATATAATTAATATCGTTATATTAATAATATCCCGTACATATTGTGTGTGACCCAATGAGCCCACTTAAGACTACCAGACACGTAACTCATTTACATGTCAATCCGACATCGACCTCTAGCAAGGCATATCGGATACATAGACTTAAGCGGGTTAATCCGTAGGACAGTGGACATAACTCCTTCAGTCTCCCACTTGTACATGTCCTCTCAAGAACGGCGTTAAGTCTCTTTGCTACTATTGTCTCCAATTGAGAATGAGGTAAGAAGAAGTGTCATCCTCACATGTCTCAATCTTTTACTCGAATCTTTGAGTTGACTTGTTAAAAGAGCAGATAGATGACAATCATTCTATCTGAGCGCGGCCACGCATTTGTACAAGTCACACTCTTCGAGCGGCCAAGAAACAATAAATTCCCTTCAATAAAGGAAGAGCAAATCCCCTCTTGTCTAACCACATTCTATCACATGATCCACGCATGCCCAATAACCATCCATAGCCCCCTTTCACAGCTGACGAGGAATAGTATCAAAGCATACACATCACATGTACAGAATAGTCAAAGACTCAGGTCTAAAGACCGTACAAGTTCATAACTTGCAAAGAACTTTACTGACACTAAGCGAAATCTTAGTAAAATCCTTTTCGGCGGGTCTGTCTAATGCATGTTCTTAACATACACCCGTGTGCCTGGTTTAGTATCTCAATACCTATGACTCAAGGAACTTAGTCATCAACCAACTCACACACTAGTCATTTAAGGGTATTCAAATGTCTCAACACAATACCCTGACTAGAGACAACATAATTACATCATCCAAATAGAGTTCCAAGACTAAGTCACATACTTAGTGATCTATTTCATCAATGTAAATTATTTAGGGACAAAACTCGGTTACATTAACCAAATGACAATATGTCATACATATATCAATTATCAAAATAACTCCCACTAAACCAAACACCTCTAAAAGTACTAAGACCACTCGCCCATGCGTCTTATACCAATCATAACAATATGATCTTTATGTAGAGGAGGTTTTGGGACATACAACATTTGTATCGGTTATTTACAAGCATATGACCAATCTACCTTCTCTCAATTGAGGCAAACTGTTAGTTTCATAAGCAACAAATTGCTTCATAAACTTTAAAGTTGAGTGTGTGCTTAATTCGTAATCAAGCGTCTATGTACTTCAAAAGCAATAGAATACTAACTTTAGTTATAATAATAGTCACAAAGTTGTCCTTTGGAACCGTTCCAACACACAACTTCTTATCCAAAACAAAATATACTGAGATTACAATCTCATGTCATCTTTGTCTATTTGGAATATGAATCGTTGTAACTTGTTTACAATAATTCGCTTATCACATCATGCGCATCTCTTAAATAATTCACCTTTTTGCTTCTTAAGCGCAAAAGGAATAATTCTTAGATAGCATTCTAGTGACACTCACTAGATTAGTATTTATTTGTCACACGAGCACAAAATAAACACATTTCTTGCAAAGCAATCAAATGTCGTTTAGTTAGAGAAGTATGTCACTTACATACCAAATCATAACGATGAATGCACTCCCACTAGCCTCTAGTACACATCTTGTCTCTCTTCGTCTCAAGGGAAAACAAACATCTTTGAATCACCATATTGAGAACGAAGATACTACTCCATAACACTTGCTCCAATCAAATTGGAATACTCACATTTGCCTAACAATTTTAATAATATGAAATTCATACGATGTGTCGCACACACATTATATTGCATCCCTTTCAAGAAATGTATTTCACATATATATGTCTAAAACTCATCATAATGAGTGATGACATTCAAAATGTTAAATCAATCTTAATAGACTTGAGCATAATGTTGTAAAAAGGGTTTTTCCATAGTCATTACTATGAGATCAATCTTTAACTACCAACTATGCTTCATAGATACATACTCTTATATCAATCTACATCGTCTTTATAATGAAGACTATTCTTCACTATAAGACCCATTTAACCCAAGTCTATACTTGGTTATGGTATATAGAATCTATTAGATTTTATGTGATTTTTGGAGTCTTTGCCCATTATTGTTTCATCATAGGTCAAACCTATGTAGGGTAATATTTCGTAGGTAAGATGATCATGACTTTTCATGGATACATCAATGTCATCTTCAACAATTGTAGAGAATTCCTGTTAATCTTGAACAATTCAAGGTTGATTCTACTCCCACTGTTTCTATTAGAAATCACATATTTTTAAAAGAAACATATCACTCCATGCAACAAAACAGTTTTGTTCTTTGGATGATTTGTAGAATTAACATAATATCCCTGAATAAAACACATGCCATAATTGAGTCTAAGTTCTAGAAAACAATTTTCTTTAAACTTGACTTGATAATTAAGAAAAGACTTTTAAGAACATTTTCAATCCATATCTCATATGGTGTCTATTCTTCGACTTACATGGACAATCTCATCAACATTGTACAAAGACTTTTATAGTGCATAACTTTCTAAAATGTCAATAAAATCTGCATATGACTCATCATAGACTAAATCATATCAAATATGGTTCGATGTAGTTCGAAACACTTTTCACTACTTCTAAGATGATCACTATCTTTTAGTTCAATTCCTCCCTGTTTCAATCATATCGAACGACTCGTACCAACTTATCAAGTTGATCATGTACTTTCATCTGAGTTTTCTTGAACAATTCAAATCATTCAGTTCCAATTTCATCAAATGAACAAAACCATACATGTTACCCATTTTGCAACATCACTAGTTAAACTCACACGTATTTGTATATGTGTTATCTAACAAGTCTAAGTACCCTCCCACTACAATTAATAGGAGTCACTTGTAATGTTATTTATCCATCTAAACAAGATCCATTCACCTCAGTTGATCTTTATCAATAAGGTTAATAATATCATCATTATGAAACTTATTCTTATGTTTCTTGTCTCATGGATTAAAGACAATGCCGTGATGGGTAAAATTCAGGTCGAGGGAGTTGAACCTTTTGGTCGTTATGTTACAAATAAAAGCATTCACTACTAGGAATGTAGAGCTCAACAATCGTGTTTAGCCTTATTGTACCTCATATTCTTGCAAGATATAGAGCAACAATTGTTCTACTTTTATCAAAACTTTTCATGCCCATACATGAAACAGAATCAATGTCCTTGCTTATGACTAGTACAAGAATAACAATTATTCAATTCTAGTATTCAGCTTTATGGTAAAATTAAGTGATTTTCCTTTTATATATGAAACAACAACGTTTGTCTATTTCATCATAAAACACTTCACTTATATACCATTATTCCACCCTCTTTGAGCCATCACATCCACAATGTAATAGTTGCATTTAGTATCTTATACCAAAACAGTGGAATGAAAGTAACTATTACTTCAGTAACATACACACCTGAAGTCATACTTCAATTGATTTGCAGAATTTCTAGACACTTCTAGAAAGCTATCTACCAATGTCATATATTTGTCATTACATTAATGACTAATAAAATCGTACCTAATCTAAATTTGGCAACAAGTTTGGATATGATAACAATTATCCTTCCCTTACTTTAACCAACATCTTAGATTTATTAATCATTATCTCAAGCAATTTTCTTAATGAACTCATATAACATTTGTATTATTTGCCTTCTTGATACAATGTTCAATCGTCTTTTAACATCTCATGCTAAAAGGTGAGAAACTTTATTAAGTCACATGTTTATTCATAATAAAGTGACCTAAACTTAGTACTAATTAAAACGATTTCAATTCCTAATTCTTTAGAAAGAAACATCCAAAATTCTCCTGATTATCAAGATAATCATTCATCATATGAGATGGATTAATTGGATCATCTTTAACATTTTCTCACTCAATGGGAACGATTTCCTTTATTGATACAATTGATTTTGGTACTTAATAGTAGTCATCTCCATGACTCTAATTATACAGTCCATACTGTTCATTAGCACTGGTTATAATTTGTCGAAATTATCCTTCACAAGGACAAAATCCATATCTCTAATTTTGAAAACAATTCTCAAGATACCAATCGACAAGGTTGAACAATTCAAACTCATCTTTAATAAATGTGATAAAGGGACTAAATTACAACTACAATTATATGTTAGGTAAAACGATAATTAATATTCATAATCTTAAACAATTTTAAAATAAAATCATGAAAACTACCCTCAAGTTCGCATAATATTCTAAGATCCTATACCTTTTGTCGCTCAAGTGAACTTGGGCTCACTGCTCAAGCTCCAAAAATAAAGGTAGACAACAACATTGTCAATTACATCAATATGTAATTCTTGGTTCGTTGGAATTAGTCATCATATGACACCAACTATTTGCCTCAAAGCCCAAGTCCGACTTGATAGCAATGTTAAGCAAACCAGACTGAACCTGTGGGTAACCGTTACCCACCTACTTAGTCCACACACATCGGCAAAGCACCGCTTAGGCAGTCACTTCAACCAATGATATGAAATTGTTGTAGTGGTCAATTCTGGAAAGGCAATACTTAATATTTGTGCGAGGGATTAAATGCATATGGGTCCTAACCATGCCACTAGGTCAACTTACAAGGCGACCTATTAGTTCTAAGCACACAAGACACAAGTCTCAAACAATAAAATTCATGCATCGTATGACATAATATTTCAATTGTTACTAGTGATTTGTGCATAAAACAAAACAAGTTAAAAGATCCCATATTTTGATTCATAATCATATTACAATTCATAATTGCTATTTGGTTTGAACAATTTTACCAATATCTTTCATTTTTCCAACTACGAGGAACAATTTCCCACCCGGAAAATTTGAACGGATATACAAAACTCGATTCACAATCGATCTGGATCTTATAATTGTCATATAAATATGAACAATTCATCAAAATCAAATAAGACTCGAGAAACTCTTTTCCGATCTATTTATGATAATATGATAATTAAAATGCATAATATTATTTAACCGATTTAGAAAACTAATTTTTCATAGATTCGGAAAAATAAAAGTATAATCCATTTTGATTCATAATCAACACACAAACGCAAGAAAACGACTTTTCTTAAAGGCGTCACTCGACCCGACACCATGTCGTCCGAATAAATATTGTGTCGTCTTGGTCAAACCTTTGTCGCCCGGATCATCCCGTTCCAACCGGGACATACCCGTGCCTACCGAGTCATACTCGTGCCAACCGAGTGACACTCGTTCCGACTCACAAAAATCGAGTCTTGTCCTAATCATATTAGGACTCATCGTTAACAATAAATTCTAATAATTTTACGTTCTCAATTTCAATCGAGTCTTGACTAATCTAATTAGTCTCATCGTCAACAAGGAAATTGAGAATTATGGTGGGTCAATAAAATTAAAACATAATCTATATTATATTTTAGAAGTTTAGGATTAATTTCATAATTTAACAATTTAAATTCATAAATTAAAATAAACCCTAAAATTGAACGAAAATCGACACATGATAAACTAGCCGCAAGTCCGCAACTCGCATGAAAAACTCAACAAAAGGAACATCATTATGTCAAAATTCTTTTAGAGTTATCATTGCCCATTAGACACTACAGTACTTCCTTATAGAAATCTACTGAATTCATTTTGCGGAAAATAAACCATACGATCAAAAGAATGAACAATCTTGGGAATTATCAAATAATCCCACGTAATGCATAAGAAATCATAAGGCACATTAGTTATCACGTGTAATAGAAAGATTGTGCCTTATCACAAATAAGGCAGCCGCAGACACAAACGAGAACAATTCTCGCGCCATAATATAATCAGATTAATACGCAGTAAAAGAATCATTTGATTAATACTATATAAGAGGCTCTGATACCACTGTAGGGTTACAACCCTTAAACCCAAGGACCTGTTACGAGTATTAACCGAAAAGACAAAAGTAGAGGGATAACAATTATACCTTATTTGCAGCGGAACAGCGTATTAATAAGAAGTATAATAAACCATAAATATATATAATCTCCACGGACAGAATAAATAATCTTCAAGGACAGAATAAATAATTCCCACGGACAGAATAAATAATCTTCACGGATAGAATAAAGCACCCCAAACGTGATGCCTCCTTTGGTATCCACACGGTACGGAACTGCGACGTATATGCTAGTATAAAGGTACGTGAGACCGTCTCACAACTTCTCTCTATATCTCTCTTATAACTCTTTATAAGACGAATATACTATGAGTCAATACTCTTTATTCCATATATTGGTTCATCATATGAACCTCCTATAGGAGATGAGAAGGTAGAATTAGGTTATTCCATAACTCTAATTACCATAATTAGATTATTAGTATAACTCTAATTACCATAACCTGACAACGCAGTTGGGTCCGTATTACTACTGACCCGATATAATTAATATCGTTATATTAATAATATCCCGTACATATTGTGTGTGACCCAATGAGCCCACTTAAGACTACCAGACACGTAACTCATTTACATGTCAATCCGACATCGACCTCTAGCAAGGCATATCGGATACATAGACTTAAGCGGGTTAATCCGTAAGACAGTTGACATAACTCCTTCAATATTTAGTTCTTAAGTGTATATATGTTTGTAGTGAGTTTAATAGCGTATATAATGAGTTTTTTTAGTGTTTATAACAATTATTTTAATGTATGTTGCATTGTTGATTAACTGATGTACATATTAATTATTTGGGTGTATATAACAATTATTTTACTGTATATATTGAGTTCTTAAGTGTATATATACGCAGTGAGTTTAATAGCGTATATAATGAGTTTTTTTAGTGTATATAACAGTTATTTTGATGTATGTTTCATTATTGATTAATTGGTGTACATAATAATTATTTGAGTGTATATAACATTTTTTTATTTGAGTGTATATAATATTTTTTTTACTGTATATATTGAGTTCTTAAGTGTGTGTATATAGTGAGTTTAATAACGTATATAATGAGTTTTTTTAGTGTATATAACACTTATTTGGATGTATGTCTCATCTTAATCTAATGGTCTAGATTGTGCCTCAATGGGTGCAAGGAGTTACCCTGCCTCACCGAAACCCACCTCTATATATATATATATAACTCCTTGCACCCATTGAGGCACAATCTAGACCATTAGATTAAGATGGAACATAAATCCAAATAAGTGTTATATACATTATAAAACTCATTATATACGTTATTAAACTCACTATATATGTACACACTTAAGAACTCAATATACACAGTAAAATAATTGTTATATACACTCAAATAATTATTATGTACACCAATTAATCAACAATGGAACATACATCAAAATAACTGTTATACACACTAAAAAAACTCATTATATACGCTATTAAACTCACTACATATATACACGTAAGAACTCAATACATACAGTAAGATAATTGTTATATACACCCAAATAATTAATATGTACATCAGTTAATCAACAATGGAACATACATCAAAATATATGTTATATACACTAAAAAACTCATTATATACGATATTAAACTCACTACATATATAAACTTAAGAACTCAATATATACACTAAACTAGTTATTGTTATATACACTCAAATGGTTACTATGTACACCAATTAATCAACATATATACACTGAAATAATTGTCATATGTACTTAATTATTTGATATAGTAGAATTGTTATATACCCTAAAACAGTTATTACGTACACTGAAATTGTTTTTATATACACCAATTTTATTTTAATATTTTATTATGTACACTGAAATTGTTTTTATATACACCAACTTTATTTTAATATTAAAAAAAAATGATTTTTTTGGTGATTTGTTTTTTTTTCTTTTGGGAAAAAAATGTCGGCAAAAAATGTGTTTTTTTTTGGAAAAAAATGTTTTTTTTTAAATAAATTTTTTCCGGAAAAAAAAATTCCGTTTTTTTTTTTGAAAAAAAAAATTCAGAATGTTTTTTTTTTTGGAAAAAAAAATTTGCAAATTTTTTCCAAAAAAAAAAATTATTATTTTTTTTCGAAAAATATTGATTTTTTTTCCCGGAAAAAAAATTGGGGAATAAAATTTTATGTATGAGTTTTTGTTTTAATCTTAGCCTTTAATTTGATTTTAATCTATTGGTTGAGATTGTGCCTCAATGGGTGCGGCGAGTTGAGCTGCCTCAAAGGATCCTAGATCTATATATATATATATATATATATATATATATATATATATATATATATATATATATATATATATATATATAGAGTCAAGATCGGGTGAGAACCTATCCCTCAATGAGAACTATGAGAAACATTTATAGCCATTAAATAGTTCAATTATTCAATTACTCCCTTCCTCTTGTTGTGTCGTGACACCTGGAAAACCGACTATATAGCTGTCATCTGCTTCCCATATACGCCTCATTCCCCATGGGTTGTCGTCTATCTTCCCCACATATGGTCCTCCAACATTCAGCCGAAAAGCCGTCTGGAATGCGGCCGCAAGATCCGTCATAAACACAGAAGTAGAGAATTGTTAATACAGTAGTTTATAGCCAACATAAGTTATGCGGAGAATTGTTAATACAGTAGTTCATGTGGAGAATTGCTAATAACTCCTTCCGATCTTGCTACTAACTTATGCGGCCGCTAGTAGTCTATATAGACTTAGTCAACATAAGTTATTAGCAAGATCGGTCCGCCTATAAACTAGTGTATTCATTCTATATATCTTAAGCACTACAATTATTCAATTATAGTTCAAGTAGCACCTCAATGTTATGTACGGAGTAATAACTTTTCGATTTTTCACAATTAAAGATTGGATCGATGTAGCCACGTTTCTTCTTAAAATTCAAAAAGGGTGCACCAAAATGGGTACACTAAAATTGAGAAGGGGTACACCAAAATCAAAAAATGTACACTAAAATTCAAAAGTGAGAGTACGCTAAAACTGAATTTAAATAGGGTACGCTAAAATAGAAAAAGAGTACACTAAAAGTGAAAAATGGTACGCTAAAATTTGAAAAGAGTACGCTAAAATTGAAAAAGGATACACTAAAATTGAAATTGAAAAAGGGTACGCTAAAATTGAAAAGGGATACAACATAATTAAAAGAGGGTACGACAATGGTATGATAAAATTGAAAAATGGTACGCTAAAATTGAAAAAGGAAATTAAATCGAGTAGGGCTTGAAGAAGAAATGTTGTATTCCATATAAAATCCGTTCAAAAGGAAATTAAAGGACAATATTTTAGATGAACTCCTAAATAAATGAGGAAATTTGGAAAAAAAAAACGATAGCTGGGATTATTGCAATTATATTTGCCGACAATAATAATATTACTATTATAATGAAATAATGAATTTAATCGAATAAGTTAACTCATAGAATAATTAATTTAAAAATAAAAATTAAAAGTTACTTAGGTTGTTGGGGTTTAATACCCAATTGTGATGAATTGATGGATTGAAGAAAAGTCGATTGAAAAATTGATGGATTGAAAATCGGATTCAATGGTCGATTGAAGAATTATGGATTAAAGGATTACGGGTTGAAGAATTTTGTAGAAGGAGAAAGAGTTACGACCTTACGGGTTGAAGACCCAAGCAATTGTGATTAATTGATGGGATTGAAGAATTTTGAAGAATCCAACGAATGAGATTGAACACTATGATCTAATGGCTCATATGGTTCTCACGGTTCTCATTGAAGGAGTGATTCTCACATGAACCCAAATCTATATATATATATATATATATATATATATATGTATGTATGTATGTATGTATATGTATGTACATCATACTTTATATTATAGTCGTTTTTGCACACTAACACTAACATTTTTATAACTATCGCATTTTAATTCTCGTTCTTTTTATCGTCAATTTATATACCGCGTATACGTATATAGTAGTAAAAAGTCCGGATCGAACACGTTTAATTACGATCACCGCACCAAGTCCGTTTAATCCTTTTACGAGTCACGAAGGAGGTGGCACCCTTTCGAGGAGCGCCGCCCCAAGCACTCAAGGGCGTAACGTGATCGTGGTCATTCGTAGTTGAACGCGTCCGATTCGATTTCCGAGATTAGTACGGAACCCATTGACGCGAAAATCAACATCACATAATCCGTAAGGATTAGTATCGATGTCGTGATGCGGAGGGAGACTATTTCGTTGCTAATCAAAATTTTCGATCCAATAACAACATTTTTTTTAATGAAATTCCGATGACGGCCCTATAATCGTATGGTATGCGATTATAGTACCGAAAACCGAGTTGAGTTCACGCGATATTTTTACACAACTCGGCCAACCATCGATTTTTGAATTAATAAAACGAAACCGTCATATTTTCGAAGTGAGCAGTAGCTCATAGAGGGGCACTCGATCGAGTGCCACAGGCTACTTGATCGAGTAGCACTACAAAAACCGGGCAGTAGGCCCTTCAAAGGTTCACTCGATCGAGTCCTTGCCATGACTCGATCGAGTGGGTTCCTTTGTTCAAATAAACCGAGAGCTTCAAGCATCATTCGAGCCTTGTCTTTTTTTTATGACTTTAGTCGTCGCGTGCAAAGTCAATCACGTGATCTTCTTTTTCAAAACTCATGCATTTTATTTCACTTTCACAACTTTGATCGAGGTCTTTTATGGTTAGTTTTGTGTCGACGACTCCTTAGTCGTATCCGATGCATAACTAATCTAGACACCAATGTTTCGATATGATAAGTCGGGACAAGGCATCGAGATTCGGGATCAGGCTAGCACCACGTCTTGGTCCCATATCTCCGTCCTCCATTTAATACACAATATAATGTGTATTTAATGGAAGTTCGTCCATTTACTCAACTTATGGTCTAGTTTATATTTATCATATACGGGTCCGTTTCTAGTTAGTATCTGCCGCTTTCAATTCGATTATTCTATTTTATTGTTCGTTATTTTTGTTTTGGCCGGGTTGTACTTCCGCCCGTGTATATTGTATTTTATTTACAAGTTTTATTTATTTTTGATGCTTATCGTTTTATAAATAAACCTCGCATGCTAAATGATCCGACTATGGTTTTGATGCATTAAATGACGTAGTTAACAAATAATTCTCATGTTTAGCCGAAAATGCTGTTTGCATATCATTTAATCATATTACTAGCGCGCGTACACGAACACGAACGATGTCTTTGTAGAGGCTGCTAAGAGCAGGCGGGGTTGGGTGTCCTTAGTGAGCTTCCCAACACGTACCCCCACCCCTTACTCAGAACCTCGATTTCCGGACGTCCGAAACCGTTGGCGCACGAGAGTCATTCTATACACGATAACCGGTAAAGACGGTATCGGTATCACAATGCAAAGGGACGAGCCCCATAAACTCTGAAATCGAAATGGGCCGTACTTTGTGTACGGTCCACGACGATATAGAGTGGGCTCGAATGGGTCCGAATTCCCATAAAATTCGGTGGCGACTCCAACTTTGACTTGAATTTCAAACTCGAGATCAATCTTACCACGAGATTCATTCGCCTACCCAAACCCGCGCGTGGCCGCGTCGGGGTGGACCTACGTCATGTCCACAATTTGGTGACTCCGCTGGGGATACCTGATGTACCACTAGTCATCGGGGTTCCTAGGGTGAGACTTGAAGAGAAATCGTTCGAATATTAGTGTACGCGCATTAGTTTATTGATTCATGCATAACCCATTTTTGCCCGGGCCGGTTACTTGTGACCGACGTCCCACTATTCCGCGACGCATTCCTAAATGGGTGTGCTAAAGACTTCTATGGCCGAACTCGTATGGGTTTCGCGGCATGTCCTAAGACCAATTCGGCTTAGGGAGTTGTGGACGTGACGTAGGTCCACCCCGACGCGGCCACGCGCGGGTTTGGGTAGGCGAATGCACCTCCATATGAGAATGGATCGAATTGAAATTTAAGTCGAAATGGAGTCGCCACCGAATTTTGTGGTTATTCGGAACTGTTCGAGCCCACTCTATATCGCCATGAACCATACACAAAGTATGGCCCATTTCGGTTTTAGAGTTTATTGGGCTCGTCCCTTTGCATTACGATACCGATACCATCTACACCGGTAATCGTGTAAAGAATGACTCTCGTGCGCCAACAGTTTCGGGCATCCGGAAACCGAGGTTCTGAGTAAGGGGTGAGGGTACGTGTTGGGAAGCCCACTAAGGACACCCAACCCCACCCGCACTTAGCGGCCTCTACTAAGACATCGTTTGACTTTCTAATATGCGCGTTAGTGATTCGGTGAAATGATATGCAAACATCGTTTTAGCTAAGCATGCGAATTAAATGTGAGCTACGTCATTTTAATGCATCTAATTTATTGTCGGAGTGATTTAGCATGCGAAGGTTCATTTAAAAGCGGTAAAACGCAAATAAATAAAGCAAAGCAAAATAAATCGGTTACAAGTTACACGGGCGGAAATACAACCCGGAATTCACAATACAACGAGCAATAAAACAGAATAATCGAAATTGAAATGGTAAGCGTTAATTTAGAAACGGACCCGTATATAATAGATATAAGCTAGACCGTGAATCGTGTAAATGGACGAGCTTTGATTGAATACGCATTATTTTGTGTACTAACCAAAGGACGGAGATATGGAACCTAGGCGTGGTGGTAGCCCGATCCCAAATCCCGATGCCTTGTCCCAACTTATCATATCGAGAAATTGGAGTCTAAATTAATTATGCGTCGAATACGACTAAGGAGTCGTTAACACAAGATTAATAGTGAGACCGTCGATCAAAGTTGTTTATGTGCAATGACATGCATGTATTTTGAAAAGGAGATCACGTGATTGACTTTACACGTGTCGACTAAGTCGCTTTTAAAAAGGACGAGGCTCGGATGATAAAAGAGCTCTCGGTTTTCTGGGCTACAGGACCCACTCGATCGAGTCATGGTCTGACTCGGTCGAGTGTGTCCTCGAGGAGGCTACTGCCCATGATTTGGGGTGCTACTCGATCGAGTAGCCTATGTACTCGGTCGAGTGGCACCTGTACGAGTTAAGACTCGTTTCATTTTATTTGTTTTAAATCGATAATTGGCCAAGTTAAATAGAAATATTATATGATTTAAATTTAACTCGGTTTTTCGATACCATAATCATGTCCTATATGATTATAGTACCGTTATCGGAATTTTATAAAAATGTTGTTGTTAGATTGAAATTTTTGATTGGTGACGAAATTGTGTCCCTCTTCGTCACGACATTGAAATTAATCCTTACGGATTATGTGATGTCGGTTTTCGTGTCAACGGGTTCCGTACCAATCTTAGAAATGGGTCCATACGCGTTCAACTACGAATGATTGTGATCGCATTATTAAACGGACCTGAAAATGATCATCGTAGTCAAACGTGTTCGGATCCGAGTTTTGAAATTATTATATATATATACACGGTACATACGTTAAAATGACGAAAACGAATAATAAAAGATGTTAGCGGTTAGATGCGATAAATGAAATACGAAAAAAAATAAAATGTTAGTGTTAATGTTCATGTCGTTACTATCGACTAAATATAATACGAAAACATAAACGTAAATAATAAAAAAAACGGAAAAGACGAAAGAAAGAAAGGAGATGTCGGTGTTGAATTGTCACACCCTCAACCTACATGTTCTTGCTTCTCGGGATACGGTTCGTCAAATGGTGGCAGTGGCGCGGGAACTTCGAGATACGTAGGAGGAGTTGATGGTGTGTATGGCTCGGTTTTTGTATGGGTTTGCTTAGGGTTGTAGTGTTTTGTGATAAGGGACTTAAGGTCGGAAATGTAGGGTGCTTTGGTGTGTAAAGTTGGCTGAAAAGTGTGTTGTAAAAGTTGTGTAATGTGATGGGTTGATGGGGTATTTATAGGAGAACCCACGACCTAGGGTCACTCGACCGAGTGGCCCTAGTGCACTCGGTCGAGTGCCTTTAAGAATGAATCTGGTCCGTTTTTTTTAGGCTCCACTCGACCGAGTGGGTCAATCCACTCGATCGAGTGGATCAATTAGGACGGGATATTTTAGGAAATGATTGGCCCTTGATTGATTTTGAATTTGTTATTTGGCACAAGTTCTAGAAATGTATCGGGTTGTTTTTTGTGTGTCGGATTCATCTTTGACCGGGTTTCGACCCGGTCGCTAAAAGACGGGTTTTATTTTTGGTGTCGGTTTTGGCCCAAATTAGTCCCATTTTACTCGGAACGACTCACTGGGCCTGGATTTGAGGTTGGTTTTGAGAGATTTGTATCCCGTTAAATGCCCATGCCGGACATTACTGATTTCGAGCCCGTATCCGAGCGCGTTAGAGCATGTTAGCGTCCGATCATCATCGGGTGTCTTTTGGAAACTACCATAAACACCTGGCAGTCAAAATGCGGGTGTCTACAGAGCCCCCACTCTGACTGAGGCTTGGACAGGGCGAAAGTCAGAGTAGCTACCAAGTCAACTAAGACCTGGTAGACTTCCGATCGGGTCGTTTATAGTCCATTAGACTCGCGTGAAGGGCTCGCCAGCCATAAGATGGAAATCATACCTGAGCTGATGATAATACCTTTGTGGGGATTTGGACTTGTCGCGTAAGTCCTGGGTGTGCCTGTATGTAGGCCCATCCCGTGCTTAAATTGAGGGAATGCCGTCTTTAGACTTTCTGCTGGGGAGATATATAAACTGTGCGAGCTTGCTTCTGAAGCCTCGGGTTGTACCTGTATCAGTCACATAAAGCTTTGCATGCAATATTTAGGCAGAACACGACTCGCGCTGGGGAATAAAAATATGGATGGTTGAAAGTTTTGGAAAAAATATTTGAAATATATATATTTTTTTTGAAAAAAAAATGACCGGACTGCTCGGGATGACTTAATTCCTATGTCCGTAGGAGGAGACAAGAGTCGGGCCTATATGCCTAGGCCCGCTTGGGCCAAGGAGGCACAACTGCAGGGGAGCTACCAGGGTTTAGATGTTATAAATACATCATCCTGGTTCCTTCTTTGTCACAATTCTCAAAACTTCTTTTTCTCCTCAAGAAAAATTCATCTCTTTTAAGAAATTCAAATATGGGTATTGACCGTCTGACTGACATGTTGCAAGATTGGTCCTACCGCTTTAGGGACGCGAGCAAGGTAGCCCTAAAGCAGTCGGGTATATTCCAATTGTTCACGTTCCGTCAGATGCACGTGGACCGTCATTTTCTTGACGCCTGTCTGACCTTCTGGGACGACACTTATCACGTTTTCGCCTTCCCTCGGGGCGAAATCTGTCCTCTCCCAGAGGAGATTGCTGCCATAGGAGGGTGGAACCCACTGCTCCGTCCTGCCGTTCCCTTCTCAGTTCGGGACCCCAGGAGGAAATTACGGGAGTTTTTGGGGATCTCCCATGCCGAAGTATCCCGCATGACTGAAGGGGATACTATTTCCCTGCTTGCTTTGGCCGAGAAATTCATGAACCCGTACGACGTCCGGGTTTCGCTCATTCATAGCCGTAGGGCGTTCGCTTTCTGTATGCTTCATGTGTATGCCTTTGAAGGCTATCTGGACCTGCTGTCTTGTATTGGCAACATTCGTCTTCTCGTTATTGCCGACCTTATGGAGACGGAATATAGTCCCGCGTGGTTGATCACGGGGGAAATTATTCAGGGCTTGGGCAATCAAAAGAAGGATGAGTCAGCCCGTTTCACTGGGAGCACCCGCCTGCTGCAGGTATATCGCTTTTTCCTCGATTTTTCTTTTGATTTTTTTTTTCGATTTTTGTTTTTTCGATTCTTCGATCTTTTTTTCGATTTTTTTTCGCGATATACTGCTACAGGGGGCACTCGACCGAGTCACCCTGGCACTCGATCGAGTGCCCTCGTGAAGGGGTCTACTGCCTTGTTTTAGGGGTGTCACTCGATCGAGTGACCCCGGCACTCGATCGAGTGCCTCTGGGCGGATGTCAAAGTTGTTCCGGAATCTTATGAGTGTTGTTTTTCTTTTCAGCTCTGGCTATTTGAGAGGTTGTCAAAGATCGAGCCTCCTCTCAACCTGAGTCAGTATTGGTTCAACCAAGTGATGACAAGGAGACGGCCTACCGACTCATCCTGCCTTATTACCCAGAAATACTGGGAGGAAGAGTTATCATTCCATCGTGGTCCATTGATACGATGGGTGGTTCCATGGTGGCCCATTTACTCCTGGACGGGTTTGGCGCCCGGAGACAAGGCACGCTACCAGGTGTCCCTTAGCCAGACAATTCACCTCTATCCTGACCGCATACTCAGGCAGTATGGGTGGACTCAGCGCATCCCGGAGAACAAGGCAGTTGTGAGTGAACCTACCCAGCTGACCGACATTATGTGCGACACCTAGATTCAGAGGTGGTATACCCGAGTTACTTGGTCAGTTCCCAAGTCGCTCCATTCTATCTGGGTGTCTTATTCTTATGAAAGGTGGACCAAAGCGGAGACTGCCGAAGCTCGCGCTGCCCTGAAGGTCGATGAGGCCTTCAACCTGCTTCGGCGAGAGAAGGTCAAGGATAACAGAGATTTCTTTGCTGAAGGGGAGACTCTAGCCCCGATAGTCCGTCTAACGTCGGGTCAAAGAAAAGGAGCTAGGACTCGAACTAGGGGGTCAAACGCTAGAGGTGCTTGGGGAGAAGTGAGCCCCCATACAGACTTGGAGAGGAGACCAGGGCCTAGACCATCAGTCCAGGACCGACTTGGTCCTAAGGACAGGTTGCCGGAGCACATACGAGCTCGACTTGGGCCCGTAACAATAGCTGAAGATCCTCTGTCGAAGAAGAGGACTCGGGCCAAGGAGGTTCCTGTGATCATCCGGGAACGTTCTCCCCCACCTCGGCGACCTCGGGCTCCACAAGACCCGAAGGACAAGGGCAAGGGCAAGATGCCTGGATACTAGTCTCCGTTATTATTATTATTTAGATATTATTACTATTTTTGTTGTGTGTTTTTTTTTCGTGGCTTTTCGTGGTTTTTTGTAATTTTGAATTACCGAGTTTATCGGGTTTTTTTTTTGGAATAATAAAAGTACTATATTAGTGAAGCCGTTCCTGTCTTTTTCGTTATTGCAGTGGTTGTGCCCTTTTGAGGGGCTGCCTACGGATCCACAGTTAGTGGAATCAAACCAAACGTAGTTCGGGCGTAGATTTTTTTTGCAATTTCGAAATACATCAAGATTACGAGTTCGAGACGTGTGATAGTAGGATAAATAATCCTAACTTATTGACTTGCTTATAAATTTTGAAAAGAATGTTTTTAAATAATTTTTGCAAATGACATTTGAGATAAGGTTTAGGGGTAGTAGCGCTTCAGCTGGTCCAAGTTGGTCGGGTTGACAAATTCGTTCCCGTCCAGGTCCGTTAGCATCACTGTTCCTCCTGATAGAACCTTCTTCACCAGGTATGGCCCAGCCCAATTGGGTTTGAATTTTCCCCTTGGGTCAACCGGTAATAGATCACGGACTGATTTGAGAACCAGATCCCCTTCCTTGATATTCCTGGGCCTAACTCTCTTGTTAAAGGCCCGTTTGATTCTTTTTTGGTATATTTGGATGTTATTGAGGGCCCGAGACCGCCGTTCGTCCAAGAGGATTAACGAGTCATATCGAGCTTGAACCCAATCTACTTCGGGTACCTAGCTTTCTAGTAGAATTCGGAGAGACGATATTTCTAATTCGACCGGCTGGACTACCTCCATGCTATACGTCAAATAATATGAAGTTGCCCCGGTTGCAGTTCGGATCGACGTCCGGTACCCCCATAGGGCAAAGGGTATTTTGTCGGGCCAGTCCCGATAATTATCAGCCATCTTTTTAAGTATGGTGACAATTGTCTTATTAGCAGCCTCTACCGCTCCATTTGTTTGGGGGCGGTAAGGTGAGGATGTATGCCTTTGGATTTTGTATTTTGCTAGCAAAGTAGCGGTTTCGGCTTGGAAGTGGGTCCCGTGACCACCGATAAACTCGTGCGGGATCCCGTACCGGCATATGATTTTATTCTGGATAAATTTGGCCACGTGCTTGGCGTTCAAGACACGATATGATTCGGCTTCGACCCACTTGGTGAAATAGTCGATAGCTACCAAAATGAAACAGTGACCTCCCGTCCCGGAAGTGTTTACTTTCCCAATTATATCGATCCCCCATGTCGAAAATGGCCAGGGCGACGTCATGGTATATAGCAGGGACGATGGCACGTGCTGAACATTGCCGAAAATTTGATAATTATGGCAATGTTTGACATATGATTGATAGTCAGTTTCCATACTGTTCCAGTAGTACCCGAGCCTCATGATTTTTCGGGCTAGCATATGGGCGTTCATATGCGGACCGTTTTCACCGTTGTGTACTTTAGCCATCACTTTTTCGGCCTATGTTTTGTCGATACATAGGAGTAAAGCCCCCGGTGCCGTCTTTTTGTACAACTGACCGTCGTCCGTACGAATGAATTGGGTGGCCAGTCTTCGCAGAGCTTTCTTGGCCCGATTTTCAGTTCCCGGGGGATATTCTCCCGTAGTCAAGTAAGTTAGGACAGCCTGATACCAAGGTTCTGGATCAGTGATTTCGATATCTTGAATGGTGTTGACATATGCCGACTCGAACCGTCTTTCGACGCAGATTGGCATACTGGCCATATGTTTCGGGATGTTTAGTAAGGATGCCAATTTGGAAAGTGCATCCGCGAACTGATTTTGTTCACGTGGGAGGTAGATATATTCTACCTTCTGGAATTGCTTCTCTAGAACCCTTACTCGCGCTTGGTAAGCCACGAGATTGGCATTCCGAGTTTTCCATTTTTGAAGGGCTTGATTGATGACTAGGGATGAGTCCCCGTGAACCCGGAAATTTGTGACTCCTAAATCGGCAGCCGCTTGCAACCCGTGAATGCATGCTTCGTATTCGGCCGCGTTGTTGGTCACATCAAAGTCTAATTTGATGGATAACGGGGTGTGTTCCCCTTGTGGTGAGATTAGAAGAATTCCGACCCCAAATCCTCGGAAGTTAGATGCTCCGTCAAAATACAAATCCCATGTTTCAGTGTCAGTATGGAATATGTCTTCATCAGGAAAGGCCCAAGTATCAGTATGGCCCTCTTCAGATACCGGACTATCGGCGAGGAACTCGGCTACCACCCGACCTTTGATGGCTTTTAATGGTATAAACTTGAGGTCAAACTCAGCTAACATTAAAGTCCATCTGGACATTCTTCCATTAAGAATGGGCTTCTCGAACAAGTATTTGATCGGATCCATTTTGGACAGGACATGTACCTCGTGACTGAGCATGTAGTGCCGGAGTTTTTTAGTGGCCCACACTAAAGCTAGGCATGTTTTCTCGAGCATTGTATACTTGCATTCGTATTCCAGGAACTTTTCACAGATGTAGTAAATAGCCCGTTCTTCTGATTCGACTGTCTGGGCCAGCATAGCCCCCATGGCTGTCTCAGTCATCGTTAGATATAACGACAAAGGCAAATCGGGTTGAGGTGGCATTAATACAGGTGGAGCAGACAAGATCTCCTTGATTTTGTCAAAAGCTATTTGACATTTATCGTCCCATAGTATCCGTTCCCCTATCTTCAGTTTCTTGAAAACGGGTTCACACACCATGGTTAGCTTTGAAATAAATCGGCTGATGTATTGGACTTTCCCGAGAAACCCCCTTATTTCTTTTTCGGTCTTGGGAGGTTGCATCTCGGTGATGGCTTTGATTTTAGCTGGGTCGACCTCGATGCCGCGTTGGCTAGCGAAATTGCACTTTTGAGGGTTCAACCTCATGTTGTACTTACGCAGTCGGGTGAAGAATTTTCTTAGGGCAGCAACATGCCCGTCTCGGCTTTTAGACTTAACAATCATGTCATCAACATAAACCTCCACTTCCTTATGCATCATGTCATGTAACAAGGTCGTGGCTGTTCGTTGATAAGTGGCTCCGGCATTAATGAGCCCAAACGGCATAATGGTATAACAATAAGTACCCCATGGCGTGGTGAAGGTGGTTTTACCCATATCCTCTTCTGCCATCTTGATTTGATTGTACCCGGCATACCCATCCATAAATGATAGAAGGGCATGATCAGCTGTGTTGTCCACCAGTATGTCGATGTGTGGCAACGAAAAATCGTCTTTTGGGCTGGCCTTGTTAAGGTCTCGGAAATCTACGCATACCCGCACCTTGCCGTCCTTCTTGGGTACCGGCACGATGTTTGCAACCCAGTCTGGATATACAGACACTTGTATAACGCCCGCTTTGAATTGTTTGTCTACTTCTTCTTTGACTTTGAGCGACCACTCGGGCCTCATTCTTCGAAGCTTCTGTTTTACCGGCTTACACCCATCTTTGATGGGTATGCGGTGTTCAGCTATTTCCCGATCTATCCCCGGCATGTCCTTGTAGGACCATGCGAAGACATCCTTGAATTCTTGGAGGAGGTTTGTGAATTGTTGTCTCTCCTCATGATCTAAAGATAACCCTATCTTAAGCGTCTGGGGCTCTAAGGTTGTTCCCACATTGATAGACTCGGTTTCCTCGATTACCGGGTCTCGGGATTCCCTATGTTCTAGCTGCTCGATCAGATGCGGTGGCAGGGACACCTGTTCATTGGGTTTCTCAATGTTATTGCAAAAAATATTTTTGAAATTGAAAGTATTTTGAAAATAAGACAAGTCATAAGCGGAACGGTTTTCGTTATTATTGATAGTAAATTTGGAAAACAGCTCAAAGAGAGCGGCCATCTAATCATTGGTCAGAGGCGGGATTGGGAGCGCTTTCGGGACAGACCCCGAGGCCCCAGTGGTAGTGACTACAGGGAGGGGGGGGGGGGGGGGAGGGTTACAGTTTGGACTCTAGCACCAGACCCCTTAGACTCGAATACAGACTCAGACTCTAACTCAGACTCAGACTCGGAATCGGTGTCCGGCATGTCTCCTTCCCCGGTGGTCAGCTTGTAGACTCGGCCCTGGCCGTTGGTCCACTTGATGGTCTTCTTCCAAGCTCTTTTCCCAGTATCAGCATCAACCTCTGAGATCAGTTTTGAAGGATCGAATCTGTTGCTTCGAAGGATCAGGTTCACCAGATCTTCCTTAGGGGTCGGGACAACCTTGTCTTCCCCAAATAAGAGCCCCAGCACGGGCTCGACATTGTCAGTACCCTCCTTGGATTCAGATTGGATGAGGGCGAATATGTCATCCGGAATGTAGTTGCATTCCCGAGCTAGTTTAGTCTCGGGATGTGTGATAGTTGGTTGATACAGGCCAACTTGAATAGCCCCGAATACCGGTATGACGAAATAGTAAGCCAACCTTGGGCTATAAGGGCCCAAGTAGGTACCCTTGATGATGTTGCAAGCAAGCTTTCTCAATGCCCGCTCGGACCACATTTCCCGGGGTCACAGCGTACCCTAAGCCGAAGCGAGACTCCCCATCATTCAGGACTTCAATAATCTTCCCAGCTGGAAGATATGGCCTCGAGGTAGCCCCCGGTAAATACCCCAAATTTTGCAGCATCATGTTGATGCTCGTGGTGAAATAGGGCCTGAAAAGGTACTCTTCTTCAATCATCCCTACAAAATCGAACCCCCAAAGGTCGGTGCGGTCCGTGGCGTTACAGCTAGCCACAGTCATAGGGGTTGCCTCTAGAGTGATAATGCCGTCTTGCAGGGGCATTTTGATCTTTCGGTGAAGAGTAGAAGACCACCTTTACAGCATGAATCCAAGGCCTTCCTAGGAGTAGATTGAAAGAGGAGGTGACATCGATCACCTGGATCTCTATCTCTTTTTCAATTGGACCCGTCACAATAGTCAGCTTAACGGCCCCAGAAACCGTCTTTGGGCTTCCATCGAAAGCCTGGATAGTGTGGGCAGTCGGTATGTAGTCAGCCTCGGTGATGCCGAGTGCTTTGGCAGTCCTTAGAGGGAGGACATTCACAGCAGACCCGTCGTCAACTAGGGTCATTGGGAGGTACTTACCCCGGCAAATTACCGTGATATATAGGGCCAGATTGTGAGAGGCCCCGAATGGTGGTAGGTCGGCATCCGAGAAAGTGACTAATGGGCCTTCTTCTTTGGACTTGCCCTTGAGGTAGGGCAGGATGGTGGCTACCATTTCAGTACGGGTAACCTGGGAGACGACCTTGATTTGATCGAGAGCCTTAGTAAGTGCCTCTCGATGTTCTTGCGAGCTAACCAAGAGTTGCCATATAGTGAGGTCAACCCGAGCTCTTTTCAATTGTTTAACAAGAGCTGTATCGGTGCTTGGCTCTTCAACGGCCTCTTCCGTCCTGGCAGGTTCAGTGACAGTCGCCGGGACTGAGATGTCCTTGGAGCTAGTGGCTGAATAAGGACGACCGGCGGTGGTTAGGTTGTTACTGGCTAAGGCCTTGGACTTAGCCCTCCGGATTTCTTCGGGGGTGATAGGGATAGTTTCCCCTTTGGTGAGGTACACATCTTCCTCATCGTCGAACCATATCCCATTGATTTGTGGGATGAAAGGAGAGATAAGGTGAGAGCAGTCGATCACCTCACCGGTGAAAATAGCATGAGAGCTAAAGGGGTTGTCTTTGTTGCTTGGCTTGTCCCCGAGTAAGGGTATTTTCCCGCTCTCAATCAAATCCTGAATCAGATGCTTCAACTTCCAACATTTCTCGGTATCATGCCCATTGCCCCGATGATATTGGCAATAGGCTTGGGCATTGTAGCTTTTGGAGCGTTTTTCAACTGGGACTTCAGGAGTTGGGCCTATCGGTTGGACCAGGCCCTTGGAAGACAGCCTTTGTAAGGCATATGTATAGGTAGTCCCTATATCAGTGAATACCCTAGGAGGGGTATTTCTTTTGGATGAGGCATCTAACAGGTTAACCGTATCAAAGATACTTCGGGTTGCGGACGGGGGCTTGGTAGTGGATGAGGAAGCCACTTGGTATCCCTTGCTAGGGGCCTTAGTCAGGCTCTCTAGTCTTAGATCATCCTCAATTCTCATGCCCATTTCAGTAAGAGTGGTGAAATTGGGTATGACAGCATACCGAAGGTGGACTCGGTAGGAAGGGAGGAGGTTCTTGACAAAGGCCTCCACCAAAGTCTTTTCACTGGGCTTATCGACCAGTTTCACACTTTCGGCCCTCCAACGTTGGAGGTATTTGGTAAAGCCCTCCTTAGGTTCTTGGGCCATAACCTCTAGAGACCGCATTGTGGTCTGGATCTCGGTGTTGTCAGCATAGTTCCGAGCAAATTCCGTAGCCACATCATCCCATGTCGAGAACTTCTTTGGGTCTAGCATGTAGCACCAGGCCTTTGGGTGTTTCTCAAGAGATGCAGCAAAGAGGTTTTTGAACATAGAAGAGTCCACTCCCTTAATAGCCATGAACTCCTTGAAGGCCCGTACATGTAGTAACGGGTCTTCAGTCCCTTCAAACATGGGTAAGCCCGTGAGATTCAGGTTTGCGGGCAGTTTGTCACTTACCGGAGAGTACTCCCGACTATTCTTCCGATGGATATTGTTACTTCCAGTTAAGTGAACTTGTTCTTCTAATCGGTGAACCGAGCTAACTAGTTCAGCTAGAGGTTCCGTAACCCCGGTATTTGGAGTCCTTTGCTCTACTGCAGCTAAACGAGCAATGATAGCCACTTGACCGGCCCTCATTTCTGTCAATTGGGCCTCAATGTCGGTTTGTTTGTTGACCATGACATCCACGGAGGTCTTCAGACTGTTCAGAGTTGCTTCCATTTTGCGACTGTGTCTGGTGGACGGTGGCCTGTCTGTAAGAACACTGCGCAATCAGAAACTGAACCCGGATCTTGGAACCAAAATAGTACATCCCGAGCAGGGAAAAGACTAAAAAAAACGACTTGAAAGAGACTTGTAGACGGGTGACTCGTGGATGACGGGCTTTCCTTAGGGTTCGACGGGTGGGCCGAATCCTGTTTGAAGGAAGGTCAATGTGAGACGTCCCCAGACTTTGGACTCAAATGTGTAAACGGGCCCTCCTTTGTAGGAGTATGTCCTACGTAGGTGGGCCTTGCCTTAGTCTAATAAGGCGGACTGGGATAGGGGAGAAACTCGTGATGTAAGATCGACAGAGTTTCGACGCTAAAGACCTTGACGACTTATGACATGACCCGACACTGCTAAATACGGGAAAGTCCTAAGAGGGAGGAAAGTTTTGAAAAGGATTATTTTTGGAAAGTCCGAGAAAACTCGAGGAAAGGCCCGATTTTTTTTTCAAGAAAATCGGAAAGTGCATCGAGCCTTGGTTTTGAAAGTTCGAAAATATTTTCGAGTTTTGAATTGGGCAGCATACCGGCTAAAAGGTGGGCTATTTTGAGTAAAATCATAAGTCCTAAATTCGGTAGCTTTCCGGGTTTTGGAGTTTGAATATTTTTGAAATGATGGTTTTTGAAAACGACACAGAAACCAAGTAGCACATAGTCACGCAAGCATTATAACGACGCCATGTATGCTTTACACTAAGTCTCGGTCGGTATAAAGAGGGTCTATACCAGTGCTCATAGTCTAGACGAGAATCGGGACGGACTTCCTAAGTCGAGTTGAGCTTAGAACATGCCGCAAAGTCCATACGAATCGACTATGAACACCTTTAACGTATCCAAGGCGGAATACATCGTGGTATAGTGGGACGTCGGTCACCAGTACCGGCCCGGGAAAATATGGGTTATGCATGAACCGTAAAACTAAAACGCGTATTGTACTAGTCAAACGATTTCTGTTCGAGTCTCACCATGAGGATGCCGATGGTTAGTCACGCATCAGTTAATCCCCAGCGGAGTCGCCAAATTGTGGACATGACGTAGGTCCACCCCGACGCGGCCAAGCGCGGGTTTGGGTAGGCGAATGCACCTCCATATGAGAATGGATCGAATTGAAATTTAAGTCGAAATGGAGTCGCCACCGAATTTTGTGGTTATTCGGAACCGTTCGAGCCCACTCTATATCGCCATGAACCATACACAAAGTATGGCCCATTTCGGTTTTAGAGTTTATTGAGCTCGTTCCTTTGCATTACGATACCGATACCATCTACACCGGTAATCGTGTAAAGAATGACTCTCGTGCGCCAACGGTTTCGGGCATCCGGAAACCGAGGTTCTAAGTAAGGGGTGAGGGTACGTGTTGGGAAGCCTACTAAGGACATCCAATCCCGCCCGCACTTAGCGGCCTCTACTAAGACATCGTTTGACTTTCTAATATGTGCGTTAGTGATTCGGTGAAATGATATGCAAACAACGTTTTAGCTAAGTATGCGAATTAAATGTGAGCTACGTCATTTTAATGCATCTAATTTATTGTCGGAGTGATTTAGCATGCGAAGGTTCATTTAAAAGCGGTAAAACGCAAATAAATAAAGCAAAGCAAAATAAATCGGTTACAAGTTACACGGGCGGAAATACAACCCGGAATTCACAATACAACGAGCAATAAAACAGAATAATCGAAATTGAAATGGTAAGCGTTAATTTAGAAACGGACCCGTATATAATAGATATAAGCTAGACCGTGAATCGTGTAAATGGACGAGCTTTGATTGAATACGCATTATTTTGTGTACTAACCAAAGGACAGAGATATGGGACCTAGGCGTGGTGCTAGACCGATCCCAAATCCCGATGCCTTGTCCCAACTTATCATATCGAGAAATTGGAGTCTAAATTAATTATGCGTCGGATACGACTAAGGAGTCGTTAACACAAGATTAATAGTGAGACCGTCGATCAAAGTTGTTTATGTGCAATGACATGCATGTATTTTGAAAAGGAGATCACGTGATTGACTTTACACGTGTCGACTAAGTCGCTTTTAAAAAGGACGAGGCTCGGATGATAAGAGCGCTCTCGGTTTTCTGGGCTACAGGACCCACTCGATCGAGTCATGGTCTGACTTAGTCGAGTGTGTCCTCGAGGAGGCTACTGCCCATGATTTGGGGTGCTACTTGATCGAGTAGCCTATGTACTCGGTCGAGTGTCACCTGTACGAGTTAAGACTCATTTCATTTTATTTGTTTTGAATCGATAATTGGCCAAGTTAAATAGAAATATTATATGATTTAAATTTAACTCGGTTTTTCGATACCATAATCATGTCCTATATGATTATAGTACCGTTATCGGAATTTTATAAAAATGTTGTTGTTAGATTGAAATTTTTGATTGGTGACAAAATTGTGTCCCTCTACGTCACGACATTGAAATTAATCCTTACGGATTATGTGATGTCTGTTTTCGTGTCAACGGGTTCCGTACCAATCTTAGAAATGGGTCCATATGCGTTCAACTACGAATGATTGTGATCGCGTTATTAAACAGACCTAAAAATGATCATCGTAGTCAAACGTGTTCGGATCCGAGTTTTGAAATTATTATATATATATACACGGTACATACGTTAAAATGACGAAAACGAATAATAAAAGATGTTAGCGGTTAGATGCGATAAATGAAATACGAAAAAAATAAAATAAAATGTTAGTGTTAATGTTCATGTCGTTACTATCGACTAAATATAATACGAAAACATAAACGTAAATAATAAAAAAACGGAAAAGACGAAAGAAAGAAAGGAGATGTCGGTGTTGAATTGTCACACCCTCAACCTACATGTTCTTGCTTCTCGGGATACGGTTCGTCAAATGGCGGCAATGGCGCGGGAACTTCGAGATACGTAGGAGGAGTTGATGGTGTGTATGGCTCGGTTTTTGTATGGGTTTGCTTAGGGTTGTAATGTTTTGTGATAAGGGACTTAGGGTCAGAAATGTAGGGTGCTTTGGTGTGTAAAGTTGGCTGAAAAGTGTGTTGTAAAAGTTGTGTAATGTGATGGGTTGATGGGGTATTTATAGGAGAACCCACGACCTAGGGTCACTCGACCGAGTGGCCCTAGTGCACTCGGTCGAGTGCCTTTAAGAATGAATCTGGTCCGTTTTTTTGAGGCTCCACTCGACCGAGTTGGTCAATCCACTCGATCGAGTGGATCAATTAGGATGGGATATTTTAGGAAATGATTGGCCCTTGATTGATTTTGAATTTGTTATTTGGCGCAAGTTCTAGAAATGTATCGGGTTGTTTTTTGTGTGTCGGATTCGTCTTTGACCGGGTTTCGACCCGGTCGCTAAAAGACGGGTTTTATTTTTGGTGTCGGTTTTGGCCCAAATTAGTCCCATTTTACTCGGAACGACTCACTGGGCCTGGATTTGAGGTTGGTTTTGAGAGATTTGTATCCCGTTAAATGCCCATGCCGGACATTACTGATTTCGAGCCCGTATCCGAGCGCGTTAGAGCATGTTAGCGTCCGATCATCATCGGGTGTCTTTTGGAAACTACCATAGACACCTGGCAGTCAAAATGCGGGTGTCTACAGAAGTCCGTCCTGATTTACGAGAAAGCCATCGTTGTTGGTATAGACCCGATTTTGACCGACCGAGACTTAGTGTAAAGCATACATAAGCGTCGTTATAATGCTTGTTTGACTACGTGCTACTTGGTTTCCGTGTCAATTTTCAAAAACCGTCATTTCAAAAATGCATCTTTCAAAAATATTCAATTTCAAAAACTCGGAATGCCGCCGAAAAAATTAGGACTAACGATTTGACTCAAAATATCCTTTTCTTTAGCCGGCATGCTACTCGTTTTAACTTTTGATTTTCCGACACCATCTCGATTTTTTGAATTTTCAAAACTCAAATCTCAGTTTTCGAAGTTCCGTTTTTGATTTTCAAACTTTCGGAAATTCGTTCATTCTATATTCAAATTTCAAAACTTTAAACTCTCAACCTTTTTCCTCCCTTTCCCGAGTCCGCCTTATTTGTCAAGGCACGACCAACCCGCGTAGGGCATACCCCTACAAAGGAAAGTCCGTCTATACACTCGAGTCAAAAAGTTTGGGGAGAAGTCTCACGTGGACCTTCCTTCGAACGGGACTAGGCCCACCAAGCCAAGTCCTAAGGAAGTCATACCACCTACGAGTCATCCGTCTAGGCGTCTTCCTCGAGTCTTTTTCACTTAGTCTTTTCTTTTCGTTGCTCGGGATGTACTTTTTTATGATTCCAAGATCTGGGTTCGGTTTCTGATTACGCGGTGTTCTTACAGACAGGCCACCGTCCACCAGACACAGAAACAGAATGGAGATAGCTTTAAATAATCTGAAGACCTCCGTGGATGCCATGATCACCAAACAAGCCGACATTGAAACCGAACTGACAGAAATGAGGGATGGTCAAGTGGCTATCGTTGCCCGTATGGCTGCAGTGGAGCAAAGTACTCCTAATGCCGAGGCCACTGGGCCTCTAGTTGAACTAGTTAGTGCGGTGCACCAACTAGAGGAACAAGTTCACTTAGCTGGGAGTAACAACATCCATCGGGAAAATAGCCGTGAGTATGCCCCGATGAACGACAAGCTACCCTCAAACCTGAACCTCACTGGCTTACCGATGTTTGAAGGAACCTAAGACCCGTTACTACATGTGCGGGCCTTCAAAGAATTCATGGCCATCAAGGGAGTAGATTCTGCAATGTTCAAGAATCTTTTTGCTGCGTCCCTTGAAAAGCACCCACGGGCCTGGTACTACAGGCTAGACCCGAAAAAATACCCTACTTGGGATGACGTGGCTACAGAGTTTGCTCGGAACTATGCTAACAACACCGAGATCCAAACCATAATGCGATCTTTGGAGGTTATGGCCCAAGAGCCAAAAGAAGGTTTTACTAAGTACCTTCAACGCTGGAGGGCCGAGAGCGTAAAACTGGTCGATAAGCCCAGTGAGAAGACTTTAGTGGAGGCTTTTGTCAAGAATCTCCTCCCCTCCTATTGGGTTCATCGCCGGTACGCTGTCATACCTAATTTCACCACCCTTACTGAAATGGGTATGAGGATTGAAGACGATCTGAGGCTGGAGGGCCTTACCAAGGCCTCTAGCAAGGGATACCAAGAGGCTTCCTCTTCCACTACTAAGCCCCAAGCTGCAACCTGCTGTATTTTCGCGGTTAATCTACTAGATGCCCCTTCCAAGAAGAACACCCCACCCCGGGTTTTCACTGATATAGGTACCACCTATACCTATGCCTTACAAAGGCTATCTTCTAAGGGCTTAATCCAATCGATAGGCCCAACTCCTGAAGTTCCGGTCGAGCGACGCTCCAAGAACTACAATGCCCAAGCTTATTGCCAATACCACCGAGGCAATGGGCATGATACCGAAAAGTGCTGGTAGCTGAAGCACTTGATCCAGGACTTGATTGAGAGCGGTAAAATCCCGCGGCCTGGAGATAAGCCAAGTAACAAGGAGAACCCTTTCAGCTCCCATGCCATCTTTGTCGGGGAGGTGATTGATTGCTGTCATCTTATCTCCCCAATTATCCCGCAAGTGAACGAGATCTGGTTTGACGACGAGGATGACTTCTACGTCGTTAAGGGGGAAGCTGTCCCCATTACCCCCGAGGAAATTCGAAAGACCAAATCCCGAGTCTTAGCCAGTAATCACCTTGGTCGTCCCTATCAAGCCACTAGCTCTAGGGACACCCTCCTCCCGACAACCGTCACTGAACCACTCCGGACGGAAGTCGCCCCTGAGGAGCCGACTGCTGAAACGGCTCTCGTGAAGCAACTAAAGAAGACCCGAGTTGACCTCACCATATGGCAACTCCTAGTTAGCTCACAGGAACATCGAGAAGCGCTTACTAAGGTTCTCGATCAAATTAAGATCGACTCTTTGGTTACCCCTGCTGAAATGGTAGCCATGGTTCTACCCCACTTGAAGGGCAAAACCAAGGAAGGAGGCCCATTAATCACTTTCTCCGAAGCCGACCTACTGCCGTTCAGGGCCTTCCATAATCTGGCCCTCTACATTACGGTGATATGCCGAGGGAAATATCTGCCGATGACCATAGTTGATGATGAGTCTGCTGTGAATGTCCTTCCTTTGAGGTCCGCCAAAGCCCTCGGCATTACCAAGGCCGACTATATTCCGACGACTCAGACCATCCAAGCCTTCGATGGGACCCAAAGTCGGTAGCTGGGGCCATAAAGCTGACCATTATAACGGGCCCAGTAGAAAAGGAGCTTGAATTCCAGGTGATCGATTTCACCTCATCCTTCAACTTGCTCCTAGGGAGGCCATGGATCCACGCGGTCAAAGCGGTGTCCTCCACCCACCACCGAAAGATCAAGTTGCCTTTGCTCGACAATGTTATTACCTTAGAGGCAACCCCAATGACTGTGGCTAGCTGTAACGCCACGGGCCGCACGAACCTCTGGGGGTTCGATTTTGTGGGGATGATCGAGAAAGAGTACCTTTTCAGGCCCTACTTCACTACGAGCATCGACACGATGCTCCAAAACCTTGGGTACTTTCCGGGGGCTACCTCTCGACCCAATCTTCCAGCTGGGAAGATTATCGAGGTCCTTAAGGACGAAGACTCTTACTTCGGCCTTGGTTATGCCACCACTCCGGGCAACGTTGTCCGAGCAGGTATCGAAAAAGCCTGCAATATCATTAAGGGTATCCACTTGAGCCCTTACAGCCCACGGTTGACTGACTACTTTGTCACACCGGTGTTTGGGGCAATTCAGGTTGGTTTGTACCAACCCAATACTGTGCACCTCGGGACCCAATTGGCCCGGGACTACAACTACATCCCGGATGATGTGTTCGCCCTCATCCAATCTGATGGAGCTAACAATGCTGAGCCCGCGCTGGGGCTACTCTTCGGGGAAGACACCATAGCCCCGACTCCAAAGGAAGACCTGGTCAACCTGATTCTCCACAGCAACAGGTTTGACCCGACCAAGCTGATCTCGGATGTTGGTTCCGAGACGGGAAACAGGACCTGGAGGAAGACTGTTAAGTGGACTGACAGTCAAGGAAGGATCTAAGCTGGTCACTGGAGAGGGAGACATGCCTGAGTCTGAGTCTGAGTCCGAGTCTGAGTCCCATAAACTCTGAAATCGAAATGGGCCGTACTTTGTGTACGGTCCACGACGATATAGAGTGGGCTCGAATGGGTCCGAATTCCCATAAAATTCGGTGGCGACTCCAACTTTGACTTAAATTTCAAACTCGAGATCAATCTTACCACGAGATTCATTCGCCTACCCAAACCCGCGCGTGGCCGCGTCGGGGTGGACCTACGTCATGTCCACACCTCCTCAAGGGAGACACCTCCAAAGGCTTGGCCTATGACTACCACGTCCGCAGGATGAGCCTCGGTAGGCCAAGCGCTACTCGTACTATCTAGTTGTACCTCTGTTAGGGGCAAGCCATTGCCACGTGTCCAGGTGGAAACGTAAGATCTGTCAGGTCTCTCTCTCTCCACCAAAGCCTATAAATACCGCAAGTAAACCTTCATTAAGAGGGTAATCAATCTTTTACTACTCACTTCTCTCTCTAGAATATTAGCCACCTTTCTCCTCGCGAGAAAGGTTCTACCAAGACAGAAGGGACTTACTTAGGCATCGGAGAGGGTCCCCTCGGACACCCTCCGAGGCCCTGTTTGCTATGTGTGTAGACTATGGAGCTCTTAGTCGACCAAGACATCCAAGCTTTTCCAGGCGAAGGAGGGAGTGGAACTAGTTCAAGCAAGAACCACAAGAAACCGTCATCAACTTCGACCTAGCTATATGTAGACACCCGCACTTTACCTACTCGTGTCTATAACACCGTCCACCAAAACACCCGATGATGATTGGACGTCAACATACTGCAAAATGCTCGAATAAGGGCTCGTAATTAATAGTATCTGACTCGGGCACAAAATAGAGTACAAATCTCTCAAAACCGACAACAAATTCAAACTCAGTGATGAGTCATTTCCAGTAAAAGAAAGCTAATTTGAGCCAAAACCGCCATTGGGGTTCAAAACCGTCTTTACCAAATGAGTCAAATCTGGTCAAAGCCAAAAACCTGAAACAAATCAAAATGTCAAATCACGTTCAAATACATTCACAAATCATGTAACACCCTGATTTTGTAAATTAAAATTTTATTTGTATTTTAATTATGTTTACGGTTTTTCCTCGAAAATCATATTTATCAAACTTTTCGTCAAATAATTGTTATTTTCCCGAGAAATCATTTTATTTTTGAGAATTTAATTTAATTCGCTTTCATTGAAAATTATTTATTTATTCTACGTGGGACTTCATTTCGTTACAAACGTTTGTTTTAAACGTTAAGCTTGACCCAAAATTTAAGTTTACAACAAAATAATATTTTCTTTTCGCTCGTTTCGCAGTTTGGGCCTAATTCTTTTCTAATGCGTTTTTGACACGATTTCTCCTCGGACCCGCATTCTCTTTTATAATCGACTTTTAAGATTTATTTAATCCATATTATAGATATAGATTTCATGAGCTGATATTTTTCCGTCTCCTAAAGGAATACAAACTCCCTTTATTTGTTTATTAGCTTCCGATTCCTACTCCGACTCAAGTTTTTCGTACCTACTTATACGTTCATATCAAACACAAACTCTTAGCTTTTATATTTACGCTAACAAGCAAGCTGCTCCCTTGAGATTTGTCTTCCCCGTGACTTTTGCCAAGCACACACACAAGCTCCTCCCGATAATCCCTCCTTTAAGCCACTCCCGTCTGTCGTGATTTTGTCCACCAAAACAGTCTTTTTCCTCTTATTTCGACCTCCTAATTCATTCCTTCTTCGTTCCAATCTTGAGGGTAATTAATTACTCTTATTCTCTATTCTCTTTTCTCCTTTCTATTCACTTATAATGTGGTTTTAATACCATATATTTAATTATTTCGTAGGTTATCGTGCTAGTCCCGACGAAGACGAGTATATTATTGATTCGGATCTCGATTAAGGTAACATTGACACGTTACTCGGTATTATGTGATATTATTGTTATAGTTGCATGTATAGAAATTAGATTTTTGTTAGACAATATATTTATGTCTCATTTTTAATAACATAGACTTTAAAATCGTAAATTTTCACATGTTTTGTTGTTTTTAATCGTTTTTGCGAGATTTGCGAATAAATCTTTCTTTTAATTATTAAAAAGTATTATAAGGCCGAGACTAAAACATACACCTAATAATTTTATTTTATAATTTTCGTGATTTTAAAAGTATGAATTAACAAATTGAAAGTTTTATTGTTTATAATAAGGTTACAGCATGTTTCAGAATCTGATAGTGTTTTTGTGCGAATTAATAATATATTTTTAAAGACTTTATTTACGAAAACTTTGAAAATAGACTACTACTTATTTTAAGTCTAATTTATTTCTATTAAATTTCGTAAAATAATTCCAAGTAGCTTGGTCACAATAAATTGTTTATGAACAGGTGTCAAATTAATCCGCGATTCTGTCAGTTGTGATAAGATCCAAATTGAATCATATGTTAAACTTTTTATTTAATCTCGGTAATTTACATACACAAACTATGAAGAGTCTAGTTAATATTTCAATTGGATTTTATTTAAAATCAATTTTTAAACGTGTTTTATTAAAATAATACTATCGGGTGTATAATTTTGATAGTTTTTAAAAATAGGAACAAAAACCCATGTTTCATTTGAAATTTAGATTTTTTTTAGAAATAGAAGTTGTAACTAAGTTTCTAAAGTTTTCAACCCCACTGATCTTACGTTGTTTTGACTTTTAAAGATTTAATTACGAATTTTATAGTAAGACAGTGCAATTTTGGAAAATCTGTTGATTTGTTATTTAAATACTTTTAATTACTTAAACTTCAATCTTGTTAGAAATAATTATGATTTTGACTTTACTTGAATTTTAATCATGAATTGTACATTTATATAATAAATATAATGTTTACGTCTCGAGCCATAATATTAACTATTTTATTTAACTCCTATTTTAATTGATTTCTATTTATTATGGTACCTACTTTTGGAAAGTTATTATTCTAAGAAAAGTTCTATATCTATAAAGTTTCTTCTTTTGAAAAATGAACTACATTTCTTTTGAATTACGATAATGGTTTTGTTTTGGAGTTATTAAATAGAGGAAGTGTACGGGTAGAGTAATACAGTCTAGAGTATACTTTTTGCCATCACCTATAAGGCTAGTGTATCCGAGCGGGATGCATTGGTTGTTGAATTGGGCATGTTCTTGTTCAGGAGTGTATGTTCATTTTGACCTTAAGCTCGTACCTCGCATGTAAGACGCCGTCGGGTTGAACTGGGCACATTTGGTGTTCCAGGAGGGGTGTGCATATTTACTTAAGCTAGGACCTCGCATTATAAGTTGTCGTTCTATTATGGTTGAGTAGCCTAGTTAGAGACCAAGGTTTGATTTATTTGAACTAAGTTCTCGAAGCTAGTTTTTAGTATTCTCCTAGTGAAAGTTTATTCTATTTCACTGATTCATATCCATAACGCTGTTATTATTATTGGTTGATATTGACTTGCAGGTTGGCAATCGTTTTGAATTATTTTACTATATCATTTTAAACGTTTTCCATTTTGAACTATTTTGATATAATAGTAATTATGCTTTAATGTCATGTAATATAGCTTGGAGAACGTCGTCGTTACTCCCCACTGAATTGTGGCCGTTATATTTATAACATGGCAGGTATTCTATGTTCCGGGTGGTGGTGTGAGCTAGCGAGCTGCATTTTGTCTTGCGCTGCTAATTTAATATTTATGCTTTAGATTTCTGATAAACACTTTGAGGATTTTAATTTTTAGCCCTTTTATAAAAAGTGGCCTTCGTATTGACTTACCTTTATTTAATAAATTTAGTTATCAGTGTGATATAATCCCAACTCGATAGTGATTCCGCCACTGTTTTGCATTAGAAATTATAGGGGATTACAAATCAAGTAAAACAAAATCAAATCAACCCTCAATTAACATGGATGTCAATCCACTACAAGAATTTAAGTCTCAGGCGACTGATCTTAGTGTGGAATGCGGGTGTCTACACTTAGCCACCGTCATCTGTCGCTAAAATAGACGCGCGACAGATGACAGTCGCTAAGAGACAGTCGCACCGGGTAGTCGTTTCGGGCGACTGATATCGGTCGCTAAATAATACGCGCAACCGAAATCAGTCGCTAAATGTAGCGATCGAGTTCAGTCGCTATGGCATCACCTTAGCGACTGATATCAGTCGCTGAGAGCATAAGATTAGTGACCGATGTCGGTGGCTAAGGGGGGTGACGTGGCATTTTCTAAGCGTCTCATAGCGACTGATGTCGGTCACTAAATGAATAGTTTAGCGACTGTTATCAGTCGCTACCTTACCTGAAATAGGCCGATTTTATTTGTTTCTTTTCTAGCCAAAATCTGCACAATAAAACAAACCAACAACCACAATACGTCCCAAACATCAATCCAAACATTCCAAACGTTACGCCAGCTTCACACTCCAGAATTGGCAACCAAGTAAGCAAACGTCGTGAATACACTAAATTAAAAGTGTTGTTACAAACTGTTTTCAACAAACATTCACAAACTGTTTTCAACAAACATTCGTAAACTATAGACTGTTTTCAATCTACTCACCTAACAGTGAAACTACCTGACGCACCACTACCACCGTCATTGAAGGGGTCTCTAGAATCTCGGTGTCGGGGAATGGGGCCGGAGTTACAGTTCTGCTGCTGCATGCTCCTCAGGCGGTTTAGCTCTTCTAGAATTTGCAAGCTAACGTCATCCTGTCGATGGATACGCTCATCCTGCATCTTCAGCCTCTCATCCTGCTCCTCCATCTTCTCAGCTATAGCAGCCCGTAGCGCCGTCTCCTCCTGCAGTTCCGACCTCATCTCAGCAACGACGAACGGTACATACTCCGTCGAGGTCGCATGCCCCCACGAGCATTGGGTGGTGTCCAGTACAGGGTATGACCGTTCCCCATACCGTACACCGCTCCCTTGCGGTACCCTTGCACGACTCTGAACCAAATCTCGGTCGGGTCATCACCTTCAGCCTCGGGCGCTCTAGTGGCCTCCAAATACGATCGGTGAAAGAAATTGTAGTGATAATTAGGTGAGATGTAAAGAAAAATGTAAAGAAGCATTATGTTTGAAACTTACCCAAATGGCGGCGTCCCTCTTCGTAACGAAGTTTCGGCCGGTGGTGGCGTCTCCCTTGCTCTTGGTGTCGAGAAACAGCTGCACAGGCGGGGGGAGTTCTCCTGTTTGCTTCTTTAACTGTTGATAATACATGCAGATTTCTCATTTATATTAACAATGAAAACATTAAATAAGAATTCAAAATAAAAATCAAAGGAAAGAAAATACTAACATTCATAGCCCGCTGGTGCATCGACTGCGACCCACCGTATTGGGTGGCCTCCGATTCCGCCTCGGGGTCCTCTCCCCGCCTCTTGTTCTTCTTCGCCTGGACGGATCTCTTAATGAACTACGGGTCGGAGCGGACTTTTTCGAACTGTTCAATGGCGGCACCTACAATTCATATGAAGAGATCAATAAGCGTATTGAAGATATATACAACTTTCTATTCAAGTACGAACACTAATGTGATTGAAGTTTGAAAACCAGTAAATGACGTTGCTAATAATATAATGTCTCACCATGTGTTCTCGGGGCTCATAGTTAGGCGTCCGTCGTGTCAATATTGAAGCCCTTGAGGTCCCTGTTGTGGTTGTTCAGGTTGCTGATCCTCGTCCGCCTCCTCCTCGTTCTGCTCCTGCTGGTCCTCGTTCTGGACCTCCAGCCGGTTCTCCTGCTGGTCCTCCTGCAGTTGCTGCTGGGACCCCCCTGCTCCTGCTCCCACTACCATACCGCAGTCTGCTGCCCAACGTCATATCTGCAGACAAAGGTAGAAAGTTAGAAATTGATATCATAATATTGAAATAATTTGCCCAAAATATAGAATACAGACTACTATATATTGAAATAATATAACTTACTAAAACTATACCCTACTAGGAATCATCGTCACTATCGTTGTCATCTTCCACTTGCCTACTCGAACCAACCACATCCTCTTCCTCGTAGTCATCTTCCTCCTCCTCGTCATCGACCTCCAAATCATTGGTATCTTCTTCCTCCTCGACCATATCACTAGAAGCACCATCCTCCTCCTCACCACCTTCATCGTCTTCAATATCCTCCCCACATCCACCTCATTATTGTCATCATCGTCACTTGTGAAAAGATTCTCATCAATTGGAGACAATGTTGTACCACTAGAAATGACCTCCTCTTGGAAGATGTCAGTGTCAAAGTGCCCCCGTGGCTTAGTTTTAAACACCGCCCACCACTTGTTTACAGTTCTATCGTTCTTTGTGGTTGGATAAGGTGCAAAGTACACTTGGTGTGCTTGATGTGCAAGTATAAACGGATCGTACTTGGAGTATTTTTTGGTATGATTAACTTCAACTAGTTTGTACATTTCATGTACTCTAGTACCATGCACTGAGTGTTCCTTCCATTCGCATTTAAATACCACAGCTCTATACCCATGATCATGTCCAACATAGCACAACTCGAAGATGTCCTCCAGTAGACCGTAGTAATCATCACCATCAAGTGACGACACACTCACACCGAAATTACATCTACTCCTACTGCTACCATGGGCAAATGTATGGAAATTGTAACCATTAACCGAATACCGGTTCCAAGTTCTAACCTTCCACAAAGGACCTACTGCTAGACTCCTACCAAATCATCCCGAATATTCTCTGAAATTACATGCTGCTTATGCCAACTGGGAAACTGTTCCTCATGCTTATTCCAAACATCATCAGCATTTAAATGTGGATTAGCAGCTACAAATTAAGTTAAAAACTGCTTCTCATACGGCTCTAAAACTTCGCAGTTTGATAACAAGTAAAGGTGAGCACGATTGTACTCTTTCTCATCTAATATCCTCCACCCGCCAGCTGATGATGATCCCTCAGCTACCTTACTTTGAAAAAAGTCTGGTATGTTGGGGTCAATCGTCTCGGGTGTTTCTAGGTTAAGATTTTTGGCTTTGGTGTTCACTTCTTTCTCGAAATACAGAGAACAGAAGTTGGCTATCTCCTCTGTTAAATAAGCATTACATATAGAGCCCTCGACCCTCGCCTTGTTACCAATTTTTTTCTTCAAATGGTTGAGAAATCTATGACAATCAAGCAATTATGTTATTAGTAAATTACAGTATCTAACGTTAGTTGGTAAGTAAGTAGTTGAAAGTTCTCACCTATCGAACGGGTACATCCATCTAAATTGTACGGTCCTCCCACTTTAGCTTCGTAGGGCAAGTGGACCGGTAGATGCTCCATTGAGTTGAAGAAGGAGGGTGGGAAGATCATCTCAAGTTTGCATAGTATCTGAGGAATTTGATTCTCCAAACGAGTCATGTCGTCAATTGTAACTGTCGACGAACACAAATCTCGAAAAAACTGAGATATCTTAGTGATAGGATTCCAAACGCCTTCCGGCAGCAGGTGCTTCAATGCCACAGGTAGTAACCGCTCCTTCGAATTATGTGACAACTATTTTTAGCATCAACGAATTCGTATTAGTTAAATTTATTGACTAATTCGTTTAGATACGACATCCAACTATTGAGTTGGTATCGAATCTAAAGAATGACGCTTTATATATACTTGAATTAAAAAGGACTTGATTCCCTCCGCATCTCAACATCGTAACGAACCCTTGCGGATTATGTGATGTCGGATGCGCATCAACGGGTTTCGACTCAAACTTAAATAAAAGTGTTTTGATTTGAAATAGTTTTAAAATCGATGAATATGCGATGTTGACGATGATGACGATAACGACGCGACAAAAATAAAAAAAGACGATCTTGTTGACGTTGACTCGCTTCAACAATCAAATACTCGGGGTATTGGGATAAGCGATCGTCAACATCGGGTGCAATACCCTCGTGTATTCGGATTTCCTTATCCCGTCATCCCTTGTATTCGACACGAATTAGCGAGTATATTAATGCTTTAATACTAGTAATATTATCGATATTAGGTACAAAACAAAGAAAAAAAACGAGAAGAAGAGAAGAGGACGACGCGAGAGAGAGGGGAAGAGAAGAAAAATCGGGATTTTCGCACCCTCAACCTACATGTTTTGTATTCTCGGACGGGACTCGCTTAATTATGGCTTGAGCACGGGAGTATCGAGGTTACGTAGATCAAGTTATGGTGGTTTTTACTAGATGCTAGGGTTGCATGTGTATGTAAGTTGTAGAGATGGGAAAATTAGGGTTTTAAAAGGATGTCAAAAGGTGTTTCAAGTTGCATGCAAAGGGTGGTATTTATAAGAATTCTCCCCCACCTCCATGTAGGGTTACTCGATCGAGTGCCCCTGTTGACTCAATCGAGTGGCCCAAAGCAGATGCAAAACGGGCCCGTTGAAGGCTCACTCGATCGAGTGGGGTGCCACTCGATCGAGTGGGTCAGCTGGGGCGAAAAGGATCCGGAGTTTTTGACTCCGGGTTGGATATTTTTGTAGATCTTGTGTTTGGGTTGGGCTCTTGTCACATTTGCATGACTGTTTTGTGTTCTCGGAAACGGCTTTGACTGGAGTTTGACTAGGTCGCTAAAAGTCGGTTTTATTTCCGGTGTTAGTTTTGACCCAAATTAGTCTTATTTGATTGGAAACGACCCACTGGGCCTGAATCTGAGGTTGGTTTTGTGAGATTTGTATTCTGTAAAAATCCCAAGCCAAAAGTTAACGGTTTTGAGCCCATATCTGAGCGCGTGGAAACACGTTTGCGTCCGATCATCATCGGGTGTTTGTTTTGGAAACTGCTATAGACACCTAGCAGCCAAATGTGGGTGTCTACAGTAGTTCAATTCTTATGTTGTCTATCCTAGTCATTCCTTATATTAGATTGTGCTTGCTAGTCTAGTTTAATTTATTCGAATCCATTTTCCTAGAATTACCATCATCCTTGTGGTTCGACACCTATTGCTTACTAATTTGCTACATTTTATGCTTAGTGATTGGTTAGTGATCGGTAGTATAAATTCTTTGCATGATTGTTGGATTACTAGCTTGGTAACGACACGAAAAAATCTATTCTTATCAAATGGCATCGTTGCCGGGGACGTCAACATTATAGGATTGGTGTTTTTGGTGAATATTTGCTAGTTTAGCATAGTTTCTTTTGTTTTTGTTTTTCTTTAGTTATCATTTATTTGTGTTTTCTTGTTTAGTAATTGTAAGTTCTTACCGTCTTTCGATAGAATTCGAGGTAGGACAAGATCAATTGGACGCTTGAGACAATTTCTTTGCTAGGCCTGATTACGAGAGCTTTCGTTCCAAAATTTCTAGTATATCCTCGTTTTGCGAAAGAAACACTCTCGACACCTTTGTATCTACTACTTCGTCTTATATTGCTTTCGTCGAACCTATGACTCAAACTATCTGGGAGATGAAGGCTCCGGATCTCGATAGTCAACCTACATGTATCGTATATCCGGCTGAAGCGAAGGATGATGCACATTTCGAGCTTAAAGGACACTTTCTGCACCGTCTAAGCAAATTCCATGAGTTAGCAAACGGGGATCCCCACCGACATTTAAGCGATTTTCACTTGATTTGTGCGACTGCCAAACCATTGAATGTCTCTGATGATGGTATTTACTTGAGGGCCTGATGCATGTCGTAAACGCAGTCAAAATTAAATTTATAATTCACTTACAAGACTCTAACTAACTAGTAGTAGGACAAGTAAGGGTTGAACCCACAGGGACTAATGATACTATCTCAGATTAATTTAGTAGTATTTATATAGTTATATAAGTATGAATATAATAATGGGGGGTTGTTTGGATTGTCTTTATACTAAACTACTAACTAAAATTAATTACATAAAACTAATAATACTACTAATCGCAATAAACAGGTAAAAAGTTCTTATAATGAATAAATAGGAGATATGTAATTTTCTATATATATCGAGTAAAATCATCGATTCTCTTAATCAATTTTATTGGATAGATTAGTTAATCGGTTAATCCTTGAATGCAAGTAAACTACCAATTTTATCTTTCTGACTCGTTAAATCCCGTGAACGCATGCAAGTTTAATTCTAACCAATTTATCAAATTAACCATGCATGAAGGCATGAATCAAATTAATAAATTAAGTCGCATTAAAATCACTAATCAGTTGAATAAAATATAACCAGAACGCTGCAACTATATCTGACTCAACTACTACACAAGATTCTAGCAATTAAGATTAGACCAGAACACTGCAACTTAATCAAAACTACTATTAATCCACTCTAAACAAAACATAATAACAGTAAATATAACATAATGATTAGAAAAGCTCATAAAAATCGGACGGAATTTGATTAGAACAAAGTCAGCCGAATTGTCTTCTTCTTCGCCGTGTTCGTCGCGCGGATTCTGTGTTGTCTTATGCGTCCCCTCTTTTCTCTCTGTTCTCCTCTCTATTCTCTCACCTTCATTCTTTTTTTCGTTTTTCTTCTCACCTCTGTGGCTTCCCTCCTTTTTCTTCTTCTTATTTTTTTAATTTATAAGAAGCTTTTTTTTTTTTAATTTATAAGAAGCATCTGACTTCTTCTTTTCCTAAACCCTTTTCTTTTTTTGTTTTCTTATTTCCTAACCCATTTTTTTGTAGTAATGGGCTTGAAACCATTTGTTTGGTATCGATATCTGGTGACCTGCTGCCTTATAGCTTGATTTCGACCTAGTAGATGACGAAATTTGATGTTTCTCTTCTATAAACTTGTAGGTCTTGAATTTAGCTTGCCAACACATTCTGAATCACTTAATTCCGATATCGTATGAGTGAGATATTGTCGTCTTTAGATAGACCTACAAAATTTATACGAGAATGTATGACCGTATTATTTGACCTTCAAATTAAATGGGTTGTTCTAAATAATTTAAAAATAGATAAAACTTATTTTAGCATATAAATAATAATAACGTACATCTTAACCCAAAATTCAAAAAAATCTGTTTTTAGCTCAAATAATATAAAAGACTTGTAGACACCCGCATTTTGACTGCCAGGTGTCTATGGCAGTTTCCAAAAAAAACCCGATGATGATCGGACGCTAACATGTTTTTACGCGCTCGGATACGGGCTCAAATCCATTAGTTGCTGGCTGACGCACTTACGGAGTACAAACCTCACAAAGTCAACCTCAAATCCAGGCCCAGTGGATCATTCCGAGTCAAACAAGACTAATTTGGGCCGAAACCGACACCGGAATTAAAACCGACTTTTAACGATTGGGTCAACCTCGGTCAAAGTCGTTTCCGAGACACACAAAACAACCCCTCACATCATCAAAAGTCCAAGTCGAACACAAACCCATCAAACATCCAAAGTCAAGGTCCAAAAGATTGACCTGCGCAACCCAGCTGGGCCACTCGATCGAGTGACCTACAAACTCGATCGAGTGGGCCTGTTTCGAGCCCGACTGCAGGCATAACGGGTCACTCGACCGAGTTAGCCACCTACTCGGTCGAGTAACCTTAAACCGGGTGCCCTAGCTATTCCTATATAAGCAACCCCCATACACACATCTTCAACATTTTTTTACAACCCTAATCTCAACCCTAATCCCTACACTACGCAATTCTACACAAGCAACCCTAACCCTAGTACTAGGAATCGAACCTTAACCACCATAACTCAACCTTCATAAAAACCTCGAAGCTCCCGTGTTAAAGCCACTACTACGAGCCGATCCGAGACAAGAACATGTAGGTTGAGGGTGCCCAAAACCCGTTTTCTTTCCTTCTTCTCCTTCTCTTCTCGTCGTCCTTCTCCTTTCTCGCGTCTTTTTTTGTTTTATTCATTGCACCATAATATCGATAATATAATTAGTACAAAAGCATTAAAATACTTATTTATTTGTGTCGAATGTGAGTGATGGTGGGATAAGGAAAACCGAACATACAAGTGTACTGCACACGCGTTGACGGTCGCTTATCCCATCACCCCGATCGTTTGATTATTGAAATAAGTTAACTTAAACAATAATCCGTTTTATTTTCGTTTGCATCATAATTCGAGTCGCATATTTATATCAATTTCAAAAACAAGTATTTTATTCAATAAGAGTCGAGACTCGTTGACGCGGATCTGACATCACAATCCTTAGGGATTTATTTCGATGTCGGAAAAGCCGAGGGAATCAAGTCCTCTAATTTAAGCAAAGCATCGATTCGATACCAATTTCATAATTGGACGTTGAATCTAACAATCTAGTCCATTTAATTCAATCAATTCGATTTTTCTTTGATGCTAACGTAGATGTCACGTTATAATTATGACAATACAAACGCGGAGAGAAATTCATCTCGTTATGATTGACTTAAAACTACTCAAATCAATTTTCTTAATATTTTTCACTCTAGTATTCCATATCGATTCAATAATCGAATATGGGATACAATGAGTATTCAAATTTAGAATCGGGTATAAATTCAACAATACTTATATTCGGTTCAACAAAATCGATGATTTATAAAAAAAAACCCGAATCGAGCATAAATCATACATTATTTATGTTCAATTCGGTAAAACCGTCGATTTATCAAAAATCAAGAGCAATTTCGAAGTCAATACAATTTGCAAACGAATTACAATTCGTACAGAGGGCACTCGACCGAGTGCCTAGCTTACTCGGTCGAGTGCCCCCCCAAAATCAGGTCAGAATGTATATCACGACCCCCACTCGGTCGAGTCTCACAGTGACTCGGTCGAGTGGCTATGTACTCGACCGAGTTGGTCAATAACTCGGCCGAGTACGGTCTAAAATGCAAATCAGAAACCCTTTTTTAAGGTCCACCCGATCGAGTCCTCGACCACTCGATCGAGTCCTCGACCACTCGATCGAGTGGTCTCATCACGACCAAAGCTACGAGGCGTACATTCTTCTATTTTCTAAATTCGATAGTATTTTACGACTTAGGTCAACATGTGCTTAATTAATCACATGTACTTACTATCTTTTCAAATCATGCATCATCTTGTTTATCATTCAATTCAGTTCAATATTTGGACAAATCGTTATTATCATAATATCGTTACTAACCCTTTGCTACTCTTCTTGTTGATTTATCGTTTGTTTTATTATACTAAAATAAACCCACATGCTAAATTTTACTTCGACGTAGAATTAATTGCATTAAATTGACATAGAAACCCTTTTTCAATTTCATTCACATGTTTAGGGAAAAATAATCTTTGCATATCATTTTCCCGTTTTACTAACACGCGTATTAGAAAGTCACTCGAGATCTTAGTAGAGGCCGCTAAGTGCGGGCGGGGTTGGATGTCCTTCGTGGGCTTCCCAACACGTACCCTCACCCCTTACTCAGAACCTCGGTTTCCGGATGCCCGAAACCGTTGGCGCACGAGAGTCATTCAATACACGATAACCGGTAGTGACGGTATCTGTATCGCAATGCAAAGGGACGAGCCCAATAAACTCTGACATCGGAAATGGGCCGTATTTCGTATACGGCCCACTACGACATAGAGTGGGCTCGAATGGTTCTGAATAACCACAAAATTCGGCGGCGACTCCACATAGACCTAAATTTCAATTCGATCCATTCTCATATGGAGATTCATTCGCCTACCCAAACCCGCGCGTGGCCGCGTCGGGGTGGACCTATGTCATGTCCACAATTTGGCGACTCCGCTGGGGATTAACTGATGCGTGACTTACCATCGGCATCCTCAGGGTGAGACTCGAATAGAAATCGTTTGACTAGTACAATACGCGTTTTAGTTTTACGGTTCATGCATAACCCATATTTTCCCGGGCCGGTACTCGCGACCGACGTCCCACTATACCATTGATGTACTCCAATATGGATATGTCAAAAGGTGTCCATAGTCGATTCGAGTGGGTTTCGCGGCATGTTCTAAGATCAACTCGACTTAGGAAGTCCGTCCCAATCAACGTCTAGACTATATACACTGGTATAGACCCTCTATAGAACGACCGAGACTTAGTATAGAGCATACATGGCGTCGTCATAATGCTTGTGTGACTACGTGCTACTTGGTTTCCGAGTCATTTTCAAAAACCGTCTTTTTTCAAAGATTGCATCTTTTTCAAACTATTCAATTTCAAAACCCGGGACACATACCAAATTTAGGTCTTATGATTTTACTCAAAATAGCCTATTTTCTAGCCGGTATGCTGCCCAATTCAAAACTCAAAAGCATTTTCGAATTTTCGAAACCCGTGGCCCAATACCCTTTTCGTTTCTTTTCTCGAAAATTGGGCCCTCAACCGAGTTTTCTCGGACCTTTCTCAGAAACAATCACTTTTCAAAACCTTCCTCTCCTTAGGACTTCCTGTATTCAGCAGTGTCGGGTCGCATCTTAAGTTGTCAAGGTCTTTAGCGTCGAAACTCTGTCGATCTTACATTAGGAGTTTCTTCCCTATCCCAGTCCGCCTTATTAGACTAAGGCAAGGCCCACCTACGTAGGACAAACCCCTACAAAGGAGGGCCCGTCAACACAATCGAGTCCAAAAGTCTAGGGATGTCTCACGTGGACCTTCCTTCAAATAGGACTAGGCCCATTCGCTGAATCCTGAGGAAGGCCCACATTTCACAAGTCACCCGTCTAGGTGTCTTTTCCGAGTCATTTCCCTTTTTAGTCTTGTTCGGGATGTACTTTCTATTCCGGGATTTTGGGCTAGTTTCTGATTACGTGGTGTTCTTACAGACAGGCCACCCGAAACCAGGCACCAACGCAAAATGGACGAGTTGAAAAATGCATTGACCAAGATCGAGACACAACTGGCTGCCATCCAGGCTAACCAAGCGACTTTATCCACCCGCCTAAGCACCGTGGAGAAAACGGCCCCGGTTGAAGGAGCTGAGCCCACTGGGCCCATAGCCGAGTTGATCAGTGTTGTTCGTAGGCTCGAAGAGCAAGTCAACTTATCGACGAACAACTCGATCCACACCGAAAATGCTCGTACTTATTCACCTTTGAATGACGAGCTACCTGCCAACCTCAACTTAACGGGAATTCCTATGTTTGAGGGTACCGAAGACCCGTTCCACCACATCCGGGCTTTCAAGGACTTCATGGCGGTCAAAGGGGTGAAGTCAACTATGTTCAAGCATTTATTCCCTTCCTCCTTGGAGAAGCATCCTAAGGCCTGGTTCTACAGGCTCGACCCCAAGAAATACAAGACTTGGGACGATGTGGCGACCGTATTTGCTCGGAACTACGCCGATAACACTGAAATCCAGACTACAATGCGTACTCTGGAAGCAATGGCCCAAGAGCCCAAAGAAGGGTTCACAAAATATTTGCAAAGATGGCGGACTGAGAGTGTAAAGCTGGTCGACAAGCCCGGCGAGAAGGCCCTAGTGGAAGCTTTCGTCAAAAACCTCCTCCCATCCTACCGGGTCCACCTCCGGTATGCTATCATCCCAAACTTTGCTGTCCTCACTGAAACGGCCATGAGAATCGAGGATGACTTGAGACTAGAGAGCCTGACTAAGGTCTCTACCAAGGGCTATCAAGGGGCCAGCTCATCCACAAACAAGCCCGTACCTGCGGCTGTGATGGCAGGGATTTGTCGTGGAATCCCAACCGATCAAATAAAGTAACCGGCTATTCCTACGGTAGATAGGGTAAGCCGGGTCGAATCCACGGGGACGGTAAGAGGTGTTTAGACTAGGTCGGCCCAAATACGAGGCTAAGTCAACGGGCTAAGCTAAGTAAAGAGGGAAGAAGACTAGACTATGACTATGGCTAAGGAGGACAAACTAGGAAAAAGGGCTAGGATTAGGTCGGGGTAAAAGGGGTAACAGAATGGTCAAGGGAGAACTAGAGCGAAGGAGGTAGTAGGGTGATCTAGGTCGGTCCGGGCTCTCGCAACTTAGACCTACCTAGAGGTTCCACCTAGAACCCAACTCGGCGACACACATGACAAACGGGGTTCTAGCGCGCTATGGTGGCCTAGGTCGAATCTAGGCTCTCGCTACTTAGATAGACCTAGGGGTCGTCCTCACCGGGCTCTCGCAACTTAATGAGGGAACCGAACCCACAACAAACTAATACCCACAAAAGAAAGGCAAGAAAAACAAGCATTCGTACATACTTAGTCATTCAAGCAATTCCACAAACATGTGATGTGCATCAAACAAGAGGAAACCCAAATCTTCCACCAACATCTCTAACAAACCCTTAATCATTCAATTAACACCCTAATCACCTTACTAACCCTAGCAAGAACACTACTCTAACATATCTAAAGGAAATACTAACAAAAACAAGGTAAACAAACTCAAACAACCAAACATACACAAACAAACTAGTGAAAACAATAAACAAGAACTAAAGATGTAAACTTGGATGAGTGAACAAGATTAAGAATAGAAAGGAAGAAGAGATTACCATACTAGAGGAAGGAGAAAGAACAAAACTTGCATTAATGAAGAAAACCCAAAACAAACATCCAAGGTTGTCAATCTTGAATGGATCTTGAAGAATTCCCTTAATACAAGTACTAAACTAAGATTAACAACTAATTACCATCTAATCTACACTAATCTAATCTAACCTAACCTAAAGTAGTCTAGGTTTTAAGGTCTAAAAGAGTGCATAAGCTAATGTCTTGTCTTAATACGGGGGGGGGGGGGGGGGGGGGGGGGGGGGGGTATATATAGGGTTACAAATGGAAGGAAGAAGAAAGAAAACAAGTGCGGGCTACAGCAGGCCCGTCCAGGCCGAGACGGGTTGGTCCCGGTCGGGACGAGGTCGGTCCCGGTCGGGACGCCACCATCCCGATCGGGATGGGCCCTGGTCAGTGGCTTCCTTGTTTGTGCACCTCATCCCGAACGGGATGAGCTTATCCCGAATGGGATGAGCCTTGTAGGCCTCCATTATGATCTTTTTGGTCCCTCCTTGGTTCTCATGGACTTCTCACCGATTCTCGGGTCTCGAGATCGGGTCTCGGAGGCTCGGGATTGGGTCCCAAGGTCTCGGGGTCGATTCCAAGGCATCGAGTCATCGTTCCTCTACTCCGTTGGCTCCAAAATGTGTATGTATCGAGTCGGAATCGCTCCAACTCTTCCAAATCGGTCTCGAGAACCTGAAACGAACTAAAGGAAGCATAAGAAGCCCCCAAACCGCTCCCAAGGAGCGATTCTACAAGGAAAATGGGACCAAAATACATGTAAATAGGCACTACAAATGACACTTATCAACTCCCCCACACTTAACCCTTACTCGCCCTCGAGTAAGCACACACTAACTACTAAACTATCCGAATGGGTATTAGCGCACCCTACGCCCCTTCAACTCACGCGAGTCCACTTAGAGGACAAGTGCACTCCGCAAGGAAAGTTGGGTCTTGCGACAAAACTGTGGATGCAACCGGACACAAAACACACAAACAAACACATAAATGGTTGCACCCAAAACAAAACAAATACCGCTTCCCTCAAAAAGCGGTGAATGAACCACCGGTTTAGGACTTGAGGTAAGTGACAACGTTCCCAAGCTAGCAATACAAACCAAGGTGGACTAAACCCTAATAGTATGACGATAAAGCAACAAAAACGTTGGTAACTTACCTAGGTCCTCCTAAATTTCTAAAAACGTACTACGGGACGATCGGCGGAGTGGAAAAGTGAGGAACCACGGTGTTAGTCAACACTGTAGGTAAGTGAGACCCGCCTCCTTTAGCGTGAGCCAAGAGGGTCGTCCCGTGTCCAAAACCGCCTAACTAGTCCAAGTAAAAAGGTGGAAATATGCAAAATGAGGGAAGACCGACTAATGCCGCTATCATCCTTCCTCGGGACTCGGTCCTTTGGTAGGCTCTTCACGGCAAAAGTCGGAAAAAGGCTTATTTTTGTGGGGATTTCTTTTTGTGAGACGGGTTTTCTTTTGGCATTTTCTTTCTTTTCGACATTTTTGCTTTGTTTTGCCACGCCATTCTTTTTCTTCTTTTCTATTTTATTTTTGGCTTTTGTGCCTTTTCTTTTTCTTCACTTCTTTTCTTTCTTTCATTTTTTTCTTTCTTTTTCTTTTCTTTGCCTTTTTGGCAAGATTTGGCATTTTTGGCATTTTCATTGTATGACAAGAAAGGTAGAAATCATCAAATTGCGTTTTATTGTGTGGGGATGCGTAGGAGGTAGGTGAATGGGTAAGTCGGGACGGGCCCTTCCCTTCAAACCCACAAAAAGTGGATAACTTGGACTAATCAAACGATCCTAAACACGGTCACCTAAGGGAGGAGACTCGGTAACCAAGGCCTTTTCACACCGTGGGTGGTCATAATGGTCAAAGGTGCAAATCCCGTAGTAAATCCCTAGTAAGCTAGGTGGACTCAAGGTAAGGGACCAACGAACTCATTGATTTAGGGTCATTCTACTAGACTAAAGTCCAAGACTCGATTTATTCAACTAGGAAGGGAAAGTAAACACTCGCACACTAGCCTCTAAACCGGGTTTTCGAAAACGGTTTACACACAACACAACATACTACAAAATACGAAACAAAGACACGACGAAAACGAAAGAAAAAGAAGCAAAAGAAACAAAACACAAACAACACAGAACGAACACAACACAACACAAACACCACCACGATCATCCAAACAAGCCACCAAATCAACCATAACTTTACAAAGCTCCACCCGAGCACACAACATCACAATCTTCTCCGAACTCCGCAAGAGACAAAGAAGAGAAGGGATAAAAATGTTACCGGATGTCTTGCAAGCTCTCCAAAGCTATTGGTGATTTAAGCAACCTATAAGGAAAGAGCGAGGCAAACACGCACAATACGACAAAAACACGACACAAGGACACAAAGAGAAAACACACAAAAGAAAAATCTTTTTGATTTTTGTGAAAAATTTTCAAATTTTTAGGGATTTTTTAAGATTTTTTTTCAAAAAACTAAGAAAATAAAACTAACTATACTAGAATATCGCTCCCCCACACTTAAATCGAGCAATGTCCTCATATGCTTAACCGTAGTGTGCGGAGAGACAAAAGAAAAAGAAAAGAAACTACGAAAATAAAACTAAAAATCAAAAATAAAGTGAAGAAATGGTAGAAGGTGTCCGGCCGGGGTGTAGTCAAGTCACCGTGGGCCGAGACGAGAAAAAGATATGGATGGGGGAAGAAATAAAAGAAGGAAATAAAAGGAAATGGGAGGGGAGGGCTAGGTGTAATAAAGTCACCTAGCCCGGATTCCGCCTAAATCCGACTAAATCCTCAAAAAAGAAAGTGAAAAACTTGTAAAATTTGGATTTTGAAAATGACTCTCGATGTAGTCATGTCATCGAGAGTCGGGAGCAACATATGCCAAGGCCTTGAAGGCCACCATGACACAAATGATAAGGGAAGGGGAGTAAACAAAGGAAAACAAGCAATCAAAGACGGAAAAGAAAGGATAGTTGCCGTACCATAGGTTAGCAACTCACTCTCTCCATCGTCTCATAGATCAATATAGGCACTTGCTTGTCTTCATCATTGCTATCCCGCTTCAAGCTTGATAGAACCGCATGGTAGAGGTAGTAATGGTAGGAGGTGGGATTTGATGTGGATCTCGGTGTGTAAAGTGAGGTGTACGGGTCATATGATAGGAGTAAGGAGGAGTAGGGAGGTTGGGAGGGGGTATAATTGATGGGTGGAGTCAAGGGGACCATCCCGGTCGGGATGGATGGTCCCGATCGGGTTGATAAACCCTTACCGATCGGGAAGCTCTCGTCCCGGTCGGGAACGCACTCCAGTGAATCCGAATTTTTGCACCTTCATCCCGATCGGGATGGCTCCTTCCCGGTCGGGATGAGTCTTCTTTGCTTCCCCAAGCCCAAAAGCTTATCATAAGCTTCAAAAACCGACTTCCTCGCTCGCAAACCAAACTCCATCATCAACCATTCCTTTCTAGGAGTCACCTTCACTTCACCTATCACAATAAACTCAAAGGACACATCAAATTCAATCCCTCACATCGCTCATCAAAAATCCAACATTACAAGAATATCACAAAATTAACAAAATCAAGAGATAAACACAAATACATGCACAAGTATTCTAAAGAAGAGGAGATGGGAATATACAACATGACGGTTCTTTTAGGAACTCCGTCAAACCTAGGATGGTGGGCTCCATTCTTCAACCATAGCCCTCAAGTGCATGGAGGAGCAAGTCGAACGTGCTACCGACATCGTAGTGAAGGCCCAAGAAGCGCTCGAGCTTAACCGACCTCCACGGCCTCCAAGGAGGAGGCAAGAAGTAGGAATCCCAAGACCCAAAATCATCTTCAAAGTTGTCTCTAGGGTCTCTCCATCCTACGAGCTTCACCAAACTCTTCCTCCCTAAGCATTGCCTCCAATCACAAGCAAGCTTCATCTCCAAGAATCGAGGCACAAAGAGCGGTTTTGGCCTCATCTCTTCATTGCACACCCCCACACTTGCCTCAAATTGTGGTTCCCCATCTTCATCACTCGGCCCCACATCATCTTGGAGGATAGGATCGAAACTTCTACCGGCGGTTTCAATCTCCTCCAAGTCATTGCTTGGCTCACTTTCTAGGGGGTCTTGATGCTTATCCACATTCTCGAACAAGGGCAACTCGAGGCTGACAATTTCACCCAACTCTACAAACTCCACCAAACCATCCCACTCACTATCCTCCTCCAATTCTTCACCAACGATGCCTTCACCAAGAGTCATCTCCTCATTCGTCTCTTTTTGGGTAGACGATTGAGGTTCTTCAAAGCAAATCTCTCTATCAAAGGGAACTACATCGGCGGCTTCGTGATTAGGTTTCTCCTCTCTCTCAAGTGGGCACCCTCCATCTAAATATGATGCTCGGGATAAAGACATTACGGTTTAAACCGATAATGCGTTTAAATGAGCATTACTCGCCTTGTTTCCCCTTCGAATTTGGGCCAAGAGTTCCTTATTCTTTTGCAATTGGATGACCATTTCTTGTTGCATTTGAAGCATCGATTGATGAAACTCCAAGTTTGACGATTGGTGGTCATTGGGGTCTTGTAAGGCTCCTTGATAATCTTGATGATGCCCATAGGGTGGGGCATCATATTGTTGGTAGTGAGGTTGGGATGATTGGTAGTATTGTGGGTCATAGGGTTCATATTGTGGTTGGGGTGGAGGGTAATATTGTGGGTTTTGGGGGTATTGGCTTCCATAAGGTGAATCTTGATTGTACATGGTGGGTTCACAATCATAGCTTGAGTAATAGCCACCATGATCGTAGGAGTTATAGTCATTCACTTGTTGGTAGCCATTTTCATACTCTTGAGGATCATACCCATCTTGATTACCCCAAGAAGCTTGATAGTGGTAGGGGGACGTCATGTCATACCCTTGGTTCATGGAAGAAGAGTGGTAGCTCATATCGGCTCCCGAGTGTGTGGAGTTTAGATCAAACCCCATGCTCGCTCGAAAATCGTAGTCCATACCCGGTTGGAAACCACTCATTCTAGCAATCGTCTGTTTAAGCGGCTCTGAGTTGCAAGAAGAAGATAATCACCACCTCTAAGCACAAACTGTAGACTAAGAACAAACGTGAGAAGTCTAGTGCTTTTTGGGCACTAGACAAGAGAGAAATAAACCACACACACACAAGAAGCAAAGTAACCAAAAGAAAAAAGAAAACACAAACACAAAGACTAAGTCAAGTAACTAGGAAAACAAAGTCTAAACTAGCACCGTCCCCGGCAATAGCGCCAAATTGATGGCAGGGATTTGTCGTGGAATCCCAACCGATCAAATAAAGTAACCGGCTATTCCTACGGTAGATAGGGTAAGCCGGGTCGAATCCACGGGGACGGTAAGAGGCGTTTAGACTAGGTCGGCCCAAATACGAGACTAAGTCAACGGGCTAAGCTAAGAATGGTAGAGAGGGAAGAAGACTAGACTATGACTATGGCTAAGGAGGACAAACTAGGAAAAAGGGCTAGGATTAGGTCGGGGTCAAAGGGGTAACGGAATGGTCAAGGGAGAACTAGAGCGAAGGAGGTAGTAGGGTGATCTAGGTCGGTCCGGGCTCTCGCAACTTAGACCTACCTAGAGGTTCCACCTATAACCCAACTCGGCGACACACATGACAAACGGGGTTCTAGCGCGCTATGGGGGCCTAGGTCGAATCCGGGCTCTCGCTACTTAGATAGACCTAGGGATCGCCCTCACCGGGCTCTCGCAACTTAATGAGGGAACCGAACCCACAACAAACTAATACCCACAAAAGAAAGGCAAGAAAAACAAGCATTCGTACATACTTAGTCATTCAAGCAATTCCACAAACATGTGATGTGCATCAAACAAGAGGAAACCCAAATCTTCCACCAACATCTCTAACAAACCCTTAATCATTCAATTAACACCCTAATCACCTTACTAACCCTAGCAAGAACACTACTCTAACATATCTAAAGGAAATACTAACAAAAACAAGGTAAACAAACTCAAACAACCAAACATACACAAACAAACTAGTGAAAACAATAAACAAGAACTAAAGATGTAAACTTGGATGAGTGAACAAGATTAAGAATAGAAAGGAAGAAGAGATTACCATACTAGAGGAAGGAGAAAGAACAAAACTTGCATTAATGAAGAAAACCCAAAACAAACATCCAAGGTTGTCAATCTTGAATGGATCTTGAAGAATTCCCTTAATACAAGTACTAAACTAAGATTAACAACTAATTACCGTCTAATCTACACTAATCTAATCTAATCTAACCTAAAGTAGTCTAGGGTTTAAGGTCTAAAAGAGTGCATAAGCTAATGTCTTGTCTTAATACAAGAGGGGGGGGGGTATATATAGGGTTACAAATGGAAGGAAGAAGAAAGAAAACAAGTGCGGGCTACAGCAGGCCCGTTCCGGCCGAGACGGGTTGGTCCCTGGTCAGTGGCTTCCTTGTTTGTGCACCTCATCCCGAACGGGATGAGCTTATCCCGAACGGGATGAGCCTTGTAGGACTCCATTATGATCTTTTTGGTCCCTCCTTGGTTCTCATGGACTTCTCACCGATTCTCGGGTCTCGGGATCGGGTCTCGGAGGCTCGGGATTGGGTCCCAAGGTCTCGGGGTCGATTCCAAGGCATCGAGTCATCGTTCCTCTACTCCGTTGGCTCCAAAATGTGTATGTATCGAGTCGGAATCGCTCCAACTCTTCCAAATCGGTCTCGGAACCTGAAACGAACTAAAGGAAGCATAAGAAGCCCCCAAACCGCTCCCAAGGAGCGATTCTACAAGGAAAATGGGACCAAAATACATGTAAATAGGCACTACAAATGACACTTATCAGGCTGCAACCCGCAGCATCTTTGACGAGGTAAATCTGCTCGACACCTCATCTAAAAAGAATACACCAAATCGGGTATTCACAGACATAGGGACTACCTATACTTATGCCTTGCAAAGGCTATCTTCAAAGGGCCTGATCCAACCGATAGGCCCAACTGCAGAGTCTCCAGTAGAGAAGAGGCCCAAAGCGTATAATGCCCAAGCTTACTGTCAGTATCACCGGGGTAACGGACATGATACTGAAAAATGTTGGAGACTAAAGCATCTGATCCAAGATCTTATCGAGAGCGGGAAGATCCCGTTGCCCGGAGACAAACCGAGCAACAAAGAAAACCCGTTCAGTGACGATGCAATATTCACGGGGGAGGTAATCGATTATTCTCACCTCATTTCTCCTTTTATCCCACAAATCAATGGGATATGGTTCGATGACGAGGACGACGTGTACCTAGCCAAAGGGGAAGCTGTCCCCATCACCCTTGAAGAGGTCCGAAAAGCCAAGTCCAAGGCCTTGGCCACCAACCACCTCGCCACTGCTGGTCGCGCCACTCCAACACCCGTCACTGAACCTGCCAGGACGAGGTCTACCCTCGAAAAGCCGAGCAACGACACGACCCTTGTCCAACAACTGAAGAGGGTTCGAACTGATCTAACTATATGGCAACTATTGGTTAGCTCACAAGCACATCGAGAAGCACTGACTAAGGCTCTCGATGAAATCAAGGTCGATTCGCAAGCTACCCCTACTGAAATGGTAGCTACTATCATGCCCTACCTCAAGGGCAAGTCCAAGAACGAAGGCCCACTCATAACCTTCGCTGAATCTGATCTGCCATCATTTGGGCGCAATCACAATCTGGCCCTATACATCACGGTCATCTGCAAGGGTAAGTACCTCCCGATGACCCTTATCGACGATGGATCAGCCGTGAACGTCCTACCGCTAAGGACTGCTAGCGCCCTCGGCATCACTGATGCCGACTATCTCCCGACAGCGCAAACTATTCAGGCTTTCGACGGAAGCCCAAAACCAATGGCCGGGGCCATTAAATTGAAGATCATAATGGGCCCAATCGAAAAGGAGCTGGAATTTCAGGTGATAGATGTCACCTCATCATTCAACCTCTTGCTAGGAAGGCCTTGGATCCACGCAGTGAAGACCGTGTCATCTACCCTCCACCGGAAAGTCAAGATGCCACTTAAAGACGGTATCATCACATTGGAGGCGATCCCGATGACCGTGGCTAGCTGTAATGCCACGAGCCGGGCTGAACCATGAGGATTTGATTTCGTGGGTATGATCGAAGAGGAATATCTCTTCAAGCCCTACTTCACCCCTAGCATCGACACGATGCTACAAAATCTGGGTTACCTACCCGGAGCCACTTCAAGGCCGTACCTTCCGGCGGGGAAGGTTATCGAAGTCCTAGACAATGGAGAGTCCCGACTCGGATTGGGATATACTATAAGCTCGGAGAATGTGGGCCGGGCCGATGCAATCAAATTCGTCACTCCAGTCTTCGGAGCTATTCAAGTGGGCCTCTACCAACCCACCATCACATATCCCGAGACCAAAACGGCTCGGGAATGCAACTATATCCCCGATGATATATTCACCATTATCCAGGATGAGTCCGAGAAAGGTGGAAGCGACTCCGTGCCCGTGCTGGGGCTCTTATTTGGGGAAGACAAGGCCGTCCCTGCTCCAAAGGATGACTTGGTCAACTTGATCCTCCGCAGCGATCGGTTTGACCCAACCAAGCTAATCACCGAGGTCGGTGCCAACACCGAGACAAGGGCTTGGAGGAAGACCATAAAATGGACCGACATTCAAGGACGGGTCTACAAGCTGACCACCGGCGAGGGAGACATGCCGGATACCGAGTCCGAGTCTGAGTCAGAGTCAGAGTCGGAGTCTGAGTCCGAGTCTAGAGGGTCTGGTGCTAGTATCGAGTATGTAATCTCTCTTCCCTTAGCCACATCCACTGAGGTCTCGGGGCCTGTCCCAAGACCTCTCCCTATCCCGCCACTGACCAACGATCAGATGGCCGCTCTATTCGAGCTATTTTCCAAATTTACCATTAATAATAATATCGAACACCGTTCTGCTTACGACTTGTCTTATTTCCAAAATTTTCTCAATTTCAAAAATTTTATATGCAATGACATTGAGAAACCCGACGAACAGGTACCCCTGTCTCCGCATCTGATCGAGCAGCTCGAACAAAGGGAGTCCCGAGATCCGGTAATCGAAGAAACCGAGTCCATCAACGTGGGAACCACTGTAGAGCCCCAGATGCTTAAGTTGGGCCTATCTTTAGATCCAGAGGAGAGAAAACAATTCGCAGACCTCCTCCTAGAATTTAAAGACATCTTTGCATGGTCCTACAACACTACTACAAATGAGCACTTGGGCCACGGCTGAATTCGTGGCAAAAGTGCTAAATTTTCGTGGCTAAAGTACTTTGCCACGAAAATACCATCCGTGGTGCAAGTGGCCGTGGCAAACAAATAGCCACGGGAAAAAAAAACGTGGTAAGTATTGATTTTATTGCCACGGAGTCTCCCGTGGCTAGAATTAATTTTTTGCCACGGATTATCCTGTGGCTATTTATGTTTGTGGCGAAATATTTATTCCGGTGACAAAATATATAATAAATTAAATAAATTAATAATGTAAGAATTCTCTACCCCTATTGTAGTCACATCTGGAACGGTTACTAGCTTTATATTGAGTCATTCCAATATTATTTAATTTCACGCTTAACTGCAAAGTTCTTATGGCCAACTACCAGAAATGAAATTGAACTTTATTGACCTAATCATTGGTTTGAATTCTTTTAAAGTGATGTTTTTTTTTCACAAACAACATTTACTTTTGAGTAATTAAATTTTTTTTCCCAATGATTTACATATAATGAGTAAAAAATTATTATTCCGAAAAAAAAGATTTTCGAAGTTGATTTTCGGACTCATGATTTCATTAATTTATCAATATTTTTATTTTAGTTTCTATTTTCCACGTTCTTTTATTGCTAGTTCTTTCGATATGTTTTTTCTTTTCGTTATCGATCGTTATTTTATTTCATCGGTTTTTTATCCTCATTGAGTTTCCTCTTGCCTACTTCAAGTTTTATCCGAATTTTATTTTTTTCATTAAGTAAATTTTATTTTAAATTCATTTTTTAAAATATCTTCCAAATAATATTACAGAACAGTTACCAAATTAAAAAGTTGACGATAAATTAATTTTTCATTTTCTCACTATTAGTTCTTAATTATTAGATTTTCTTACTTGCATTTGTTAATTATTTGATTTTCTCACTTATACCTCTCTTTTTTTGAAAAATTATTTTGACTGGTTATTGAACTTAGGCACGACTTTCTAATGCATTAATCTTTCTTCCAATCCAAACAACTTAAAAGACAATTAATTTACTAAAATAATTATTGTTTTCGCAGTCAAAGTTAATTCCATAACAAAATATAGACCGATTAGATTTCTTAAATACGAGTTTAATAAAGGGGTTTTTTCACACTGAAAATATTGTAAGAAAATAATTAATTTGAAAAAAAAAAGCATGCTTAGTCACTTTCTTTTTAAGGTTTTTTTGTCTTAAAAAGAAGTGTATTACATGTGAAAAAATTAATTAATTAAGCGGTAAAAATGAAAGAGTCTTAAGTGATGGAAGATCAATCACATACTAATTTTACTTGATATGCTATGTACGCTGCATTTTAGCTAGCATATATTACCTTATGCAAATGTTAGTTGTCTTTCAAAAGTCATACTTAAGATTATAAAATTTTAATAAAACATATTGTCAGATTAAGAGAAATCAATTTATTCAGAAATGATGATTAATAAAAAATCAACAAATTAGCCAGCCAAAGTTTTCTTGTATTTAATTTTACAAAAAATCTATTTTTTTTTCTAAAAACTAAATAAAATAATACGATTTTTTTTATTAATAAAATATTTTCAAGTTTAATATTTTTTCTTCATATTATCTTTAGCTTTGAATTTTAATGAATTTTTAAGATCAATATTTGACACTTCGCTTAACTTGAAAATAATTTGATTAAATTTCGGAGAACCATTAGCCACATGCATTTATTACATCTGTGGCAAAAAAATAATTTCGCCACAAAAGTTAATTATGTCGTGGCTAAATAATATTTGCCACTGAACAAATTCGTGGCTAAGTATATTTTTGCCACGGGTCTGGCATCTTTCGTGGCAAGAGTGATTATTGGCCACGACTTTAATAAAATTCGTGGCGCAAGTGAATTTTTGCCACGGAAACAAATGTTCCCGTGGCATATTTTTTTTCCCAAGTAGTGAATCAAATTTTTCCCGTGGCTAGGTAAAATTTAGCCACAAATAACAAATCTTCGTGGCATAAATCGTGGCGCAAGTGTCAATTTGTTGTAGTGCAAGGACATGCCGGGAATAGATCGAGAAATAGCAGAACACCGAATACCTATCAAAGATGGGTGCAAACCGGTAAAACAGAAGCTTCGAAGGATGAAGCCCGAATGGTCTCTTAAAGTCAAGGAAGAGGTCGATAAACAATTCAAAGCGGGTTTTCTACAAGTGTCTGAATATCCAGACTGGGTTGCAAACATCGTGCCGGTACCCAAGAAGGACGGCAAGGTGCGGGTGTGCGTGGACTTTCGGGACCTAAACAAGGCCAGCCCAAAAGATGACTTTCCGTTACCACACATCGACATATTGGTGGATAACACGGCCGATCATGCCCTTCTATCATTCATGGACGGGTATGCCGGATACAATCAAACTAAAATGACAGAAGAGGATATGAGTAACACCACCTTCATTACACCATGGGGTACTTACTGTTACACCGTCATGCCGTTTGGGCTTATCAATGCTGGAGCCACTTATCAACGGACCGCCACTACTTTGCTACACGACATGATGCATAAGGAAGTGGAGGTCTATGTGGACGATATGATCGTTAAGTCTAAAGACCGAAGCGGACACATCTCGGCCCTAAGAAAGTTCTTCATCAGACTGCGCAAATACAGTATGAGACTGAACCCACAAAAATGCAGTTTTGGGGTAACGTCAGGCAAATTACTGGGCCATATCGTTAGCCAACGCGGCATCGAGGTCGACCCAGCTAAAATCAAGGCCATCACCGAGATGCAGCCACCCAAGACCGAAAAGGAAATAAGGGGGTTTCTCGGGAAAGTCCAATATATCAGCCGGTTCATTTCGAAACTAACCATGGTATGTGAACCCATCTTCAAAAAGCTAAAAATCGGAGAACGGGTGCTATGGGACGACAAATGTCAAACGGCTTTCGACAAAATCAAGGAGATTCTGTCTGCTCCGCCTGTACTAATTCCACCTCAACACGGTCTGCCTCTGGCGTTATACCTAACAACGACCGAGACAGCCATGGGGGCTATGTTGGCCCAGACAGTTGATTCAGAAGAACGGGGTATTTACTACATCAGTAAAAAGTTCCTCGAGTACGAATGCAAGTACACAATGCTCGAGAAAACGTGCCTAGCATTGGTTTGGACCACTAAAAAGCTCCGACATTACATGCTCAGTCACGAGGTACATGTGTTATCCAAAATGGATCCTATCAAGTACTTATTCGAGAAGCCCATACTCAACGGCAGGATGTCAAGATGGACTTTAATGTTATCCGAGTTCGACCTCAAGTTTGTACCATTAAAAGCGCCATCAAAGGCCGGGTAGTTGCCGAATTCCTCGCTGACAGCCCGATATCCGAAGAAGGCCACACTGATACATGGGCCTTTCCTGATGAAGACATATTCCATACCGATACCGAGACATGGGACTTGTATTTTGACAGGGCATCCAACTTCTGAGGATTTGGGGTCGGAATTCTATTAATCTCACCCCGAGGGGAACACACTCCTTTATCCATCAAGTTGGACTTCGACGTGACCAACAACGCAGCCGAATACGAAGCATGCATTCACGGGTTGCAAGCCGCCGCCGATTTAGGGGTAACAAACCTCCGGGTCCACGGTGATTCATCACTGGTCATTAATCAAGCGCTCCAAAAATGGAAAACTCGGAACGCCAATCTCGTGGCTTACCAAGCACGGGTACGGGTTCTAGAGAAACAATTCCAGAGGGTGGGATATATCTACCTGCCTCGGGAAGAGAATCAGTTCGCAGATGCACTTTCCAAATTAGCATCTTTACTGAACATCCCGGATCACCTGACCAGCATGCCTATCTGTGTTGAAAGGCGGTCCGAGCCGGCATACATCCATGCCATTCAGGATATCGAGATAACTGACCAAGAACCTTGGTATCAAGCCGTCCTAACCTACCTTACAACGGGGGAATACCCCCCGGAAGCTGAAAATCGGGCCAAAAAGGCCATGCGAAGATTGGCGACCCAATTTGTTCGTACTGATGATGGGCAATTGTACAAAAAGACGGCACAAGAGGGCTCTCCTCCTATGCATCGACAAAATACAGGCCGAAAAGGTCATGGCCGAGGTACACGATGGTGAAAACGGTCCGTATATGAACGCCCATATGCTATCCCGTAAAATCATGAGGCTCGGGTATTACTGGAACACCATGGAAACAGACTGCCAGTTATATGTCAAACGCATCCATAACTGTCAGATATTTGGTAATGGACAGCATATGCCATCTTCCCTATTATATACCATGACATCACCATGGCCATTTTCGACATGGGGTATTGACATAATTGGGAAGGTGCACCCTTCCGGGACGGGAGGACATTGCTTCATCTTGGTGGCCATCGACTACTTCATCAAATGGGTCGAAACTGAGTCATACCGTGTCTTGAACGCCAAGCACGTGGCCAAACATCCAAAATAAGATCATATGCCGGTATGGGATCCCACACGAATTTATTAGTGATCACGGGACCCACTTCCAAGCTGAAACCACTGCATTACTGGCGAAATACAAAATTCAGAGGCATACATCTTCACTTTACCGACCCCAAACCAATGGAGCGGTAGAAGCGGCCAACAAAACAATTGTCACCATACTTAAAAAGATGGCTGAGAATTATCGGGACTGGCCCGACAAAATACCCTTCGCCCTATGGGGATACCAGACTTCAATTCGCACCGCGACCGGAGCAACTCCATATTACCTGACATATGGAATGGAAGCAGTCCAACCGGTCGAGCTAGAGGTCCCGTCACTCAGGATTTTACTTGAAAGCCAAATACCTGAGGCGGATTGGGTCCAACCCCGATACGACTCGCTAGTCCTTCTAGACGAACGGCGATCTCGGGCCCTCAATAATATTCAAGTATATCAAAAGAGAATCCAACGGGCTTTCAACAAATGGGTTTGGCCCAGGAACATCAAAGAAGAAGATTTGGTCCTAAAATCGGTCCGTGCCCTACTACCTGTTGACCCAAGGGGAAAGTTCAAACCCAATTGGGCTGAGCCATACTTAGTCAAGAAAATCCTATCAGGAAGAGCGGTAATGTTGACGGACCTGGACGGCAACGAGTTCGTCAACCCGACCAACTTGGACCAGCTGAAGCGCTATTACCCATAAACCCTTATCTCAATGTCATTTGCAAAAATTTATAAAACTTTGTCTTTTTATAAATTTTCAAAATTTTAGACAAGTCAATAAGTTAGAATTAATTATTCTACCGTCGCACATCTCGAATTAATAATCTTGATGTATCTTGAAAATTGCAAAAAAAAAATTGAATCAATCAAATCAAATTTTGAACTACGTTTGGTTTGATTCCGCTAATTGTGGATATGTAGGCAACCCCTCAAAAGGGTACAACCACTGCAATAACGAAAAGATGGGAACGGTCTTCAATAATATGTCTTTTATTAATATCTCGATAAACTCGGGAATTAAAAAAAAAAAAAAAACGGCAAAATATACAAAAAATCACACCACAAAAATAATAGTAATATTCAAATAATAAAATAGGGAGATTAATATCTGGGCATCTTCCCCTTTAATTTCCCTTGTCCTTCGGGTCGCGTGGAGCCCGAGGTCGCCGAGGTGGGGATGAGCGTTCCCTAATCACAAGGGGAACCTCTTTAGCACGGACCCGCTTCTTTGACGACAGGTCTTCAATCACAGTCTTCGGCCCAAATCGAGCCCGTACATGCTCAGGCAGTCTGTCTCGTGGGCCAAGTCGGTCCTGCACGGCCAGTCTTGGGCCAAGTCTCCTTTCCAAGTCAGTCTGGGGGCTCACCTTCCCCCAAGCACCTTTAGCACTAGACCCTCCAGCCTGAGTCTTAGTCTTCTTCTTCTGACCGGACATTAGGCGAACTAGGGTAGCCGGAGTGTCTCCCTCATCAAAAAACCCCCTGTTGTCTTTAGCTTACTCCCTTCTCAGCAGGTCGAAGGCTTCGTCAACCTTCAAAGCAGCTCGGGCCTTGGCATCACCTGCTTTGGTCCACTTCACGTATGAGTCTGAAACCCAAATCGAATGGCGAGATTTAGAAACGGGCCAAGTGTGCCGGGTATACCATCTCTGCGCCCAAGTATCGCACATCACATTAGTCAGTTGGGTAGGGTCACTCACAACTGCTTCAATTTCATGTATCCGTTGATCCCGTCCGTACTGCCTTAGTATGCGATCCGGGTAGAGATGAACCGTCTGCCTAAAAGACAAGATTACTTGGTAACGAGCTCTGTCCCTCGGGTCCAAGCCAGTCCAAGCATAGATGGGCCACCATGGCACAACCCATCGAATTAGCCGCCCACCGTGGATTGATAGCACCTCGTCCCAATACTTCTGTGTAATCTGACGGGAAAAGTCAATGGCTCGCCTCCTCGTCATCACCTGGTTATGGCGGTAATTGCTAGCATCAAGAGGAGAATCTATCACTGATAGCCTCTCATAAAGCCAAATCTGAAAAAGAAACAAAAGCATGAGACCCCAAGACGTAACTGACATCCGCCTAAGGGCACTCGATCGAGTGCCAGGGTGACTCGATCGAGTGCCCGCTGCAGTAGCCAAATTCTCGAAAAAATCAAAAAAAAATCGAGAAATCAAGAAAAAATAAAAATCCGACATACTTGCAGCAAACGGGTGCTTCCGGTGAGACGAACGGACGAATCTCTCTTGCGATTGTCCAAGCCTTGGATTATTTCGCCCGTGATCAACCAAGTCGGGCTATGCTCCGTCTCCATTAAATCAACCACGGTTAATAGATGGATGTGACCCATACATGATAATAAGTCCATGTGACCCTCAAAGGCGTAAACATGGAGCATGCAAAAAGAAAAGGCCCTACGGCTGTGAACTGATCTCACCCGGACATCATGCAGGTTCATAAACTTCTCGGCTAGATCAATCAAGGAGACTGTGTTGTCGTCCTGGGCCATCCGAGACACCTCATTATGGGAGAGGCCCAGAAACTCTCGAAACTTCCTCCTCAGGTCATAGACCGAATACGGGATGGCGGGTCGAAGCATGGGATTCCATCCTCCTGCAGCTGCAATCTCCTCAGGTAAAGGGCAGACTTCGCCCCGAGGAAAGGCAAAGACATGATATATGTTGTCCCAATAAGCCAAGCAAGCATCTAGAAAATAGCGATCAACCACCATCTGACGGAATGGGTACAGCTGAGTTATACCCGTCTGGATCAAAACCACCCTATCAGCATCCCTAAATTGACGGGACCACGCCTGCAACATAGCGCTCAACCTATCGATACCCATGCTAAATTTCTTAAAAGGATAAAGAGACTTTCTTTTTGCCTTAGGGGAAATAAAGAGATTTTCTTGTGATGGGATTATGAAGAAGATCAAAAGCAAGAGGGGGCTATATATAGCATTAGCCTTGAAAACTTCTTTCCATATCACTTTTAGGAAAAGTTTCCTAATTCCAAAACGGAATCAACCCACAAGCCTAGTCCCGATACTAGCACGGAAATATTCATCCCGAACTTTCCTAATTTCTTTAGGAGTCATTTCTTTCAAAATTTCCAAATTTCCAAATTTCCAAATTTTCAAAATTCAAATTTTCAAAAAATTCAAAAAATCATTTTTTTCCCCAGCACGAGTCATTTTACTACCTACGTGTTACACGCATTTTTTATGTGACTTATACAGGTATGACTCAAGCAGGGATATGCAACCCTCTAAATCTCCCCAGCATCTTTACGGGATGGGCCTACACACAGACGCACCCAGGACTTACGCGACAAGTCCAAATGCCCCACGGAGTATTATCATCGACACAGGTATGATTTCTATCTTATGGCTGGCGAGCCCTTCACGCGAGTCTAATGGATTATAAACGACCCGAACGGAAGTCTACCAGGTCTTAACGGGCTTGGTAGCTACTCTGACTTTCGCCCTGTCCAAGCCTTAGTCAGAGTGGGCGCTCTATAGACAGCCGCATTTTGACTGCCAGGTGTCTATGGCAATTTCCAAAAAACACCCGATGATGATCGGACGCTAACATGTTTCTACGCGCTCGGATACGGGCTCAAATCCATTAGTTGCTGGCTGACGCACTTACGGAGTACAAACCTCACAAAGTCAACCTCAAATCCAGGCCCAGTGGATCATTTCGAGTCAAACAAGACTAATTTGGGCCGAAACCGACACCGGAATTAAAACCGACTTTTAACGATTGGGTCAACCCCGGTCAAAGTCGTTTCCGAGACACACAAAATAACCCCTCACATCATCAAAAGTCCAAGTCGAACACAAACCCATCAAACATCCAAAGTCAAGGTCCAAAAGATTGACCTGCGCGATGCAGCTGGGCCACTCGATCGAGTGACCCACCCACTCGATCGAGTGGGCCTGTTTCGAGCCCGACTGCAGGCATAACGGGTCACTCGACCGAGTTAGCCACCTACTCGGTCGAGTAACCCTAAACCGGGTGCCCTAGCTTTTCTTAAATAAGCAACCCCCATGCACACATCTTCAACACTTTTTTTTACAACCCTAATCTCAACCCTAATCCCTACACTAAGCAATTCTACACAAGCAACCCTAACCCTAGTACTAGGAATCGAACCTTAACCACCATAACTCAACCTTCATAAAAACCTCGAAGCTCCCGTGTTAAAGCCACTACTACGAGCCGATCCGAGACAAGAACATGTAAGTTGAGGGTGCCCAAAACCCGTTTTCTTTCCTTCTTCTCCTTCTCTTCTCGTCGTCCTTCTCCTTTCTCGCGTCTTTTTTTGTTTTATTCATTCACCATAATATCGATAATATAATTAGTACAAAAGCATTAAAATACTTATTGATTTGTGTCGAATGTGAGTGATGGTGGGATAAGGAAAACCGAACATACAAGTGTACTGCACACGCGTTGACGGTCGCTTATCCCATCACCCCGATCGTTTGATTATTGAAATAAGTTAACTTAAACAATAATCCGTTTTATTTTCGTTTGCATCATTATTCGAGTCGCATATTTATATCAATTTCAAAAACAAGTATTTTATTCAATAAGGGTCGAGACTCGTTGACGCAGATCTGACATCACAATCCTTAGGGATTTATTTCGATGTCGGAAAAGCCGAAGGAATCAAGTCCTCTAATTTAAGCAAAGCATCGATTCGATACCAATTTCATAATTTGGACGTTGAATCTAACAATCTAGTCCATTTAATTTAATCAATTCGATTTTTCGTTGATGCTAACGTAGATGTCACGTTATAATTATGACACTACAAACGCGGAGAGAAATTCATATCGTTATGATTGACTTAAAACGACTCAAATCAATTTTCTTAATATTTTTCACTCTAGTATTCCATATCGATTCAATAATCGAATATGGGATACAATAAGTATTCAAATTTAGAATCGGGTATAAATTCAACAATACTTATATTCGGTTCAACAAAATCGACGATTTATAAAAAAAAAACCGAATCGAGCATAAATCATACATTATTTATGTTCAATTCGGTAAAACCGTCGATTTATCAAAAATCAAGAGCAATTTCGAAGTCAATACAATTTGCAAACGAATTACAATTCGTACAGGGGGCACTCGATCGAGTCCTCGACCACTCGATCGAGTGGTCTCATCACGACCAAAGCTACGAGTCGTACATTCTTCTATTTTCTAAATTCGATAGTATTTTACGACTTAGGTCAACATGTGCTTAATTAATTAATCACATGTACTTACTATCTTTTCAAATCACGCATCATCTTGTTTATCATTCAATTCAATTCAATATTTGCACAAATCGTTATTATCATAATATCGTTACTAACTGTTTGCTACTCTCCTTGTTGATTTATCGTTTGTTTTATTATACTAAAATGAACCCACATGCTAAATTTTACTTCGACGTAGAATTGCATTAAATCGACATAGAAACCCTTTTTCAATTTCATTCACATGTTTAGGGAAAAATAATCTTTGCATATCATTTCCCCGTTTTACAAACACGCGTATTAGAAAGTCACTCGACATCTTAGTAGAGGCCACTAAGTGCGGGCGGGGTTGGGTGTCCTTCGTGGGCTTCCCAACACGTACCCTCACCCCTTACTCAGAACCTCGATTTCCGGATGCCCGAAACCGTTGGCGCACGAGAGTCATTCAATACACGATAACCGGTAGTGACGGTATCGGTATCGCAATGCAAAGGGACGAGCCCAATAAACTCTGACATCGCAAATGGGCCGTATTTCGTATACGGCCCACTACAACATAGAGTGGGCTCGAATGGTTCCGAATAACCACAAAATTCGGTGGCGACTCCACATAGACCTAAATTTCAATTCGATCCATTCTCATATGGAGATTCATTCGCCTACCCAAACCCGCGCGTGGCCGCGTCGGGGTGGACCTATGTAATGTCCACAAGACTTTATCACAGTTAACTGTGATAAAGTCTTATATTGATTAAAGTAACTAAGTAAGCATCAAAATCAAACAAAGTACTCGAAAAAATCATCAATTGATTCTAAATTGCAGTATTAGCAAAGCATTAGTAACGATTTTGGCAATCAAATAACTGATTGAAGCAGGCATAAAAATCGAACAAAAACTCAATTGTCATCAACTATGACTGCGTAATTAAGGTAATTAACTGAGTAATCAAAGTAGAACATCAAAAATCGAACAAAAAAATTAAAAAAAAAAAACATCATTTAATTCAAAATTGTAGCATCAGTGATAAATAAAGCATGAGGTTAAGCAATAGAATTCAGATCCTTTATCGTAATTTAAAACATATGGAAAACATATACATAGTGAATAATTGAAAAACAATACCTGATGAATATTAGGTATGAAAAATCAACTTCAACTTAAAATTCAAGAGTTGTGGGCTGTTGTACTGCGGGATGAATATTAGGAATTTTAGGGGCTAGTCTGTATTAGGGTTGAATAAGGAGGACAATGAATTAGGGTTAATACGCTTAATCAGGGATAGGCGGTTTAATTATGGATAGGCGGGATTGAGCGGGATGATGAATTGTTTAAAAACCAGGAAGAGGATGTAACGGCTGGGGGAGGGATTGAATGCCAAGATTCCAAGCAATAAATGAGGATAATGGCCAACAGCAATATAAAAGGAGAGAGGGGAGGAAAGAAACGGATCATCACTGCACACCAACTCCAAGATACATTATAGAAAAACACTCATCATCATCCATGGACTATAGACCAATATTTGTATTCCTGTCTTCATTACTTTTCCGTTCATAGTAAAATTTTGGTGGGATTCCGACTCCCCCACGGTGTTTCCCACATCGGGTTTCCGCGTCACCAAAACTTTGTGTGTTGTTTTCTATCTTTCGTTGTTCTTCATTTTCCAGATTCAGTATTACTTTGCCAACCCGTAGTTATAGGACGATAGCTTTAACCCGCAACTAAGATCGTAGACCCGGTAAATTTTTATCAAAACAATTTGGCGCCCACCGTGGGGCAAAGTGATCATTTCCTATAAGCCAAATCCTATAGTGAAGCAATTTCGTATCGTCATGTCCGGATCCGGTCGAAATCCCTCCAGCAGTCAAGAAGCATCAACTCAACCCATTGGAGGAGAATCAGTCCCAGGATCAGCAGAACGTTGTCAAGAAGCAATTTTCACGCCCCTCACCCTGGCAATCCTCACTAGCCTAACGGTGAAACCCACACTATTGGCGTCTAGGCCCCCTCCGACGCCTAAAACTTCCGGGGTAACCAGCTTCTCCAAGGCTAGGAAGGAAAGCATACCGACCAAAACCTCGACTCAAGGACGATTCGTGGGAGAAGCTTCTAGTGGCGCGGCGTCACCAGACCTGATGTAGAGTATGCTTCAAGGAATCGATGCTCTGCGCCAGGCAGTAGAAACTCTGCAGAAGGACAACCAAGACATCAGGGCTCGGATCTCGGCAACAGACAAGACTCCAGTTGCATCGGTCCAGACGTCACCAGAGATGCTGCCTCTGATGCCTAGAGGAGAACCCAGCACCCGCAGGGAATCAACAACCGGCAGGAAGACCACCAGAGAAGTCCCCTCAGAATTGGTCACCAGACTGGAGCTAGGATTGGCTCCACCAGGCCTAGTCATTGAACCCCAAGGGTTGGGTTACCTGACCTATGGCCCCACACCCGGCAGATCTCGTACCGCGGGTAAAATTCTCTCCAGCATCGAAAGTCGAGAAACTAACTCATCATCTTTTGCAGGCACCCCTGTCCACCAGGCGCCAGGATGACAATTTGTATCCCCACCAGGGATGACCACCTTCTCCAACAACTAGTTCTCTGGAGGAGTGTGGACAGCGCCTACCCTCAACCAGCAGACACCGGGATGGCAGCCAGGAGTCCCAGTCAACCTGGCAATCGCTGACCACAACCCGTACCCTGGAGCAATCTGGTCACTCAGAACCTCGCTCCTACAAGCGTCAGAATGGCAGACCGGATCCGCAACAGCCGCCGCACCTTTGCCTCCACCTCCTTCTCCAAGCAATCAGCACCCTGGAAGACCTCACACAGGAAGCACCCCCTTCAGTTTTTTTCCTCCTGTTTCTAACCCTCTTGCAGGGGCAGTCAGCACAATAGATCAGCAATACTAGGAACTGAGGGAATTAAGGGACCTGATCAACAAAATTCTTGGGATACCACGCCCCCTGGAAAGGGCAGCTAGAGAGAGCTACGCAGATTCGCCCTTCATCGACGATCTAGCCTGTGTTGCTGTACCCAAGAGCTTTGTGCCACCAGCCATGACGCTTTATGATGGCACTGCAGACCCCCTAGATCACATCAACCAGTACAAACAGAAGATGATGGTAGTGACTGCTACGGGGCCCCTGAAGGAGGCCTTCATGTGCAAAGGGGTTTGGCTCTACTTTGTCAGGAGCAGCCCTCCATTGGTTCGTCGGTCTGCCTAACCGAAGCATCGCCTCCTTCGCTGACCTGGTCAATGCCTTCAACCAGCAGTTCGACAGCAGCAGAAAACCAGAGAGGCAGACCAACAATTTGTATCGGGTGGTGCAGAAGCTTGAAGAACCCACCTGCGACTTCCTCAATAGATTTAACAAGGAGAAAGTAACCATCCCCAGATGTGATGTAGCCACTGCCATAGAAGCCTTCCGCCAAGGGCTCCACCAGGATTCAGACCTTTACAAGGATCGCACAAAGTACCCATTGATAAGTGTAGTTTGTAGTGCCTAATTTGCTGTGTTTTGGTCCCGTTTTCCTTGTGGAATCGCTCATTGGGAGCGGTTTATGGGTTACTTACGCTTCCTTTAGTTCGTTTTAGGTTCCCGAGACCATTTGTGAAGAATTGGAGTGAATCCGACTCGATACATACACTTTTTGGAGCCAACGAAGTGAATGAACGATCACTCGATGCCTTGGATTCGACCCCGAGACTTTGGGACCCGATCCCGAGCCTCTTAGACTCGATCCCGAGCCCCGAGAATCGGTGAGAAGCCCACGAGAACCAAGGAGGGACAAAAAAAGATCATATTGGAGGCCTACAAGACTCATCCCCGACGGGAATGGCCTCATCCCGACCGGGATGAGGTGCACGAAATGCAATGGTTCAGTTCTGGGTCCGTCCCGGTCGGGACCAGCCCTTCTCGGTCGGGATCAAGCATAACATTGGGCTGTGTTATCAATAACACCAGGCTGTGTTATTGCTCTTCCCGGTCGGGACCAATTCGTCCCGGGCGGGACCATGGGTCTGCAGCACGCCTTTGCTTCATTTCTTCTCCTTCACTCTTGTAACCCTATATATATACCCCCCCCCCCCTCTTGTAATCTTAGGAAACTTTCTTCATTACCCACTAAACCCTAGACTACTTTAGCATAGATTAGCATAGATTAGAGTAGATTAGTCGGTAATTAGTCGTTAATCTTAGTTTAGCTCTTGTACTAAGGAATTCTTGAAGATCTCCACCAAGATTGACAACCTTGGAAGATGGTTTTGGGTTTTCTCTTTTATACAAGTTTTCTTTCTTCCTTTCATCTTCTAGTATGGTATAATATCTTTTCCTTTCTCTTAATCTTTGTTTTATTAATCAAGTTTCAATCTTTAGCTCTTGTTTATTGTTTTGTTCTTCATCCTTGTTAGTTTTAGATATATAGTTTTGATTGTTATGTTGATTCCTCTTGTTAGTGTTAGTTTTAGCATAGATATGTTAGAGTAGATTCCTGCTAGGGTTATTAGGGTGATTGGTTGTGATGGTGGATAATTAGGGTGAGATGGGTGGTATTAGATGTTGTTTTTGTTGTTTCCCATTAACCTTGCACTCCACATGTTCGATGAAATGCTTGTGAGACTAGAGACGATCAATCCTTGTTTTTCTTGCATCTTCTCTTGTATGTATGTGTTTGGTTGGTTGGTTTGTTTGCCTCATTACGTAGCGAGAGCCCGATGAGGACGACCTCTAGGCCGATTACGTAGCGAGAGCCCGATCGGCGGCACCTAGGCTATGAAAGCATGCTAGTAACCCCGTTCTTCCCCTTTTTGTCTCCTTTGCATCCATGAACCCGACCTAACCCTAGTTTTCCTTCTTATTCTTATCTTAGCTTCCCTTAGTCATTAGTCACTTGTTTTGTCTTCCTTTCTCTCGTTTTAGACCTTAGCCTAGTCCTTAGCCATCCCCCTAGATTAGCTCGTCTCGAACCTAGTCCTAGACCGTAGCACCCATTAGTCCGAACGCATTTTCCGTCCCTGTGGATTCGACCCGACTTACCCTAGCTACCCTAGTTAGGTTAGTTGGTTATTATTTGGTGGCGGGATCCACGAAAAATCCCGCCCATCAAATTGGCGCCGTTGCCGGGGACGGTGTAGTTTAGACTTTTGTGTGCTTAGTTTTAGACTTTGTTCTTGATCTTTGTGTTTTCTTCTCCTTGTGTATCTTCGTTCTACTTCTTGTGTGACTATTCTCTCTTCCTAGTGCCTCAAAAGCACTAGGCTACTAACATTTGCTCAAGTGCTTCTAGTTCATCCTAGGTATCAAAGCAACGTTATGGAAATGGCACGTCATAGCTTCTATCAATCGTCACGGGACAACTATGGGGCAAATGGCCAAGTCCCAAAATTTCACCAACCATATCAACCTCATCAACAATCTTACGAACGCCCTCTGTATGGTTACCATGAAAGTTGTCAAGGATCATTCCAAGATCCTAACAACTACCAAACACCCTCACATAACCCACAACCAAAAATCCCCGACTTTGAGACTTGTCAAATGTTGGTCCAAATGCAAAAGAGTCAACAAGAGGCGATAATGCTATTGCAAAAGGGTCAACATGAGATGATGATTTTAATGCAAAAGAGTCAACAAGCGATGATGACTCAAATACAAGGGGTCAAAGAGGAGCTCAAGGCCCAAATAGAGGTGCAAGATGCTCGGATCAATGCACTCATGGCTCGTATCACGATATCGGCCACTCGAGCTCCACGAATTGTTGAGGAAGGTTCATTTGAGCATGAAGGTCGGGTGTCTCCACAAGAAAGTCAACCCGATCGTGAAGCTACAAATGAAGAAGAGGGGGTCAATCAAGAGATCATTGTTGAGTGTTGCTTGGATGGTGAAGATATGGGAAGAATGGAGGAAGTTGAAGCTTCAAGGGTCAACAATGAGGAGGGATTTGAACATGATTCTCAAGGTAACTCTTGGGGAGCCGTTGTATTGGCTATCAAATTGGATTTGTATGATTTTCTTCGTGATGAACCAGATCTTGACAATCCAAGGCCAAGTGAAGAGATAACCCCTCAAGACCAAATTTGCAAGGCGAGTGAAAAGGAACGTAATACTTGGGAGAAAGAAGTAGATGCCTTAGAACTCGCCTTGAATGGGAAATTGGAGGAGCCAATTGCCTCCAATGAAGAAAACTTGATGCCTTCTCCTTCTCTATCGCACTCGATTTCTAGTCCCTTGTTCATTGAGACGGTTGATGAAGAGGATCCTTGTCGGGCGGTGGAAGAGAACTCTACTCTCGACCCCGTAGAAGAAGCAACCACCTTAGGGTGTGATCTCCCAACTCATAATGTCGAGCTTGACTCTGGACCACTATACCTACCGGATGGTCATAAGAGTCGTTGCTATCATGGTTCGGAAGACCCGGAAGATCATGAGAACCCCGAGCATAATGAAGATGATTGCTTCTCGACTCCGACTTGGAAACTCTTGAAAGTAGCTAGGCTCGGCCATGTGAGATTCAGTGAAGATGTTGCTAGGGCATTTGACTTACTACTCCGAGCTCTTGATGGCTATGGGGGCGTAGATGGTGAGAGTACCATGTAATTACCTTTTTCCTTTTCTTTTGTTTTTGTATTTGTATTTGTGTGTTTGGATAGTTTGGTTTCTAGGATTTGTTAGCTTTTGTGGAATTCTTGTAATTCGGTATTTTAATGAGCGATGGGAGGGAGGGATTTTGATGGTGTTCATTGAGTTCATTTGATAGGTTATAGTGAAGATGAAGTCTTGAGAGAGTAGCTGATGATTGAAGCTTGGATTTGGGCATGAGAGTCGGTTTTTGAAGCTTTTGACAAGCTTTTGGGGACGATATTCTATGTCTCGATGTATTGGTGGACATGTGGGTGAAGCTACCAAGGAATGAAGGGTTAGAAGAGAGCATCCCGACCGGGAAGGATGTCATCCCGATCGTGATGAGTGCGCTGAAAATTGGATCTTCTGGAGTGTGATCCCGACCGGGACCAAGTTCGTCCCGACCGGGTAGAAGTCCATCCCGACCGGGATGGTCCCTTGCTCCCCCTTTTTGCCTCTTCTTGGTCATTCGAGCCCACCCAACCATTTTATACCCCCTCCGAACCTCCCTACCTACCCTTGCACCTATCATATGACCTTACACTTCATATGCATACTCTCACCTCACCTTATCTTCACTACTTACCGAGCCTAACATCAAATCCCACTCCCTTTTACCATTGCAAGCTTAATACTTCAACCATGCGGGCCTATCAAGATTGAAGAGGAATAGCAATGACGAAGACAAGCTTTGTTCCGATATTGATTTATGAGACGATGGAGCGAGTGAGTTGCTAACCAATGGGTACGGCAACTACCCTTTCTTTTCCGTCTTTTATCGCTTGTTTTCCTTTGTTTGTCCCCTTCCCCTTATACACTTTTGTGTCATGGTGGCCCTCGGGGCCTTGGTAGTTATTGCTCCCGACTCTCGATGACGTGACTACATCGAGAGTCATTTCAAAATCCAAATTTACAAGCCTTTTCACTTTATTATTCACTTTTTGGTATTTAGTCGAATTTAGGCGGAATCCGGGCTAGGTGACTTGATTACACCTAGTCCTCCCCTCCCATTTCCTTTTATTTCCTCCTTTTTATTTCTTCCCTCATCCATATCTTTTCTTGTCTCGGTCCATGGTGACTTGACTACATCCCGGCCGGACACATTCTACCCTTTCTTCACTTTTCTTTTTGATTTTTAGCTTTATTTTCGTAGTTTCTTTTCTTTTCTTTTGTGTCTCCACACACTACGATTGAGCATGAGGACATTGCTCGGTTTAAGTGTGGGGGAGCGATATTCTATCGTAGTTAGTTTTATTTTCGTAGTTTCTTCGAAAAATCTTTAAAATCTCTAAAAATTTGAAATTTTTTCACAAAAATCAAAAAGATTTTCTTTTGTGTTTTTCTTTTGTGTCGTTATGTCGTATATTTGTTGTGTTGTGTGTGTTTTGCCTCCCTTCTTCCTTATAGGTTGCTTAAATCACCGATAGCTTTGGAGAGCTTTCAAGACATCCGGTAACATCTCTTCACCCCTTTTTCCTCTTTGCCCTTGTGGAGTTTGGAGGAGATATGTGATGTTGTGTGCTCGGGTGGAGCTTTGTGCATATTTGTGGTTGATTTGGTGACTAGTTTGGAAGTTCGGGGTGGTGTTTGTTTTGTTTATGTGTTTGTTTTATCTTGTTTTGCTTTGTTGCCTTTTGTATCTTTTTCTTTCGTTCTTGTCGAGTCTTTGTTTTGTGTGTGTAGTTGTGTCTAGTGTGTAAAAAGGTTTTCGAAAACCCGGTTTTGAGGCTAGTGTGCAAGTGTTTACTTTCCCTTTCTAGTAGTATGAATCGAGTCTTGGACTTTAGTCTTGTAGAATGACTCTAAATCAATGATTTCATTGGTCCTTTACCTTGAGTCCACCTAGTTTACTAGGGATTTACTACGGGATTTGCATTTTGACCATTATGACCACCCACGGTGTGAAAAGGCCTTGGTTGTCGAGTCCCGTCCCTTAGGTGACCGTGTTTGGGATTGTTTGATTAGTCCAAGTTCTCCACCTTTTTGTGGGTTTGAAGAGGGATCGCGACCCCCAACTTACCCATTCCCCTACCTCCTACACATATCCACCAAATAAATTTGCAAATTGTTGAAATCTCTCTTTCATGTTGCAAAGAAATGCCTACAATTCAAATCAAGCCAAAAGGGCAAAGAAAAGAAAAAGAAAGAAAAGATTGAAGAAAAAGAAAAGGCACGAAAAGCCAAAAAAAAGAAAATAGAAAAGATGAAAAAGAAATGGCATGGCAACAAACAAAGCAAAAAAATGCAAAAGAAAGAAAAATGTCAAAAAGAAAATCGTCTCACAAAAGATCTTAACCCCACAAAAATAAGCCTTTTACTGACTATTATCGTGAAGAGCCTACCAAAGGACCGAGTCCCTAGGAAGGATGATAGCGGTAATGGTCGGTCTTCCCTCACTTTGCAATATTATCCACCTTTTTACTTGGACTAGTTGGGCATTTTTGGGCATGGGACGACCCTCTTGGCTCATCGCTAAAGGGGGCGGGGTCTCACTTACCTACAGTGTTGACTAACACCGTGGTTCATCACTTCCCATCCCGCCTATCGTCCCGCAGTACGTTCTTAGAAAGTTAGGAGGACCTAGGTAAGTTACCAACGTTTTTATTGCTTTGTTGTCATACTATTAGGGTTTAGTTCATCTCGATTTGTATGATTAGCTTGGGAATGTTGTCACTTGCCTCGAGTCCTAAACCGGTGCTTCTTTCACCGCTTGTTTGAGGGAAGCGGTATTTGTTTTCTTTTGGGTGCAACCTTGTGTTTGTTTGTTGTATGCTTGCTTGTTTATGTGTTTGTGTCCGGTTGCATCCACAGTTTTGTCGCAAGACCCCACTTGCCTTGCGGAGTGCACATTTCCTCTAAGTGTACTCGCGTGAGTTGAAAGGGCGTAGGGTGCGCTAATACCCGCTCGGCTAGTTAAGTAGTTAGTATGTGCTTACTCGAGGGCGAGTAATGGTTAAGTGTGGGGGAGTTGATAAGTGTAGTTTGTAGTGCCTAATTTGCTGTGTTTTGGTCCCGTTTTCCTTGTGGAATCACTCCTTGGGAGAGGTTTATGGGTTACTTACGCTTCCTTTAGTTCGTTTTAGGTTTCCGAGACCATTTGTGAAGAATTGGAGTGATCCGACTCGATACATACACTTTTTGGAGCCAACGAAGTGAAGGAACGATCACTCGATGCCTTGGATTCGACCCCGAGACCTTGGGACCCAATCCCGAGCCTCTTAGAATCGATCCCGAGCCCCGAGAATCGGTGAGAAGCCCACGAGAACCAAGGAGGGACAAAAAAGATCATATTGGAGGCCTACAAGGCTCATCCCCGACGGGAATGGCCTCATCCCGTCCGGGATGAGGTGCACGAAATGCAATGGTTCTGTTCTGGGTTCGTCCCGGTCGGGACCAGCCCTTCCCGGTCGGGATCAAGCATAACACCGGGTTGTGTTATCAATAACACCAAGCTGTGTTATTGCTCATCCCGGTCGGGACCAATCCGTCCCAGGCGGGACCATGGGTCTGCAGCACGCCTTCGCTTCATTTCTTCTCCTTCACTCTTGTAACCCTATATATATACCCCCCTCTTGTAATCTTAGGAAATATTCTTCATTACCCACTAAACCCTAGACTACTTTAGCATAGATTAGCATAGATTAGAGTAGATTAGTCGGTAATTAGTCGTTAATCTTAGTTTAGCTCTTGTATTAAGGAATTCTTGAAGATCTCCACCAAGATTGACAATCTTGGAAGATTGTTTTGGGTTTTCTCTTTTATACAAGTTTTCTTTCTTCCTTTCATCTTCTAGTATGGTATAATATCTTTTCCTTTCTCTTAATCTTTGTTTTATTAATCAAGTGTCAATCTTTAGCTCTTGTTTATTGTTTTGTTCTTCATCCTTGTTAGTTTTAGATATATAGTTTTGATTGTTATGTTGATTCCTCTTGTTAGTGTTAGTTTTAGCATAGATATGTTAGAGTAGATTCCTGCTAGGGTTATTAGGGTGATTGGTTGTGATTGTGGATAATTAGGGTGAGATGGGTGGTATTAGATGTTGTTTTTGTTGTTTCCCATTAACCTTGCACTCCACATGTTCGATGAAATGCTTGTGAGACTAGAGACGATCAATCCTTGTTTTTCTTGCATCTTCTCTTGTATGTATGTGTTTGGTTGGTTGGTTTGTTTGCCTCATTACGTAGCGAGAGCCCGATGAGGACGACCCCTAGGCCGATTACGTAGCGAGAGCCCGATCGGCGGCACCTAGGCTACGAAAGCATGCTAGTAACCCCGTTCTTCCCCTTTTTGTCTCCTTTGCATCCATGAACCCGACCTAACCCTAGTTTTCCTTCTTATTCTTATCTTAGCTTCCCTTAGTCATTAGTCACTTGTTTTGTCTTCCTTTTTCTCATTTTAGACCTTAGCCTAGTCCTTAGCCATCCCCCTAGATTAGCTCGTCTCGAACCTAGTCCTAGACCGTAGCACCCATTAGTCCGAACGCATTTTCCGTCCCTGTGGATTTGACCCGACTTACCCTAGCTACCCTAGTTAGGTTAGTTGGTTATTATTTGGTGGCGGGATCCACGACAAATCCCGCCCATCACCCATGTGCCACGTTTGAGGATGTGCAGACCAAGGCGATGGCAGCCGTCAGGCTAGAGGATGATTCGGGCCCCAGAAGGGCTGCGTATAATTCTGAGCACGTCTCCAGAAGTGCGCCAGCATAAAAGAGGGGTGAGAGATCGAAGCCCTACGCCAGGAACGTGAGCAAGGTTTCCGAGGAGAAAGATTGGAAGGACAATCCAGGATTGCCACCCAAAGTAAGTGAGTATGGGTTCTCTACCAATCTTGCTGGTGTACTCAAAGCTCTGAGGGAGTTAGGATGCAGAGTCAGGTGGCCCAGGAGACAGGAGTACACCAATGATCGAAGAGACGCCAGCAAGAGGTGCGAATTCCACGACGACATTGGACACAATAACGATGAGTGTGTCCAGCTCAGGAGGGAGGTTAAGTTCCAGTATGATCAGGGGAACCTGGACCACCTCATGTCCAGAAACTCCAGCAGGATAAATGCAGCAGATCAAGTGTTGCCTGCTCCACCTCCAGTATGTATCAGAATTGTCAATGCGATCACAGAAGGGTCAGAATTATATGGGCTAACTTACTCAGCAGCCAAGAGACATGACTCTCAGGCCAGAGGAGACAAGCCATAGCACTCCTGCAGAATCAGTTGCAAATACCTCCCAGCCGTCACCTTTGATGAACCTGATGCAGGATCTACTCCAGAAATGCACCATGACGCCTTGATAATCACTCTCTCCATAGGGAATTGCACCGTGAAGAAGATTCTGGTGGACACCGGGAGTTCAGACAACCTCATTATGTTGGAAACCCTCCAGAACATGGGATTCAGCAAGAAGGACCTAACAAGGAAGGCGGTTCCCTTGATAGGTTTCAGTGGTGAAACCAAGCACTCTCTAGGAGAGATCACCATTCCTACTTATGCTGGAGGAGTGAATATGCAAGTACGGTACCTAGTCATCGATGTACCCTCCACCTACAACGTGATTCTAGGAAGGCCTTAGATCCACGAAATGAAGGCAATCACGTCCACTTTCCACCAGTGCCTGAAGTTCCCTACACCTTGGGGAGTGCAGAAGATCAGTGGAGACCAGGGAGAGGCCAAGGGCTGCTACAGGATAGCCCTTAAGAAGACGGCGAGTCCCCCAGCATAGCAATTACAGAGCCTTCACCTGCCTCTGCAAGAGTACGTCGAACCACCCCAGGCGTAGGTAGATGAAGTCAACTTGGATAAGTTACATCCAGAGCGGTAAGTGTTAATCGAATCAGAGTGTAAAGGTAGTATCCACCAAAACCTAGTTGAATTATTAAAAACTAACATGGATTGTTTTGCTTGGTCGCATGATGATATGGTAGGTATAGACCCATATTTTTAACCCACAGGCTAAGTGTGGATCCTAGCTACAAGTCAATCCAGCAGAAGAGAAGGAAGTTCGCCCCGGAAAGAAATCAGGTCATAATTCGGGAGGTGGACAATCTGCTGGCTGCTGGAAAAATCAGGGAGGTGAAGTACCCAGAGTGGCGGTCTAACGTGGTGGTGGTCCCAAAGAAGAATGGCAAGTGGAGGGTGTGTGTCGATTTTACCGACTTGAACAAAGCATGCCCGAAATATCCATTCCCCCTGCCACACATAGATGCCATGGTAGATGCTACAACAGGTCATGAGATGCTAACTTTCCTTGATGCATGAAGTGGGTACAACCAGATCAAGATGCATCCAGCAGATCAGGAGAAAACAACATTCCGGTCTGAGAGAGGTATCTATTGTTACAATGTTATGCCTTTTGGTTTAAGTGGATGATGGATATATATATATATATATATATATATATATATATATATATATATATATATATATATATATATATATATATATATATATTTATGAAGAAGATAATTTTTAATTTAGTCATTGTGCTTAGCCTCAATTATTATAATTTTTTCTTTATGAACATTAATTTTGGTTTTGCTATTATTCCACATACATACATCGTTACTTGTGAGAGGAAATTAAAGACGTTAATAGTTATTCTTATATCTTATGATGTTATTTCCCATACTTGAAAAAAGTGTCAATAATTATTTTATGTCGTAATTTTGCATCAAAAAATATTGATGCTAATAGGCATCACTAAATTAAGACGCATATATGTGTCAAGCTTATTGACAATAAAAGGCGTCAAAAAATTAAGGCTCTCCAAATTTTGACGCTTTTAGTGAGCGTCAGAAATATAATTTTTGACGCATTTAAGCGTCATAAATAGGCTTAAAAAGCGTCATAAAAGTAAGGGATTTGTAGTAATGATTCTCCCCCTCCGCCGCCTCAATATTCAAGTGATTCATAATGAGAGTGACTAACCCACCACCATTTATAATCCCCCCATCCTTAGTACCCAAAAGATTTGCTACTCGGATATAGTTTAACAAACAAAAGATTCATTTAACTATTCTAGCAATGATTTATCGTTAACAAAAACTAGGTGATCAAGATAGAAGGTGAATTAACAAACCAAGAATTATTATAAATTAAACTTGATATTCTAATAATAATGTAAAATAGAAACGAGTCTTACAATTCCTTAAACTTGAAAGGCTTCAATAAGTTGTTCCAAGAATAAGAACTTTGCCCTCCATACAAAAGAACTACTTGCAAAATAAGCTAGAAAATATGATAGAAACTATATGTGTTTTTGAGAATTACAAGGGATGATTGATGTGTTTGATGATGAATGTGATGGTGAACTTCTCCTCTTTATATAGTCATCCATGGAGCATCGTCATCAATGGCTCATAAAGCCTCATAAAAATGATCATAATGAAGAAGAAGAATAAAAGAGGTGAGTAAAGAAGAAGAAGAACAAAAGACTAGAGAAAGACTCCTATTCGAAAAAGAATCCAAGAAGGAATCGTATGCATAAATTTCTGCCGCTGGCAGCGGATTTTAGAAATTCTCCACTTCTTCCTTCTACTTGGTATGGGCTTCCACTTTCACTTTGGGCTTGATTTGTCTTCACTTCCAAAGGATTGTTGACATTTTAACCCAATAAACATTTCAATTACAACCCAAATTACTTTTCACCCTTTAATCCACCTAATTACACATTTTATTATATTAACCCATCTATTTGGACATATGCACCAAAATCCTTCAAAACGCACCCAAAACTACAAAATGTCAACTAAATGACCCTTATTAATCCTTACTAAACAAGACTAATCATCAAGTCTTCGAGTTTAGGTAGTATAATTCTCGCAAGGGTTACAGGGAGATGAAGATTTGTACACGGAGTGGTCTTTTTTTTTAATTTAGATCATTATTTCCTTTTCAAGGAATATGTAGAATGGAGATGGCGGTGAATATTTTCCAAGTCCTGCCTTTTCCAATTACTAGGGGGCACTATTCCACTACGCTTTTTGAAGCACATTTTATTTACCCTAAAAGTATTCTAATCAACACATTTTTTTAAAAGAGCATTGCAAAATAAGCATCGCGGTATACCATTTTTGTAGTACTTAGAAGCTTCTTACCGGGTAGCAAAACTTTGAAGAGAACGTGAAGAATAAAGTGGCTAAAGCTTGCATGAAAGGACAAGGAAGAAAGAAGTGGAATAAGAAAACAAAGATCGTGGACAACGAGCGCAGACTACGCTGGACCTGCACAGACTGCGGACGCAAACTGCGCCAGACTTGCGCAGACTGAGATATTTCACATAAAACACGGGATTTTCAGATTTAATTCCGCAAATTATGGGCTCTCTTTTGGGCTTGTTAATTTTGACTTGTGGTTTTATAATAGAGTATTTAAGGTTGAAACCCTATTCGAACAAGCTGCTCATGAAGGCGATGTGAAGGTGACTATCTGGACGACGTGATTACGCCTATGGCTAGGAGTTCTTCTCCGGGTTCTTCTTTTTTATGTAATATTACCAAAAGGAAGAATGGGGCTAGCAAGGAACATAAGAAGGAGGTGAGGGAAACTGATGATCGACGTACGATACCTAATGTAGAAGATGAGAATAATCGGTTTGCTAGTATGCAGCAAATTATTGGGGTACCACCATATGAATTCCAAGAATAAGACGGAATGGTAGCGAATGTTGATGATGAGCAATCAGTAGAAATTGACGTGATGGACGATTGGTACCAGAGACATGGAAGAAAAATTATCAAGTTAGAGGAGGACCAATAGGATAATATGCTTCAATTGTCAGATGAGGACGTCAAGGATGAAGTGGAGTATTGGAAGACAGCCATTTATGGGTTTATCTTAGGAGCAAATCGGCCTTGGCCTGTTTTGGAAGGATATTGTCGTAGGATATTGAAGAACCATGTCATTGATAAGATATCTTTTATGCCGAATTGTGTGTTTTTGGTGCGGTTTCCGACTGCTGAGATGCAGGCTGTAGTCACTACTACAAACTCCCTGTTTTCTAGACACTTCAAGGTATACGCTTCCAGAAGCGTCGAGCTTATATTTCCACTCTTGACTCTTTTATACGATTTATATATTAAGTACAATTTTAAATAAACTAAAAAAAGAAACCGCTCAACCTCCCAAATAATACCATGTACGCGCTCATAAGGGAAATAATATATCATCCCTCGCGCTTCAATTCATTCCCAAATAAAAAATATCACTTTTCTTAACCAAATTATTTACGGAGTGATCGCTCTTAGCATTTTATGGCCGCACTGTTCATCTTCCCTACAACTGCTCATTCGCTCATCCTCTCATCGTTCACTCCTCATCTTCTCATCGATCATCCATGTCGTTTATCATCAATCCACACAGGTATGTTTCATCCGTGTTTATCAATCATTTCATCTGTGTTTATCTAACATTAAGATGTCGTTATTCATGATTTCGTTTCATGTTAGTTTAATTGATTGTAATGATTTGTTCTTATGTGTTCCATAATATTTCTGATTATATTCGATCATTTTGATCATATTATTACCTTCTTTATTTGATCATTTCTCATCATTATTATTATTAACTTTATTTTCACAAATTATTGATGAACACATGGTTGGGAAATCAAAGTGGCTTGAGAAACCTGAAAAGGTGGCGATAATATTTGTATGCATGCAATTTTGGGTGTTTTCATTACACTTTTCAAGTGGGTTGAGTTTTACTTGGCATTGTTATGGAATGAGACCGGGAAAGAATACCATATTTTATCTTAATTAGAGTACCCTTTTGTAAAATATCACATGTCATGGCTTAGGTGTCATCTTTGCCCATAATCAACGATCATGTACCTTTTTTTCGATTCCCATGTTATAGTCCATTCTGATTCCTTTTCCATACACTCATTTGCATGATTTTTTCTTTACAACCACGCTGTTTTTTTTTCATTTTTCCTCACCTGGTGACGAAAGATCTGGTTCAGGTAAGAATCGTAAGGCTTCTCGGGCTTTTCCGAAAGACAATGTTGAGTCTGGTAATAAGGTGTCTCTTGGAGCAGGAACCTATCTTCTCTATTATTTATGTATTAGACTATTAGATGGTGGATTTTTTACCATGTGATATAGTAAGAACACTTACTGAAAGGTGTTATTCTTATGTGTACTTTGTTTCATGATCATAGTATCTTGGAAGTCATAATTAGGTGTTAGTCAAATGAGAACACCTTTTGTCTACAAAGTCACGTTGCACATTCTTTTCCATGCTTGGGCACTAGCAGGTTTTGGCCGCATACACAGTCCTAGAATGGATATTATCACCACAATGTCGCTGGTTATCCATCTTCACAAAGGTCATTTGCGCACCACACATCTTTTTTTCTTGAAACCAATAATGTCTTGACCTAACTCAACACCTACACTCTGTTGGCACTCATTGATTTATCTTAATTCAGAGCACTATCGTCTTACGTTGCTCATCGAAATAAATGGACCTTCATGTTTTCTTAAGTCAGTCGGCCTTATATTTTGGATCCCTCATTTTTTTCCCATTAAAGATGATTTCCTAACTTTTACCTCTTTTGTCTCTTACTCTCTTAGTCATTTGATTCGATAATAGTGGCATGGTTGATGCAAGTGTTGCTCCAGTAAGTCTTGTACTTTTAATACTCATCACCAGTTTACCCATGATTGTTTCCTTGCTAATTTCTGTCAAGTTATAGTGTGATTGGGTGAGCATGAATGGCCGTTTAGCTTTTTGTGGTCATCCCATATTAGATTTCGGTATTATTTTTTTGTCATATTTTGACGTTTCACTTTGTTTGGATTTCTTTTGTCACACAAGACTCCTTCCAACAAGATTCAGGACAATGTTATCTTTATAACTTTTTTGGATTACTTTTAGTTGCAATTAGTTGAAAGTTGGTTGCTTCTTTATACTAGAACTACAAAGATGCTAAACATATCTTGTTTTTTTTCAGTTGCCTCTCTGGCCCTCACTAGTTGCACCTCGGCTAAAAAATATTCTGCCTGTTATGTTGTCAGCTATATACAAAGAGGAGAGGCATCAACTATACACATTAGCATAGCTAAGATTTATCATAGTTAAATGAAATCCATATAGTGACATGGATTGTTCAGGTAATTGACAAATGGGACATAAGCAATGCATAAACCTCAGATAAAGTCAGTTGCTGTTGATGTGTGATGACCATATCTGCTTGTTCTCTATCACTTCAAGACGATCTCGTTAACTACCTTACATTTTCATGCTTTTCCATTTTGATATCGGTTTGCAGTGTTGTTTCATAAAAGACTTTTGATGTTAAATAGTTGCTAGTAAATGGTTCTGACCTTACTTTCTTACTCTTGTAGCACAAAAGTACTCCAAAAGATAAACCTCCATGTCCAACAATTTTTGTTCCTAATTTGTAGAATTATTGGCATTTAATCATTGCAGCTAGTACTCTTTTCATTCGCTGTCCTTTTTTCTGGAGGGGTGATATTATTTCATAAGTTTTTTTGCGTTTGTCCATAATCCTAGTTTACAGATGTTGGGGATTTTCTAAGTTGAAGTTTCAAAAAGCTTATGGAGCTCCAGTTGCATTTGCAAACTTTGAGGTACTACATATGTAAGTTTTTTTCTCTCGTTCACCCATTCCGTGATTGTTTATCGCCAGTCATATCCCATGAAAATAATGGGTAACATTGTCATTGAGATAGAATTACTGAACCTTAATGCATGCAATCGACAGTTTCCCGTGCCAGCTATCAATCCAGACTGCTTGGAATGTTGAATGATTTCATTTGCATCTCTTTGAACACGGTCTCTCTGTTCTATCACTTTTCGTGGTTTATATATCTTTTATGAGGGTGTGCTGTACTTTTTTGTATGTCGGTGAAAGGTTGAAAATTTCGTTTCAACTTTTAGGTGTTTCTGTTGAAATTCTATGATAATTTGAAGACTGTTCCTTAAATGTGAGCTTTAGATTATTAATATTTCAATAAATATTAACTATTCTTTGTTGATCCCTCCGCGGTCCTATACGTATTAATTCTGAAGGCAGCATTAATTTACCCCACCTTCTTAACATTCATGATTTTTTTTGTTCACCAGCAAAATCCAGAATATACTCCGACAGTACTCGTCTGCGCTAATCCATAGGTAATAAATACCCTTTAGACTTTGCTAATATAATCTCATTTTATCATATGTAACATTCTGGACCTTTATGTTAAGTTTTATGAGTGTTAACCGTGATTGATAAATACAATCCATATCACTTTTTAGATGGACAACCAACCATCCTTAATTAAATACCAAAAAAATTACTTATAAGAGTAGAATCTTATGAAAGAGTGGTTGGTAGGGGTGCGTAGAAGGGAAAATATATGTTGAATATCATTGTTGAAGTCCAAAGCTATGTTCAGCTGAATTTGGCTATTACTATGTAATTTTGTATTACTTTGCATTTTGAGAATTCAATGAGAAAATACTTTTGTAGTTGTTCGAGATGCCTTTTTTTTAAACTATGTATGTTGAGGCTTAGCTGATAATCCAAGTCGTGCCATGATTGTTTCAGAGGACTATCCTACATACAAAATTCGATTGTTCAAGGACATAACTCAATGATGCGTAGATGAGAAGAACAAATCTTTCTAACTGAAGAAGAATGATTTTTCACTTCATCAACATCTGAATATAGCAAGGATCTAATAAGCCTTTTGATTTTCAGTGATAAGAGTAAGAAGAAGGTGAGGATAGCTCCTTGGAATCAATACCATTGGTGGATGGTGGATTGAGAAAATAATAGTGACCTCCACGCTTGCTACCAGGAATTATCGCCTGGCCTTCTCGCGAGTGCACTTTCTTTGAACAAATTAGTAGCACTTCTGTCGGACTTAATAAGCAATCACCATCACCATCACCAATTTCGAGAGATGAATAGTCTTATCTTTTTACAAAGGGACTTAGTCCTTTCTAGCAATTTATTTTTGTACGAAAACTTTAGTAGCATAATTGTTTTTCTCAATCTCTTGTACATTCAGATAAATAATTACAATGCTTCTTTAAAATTTGGATTATAGTCGAATTGACAATTTTTTTTACATATATACTTGTCAAATTATAGTTCATTGTATTATTTAGCTGTTGATAATGTTAATTTAAAATGATATGGGGTATAAAATAGCTAAAACAAAATAAAATATCAGCAAAAACCAGCAATGTAAAAAAGTGTCGAGAACTATGGAAACTATTGGCAGAAATAAGCGACGCTACTGAAATAGGTACTGACGCAATAAAGCGTGGGCAATCTTGACGCTAGGAAGTGTCACCACATTCTACGCTATGAAGCGTCACAAAATCCCGACACTGAAATTTACCACGCTTTAACTAAGCGTCGAAAAAAAATTGCTGACGCTTTAAAGCATCGAAAACACCCTTAAAAAGCATCGCAAATTGAAGGGATTTGTAGTAGTGAGTGCTGAATGTTGGTCACTATCTTTTTGATAACACACCAGTTATCATTAAATAATGGCAGCCGGATATAGAGTTGGAGAAAGAGATTGTTAAGTCAGTTCCTTCATGGATTAAGCTTCATAGGCTTCCTCTTAAATTTTGGGGGAATAGTCTAAGTAAGATTGCTTCCATTGTAGACACCTTATAAAATGCGATGAAGCCACAATGCAATGTACTAAGTTAGGATATTCAAGGGTTATATGGTCGAACTGCAAGTGGACCAACGTTGTCCGACAGAAGTAAAATTCAAGGATGAGAAACAGACAGTGTTGGCAATCCCTGAGGAGTATGAGTGGAAATTAACCCACAACATGTACCAAGTGCAAACAGTTGGGGCATGATGTGAGTCCCTGTAGGAGAAGCCAGCAGCCCAAACTACCAAAGCAGCGTCGGGTCTGGAAGAAAGTGATCACAACAACTCAAAAGGAAATACAATATCCTAAATCCTCCATAGAGAGGAATGATGTTGAGAAGCCACAAGTGCAAGAGGCTAATGATAAGGCTGTGGAGAAGGGTAATTATTATGTTCAACAGGAAGTGGGTTGATGGTTGGGTTTTGCCGTGGTTCCTACCGATCAATATTAACCAACTAATCCTAACGGTAGCTAGGGTAAGTCGGGTCGTGTCCACGGAGACGGTTAAGGTTGTCTAGACTAGGTCTGCCTAAAGAACAAGGCTAAGTCACAAAAAAACACAAAGAAGATGATAATTGACAAACTATGATGGTTGAAGGTGATGAAAATGGACTAACAATGTACTATGTATGATATGAGGCAAATGAAATAACTAAAGATTAACAAGGCAAATGAACTAGAGAAATGATGACTAAAGAGAAGGATAAATAAAATATGGAAGGGAGTAGGGTTAGGTCGGGTTCTTAAGTGTAGTAGGATGATTGGGTAATCAAGGGTGTAGGTGTCTCTTAGTTACTAAGGTCGGTTTACGCTCTCGCGCCAAAGCCAAAGTCCGCACTCTCATGTCAAAGACTAGACCCGAACACTCATGCTAAATGCTACTCAAAACACAAGGATTCAATCACAAATTAGTCAAACAATGAGAAGAGGAATACAAGTATGAGAAGCATTGGCCACTACTACCCACACAAGCAATACAACAAACACATAGTGTGCCCAATATGTGACTAGCAACAAAGGAATCACCTTTACCCACAATCAAACCCTAATCACCCATAATACACACTTAATCCCCCTACTAACCCCACAAGGAATCTAGTCACTCATTATCAAACTAATACTAACATAAATAAGAGTAATCAACATAAACATCCAAACATTCATAATGAACTAACAAGAACAATAAACAATGAATAAAGATTCAAACTTCAAAGATTAACAAAGATTAAAAGTAAAGAGGAGAAGAGGATTATACCAAACTAGCAAGAATATGAAAAAGATGAGAACTTGTATTGAAAAGATAAACCCAAATGAAACTCCCAAGGTTGTCAATCTTGGATGAATCTTGAACAAATCCCTTAATACAAGACTAATCAACTAGATTAAACTAAGATTAACTAAAGATTAATATGAAACTAAACTTGAGAGGAAGAGAGGCTAATTAGGATTTTGAATGTTGTAGACAGGTCTAAGATAGTCTAATGTAATGTAAGATGCTTAAACAATACAAGGGGGAAGTATTTATAAGGTTACAAAAGCGAAGGGGAATGAAAAGAAGAGGCGCGGGCATCAGCTGGTTCGTCCCGACCGAGACGGGATTCATCCCGGCCGGGAAGGCTGGTCCCGACCGAGACAACCCATGGTCTCGGCCGGGAAGGCTCAAAACAGAACCCTCCTCAATTGTGCACTCCTTCCCGACCGAGATGGCACTTGGTCTCGGTCGGGAAGGCTCTGTAGGCCTCCATTATAGTCTCTAGGGTCCCTCCTTGCTTCTCATGGGCTTCCCGTTGATTCTCCGGGCTCGGGATCGAGTCTAAGGGGCTCGGGAATGGGTCCCAAGGTCTCAGGATCGAATCCAAGGCACCGAGTGATCGTTCCTTCTCTTCGTTGGCTCCAAAAGTATATGAAACGAGTCAGAATCGTTCCAATTCTCCATGAATTGTCTTGGGAACCTAAAACGAGCTAGAGGAAGTATAAGTAGCCCAGAAATCGCTCCAAAGAGCGATTTCACAAGGGAAAAAGGGACCAAACACAACAAAATAGGCACTACAAACTACACTTATCAACTCCCCTACACTTAACCCTTACTCGCCCTCGAGTAAGCACCAACCAACTAAAAACTAAGAGAAACTAGACTACTAACCGAGAGGGTATTAGCGCACCCTACGCCCTTTCAACTCACGCTAGTACACTTAGAGGAAAAGTGCACTCCGCAAGGCAAGTAAGGTCTTGCGACAAAACTGTGGATGCAACCGGACACAAAAACACATACACAAACAAACATACAAACAAACAAGCAATCGGTTGCACCGAAAAAGAAATAAATACCGCTTCCCTCTAAAAAGCGGTGAAAGAAGCACCGGTTTAGGACTCAAGGCAAGTGACATCGTTCCCAAGATAATCATATAAATCGAAATGAACTAAACCCTAATAGTATGACAACAAAGCAATAAAAGCGTTGGTAACTTACCTAGGTCCTCCTAACCTTCTAAGAACGTACTACAAGACGATCGGCGGGATGCAAAAAGGATGAACCACGGTGTTAGTCGACACTGTAGGTAAGTGAGACCCCGCCCCCTTTAGCCATGAGCCAAGAGGGTCGTCCCATGCCCAAAACCGCTCAACTAGTCCAAGAAAAAAAAAGGTGGATATGATTGCAAAATGAGGGAAGACCGACCATTACCGCTATTATCCTTCCTAGGGACTCGGTCCGTTGGTAGGCTCTTCACGGCAATAGTCGGCAAAAGGCTTTGAGGGGTTGGTTTCTTTTTGTGGGGTGATTTTCTTTGGCATTTTCTTTCTTTTGCATTTTTGCTTTTTGTGTTGCTATGCCATTTCTTTTTCTTCTTTTGTATTTTCTTTTTGGCTTTTTGTGCCCTTTTCTTTTTCTGCAACCTTTTCTTTCTTTCATTTTCTTTCATTGCCCTTTTGGCTAGATTTGAGTGTAGACATTTCTTTTTGCAACCAAGAAAGAGATTTCAACAATTTTGCACTTTATTTTGTGGATATGTGTAGGAGGTAGGGGAATGGGTATGTCGAGAGCGCGCTTTCCCTTCAAACCCACAAAAAGGGGAGAACTTGGACCTAATCAAACAATTCCGAACATGGTCTCCTAAGGGATGGGACTCGGCAACCAAGGCCTTTTCACACCATGGGTGGTCATAATGGTCAAAATGCAAATCCTGTAGTAAATCCCTAGTAGACTAGGTGGACTCAAGGTAAAGGACCAACGAAACTATTGGTTTAGGGTCATTCTACTAGACTAAAGTCCAAGACTCGATTCATACTACTAGAAAGGGAAAGTAAACACTTGCACACTAGCCTCAAAATCGGGTTTTCGAAAACCTTTTTACACACTAGACACAACTACACATCACAAAACAAAGACATGACAAAAACAAGAGAAAAAGAGACAAAGGCAACAAAACAAAACAAACATACAAAGAGACAAACACCACCCCGAATTTCCAAATAAGCAACCAATCAACCACAAATCTTCACCAAGCTCCACCCGAGCACACATCATCACAATTCTCCTCCAAACTTCACAAGAGATAAAGAGGAAAAAGGGATAAAAAGCGTTACCGGATGTCTTGAAAGCCTTCCAAAGTTAACGGTGATTAAGCGACCTACAAGGAAAAAGGGAGGCAAACACACAAAACACAACAAAAGCACGACACAACGACACAAAAAAGGAAAACACACAAAAGAAAATCTTTTTTGAGTTTTGTGATTTTTTTTCAAATTTTTAGGGTTTTTAAAGATTTTTCGAAAAACAACGAAAATAAAAATAAACTATACTAGAATATCGCTCCCCCACACTTAAACCGAGCAATGTCCTCATGCTCGATCGTAGTGTATGGAGACACTAAAGAAAAGAAAAGAAAAGAAACTACGAAAACAAGGCTAAAAATCAAAAAGAAAAGCGGAGAAAAGGGTAGGATGTGTCCGGCCGGGGTGTAGTCAAGTCACCATGTGCCGAGACAAGAAAAGATATGGATGGGGGAAGAAATAAAAAGAAGGAAATAAAAAGAAATGGGAGGGGAGGACTAGGTGTAATCAAGTCACCTAGCCCGGATTCCGCCCGAATCCGACTATATCCTAAGAAAAGAAAGTAAAATCAAAAGAAAAAGTGAAAATTCTTGTAAATTTGGATTTTGAAAGGACTCTCGATGTAGTCACGTCATCGAGAGTCGGGAGCAATGACTACTAAGGCCTCGAGGGCCACCATGACACAAAAGTGTATAAGGGGAAGGGAACAAACAAAGGAAGACATGCAATAAAAGACGGAAAAGAAAGGATAGTTGCCGTACAAATCGGTTAACAACTCACTCGCTCCATTGTCTCATAGTTCAATATCGGCACATAGCTAGTCTTCGTCATTGCTATTCCTCTTCATTCTCGATATGGTTCCATGGTTGGAGAGCAAAGGTATAAGGAGGTGGGACTTGATGTGAAAGTTGGTGTAAAGTGAAGAGAAAATGAGGTGAATGCGTGTATATGAAGTGTAGGGGTCATATGATAGGTGCAAGGGTAGGTAGGGAGGTTGGGAGGGGGTATAAAATGGTTGGGTGGGCTCGAATGTCGAAGAAGAGGCAAAAGGTGGAGCAGGGGACCATCCCGGTTGGGATGGATGGTCCCGGTCGGGATGACACCCTCGTCCCGGTCGGGAAGACACTCCAGAAAACTCGAATTTTGGTACCCTCATCCCGGTCGGGATGGCTCCTTCCCGGTCGGGATGACTCCTTCCCGGTCGGGATGGCTCCTTCCCTGTCGGGACGGATCATCCTTCCCGGTCGGGAAGCTCTCTTCTCGCCCGGGATGGATCTTCTAGCTTTTCAAATTCCCCAAAAGCTTATCCAAATCTTCAAAAACTGACTCCCTTGCTCACAATCCAAGATCTATCATTAACCACTTCCTCTTTAAGATTCATATTCACTTCTTACCTATCAAATAAGCTCATAACATTCATCAAAAATCCCTCCCTCACATCACTCATCAAAACACCAAATTATAAGAATTTCACAAAACTCAAAGAACAAGAAAGAGATATATACAATGAGACGCTTCTTTTGGAACTCCGTCAAACTAAGGAAGGTGCATTTTTCAATCATTTTTCAAGAACACTATAGCCAGTTCCATCGCCATCAAGAGCACGAAGAAACAAATCGAAGGCTCTCGAGAAGTCTTCAATCAAACTAGTGGTATAACCATCCACACTCCAAGGTTCTTCACAACCTTGTCTCGACGTTCTCGGGGCATCCCGATCTACTAAGTTCAATGGCTTGAACTTGTACTTTCGATCCTTCGGTATATACCCAAACGTCCATCTATCCTCATGTGGCCCCAAGGGAGGCTCATCTTTCTTCTTGCCTTGCAACTTGTCTTCGATCTCATGTTATGGGCATTCATCCGCCCCAAGCTCGGAATCATCATCTTCAATTCCATTGAAGTTGTTCTTCAAGCTTTCACCCGTCTCATCCCCTAGATCGATGTCTTTCATGGAGGTGATCATTTTACAAGACTCATCATTAGTAGGCGAGGTGTTGCCTTGGAGGTCAAACACGAGCTTCTCGTCGCCTAGCTCAAATGTGATCCTACAATTCTTTACATCAATCATCGCACAGGCGGTATGTAGAAATGGGCGCCCAAGGATAATGGGAGTGATAGCATCTTCCGGCATATCAAGCATGAGGAAGTCGACCGGAATGAAGTACTTCCCAATTCTTATCGGCACATCCTCTAACACCCTTAATGGTCGGTTGAGTGAACTATCGGCCATTTGGAGTGTAATGGAAGTACACTTGAGCTCCTTCATCCCAAGTCGCTCACAAATGGAATAGGGAATGATGCTTACACTCGCACCCAAATCACATATTGCTCTCTCAATCTTGAAGTTGCCTATGGTGCACGGGATCGAGAAACTACCCGGATCCTTCAACTTGGGAAGAGTAGAACCTTGAATAAGCTCGCTCACCACTCTTGTGAACGCTATGGTCTCTTCCTTGTCGACGGATCTCTTCCTAGCCAAGATTTCTTTCATGAATCTTCCATATGTCGGGATTTGGGTAAGTAACTCGGTAAACGGGACACTCACATCCAATTTCTTCACAATGTCTAGGAACTTGTCATATTGAACATCCACCTTGGTCCTCATTTGCCTTGTTGGGAAAGGCAACTTGATATGTACCTTGTCTTGCTCATTAAGGTTGGACTTCTCAGATGACATTTTCCCTTTACCTTTGTCTTTTCCTTGAAGTGGGGGAAACTTGTCTTCATGGGGTTTCTCAATCTCCCACAAAACTTGCTCCTCCATTGGATTTTCCAAGCTTGAATTTTCTTGATTTGGAGATGCAACTTCTTTCATTGCTTGTTTTTTTTTGGTGAAATGTGAGGTATGCATTCATCAAAAAATAGAGTTACAGGCATAGTTTACTGTACAATGAGTTCTAATTAGACTAGGCAATATCAATTCCTCGAAAGGAATAGTACAAACAACAACACAAAGCAACATCTAACAGTTATATCCTATGTTTCTTAGGGCTCGAATATCATCAACATCGAGTTTGTCCTGCACTCCGATACGCACTCTTCTCCTGACATTGTTGATAATCTCGTTAGCAACCTTAATCGGGTTGGAGAGTTTTCCTTCAATTCTAGCGCCGTTTCGTTGTATCCAAACCATATAGTAGCATCCAGCTAAGATAGATGCGTGCAGCTTCCATCTTATTTTGTCAACATCCGCAGCCTGTATAGACACGGTTACATCATAGCCAGTCCATTGTTCAATACACCTCATCAGTCGGTTGCTAAAAACACATTGGAAGAACAGGTGTTGCAGCGTTTCTGGGTGTAATTGGCATAAGCAACATCTTTCATCATCCACACATCCTATTCTAAGCAGTTTATCCTTTGTATTTATCCCATTATTCATGATCATCCAGGTGATATAAGCATATTTTGGGATAGTCCACTTGTTCCACACAAACCGAATCCAGTCAGGTGGGGTGGGGTTGGGACAAAGCCAATCGTACCCACTTTTCACCGAGTAGCCTGCTGCAGCAGTCCACAGGCCTGCATCGTATCCCGCCTTCAATCGCTCCTTCGTCTTGCAAATGGAGTTCCACGACCAAGAAACATCAGGTGGGGGGGACATAGTTTTGGGTGCGATCATACCAGCACTAATGCACCGGATCCCATCTTTCATTGCTTGTTGCTCAATCGGGTTTAAGGGGGAATCATAAGATGCACCACTCCTCATGGTAATAGCATTCACATGCTCAAATTTCGCCGTTTCACCTTAAGGAGGTAGTTGTCCCTTTTGCCTTGAAGAGCTACCCGAAGCAACTTGAGTTATTTGGGTCTCGAGCATCTTCATATGAGCATCTCTTGCTATGTTCTCCCTTTGAAGATAAGCAAAGAACTCTTGTTGGTTTCTTAGCATCTCCATTTGGCTTCTTTGCATTTCTTGGCAACTCTTGCTAATGGAGTACCATAATCATGATTAGGAGACCGGCTCCTTGGCTTGCTTTCTTGTCGATTACCTTGGGTTGCTTGTTATTCTTGATGGTTCCCTTGGAACCCATGAGAGTTACCTTAATTAAGGCCTTGAGAGTTTTGGTTGTAGTTTTGATGTCCTTGGTTGTGTTGGTTTCCTTGGAAACCACCTTGATTGAAGTTCCCTTGTTGGAACCCTTGATTGTTGTTGAAGTTACCTTGATTATGTTGCTTGAAGTTGTTGAATGGCCTTGGGTTGCCCATATAACCTTGGTAACCTTGATTGTTGTCCCTTAAGGGAGGTGCCACATATGGACGGTGTTGTAGAGATTGTTGTTGGGAAGCTTGATGGGAAGCTTGGAGCATATGAGGATAGGGGGCACCTTGCTTGAACGCTTGAAAGGCGTTCACTTGCTCAATACTACCCCAACAATGTAGAGGCTCATGTCCAACTATCCCGCAAATATCGCACATCCCATAATAAGGTGTAGGAGCTACAACTCCCAAAGCATTGACTTGATGAGTAGAATGTTGGTGGGCGGCACTTGCACTTTGACCTTGATCAAAATGGCTTTGAAGCTTCTTGTCAATAGATTCCATGTGGGTTTTTAATTGAGCCCCAAGATCAATGCTTAATTGTGTAATGGCATTGATCTCGTGCCTTCCTCCTCGATTCGTCTTTCTAGGCCTTGAGTATTGGGAGTTGTGCACCGACATCTACTTGATTCTTGACCAGGTTTGGTCATCATCCACCTCGGTAAACCTTCCATTCGATCCCATATTGAGTATGGCCCTTGAGTCTTCATATAACCCGTTCCAAAACTGTTGAACTAGGAACCATTGTGATAGACCATGGTGAAGACAAGAGCGGATCAAGGCCTTGAATCTTTCCCAAGATTCGTAGAGGCTTTCTTCATCACGTTGTTGGAATCCCGTGATAGAGGCTCTCAATAGATTTGTCTTTGATGAACGCAGTTCATATGCATATTTATTCTTACTTTATCCTCCATTTCTACCGATTTCACATGCCTTAAGAATAATTTAGTAGCCTTTTATCCGTAGTTTGTTATGCCGGGTATATGGTTTATGTTTTGGCAGGAAACATAGCAAAAGACGGAGTTAAGAGCTACAAATGAAGAAAACACGAAGAACAAGGCAGTAACGATGACAATGAAGGCCGAACCGGTCGGTATGATACCGAACCGGTCGGTATGATACCGAACCGGTCGGTATGATACCGAACCGGTCGGTTTGATACTGAACCGAGCGGTTTGATTTCGAACCGATCGGTTCGTTTCCATACCGCTCGGTTTTTTTGTGAACCGAGCGGTTCGCGACTCGTCCAAGTGAGTTTCCTAAATTTTCTGAAGAATCCGTACTCTACCTTAATTAGAATCCTACGGGATTATTTTATTAAATTATATTCTATTTCCTAATTAGACCCTTTGTAATAAGTATAAATACTCTTCTTAGGGCTAGGTTAAGGGCACTTTTTATTCATTCAAAAACTTTAGTTTAGTTTTATTATTAGCATCGGAATTTTGCAAGCTTGTAGCGGTACTTTTTAGCTTTCAATTATTATTCAATCTTTCAGTTCTTAATAATCGGTATTTTTCCCTTTTCCCTTATTTTCGTATTGATTTCGATTATGCTTAATTCTTTTGTTGTTCCATCTTTCGTCATGAGTAGCTAATTTATTCATCTAGGGTTGAAGGGGATCTATGTTAATTGAGTTGGGGATGTTAGTTTAATTAATTATTTGATTGATCATTCATATGTTATTGCCTTACTACTTGTTTTGTATTGTCGTTCGATTAGTTTGAGATGTTGAACTAGTTGAATGCCCTAGGAACCCGAACCTAAGATCGAAAGCCTGGTAAGGGTAGACATACAAGTAAGTGGGTAGGATAATCTGGTAAGTTGCGAGAGCCCGTCAGAATCTATCCTAAGGTTGACATAAGATCCGAAAGGCCGTGTCTTTGCCCTGAATAACTGTGATTGATTAATTGAATAATTAATTAACTTTACCCAATTTAATTACATAGTGAACCGTAAGACCCTAGACCCCTTTAATATTGATAGAACCTCTTACTTTACATTACTGCAATAGTTTAGAAAATCAAACACAAAACACCGGAATTAGAATAGTTTAGAGTCGATTATAAATAATTTGCAATATTCATCCATCTCTCTGTGGTTCGACCCTTGCTTGCCACTAGCTATTTGTTAGTCGTTAGTTAGGTTTATTTTGATTAAGGTGATACGACTTTAGCTTTATCAATTTTGGCGCCGTTGCCGGGGAGACGGTTTTGTTTTATTGCTCTTTATTTGTCTTAGATTCTAAATTATTTCTCTTCGTCTCAGGGAATCCACAAATTCCTTGAGACAGTCTCTCACTTCTTTATTGTAGTTTCTTGCTTATTCCCAAGTGTTCCCGTTCATAATTATATCCGTTTGATCCTAAACCAGAGAAGACCCTCCGTAAGCGACGAAATTTCTTTAAGGAAATCGCAGAAACATCGGATCTTTCAATTTTGGAAGATCTACACCAGGAGTTCATCGCGGAATATCAGTCCTTAGAAGAGGACATTCCCGCTCTCGATACTTCACCACCTCTCCGTCTACTACCACCCCCGCCAGTCAAGATGCCTAAACTCGCCAGTCACTCCAAGCCAGAGCAGGCTGCCCTTCCAAAGTTGGTCAAACGCCCAACTGCTACTAATGGCGTCTTTGAGATCCGTCCCGCTTTCATTACCTTGGTCAAGAAGAATCAGTTTGGAGGCGATGCTAGGGAAGATCCCGCTAAACATATGAGAATTTTTACTGACTATTGCTCTACTATTCCCCTTCCTGCAGGAGTTACACAGGAGCAAGTCATGGAGATGTTTTTTATGTTCTCTCTACGTGATGCGGCCAGGCAATGGATCACTGATCTCGACAAAGTCTCAGCTGGAATCAATGACTGGAATTCTCTTGCATTGGCTTTCTACAAACATTATTATCCGCCCCAGAAGACGAATATGCTACGATGTCAGATCACAAATTTTCGTCAAACACCTCATGAGAATATCCATGAGGCATGGGAAAGGTTCAAGAAACTAGTCAAAGAATGTCCTCATCATGGGTTTGAAGAATGGTTCCTTTGCAATCAGTTCTATAATGGCTTATACGACGATTGTCGTAATACTCTTGATTCGGCTTGCAACGGGAGGTTCCAGTCTAATGTTGATGATGATAAGGCGTGGCAGACTATTGAGGATATGGCATCCCACCATGCACGATGGGGAAATCCACGTGGTAATACCCGAGGTAATGGTAACGATACTGACTCTGCAATCGCTAATCAATTAGCTGTTTTGACTAAGCGATTCGATTCCTATGAGGCATCTAATTCAGATAAAGGAATGCATCGAGTGCATGCTATGACCCAGGAAATAGTTTGTGATGATTGTGGCGTACCTTGACATCACGCTCATGAATGCATGGGAACACAAGAACAAGTTAATGCTTATCAATCGTTCCAACGGAATCAGAATTTGCCTTACATGAATCAACCTGCCTATAACCGTGCTCTATTATCTTATGCAAGTCAGAATGTGTTGAATCCTACAACACCTCCACCCCGTAATCCACCATATGTGCCTCCTCACGGTCGAATGCAGGGAAATCAACAGAATCCAAGACCTCAAGGCCAAAACATAATTCAGAACAATCAACAGCAGTTTCCACCACTTCCCTCTGCATTAGAGGCTCAAGCACACCAACACTCTGTTGAAATAGCCGAGCTAAGGAACATGATGATGAACATGATGACCCAATTTCAGACAGGTCATAAGATGCTTGAGAAACAAGTTACTCAGTTAGCTAATTCTCAAGCTACACGTCAGCCAGGAACTTTGCCGCCTCAAGGAAATCCACCTCAAGGTAATGAACATATCAATGCTATTACCCTAAGGAGTGGAACAGCCTACGATGGTCTGAAGATGCCGGAACCGGAAGACGAGGTTGGGAAGGAAATACCGGATGAAGTCGAGAAAGAAGCAAGAGACGACAAGCAAACCGGTCGGGATGAAGACGAACCGACCGGTACAAATTCGAACCGATCGGTTCGAAATCATACCGAACGGGATAAAGACGAACCGACCGGTTCGCAATCAAACCGATCGGTTCGTCCATCGGAGCAGCCCAATTCTTCTACAGCCAAACACGTGAAGCTCCCATTCCCAGGTCGTCAACGCAACAACAAGATCGACGGTCAATTCAGTAAGTTTATGGACGTTGTGAAGAATCTTCAGGTAACCGTTCCATTTACTGAGTTAATTACACAAGTACCTGCATATGCTAAATTTATGAAAGACATACTTACTAGGAAGCGCTCTTTTAATGAGGTTGAAACGATCGCTTTTACGGGAGAGTGCAGTGCACTCTTTCAAAATAAATCACCTCCAAAACTTAAGGATCCTGGTAGTTTTTCTATCCCATGCACTATAGGTACTCATGTTGTAGATAATGCATTGTGTGACCTTGGGGCTAGTGTTAGTGTTATGCCTTATTCTATTTGTGAGAAGTTAGATATGGGAGGGTTGAAGTGTACTAGTATCACACTTCAAATGGCTGATCGATCAGTCCGTAGACCTTTAGGTTTTTTAGAAGACGTCCCGGTTAAGGTAGGGAAGTTCTTTTTTCCTGTCGACTTTGTTGTCTTAGACATCGCTGAGGATACACACATCCCACTAATTCTAGGTCGTCCATTCCTTCACACCGCGGGCGCGATTATTGATGTCAAAAACGGTAGTCTGACATTTGAGGTCGGGGAAGACAAAGTCACATTTAATTTAAATAAAACTTTAAAAGCCTCTATAACTGATGAGTCATGCTATTGTATGGATACCTTGGATTCGGTCGATGATATTATTGAGTCTACTTTACTCGGATCCTTGACAAAGGATCCCTTGGAGTTGCTAATGTGTGAATCGAGTTATACAGGTGATGGAGGAATTTGGAAAGCTGAGGTGGATGAGATAGAAGCACTGTTATATGCAGAAGATCCAAAGGAAGCTGAGACGGTCAAAACCGTCAACCTTGATTTGTCTTATTCTTGTTCGGTCGAAGTACAGAAACCTGAACTTAAACCATTACCCACGAATCTCAGGTATGCTTTTCTCGATGAGGGTGAGCTAAACCCGGTTATAGTAAGTAATTCTTTGACTGAGTCTCAGTTGACTGATTTATTAACTACTTTGAGAAAACATAAGAAGGCATTGGAGTATAGTTTAAGTGACTTAAAAGGTATTTCTCCTGATTTTTGCATGCATCGCATTCATCTTGAAAACGGTTATAGACCGTCTATCCAGGGTCAGCGTCGACTGAACCCGAATATGCAGGAAGTTGTTAAAACTGAAGTTATGAAACTTCTAGATGCCGGTATTATATATGCTATATCCGACTCAAGGTGGGTCAGTCCGGTTCAAGTGGTGCCTAAGAAAGGAGGCACCACGGTAGTAAAGAATGATAGGAATGAACTAATTCCTACTAGAATTGTTACAGGATGGCGCATGTGCATTGATTATAGGAAATTAAATGTCGCCACTAAAAAAGACCATTACCCACTTCCATTCATTGATCAAATGTTAGAGAGATTAGCTCGTCATAAGTATTTTTGTTATCTAGATGGCTACTCAGGTTTTTTTCAGATCCCCATTCATCCCGAGGACAAAGAAAAAACCACCTTTACTTGTCCTTATGGTACCTTCGCTTATCGTAGGATGCCCTTCGGATTATGTAACGCCCCGACAACTTTTCAGAGATGCATGATTAGTATTTTTTCTAATTTTATTGAATCAATTATGGAAGTATTTATGGACGATTTCAGTGTATACGGTTCTGACTTTGATTCTTGCTTGTTGAATTTGTCTAAAGTTTTAGGTCGCTGTGAGGAAGTTGACTTGGTGCTTAATTGGGAAAAGTGTCACTTTATGGTCAACGAGGGAGTACTGCTTGGTCATTTGGTCATTCAAGTAGACCGGGCAAACATTCAAGTGATAGAGCAATTGCCTCCTCCTACTAATGTTAAGGGGGTTAGAAGCTTCCTTGGTCATGCGGGATTTTATCGCCGCTTTATCAAGGACTTCTCAAAAATTGCTAAACCACTTACCCAACTCCTTCTTAAGGTTTGCTTTACTGATGCTTGTCGTGAATCTTTTGACAGGATTAAGGAGGCATTAATTTCAGCACCCATTATTCGATCGCCGGATTGGAATCTACCTTTCGAAATTATGTGTGATGCAAGCGACTATGCCGTAGGAGCAGTTTTGGGCCAGAGAAAAGATAAAGTTTTACACGCTATTTACTATGCTAGTAAGACATTAGATGAAGCTCAGGTCAATTACGCGACAACGGAGAAGGAGTTACTAGCCATCATATATGCCCTCGATAAATTCCGAACTTATCTCATAGGTTCTAAGGTGATTGTTTATACCGATCATGCCGCATTAAAATACCTCTTAGCAAAGAAGGAAGCAAAGCCCAGATTAATTCGTTGGATCTCACTACTCCAAGAATTTGATCTAGAGATTCGGGATAAGAAGGAAGCCGAGAATGTTGTCGCTGATCATCTATCGCGACTTAGATTCAACGAAGACGGACTGATCCTACCAATTGATGATTCCTTTCCCGACGATTCCTTACTTGCGATCACCCTTGCCGAGTTAACTACCAACGAGCCATGGTACGCTGATTTTGCTAAGTTTTTGGTTGGTGGTTATTTTCCTCCTAATTGTACTTATCAACAAAAGAAGAAGTTCTTATTCGATGTGAGGAGGTATTATTGGGATGATCCTTACCTATTTCGAGAATGTGCGGATGGAATCTTTCGGAAGTGCGTACCCGATTGGGAAGTTAGGGGTGTCTTGGAAGGTTGTCATTCTTCTCCCTATGGTGGTCATCATGGTCCGTCTCGCACCGTTGCTAAGATACTACAATCCGGATTTTATTGGCCGACTTTATTCAAAGATGCACAAAAATTTATCCTTGCTTGTGATGCATGGCAACGATCCGGAAATATTTCTAGACGACATGAGATGCCGCAAACCGGTATATTAGAGGTCGAGATTTTCGACGTATGGGGAATCGATTATCAAGGTCCGTTTCCTTCTTCTTTTGGTAACCGGTATATTCTAGTTGCAGTGGATTATGTGTCCAAATGGGTCGAGGCGGTAGCTTGTCCTACAAACGATGCTAAAGTAGTTATAAATCTCTTTAAGAAAATATTTTTTCCTAGGTTCGGGGTTCCTCGAGCCATTAGTAGTGATGGAGGTTCACACTTCCACGAAAAGAGATTAGAAACTTTGCTACGTAAATATGGTGTTATGCAACGTACCAGGTTGCTTATCATCCTCAAACAAGCGGTCAAGTGGAAGTATCTAATCGAGAAATTAAATCAATTCTCGAAAAGGTGGTTTCTAAATCAAGAAAGGATTGGAGTGCCAAGCTAGACGATGCATTATGGGCCTATCGCACCGCATACAAGACACCCATCAGTACATCCCCCTATCGGTTGGTCTATGGTAAGGCATGTCATCTTCCCGTCGAGTTAGAATATAAAGCTTTTTGGGCAGTCAAGGAGCTTAATTTTGACCCGACTCTGAGTGAGGAGAAGCGGTTGCTCCAGTTAAATGAATTGGACGAATTCCGTCTAAGTGCTTATGAGAGTTCCCGAGTTTATAAGGGGCGCACGAAGAAGTGGCATGATAAACGTATTCTCCCAAAGCCATTTAAGGAGGGTGACAAAGTTTTGCTACATAATTCTCGTCTTCGAATATTCCCGGGTAAGCTAAGATCTAGATGGTCTGGTCCCTACACCGTCACCAATGTTAGAAAATCTGGAGCAATCGAAGTGCAGAATGAATCGGGAGAAGTCTTTATGGCCAATGGACACCGATTAAAGCTATATCATGAAGATGCAGTTGTAGGTAATATCGACGTGATTTACCTACAATCCCATTCCTCTTGATGTAATTTCGGTCGAGCGGGACCGTAAAAACCAGCGCTTCTCGGGAGGCAACTCGTGTGTATGACTTCTGTAATTTCCCTTTTTCTGTCGTGTGTTAGATTTTTTTTATTTTTGAGTGAAAGTAAGGGAGGGTACTGATGTACGTTGTGAGATAAAAATATGCAGGTACGGCAGGTGAACCGCTCGGTACAGAATCGAACCGAGCGGTACACAGATGAACCGATCGGTACAGAAACGAACCGGTCGGTACAGGATCAAACCGAGCGGTTCGAATTTGAACTGATCGGTTCGCTTGGCGGGTCTTTTTTTCCGGATTGATTTATACACCTCTACCCCTCTCCTCACCCCCCATTCCCTCATTTCACTCTCTCTCACTAAACCCTTCCCATCCCTCTCTACAACAAAACCCCCATAAAACACCTTCATCATCCTAAAAACCATCTTCCACCTTACCTTTACCCATCACCTCCACCACACTTCTTCATCTACAACATGGTGTTCGGAAGGAAAAGGCGAAACGTCAACCGCCGGTCAGATTCTCCACCGGAATCATCACATGCAACAGAATCATCAGAGGCTCTGTCGTCACCACCAGAATTCCCACCAGTAACCGGGTATGAGCACATTATTTTTGGGTCGGAAACGCAGCGCGAACATTTCCTTGTTATGGCTTCCAAACCGGTAACACATACTCGATTTCTTAGCCTTGCTTTATTACGTCGCTGTGGTCTCGAGGAGTCTATGGAGCAATTTTTTGATGGCACTGGTATAGGTGGTCTTTTTAATATGAATTTACCCACTTATAAAGACTTAACCTTAGAATTCTTTAGCAGTTTTCAATACACTGATTCTACTGCTACAATGACATTTAGATTGATGAATCAAAATCATACCATTCCTATCCGACTATTTAGGGATGCCTTTGGCTTGGATTCTGGTGATGTTTTGAGTGCTCCCGATTCTTTTGATCATCAGTTACTTTGGGACTGTCTTACAGGTCAAGTTTTACCACCCCGTTTTAAGCGTGTTCCTTGTCAGGCCATTCAACACCTTGTTATTCGTATTTGGCAAAGATTTGTTTCTGGGTCGATTTTTGGTCGTTTCGAGCATGGTGCTATGACCAAACCTGAAATTGAGATGATCGGGATGGCCCTTAATGTTCAATCCCAACCCTTATTTGATCTAGATATTTCTGCACTAATCAAGAAACATTTTGGTTTGATAGTTACTAAAATAGGTCGCTTAAAGTCGATTAATGGTGGAGGATTGGTGACTCATCTTGCCCGGACTTTACTACGAGGTACTTTTGATAGGTGAACCGGGTGCCTTTTTTTACGGAAACTGTATACAGTGCAAGTGATTTTCCTGTAGGTTGGTTCTCCGTGAATGCTGACAATAAGTATACTTGGCACTTTGCTCCGGGTCAGTCTCGCACTCTTCCCGATCCTTCTCTACCAGAGCTCTGGCAGCATCCACCGGTCGATGACGATGTTCCACCTCCTGCCGCACCTAGTTACTTACTTACCGTTACCCCCGGAGCTACTCCACAGGGTAACCGAAGTCGTTCCACTTTCGAACAAGGTGAAGGTTCAGGTTCTCATCAAGCTCCACAATTTCAGCCACCTCGTCAGTAGGCTCCTTCTCCGCCCTATCAGAGGCCATTTGTCCCACCTACAGGTGCCTACTATCCGCCTCAGCCGGGTTATACGGAGATGCTTCACTTAATGCGGTCGATATATGTCGACCAACAGCGAGCCAATTTTCCACACCTCAGACAGCTTCAGCAGCAGGGTCAGCTACAGCCGACTGATCACTTACCCTCCTGGTTCGGTCCTGACGGTTCGTTTCAAGGACCTACTGGTCCACCTCCTTTTGGTCAGTCCAACTTCGGGCGCAGTATGACTATGATCACGGTGTTAGCTACTATGGACACGACGATACCTATTCCTGCCATGATGCTTCTTTACATGGAGGTACTACTTTCGCAGATGAGACCCGACATGGTGGACGAGAGTTCGTGGATCTTGTGTCTAGTCCGGAGGCAGCTGATGATGATGATTACGACATTGATGGTTATGAGTCCGATTCTTAGTCCCCCGGTTGGTTAGTTGCTGGTTTGGGGGGACTTACTTGCAGTACATATAGTGTCGGTACCTTCTCTTATCCTTTTGTCTTACCTCCATTCTTCGTTATACTTTTTGTACTAATTCTTGCATATTGGTTCACAATGAGGAAATTGTGTGATTTGGTTTGGGGGGATGTTTGGTATATTTTATTTATTTGGTTAAAAAAAAAACGTTTTGCTTTAATTTTTTTCGTTTTTCGTGTGTGTTAGTAGAGTCGTGTCGGCGATGATGACATTGCGTTTGTCGCATGCTTTTCCCTAGTTCTTTGCTCTTTCTTGTGAATGACACTATTTCCCGTTATTTGAGTTTAGTATTTCTTAGATCTTGTCGTCGGTTATGTTTTGAATGCCAAATGAGTAAATTGACCTGTTGTCGAGTAAGCTACTTATATTGTGAGACTTAGAGCCTAAACTGATGACATCCATGATCAGTTTCATATAGGTTGAGAGTAACACTCCTTATGAGACATGTAACATAAAATTGCATAAGCATGACATTCGTCTCTTAAATACCTGTATACATTCAGTTTGTGATTGTGACACATATAGAAGAGGCAATCCCCTTTCTTTTATGTAATTCCCATGAACTTCACATAACCATAATTTGACCTGTTTTGACCCGTTTATTAACTACATGCTATATTTGCCTACCCTAGTCAAGCTAGTTGGTTAATTAGACGGAATTATTTTTTGCGGGTGAAATTTGGTACCATGTCGATTGAGAAAGGGAATTGAGAAAAAAATGATGAATGTTTTGGAAAGAAAATCAATGAAAAAAAAGAAGAGAAAGAAAAAAGATAGTTGAAAAAAGAAAGAAAAAAAAATGAAGTGAAACAAGAAAAGGAACGTGTTTTTGCTATGAGAAGAAAAGAAATTAATTTCTATATTTTCGTAGTTGTTGGTACAAAAGTCGGTTATGAAAAGTTGAAAATAAAATGGTGCTTGGTACTACTCATAATTCTTTTGATTGAAGATTGGTTAGGAATGGAATGAGTTTAGTTTGGTAACGGTTGGACTAGCTTGGCTTTTACCTCCACATACCCAAATCGTTTTGCCCCTTCTTACCCGATTACCCTCACTTTATCCATATGTAAGTCCTCGGCATGTGTTTTGGTCCGATTAAATGTATATGTACGGTTGGTAGAGATTGATATCATGTTAGATTGCATGCATGTTCCCGTAAGTCGCAGTTAGGTGAGTGTTTTGTCTTTCCAATTTTACATAAACTCACAATATTGCCCTTGATGAGTGCTGAGTGTAAACCGTGAGAAATCTCGACATAGATGGTTATGCAAGATTAAAAGTTTGGCATTTGAATATTAATTGGGTCTTGGTTTTTGGAATTCTTATACTCTTCATCTTCAGCTTCAGAATTTGTTTCTTTAGCCTAGTGTCATTCGCTTATTAGGGTGTTAGATTTGGGATGGTGCATGTTGACAAAGTTTGCTCTGAGCCATTTTTATGTTGTCCAATATGAGTTTGCTTGGGGACAAGCAAAGGTTCGGTTTGGGGGAATTTGATGAACGCAGTTCATATGCATATTTATTCTTACTTTATCCTCCATTTCTATCGATTTCACATGCCTTAAGATAATTTAGTAGCCTTTTATCCGTAGTTTGTTATGCCGGGTATATGGTTTATGTTTTGGCAGGAAACATAGCAAAAGACGGAGTTAAGAGCTACAAATGAAGAAAACACGAAGAACAAGGCAGTAAGGAGGACAACGAAGGCCGAACCGGTCAGTATGATACCGAACCGGTCGGTTTGATACTGAACCGAGCGGTTCGCGACTCGTCCAAGTGACTTTCCTAAATTTTCTGAAGAATCCGTACTCTACCTTAATTAGAATCCTACGGGATTATTTTATTAAATTATATTCTATTTCCTAATTAGACCCTTTGTAATAAGTATAAATACCCTTCTTAGGGCTAGGTTAAGGGCACTTTTTATTCATTCAAAAACTTTAGTTTAGTTTTATTATTAGCATCGGAATTTTGCAAGCTTGTAGCGGTACTTTTTAGCTTTCAATTATTATTCAATCTTTCAGTTCTTAATAATCGGTATTTTTCCCTTTTCCCTTATTTTCGTATTGATTTCGATTATGCTTAATTCTTTTGTTGTTCCATCTTTCGTCATGAGTAGCTAATTTATTCATCTAGGGTTGAAGGGGATCTATGTTAATTGAGTTGGGGATGTTAGTTTAATTAATTATTTGATTGATCATTCATATGTTATTGCCTTACTACTTGTTTTGTATTGTCGTTCGATTAGTTTGAGACGTTGAACTAGTTGAATGCCCTAGGAACCCGAACCTAAGATCGAAAGTCTGGTAAGGGTAGACATACAAGTAAGTGGGTAGGATAATCTGGTAAGTTGCGAGAGCCCGTCAGAATCTATCCTAAGGTTGACATAAGATCCGAAAGGCCGTGTCTTTGCCCTGAATAACTGTGATTGATTAATTGAATAATTAATTAACTTTACCCAATTTAATTACATAGTGAAACGTAAGACCCTAGACCCCTTTAATATTGATAGAACCTCTTACTTTACATTACTGCAATAGTTTAGAAAATCAAACACAAAACACCGGAATTAGAACAGTTTAGAGTCGATTATAAATAATTTGCAATATTCATCCATCTCTCTGTGGTTCGACCCTTGCTTGCCACTAGCTATTTGTTAGACGTTAGTTAGGTTTATTTTGATTAAGGTGATACGACTTTAGCCTTATCAGTCTTCTCCGGGGAATAAAATTGTTGGTAGAAAGCTAAGGCTAGCTTCTTCCAAGTATCAATACCAAGAGTCGCCTTGTCTAACCCCTTGAACCATTGCTTAGCTTTACCGATTAAAGATAAAGGAAATAATACCCACCGGATTTGATCTTGGGTTATTCCCGTTTGTGAGATAGCATCGCAATAATCCGAAAAGGTTTCCATGTGTTGATGAGGATATTCGGTTGGTAACCCACTAAATTGACTTCTTTCGACCAATTGGATGAATTGCGTCTTTGCCACAAAGTTGCTGGTATATGCCTCCGGTAAAACGGTGGGACCGGGCAAAACGTCTTCCGTAAAGGGTGAATGAGAAGAGAACTTAGGCATGATTGGATATGCGGGAGATGTTGGTGTAGACGGTGTTGATGTAGATGTAGAAGGAGAACTAGGACTAGAAGTACCGAAAGGATTGATGAAATTCCCTTCGGCCGTCTCTCGAGGTATCTCGTTCAAGTCAGAACCTTGAGCTTGTTCTTGATTGGTATGGCTAGCACTTGGTTGAGAGATTCTAACCCGGTCAATCGTCCGTTGGCGAAAGGCTCTAAAGAGTCTTTCCGACTCTGGATTGAAGAGAAAGAAATCGCCTCTCCTCCTAGGCATACACTACACACTCGAACAAACGTAAGAACACCTAGTGCTTTATGGGCACTAGGCAAAGACAATAAACAAGCACAACGGGAGACAAAGAAGAAACAAAATGATAAAAACAAGGAAAAAGACTACTAAATATGCACAAGAGATAGAAGAAGAGCACAAATAAGGGTAACTAAGTCAAGCTATAAGTAGACTAAGTCTAAACATGCACCGTCCCCGGCGACGGCGCCAAATTGATGGTTGGTTTTTGCCGTGGTTCCTACCGATCAATATTAACCAACTAATCCTAACGGTAGCTAGGATAAGTCGGGTCGTGTCCACGGAGACGGTTAAGGTTGTCTAGACTAGGTCTACCTAACGAACAAGGCTAAGTCACAAACAAACACAAAGAAGATGATAATTGACAAACTATGATGGTTGAAGGTGATGAAAATGGACTAACAATGTACTATGTATGATATGAGCCAAATGAAATAACTAAAGATTAACAAGGCAAAGGAACTAGAGAAATGATGACTAAAGAGAAGGATAAATCAAATATGGAGGGGAGTAGGGTTAGGTCGGGTTCTTAAGTGTAGTAAGATGATTGGGTAATCAAGGGTGTAGGTGTCTCTTAGTTACTAAGGTCGGTTTACGCTCTCGCGCCAAAGCCAAAGTCCGCACTCTCGTGTCAAAGACTAGACTCGAACACTCATGCTAAATGCTACTCAAAACACAAGGATTCAATCACAAATTAGTCAAACAATGAGAAGAGGTATACAAGTATGAGAAGCATTGGCCACCACTGCCCACACAAGCAATACAACAAACACATAGTGTGCCCAATATGTGACTAGCAACAAAGGAATCACCTTTACCCACAATCAAACCCTAATCACCCATAATCCACACTTAATCCCTCTACTAACCCCACAAGGAATCTAGTCACTCATTATCAAACTAATACTAACATAAATAAGAGTAATCAACATAAACATCCAAACATCATAATGAACTAACAAGAACAATAAACAATGAATAAAGATTCAAACTTGAAAGATTAACAAAGATTAAAAGTAAAAAGGAGAAGAGGATTATACCAAACTAGCAAGAATATGAAAAAGATGAGAACTTGTATTGAAAAGATAAACCCAAATGTAACTCCCAAGGTTGTCAATCTTGGATGAATCTTGAAGAAATCCTTTAATACAAGACTAATCAACTAGATTAAACTAAGATTAACTAAAGATTAATATGAAACTAAACTAGAGAGGAAGAGAGGCTAATTAGGGTTTTGAATGTTGTAGACAGGTCTAAGATAGTCTAATGTAATGTAAGATGCTTAAATAATACAAGGGGGGAGTATTTATAAGGTTACAAAAGTGAAAGGGAATGAAAAGAAGAGGCGCGGGCATCAGCTGGTTCGTCCCGACCGAGACGGGATTCGTCCCGGCCGGGAAGGCTGGTCCCGACCGAGATGACCCATGGTCTCGGCCGGGAAGGCTCAAAACAGAACCCTCCTCAATTGTGCACTCCTTCCCGACCGAGATGGCACTTGGTCTCGGTCGGGAAGTGATGGGAGGGATTTTTCGCGGATCCTGCCGTCAAATAATAACCAACTAACCTAACTAGGGTAGCTAGGGCAAGTCGGGTCGAATCCACAGGGACGGAAATGCGTTTAGACTAATGGGTGCTACGGTCTAGGACTAGGTTCGAGACAATCTAGACTAGGGGGAGGCTAAGGACTAGGCTAGGTCTAAAACACGGAAAGGGAAGACAAAACAAGTAACTAAAGACTAAGGGAAGCGAGGATAATGATAAAAGGAAAACTAGGGTTAGGTCGGGTTCATGGATGCAAAGGAGACAAAAAGGGAAAGAACGGGGTTACTAGCATGCTTTCGTAGCCTAGATTCTACCGATCGGGCTCTCGCTAAGTAATCGGCCTAGGGGTCGTCCTCATCGGGCTCTCGCTACGTAATGAGGGAACCACACACATACATACATACATACATACATACATACATACATACATACATACATACATACATACATACATACATACATACATACATACATACATACATATATATATATATATATATATATATATATATATATATATATATATATATATATATATATATATAGATCTAGAATCCTTTGAGGCAGCTCAACTCGCCGCACCCATTGAGGCACAATCTCAACCATTAGATTAAAATCAAATTAAAGGCCAAGATTAAAACAAAAACTCATACATAAAAAAAAAATTCCCAATTTTTTTTCCCGGGGAAAAAAATCGCTATTTTTCCGGAAAAAAAAAAAAATTCGGAAAATTTTTTTCCAAATTTTTTTTTTTTTCGGAAAAAAAACTTCCGGAAATTTTTTTCCAAAAAAAAAAAATTGAAAAAAAAAATCGGAATTTAAAATAAAATTGGTGTATATAAAAACAATTTCAGTGTACATAATAACCGTTTTAAGGTATATAACAATTCTATTATATCAAATAATTAAGTACATATGCCAATTATTTCAGTGTATATATATGTTGATTAATTGGTGTACATAGTAACCATTTGAGTGTATATAATAATAACTATTTTACTGTATATATATATTTAGTTCTTAAGTGTATATATATATGTAGTGAGTTTAATAGCGTATATAATGAGTTTTTTAGTGTATATAACAGTTATTTTGATGTATGTTCCATTGTTGATTAACTTATGTACATATTAATTATTTGGGTGTATATAACAATTATTTTACTGTATATATTGAGTTCTTAAGTGTATATATGCAGTGAGTTTAATAGCGTATATAATGAGTTTTTTTAGTGTATATAACAGTTATTTTGATGTATGTTCCATTGTTGATTAATTGGTGTACATAATAACTATTTGAGTGTATATAATATTTTTTTATTTAAGTGTATATAACATTTTTTTACTGTATATATTGAGTTCTTAAGTGTGTGTATATAGTGAGTTTAATAACGTATATAATGAATTTTTTTAGTGTATATAACACTTATTTGGATGTATGTCTCATCTTAATCTAATGTCTAGATTGTGCCTCAATGGGTGTAAGGCGTTACCATGCCTCACCGGAACCCACCTATATATATATATATATATATATATATATATATATATATATATATAGGGATGGGATCCCATCCGAACCTTACTTCGGTACGAACCGTCCGAACTAACCTTTAAACATTCCGGTTACACTTTTAAGGATCCCAATTACACTTTTAAGATTAAAACAAACATAAGAGTATTTGGTGTCCCATTATTCCATTAATTTTTGAATAATTTTTAAGTAGTTAGAAATTACATTCTTTAATGATCCCATTACCCTCTCATTTTTTGTTTTTTCTCAAAAGTGTAACTGAGATCCTTAAAAGTGTAACTAAGGTCACTAAAAGTGTAACTAGTTAAACTTTAAAAGTGTAAGTGGGGTCCTTAAAAGTGTAACTAGTTGGTTCGGACGGTTCGCACCGAAGTTGTGGTTCGGACGGGATCCTAATTCTATATATATATATATATATATATATATATATATATATATATATATATATATATATATATAGGATCCTTTGAGGCAGCTCAACTCGCCGCAACCATTGAGGCACAATCTCAACCATTAGATTTAAATCAAATTAAAGGCTAAGATTAAAACAAAAAATCATACATAAAAAAAAATTCCCCAAATTTTTTTCCCGGGGAAAAAGAATCGATATTTTTCGGGAATTTTTTTTTTTCCGGAAACAAAAAAATTTCGGAATATTTTTTTCCAAATTTTTTTTTTTTCCGAAAAAAAAAAATCAGAATTTTTTTTTCCAAAAAAAAAGAAATTTTTCCGCAAAAAAAATAAATTAGAATTTAAAATAAAATTGGTGTATATAAAAACAATTTCAGTGTACATAATAACTGTTTTAAGGTAAGTGTATATATGTTGACTAATTGGTGTACATAGTAACCATTTGAATGTATATAACAATAACTATTTTACTGTATATATATTTAGTTTTTAAGTGTATATATGTATGTAGTGAGTTTAATAGCGTATATAATGAGTTTTTTAGTGTATATAACAGTTATTTTGATGTATGTTCCATTGTTGATTAACTGATGTACATATTAATTATTTGGGTGTATATAACAATTATTTTACTGTATATATTGAGTTCTTAAGTGTATATACGCAGTGAGTTTAATAGCGTATATAATGAGTTTTTTTAGTGTATATATAACAGTTATTTTGATGTATGTTCCATTGTTGATTAATTGGTGTACATAATAACTATTTGAGTGTATATAACATTTTTTTATTTGAGTGTATATAACATTTTTTTTACTGTATATATTGAGTTCTTAAGTGTGTGTATATAGTGAGTTTAATAACATATATAATGAGTTTCTTTTGTGTATATAACACTTATTTGGATGTATGTCCCATCTTAATCTAATGGTCTAGATTGTGCCTCAATGGATGTAAGGAGTTACCCTGCCTCACCGGAACCCACCTCTCTCTCTCTCTCTCTCTCTCTCTCTCTCTCTCTCTCTCTCTCTCTCTCTCTCTCTCTCTCTCTCTCTCTCTCTCTCTCTCTCTCTCTCTCTCTCTCTCTCTCTCTCTATATATATATATATATATATATATATATATATATATATACGAGATTGTAATATATATCCCTAATATAATAAGAGATTAACACCCCTATAATTTTCCCGCCTATTCATATTGGGCATTTGCTGCTTTAGTTATGTAATTTTAGACACCCAAATTTGGCCGCTAGGTGTCTATAGCGGTTCCCAAAAAACACCCGATGATGATCAGACGCAAACGTGTTTCCACGCGCTCGGATATGGGCTCGAAACCATTAGTTGCTGGCTTGGGCTTTTTACGGAGTACAAATCTTACAAAAATGACTTCAAATTCAGGCCCAGCGGGTCGTTTCCAATCAAATAAGACTAATTTGAGTCAAAACTGACACCGGAAATAAAACCGTCTTTTAGCGACCAGGTCAAAACTCGGTCAAAGTCGTTTCCGACGAGCAAATCTGTGGTCCTCATTCAGGCGGGCCATCGGATCAAGTCCATCAAGGCACTAAACCTTAGACAAAAAGGGGGAGCAATTGCCTATATATACACCCCCTTACATGCAGTTAAAAGAAAAACTTTCATAACTACACACATCTTTTACACAACTTTAAAAACCCTAAGGCAGACCCTAAGACAAACCTAATCAATTCTACATTCTAATTACCATCCTAAACCCTAGCAATCTAGGAACCAAAAACCACCGTAACTCGACCTCCATAAACCTCGAAACTCCCGTGCTAAAGCCACAACAAAACGAGTTCCATCCAAGACAAGAAACATGTAGGTTGAGGGTGCAAAATCCCGTTCTTTTCTCTTCTCCTTTCTTTCCTCGTGTCGTCCGCGCGTCATTGTCATCTTTTTTTTTGTTTTTGTTTTTTTATTTTTATCGTCGCGTCTATAATATCGATAATAATTACTAGTATAAAGACATTAAAATACTTACGGATTCGTGTCGAGTGCGAATGATGACGAGATAAGGAAATCCGAATATACAAGGGTGTTTCACCCGACGTTGCCGGTCGCTTATCCCGACATCCCTCGCGCTTGATTGTTGAACTAAGTCAACATAAATAATAGTTTTTTTTATTTTGTTCATGTCATCGTTCGTCGCATATTTCATCGATTTCAAAATTATTTTCGAATCAAACATCTTTTTTTAGTTAAGGTCGAAACCCGTTGATGCGGATCCGACATCACACAATCCGCAAGGATTTATTACGACGTCGGGATGCGGAGGGAATCAAATCGAGTCTTTTTTAATTCAAGTGTCGATCTATTAGATTCGATACCAACTCAATAGTTGGATGTCGAATTTAAACGACTTAGTCAATAAATCCGATTAATACGATTTTCGTTGATGCTAAAATAGTTGTCACCTAATTCGTTAGAATTAATACGACACTATAAACGCGGAGATTATTTATATCGTTTTAGTCCGGTTTAAAGCGACTTACAATTTTTTTTAACTTACTCTAAGTATTCGGTATTGGCCCCATAACCAAACACCGGGTACAATGAGTAACGCTAAATCGGGACCGAGAACAGTACATCGCGCGAGTCGCACGCGCTCCGTGCGAGTTGCGTGGCCGCGCGAGTCGCGCCCCTCTTGCGCAGGTGTAGATACCCGCATTTTGACTTCCAGGTGTCTATGGCAGTTTCAAAAAAACACCCGATGATGATCGGACGCTAACGTGTTTCTACGCGCTCGGATACGGGCTCAAAACCATTAGTTGTTGGCTAATGCACTTACGGAGTACAAATCTCACAAAACTGACCTCGTTTCCAGTCAAACAAGACTAATTTGGGTCAAAACTGACACCGAAAATAAAACCGACTTTTAGCAATTGGGTCAACCCCGGTCAAAGTCGTTTCCGAGACATGCAAAAAACAGTCACACAATCATTAAAAGTCCAAGTCAAACTCAAAACCCATAAAGTCACGGTCCAAAACAATGGACCCGCGCGACCCATTTGAGCCACTCGATCGAGTGCTCAACCCACTCGATCGAGTGGGCCTTATTCAGGCCTGACTGCAGGCACACCGGGCTACTCGACCGAGTCAGCTGGTTACTCGGTCGAGTAACCCTAGCCGGGGGTCCTAGGCCATGCCTATATAAACACCTCCAGGCACAACCTTTCAATCATCTTTTTCAATCTTGAAGAAACCCTAATTCAACCCTAATCCTACACTAGTCTACATACATTCAAACCCTAAACCTAGCTTTAGGAATCGAAACCCTAACCACCACAACTCAATTTACATACTCGATACTCCCGTGCAAGCCATCACTACGAGTCCCGTCCGAGCATAAGAAACATGTAGGTTGAGGGTGACAATTCCCGCTCTTCTTCTTTCTTCTCCTTTTCTCGCGTCGTGCGTCGTTTATGTCGTCGTCGTTGTCTTTTTTTATCGTTATTATCGCGTCCTAATATCGATAATATAACTAGTATAAGATATTAAAATATTCGTCGATTCGTGTCGAGCATGAGTGATGGTGGGATAAGGAAACCCGAATATACAAGTGTACTGCACACAACGTTGCCAGTCTCTTATCCCATCACCCCGATTGCTTGATTGTTGAGACGAATTAACATCAACTTTAATTTTCCTTTTTTTATCGTCGTTATCGCAATTTTCATCAATTCTAAAAACCTATTTTCAAAACATACTTTTTTATAAGGGTCGAAACCCGTTGATGCGGATCCGACATCAAACAATTCGCAAGAATTAATTGTGATGTCGGGATGCGGAGGGAATGAAGTCTTTCAATTCTAGCATAACGTCAAACTCTTAGATTCGATGCTAATTTCATAATTAGACGTCGAATCTAACGATCTAGTTACATAAATTAATTAACGCAATTTCTATTGATGCTAAAATAATCGTCATACAATTCGTTAGAATTACGACATTATTAAACGCGGAGGAAATTTACTCATATCGCGATAGTTAATTTTAGACGACTAAAATCAATTTACTTTTTATTTTTACTCTAGTATTCCATATCGATTCCATAATCGAATATGGGATACGACGAGCATTCAAATTTAGGATCGAGTATAAATCCCATAACATTTATATCCGATTCAACAAAATCAATGATTTATAAAATCCAAGTCGAGCATAATTTGTTCAATATTTATGTCCGATTCGGCAGAATCATCGAATTATCAAAAATCAAAAGCAAATTCGAAAGTCAATAATAAATTGCCAAGCGAATTAAAATTCGTACATTGGGCAATCGACCGAGTGCCTAGCCCACTCGGTCGAGTGGCACCTCAAAAATCGAAACAGAGGGCACCTACGACCTCCACTCGATCGAGTGGCAACATACTCGGTCGAGTTGGTCAATAACTCGATCGAGTAGGGTCTAAAACACGGGACAGAATCGTTTTCAGAGGTCCACTCGGTCGAGTCCTCCAATGACTCGGCCGAGTGCCCCTTTATCACGACAAAACCGTGAGTCCTACATCGTTTTCTAGTTTCGATAATATTTTTATGACTTAGGTCAATGCGTGTCTAATCAATCACGTGAAAACTTCACTTTTCAAAACTTTACATCATCTTGTCTACATCATTCATTAAATTGCAAACCGTTATTATTCGTTATACTGTTACTAACCGTTTGTTATTTTTCTTGTTGATTTATCGTTTGTTTTATTTTACTAAAATGAACCAACATGCTAAAAATCAACTTCGACGTTAGAATTAATTGCATTAAATCGACATAGAAACCCTTTTCAATTTCATTCACATGCTTAGGGAAAACAATGTTTGCATAAGCATTTTTCACCGAATTACTAACGCGCGTATTAGAAAGTCATTCGAGATCTTAGTAGAGGCCGCTAAGTGCGAGCGGGGTTGGGTGTCCTTTGTGGGCTTCCCAACACGTACCCTCACCCCTTACTCAGAACCATGGTTTCCGGATATCCGAATCCATTGGCATACGAGAGTCATTCAATACACGATATCCGATAATGTCGGTATCGGTATCAAATGCAAAGGGACGAGCCCAATAAACTCTGACATCGGAAATGGGCCGTATTTTGTATACGGCCCACTACGACATAGAGTGGGCTCGAACGGGTCCGAACTCCCACAAAGTTCGGTGGCGACTTCACTTCGATTTAAATTTCAATTCGATCCATTCTCATATAGATATTCATTCGCCTCCCCAAACCCGCGTGTGGCCGCGTCGGGGTGGACCTATGTCATGTCCACAATTTGGCGACTCCGCTGGGGATTAACTGATGCGTGACTTACCATCGGCATCCTTAGGGTGAGACTCGAATATAAATCGTTTGACTAGTACAATAATCGTTTTAGTTCTACGGTTCATGCATAACCCATATTTTCCCGGGCCGGTACTCGCGACCGACGTCCCACTATACTGTTGATGTACTCCAATATGGATATGTCAAAAGGTGTCCATAGTCGATTCGAGTGGGTTTCGCGGCATGTTCTAAGATCAACTCGACTTAGGAAGTCCGTCCCGATCAACGTCTAGACTATGTACACTGGTATAGACCCTCTATAGACCGATCGAGACTTAGTGTAAAGCATACATGGCGTCGTTATAATGCTTGCCTGACTACATGCTACTTGGTTTCCAAGTCGTTTTCAAAAACCGTCTTTTTTCAAAGATTGCATCCTTTTCAAACTATCCAATTTCAAAACCCGGGACGTATACCGAATTTAGGACTTATGATTTTACTCAAAATAGCTTATTTTCTATCCGGTATGCTGCCCAATTCAAAACTCGGAAAATACTTTCGAATTTTCAAAACCGAGGCCCGATACACTTTCTGTTTTTCTCGAAAAATCGGGCCTTTCCCCGAGTTTTCTCGGGCTTTCCAAAAACAATTCATTTTCAAAACCTTCCTCTTCTTAGGACTTCCCGTATTTAGCAGTGTTGGGTCGTGTCTTAAGTCGTCGAGGTCTCTAGCGTCGAAGCTCTGTCGATCTTACATCACGAGTTTCTACCCTATCCCAGTCCGCCTTATTAGACTAAGGCAAGGCCCGCCTACGTAGGAAATACTCCTACAAAGGAGGGCCCGTTTACACAATCGAGTCCAAAGTCTGGGGATGTCTCACGTGGACCTTCCTTCGCACAGGACTCGGGCCACCCGCCGATTCTTAAGGAAGGCCCACTTTTCACAAGTCACCCGTCTAGGTGTCTTTTTCGAGTCATTTCCCTTTTCAGTCTTGTTAGGGATGTACTTTCTATTCCGGGATTTGGGCTAGTTTCTGATCACGCGGTGTTCTTACAGACAGGCCACCCGAGACTAGATACCAACGCAAGATGGACGAATTGAAAGACGCTCTGACCAAGATCGAGACTCAACTGACTACCATCCAGGCTAGCCAAGCAACGCTAGCCACTCGCCTGAGCACCGTAGAGAAGACGGCCCCTGTTGAAGGAGTTGAGCCCACTGGGCCCATAGCTGAACTGATCAGCGTTGTTCGCAGGCTCGAGGAACAAATTCAACTATCGACGAATAACTCGATCCACACTGAAAATGCTCGTTCCTATGCACCTTTGAATGACGAGCTACCGGCTAACCTCAACCTCACGGGAATTCCTATGTTTGAGGGTACATAAGACCTGGTCCACCACATCCGGGCTTTCAAAGATTTCATGGCGGTCAAAGGGGTAAAGTCCACCATGTTCAAGCACTTATTCCCTTCCTCCCTCGAGAAGCATCCTAAGTCCTGGTTCTACAGGCTCGATTCGAAAAAATACAAGACATGGGATGATGTGGCGACCGAATTTGCTCGGAATTACGCCGATAACACGGAGATCCAAACTACAATGCGTACTCTGGAAGTCATGGCCCAAGAGCCCAAAGAAGGGTTCACAAAATATCTACAAAGATGGAGGGCCGAGAGTGTGAAGCTGGTTGACAAGCCCAGTGAGAAGGTCCTAGTGGAGGCTTTTGTCAAGAACCTCCTCCCATCCTACCGGGTCCATCTTCGGTACGCTATCATCCCCAATTTCGCTGTCCTCACTGAAATGGGCACAAGAATCGAGAATGACTTAAGGTTAGAGAGCCTGACTAAGGCCTCTGCCAAAGGCTATCAAGGGGCTAGTTCATCTGCAAACAAGCCCACACCTGCAGCTGTAACCCGTAGCATTTTCGATGAGGTTAACTTGCTGGATACCTCATCCAAGAAGAATATTCCAAATCGGGTATTCACAGATATAGGGACTACCTATACCTATGCTTTACAAAGGCTTTCTTCAAAAGGCCTTATCCAACCCATAGGCCCTACTCCCGAACTTCTAGTGGAGAAAAGGCCCAAGAGCTACAATATCCAAGCCTATTGCCAATATCACCGGGGTAATGGGCATGACACGGAAAAATGTTGGAAGCTGAAACATCTGATCCAAGATATCATCGAGAATGGAAAGATACCATTGCCCGGAGACAAGCCGAGTAACAAGGAAAACCCATTCAGCGCCCATGCTATATTCACGGGAGAGGTAATCGACTGTTCACACCTCATTTCCCCTTATATCCCACAAATCAATGGGATATGGTTCGATGACGAGGACGATGTGTACCTAGCCAAGGGGGAAGTCGTCCCCGTCACCAGAGAGGAGGTCCGAAAGGCTAAGTCCAAAGGTTTAGCCACAAACCACCTCGCCATCGCTGGGCGCCCTACTCCAACACCTGTCACTGAACTTGGCAGGACGAGATCTACCCTCGAAGAACCAAGCAATGACACGGCTCTGGTCCAACAATTGAAGAGGGTTCGAGCTGACTTAACCATATGGCAATTACTGGTTAGCTCACAAGCACATCGAGAAGCACTGACTAACACTACAACAAATTGACACTTGCGCCACAAATTATGCGACGAAAATTTGTTATTTGTGGCTAAATTTGACCTAGCCACGGGAAAAATTTGATTCACTACTTGGGAAAAAAATATGCCACGGGAACATTTTTTCCCGTGGCAAAAGGTCACATGCGCCACGAATTTTATAAAAGTGGTGGCCAATAATCACTCTTGCCACGAAAGATGCCACACCCGTGGCAAAAATATATTTAGCCACGAATTTGTTTAGTGGTAAATATTATTTAGCCACCACATAATTAACTTCCGTGGCAAAATTATTTTTTAGCCACAAATGTAATAAACGCATGTGGATAATGGTTCTCCGAACTTTAATCAAATTACTTTCAAGTTAAGCCGAGTGTCAAATATTTATCTTAAAAAATTCATTAAAATTAAAAGCTAAAAATAATATGAAGAAAAAAAGTTAAATTTGAAAAAACTTTATTAATAAAAAAAGTTCGTATTATTTTATTTAGTTTTAAGAAAAAAAATAGATTTTTTGTAAAATGAAATACAAGAAAACTTTCGTTGTCTAATTTGGTTATTTTTTATTAATCAGCATTTGTGAAGAAATTGATTTCTCTTAATTTGACAATATGTTTTATTAAAATTTTATAATCTTAAGTATGACTTTTGAAAGACAACTAACATTTATATAGTGTAATATATGCTAGCTAAAATGCGGCGTAAATAGCATATCATGTAAAATTAGTACGTGATTGATCATTCATCATTAAGATGTCTACTATTATTTAAGACTCTTTCATTTTTACCGCTTAATTAATTAATTTTTTCACATGTAATACACTTCTTTTCAAGACAAAAAAACTTAAAAAGAAAGTGACAGAGCATGATTTTTTTTCCAAATTATTGATTTTCTTACAATATTTTCAGTGTGAAAAAAACCGCTTTATTAAACTCGTATTTAAGAATTCTTATCGGTCTATATTTTTTTTATGGAACTAACTTAGACTGCGAAAACAATAATTGTTTTTATAAATTAATTGTCTTTCAAGTTGTTTGGTTTGGAAGAAAGTCATGCCTAAGTTCAATAACCAGTCAAAATAATTTTAAAAAAAAAGAGAGGTATAAGTGAGAAAGTCAAATAATTAACAAATAGAAGTAAGAAAATTTAATAATTAAGGATTAATAGTGAGAAAATCAAAAATTAATTTATCGTCAACTGTTTAATTCGGTAACTGTTCTGTAATATTATTTGGAAGATATTTAAGAAAATAAATTTAAAATAAAATTTACTTAATGAAAAATAAAATTCGGGTAAAACTTGAAATAGGCTAAAGGAAACGTAATGAGATAAAAAAATGATGAAATAAAATAACGACTAATAACGAAAAACAAAAAAAACATATCGAAAGAACTAGCAATAAAAGAACGTGGAAAATAGAAACTAAAATAAAAATATCGATAAATTAATGAAATCATGAGTCCGAAAATCAACTTCGAACCTTTTTTTTCCGGAATAATAATTTTTTAATCATAATAGGTAAATCATTGGGGAAAAAATTTAATTACTCAAAAGAAAATGGAGTTTGAAAAAAAAATCACTTTAAAAGAATTCAAACCAATGATTAGGTCAATAAAGTTCAATTTCAGTTCTGGTAGCTGGCCGTTCCAAATGTGACTACTATAGGGGTAAAAATTTCTTACAATTATTAATTTATTTAATTTATTATGTATTTTGTCACCGGAATAAATATTTCGCCACAAACATAATTAGCCACGGGATAATCCGTGGCAAAAAATTTATTCTAGCTACGGGAGACTCCGTGGCAATAAAATCAATACTTGCCACACTTTTTTTTCCCATGGCTATTTGTTTGCCACAGCCACTTGCGCCACGGATGGTTTTTCCGTGGCAAAGTACTTTAGCCACGGAAATTTAGCACTTTTGCCACGAATTCAGCCGTGCCCCAAGTGCTCATTTGTAGTAGTGTAAGGCTCTCGATGAAATTAAGGTCGACTCTCAGGCTACCCCTGCTGAAATGGTAGCCACTATCATGCCCTACCTCAAGGGCAAGTCCAAGAATGAAGACCCACTCATAACCTTCTTTGAGTCCGATCTACCACCATTTGAGCCAAACCATAATCTGACCCTGTACATCACGGTCATCTGCCGAGGCAAGTACCTCCCGATGACACTTATCGACGACGGATCTGCCGTAAATGTCCTTCCCCTAAGGACCGCTAGGGCCCTCGGCATCACCGATGCAGACTATCTCCCTACAGCGCAGACTATCCAGGCTTTCGATGGAAGCCCAAAACCGGTAGCCGGGGCCGTTAAACTGAGAATCATAACAAGCCCGATAGAAAAAGAGTTGGAGTTTCAGGTGATCGATGTCACCTCTTCCTTTAACTTACTACTAGGAAGGCCTTGGATCCATGCAGTCAATGTCGTATCCTCTACCCTCCACCGAAAGGTCAAGATGCCACTTCAAGATGGTATCATCACGCTGGAGGCGACCCCTATGACCGTGGCTAGCTGCAATGCCACAAGCCGGACCGAACCACGAGGATTCGATTTTGTGGGTATGATCGAGGAGGAATATCTCTTCAGGCCCTACTTCACTACTAGCATCAACGCGATGCTACAAAATTTGGGCTACCTGCCGGGGGCTACCTCGAGACCACATCTTCTAGCTGGGAAGATTATCGAAGTCCTAAATGACGGCGAATCACAGTTCGGATTGGGGTATGCTATAACCCCGGAAAACGTGGTCCGGACCGGTATTCACAAGGCCACCAACATCCTCAAGGGTACTTACATAGGCCCTTATAGCCCAAAGTTAACTGACTACTTCGTCACCCCTGTATTCGGAGCTATTCAAGTGGGCCTCTACCAACCCACCATCACATGTCCCGAGACCGAAACGGCTCGGGAATGCAACTTCATCCCCGACGACATATTCACCATTGTCCAGACCGAGTCCGAGAAAGATGAAAGCAACTCCGAGCCCGTTCTAGGGCTCCTATTTGGAGAAGACAAGGTCGTCCCCGCTCCAAAGGACGATTTGGTCAACCTGATCCTCCGCAGCGATCGGTTTGACCCGACTAAGCTAATCACCGAAGTCGGTGCCAACACCGAGAAAAGGGCCTGGAGGAAAACCATAAAATGGACCGACAGTCAAGGACGGGTACAAGCTAACCACCGGCGAGGGAGACATGCCGGATACCGAGTCTGAGTCTGAGTCAGAGTCGGAGTCTGAGTCTGAGTCTAGAGGGTCTGGTGCTAAAGTCGAGTCTGTAATTCCTCTTCCCTTAGTCACTTCCACTAAGGTCTCGGGGCCTGTCCCAAGACCTCTCCCTATCCCGCCACTGACCAATGATCAGATGGCCGCTCTATTCGAGCCGTTCTCAAAATTTAACATTAATAATAATAACGAAAACCGTTCTGTTTACGACTTGTCTTATTTCCAAAATTCTCTTAATTTCAAAAATTTTATATGCAATGACATTGAGAAACCCGACGAACAGGTACCTCTGCCTCCACATCTGGTCGAGCAGCTCGAACAAAGGGAATCCCGAGATCCGGTAATTGAAGACACCGAGTCCATCAACGTGGGAACCACTTTAGAGCCCCAGATGCTTAAGTTTAGCCTATCTTTAGATCCCGAGGAGAGAAAACAATTCACAGACCTCCTCCAAGAATTTAAAGACGTCTTCGCATGGTCCTACAAGGACATGCCGGGGATAGATCGGGAAATAGCTGAACACCGAATACCCATCAAAGATGGGTGCAAACCGGTAAAGCAGAAACTCCGAAGGATGAAGCCCGAATGGTCTCTCAAAGTCAAAGAGGAAGTAGACAAGCAATTCAAAGCGGGCTTTATACAAGTGTCTGAATATCCAGACTGGGTTGCAAACATCGTGCCGGTACCCAAGAAGAACGGCAAGGTGCGTGTATGCGTGGACTTTCGGGACCTAAACAAGGCTAGCCCAAAAGACGATTTTCCGTTACCACATATCGACATATTGGTGGATAACACGGCCGATCACGCCCTTTTATCATTCATGGACGGGTATGCCGGATACAATCAGATTAAAATGGCGGAAGAGGAAATGAGTAAGACCACCTTCATTACACCATGGGGGACTTACTGTTACACCGTTATGCCATTTGGGCTTATCAATGCCGGGGCCACTTATCAACGGACCGCCACCACTTTGTTACATGACATGATGCACAAAGAAGTGGAGGTCTACGTGGACGATATGATCGTCAAATCCAAAGATCGAAGAGGGCATATCACGGCCCTAAGAAAATTCTTCACTCGGCTGCGCAAATACAACATGAGACTGAACCCACAAAAATGTAGTTTTGGGGTGACGTCGGGCAAATTACTGGGCCATATCGTTAGCCAACGCGGCATCGAGGTCGACCCAGCTAAAATCAAAGCCATCACCGAGATGCAACCACCCAAGACCGAAAAAGAAATAAGGGGGTTTCTCGGGAAAGTCCAATACATCAGCCGGTTCATTTCAAAGTTAACCATGGTATGCGAGCCCATTTTAAAAAAACTGAAGATCGGAGAACAGGTGCTATGGGACGACAAATGTCAAGCGGCTTTCGACAAAATCAAGGAGATTCTGTCTGCTCCGCCGGTATTAATGCCACCTCAACCCGGTTTGCCTTTGTCGTTATACCTAACAACGACCGAGACAGCCATAGGGGCTATGCTGGCCAAGACAGTTGATTCAGAAGAACGGGCTATTTACTAAATCAATAAAAAGTTCCTCGAGTACGAATGCAAGTATACAATGCTCAAAAAAACGTGACTAGCTTTGGTTTGGGCCACTAAAAAGCTCCGACATTACATGCTCAGTCACGAGGTACACGTACTATCCAAAATGGATCCTATCAAGTACCTGTTCGAGAAGCCCATTCTCAACGGCAGGATGTCCAGATGGACTTTAATGTTATCTGAGTTCGATCTCAAGTTTGTACCATTAAAAGCCATCAAGGGCCGAGTAGTAGCCGAATTCCTCGCCGATAGCTCGATATCCGAAGAGGGCCACACCGATACTTGGGCCTTTCCTGATGAAGACATATTCCATACCGATAGAGAGACATGGGATTTGTATTTTGATGGGGCATCCAACTTCCGAGAATTTGGGGTCGGAATTCTGCTAATCTCGCCACAAGGGGAACACACCCCTTTATCCATCAAATTGGACTTTGACGTGACCAACAACGCAGCCGAATACGAAGCATGCCTTCACGGGTTGCAAGCCGCCGCTGATTTAGGGGTAACAAACCTCCGGGTCCACGGTGACTCCTCACTGGTCATCAATCAAGCGCTCCAGAAATGGAAAACTCGGAACGCCAATCTCGTGGCTTACCAAGCACGGGTAAGGTTTCTAGAGAAACAATTCCAGAAAGTGGAATATATCTACCTGCCCCGGGAAGAAAATCAATTTGCAGATGCACTTTCCAAATTAGCATCCCTGCTAAATATACCGGACCATCTTACCAGCATGCCAAACTGTGTTGAAAGACGGTCCGAGCCGGCTTATATCCACGCCATTCAAGATATCGAGATAACTGACCCAAAACCTTGGTATCAATCCGTCCTAACCTACTTGACAACGGGAGAATATTCCCCGGAAATTGAAAATCGGGCCAAAAAGGGCTTGCGAAGATTGGCAACCCAATTTGTTCGTACAGACGACGGACAATTATACAAAAAGATGGCACAGGGGGCTCTTCTTCTATGTATTGACAAAGTACATGCCGAAAAGGTCATGGCCGAGGTACACGATGGTGAGAACGGTCCGCATATGAACGCCCATATGCTAGCCCGGAAAATCATGAGGCTCGGATATTATTGGAATACCATGGAAACGAACTGTCAGTTATATGTTAAACACTGCCATAACTGTCAGATCTTTGCTAATGTACAGCATATGCCATCTTCCCTTTTTTATACCATGACATCACCATGGCCATTTTCGACATGGGGCATTGACATAATTGGAAAGGTGCATCCTTCCGGGAGGGGAGGTCATTGCTTCATTTTAGTGGCCATCGACTACTTCACCAAATGGGTCGAAGCCGAGTCATACCGTGTCTTGAACGCCAAGCACGTGGCCAAATTCATCCAAAATATGATCATCTACCGATATGGGATCCCACATGAGTTCATCAGTGATCACGGGACCCACTTTCAAGCTGAAACCGCTACTTTGCTAAATATAAAATACAGAGGCATACATCTTCACCTTACCGACCCCAAACAAATGGAGCGGTAGAAGCGGCCAATAAAACGATTGTCACCATACTTATAAAGATGGCTGAGAATTATCGGGACTGGCCCGACAAAATACCCTTCGCTCTCTGGGGGTATCGGACGTCAATCCACACCGCAACCAGGGCAACTCCATATTATCTGACATATGGAATGGAAGCAGTCCAACCAGTTGAGCTAGAGGTGCCATCCCTTAGGATTTTACTTGAAAGCCAAGTACCTGAAGCAGATTAGGTCCAAGCCCGATATGATTCGATAGTCCTTCTAGACGAATGGCGATCCCGGGCCCTCAACAATATTCAAATATATCAAAAGAGGATCCAACGGGCTTTTAACTAAAGGGTTAGGCCCAGGAACATCAAAGAAGGGGATGTGGTCCTGAAATCGGTTCGTGCCTTACTACCGTTTGATCGACCCAAGAGGAAAATTCAAACATAACTGGGCTGGGCCATACTTAGTCAAGAAGGTCCTATCAGGAGGAGCGGTGATGCTGACAGACCTAGACGGGAACGAGTTCGTCAACCCGACCAACTTAGACCAGCTGAAGCGCTATTACCCATAAACCCTATCTCAATGTCATTTGCAAAAATTTATAAAAAATGTCTTTATAAATTTTCAAAAATTATAGACAAGTCAATAAGTTAGAATTAACTATTCTACTGTCGCACATCTCGGATTAATAATCTTGATGTATTTCGAAAAATTGCAAAAAAAATCAATCAGTTTTGAACTACGTTTGGTTTGATTCCGCTAATTGTGGATACGTAGGCAACCCCTCAAAAGGGTATAACCACTACAATAAACGAAAAGACGGGAACGGTATTCAATAATATATCTTTTATTAAAGTCCCGATAAACTCGGGAATTACAAAAAAAAAATAAAAACGCCAAAACGGCACACACAAAAAAAAATCACACCAAAAAAATAATAGTAATACTCAAATAATAAACTAAGTAGACTAATATCCGGGCATTTTACCCTTCCCTTTGTCCTTTGGGTCACGTGGAGCCCGAGGTTGCCGGGGTGGGGGCGAGCGTTCCCGAATCACAAGGGGAACCTCCTTAGCACGAACCCGTTTCTTTGACAACGGGTCTTCTATAACAGTCTTCGGCCCAAGTCGGGCCCGCACACTCTCGGGTAATCTATCCCTGGGTCAAGTCGGTCCTGTACGGCTAATCTTGGGCCCAGTCTCCTCTCCAAATCAGTCTGGGGGCTCACTTTTCCCCGCGCACTTTTAGCACTAGACCCTTCAGCTCGAGTCTTAGTCTTCTTTTTCTGACCTGACATTAGGCGAACCAGGGTGGCCGGAGTGTCTTCTTCCTCAAAGAAGCCCCTGTTGTCTTTAGCCTGCTCCCTTCGCAGCAAGTCAAAAGCCTCATCAACCTTCAGAGCAGCTCGGGCTTTGGCATCACCAGCTTTAGTCCACTTCATGTAGGAGTCTGAAACCCAGATCGACTGGCGAGATTTAGGAATAGGCCAAGTATGCCGGGTGTACCATCTTTGCATCCACGTATCACACATCACATTAGTCAGTTGGGCAGGGTCGCTCACAACTGCTTCAATTTCCGAGATTCGCTGGGTCCGTCCATACTGCCTTAGTATGCGATCTGGGTAGAGATGAACCGTTTGCCTGAAAGATAGGATTACTTGGTAATGGGCTCTGTCCTTCGGATCCAAGTCGGTCCAAACGTAGATGGGCCACCACGGCACTACCCATCGAATTAACCGACCACCTTGGAAAGATAACACCTCGTCCCAATACTTCTGAGTAATCTGACGAGAAAAATCAATAGCCCGTCTCCTCGTCATTAGTTGGTTGTGACGGTAGTTGCTGGCATCAAGGGGAGGATCTATCACCGATAACCTCTCGTATAGCCAAATCTGGAAAAGGAAACAAAAACATGAGTTCCCGAGGCAAAATAGGCGTCCGCCTGATGACACTCGATCGAGTGCCAGGGTGACTCGGTCGAGTGGCATCCCTGGGAACGAACTGGGAGCTTTTTTACGAAGGCACTCGATCGAGTGCCCACTGCAGCAGTCAAAATCTCGAAAAAATTAAAAAAAACAAGAAATCGAGAAAAATAAAAATCCGACATACTTGCAGCAAGCAGGTGCTTCCGGTGAGACGGACGGACGAATCCCTCTTACGATTGTCCAAGCCTTGGATTATTTCACCCGTAATCAGCCAAGCCGGGCTGTGCTCCGTCTCCATTAAATCAACCACGGTTAAGAGACGGATGTTTCCCATGCATGATAATAAATCCATGTGACCTTCAAAAGCATAGACATGGAGCATACAGAAAGAGAAGGCCCTACGGCTATGAATCGACGTGACCCTAACATCATGCGAGTTCATAAATTTCTCAGCCAGATCAATTAAGGAAACTGTGTTGTCGTCTTCAACCATCCGGGATACCTCGTTGTGAGAAAGCCCTAAGAATTCTTGAAGCTTCCTCCTTGGGTCGTAGATCGAGTATGGGACGGCAGGACGAAGTATCGGATTCCATCCTCCTACGGCGGCAATCTCCTCAGGTAGAGGGCAGACTTCGCCCCGAGGAAAGGCAAAGACATGATATATGTCATCCCAATAAGACAAGCAGGCATCCAAAAAGTAGCGATTAACCTGCATCTGACGGAATTTATACAGTTGGGCAATACCTGTCTGGTTCAAAGTCACCCTATCGCCATCCCTAAAGCGTCGGGACCATTCTTGCAACATGACGGTCAATCGATCAACACCCATGGTTAAAATTCTTGAGAAAAATAAGGAGCTTTCTTTTTAAAAAGGATGATTTGTGAGGAAATTATGAAGAAAATCAAAGACAAGGAGGGCTATATATAGCATCAACCTTACAACTTTCTTTTCTAATCTCTCCTTGCACAATAGTTTCCTAATCCTAAACGGAATCAACCCACAAGCTTAGTCCGATACTAGCACGGAAATATTCATCTCGAACTTTCTTAATTTCTTTAGGAGTCAAAGATTTCCCAAACAATTCCAAATTTCAAAAATTTCAAAATTTCAAAATTTCAAAAAAATCTTTTTCCCTAGCGCGAGTCATTTTACTACCTACGTGTTGCATGCAAATTTTATGTGACTTATACATGTACGACTCGAGCAAGGACATGCAGCCCATTAAATCGCCCCAGCGGAAGCCCAAGGCGGCATTTACACGGGATGGGCCCATATACAGGCGCACCCGGGACTTATACGACAAGTCCAATTCCCCAGCTGATAGCCCGAGGCGGCATTTTTCCCGGAATAGCACGGGATGGGCCTACACATAGGCACACCCAGGACTTATGCGACAAGTCCGACTCCCCACGGAGGTATTATTAACAGCTCAGGTATGACTCCTATCTTATGGCTGACGAGCCCTTCACGCGAGTCTAACAGACTATAAACGACTCGATCGGAAGTCTACTAGGTCTTAATTGACTTGGTAGCTACTCTGACTTTCGCCCTGTCCAAGCCTCAGTCAGAGTGGGGGCTCTGTAGACACCCGCATTTTGACTGCCAGGTGTCTATGGCAGTTTCCAAAAAGCACCCGATGATGATCGGACGCTAACGTGTTTCTACGCGCTCGGATACGGGCTCAAAACCATTAGTTGTTGGCTAATGCAGTTATGGAGTACAAATCTCACAAAACTGGCCTCGTTTCCAGTCAAACAAGACTAATTTGGGTCAAAACCGACATCGGAAATAAAACCGACTTTTAGCAATTGGGTCAACCCCGGTCAAAGTAGTTTCCGAGACATGCAAAAAACAGTCACACAATCATCAAAAGTCCAAGTCAAACTCAAAACCCATAAAGTCACGGTACAAAACAATGGACCCGCGCGACCCAGTTGAGCCACTCGATTGAGTGCTCAACCCACTCGATCGAGTGGGCCTTATTCAGGCCCGACTGCAGGCACACCGGGCTACTCGACCGAGTCAGCTGGTTAATCGGTCGAGTAACCCTAGCCGGGGGTCCTAGGCCATGCCTATATAAACACCCCCATGCACAACCTTTCAATCATCTTTTTCAATCTTGAAGAAACCCTAATTCAACCCTAATCCTACACTAGTCTACATACATTTAAACTCTAAACCTAGCTTTAGGAATCGAAACCCTAACCACCACAACTCAATTTACATACTCGATACTCCCGTGCAAGCCATCACTACGAGTCCCGTCCGAGCATAAGAAACATGTAGGTTGAGGGTGACAATTCCCGCTCTTCTTCTTTCTTCTCCTTTTCTCGCTTCGTGCGTCGTTTATGTCGTCGTCGTTGTCTTTTTTTATCGTTATTATCGCGTCCTAATATAGATAATATAACTAGTATAAAATATTAAAATATTCATCGATTCGTGTCGAGCATGAGTGATGGTGGGATAAGGAAACCCGAATATACAAGTGTACTGCACACAGCGCTGCCGGTCTCTTATCCCATCACCCCGATTGCTTGATTGTTGAGACGAATTAACATCAACTTTAATTTTCCTTTTTTTATCGTCGTTATCGCAATTTTCATCAATTCTAAAAACCTATTTTCAAAACATACTTTTTTGTAAGGGTCGAAACCCGTTGATGCGGATCCGACATCAAACAATTCGCAAGAATTAATTGTGATGTCGGGATGCGGAGGGAATCAAGTCTTTCAATTCTAGCGTAACGTCAAACTCTTAGATTCGATGCTAATTTCATAATTAGACGTCGAATCTAACGATCTAGTCACATAAATTAATTAACGCAATTTCTATTGATACTAAAATAATCGTCATACAATTCGTTAGAATTACGACATTATTAAACGCGGAGGAAATTTACTCATATCGCGATAGTTAATTTTAGACGACTAAAATCAATTTACTTTTTATTTTTACTCTAGTATTCCATATCGATTCCATAATCGAATATGGGATACGACGAGCATTCAAATTTAGGATCGAGTATAAATCCCATAATATTTATATCCGATTCAACAAAATCAATGATTTATAAAATCCAAGTCGAGCATAAATTGTTCAATATTTGTGTCCGATTCGGCACAATCATCGAATTATCAAAAATCAAAAGCAATTTCGAAAGTCAATAATAAATTGCCAAGCGAATTAAAATTCGTACATGGGGTACTCGACCGAGTGCCTAGCCCACTCGGTCGAGTGGCACCCCAAAAATCGAAACAGAGCGCACCTACGACCTCCACTCGGTCGAGTCTCACAGTGACTCGGTCGAGTGGCAACGTACTCGGTCGAGTTGGGCAATAACTCGATCGAGTAGGGTCTAAAACACGGGACAGAATCGTTTTCAGAGGTCCACTCGGTCGAGTCCTCCAATGACTCAGCCGAGTGCCCCTTTATCACGACAAAACCGTGAGTCCTACATCGTTTTCTAGTTTCGATAATATTTTTATGACTTAGGTCAATGCGTGTCTAATCAATCACGTGAAAACTTCACTTTTCAAAACTTTACATCATCTTGTCTACATCATTCATTAAATTGCGAACCGTTATTATTCGTTATACCGTTACTAACCGTTTGTTATTTTTCTTGTTAATTTATCGTTTGTTTTATTTTACTAAAATGAACCCACATGCTAAAATTCAACTTCGACGTTAGAATTAATTGCATTAAATCGATATAGAAACCCTTTTCAATTTCATTCACATGCTTAGGGAAAACAATGTTTGCATAAACATTTTTCACCGAATTACTAACGCGCGTATTAGAAAGTCATTCGAGATCTTAGTAGAGGCCGCTAAGTGCGGGCGGGGTTGGGTGTCCTTTGTGGGCTTCCCAACACGTACCCTCACCCCTTACTCAGAACCATGGTTTCCGGATATCCGAATCCATTGGCATACGAGAGTCATTCAATACACGATATCCGATAATGTCGGTATTGGTATCAAATGTAAAGGGACGAGCCCAATAAACTCTGACATCGGAAAAGGGCCGTATTTTGTATACGGCCCACTACGACATAGAGTGGGCTAGAACGGGTCCGAACTCCCACAAAGTTCGGTGGCGACTCCACTTCGATTTAAATTTCAATTCGATCAATTCTCATATGGAGATTCATTCGCCTCCCCAAACCCGAACGTGGCTGCGTCGGGGTGGACCTATGTCATGTCCACAGCGGGTCGCGTGGTTCCCTGAAAACCGTAACATAAAATTAATTATTTCGTCTTAATTTAATTAATAACAATTCTTCCAACATTCTTTTTTTAGACATACTCTAGATATTCGATATCGGTCTCATAATCGAGCATAGAATATGGCAAGTATCGAGAGATTCAGGTCAAGTATAAATCACATTATATTTTTACGCGACCAAATAAATCGAGGATTTTCAAAACCGTGAGTCTTTTAATATTCTTTAAGTCCCGATAAAATATTTTTGGTGACTTCAGTCAACACGTGTCAAATCAATCACGTGTCATACTACTTTTCAAAATCATGCATCATATTTCGTCTCATCATTCTATATTAGTTATAAGCCGTTACTATCGTTATTTACCTTATTAACGCGTTTATTCCTTTTATTGATTTATTTTTCCGTTGTTTATTTTATTGTACTAAAATAAACCTCGCATGCTAAATATAACTTTGACGTTAGAATTAGATGCATTAAATCGACATAACAACCCATTCACTTTTTCGCATGTTTAGGGAAAACAATGTTTGCATATCATTCATTGTTCTACTAACGTGCGTATTAAAACGTCATTCGATATCTTAGTAGAGGCCGCTAATGTGCGGGCGGGGTTGGGTGTTCTTTGTGAACTTCCCAACACGTACCCTCACCCCTTACTCAGAACCATGGTTTCCGGATATCCGAATCCATTGGCATACGAGAGTCATTCAATACACGGTATCCGATAATGTCGGTATCGGTGTCAAATGCAAAGGGACGAGCCCAATAAACTCTGACATCGGAAATGGGTCATACTTTGTGCATGGCCCACTACGATATAGAGTGGGTTCGAATGGGCCCGAACTCCCACAAAGTTCGGTGGCGACTCCACTTCGATTTAAATTTCAATTCGACCCATCTCATATGGAGATTCATTCGCCTCCCCAAACCCGCGCGTGGCCGCGTCGGGATGGACCTATGTCCTGTCCACAGTAATACTCCGTATAGTTGACTTGATATAGTTAGACACACTACTAATTAACCAAGATAACCAAACTATTATTCATTCGTGCAAATTAGAATGTTTATTGTAAATGAAAGGTAGCCATAATTTAGGAATGATTGACAAAATTAACGTGCAAATTGGAATATTTAAGTATAAATGAAAGACAACCATAATTTAGGAATGATATATACACGAAAATGACTAAATTAACGTCTAAATTAAATATAGCCTCGTGATTGATATGTTAAATATATTTTATAATATATGTGGTTTACCGAAGATGTCTTCGCCCAGTGGTTAAGACTAGGTGCTCTGGGACAGTAGGTCTCGGGTTCGAATCTCCCTTCCCGTATATTGTTATGCGATTGAGTGCACTCTTCGTTGAACAAAAAAAAAACAATCTCTGTGATTTGCGTTAGTGTATACCAAATACCGAGACTTTATTTATTTTTTGGTTCAACGAAGAGCGCACTTAGTCGCATTACAATATATGGGGAGGGGAGGATTCAAACCTGAGACCTATTGTCCAAGAGCACCTAGCCTTAACCACTAGGCTAAGACATGTTCGGTAAATACCGAGACTTTATATACCAAAGGAAATACATTTTATTTTTGTAACAATATAAGATTGTATTTAAAAGATAAATGATACATAAATTATACTATCTATCTATCTATATCTATACTATATAACAAAACAGAAACCACAACATTTATTTTTTTGCACTAAAAACACACTTTCCTAAAACGTCACACTTTCTGTTAATCTAATATAATACTCCATCCATTTTAATCATAATATACGACTGTTTTAGGTTTATAATAATTACAATATTAATGAAATAATTTTGGTATATACGTTTTAGGTTTATAATATTTTGTAGTATTATAATTTATTTAAACGAGATAAAACACTTGAAAACGCTACATAAACATACTGACAATACAATTTACTATGTTACTTGCGATTGAAAATATTGTTATATTAATAATCGAACAATACATTGTTTGAAATATTCATATCATGGGTTTCAACTTTTTTATACCAAATGTTTAATCTACATGAACTTACATAATCTACAATCTATAATTTATCTATCTATACTATAATAATATGATAAAACAGAAGCCAAAACATGTTTTTTGTTGCGCCAAAATGCAGCTTAATAAAATAAGCTACTTTCCATATTAATCAATACTCCGTATAATATAAGTATTATAATAATCATTAATCAAATATAATATTCTGTATTAATCAGAAGTTTCATATTAATAAGAAAATTTTGTATGTATACCTGTTAAAATGTCAAAGACACGAGTTCATAATATTTTGACGGTAATATAACTTATCACGGGTTAAAACATTTGAAAACACCATATATATATATATATATATATATATATATGTAGACACCCACATTTTGACTGCCAGGTGTCTATAGCAGTTTCCAAAAAACACCCGATGATGATCGGACGCAAACGTGTTTCTACGCGCTCGGATATGGGCTTGAAACCATTAGTTGTTGGCTTAAGCACTCACGAAGTAAAAATCTCGCAAAACCGGCCTCAAATTCAGGCCCAGTGGATCGTTTACAATCAAACAAGACTAATTTGAGTCAAAACCGTCACCGGAAACAAAACCGACTTTTAGCGATCGGGTCAAACCCCGGTCAAAGCCGCTTCCGAGACATACAAAACAGCCATTCAAATGACATAAGCCCAGTCCAAATACAAAACACACAAAATATCCAACCCGAGGTCCAAACAACCCGGACCTCTCGTACCAGCTGACCCACTCGATCGAGTGCTCAGCCCACTCGATCGAGTGGGCCCTCAATCAAGCCCGGCTGCAGACGTTTGGGCAACTCGACCGAGTCAAGGGGCTACTCGGTCGAGTAACCCTAGACGGGGCATGGGTGACTTGCCTATATATACATCCCCATGCACACACATTTAGACACAATTTTTCAAACCCTAAAAAAACCCTAATCGATCCTTAGTCTACACTAAAACCCTAACCCTAGCATTTAGGAATCCGAACCCTAATCACCATAACTTAGCCTATATCTCGATACTCCCGTGCTAGCCACAACTACGAGTCCCGTCCGAGAACAAGAACATGTAGGTTGAGGGTGTCAAATCCCGTTCTTCTCTTTTCTCTTTTTTTTTTCTTTTTCGCGCGTCGTCTATATCGTCATCATCCTTTTTTTAAAATACTAAAATACTCGTCAATTCGTATCGAGCGTGAGTAATGACGGGATAAGAAAAACCAAATATACAAGGGTATTGCACCCAGCGTTGCCGGTCGCTTATCCCGACACCCCGATCGCTTGATTGTTGAGACGAGTTAACATCAACCGTAATTTTCCTATTTTTCGCATCATCATTAATCGCATACTTTGTCAATTCTGAATTTTTTTCAAAACAATTATTTTATTTTTTATTAAGGGTCGAAACCCGTTGACGCGGTCCGACATCACATAATCCCTAGGGATTTATTACGATGTCGGGAAGCCGAGGGAATCATGTCGAGTCCTTCATAATTAAGAAGTGTCAATCATTTAGATTCGATACCAATTCAGTAATTGAATGTCAAATCTAATGATCTAGTCAAAAAGTTAATTAACGTGATTTCTCATTGATGCTAAAATAGATGTCGAACAATTCGCAAGATTTAATACGACACTATAAACGCGGAGGGAATTTATATCGCTTTGGTTAATTTAAAACGACTTATAACAATTCTTTTTTTTATCTCGCTCTAATATTTCATATCGATTCAATAATCGAATATGGGATACGACGAGTATTCAAAATTAGAATCGAGTATAAATCCCATAATATTTATACCCGATTCAACAAATCAACGATTTATCAAAATCGAAAAGCAATCTCGCAATCAATAATAAATTGCAAACGAACCCTAGTTCGTACAGGGGGCACTCGATCGAGTGCCTAGCACATACACTCGGTCGAGTAGCACCCCAAAAAACGAGACAGAATGCTTTTTCGACCTCCAGTCGGCCGAGTCTCGCAATGACTCGATCGAGTGGCAGTGTACTCGGTCGAGTTCGCCAATAACTTGATCGAGTAGGGTCTAAAAATACGGGACAGAAGTCCTTTCAGAGGTTGTAATCCCTTAGAAAATCTAACGCAATACAGTGGCGGAAACACTGTAGAGTTGGGATTAAAATACACTGACAAACTATATCTTATTAAAAGAAATGGTAAGTCAATACAAAGGCCTCTTTTTGCAAAAGGGCTAAAGGTAAAAATCTTCAAACGGGTTTATACAAATCCATAAATCGAATGAAGAAAGAGTAGGATCCACGCTACTCGCTAGCTCACACCCAAAACCCAGCAGCAAATACCTGTCATGTTATAAACATAACAGCCACGTCAGTGGGGAGTAACTCGGACGTTCTCCCAGCCGTATTATATCATATGGAAAAATAATAGTATTACTATATCAAAATAATTAAAATGGAAAACATTAAATGATATAATGAAAATAAGCTTTCGGAGAAAACTTAAAATATTTGAATAATAAAATCAGAACAAGTTTTTATAAGAAAACTTAAAATATTTGCCAACCTGCAAACCAAAATGTATCGATAATAATGAAAATATTCAAAATGGCGTTATGGATAGGATTAGTGATGAAGATCAGACTTTCACAAGGAGAATACAAAAAACTAGCTTCGAGAACCTAGTTCAAACAAATCAAACTTCGGTCTCTAACTAGGCTACTCAACCATAATAGGACGCGGACTTATAAATGCGTGGCCCTAGTTTAAGACAATGCACACCCCTCCTGGGATTACCTGTCACACAGGTCAACTTATGACGGCGACTTACTGCGAGGCCTAAGCTTAAGGTCAAAATGTACACAACTCCCGGGATACCTGTCACCCGGTTCAACAACTAATGTACCGATTCCTGATACACTAGCCTTATATTGATGGCAAAACCGTAAACCCCAGATATATTACTCTAACCCCACACTTGTCCTTATTCCATAACTCCAAAACAAAGTCATTATCGATATTCAAGAGATATAATCATTATAAATAATATGGAGATGAAAGGAATAAACATTTATATAAAAAGTGAAACTTTCTATAAATAGAAACTTACTAATTTTAGAAACTTGCTTAAAATAGAAATATTATTATAGAAAATACGTAAGTGATTAAAATGAGTGAAATGTATAAAAATAGTATTTCTAACGAAATTAACATTTTATTATTATCGTCGTTATCGTAACTTTAATATATTTCTAAATTCGTTACTAAAATATAAATCAAATAGAATAGGTGAAAGTATAGTATTTTATAAATAATTAAGAGAATCGAGTTTAAAATCATAAATTTTAGAAAAAAGATGTTTTATGAAAATGGTATCAAAATTAATTGGGTCGACGAGCTTTATGAATGAAATGAAATTTACGAAGAATTCAAATTATTTTTAACAGATAGTTTTTATTAATAAATAATATGGATTTTAATAAAAATAGTCAATCGGAAACGAATAGAAAATTATAAGTGAAAATAGTCTCGACTAAAAATATATTTAAAACAAAATTGACTATTTTCTCATTTATTAGAATAAATCGTAAAACAAAAATTAATTTATTAACAAGTATACGAATTTCGATTAAAACATAAAAATACGATTTTTAAGTGAAAATTATAAATTAACGAAATAAGACAAAATATGAAATCGACATTATTTTGTTACTAGTGTCACGATAACCAACAAAATATTATAATGATCGTAAATAATAAAATTACTAAGGATTTATAAAACGATATCGAAGGTCGTAAAAATATTGATAAGGCATACGATTTAAGAATAATATTTAGCAAATAATAAATAACCAAAATTAGAAAACCGGAGTTAAAATATTTACTACATACTACTACTCAAACATACGATATAAAATCGAGTAACGTCCTAAAGTTACCTTTAAGACGATGCTAACCCGATCACGTACTAGCCCCTCCTTATTCCTAGATCGAAACTTCGAATCAGGAGGTCATGCGAGACACTTGTTCTTCAATAAGGCTTCAAGGCTAACGTCGGATCGAAAATTCGAAGAAACGGGAACATACGAATCAGAATCGAATAGAGGAAAGTAGAACAAAGAAAACATGATGTTCCGAAAATAGGGAAGAAGAAATCGGGGAACAAAAAGGGCGAAAAAGAAGGAAATAATATGTGCAGCGGCCAAATGATATAGATAACCCATATCAGCACCAGCAACAACAAAGCACGATGAGAGACGACGACCGAAAAACCGAGGAACAAACAGCAACGACAATAAGAAGAACCAAACAGGAACAAACATCAACAGTAACGACACAAACCGCACTAATCAAACGTGACAAAGAGAGACGGAACAGCTGTAGGGGAATCAGATTGAATACGAAAAGAACGAAGAATAAAAAGAAAAGGGGAAGGAGAAGAAAACGACCAAGTAGGAGGAGCACGACAAGGTAAAATGACAGTACAACATCCGAAACTTGTACTAATGTGGTAGAAGAATCGTGCAGAGAACAGAAGCAAAAACACATGGAACCGAGCGAAACCGGGCACGAATTAAGTGACAGCAGCAGTGATAGAAAATGAAGGAATAACACAGAACGAGAATCGAAAAGGAAAGACGAAGAAAACCCCAGTAAAGGTGAGGAAAAACGATAACAAAACGACACGATTGGCAACTGACGCACAACAGCAGCACATGAGACAATACGAGACATGAACAGCAATAATACGACCTCATTGGCAAAAACAGGAGCGGAGAGCAGTAACACCTTTTACAGCGTCACAAAAACAAACGGAAACAGGAAGGAGAAAAGGGAACGGAATCGGACGAGGAAGAAGAAGATGCAAGCAGGTCACGACAGAATCAACACACGACAGAGACAACAGCAGCAGAGTAAAAAAAGACGATAGCAACAGCAGCATTAGAACGCAGAAGCAGCAGCATTAGAACGCAGGAACACGAGTAAAAACAAAGACCCGAAAACCGAAACCAAGAATGAGAGAAGACAGGGAAGAGAAGAAGAGGAACACACATCAACAGTAGCAATACGCAGCAGAAGCAAAACAATGGCACGAAAAGCAGCAGAAGTGACAAAATTGCAGACCGGGGATGACGGTGAACGAAGAACCAATGATGGAAGTCAGAAAAGGAATGAAGAGGATGGAGGAATGAAAAGGTGGAGATAAAAACAAGGAGAAGTGAAGCGGTGGAGTAAAAGAAAGGGAAATCAAAGGGGTTTAACAAGAAGAGGATAAGTTGAATCTAATGGGAAAGCAACACGTTGGAAACAAAAGAAATGGGGAATGAATCCGTTAAAAATAAAGTGGGTCGGAAATACGGATGGATTAAATGAATCGGGTATGAACCGAATTCCGAAACGATAAGTTGACTGACCCAAGAATCGAATTAAAATCGAGTTAATAAAATTAGTAAATAATCGGGCCGTCAAATAAAATGAGTAAATAAATTATTCGGGATGAAATCCAAGTTGATAAAATGAAATAATTAGACGATCAAATAGTATTTCCCGATAAATAAATTTTTCGATAAAAGGAACTAAATTGATTTCTCGAGGAAAGGAAATAAATATTTTGACGAAACTTTTAAAATAATGAACGCGTCGAAAATAGAAATTCGAGCTTAAAATATAAATAAATAAAAGAATTAAGAATTTAAATCGTCGAAATAAACTTTCGATAAGAATTAAATTAAATGTATAAAATAAATCGAAATAAAAATAAAAATATGTTTTCAATATAAGAAGAGTTTTCGAGTCAAATAGAATTTTAGGATTTGAAACAATTAAACGATAAATTCGTTTTATAATAATCTTAAGAGTTACGAGTTAAATCGTACATATAAAAATACGAACAAAATTTTATTTTAATTTAAATTTATAAAATCAGGGGTGTTACAGAGGTCCACTCGGTCGAGTCCTTCGATGACTCGGTCGAGTGGCCCCTTATCACGTCAAACCGCGAGTCCTACAATGTCATTCGAGTCTCGTCAACGCTTTCTCACGACTTAGGTCGACACGTGCCTATTTTATCACGTGAAATATTACTTTCCAAAACTTTGCATCATCTTATTTATATCATTCCATAACATCCTACATCTTTGCAAACCGTTATTGTCGTTATACCGTTACTAACAAGTTTGTTATTTTCTTGTTGATTTCTATTGTTTATTTTATTGTACTAAAATGAACACGCATGCTAAATTTAAATTCGACGTTAGAATTATTTGCATTAAATCGACATAGAAACCCTTTCAATTTCTCGCATGTCTAGGGAAGATAATGTTTGCATAAGCATTTTCATCGTTCAACTAACGCGCGTATTAGAAAGTCTTTCGATATCTTAGTAGAGGCCGCTAATGTGCGGGCGGGGTTGGGTGTCCTTCGTGGGCTTCCCAACACGTACCCTCACCCCTTACTTAGAACCTCGGTTTCCGGTTGCCCGAAACCGTTAGCGCACGAGAGTCATTCAATACACGATATCCGATAATGTCGGTATCGGTATCAAACGCAAAGGGACGAGCCCAATAAACTCTGACATCGGAAATGGGCTATACTTTGTGCATGGCCCACTACGACATAGAGTGGGTTCAAACGGGCCCGAACTCCCACAAAGTTCGGTGGCGACTCCACTTCGATTTAAATTTCAATTCGATCCATTCTCATATGGAGATTCATTAGGCTCCCCAAACCCGCGCGTGGCTGCGTCGGGGTGGACCTACGTCATGTCCACAATTTGGCGACTCCGCTGGGGATTAACTGATGTGTGACTTACCATTGGCATCCTCAGGGTGAGACTCGAATAGAAATCGTTTGACTAGTACAATACGCGTTTTAGTTTTACGGTTCATGCATAACCCTATTTTCCCGGGTCGGTACTCGCGACCGACGTCCCACTATACCGTGATGTACTCTAATATGGATTTGTCAAAGGTGTCCATAGTCGATTCGAGTGGGTTTCGCGGCATGTTCTAAGCTCAACTCGACTTAGAAAGTCTGTCCCGATCAACGTCTAGACTATGTGCACTGGTATAGACCCTTATAGACCGACCGAGACTTAGTGTAAAGCATACATGGCGTCGTTATAATGCTTGCGTGACTATATGCTACTTGGTTTCCATGTCGTTTTCAAAAACCGTCTTTTTCAAAAACTGCATCTTTTTCGAACTATTCAATTTCAAAACCCGGGACGTATACCGAATTTAGGACTTATGATTTTACTTAAAACATCCTATTTCTAGCCGGTATTACGCCCATTACAAAATTCGAAAACATTTTCGAACTTTCAAAACCGAGGCCCGATATTTTTTTCGATTTTCGAAAAATCGGGCCCCTTCACCGTTTTTTTTTCAGAATTTTTTTAAAAATCCTTTTCAAAACCTTATTCTTCTTAGGACTTCCCGTATTTAGCAGTGTCAGGTCGTGTCTTAAGTCATCAAAGTCTCTAGCGTCGAAACTCTGTCGATCTTACATCACAAGTTTCTTCCCTATCCCAGCCCGCCTTATTAGACTAAGGCAAGGCCCACCTACGTAGGACATACTCCTACAAAAGAGGGCTCGTTTACACAATCGAGTCCAAAGTCTGGGGATGTCTCACGTGGACCTTTCTTCGAAAAGGACTCGGCCCACCCGCCGAATTCTAAGGAAGGCCCACCTTTCACAAGTCACCCGTCTAGGTGTCTTTTTCGAGTCATTTCCCTTTTCAGTTTTGTTCGGGATGAACTTTCTATTCCGGGATTTGGGCTAGTTTCTGATTACGCGGTGTACTTACAGACAGGCCACCCATAACTCGCAAAATGCAAGATTCTCTGGATCAACTGACCGCCGCACTGGCCAAGATGGAAACTCAACTAATGGCCATCCGGACTGACCATACTACTCTGGCCACCTGTCTGACTGCCGTGGAAAAAGGTACTCCCACTGGATCTGAGCCCACTGGGCCCATAGCTGAGTTAATCGGCGTTGTTCGCAAGCTTGAAGAACAGGTTCACCTGTTGAAAAACAACTCGATCCACACTGAAAATGCTCGCTCCTACTCACCTTTGAATGACGAGCTACCTGCTAACCTCAACCTTACGAGAATTCCGATGTTCGAGGGTACCAAAGACCCGGTCCACCATATCCGGGCTTTCAAGGAGTTCATGGCAGTCAAAGGGGTGAAGTCCACCATGTTTAAGCACTTGTTCGCTTCTTCTCTCGAGAAGCACCCCAGGCCTGGTACTACTGGCTCGATTCCAAGAAGTACAAGACTTGGGACGATGTGGCTACTGAATTTGCTCGAAATTACGCTGATAATACCGAGATCCAGACTACAATGCGTACTCTGGAAGTAATGGCCCAAGAGCCCAAAGAAGGGTTCACCAAGTATCTCCAAAGGTGGCAGGCCGAAAGTGTGAAGCTGGTTGATAAGCCCAGCGAGAAGGTGCTAGTGGAGGCCTTTGTCAAGAATCTCCTCCCATCCTTCCGGGTCCATCTCCGGTATGCCATCATCTCCAGTTTTGCCGCCCTAACTGAAATGGGTACAAGAATTGAGGACGATTTACGGCTAGAGAGCCTGACTAAGGCCTCTACCAAGGGATATCAAGGGCCTAGTTCATCTGTGAGCAAGCCCACACCTGCAGCTGCAACTCGCAGCATCTTCGATGAGGTAAATCTGCGTGACACCTCATCCAAAAAGAATACTCCAACTCGGGTATTCACGGATATAGGGACTACCTATACCTATGTGTAGACACCCAAAATTTGACCGCCAGGTGTCTATAGCAGTTTCCAAAAAACACCCGATGATGATCGGACGCTAACATGTTCTAACGCGCTCGGATATGGGCTCGAAATCAATAATGTCCGGCATGGGCTTTTAACGGGATACAAATCTCACAAAACCAACCTCAAAACCAGGCCCAGTGAGTCATTCCGAGTCAAATAAGACTAATTTGGGCCAAAATCGACACCAAAAATAATTCCCGTCTTTTAGCGACCGGGTCAAAACCCGGTCAAGACAAACCCGACACAAAAAGCGACCGGATACGTCTCGAAACTTGCGCCACAATCCAAAAATCAGCCAAATCAAACATAATCAATCAAGAGCAATCAAAGGCTAATCATTCCCTATTTAGCACGGCCTAATTGATCCACTCGGTCGAGTGGATTGACCACTCGATCGAGTGGAGCCTCAAAAAACCGGTCCAGGTGCATCCGCGAGAGCACTCGACCGAGTGCACCCGCGCCACTCGGTCGAGTAACCCTATATCATGCTCCCTATAAATACCCGTCAATCCTAAGCACAAAAGGACAACTCTTTTACCTCCTACACAATCATCAACTCTTACACAACCCTTTTGCATACATTTTTCAGCCATAAACGCCGTCATCCTTGCACGCATTTCGAGAGCACAAACTCGTAAAAATCCACACAAACCAAGAGCCATATACACACCATCAACTCCTCCTACATATCTCGACGTTCCCGCGCCATTGCCGCCATTAGACGAACCGTATCCCGAGAAGCAAGAGCATGTAGGTTGAGGGTGTAACAATTCAACACCGATTTCTCCTTCTTCTTCCTTTCTTCTCGTTCTTTTTTTTATGTACATTCATTTATGCTATAGTATTATATTTAGTCGATAGTAACGACATGATTACTAACACTAACATTTTACCTTTTGCATTTAATCATTGTTATTATATTTTACTATAATATCGTATGTACCGTGTATATATATATAATAATATCAAAACTCGGATCCGAACTCGTTTGACTACGATGATCATTTTTTTAAGGTTCGTTTATTAACACGATCCCGATCATTCGTAGTTGAACGCGTATAGATCCATTTCAAAGATTAGTACGGAATCCGTTGACACGAAAACCGACGTCACATAATCCGCAAGGATTAATATCGATGTCGTGACGTAGAGGGACGCAATTCCGTCACTAATCAAATTTTTTATCTAACAATAACCTTTTTCTACAAAATTCCGATAACGGTATTATAATCATATAAGACATGATTATAATACCGACAAACCGAGTTAAATTTAAATCCGTCAATATTTTTATTTGACTCGGCCAATTATCGATTTAAAACACATTAAAACAAACGAGTCACAACTCGTACAGGTGCCACTCGACCGAGTACATCTGCTACTCGATCGAGTAGCACCCTAAATCATGGGCAGTAACCACGTTTAATGGTACACTCGACCGAGTCAGGTCACAACTCGGTCGAGTGGGTCCTGCAGCCCAGAAAACCGAGAGCTCTTTTCATATCATTCGAGCCTCGTCTTTTTAAAAGCGACTTAGTCGACGCGTGTAAAGTCAATCACGTAGCTTTTCCAAAATTCATGCATATCACTTCACTTAAAACGATTTTGATCGACGGTCTCACATTATTAATTTTATATCGACGACTCTTTAGTCGTATCCGATGTAAAATTAATTTAGACTCAATTTCTCGAAGTGATAAGTCGGGACAAGGCATCGAGGTTCGAGATCGGGCTAGCACCACGTCTAAGTCTCGAACCTCCGTCCTTTGATTAATACGCAATATAATGTGTAACTAATTAAAGTTCGTCCACCTACACAAAATCACGGTCTAGTTTATACACGGGTCCGTTTATAATTATTGCTCGTCGTTTCAATTATATATTTCAATTGTACTATTTTATTGTACGCCGTATTGTGAATTCCGGGTTGTATTCCGCCCGTGTAACTTGTAATCGATCCATTTTTGCTTTGCTTTATTTATTTGCGTTTTACCGCTTTTAAATGAGCCCTCGCATGCTAAATCACTTCGACAATAAATAGATGCATTAAATTGACGTAGCTCACATTTAATTCGCATGCTTAGCTAAAACGCTGTTTGCATAACATTTCACCGAATTACTAACGCGCATATTAAAAAGTCAAACGATGTCCTAGTAGAGGCCGCTAAGAGCGGGCGGGGTTGGGTGTCCTTAGTGGGCTTCCCAACACGTACCCTCACCCCTTACTCAGAACCGTGGTTTCCGGATGTCCGAATCCATTGGCAACGAGAGTCATTCAATATACGATTAACCGCCCAAGTCGGCATCTATATCGATATGCAAAGGGACGAGCCCAATAAACTCTCAAACCGAAATGGGCCATACTTTGTGTATGGACCATGGCGATATAGAGTGGGCTCGAACGGTTCCGAATAACCATAAAATTCGGTGGCGACTCCATTTCGACTTAAATTTCAATTCGATCCTTCTCATATGGAGGTGCATTCGCCTAACCCAAAACCCGCGCGTGGCCGCGTTAGGGTGGACCTACGTCATGTCCACAATTTGGCGACTCCGCTGGGGATCAACCGATGTGTGCCTTACCATCGAAGTTCTCAGGGTGAGACTCGAATAGAAATCGTTTGACGAGTACAATATACGTTTTAGTTTTACGGTTCATGCATAACCCCATATTTACCCAGGCCGGTACTGGTGACCGACGTCCCACTATACCACGACGTATTCAGTCTTGGATACGTTAAAGGTGTTCATGGTCGACTCGTATGGACTTTGCGGCATGTTCTAAATTCCACTCGAGTTAGGAAGACCGTCCCGTTTCTCGACTAGACCATGAACACTGGTGTAGACCCTATTCAGACCGACCGAGACTTAGTGTAAAGCATACATGGCGTCGTTATAATGCTTACGTGACTATGTGCTACTTGGTTTCCGTGTCGTTTTCAAAAACCGTCATTTCAAAAAATGCATCTTTCCAAAAATATTCAAATTTTCAAAAACTCGGAATGCTGCCGAAATTTAGACTTAAGATTTGACTCAAAACAAGCCTTTTTTTTTAGCCGGCATGCTGCCCATTTCAAAATTCGAATTTCCGATCCACCATTCGATTTTCGAATTTTCAAAATTCAATTTTCAAATCCTCGCGATGCCATTTTCAACTTTCAAATCTTCGAGATGCCGTTCGCAAATCTTCGGGATCTCACCTTCAAATTTTCAAATCATCGGAAATTCCTTTTTCCAACATTCAAATTTTCAAATTTCAAGATATCCAATTTTCAAAACCCGGGACACATACCGAATTTAGGACTTATGATAGCCTATTTCTAGCCGGTATGCTGCCCAATTCAAAACCCAAAAATATTTTCGAAACATCAAAATCAAGGCCCGGTACCCTTTCCGATTTTTTCGAAAAATCGGGCCTTTCCCCGAGATTTTCTCGGGTTTTCCAAAACTATCAATTTTCCAAACCTTCCTCTTCTTAGGACTTCCCGTATTTAGCAGTGTTGGGTCATGTCGTAAGTCGTCAAGGTCTATAGCGTCGAAACTCTGTTGATCTTATATCACGAGTTTTCTCCCCACCCCCAGTCTGCCTTATTAGACTAAGGCAAAGCCCACCTACGTAGGACATACTCCTACAAGGGAGGGCCCGTCTACACACTCGAGTCCAAAGTCTGGGGTTTAGTCTCATGTGAACCTTCCTTCGAACGAGACTAGGCTCACCAAGGCCGAAATCTTAAGGAAGTCACATCACCTACAAGTCATCCGTCTAGATGTCTTTCTCGAGTCCTTTTTTGGGTCGCTCGGGATGTACTTGTTTTAATTCCAAGGTCTGGGTTCGGTTCCTGATTACGTGGTGTTCTTACAGACAGGCCACCGGCAACCAGACACGCTCGAAGGATGGCCACTTTGAACAGTCTTCAAACCTCTCCAGATGCCATAATCGAGAAGCAAGCCGACATCGAAGCCCAACTGACTGAAATGAGGGCCGGCCAAGTGGCCATTGTTGCTCGCTTAGCTACAGTGGAACAAAGGACTCCTAATACCGGGGTCACGGAACCCCTAACTGAACTAGTTAGCTCGGTCCGCCGATTGGAAGAACAAGTCTACTTAACCGGGAATAACAACATCCATCGGGAGAATAGTCGGGATTACAACCCGGTAAGTGACAAACTGCCCGCAAACCTGAATCTCACGGGCCTACCTATGTTCGAAGGGACTGAAGACCCTCTACTATATGTGCGGGCCTTCAAGGAGTTCATGGCCATTAAGGGGGTGGACTCTTCTATGTTTAAGAACCTCTTTGCTGCATCTATGGAGAAACACCCAAAGGCCTGGTATTACAGGCTAGACCCAAAGAAGTTCTCAACCTGGGACGATGTGGCTACGGAATTCGCTCGGAACTACGCTGATAACACCGAGATCCAAACCACTATGCGGTCCCTAGAGGTTATGGCCCAAGAACCTAAGGAGGGCTTTACTAAATACCTCCAACGCTGGAGGGCCGAGAGTGTCAAACTGGTCGATAAGCCCAGTGAGAAGACTTTAGTGGAGGCCTTTGTCAAGAACCTCCTCCCTTCCTACCGGGTTCACCTCCGGTATGCTGTCATACCCAATTTCACAACTCTTACTGAAATGGGCATGAGAATTGAAGATGATCTAAGGCAAGAGAGCCTGACTAAGGCCTCTAACAAGGGTTACCAAGGAGCTTCCTCATCCACTACCAAACCTCCGGCCGCAACCCGAAGCATCTTCGACACAGTTAACCTTTTGGATGCCTCATCCAAAAGAAACGTCCCTCATAGGGTATTCACTGATATAGGGACTACCTACACATATGCCTTACAAATGCTATCTTCCAAAGGCCTGGTCCAGCCGATAGGCCCAACTCCCGAAGTTCCAGTCGAAAAACGCTCCAAGAGCTACAACGCCCAAGCCTACTGCCAATATCACCGGGGCAATGGGCATGACACCGAGAAGTGTTGGAAGCTGAAGCATCTAATTCAGGATTTAATTGAGAGCGGGAAAATACCACTACCCGGGGACAAGCCAAGCAACAAGGACAACCCCTTTAGCTCTCATGCCATCTTCACCGGTGAGGTGATAGACTGTTCTCATCTTATCTCTCCTTTCCTCCCACAAATCAATGGGATCTGGTTCGATGATGAAGAAGATGTATACCGCGCCAAAGGGGAAGCTGTCCCCGTTACCCTCGAAGAAGTCAGGAAGGCTAAATCCAAAGCTTTAACCGGTAATTCCCTCACCAAAGACGGCTCAGTCCAGGCAACCGTCACTGAACTTACCAGGACGGAAGAAGCCATTGAAGAACCAAGCACCGATACGGCTCTTGTTAAACAATTGAAAAGGACCCGAGTTGACCTCACTATATGGCAACTCTTGGTTAGCTCACAAGAACATCGAGAGGCACTTACTAAGGCTCTCGATCAGATCAAGGTCGATTCCCAGGTTACCCCTACTGAAATGGTAGCCACTATCTTACCCTACCTCAAGAGCAGGCCCAAAGGAGAAGGCCCATCAATCACCTTCTCAGATGCCGACCTACCACCGTTCGGGGCCTCTCACAATCTGGCCCTATACATCACAGTGATTTGCCGGGATAAGTATCTTCCGATGACCCTAGTTGACGATGGGTCCGCGGTGAATGTCCTCCCGCTAAGGACTGCCAAAGCCCTCGGGATTACCGAGGCCGACTACATACCAACTGCCCACACTATCCAGGCTTTCAATGGAAGCCCAAAAGCAGTTTCCGAGGCCGTCAAGCTGACTATTGTGACCGGCCCAATCGAGAAAGAGCTAGAATTCCAGGTAATCGATGTCACCTCTTCCTTCAATCTACTCCTAGGAAGACCATGGCTCCATGCTGTGAAGGCGGTATCTTCTACTCTACACCGAAAGATCAAAATGCCCCTGCAAGACGGTATTATCACCTTAGAAGCAACCCCAATGACCGTGGCCAGCTGTAACACTACGGACCGCACCGACCTTTGGGGGTTCGATTTTGTAGGGATGATTGAAGAAGAATATCTTTTTATACCCTACTTCACCACGAGCATCGACACGATGCTACAAAACTTGGGGTACTTACCGGGGGCTACTTCGAGGCCATATCTTCCATCCGGGAAGATTATTGAGGTTCTGAATGACGGGGAATCTCACTTCGGTTTGGGGTATGCTATAACCCCGGGAAATGTGGTCCGAGCAGGAATTGAGAAGGCCTGCAACATCATCAAGGGTACCTACTTGGGCCCTTATAGCCCAAGGTTGAGTGATTACTTCGTCACACCCGTATTTGGGGCTATTCAAGTTGGCCTATATCAACCAACCATCACGCATCCCGAGGCTGCCCTAGCTCGGGAATGCAACTACATTCCAGATGACATATTTGCCCTCCTCCAAGCTGAATCCAAAGAGGGTACTGACAATGCCGAACCCGTGCTGGGACTCTTGTTTGGGGAAGACAAAGCTGTCCTGAACCCCAAAGAAGACTTGGTGAACCTGATACTTCGAAGCAACAAGTTCGACCCTTCGAAGTTGATCTCGGAAGTCGGTGATGATACCGGGAAAAGAAGCTGGAAGAAGACCGTCAAGTGGACCGACGGTCAAGGCCGAGTCTACAAGCTGACCACCGGGGAAGGAGACGTGCCAGACACCGATTCCGAGTCTGTATTCGAGTCTAAGGGGTCTGATGCTAGAGTCCAAACTGTAACCCCTCTCCCTGTAGTCACTGCCACCGGAGCCTCGGGGTCTGTCCCGAGAGCACTCCCAATCCCGCCTCTGACCAATGATCAGATGGCCGCTCTCTTTGAGCTGCTTTCCAAATTCTCTATCAATAATAACGAAAACCGTTCCGCTTATGACTTGGCTTATTTTCAAAATACTTTCAAAAATACTTTTTGCAATGACATTGAGAAACCCGATGAACAGGTGTCCCTACCCCCACATCTGATCGAGCAGCTAGAGCAGAGGGAATCTCGAGACCCGGTAATCGAAGAAACTGAGTCTATCAATGTGGGAACAACCTTAGAGCCCCAGATGCTTAAAATAGGGTTATCCTTAGATCCCGAGGAGAGACAACAACTCACAAGCCTCCTCCAAGAATTCAAGGATGTCTTTGCATGGTCCTACAAGGACATGCCGGGTATAGACCGGGAAATAGCCGAACACCGTATACCCATCAAAGATGGGTGTAAGCCGGTAAAACAGAAGCTTCGAAGAATGAAGCCCGAGTGGTCTCTCAAAGTCAAGGAAGAAGTAGACAAATAATTCAAAGCAGGCTTTATACAAGTGTCTGAATATCCAGACTGGGTTGCGAACATCGTGCCGGTACCCAAGAAGGACGGCAAGGTCCGGGTATGTGTAGATTTCCGAGACCTTAACAAAGCTAGCCCAAAAGACGATTTTCCGTTGTCACACATCGACATATTGGTGGACAATACAGCAGATCACGCCCTTTTATCATTTATGGATTGGTATGCCGGATACAACCAAATCAAAATGGCAGAAGAAGACATGGGTAAAACCACTTTCACCACACCGTGGGGTACCTATTGCTATACCGTTATGCCATTTGGTCTCATTAACGCCGGGGCCACTTATCAACGAACAGCCACGACCTTATTACACGACATGATGCATAGGGAAGTGGAGGTTTATGTCGATGACATGATCGTCAAGTCTAAAAACCGAGATGGGCATGTCGCTGCCCTAAGAAAATTCTTCGCCCGCTTGCGTAAGTACAATATGAGGTTAAACCCTCAAAAATGCAGTTTCGGGGTAACATCAGGCAAATTACTGGGCCATATCGTTAGCCAACGTGGCATCGAGGTCGACCCAGCTAAAATCAAAGCCATCACCGAGATGCAACCTCCCAAGACCGAAAAAGAAATAAGGGGATTTCTCGGGAAAGTCCAATACATCAGCCATTTTATTTCAAAGCTAACCATGGTGTGTGAGCCCATTTTCAAGAAACTGAAGATAGGAGAACGGGTGCTATGGGACGATAAATGTCAAGCGGCCTTCGACAAAATCAGGGAAATCCTGTCTGCTCCGCCGGTACTAATGCCACCTCAACTCGGTTTGCCTCTATCGTTATACCTAACAACGACTGAGACAGCCATGGGGGCTATGCTGGCCCAGACAGTCGATTCAGAAGAAAGGGCTATTTACTACATCAGTAAAAAGTTCCTAGAGTACGAATGCAAATATACAATGCTCGAGAAAACATGCCTAGCTCTAGTTTGGGCCACTAAAAAGCTCAGACACTACAAGCTCAGTCACGAGGTACATGTCCTGTCCAAAATGGACCCGATCAAATATTTGTTCGAAAAGCCCATTCTTAACGGTAGAATGTCCAGATGGACTCTAATGCTAGCTGAGTTTGACCTCAAATTCGTTCCGCTAAAAGCTATCAAAGGCCGGGTAGTAGCCGAGTTCCTCACTGATAGTCCGATATCTGAAGAAGGCTATACCGATACTTGGGCCTTTCCTGATGAAGACATATTCCATACTGACACCGAAACATGGGACTTGTATTTTGACGGAGCATCCAATTTTCGAGGCTTTGGGGTCGGTATTCTCCTAATCTCACCCCAAGGGGAACACACCCCGTTGTCCATCAAATTAGACTTTGATGTAACCAACAATGCGGCCGAATATGAAGCATGCATCCACGGGTTACAAGCAGCTACTGATTTGGGCATTACGAATCTCCGGGTTCACGGGGACTCATCCTTAGTCATCAATCAAGCTCTTCAAAAATGGAAAACTCGGAATGCCAATCTCGTGGCTTACCAAGCACGAGTAAGGATTCTAGAGAAACAATTCCAGAAGGTAGAATATATCTACCTCCCACGTGAAGAAAACCAGTTCGCGGATGCACTTTCCAAATTAGCGTCCTTACTAAACATCCCGGAACATATGCCCAGTATGCAAATCTGTGTCGAAAGACGGTCCGAGCCGGCGTATGTCAACGCCATTCAGGATATTGAGATCACCGATCCAGAACCTTGGTATCAGGCTGTTCTAACCTATTTGACTACGGGAGAATATCCACCAGGAACTGAAAACCGGGCCAAGAAAGCCCTACGAAGACTGGCCACCCAATTCATACGTACGGACGACGGTCAGTTATACAAAAAGACGGCGCAAGGGGCTTTACTCCTATGTATCGACAAGATACAGGCCGAAAAGGTAATGGTCGAAGTACATGACGGCGAAAATGGTCCGCATATGAATGCCCATATGCTAGCCCGAAAAATCATGAGGCTCGGATACTACTGGAACAGTATGGAGGCCGACTGTCAATCATATGTCAAACACTGCCATAATTGTCAAATTTTCGGTAATGTTCGACACATGCCATCATCCCTACTATACACCATGACATCACCATGGCCATTTTCGACATGGGGGATTGACATAATTGGAAAGGTGAATCCTTCCGGAACGGGAGGCCACTGTTTTATTTTGGTGGCGATCGACTATTTTACCAAATGGGTCGAAGCTGAATCATACCGTGTCTTGAACGCCAAGCACGTGGCCAAATTTATCCAGAATAAAATCATATGCCGATACGGGATCCCATACGAGTTTATCAGTGATCACGGGACCCACTTCCAAGCTGAAACCGCTACTTTGCTAGCAAAGTACAAAATCCAGAGGCACACATCCTCGCCTTACCGCCCTCAAACAAATGGAGCGGTGGAAGCTGCTAATAAAACAATTGTCACCATACTTAAAAAGATGGCTGATAATTATCGGGACTGGCCCGACAAGATACCCTTTGCCCTATGGGGATACCGGACATCGATCCGAACTGCGACCGGGGCAACCCCATATTATTTGACATATGGGATGGAGGCGGTCCAACCAATCGAATTAGAAGTACCTTCCCTCCGGATCCTGCTAGAAAGCCAGGTACCCGAAGCAGATTGGATTCAAGCTCGATATGACTCGTTGGTTCTTTTAGACGAACGGCGGTCCCGGGCTCTCAATAACATCCAAATATACCAAAAGAGAATCAAACGTGCCTTTAACAAAAGAGTTAGGCCCAGGAACATCAAAGAAGGCGATTTGGTCCTAAAGTCGGTTCGTGCCTTACTACCGGTTGACCCAAGGGGAAAATTCAAACCCAATTGGGCTGGGCCATACCTAGTTAAGAAGGTTCTATCAAGAGGAGCAGTAATGCTGACGGATCTGGACGGAAATGAATTTTTCAACCCGACCAACCTAGACCAGCTGAAACGCTACTACCCCTAAACCTTATCTCAATGTCATTCGCAAAATTTATTTAAACACTTTTTCAAAGTTTATAAAGCAAGTCAGTAAGTTAGGATTATTTATCCTACTGTCACACATCTTGAACTCATAGTCTTGGTGTATTTCAAAATTGCAAAAAAAATCTACGCCCGAACTACGTTTGGTTTGATTCCACTAACTGTGGATACGTAGGCAGCCCCTCAAAAGGGCACAACCACTGCAATAACGAAAAAAGACAGAAACGGTTTCACTAATAATATTTTTATTATTCCAAAAAAAAAAAACACCGATAAACTCGGTAATTCAAAATTACAAAAAAAAAAACCACGAAAAAGCCACAAAAAAAAACAAACACACTACAAAAATAGTAATAATATTTCAAATAATAATAAAAGAGAGACTAGTCATATCCGGGCATCTTGCTCTTGCCTTTGTCTTTCGGGTCTTGAGGAGCCCGCGGACGTCGGGGCGGCGGCGGGGGCGGACGTTCCCGAATGACAACGGGAACTTCCTTAACCCGAGTCCTCTTCTTCGACAGAGGATCTTCAGCTATAGTCACGGACCCAAGTCGAGCCCGTACATGCTCCGGCAACCTATCCTTAGGACCAAGTCGGTCCTGGGCTGAAAGTCTCGGCCCTAGTCTCCTCTCCAAATCGGTCTGGGGGCTCACCTCCCCCTGAACACCTCTAGCATTGGACCCTCTAGCTCGAGTCCTAGTTCTTCTTCTCTGACTTGGCCTCAGACGGACTATGGGAGCTTGAGTCTCCCCTTCAGCAAAGAAATCCCAGTTGTCTTTGACTTTTTCTCGCCTAAGCAGGTCGAAGGCCTCGTCGATCTTCAGAGCAGCACGAGCTTCGGCAGTCTCGGCTTTGGTCCACTTCTCGTAGGAATAAGACACCCAGGCAGAATGAAGCGGCTTGGGAACGGACCAAGTAACTCTAGTATACCATCTCTGAATCCAGGTGTCACATAAAATGTCGGTCAGCGGGGTAGGTGCACTCACAACCGCCTCATTCTCGGGAATACGCTGTGTCCGCCCATACTGCCTGAGTATGCGGTCGGGATAGAGGTGAACTGTGTGGCTAAAGGACAGAATCACCTGGTAGCGTGCCTTGTCGTCAGGTGCCAAACCCGTCCAGGAATAAATCGGCCACCATAAAACCACCCATCGTATCAGCGGACCACGATGGAACGTCAGCTCTTCTTCCCAATATTTCTGAGTGACGAGGCAAGATGAATCGGTGGGCCGTCTCCTCGTCGTCACCTGATTGAACCAATACTCACTCGGGTTGGGGGGAGGCTCGATCTTGGACAACCTTTCAAGTAGCCAAAGCTAAAAAAAAAAAAAACAACAAAAAAGGGTAACGCTTATGAAATTTCGGGCAAATCAGGCGTTCGCATAAGGGCACTCGATCGAGTGCCGGGGTCACTCGATCGAGTGACACCCCTAAAACGTGGCAGAACGCTCCTCTACGAGGGCACTCGATCGAGTGCCAGGGTGACTCGGTCGAGTGCCCCCTGCAACAGTATATCGCAAAAAAAAAAAAAAAAAAAAAATTCGAAAAAAGGAAAAGCGATATACCTGCAGCAGACGGGTACTACCCGTGAAACGGGCTGACTCATCCCTCTTCCGGTTGTCCAAACCCTGAATGATCTCCCCCGTAATTAACGACGCGGGACTGCACTCCGTCTCCATGAGATCAGCAACAACGAGAAGACGAACACTCCCCATGCAAGACAGCAGGTCCATATGGCCTTCAAAGGCATACACGTGCAGCATGCAGAAGGCGAACGCCCTACGACTATGAATGGGCGTAACCCGGATGTCATACGGGTTCATGAACTTCTCGGCTAAGGCAAGCAGAGAAACGGTATCCCCTTCGAGCATGCGGGATACTTCAGCGTGGGAAAGCCCCAAAAATTCCCGTAGTTTCCTCCTAGGGTCTCGAACGGAGAAAGGGACAGCAGGGCAGAGCAATGGATTCCACCCTCCTATGGCAGCAATTTCCTCGGGGAGGGGACAGATTTCGCCCCGAGGGAAGGCGAAGACATGATGGGTGTCATCCCAGAAGGTCAGACAGGCATCAAGGAAGGGACGGTCCACGTGCAACTGACGAAACGTGAACAGTTGGAATATACCGGACTGCCTCAGGACTACCTTGCTCGCATCCCTGAAACGGTGTGACCAATCTTGCAGCATGTTGATCAGGCGGTCGATACCCATGCTAAGTTCTTGAGAGGAATAAAAAGTTTTCTTTTAAAAGAGAAGAGGAAGCTTTTTAACAATTGTGACAAAAAGAGGAACCAGGGTGATGTATTTATAACATCAAAACCCTGGGGTATCCCCTGCAGCTGTGCCTCCTTGGCCCAAGCGGTCCTAGAACATACAGGCCCAACCCCTGATTCTTCCTCACAGACACAGGAATTTAGTCATCCCGAGCAGTCTGTCAAAAATCCAAAAAATTTTTTTTTTCAAAAATTTCAAAACTTTCAAAGATTTCAAAAAAATCATCTTCCCCAGCACGAGTCATTTTATTACCTATGTGTGGCACACGTTTTATGTGACTTTTACAGGTACGACTCAAATAGGGACATGCAACCCTCTAAATCTCCCCAGCGGAAGCCCAAGGCGGCATTTTCCCCGGAATGGTACGGGATGAGCCCACATATAGGCGCACCCAGGACTTATGCGACAAGTCCGGTTCCCCACGGAGTTATCATCATCAGCTCAGGTATGATTTCTAACTTATGGCTGGCGAGCCCTTCACGCGAGTCTAATGGACTATAAACGACCCGAACGGAAGCCTACCAGGTCTTAATTGACTTGGTAGCTACTCTGACTTTCGCCTTGTCCAAGCCTCAGTCAGAGTGGGGGCTCTGTAGACACCCAAAATTTGACCGCCAGGTGTCTATAGCAGTTTCCAAAAAACACCCGATGATGATCGGACGCTAACATGTTCTAACGCGCTCGGATACGGGCTCGAAATCAATAATGTCCGGCATGGGCTTTTAACGGGATACAAATCTCACAAAACCAACCTCAAAACCAGGCCCAGTGAGTCATTCCGAGTCAAACAAGACTAATTTGGGCCAAAATCGACACCAAAAATAATTCCCGTCTTTTAGCGACCGGGTCAAAACCCGGTCAAGACAAACCCGACACAAAAAGCGACCGGATACGTCTCGAAACTTGCGCCACAATCCAAAAATCAGCCAAATCAAACATAATCAATCAAGAGCAATCAAAGGCTAATCATTCCCTATTTAGCACGGCCTAATTGATCCACTCGGTCGAGTGGATTGACCACTCGATCGAGTGGAGCCTCAAAAAACCGGTCCAGGTGCATCCGCGAGAGCACTCGACCGAGTGCACCCGCGCCACTCGGTCGAGTAACCCTATATCATGCTCCCTATAAATACCCGTCAATCCTAAGCACAAAAGGACAACTCTTTTACCTCCTACACAATCATCAACTCTTACACAACCCTTTTGCATACATTTTTCAGCCATAAACGCCGTCATCCTTGCACGCATTTCGAGAGCACAAACTCGTAAAAATCCACACAAACCAAGAGCCATATACACACCATCAACTCCTCCTACATATCTCGACGTTCCCGCGCCATTGCCGCCATTAGACGAACCGTATCCCGAGAAGCAAGAGCATGTAGGTTGAGGGTGTAACAATTCAACACCGATTTCTCCTTCTTCTTCCTTTCTTCTCGTTCTTTTTTTTTATGTACATTCATTTATGCTATAGTATTATATTTAGTCGATAGTAACGACATGATTACTAACACTAACATTTTACCTTTTGCATTTAATCATTGTTATTATATTTTACTATAATATCGTATGTACCGTGTATATATATAATAATATCAAAACTCGGATCCGAACTCGTTTGACTACGATGATCATTTTTTTAAGGTTCGTTTATTAACACGATCCCGATCATTCGTAGTTGAACGCGTATAGATCCATTTCAAATATTAGTACGGAACCCGTTGACACGAAAACCAACGTCACATAATCCGCAAGGATTAATATCGATGTCGTGACGTAGAGGGACGCAATTCCGTCACTAATCAAATTTTTTATCTAACAATAACCTTTTTCTACAAAATTCCGATAACGGTATTATAATCATATAAGACATGATTATAATACCGACAAACCGAGTTAAATTTAAATCCGTCAATATTTTTATTTGACTCGGCCAATTATCGATTTAAAACACATTAAAACATACGAGTCACAACTCGTACAGGTGCCACTCGACCGAGTACATCTGCTACTCGATCGAGTAGCACCCTAAATCATGGGCAGTAACCACGTTTAATGGTACACTCGACCGAGTCAGGTCACAAATCGGTCGAGTGGGTCCTGCAGCCCAGAAAACCGAGAGCTCTTTTCATATCATTCGAGCCTCGTCTTTTTAAAAGCGACTTAGTCGACGCGTGTAAAGTCAATCACGTAGCTTTTCCAAAATTCATGCATATCACTTCACTTAAAACGATTTTGATCGACGGTCTCACATTATTAATTTTATATCGACGACTCTTTAGTCGTATCCGATGTAAAATTAATTTAGACTCAATTTCTCGAAGTGATAAGTCGGGACAAGGCATCGAGGTTCGAGATCGGGCTAGCACCACGTCTAGGTCTCGAACCTCCGTCCTTTGATTAATACGCAATATAATGTGTAACTAATTAAAGTTCGTCCACCTACACAAAATCACGGTCTAGTTTATACACGGGTCCGTTTATAATTATTGCTCGTCGTTTCAATTATATATTTCAATTGTCCTATTTTATTGTACGCCGTATTGTGAATTCCGGGTTGTATTCCGCCCGTGTAACTTGGAATCGATCCATTTTTGCTTTGCTTTATTTATTTGCGTTTTACCGCTTTTAAATGAGCCCTCGCATGCTAAATCACTTCGACAATAAATAGATGCATTAAATTGACGTAGCTCACATTTAATTCGCATGCTTAGCTAAAACGCTGTTTGCATAACATTTCACCGAATTACTAACGCGCATATTAAAAAGTCAAACGATGTCCTAGTAGAGGCCGCTAAGAGCGGGCGGGGTTGGGTGTCCTTAGTGGGCTTCCCAACACGTACCCTCACCCCTTACTCAGAACCGTGGTTTCCGGATGTCCGAATCCATTGGCAACGAGAGTCATTCAATATACGATTAACCGCCCAAGTCGGCATCTATATCGATATGCAAAGGGACGAGCCCAATAAACTCTCAAACCGAAATGGGCCATACTTTGTGTATGGACCATGGCGATATAGAGTGGGCTCGAACGGTTCCGAATAACCATAAAATTCGGTGGCGACTCCATTTCGACTTAAATTTCAATTCGATCCTTCTCATATGGAGGTGCATTCGCCTAACCCAAAACCCGCGCGTGGCCGCGTCGGGGTGGACCTACGTCATGTCCACACTATGCCTTACAAAGGTTATCTTCGAAGGGTCTTATCCAACCAATAGGCCCGACTCCAGAAGTTCCAATGGAAAAGAGGTCCAAAAGCTACAATGCTCAAGCCTATTGCCAGTATCACCGAGGTAATGGGCATAACACAGAGAAGTGCTGGAAACTAAAGCATCTGATCCAAGATCTAATTGAGAATGGGAAAATACCGTTGCCCGGAGACAAGCCGAGTAACAAAGAAAACCTATTCAGTGCCCATGCTATATTTACTGGAGAGGTAGTCGACTGTTCTCACCTCATTTCCCCTTTTATCCCACAAATCAATGGGATATGGTTCGATGATGAGGACGACGTTTACCTAGCCAAAGGGGAAACTGTCCCCATCACCAGTGAAGAGGTCCGAAAAGCCAAGTCCAAAGCCTTGGCCACTAACCACCTCGCCACCGCCGGGCGTTCTACTCAAGCAACCGTCACTGAACTTGCTAGGACGGATTCTATCCCTGAGGAACCAAGCAACGACACGGCTGTGGTCCAGCAATTAAAAAGGGTTCGAGCTGATCTAACCATATGGTAACTTCTTGTTAGCTCTCAAGCACATCGGGAAGCACTGACTAAGGCTCTCGATGAAATTAAAGTCGACTCACAGGTTACCCCCGCTGAAATGGTAGCCACTATCATGCCCTATCTCAAGGGCAAATACAAAGAAGAAGGCCCACTCATAACCTTCTCTGAGACCGATCTTCCACCATTTGGGGCCGCCCATAACCTGGCCCTATACATCACGGTCATTTGCCGAGGGAAGTACCTCCCGATGACCCTAATTGATGACGGATCTGCCATGAACGTCCTTCCCCTAAGGACCGCTAAGGCCCTCGGCATCACCGAGGCCGACTATCTCCCGACGGCGCAGACTATCCAGGCTTTCGACGGAAGCCCAAAACCGGTTTCCGGGGCTTTTAAACTGACAATAATAATGGGCCCAATCGAGAAAGAATTGGAGTTTCAGGTGATTGATGTCACCTCGTTCTTCAACCTATTGCTTGGGAGGCCTTGGATCCATGCGGTCAGGGCCGTGACCTCTACCCTTCTAAGAAAGGTCAAAATACCTCTTCAAAACGGTGTCATCACACTAGAGGCAACCCCCATAACCGTGGCCAACTGCAACGCCACAGGCCGGGCCGACCCACGAAGATTTGATTTCGTGGGTATGATCGAGGAGGAATATCTCTTCAGGCCTTACTTCACCACTAGCATCGATACGATGCAACAAAACTTGGGCTACTTACCGGGGGCTACCTCGAGACCCTATCTTTCAGATGGGAAGATCATCGAGGTCCTGAACCATGGCGAATCAAAATTCGGCTTGGGGTATCCTATAACTCCGGGAAACGTGGTCCGGGCCGGTATTCATAAGGCCACCAACCTCATCAAGAGTACTTACTTAGGCCCTTATAGCCCGAGGTTAACTGACTACTTCGTCACTCCTGTATTCGGGGCTATTCTAGTGGGTCTCTACCAACCCACCATCACATATCCCGAGGCCAAAACGGCTCGGAAATGCAATTTCATCCCCGATGATATATTCACCATTGTTCAAACCGAGTCCAGGGAAGGTGAGAACAACTCCGAGATAGTGCTAGGGCTCCTATTCGGGGAAGACAAGGTCGTCCCCGCCCCAAAGGATGATCTAGTCAACCTGATCCTCCGCAGCAACCGGTTCGACCCGACAAAGCTAATCTCCGAAGTTGGGGCAGACACCGGGAAAAGGGCCTAGAGGAAAACCATCAAGTGGACTGACAGCCAAGGACGGATCTACAAGCTAACCACCGGCGAGGGAGACATGCCGGATACCGAGTCCGAGTTTGAGTCGGAGTCAGAGTTCGAGTCTAGAGGGTCTGGTGCTAGAGTCCAATCTGTAACCCCTCTTCCCTTAGCCACTGGAGTCTCGGAGCCTGTCCCGAGAGCACTCCCAATCCCGCCACTGACCAACGATCAGATGGCCGCTCTATTCGAGTTATTCTCAAAATTTACTATTAATAATAATAACAAAAACCGTTCTGCTTACGACTTGTCTTATTTCCAAAATTCTTCCAATTTCAAAAATGTTATATGCAATGACATTGAGAAACCCGACGAACAAGTACCCCTTCCTCCGCATCTGGTCGAGCAGCTCGAACAAAGGGAATCCCGAGATCCGGTAATTGAAGAAACCGAGTCCACCAACGTGGGAACCACTTTAGAGCCTTAGATGCTTAAGTTGGGCCCATCCTTAGATTCCGAGGAGAGAAAACAATTCACGGACGTCCTCTATGAATTCAAGGACGTCTTCGCATGGTCCTACAAGGACACGCCGGGGATAGACCGGGAAATAGCTGAACACCGTATACCCATCAAAGATGGGTGTAAGCCGGTAAAACAGAAGCTTAGAAGAATGAAGCCCGAATGGTCTCTCAAAGTCAAAGAGGAAGTAGACAAGCAATTCAAAGCGGGCTTTATACAAGTGTCTGAATATCCAGACTGGGTCGCGAACATCGTGCCGGTACCCAAGAAGGACGGCAAGGTGCGGGTATGTGTGGACTTCCGGGACCTTAACAAGGCCAGCCCAAAAGACGATTTTCCGTTACCACACATCGACATACTGGTGGATAACACGATCGATCACGCCCTTCTATCATTCATGGACGGGTATGCCGGATACAATCAGATCAAAATGGCAGAAGAGGATATGAGTAAGACCACCTTCATTACACCTTGAGGTACTTAATGTTACACCGTTATGCCATTTGGGCTTATCAACGCCGGGGCCACTTATCAACGGACCGCCACCACCTTATTACACAATATGATGCATAAGGAAGTGGAGTTTATGTGGACAACATGATCGTTAAGTCCAAAGACCGAAGCGGGCACATCTCAGCCCTAAGAAAGTTCTTCACCAGACTGCGCAAGTACAATATGAGGCTGAACCCTCAAAAATGCAGTTTCGGGGTAACGTCAGGCAAATTGCTGGGCCATATCGTTAGCCAACGCGGCATCGAGGTCGACCCAGCTAAAATCAAGGCCATCACCGAGATGCAGCCACCCAAAACCGAAAAAGAAATAAGGGGGTTCCTCGGGAAAGTCCAATACATAAGCCGATTCATTTCAAAGTTAACCTTGGTATGCGAGCCCATTTTCAAGAAACTGAAGATAGGAGAACGGGTACTGTGGGACGATAAATGTTAAACAGCTTTTGACAAAATCAAGGAGATTCTGTCTGCTCCGCCGGTATTAATGCCACCTCAACCCGACCTACCTTTGTCGTTATACCTAACAACAACCGAGACAGCCATGGAGGCTATGCTGGCCGAGACATCAGTAAGAAGTTCCTAGAATACGAGTGCAAGTACACAATGCTCGAAAAGACGTGCCTAGCTCTGGTTTGGGCCACTAAAAAGCTCCGACACTACATGCTTAGCCACGAAGTACATGTTTTATCCAGAATGGATCCTATCAAGTACTTATTCGAGAAGCCCATCCTTAATGGCCGGATGTCCAGATGGACTTTGATGCTAGCAGAGTTTGACCTCAAATTTGTACCATTAAAAGCCATCAAGGGCCGGGTAGTGGCAGAATTCCTCGCCGATAGTCCGATATCTGAGGAGGGACACACCGATACTTGGGCCTTTCCTGACGAGGACATATTCCATACCGACACCGAAACATGGGATTTGTATTTTGATGGGGCGTCCACTTTCTGAGGATTCGGAGTCGGGATTCTGTTAATCTCGTCACAAGGGGAACATACCCCGTTATCCATTAAACTGGATTTTGACGTGACCAATGACGCAGCCGAATATGAAGCATGCATTCACGGGTTGCAAGCCGCCGCTGATTTAGGAGTAACGAACCTCCGGGTCCACGGTGACTCATCGCTGGTCATCAATCAAGCGCTCCAAAAATGGAAAACTCGGAACGCCAATCTCGTGGCTTACCAAGCACGAGTAAGGCTTCTAGAGAAGCAATTCCAGAAGGTGGAATATATTTATCTACCCCGAGAAAAAAATCAATTTGCAGACGCGCTTTCCAAATTAGCATCCCTGCTAAATATCCCGGAGCATCTAACTAGCATGCCAATCTGTGTCGAAAGGCGGTCCGAGCCGGCCTACATACACGCCGTCCAGGATATCGAGATAACAGACCCAGAACCTTGGTATCAGGCCGTCCTAACCTACTTGACAACGGGAGAGTATCCCTCAGAAACTGAGAACCGGGTCAAGAAGGCCTTGCGAAGATTGGCAACCCAATTTGTTCGTACAGGGGGCTCTCCTTTTGTGTATCAATAAAATACAGGCCGAAAAGGTTATGGCCGAGGTACACGATGGTGAAAACGGCCCACATATGAATGCCCATATGTTAGCCCGGAAAATCATGAGGCTCGGGCATTATTGGAACACCATAGAAACGGACTGTCAATTATACGTCAAACACTGCCATAATTGCCAGATTTTTGCTAATGTCCAACATATGCCATCTTCCCTATTATATATATACCATGACGTCGCCATGGCCATTTTCGACATGGGGTATTGATATAAATGGCAAAGTGCACCCTCCCGGGACGGGAGGCCACTGTTTCATTTTGGTAGCTATCGACTATTTCACCAAATGGGTCGAAGCCGAGTCATATCGTGTCTTGAACGCCAAGCACGTGGCCAAATTTATCCAGAATAAGATCATATGCCGATACGGGATCCCACACTAGTTTATCAGTGATCACGGGACCCACTTTCAAGCTGAAACCACTGCGTTGCTAGCAAAATACAAAATTCAGAGGCATACATCTTCACCTTACCGACCCCAAACAAATGGGGCGGTAGAAGCGGCTAACAAAACAATTGTCACCATACTTAAAAAGATGGCTGAGAATTACCGGGATTGGCTCGACAAAATACCTTTTGCTCTTTGGGGGTATCGGACGTCAATTCGCACTGCAACCGGAGCAACTCCATATTATTTGACATATGGAATGGAGGCGGTCCAACCGGTCGAGCTAGAAGTGCCATCCCTCAGAATTTTACTTGAAAGCCAAGTACCTGAAGCAGATTGGGTCCAGGCCCGATATGATTCGCTAGTCCTTCTAAACGAACGGCAATCCCGGGCCCTCAACAATATCCAGATATATCAAAAGAGGATCCAACGGGCTTTCAACAAAAGAGTTAGGCCCAGAAACATCAAAGAAGGGGATTTGGTCCTAAAATCGGTTCGTGCTTTACTACCGGTTGACCCAAGAGGAAAGTTCAAACCCAACTGAGCTGGGCCATACTTGGTAAAGAAAGTCCTATCAGGAGGAGCGGTGATGCTGACAGACCTGGACGGGAACGAGTTCGTCAACCTGACCAACTTGGACCAGCTGAAGCGCTACTACCCATAAACCCTATCTCAATGTCATTTGCAAAAGTTTATAAAAATTTGTCTTTTTATAAATTTTCAAAAATTATAAGCAAGTCAATAAGTTAGAATTAATTATTCTACTGTCACGCATCTCGAACTCATAGTCTTGATGTATTTCGAAAATTGCAAAAAATCATATTTTTGAACTACGTTTGGTTTGATTCCGCTAATTGTGGATACGTAAGCAACCCCTCAAAAGGGTACAACCACTGCAATAACGAAAAGACGGGAACGGTATTCAATAATATGTCTTTTATTAAAATCCCGATAAACTCGGGAATTACAAAAAAAAAAAACGGCACACAAACACAAATAAACGCCGGAAACGACAAACACAAAAAATCACACCACAAAAATAGTAATAATATTTAAATAATAATAAAACAAAGGAGATTAATATTCGTGCATTTTGCCCTTTCCTTTGTCCTTTGGGTCGCGTGGAGCCCGAGGTCGCCGGGGTGGGGGCGAGCGTTCCCGAATCACAAGGGGAATCTCCTTAGCTCGAACCCGTTTCTTTGACAGCGGGTCTTCTGCTATTGTCTTTGGTCCAAGTCGAGCCCGTACGTGCTCAGGTAGCCTGTCTCGCGGGCCAAGTCGGTCCTGCACTGCCAGTCTTGGGCCAAGTCTCCTTTCCAAGTCAGTCTGGGGGCCCACTTTCCCCCGCGCACCACTAGCACTAGGCCCTTCAGCTTGAGTCTTACTCTTCTTTTTCTGACCTGACATAAGACGGACTAGAGTAGCTGGAGTGTCGCCTTCGTCGAAGAAACCCCTGTTGTCTTTAACTTGTTCCCTCCGTAGCAGGTGAAAGGCTTCATCGACCTTCAAAGCAGCTCGGGCCTTCGCGGAATCGGCTTTGGTCCACTTCACGTAAGAGTCTGAAACCCAAATTGAGTGACGAGATTTGGGAATGGGCCAAGTATGCCGGGTGTACCATCTTTGCATCCAAGTATCGCACATCACATCAGTCAGTTGGGTAGATTCACTCACAACTGCTTCAACTTCTGGGATTCGTTGGGTCCAACCATACTGCCTTAGTATGCGATCCGGGTAGAGATGAATTGTCTGCCTGAAAGACAGTATTACCTGATAGCGAGCTTTGTCCCTCGGGTCCAAGCCTGTCCAAACATAAATGGGCCACCATGGCACTACCCATCGAATCAATGGACCGCCGTGAAAAGACAACACCTCGTCTCAATACTTCTGAGTAATTTGGCGAGAAAAATCGATAGCCCGCCTCCTTGTCATCACTTGATTATGACAATAGTTGCTCGCGTCAAGGGGAGGATCTATAACTGATAACCTCTCGTATAGACAAATCTGAAAAAGGAAACAAAAATATGAGTTTCCGAGACAAAATAGGCGTCCGCCTAAGGGCACTCGATCGAGTGCCTAGGGGTCACTCGATCGAGTGGTACCTCTGAACACGAACATGGGGCTTTTTACGAGGGCACTCGATCGAGTGCCCACTGCAGCAGGAAAATCGCGAAAAAAAAATCAAAAATCGAAAATCGAGAAAATAAAATCGAGGGAAAATTCGATTACCTGCAGCAAACGTGTGCTCCCGGTTAGAAGAATCGATGAATCCCTCTTACGGTTGTCCAAGCCTTGGATGATTTCGCCTGTGATCAGCCAAGCCGCGCTGTGCTCGGTCTCCATCAGGTCGACCACAGTGAGAAGACGGGCATTACCCATGCATGACAATAGATCCATGTGGCCTTCAAAAGCATAAACGTGAAGCATACAAAAAGAAAAGGCCCTACGGCTGTGAATTTGTCTCACCCGGACATCATGCGGGTTCATAAATTTCTCGGCCAAGTCGATCAAGGAAATATTGCCATCTTCCATCATGCGAGACACTTCGTTGTGAGAAAGCCCTAAAAATTCTCGAAGCTTCCTCCTCGGGTCATAAACCGAATACGGGACGGCAGGACGAAGTATCGGGTTCCATCCTCCTATAGCAGCAATCTCCTCGGGTAAAGGACAAACTTCTCCCCGGGGAAAGGCGAAGACATGATGGGTATTGTCCCAGTAAGACAAACAAGCATAAAGGAAGTAGCGATCAACTTGCATCTGACGGAATGGATACAGCTGAGTAATACCCGTCTGATTGAGAGCCACCCTATCCGTGTCCCTAAAGCGTCGGGACCATTCTTGCAGCATCACGGTCAATCGATCGATTCCCATGGTTAAAATTCTTGAAAGAAATAAAGAGACTTTCTTTTTGAGAAGGGATGAATTGTGAGGAAGTTGTGAATAAAATTGAAGCAAGGAGGGGTATATATAGCATCAAGGCCTACAATCCCCTTTCCATATCTTCTTCCCACAAAAGTTTCCTAATTCGAACAAAGCTTAAACATACAAGCCTAGTCCCGATACTAGCACGGATTTAGTCATCCCGAACTTTCCTAAATTTCTTTGGAGTCAAAAATTTCAAAAAAAATCAAAATTTCAAAAATTTCAAAATTTCAAAAAATTCAAAAAATCTTTTTCCCCAGCGCGAATCATATTTTCTACCTACGTGTTGCATACAAATTTTATGTAACTTATACTGGTACAATTCAAAGACCGCGCAATCCACATATCTCCCCAGCGGAAAGCCCAAGGCGGCATTTTTCACGGGATGGGCCCACATATAGGCGCACTCAGGACTTACGCGACAAGTCCAAATTCCCCACGGAGGCATTATCATCAGCTCAGGTATGACTTCTATCATATATATGGCTGGCGAGCCCTTCACGCAAGTCCAATGGACTATAAGCGACCCGACCGGAAGTCTACCAGGTCTTAATTGGCTTGGTAGCTACTCTGACTTTCGCCCTGTCCAAGCCTTAGTCAGAGTGGGGGCTCTGTAGATAGGGTTGTTCAAAGGTCCAGAACCGGACCGACCCGGACCGACCCGGGGTGGATCGTGGATCGGCTGGACGGAAAGTCGTGACCCTTGGACCGGACCGCCTGTTGCTGAACCCGGACCTGGAACGACCCTTAGGTCCGGTATGGACCGGTGGACCGACCGACTGGACCGTCTGGGCCATTATTTGCTAATTGTGATTTGTGAAACGAGGCTAGTTAATTTGTCTGTTGGCCTGTTTGGCCATTATTTGACTTACAATAATCATTTGACTGTTGGCCTGTTGGGCCATCAACTACAAGTCTACAATAAGGCAATTATCATTTGACTTACAAATAAAAAAGCTCAAAGTTATAAACTGATACGATTAATTTATAAAACTATAAAAGTCCCAAATAAAATGACGAAAATTTGAAAGTAACAATGTATTATAAGTGTATAACTATTATTATCTTAAACCAAGCAAAAGCATTTAAGCAAGACATATAAAATAAAATCCAAAATCTTCTCCTCAATGATTTGCAATATCCGGGGGATCGTCGTTGATTATCATCGTATTCTCCACCTCTAATAATAAAAAATATAAACCAGTTAGTATGCAAAGTAGCAACCTAAAAAGTTATTAGAAATTTAAAACAATATAGTAGTTTGATCTTATACCCTTTTCAACTTTTTCTAGCTCTTCCAATTTTTCCTCCACATCAATCCCGGTATCCTTTCTTGGACGTATCCAATCTTGAGTACATATTAGTGCTTCGACAAGCTTTTAGTAGCCAAATCACAATGAACAAACAAAATTACAAATCAACGGTGTAAAGAGTTAAAGACCAAATAATAAATTAATAATATCCAAAAGCTTAATGGTAAGATGGTACCTTAGGAGTTAACGAACTTCTAAATGGTGTAAGATGACGTTGACCTGCGCTAAACGTTGATTCCGAGGCCACGGTAGAAATAGGCATTCCTAAAACATCACGGGCCAAACGTTCTAAAATAGGATATCTATGACCATTCAATTTCCACCATGTCAATACATCGCAATTTCTCTCATGTTCACCAAGCACCTCATTCAAATAGCTATCAAATTTGGACTTGTCATATCCATCATCACCTCTTCGCAATCGAACTTGCATTTCAATGGATTTTTTTAAATCTAAATAATCTCCTTCTTCAAGGGTAGGACTAATATCATGTGTAGAATCTTCATTTGGAGGAGTTAAAGAGCTATACAACCTTCTGTACTCATCAAAAAGATCTTTTGACTTATTGTACACTTGCTCTTTTAACTCTTCATCCTTAGGTGCCCCATATATACGAGTGAAAGCAAATTTCAACCCCATTAACTTCACCTTTGGATCAAGAATAGCACCCATGTAGATTAACACATTCATTTTATCCACATCCCCCCAATACTTGTCAAATTTCTTTCTCATGGCACACACCATTTTTTTAAAATCCTCATCACTACTCTTCCTCCATTTATTCAATTGTTCAAGCACACGAGCAATAAAAAAGAAGCTAGAATTACTTGTAACATACAATGAACCGGAAACTTGTTCCGTCAATGTTTTAAACTCTTTAAGAAATATAACCAATGATTCCACAGTACTCCAATCATTGTCAATAGGAGCACCAAAATTTTCAATCTCACTCTGAATGAGATTGCCATATTCATCTACAAACTCAACAGTTGAATCAACCTCATCACCTTGGGGGTTAACAGGAACATCAATATCACCAAATGCATCTTTATATTCAAAGCAGTTTCCAACATTGTAAATGTAGAATCTAGTGGGACAATCAAGACTTAAGGACAACTGGCATTGTGTATACTTTTTAGCACATTGTTTGAAGTAATGTACTCTATTTGGAGAACTGTTAGCAAACTTAACAGCATACCTGACCTTGCTTATAGACTTCTTATTCATTTTCAATCCATCCCACACAATAAGGTTATTTATGTGAGCGACACATCTCGTATGCAAGTAATATCCCCTACCAATCAAATTTCGCTTCTTTTGAAGAAGTTTTTTCAATTCTACACAAGCCGTGTCATTAGAACTTGCATTGTCCACTGTCAAGGTGAATACCTTATCCTCCAACCCCCATGTTTTAAAGCAATCATCAAGAATATTAGCAATATATTTACCTTTATGACTATAGATGGGACAAAAGACAATTATCTTCTTATGCAAGTTCCACTCATTATCCACAAAATGGGATGTTAGACACATATAATTGATTTTTTGAATGCTTGTCCATGTGTCGGTCGTAAATGACACTCTTTGGGATGACTTAAGAAGAAACTCTGTCAATTTCTTTTTCTCATTCAGGTGAAGTTTATACACATCACGAGCAATAGTAATGCGAGATGGAATATGAAACGAAGGAGCAGTAACAGACATTAGGTACCTAAATCCCTCTTTCTCAACAGCACGAAATGGATACTCATCCATGATGATAAAATAAACTACAGCTTCCCTAACCTTATTTAGGTCCAAAGTCCAACCCTTCAATATACCTTCCCCGTCATTAGCCATTCGATCAAATACTAGCTCAGTTTGATTCATTTTTGACTTATTATGTGAAGAATCTGGATTAGACGGGCATACATTCCAATGGTTTTTAATGTTTTTTGAGCCATTTGTTGCTCCGTCGGACGCAAAATTTTTATTATCACAATATATGCATTCAGACCTTTGCTTACCATGCTCGTCCAAGTAATCTTGAAAATGGATCCAGTATGATGCTTTCCTTTTGATGGTGTTGTAATTACGACCTTCAATTGGAGGCCGATGCGGTAATAAAGGTTTTGTTTTGTCAACATGTTTCTCTTGGATATCATCGTCACTTACATATGTTGCACCATTTCCATCTTCGAAATTGGTGCGTGCTCGCTTATTCGTATGCTCGGTGCTAACCATCTACGATGTATAGATTAACAAAAAGTACCAAGTTAGTAATCAATCAATAATATGAATATATTATTAATAGGAAATAAACTAATAAAGTATCAATAGTCAATAACTCAATAGTCAATACTATTGACAGTACCAAGTATCAAACAAATAATCAAACTCTATTGTACAGCACTACAACCGGACAACCCAATGGCCCCAATTCACAAACACAAACCATAGTCCCCAAGGACCCCAACTCCCCACCGCCCCACATACATACTGACATACACATACAACTCAAATTTTTTAATTCATAGATCATCACACATTCACACTGAGTCACTGACAGTGACAGAGTGACAGACTCAGTCATAGACAATAGGTCGGTCTATACGGCTAAACTCAGTCACAAGAGAAAAGACTCACAATTTGCATATCTCTAATTCTCTATTCTCACCTCTCTACTTTATCTTACTCCTACTCCTATAATCCTACTAATCTAATTAGTACTTAGTAGTCTATTAATAATAAAACAGAGGAAGTCAAAAAAGAAAATCCCCTAAACAAAAACAGAGGACGCCGGACGCCAAAACAGAGGTCAGAGGACACCGCGAGTCCGCGACATACAGGCATACAAGTATACAAAGGGATAAGTCGAGGATGAATTACAGAGAAAGCCAGTAAGGCATACAGAGAAAGGCAGAATGCAAAAAGATGAGGCGGCATATATACAGCAGAGATTAGAGAAAGGATGAATTACCTATGCGACTTGCCGACTTGGTGTCTTGGTGAACAAAGAAGATGTAGAGAAAGGAATCAAGGATGAACTAATCTAATATTTGAAAGAATTGAAACAAAGGGAAACGTATATGGAGGAATGAAGGTATATTGGTATTATGGTATATCAGTAATTCAGTATATGAAGTAAATAAATGTGAGTATATATGTGTTTTCTTTCAGTAATCAGTAATTTAGTCTAGGTAAACTTAATAATTATTAGGGAGTGGTTTAAGATATAAGGATTATTTTTTATCATTCAAATTTCAAAATTTGATATATTTCTCTATCAAGATCTTTGCTAATTGCTAATTCCTAATTTTTGATTTCTGGTATATTACGTAATCTGCAGATATCTTAACAGAATAACAGCTCGGCAGCTCGCATAATTTTTTTTTTTTTGAACTTCTGGTGACAGCAGGTCTGGACCGGGTTAGACCGGGTAACCCGCAGGTCTGGACCGGTTCAGACCGGGGACCGATTGTCCTAAATATCGAACCCGGGGACCGGACCTAAGGGTGGCCGGTCCGGTCCGGGCAGGTCAGTTTCAACAGTCCGGGTCGTTTGCTGAACAGCCCTATCTATAGACACCCACATTTTGACTGCCAGGTGTTGTAGACACCCGCATTTTGACTGCCACGTGTCTATGGTAGTCTCCGAAAAACACCCGATGATGATTGGATGTCAACATGACTTAGTATACTCGGATTTGGGCTCGGAATTCATAATATCCGACATGGACTTTTTAGCGGAGTAAAATCTCACAAAACAGACCTCAAATTCAGGCCCAGTGGGTCGTCCCGAGTCAAATAAGACTAATTTGGGCCAAAACCGACACCAAAAATATTTCCCGTCTTTTGGCGACCGGGTCAAAACCCGGTCAAAGACGAAACCGTCTCATAAGTCAGCCAAGTTCAGATTGGCGCAAAGAATAAAATTCAAAAAAGCAATCACAACTACAAAGTCAACCTTCCCTTATTTATCTCACCCGTTTTGACCCACTCGATCGAGTGGATTGACCTCACTCGATCGAGTGGAGCCTTTTTACCCGGGTTTGGCCCATTTGCGAAGGCACTCGATCGAGTGCACTAGGGCCACTCGATCGAGTGCCCCTAGGTCGAGGGGTGAAGTCTATAAATACCGCTTCACCCCCCCATGCATTTCAGAGATGATTCATTCATTTTACCCTACAACTTCAGTCACCTTTTACCCTACTACAAGCCTACATACCTACACTACAAACCCTAAGCAAAACGCATCAAAATCCGAGCCATTTATACCTCGGAAACCGACACAACATCCATACATACCATAACTCACGTACGTCCTCGATACTCTCAAGCCGTGCCGCTATTTACGAGTCCATTTCCGAGGTCCTATACTAGCATGTATGTTGAGGGTGTCCTAAACCCCTTTTCTATCTCTTTTCTATATCGTTTTATGTACATTTTCGTATTATGATCGTAGTAACACCGACGCTAACACTAACATTTTTTTTGCATCTTTTATATTTTCGTTTTATATCGTTTTACCGTCATTATATTAATAATACCGCGTATATATAAAACTAGTATCAAAATCGAGTGGGTCTCATAACCCGCAATACCGAGGGCTTGGACACATATTTCGAGCCCCATTCTTTATCGACTTTAGACCATCATCCGACCTTCCTATCTTTCAAAACTATACACATCACGACACGTAGAACGACTTTGACCACTTTGACGTGATAAGTCGGGACAAGACTACGGGACGTGAGATTAGGCTAGCAATATGCCACAGTCTCATGTTCTCGTCCTTCGTTTAATACGCGACATAATGCGTATTTAAGCGGGGTTAGTCCATCTACATATTTTCGCGGTCTAGTTTATATACGGGTCCGTTTCTATCTTTATTTTGCATTATTTTGTTTATTACTTTTACGTATTGTTGTATTGTGAACTCCGGGTTGTATTTCCGCCCGTGTAATTTGTACGTTATTTTTATTTACTTGCGAGCTTTGTTTATTTAATTGCTTTTACGCTTTATAAATGAACCTCGCATGCTAAATCATTTCGACAAATAATAAGATGCATTAAATGACGTAGTTAACGCAAAATTCGCATGCTTAGACAAAACGCTGTTTGCATATCATTTAATTATTTTACTAGCGCGCGTATCACGAACACGAACGATGTCTTAGTAGAGGCCGCCATGTGCGGGCGGGGTTGGGTGTCCTTAGTGGGCTTCCCAACACGTACCCTCACCCCTTACTCAGAACCTTTGGTTTCCGGATGTCCGAAACCCTTGGCGCACGAGAGTCATTCGTTACACGATTACCGGTGTAGATGGTATCGGTATCGCAATGCAAAGGGACGAGCCCCATAAACTCTGAAATCGGAGTGGGCTTACTTTGTGTATAGCCCATGACGACATAGAGTGGGCTCGTATGGTTCCGAATAACCACAAAATTCGGTGGCGACTCCATTTTGACTTAAATTTCGAACCCGAGAACAATCTTACCACGAGATTCATTCGCCTACCCAAACCCGCGCTTCGCCGCGTCGGGGTGGACCTACGTCATGTCCACAATTTGGCGACTCCGCTGGGGATACCTGATGTACCACATGTCATCGGGGTTCCTAGGGTGAGACTCGAAGAGAAATCGTTCGTAGATTAGTGTGCGCGCATTAGTTTAATGATTCATGCATAACCCATTTTTGCCCGGGCCGGTTACTTGTGACCGACGTCCCACTATACCACGGTGCATTCCTATATGGGTGCGCTAAAGACATCGATGGTGGAACTCGTCTCGGTTTTGCGGCATGTCCTAAGACCAACTCGGCTTAGGGAGTCCGTCCATCACATGAGAAAGCCATCGTTGTTGGTATAGACCCTATTTTGACCGACCGAGACTTAGCGTAATGCATACATGAGCGTCGTTATAATGCTTGTTTGACTTCGTGCTATTTGGTTTCCGTGTCAATTTTTCAAAAACCGTCATTTCAAAATTGCATCTTTCCAAAAATACCCACCTTTCGAAAAACCCGAAATACTGTCCATTTCGGGACCCGTCATTCTAAAACGCCCAATTTTGAAAAACCCGAAATGCTGCCCATTTCGGGACTCACCTTTTCAAATTATCCAATTTTCAAAACTCGGAATGCCGCCGAAATTTAGGATCAACGATTTGACTCAAAATATCCTTTTCTGTAGTCGGCGTGCTGTCCGTTTTAATTCTCGAACTTCCACCCCCACCACCTTGATTTTCGGAATTTTCCTTTTCAAAATTCTAATCTCGGTTTTCGAAATTCCGTATTCAGTTTTCAAAACTCTCGGAAATTCGTTCATTTTTGCATTCAAACCTCAACTTTCAACTTTCTTAAAATAAACCTTCCTTATCATAGGACCTACCGTCTATCCGTGTGTCGGGTCTTTGCATAGTACGTAGAGGGTTTATAGCGTCGAAACTCCGTCGATCTTATATCACGAGTTTCCCCCCTTTCCCGAGTCCGCCTTATCTGTCAAGGCACGACCAACCCGCGTAGGGCATACCCCTACAAAGGAAAGTCCGTCCATACACTCGAGTCAAAAGTCTGGGGAGTAATCTCACGTGGACCTTCCTTCGAACGGGACTAGGCCCACAAAGCCAAAATCCTAAGGAAGTCATACCACCCACGAGTCATCCGTCTAGATGTCTTTCTCGAGTCTTTTCCACTCAGTCCTTTCTTTTTGGGTCGCTCGGGATGTGCTGTTTCCTTTGATTCCAAGACTGGGTTCGGTTTCTGATTACGTGGTTTACAGACAGGCCACCATCAACCAGACACGCTCGCAGGATGGAAACTGCCTTAGCTGAATTGAAAACCTCCGTTGATGCCATGATCGAGAAGCAGGTCGACATCGATGCCCAACTGAATGAAATGAGGGCTGGGCAAGTTGCTATCGTCACTCGATTGGCTTCGGTGGAGCACAGGACTCCTACTACCGGAACTACCGGACCTTTAGCTGAACTGGTTAGCTCGGTCCGCCGACTCGAAGAACGAGTTCATTTAACTGGGAGTAACAACATTCACCGGGAAAATAGTCGGGAGTATAACCCGCTAAGTGACAAGCTGCTTGCAAACCTGAACCTCACCGGTTTGCCTATGTTCGAAGGGACTGAAGACCCGTTACTACATGTACGGGCCTTTAAGGAGTTCATGGCCATCAAAGGGGTGGACTCCACCATGTTCAAGAACCTCTTTGCTGCGTCTCTTGAAAAGCACCCTCGGGCCTGGTACTACAGGCTAGACCCGAAGAAATACCCTACATGGGATGATGTGGCCACCGAGTTCGCTTGGAACTATGCTGACAACACCGAGATCCAAACCACAATGAGATCTCTGGAGGTTATGGCCCAAGAGCCAAAAGAAGGTTTTACCAAATACCTTCAACGCTGAAGGGCTGAGAGTGTGAAACTGGTCGACAAGCCCAGTGAGAAGACTTTAGTGGAGGCCTTTGTTAAGAACCTCCTCCCATCCTACCGGGTTCACCTCCGATATGCCGTCATACCCAATTTCACCACCCTTACTGAAATGGGTATGAGGATCGAAGATGATCTGAGACTGGAAGGCCTCACCAAGGCCGCTGCTAAGGGTTACCAAGGGGCTTCTTCCTCCACAACCAAGCCTCAAGCCTCAAGCTGCAACTCGCAGCATTTTCGACGCGGTGAATCTACTAGATACCCCGTCCAAGAAGAACACCCCACCTCGGGTTTTCACTGATATAGGTACGACCTATACTTATGCCTTACAAAGGCTATCCTCTAAGGGCCTAATCCAACCGATAGGCCCAACTCCTGAAATTCCGGTCGAGCGACGCTCCAAGAACTACAATGCTCAAGCCTATTGCCAATACCACCGAGGCAATGGGCATGATACCGAGAAGTGCTGGAAACTGAAGCACTTGATTCAGGACCTGATTGAAAGCGGTAAAATCCCGCTACCCGGAGATAAGCCCAGCAACAAAGAGAACCCTTTCAGCTCTCACGCCATCTTTACCGGGGAGGTGATTGACTGTTCTCACCTTATCTCTCCATTTATCCCGCAAGTGAACGGGATCTGGTTCGATGACGAAGAGGATGTCTACCTCGCAAAAGGGGAAGCTGTCCCCATCACCGCCGAGGAGATTCGAAAGACTAAATCTCGAGTCTTAACCAGTAACCACCTTGGTCGTCCCTATCAAGCCACTAGCTCTAGGGACACCCCTATCCCGACAACCGTCATTACGGAAGTCGCCTCTGAAGAGCCAACTGCTGAAACGGCTCTTGTGAAACAATTGAAGAAGACCCGAGTTGACCTCACTATATGGCAACTCCTGGTTAGTTCTCAAGAACATCGAGAAGCACTTACAAAGGCTCTCGATCAAATTAAGGTCGACTCTTTGGTTACCCCTGCTGAGATGGTAGCCACGGTCTTGCCCCACCTAAAAGGCAAGGCTAAGGAAGAAGGACCGGTAATCACTTTCTCCGAAGCCGACCTACCACCATTTGGGGCCACCCATAATTTGGCCCTCTACATTACTGTGGTCTGCCGAGGAAAATACCTCCCCATGACCCTAGTTGATGACGGGTCTGCTGTAAACGTCCTTCCCTTGAGGACCGCAAAAGCCCTCGGCATTACCGAGGCTGACTATATTCCGACTGCTCAGACCATCCAAGCTTTCGATGGGAGCCCGAAGTCGGTAGCTGGGGCCATGAAACTGACCATCATAACCGGCCCAATAGAAAAGGAGCTCGAGTTCCAGGTGATCGATGTCACCTCATCCTTCAACTTGCTCCTAGGAAGGCCTTGGATCCACGCGGTCAAGGCGGTGTCCTCCACCCTCCACCGAAAGATCAAGATGCCTCTGCTTAACGATGTCATCACTTTAGAGGCAACACCAATGACTGTGGCTAGCTGTAACGCCACGGGACGCACGGACCTCTGGGGGTTCGATTTTGTGGGGATGATCGAGGAAGAGTACCTCTTTAGGCCTTACTTCACTACGAGTATCGACATGATGCTCCAAAACCTAGGGTACTTTCCGGGGGCTACCTCTCGACCCGATCTTCCAGCTGGGAAGATCATCGAGGTTCTCAAAGACGAAGAATCTCACTTTGGTCTTGGTTATGACATCACCCCCGACAATGTTGTCCGAGCAGGGATCGAAAAGGCCTGCAACATCCTTAAGGGTATCTACTTGAGCCCTTATAGCCCACGGTTGGCTGACTACTTTGTCACACCGGTGTTTGGGGCTATCCAGGTTGGTCTATACCAACCCAATGCTATGCAGCTCGGGACCCACTTGGCCCGAGACTGCAACTACATTCCGGATGATGTGTTCGCCCTCATCCAGTCCAATGGAGCTGAAGATGCTGAGCCCGCACTAGGGCTACCTGATCAACCTGATCCTCCGCAGCAACAGGTTTGACTCGACCAAGCTGATCTCGGATGTTGGTTCCGAGACGGGAAACAAGGCCTGGAGGAGGACTGTCAAGTGGACTGACAGTCAGGGAAGGATCTACAAACTGGTCACCGGAGAGGGAGACATGCCTGAATCTGAGTCTGAGTCCGAGTCTGAGTCGTAGTCTGAGTCAGAGTCTGAGGTCGAGTCTAGGGAAGTCGGTGCTAGAGTCACTCCTGTAACCCCCCTCCCTTTTATTATTCCTGCTGCTGGCACTTCGGGGTCTGTCCCGAGTGCCCTACCTATCCCGCCACTGACCAATGATCAGATGGCTGCTCTCTTTGAGCTGTTTTCCAAGTTTTCAATCAGTAATAACAACCGTTCTGCTTACGACTTGTCTCTTTCAAATTCTGCTTTTAAAAATGTTTTATGCTATGACATTGAGAAACCAGACGAACAGGTACCCTTACCTCCGCATCTGATCGAGCAACTAGAGCAAAGGGAGTCCCGGAACCCGGTAATCAAAGAAACCGAGTCCATAAATGTGGGAACAACCTTAGAGCCTCAGACACTTAAGATAGGGCTATCCTTAGATCCCGAGGAGAAACAACAATTCATAAGCCTCCTCCAAGAGTTCAAGGATGTCTTCGCATGGTCCTACAAGGACATGCCGGGGATAGACCGGGAAATAGCCGAGCACCACATACCAATCAAAGACGGGTGCAAACCGGTCAAACAAAAGCTTCATCGGATGAGGCCCGAATGGTCTCTCAAGGTAAAAGAAGAAGTCGACAAACAATTCAAAGCCGGCTTCATACAAGTGTCCGAGTATCCGGACTGGGTGGCAAACATCGTGCCGGTTCCTAAAAAGGACGGTAAGGTGCGGGTATGTGTAGATTTTCGGGATCTTAACAAGGCGAGCCCGAAAGATGATTTTCCGTTACCACACATCGACATACTGGTGGATAACACGGCCGATCATGCCCTTCTATCATTCATGGACGGGTATGCCGGGTATAATCAAATCAAAATGGCGGAAGAAGACATGAGTAAGACTACCTTCACCACACCTTGGGGTACTTACTGCTATACCGTCATGCCTTTCGGTCTCATTAATGCCGGGGCCACATATCAAAGGACTGCTACCACTTTATTACACGACATGATGCATAAAGAGGTGGAAGTTTATGTAGACGACATGATCGTCAAATCCAAAGAACGGGACGGTCACATCACCGCCCTAAGAAAATTTTTCACCCGATAGCGCAAATACAACATGAGGTTAAACCCTCAAAAGTGCAGTTTCGGGGTAACATCAGGCAAATTACTGGGTCATATCGTTAGCCAACGAGGTATCGAAGTCGACCCAGCTAAAATCAAAGCCATTACCGAGATGCAACCTCCTAAAACCGAAAAAGAAATAAGGGGATTCCTCGGGAAAGTCCAGTACATCAGTCGGTTCATTTCCAAACTAACCATGGTGTGTGAACCAATTTTCAAGAAACTGAAAGTGGGAGAACGGGTACTATGGGATGACAAGTGTCAAACTGCTTTCGACAAGATCAAGGAAATTCTGTCTGCTCCGCCAGTCTTAATGCCACCTCAACCCGGTTTGCCTCTGTCGTTGTACCTAACGACGACCGAGACAGCCATGGGGGCTATGCTGGCTCAGACAGTTGACTCCGAAGAAAGAGCCATTTACTACATCAGCAAGAAGTTTTTAGAGTATGAGTGCAAATATACCATGCTCGAAAAGACGTGTTTGGCTCTAGTTTGGGCTACCAAGAAACTCCGATATTATATGCTCAGTTACGAGGTCCATGTGCTATCCAAGATGGACCCGATCAAGTATATCTTCGAAAAGCCCGTTCTCAACGGCCAAATCTCTAGATGGACTCTAATGCTGGCAGAGTTCGACTTAAAGTTTGTACCGTTAAAGGCTATTAAAGGTCGAGTAGTAGCTGAATTTCTCGCCGATAGCCCGATAACCGAAGAAGGACACACCGACACTTGGTCCTTCCCAGACGAAGATATTTTCCATACTGATACTGAAACATGAGATTTATACTTCGACGGTGCATCTAATTTTCGAGGGTTCGGAGTCGGGATCCTCCTAATTTCACCAAAAGGGGAACATACTCCCGTCTTCATCAAACTGGACTTTGATGTTACCAATAATGCAGCAGAGTACGAAGCATGCATTTACGGGCTTCAAGCCGCCGCCAATCTGGGGATTACATATCTCCGGGTACATGGTGATTCATCCTTGGTCATTAACCAAGCACTTCAAAAAGGGAAGACTCGAAATGCTAATCTCGTGGCCTACCAGGCACGAGTAAGGGATCTCGAGAAACAATTCCAAAAGGTAGAGTACATATACCTGCCTCGGGAAGAAAATCAGTTTGCAGATGCGCTCTTAAAATTAGCATCTTTACTGAATATTCCCGACCACGTGACCAGTATGCCAATTTGCGTCGAAAGACGGTCTGAGCCGGCGTACATTTGCGATATTGAAGACATCGAAATAACCGATCCCGAACCATGGTACCAAGCCGTGTTAACGTACCTAACAAACGGAGAATACCCTCCCGGGATGGAAGGCCGAGCCAAGAAAACCTTACGAAGGCTAGCCACCCATCCGTACCGACGACGGGCAACTGTACAAAAAGACGGCACAGGGGGCTCTTCTCCTTTGTGTTGACAAGTATAAGGCTGAAAAGGTTATGGCCGAAGTACATGACGGTGAAAACGGCCCACATATGAATGCCCACATGCTGGTCCGGAAAATCATGAGGCTCGGTTATTATTGGAATACCATGGAAGCCGATTGTCGGTCGTATGTCAAACATTGTCATAACTGTCAAATCTTTGGCAATGTGCAACATATGCCGTCATCACTACTCTATACCATGACGTCACCATGGCCATTCTCAACGTGGGGTATCGACATAATCGGGAAAATAAATCCCTCGGGTACCGGTGGGCACTGCTTTATTTTGGTAGCTATCGACTATTTCACCAAATGGGTCGAAGCTGAATCATATCGCATCCTCACTGCCAAGCATGTCGCCAAGTTTATCCAAAACAAGATAATATGTCGATATGGGATTCCCGCTGAATTTATCAGTGATCACGGGACTCATTTTCAAGCCGAGACTGCGGCCCTACTGACCAAGTATAAAATCCAAAGGCATACTTCCTCGCCTTACCGTCCCCAAACAAATGGAGCAGTAGAGGCGGCTAATAAAACAATTGTCACCATACTCAAAAAGATGGCTGACAATTACCGGGACTGGCCCGACAAAATACCTTTTGCCCTATGGGGATATCGAACGTCAATTCGCACCACAACCGGGGCGACACCATATTACCTAACCTATGGGATGGAGGCAGTCCAACCAGTCGAGCTGGAGGTACCGTCCCTCAGAATTCTGCTAGAAAGTCAAGTACCCGAAGCTGACTGGGTTCGAGCACGATATGACTCGTTGGTTCTACTAGACGAACGACGGTCTCGTGCCCTCAATAATATCCAAATTTACCAGAAGAGGATCCAACGAGCCTTCAACAAGAGGTTAAGGCCCAGGAACATTAAGGAAGGCGATCTAGTCCTCAAGTCTATTCGAGCTCTACTACCAGTTGACCCGAGGGGAAAATTCAAACCCAATTGGGCTGGGCCATATCTGGTGAAAAAAATCCTATCGGGGGGAGCAGTGATGCTGACGGACCTGGACGGGAACGAGTTTGTCAACCCTACCAACCTGGACCAGCTGAAGCGTTACTACCCTTAGCCATTTCTCAATGTCATTAGCAAATTTTTATAAAAATTATTTCTTACAAAAAGCAAGTCAATGAGCTAGAATTACTTATTCTACTGTCATAAACATCTCGAACCAATAGTCTTGGTGTAATTCGAGATTGCAAATTTCCTATGCCTGAACTACGTTTGGTTTGATTCTGCTAATCGCGGATACGTAGGCAACCCCTCAAAAGGGTACAACCAATGCAATCAAGAAAAGACAGGAGCGGTTTAATAATAAACTTCTTTTATTAATTCAAAAAAAAAAAATTCTCGACAAACTCGGGAAATAACAAAATGCAGGAATTCAAAAAAATAATAAATACAAAAAAAAGGGCACACAACAAAAAATAATAATAGTACTTAAATAATAATAAAACTAAAGGACTCGGCACTTAGGGCATCTTGCCCTTCCCTTTGTCCTTAGCCTCCTTAGTCGTCCACTGACGACGACGTGGAGGGGAGCGTTCCCGAATCACCACGGGAACTTCTCTAGCTCGGGCTCGAGTGTTTGAGCCCGACTCCCCTGTCATATCAATAGGCCCAAGACGGGCCCTAACGGGCTCAGGGAGCCGGTCACGCGGACCAAGTCGGTCCCGGACCGCCAACCTCGGCCCAATTCGTCGTTCCAGGTCGGTCTGCCCTCGAGTGCTGCTAGAACCGACTTCCTTAGATCGAGTCTTAGTTTGTGACTTAAGACCCGATTCTCCCCGGACTGTGGTCTCAGGAATGTGTTCCTCGGTGAAGAAATCCCTGTTGTCCTTCGCCGACTCACGCTGAACCAATTCGATGGCCTCATCAACCTTCAAGGCCTTTCGAGCTTCCTCGGACTCTTCAGAAGTCCACTTCTGATAAGCCCGTGACACCCAAGCGGATTGACAAGGGCTAGGTATCGTCCATGTGGGACGAGTGAACCATCGTTGCAACCAAGTGTCGCACATAGCGTCCGTCAATTGGAGCGGGACGCTGATAATGGCTTCAGTCTCAGGGATGCGCTGAGACGAACCGAACTGCCTTAGGAGGCGGTCCGGATAAATGTGAACTGTCCAGTCTAAGGACAAGATCGTCAGGTATCGGGCTTGGTCCCTCTTAGCCAGTCCGGTCAATTTTGAAAGGAACCACCAAGCGACGGTCCACCTGATCAAAGGACCCCCGTGAAACACCAACTCCTCGTCCCAGTAAGCTCGATCAATCCGATGACTCGAGTTTATCTTCCGCCTTCGGGAGCTAATCTGACTGCTCCGATAATTGGGAATGCTTGGAGGGGTCTCTATGATTGATAACCGCTCCGAGAGCCATATCTGAAGAGAATACACAAATTTTATAAGCAACGGAATGGTTCGCCAGGGTCCACTCGATCGAGTGCAGCAGATGACTCGATCGAGTTAGCCCTCTGAAAACAGGCAGTAGCTCCGTATGAGTGTCACTCGATCGAGTGACAGGTCCACTCGATCGAGTGACTTACGAGAATCAGAAAATTCGCGCGAAACGTGAACGAAAAAAAAAAAAAAAAATCGAGGTGCATACTTGAAGAAAACGGGTACTCCCCATCAACCGTCGAGTCGGGTCAAGCCGTCTGGCATCCAGACCCGCAATGATCTCCCCAGTGGCTAGCCAAGCAGGGCTATGACCAGTCTCCATCTGGTCAACCACTCCGATCAGCCTAATTTGACCCATGCATGAGTCAAGTTCCATCAGCCCCTCGAAGACATAGCAGTGCAGCATGCAGAAGGCGAATGCCCTACGCCTATGAGCAGGGGTGGCCCTCACATACCGTGGGTTCATGAACTTGTCGGCCAGGTCAAACAGGGAAACGGTATCTCCCTGCACCATTCGGTTTGCCTCAGCATGAGACAAACCCAAAAACTCCCTTAATCTCCTCCTCGGATCCGGGTAGAATGGGGGAATGGCAGGCTGAATAGCAAGACCCCAGCCGCCTATGGCCGCAATCTCCTCGGGCAAAGGACACATCTCGCCCCTCGGGAATGCAAACACGTGATGGGTGGTGTCCCAAAACGACAGACAGGCATCAAGAAAGTGCGAATCCACTATCAGACGTTGAAAAGGGAATAGATTGACTATCCCTATCTGAGTCAGCCGGACTTTCTCCTCGTCCCGAAAGTATTGGGACCAGGCGAGAAGCATAGCCGTCAAATGATCAATACCCATAGCGGAGATTTCTAAGCTCTCTTGAAAGTCTACAAGATTTTGAGAAAGGAGAAGGAGAGTTTGAGTTGTGATGCAGAAACTGAAGCAGGGATCCCCATATTTATAATGGGAAAACCTAACAGAAAACCTAACTACCCTGCCTCCTCAGCAAGATGGGCCCTATGCGCGTGCAGGCCTGATTTCAAACTTGAACCCAGAATAGGAATCAAGCTGTCCCGAGCTTTTCTAAGATTTTCTAAAAATTTCTTTGCGTCAAAATTTTTGTCTTTCCAAAATTTTCAATCTTTTTTCTCCCCAGCGAGAGTCAACATTTTACCTACATGTTACATGCAAGTTGTTATGTGTCAGCATACAGGTACACCCCAGACTTCAAGAAGCAAGTCCCCGCGAAACTATTTAATTTCCCCAACGGAGTCAACTTTTCCCCGGTGTGCTACATCCAAAGTGCGATGTGTCGGCAAACGGGTACACCTACTCCCTAGAAGAGGCAAGCTTTACTCCCCACGGAGCATCATCATCAGCTCAAATGCGACCCAAGGCTTCAGAAACAAGCCCGTGCAGCTCCTATATTTCCCCAGCGGAACGCCCAAGGCAGCATTTTCCCAAAATGATACAGGATGGGCCCACACATAGGCGCGCCCAGGACTTATGCTACAAGTCTGATTCCCCGCGAAGCTATCATCATCAGGACAAGTATGACCCTCTGCTTATGGCTGGTGAGCCCTTCACGCGAGTCCAATGGACTATAAACGACCCGACCGGAAGTCTACCAGGTCTTAGCAGGCTTGGTAGCTACTCTGACTTTTGCCTTGTCCAAGCCTCAGTCAGAGTGGGGGCTCTGTAGACACTCGCATTTTGACTGCCACGTGTCTATGGTAGTCTCCGAAAAACACCCGATGATGATTGGACGTCAACGTGACTTAGTATACTCGGATTTGGGCTCGGAATTCATAATATCCGACATGGACTTTTTAGCGGAGTAAAATCTCACAAAACAGACCTCAAATTCAGGCCCAGTGGGTCGTCCCGAGTCAAATAAGACTAATTTGGACCAAAACCGACACCAAAAATATTTCCCGTCTTTTGGCGACCGGGTCAAAACCCGGTCAAAGACGAAACCGTCTCATAAGTCAGCCAAGTTCAGATTGGCGCAAAGAATAAAATTCAAAAAAGCAATCACAACTACAAAGTCAACCTTCCCTTATTTATCTCACCCGTTTTGACCCACTCGATCGAGTGGATTGACCTCACTCGATCGAGTGGAGCCTTTTTACCCGGGTTTGGCCCATTTGCGAAGGCACTCGATCGAGTGCACTAGGGCCACTCGATCGAGTGCCCCTAGGTCGAGGGGTGAAGTCTATAAATACCGCTTCACCCCCCCATGCATTTCAGAGATGATTCATTCATTTTACCCTACAACTTCAGTCACCTTTTACCCTACTACAAGCCTACATACCTACACTACAAACCCTAAGCAAAACGCATCAAAATCCGAGCCATTTATACCTCGGAAACCGACACAACATCCATACATACCATAACTCACGTACGTCCTCGATACTCTCAAGTCGTGCCGCTATTTACGAGTCCATTTCCGAGGTCCTATACTAGCATGTATGTTGAGGGTGTCCTAAACCCCTTTTCTATCTCTTTTCTATATCGTTTTATGTACATTTTCGTATTATGATCGTAGTAACACCGACGCTAACACTAACATTTTTTTTGCATCTTTTATATCTTCGTTTTATATCGTTTTACCGTCATTATATTAATAATACCGCGTATATATAAAACTAGTATCAAAATCGGTTTTAAAACGTTTAACTACGATGATCACTTTTGGTCCGTCTAATCCCTTTACGAGCAACGACGGAGGTGGAGCCCTTTCGAGGAGCCCCGCCCCAATGTACTCAAGGGCGTGACGAGATCGTGATCTGTCGTAGTTGAACGGATTTAATCCCCTTTCCACAATTGGTGCGAAACCCGTTGACACGAAAATCGACATCACGTAACCCGAAAGGGTTAGTCCCGATGTCGTGACGTAGAGGGATACATTTCGTCACCAATTCAAAATTTCCTAATCTAACGTAAACGTTTTCCTAAAATCCCGATGACGATATTATATTCGTTCATACACGATTATAATACCGGAGGTCGAGCTAAGTACGAATCGCGCAATATTCGTATTTGGTTAGGCCGACTATCGATTTCAAGTCATAAAACCGAGCGAGCCACCTCTCGTACAGGGGGCACTCGATCGAGTGCCATAGGCCACTCGATCGAGTAGCACCCCAAAAAGTGGTCAGTAGCCACGCTAATGACACACTCGACCGAGTCAGTCAATGACTCGATCGAGTGGGTCTCATAACCCGCAATACCGAGGGCTTGGACACATATTTCGAGCCCCATTCTTTATCGACTTTAGACCATCATCCGACCTTCCTATCTTTCAAAACTATACACATCACGACACGTAGAACGACTTTGACCACTTTGACGTGATAAGTCGGGACAAGACTACGGGACGTGAGATTAGGCTAGCAATATGCCACAGTCTCATGTTCTCGTCCTTCGTTTAATACGCGACATAATGCGTATTTAAGCGGGGTTAGTCCATCTACATATTTCGCGGTCTAGTTTATATACGGGTCCGTTTCTATCTTTATTTTGCATTATTTTGTTTATTACTTTTACGTATTGTTGTATTGTGAACTCCGGGTTGTATTTCCGCCCGTGTAATTTGTACGTTATTTTTATTTACTTGCGAGCTTTGTTTATTTAATTGCTTTTACGCTTTATAAATGAACCTCGCATGCTAAATCATTTCGACAAATAATAAGATGCATTAAATGACGTAGTAAATGCAAAATTCGCATGCTTAGACAAAACGCTGTTTGCATATCATTTAATTATTTTACTAGCGCGCGTATCACGAACACGAACGATGTCTTAGTAGAGGCCGCCATGTGCGGGCGGGGTTGGGTGTCCTTAGTGGGCTTCCCAACACGTACCCTCACCCCTTACTCAGAACCTTTGGTTTCCGGATGTCCGAAACCCTTGGCGCACGAGAGTCATTCTTTACACGATTACCGGTGTAGATGGTATCGGTATCGCAATGCAAAGGGACGAGCCCCATAAACTCTGAAATCGAAGTGGGCTTACTTTGTGTATAGCCCATGACGACATAGAGTGGGCTCGTATGGTTCCGAATAACCACAAAATTCGGTGGCGACTCCATTTTGACTTAAATTTCGAACCCGAGAACAATCTTACCACGAGATTCATTCGCCTACCCAAACCCGCGCTTCGCCGCGTCGGGGTGGACCTACGTCATGTCCACAGGTGTCTATAGCAGTTTCCAAAAAACACCCGATGATGATCGGACGCAAACGTATTTCTACGCGCTCGGATATGAGCTCGAAACCATTAGTTGTTGGCTTAAGCACTTACGGAGTAAAAATCTCGCAAAACTGGCCTCAAATTCAGGCCCAGTGGGTCGTTTCCAATCAAACAAGACTAATTTGAGTCAAAACCGTCACCGGAAACAAAACCGACTTTTAGCGATCGGGTCAAACCCCGGTCAAAGCCGCTTCCGAGACATACAAAACAGCCATTCAAATGACATAAGCCCAGTCCAAATACAAAACACACAAAATATCCAACCTGAGGTCCAAACAACCCGGACCTCTCGTACCAGCTGACCCACTCGATCGAGTGCTCAGCCCACTCGATCGAGTGGGCCCTCAATCAAGCCCGGCTGCAGACGTTTGGGCCACTCGACCGAGTCAAGGGGCTACTCGGTCGAGTAACCCTAGAGGGGGCATGGGTGACTTGCCTATATGTACATCCCCATGCACACACATTTAGACACAATTTTTCAAACCCTAAAAAAACCCTAATCGATCCTTAGTCTACACTAAAACCCTAACCCTAGCATCTAGGAATCCGAACCCTAATCACCATAACTTAGCCTATATCTCGATACTCTGGTGCTAGCCACAACTACGAGTCCCTTCCGAGAACAAGAACATGTAGGTTGAGGATGCCAAATCCCGTTCTTCTCTTTTCTCTTTTTTTTATCTTCTTCGCGCGTCGTCTATATTGTCATCATCCTTTTTTTACTTTTTATCGTCGTTATCGCGTCTATAATATCGCTAATAATTACCAATATAAAATACTAAAATACTCGTCAATTCGTGTCGAGCGTGAGTAATGACAGGATAAGAAAAACCGAATATACAAGGGTATTGCACCCAGCGTTGCCGGTCGCTTATCCCGACATCCCGATCGCTTGATTGTTGAGACGAGTTAACATCAACCGTAATTTTCCTATTTTTCGCATCATCATTAATCTCATACTTTGTCAATTCTAAATTTTTTTCAAAACAATTATTTTATTTTTTATTAAGGGTCGAAATCCGTTGACGCGGATCCGACATCACATAATCCCGAGGGATTTATTACGATGTCCGGAACCCGAGGGAAGGAAGTCGAGTCCGTCATAATTAAGAAGTGTCAATCTTTTAGATTCGATACCAATTCAGTAATTGAATGTCAAATCTAATGATTTAGTCAAAAATTTAATTAACGCGATTTCTCATTGATTCTAAAATAGATGTCGAACAATTCGCAAGAATTAATACGACACTATAAACGCGGAGGGAATTTATATCGCTTTGGTTAATTTAAAACGACTTATAACAATTCTTTTTTTTTATCTCACTCTAATATTTCATATCGATTCAATAATCGAATATGGGATACGACGAGTATTCAAAATTAGAATCAAGTATAAATCCCATAATATTTATACCCGATTCAACAAATCAACGATTTATCAAAATCGAAAAGCAATCTCGCAATCAATAATAAATTGCAAACGAACCATAGTTCGTACAGGGGGCACTCGATCGAGTGCCTAGCACACTCGGTCGAGTAGCACCCCAAAAACCGAGACAGAATGCTTTTTCGACCTCCACTCGGCCGAGTCTCGCAATAACTCGATCGAGTAGGGTCTAAAAATACGGGACAGAAGTCCTTTCAGAGGTCCACTCGGTCGAGTCCTTCGATGACTCGGTCGAGTGGCCCCTTATCACGTCGAGTCCTACAATGTCATTCGAGTCTCGTCAACGCTTTCTCACGACTTAGGTCGACACGTGCCTAATTTATCACGTGAAATATTACTTTCCAAAACTTTGCATCATCTTATTTATATCATTCCATAACATCCTACATCTTTGCAAACCGTTATTGTCGTTATACCGTTACTAACAAGTTTGTTATTTTCTTGTAGATTTCTATTGTTTATTTTATTGTACTAAAATGAACCCGCATGCTAAATTTAACTTCGACGTTAGAATTAGTTACATTAAATCGACATAGAAACCCTTTCAATTTCTCGCATGTCTAGGGAAGATAATGTTTGCATAAGCATTTTCATCGTTCAACTAACGCGCGTATTAGAAAGTCTTTCGATATCTTAGTAGAGGCCGCTAATGTGCGGGCGGGGTTGGGTGTCCTTAGTGGGCTTCCCAACACGTACCCTCACCCCTTACTCAGAACCTCGGTTTCCGGATGCCCGAAACCGTTGGCTTACGAGAGTCATTCAATACACGATATCCGATAATGTCGGTATCGGTATCAAATGCAAAGGGACGAGCCCAATAAACTCTGACATCGGAAATGGGCCATACTTTGTGCATGACCCACTAAGACATAGAGTTGGTTCGAACGGGCCCGAACTCCCACAAAGTTCGGTGGCGAGTCCACTTCGATTTAAATTTCAATTCGATCCATTCTCATATGGAGATTCATTCGCCTCCCCAAACCCGCGCGTGGCCGCGTCGGGGTGAACCTATGTCATCATTTTCAAAATTATCAGTTTTTTCAAAATTAAGTTTTTTTCATCTTCACCAAAAAATCATTTTCCTACTGCCGTTGTACGTATGTTACTATGTTACTGCCATAATCCATAAACTATGTTACTTTAACTCATATAACGTGTTACTTTAATTCATGAACTTCGTTACTTTAACTCATAAAATCTGTTACGTTGTTTAATATATTCTCTTGCAAAAACTATTACTCTAACTTATACAATGTGTTACTCTAATTCATGAACTGCGTTACTTTAACTCATAAAATCTATTATGTTGCATAATAATCTTTTGCAAAAACAAGACTTTCAATCAACCAAAAGAATAATGTATGTTTCTATTAAGGACTCCAAAACAAAAATTATAAAACTCCATTATAATTCCAATGTTTCACACCTGTACCTATAAGAACTGGATATTTGAAATCAAATTATAATCATAAACTGTGTTACTGTAACTTATCAAAACTGTGTTACTGTAACTCATTAAGTATGTGACTCTAACACATAATGTGTGTTATTCTAACTCATTTTACTCCAATCAAGGATGTTACTCTAACGAATAATCTATGTTACTCTAACAATATATTGTCCTACTCAGAATTGTGCTTCTTAACCATCTTCTTATTCTTCTCCTGATTCTTCTTCATTGTCAGACGATGATTTACATGACATTTCCTTCTTCTTCTTCTTCTTCTTCTTCTTCTTCTCCTCATCTACATCTTTGAAGATCTGCCCTATGTATGGAGAAAATTCTCACCCACATCCCTACATCATTCATGTGCTTTTGCGTCTACTGAAAAAACAATAACAGTGCCAATAAACGTGGCGAAAAAAAACAATCAAAACTTGAAATATGGATTAAAGTAACCGATAACAAGAATTAAAGTAACAGATGAAGTGCATTGAAGTAACATTGAATTAAATTAACAGAGTATGCTTATACACCAGGTATAAAGTAACAGAGGTCAGACATTAAAGTAACAGATAGTATGAATTAAAGTAACAGATAATGTTCATTAAAATAACACCAGATATAAGTTAGTGCAAAAAATTCATATAATGATAAAAAAATGAGAGTATGACGCAGTATCTTACTCTTTGATATTGTTTCCTATTTTGAACCCATCACGTCCCATAATTATAGGAAGCAATACTTTTTTTTTCTTTTTTTTATATGGCGTTACTCTTTGATATTGTTTCCTTTTGTGGTGGCAATCACGTTCCATTATTATAGGAAACAATATATTTTCATTTTTATTTTTTAATATATGGCAGTTTCCTAAATTCTTAGAACACTCCAATGCACTGCAATAACAGATGAAAAGCACTAAAGTAACTACTGGAGTGTATTAAAAGTAACACGATATATAAAGTAACATATGGTAGATATTAAAGTAACAGATGCTCTACACTAAAGTAACGCAGTATATGAAAAACAATAACTCAATATATTGTGCGTGCGCAAATTTCATATGATGAATCAGACATTTAACAGTATGCGATTTCCCATATTGTAAACGTAAAAACTAATAATTGAGTAGCATCTTAATGACTTCCATGGTGATTCCAGTATAAATTTCAAAGCATATACTCACCGTTCGTGTATTCTACGATTTGCATATGAATCTAAGATGAATGACACGACCATGAAAGCAATATCAACATGAAAATTGACGCAAAACATGAATGACACGACCATGAAAGCAATATCCACATGAAAATTGACGCAAAACATGAACGCAAATTAATCAAGATGATGAAAAAAAATTGACGCAAAACATGAAAGCAATATCGAAACTCACGATTGTTATACTCGATGAATTGCTTATCAACGGTTAATGAATATGTCACGATCATTTAATTCATAGTAACAGAATTTCAAGCACAGATTTGATTGAATGAAGGAATGAACATGATGATCGATGGGAGCTTTTTTTAAAAAAAAATGTTTTGATGAACCTGTAACGTGAATGAATGAATGAGGAATAAGGAATGAAAGTGATATGAGAGTTATTGTTTCTTAAAATCATGGGAGATATTTTAGGATACTAAATCATCCTTTTTTTTTTAAATACAAAATATTTGGATGTATCTTGTCCATCCATCCTCATCCCATCCAACGGATGGGATGAGGACTTAGGGACTCAATAGTTATAAGGGACTCATTAGAACCCATATATATATATATATATATATATATATATATATATATATATATCAATATGATGTATCCACTGCTGACATGGCAGCGTGGATGCATTGCTTAGATGACGTGGCGGCCTAATACGCATTCGTCCAATATCTTACTATGTATGTGTGTGTGTGTGTGTGTGTGTATATGTATATATATATATATATATATATATATATATATATATATCATCTTATACGAGTATACGAGTATTCATACAAATACGAATATGCTGTATTTATATCATACGAGTATAATTATATAATTATTATATAATTATTCATATACAATATAAAATTTATGATAAATTATTATTAATTTAACATCTTATAATTCATTAATCATCATACATATATATGTTTATAACTTAATTCATTTTATGTAACATTTACGTCATTTATTTACTTTTATTATTCATGTAACATATACTCCAACATTTACGTTAAAGTATCACTGTTAATTTTAATATGCATACTTTTGATATTTCCACTTAATATTCTTACTCTATATATATACACACACATATGAAATACAGAGATTATAAAAGATGTTATCTATACTCCAACATTATTAGAAATACAGAGATTATAATATTAATATTTTGTTGGATAAATACTTAACATTAAATATATTAATATTTTGAAGGTCGTAAAAAATAATATTTTGTAGCATCGATATATTATTTACCACACATAATATTCTCTCTCTCTCTCTCTCTCTCTCTCTCTCTCTCTCTCTCTCTCTCTCTCTATATATATATATATATATATATATATATATATATATAGACACACACACACACGAAATACAGAGATTATAAAAGATGCCATTTATAAATTATAATCTATGCAAGATAATTATCATAAAAGATACTATTCAGGTTGATTGTAGAAATATTGTATATTCTGTATAGATTTATAAGCATAAATATTAAATATAATCGTATGCAATTTACAATACACTAACCTTCGTCCTATATATAGAACTACACATCGACCATTTTAATAATCACCAGCAACCATTTCAAATGACACTCCAAACCTCTTCAATGAAATTGTCAACAGTTAGTAAACTTGAGGAAAATGTTAGGAACAAGACGTTACATGCCAGAGTTGTCCGAAAGTGGTATAGGCCAGATTTTAATGATCCAACGAAATACTCCACAATCGAAATGTTGTTGCTAGACTCTGAGGTATGATTCTCACGAATTTCTCATTATTATTGTTATTCTTACGAATTTTTCATTATTATTATTATTATTATTATTATTATTATTATTATTATTATTATTATTATTATTATTATTATTATTATTATTATTATTATTATTATTATTATTATTATTATTATTATTATTATTATTATTATTATTATTATTATTATTTTGTTGTTGTTGTTATTATTCTTATTATTGTTGTTGTTGTTGTTGTTGTTGTTATTCAGATTTTATTATTATTAGGGTTAATTAATAGCAATAATACAGACTATTGAGCGTATTCCAATAATAATACCAATTACAGTTAATCCCAGAATAATACATCGAATTGGAGCATTCTAATGATAATGGTACAGTTGCATATGTTACCTGCAATAGCAGGTAACCTTCCTCGAAAATAACCGGCTACTTCAATCTATTCAATCCACACCCACCCTCCTTCTTTACCTTATTTCTCTATCTCCCTACTTAGATCCTTGTCTTCAATGGCAACTCTGAATTTTTTTTAAAAAATCTTGATTTCCATTACCCTCCTCTTCTCGTTAAATTTAATAATGGGCTCTCCATCAAGACATAAACATAAACTTCATTAATTAAAAAAAAGACATACAGAGCATTATTCAATGTGATATTCAATCAAACCATCAAAATTAATTATCGCCCCATCTCTGATTCTCTGTCTCCTTCAACTCCCAGGTACTCTCTTTTTGATTTTAAGCATTGCTAATTTGTTTTATTTTGTACAAATTTGGGGTTTTGGTTTCAATTAGGTTTTATTTTATCTTTCTGCAAATTTCGACAATTGGGGTTTGTTTTGATTAAGGTTTATTTTTTGGGTTTATATTTATTTGATTAGTGTTTCGATTATGGTTTCTGGGTCTAATTCGGGAGTTTATGTTTATCAGTCCACTAAGTTTTGTGAAATCTGTTTTGTCATTCACAATTGTTGTACCAGATTTCGTCCTCTTACCAGGTCTAGATTCATCCTCAAGGGAGAGTGAGAAGTAAATGGTAATGGTGACGGTAGGAATTAAATGATGCGCTTAAGGGGAGGTGGACCGGTTATTCAAGTAACCCGTCCACAGTACCATTATCATTAGAATACTTCAATTCGATGTATTATTCTGGGATTAATTGTAATTGGTATTATTATTGAAATACGCCCAATAGTCAGTATTATTGCTATTAAATAACCCTTATTATTATTATTATTATTATTATTATTATTATTATTATTATTATTATTATTATTATTATTATTATTATTATTATTATTATTATTATTATTATTATTATTATTATTATTATTATTATTATTATTATTATTATTATTATTATAGTTCCGATTTTATTATTATTATTATTATTATTATTATTATTATTATTATTATTATTATTATTATTATTATTATTATTATTATTATTATTATTATTATTATTATTATTATTATTATTATTATTATTATTATTATTACTATTCTGATTTTATTTAATTATTATTATTATTCGTATTACTGTTACGATTTATTATTATTAGTATTTTTTTTTTGCAAGAATTCATGACTCATTTTATTCATCCATTTTGGGCAAACAAATAGAGCCTAGCTTACAAAGAATATCCCCTAGTATGTAAAAGTTACATACAAATCATATAAGAATCTTCCTACTCAAATCAATATTAACACCTCGAAGCCTTGTAAACACATCAAATTTAGCTAAACTAATCAATGTCTTTGGGGGTCTATTTTTAGCGTCAAATATCCTACCATTCCTTTCTTCCCATACGTAGTAGACAGCTGCTGCCAGACTCGCTTTAAACCACTGATTCTTCCAATGTTTACCCCGCCTTCTTCCTGTACACCATTGAAGCTCTACTTTTAATGTATGACTTCTTCCCCGAACGTGCATCCACTCCATCAACCCTTGCCAAATCTGTTTTGAGTACTGACAATTGAAGAACAAATGTGCGTGCGTTTCAGTAGCCTGACAACATAAGATGCATCGATTTACCAGCTGAAAACCACGTTCCTGAATTGCATCAATTGTGGGTAGTTGCTCCTGTACTGCTAATGAAGCTATAAGACCATGCTTAGGCAATACATGACTCCCCTCCAGCCCTTTTAGCCATGAATGTCTCCTCCCTTTCTTTCTAAACCACTCATAAGCATCTGCTAAACAGAACTTATCTCCGCTGCTCCATTTCTGAACCAGCTGATCAGCTTCCTCCACACTCCCTACACCTGCTATCAGTTCATCTTTCACGTTAATAATGCTTCTTAACGTTCCTGTATATCTATCTTGTTTATGGATTTCCCATATAGTTCTTGGCCCTAGAACATAGGCTTTGTTCCAACAAGTCCAAAGATCCCTTCCATCTTGCAAAATCTTCCATAGTTTACTCGCCATTCAAAATCTTCCATAGTTTACTCGCCATTAGAGCTTTATTCCATGCCTTAATATTCTTGATATGGAATCCTCCTTCCTCCCATGGAGAACAAATACTCTCCCAATTCTTAAAGATCATACCTTTCTTCTGCTCAGTTCCAGTCCAGAAGTAATTTCGACATATCCTATTTACCTTATCAACCACATTACCAGGCAGCATGGTGTTAGCACACCAGAAACTCAAATTCCCCCAATTATAGTGTTGAGAAGTTGTGTTCGTCCTGCATAAGTCAGATGCATAGCAGACCAGCCTCCCAAAAGAGTCTGCAACTTCGACAAAAGCCCACTATAATGCACCAGCCTGTTATTAACATCGTTTAGTGGTAAACCCAAATACCTACAAGGGAAAGAACCAAGCTTAAACCCAGTGTCCTCCAGAATTTGATCCCTCACCTCTTGGCGAACTCCTAAAAAATAGATGTCAGTTTTGTTCTTGCTAGCATGTAACCCAGACTCTGCTGAAAATTTGTCCAAGGCTCTTATGGCAGCCTGAACCGAGGGTACATCCCCTCTCACAAATACCATAAGGTCATTGGCAAACACAAGATGATTAAGCCTCAATTTCCTACACTTAGGGCTCGTTTGGAATGGGGGTAATTATTCCGGGGGTAATAGAGCAAAAATGAACTAAAAAAGAATGAACTTGTAGCTTGGTCGTGACATTTTATGGTGTAAAAGGCATGTAAGGGAGGAATAATTACCCCCATTGGGGGGGTAATGCATTATTTGGGGGGAGAGGGGAGTAATAATCCCCCCCCCCCAAAATAAGCTAGATTTCCTTACTTTTCTCCATTTCCGCTTAGTATCATCACTACTTTCCGTCATTTTCTAGTTCATTTTTGCTCTATTACCCCCGGAATAATTACCCCCATTCCAAGCGAGCCCTTAGGGTGATAGGAAACCTGTGGCTCAAACCCGATTCTTCTCAATCTTCTGGACAGCAACTCCATAGCAAGCATAAAAAGGTATGGAGACAATGGGTCTCCTTGTCTAATCCCTCCTTTCCCCTTAAAAAAAACCAAGGGCCTTTTATGCATTCAAGGATCCAATCTATAAACCTAGGAGGAAAATTTAACCCTCCTAAAAGATCTTTAAGGAACGACCATTGCAAGGAGTCAAATGCTTTCCGAAGGTCTATTTTCATTAGACATCGTGGCGTTATGAACTTCCTGTTATATCCTTTTATAAGAGCCTGAGTTAAAGCTATATTATCTTGAATATCCCTGCCTTTAACGAAGGCAGCCTGCTCCGGTCCAATTAGATCAGCCTATTTGTAATCAGCCTGCTAACAGTTTTATACAAAACTGAACAACACGAGATCGGTCTATAGTCCAAAACAGAATTGCATACCTCCTTTTTTGGAATTAATGTGATAAGAGTAGTGTTTGCTTGCTTAATCATCTTCCCTTTCAGGAAAAACTCACGAACAACAGCACAAAAATCCTCTTTAACAATTTCCCATGATGTTTTGAAGAACCCTGCAGGAAACCCATCGGGGCCAGGACTCTTCCCAGAGCCCATAGCAAACAAAGCTTTCCTTATTTCCCTTTCCACAGGAACAACTAGCAGCTTATCCCAATCTTCATTTTTAACAAGATTTCCTTGCCTTAAAATTTTCAAATCAAGTGGCTGGGTAGTAGCCTCAAGTCCTAATAGTTGTTCATAATAGTCTATGAACCCTTGGGCCACCTCACCATTCCCCATTCTAATAACTCCTTTATGATCTGTAATTACCCCTATAACTTGCTGCATTTTTCGTTCTTTGACCCTCTTATGAAAATAAGAAGAGCTTGTATCATCAAGAAGGATATTTTCCATCTTTGCTCTTTGCTACATGATACTCAACTCCGCTTTTTTCAATTCCTTAAACACCTCAGAAAGCTTGCGTTCCTCAAGTATTAACTCCTCAGAAAAAGGCGTTTCCTGCAACCTGTTCCAACCCTTCTCTAGCCTCCTTTATCCTGACCCCAATACTAGAATAATTCAGGCAGTGCAGCTCTTTTAACCCCTGTTTAACGTGCTTCAGCTTACTGAAAAACTTATACCCCGCTGTACCATGCACCTTCATCCTCCAAGCCTTAGTAACCACCTCCTTATAACTTGGATTCTTGGCCCAACAATTAATAAAGCTAAACCTCTGTCTATGTACCTAATCAGAAGACACCTTAACCACCACCAGTGAGTGGTCTGATACCCCTGATGCTTGTATATGCGCATAAGATTGAGGGAATCTTGAACTCCACTCAACATTAATAAGAGCTCTATCTAACCTACTCCACACCCTTGACAATGGGTCTTGCTTATTAGTCCAGGTGTATTCGCACCCTTGACTAGCTAAATCTTGAAGCCCAGAACGATCAAGACAAGCATTAAATTCCTCCATATCTTCATCATCAGGATCTGACCCCCCTATTTTTTCAGATCTATTTCGTATTATGTTAAAATCTCCCATTACTATCCAACTTTGTGCAGTAGCATTAATATTAGATAGCCCATCCCATAACATTTTCCTACCCTCTGCATCATTTCTACCATAGACAAAAGTAGCCAGCCATTCCACTCTCGTGCCCAAATGATGAACCTGGTAGTGAATTAGCTGCTCCTCCGTCTGCAGTACTCTTATTCTAACTGTGTTAGGATTCCAAATTAATCATATTCTCCCATTATAGTGACTACAATAGTTACAATGAACTTTATAATTTCTGAATTTGCCCGATATGATAGCTTTTGCATTGCCTTCTTTAACCCTAGTTTCTAATAAACCAAGAATGTTAATCCCATTAGCTCTAATAAGGTTTAACACTTCATTCTGCTTTAGAGCCTCATTACTACCCCTTATATTCCATGTTGCCACAATCATGAGGTTATATCAGGGGGAACATTGTCCACTACTGGCATGAAATCCATACCAACCTCGTCCTGCACACCACAATGCTGCAGTATCTCAAACCTGTTAGGAGAGATAATCTGCTCAGCCCTTTCGCCATTCAAGCTTAAATCAGATTCTGTCACTTTGAGGTCTAACCCTTGGCATCCTGAACGCTTAGGAACTGGGGTGAAGCCAGCACCAGAATCAGGAACCATTAGACCTTTCTCAGCATCTGCATCCTGTTTTAGCACCTGGTTACCCATTCTTAATGCACCTAGCCCAAGGGGTCCTGAGCCAGTGATACAGAGGCCTCCGGTTAGCTCTTCCTCAGGGGATCCACGATGCTTTATAACTGGGCAAGGAGGCTCCACATCCTCCCCAGTTGAGGTACCAACTAACCCCTGAGGGCCATCCATCTTTGGAGTATACCTTTTACCCGGTACTGCACGGGCAGCAGCTGCTGCTTTATTCTTTTTCTCCCATTTGCAACTGGTTTTTACATAGCCTAGCTTACCACACCCTGAGCAATGGTATGGCACCCATTCGTAGTCGATCCTTTGTACTAATTTCTCTAATTCCGGAACATTAATCACCATTGAGCGAGGTAGATCTTGAGAAACATCCACCTCCACTAAAACCCTTGCAAAGGATAGCCTCTCTTTGAAGGTAGTAGTAGTGTCTGCAAACAATGGATGCCCTACCTTGCTCGCCGTCTTACACAAGACTGATTCTGTCCACAAAAAAGGATCCAAATCCGGGAACAACACCCAAACCGAAACAATGGAGATTTTGTCCATTTCCTGCGAGAAAATAGGGCTCCATTGCTTCAAAACCAGGGTGTTATGTCCATATTGCCATGGCCCCCCTCTCAAAATCATATCCATGTCTTCCTGAGCTGCAAATCTGAAAGAAAACCAGCCTCTCTTAAAGAACTGCACAACAGGCAATCTAGCATGATTCCAATTTTTAGAGACAAATTCCTTCATCTGCTTCACAGTAGGTCGAGCCCCAATTACATTCCCCATCAAGGTGTATTTCCATAATTTGAGCTCATCCTCAAAATCTGGAACCTCAATGTCAATCTCCATTGATGCCGCACTCTGCTCATCAAAGAATAACCTCATCCCCATCTTTGACGCCTTGGCCTTTGCTGACCAAGAACTTGCCTCCGGAGCCTCAGGTTTTGATAACACACCAGAAACCCTGTTCCCGCCATTAGAGGGTTCTGATATTTCTTCATTCCTTAAAGGATTTCTTGAAGAAATAATTGGTTCCTCCATTCCTTCCTTCAATTTTGCCGCTGAATTGAACGCTTCATGAATAAGGTCATTAACTGACAGACTTCCCTGTTTTTCTTGCATCTGGGTTTCAATTTCCTCTGCCTGTAGTTTACCATTTCCATCCATCGTAGTACCAGAAGAATCCTTAGAAGACGCTGAATCGAATTTCACTTTGTTCTTTGGTGGCCTCCCCCTTCCTCTTCCTGTGCCCGTCGAAGTCATCTTACATTAATGGAGTTCGCGAGAGAGAAAACCTTTCTCTAGAGAGAGGAGAGAGAAACTTTTATTATTATTATTATTATTATTATTATTATTATTATTATTATTATTATTATTATTATTATTACTAATTTTTTTTTTGCAAGAAAGGTATATCTCATTTTATTTCAAAACAAGACGAGATCTTACAAAAAAGACTATCCACTAAAGGTAGATAATGTATCCACCTCTATTCCTATTTACATCAACTTGCTAGCTAAATCAATCCCCTTGCTTCTTAACCTAATATACACATCAAATTTAATTTGTCTGACTATATAGTTTTGAGAACTACTTCTATTAGCAAAAATTTGATTGTTCCGAGCAGCCCAAACATAGTAAACCGCAGCTGCAGGACAGCAGCTAAACCATACACTCTTCCAATGCCTTTTCACCCTCCTGTTTGCACACCACTGCAACTCCACACTCAGCTTATTACTTCTACCCGTAATTTGCATCCAATTGAGTAAATCCTGCCAGATTTGTCTCGAGAATGGACAGGCGAAAAAAAGATGCTGATGCGATTCAAAATCATTGTGACATAGAGCACACCTATTAACTAGATGCATTCCTCTTCGTTGTATGTTATCCACTGTTGCAAGCCTTCGTTGCCCAGCCATTGCCGCAATGAATCCATGCTTGGGAATAACTCGACCATCTTTCATTCGTTCCATCCACGGGATCTGCCGCATTCTGGGTCTAAACCAGTCATACGCAAGACTGATTTTGTACTTTCCTTGAGAAGCCCAACTCTAGATAAGTTGTTGAGCATCTTCTACAGTTTCAGTTTGTCTCAGAATCTCATCTCTAATACTTATAATACTGTTAAGTGTTGCTGTATACCTCTCCTGCCTCGTGATTTGCCAGATATTTACCCCTTCTAAGACATATTGTTGATGCCATTTACCCCATAATCCTCCTTTATTATTGATAATCTTCCAAAGCCAACATCCTATCATTGCCTTATTCCAAGCTTTAAGGTTTGTAACATTAAAACCCCCTTCTTTCCAAGGACTACATATGCTACTCCAATTTTTATAGACCATTTTGCCACCATCACTGTTACTAGACCAGAAAAAGTTCTTGCATAATTGATCAATCTTCTTTGTGACATTCACTGGAAACAGTGCATTTGCGCTCCAGTAGCTAGTAATACCAAAGACAACCGAGTTCAATAGTTGCACCCTACCCGCGTAAGTCAGAAATTTTGATGACCAACAACCAATATGGGCGTGGATCTTATTTGTAAGAGTTAAGTACTGCTCTTTCTTATTATTTACTGCATTTAGAGGTAATCCGAGATACCTACAAGGGAATGACCCTTGTTTATATCCCGACTCATTGAGGATAAGTTGCTTAATATCATCTGCCACACATCCAAAGAAGATATCCGTCTTTTCCTTATTTGCATACAGTCATGATTCAGCTGCAAATTTCTCCAATGCATAAGTAACAGCAGCAACAGAGGGGCTGTCTCCCCGAATGAAGATCATTAAGTCGTCTGCGAAAATCAGATTATTAAGTTTAAGCTTATTGCATTTAGGATGATACGACACCAAAGGCTGAGAAATAATCCCCCTTAACCTCCGAGATAAGACCTCCATGCTCAGGACAAAAAGGAAAGGTGAGAGGGGATCCCCTTGTCGAACTCCACTCCTTCCCTTGAAGAAACCGTGAATTGAGCCATTTATTTTTAATGAAAACCAAGATCCGTTGATACAACTCATAATCCATCTTATAAACTGAGGAAATTATTATTATTATTATTATTATTATTATTATTATTATTATTATTATTATTATTATTATTATTATTATTTATTTTATTATTATTATTATTATTATTATTATTATTATTATCATCATCATCATCATCATCATCATCATTCCTGTAACAACCCGGATTTTCGATGACTTAAACTAAGAGATAATGTGAAAAGTTATCTAAGTCATTTAATTAAAATTATATCAGAATGTAAATAAATCCGAATCGCTACGGATCCTTACAACAAACGACTATTAATTACATAGTCTTGATTCACTTAGTACAGAATATAAATTGTATTTCATACGAACATATTATTAAATCTCTCTCGCTCGATTCCCCAACGTCTTAGACCTGCAAAAAAAATAGTGGACGCTGAGCGGGACATCAACCAAGCCGTTCATCTAACATCACCTCGAACACATAAGACAATCATGTGAATAACAAATAATATGCTTACAAAAATATTTAAGGATATCATGTAACAGATAGTTTCCTTTAATTCAATTAACCAACATGTGAGGTGATGAAAATGATAAAGTTTAAAAGATGGGACATTGGCAGCCATTTGATTTTAAATCATTTTTCACGTAAACAAAGAATAAACACACGAGTCGTGGCTCCTAGTATCACCGCTACACCCTATTGGCTTGCATCTCACCAATAGAAGTAACCGTGTTACCGACTCGTATATCGAACCGATCTTATGAGGTTTACATCTCACCCATAAGGCTCAATTGAGCCCGCACTTCTATTATATTATACGTTTATTCAAACGGGGCTCTGGGGTGAAATGAAAGCTGATGATTACATTCTGTGCATCACCAAGAGGGAACCCGCAGTTTTCAGAATCCTGTTCTGCCCCCGCTACCTAGGTGGTAATACTGATCAAGTACTTGTCTATATGTGCGCCACATACCCTACGCAGACTCTTGAACCGCAGCTCTCACTGCCGTAGGATGACTACCTTAAACACTAGGTCGACTCTCGGACCGCAGCCTCCGAGTCTGCTTTTCATTACAAGTGCAGTCAAAACACCACGCATGGTAGGATCCAACACAAGCTATTCGTCCCAGACTCGCATTGTAAACCTTATATAAAAGTCGCCCGTGAACAAGTAGTATTTTATTTGGTGAACTTCAATAATTGGTCAGATTCATTTGAAACAGTCAAATTCTCAAATACTTACTTTCAGTGTGACAACGTCATACTTTAATCCTCAAGTGTCACCCGAAACATTATATCCAAATATCGTATAATATTTTTAAAATAGTAAATTCTTTTAAATGAAATTTTATATAAAATTTAAGGTATAATAATAATAAAATATTATTTTAAAATTTATAGTTTCTGAAAAATATAAAAGTTTATAAAAACATAAATCAAGTCGTACTTAATCGATTTACAAAATTTTGACGTAAAATCAATTTTTTAATATTTATAAATATCGTGTAAAAGTTTCGGAATAAAATAAATCCATTTATTTTAGAAAATGAAATTTATAAAAAAATAATAATTTACCTATATAAAAATAATAAGTGAAGTTTTATTAAAACAAAACATTTTGCAAGTTACTAATTTACTCTATTATTATAATATATAAACAAATGTAAAAGTACTAACGAAAATTAAAAATGATCAAAATTACAATTATACAAAATATAAAGTACATAGAATAAACATACATAGAAAATAGAAGTAAATAAAATACAATGAAAATGATATAAGTAAATTTTATTAATTTAAGTTCTTTTATTCATTTTCTCAATTTCTCATATAAACTGAAATGTAAAAGTGATAAATAAATAAATTAAACAAGTGATAATTTAGCCGAGTTGAATTTAGTCGTAAGTAAATTTATAACACAAATAAAATATCACGTAACATTTTTATATATATAAGCTAAGTAATTTAGTCATACAAATAAGTCTAAATATTTAAATAAGCAATTTATTAAATTACTAACATAATATACTTATATATAAGAAATGTTGTTAGAAGAAAAGTTTGGTTACCTTAATAGCTATTACGAAGTATTTATTAACGTTATTAAGAATTAAAGATCGTCTGGGTCAATAATACGGTCTACGTTAGAAAAGTCGTCTTTTCCTCATTTAAAGAAATTTTCGGGTCGAAATGATTTGACCCAAATACGGTTCTAGAAAAGTGATTCCCCCAACTACTCAGCAGCTCCTCATTCCCGATGCTCCAATTATAGAAAAGGACGAGGGAGTAAATATAATAGGTATTACAGAGTATATAGTATAGTAAGTAGAAGTAGTACAAAATATAGTACTCCGTAGTGTATATATATAGGGGCCCAAATTTCTCGAGTTCTGGTCCGTTTCTACTCCATATCTCGTACAAACGTCTTTCTTTCTTACTTTCTTAAAATATTGAAATATAAGATTACGGAATTAAAATAATGGAAACCATAAATTTTGTTTTTAAAAAGGAATTTGTGAGACGGTAAGTAAACTAGACGATAAATAGTTTTATGGGACAAAAGTTATAGGTAATCATTATTTTAAAAATTCGATAAATTATTAAATTTTTACGAGACGAAAAAATGTCAAAGCGACGGTTCAATATTAAAAATATTTTTAAGTTTCAAACTTCATTTAACGAAAGATAAAAAATTTAATAATTCGATAAAATAAATTCTCATGTTTTTAATACGAAAATATTTTTTTTTCAAGCGTTAAACTTGGTTTAAATAAATGTTTAAAATTTTAACTTTGTTTGAAAAATATGGGGTGTTACAATTCCCACGGATCTTGGTGTTATACTCCCTCCGTTCCAACCATTTGTATACGTTTGCTTTATGCACGTACGTCGATACTCGTTTTCTTTTGTCTATATCTTTAGTTACGTGTTACTAAAAATGATAAAAATTTGATATTCATAATGTATTTCATTAGACGATTTAAACAAGATCCCACATGACTATCTTTTATCTTATATATTAGTAGATATATTGAAGATTCTCATCACTTCTAAATAGTGTAGAGAAACAAAATGTATACAAATGGTTGGAACGGAGGGAGTATTATTATTGTTATTATTATTATTTGTCTAATGGCAGAATACAATCATCCAAGCGACGGTTCGGCAATTGATCGTTTACAAGTACGATTCTAGAGTCGAGGAAGGAATTGCATACAGTACAAGATAAGTGGATTTACCGTCCATAAAAACACCGGAAAAGAAATTGCTACACCACACAAATTTAGACTATATTTTGAATATAGTACATTCCTACTTGCATCGCCAAATCTTCCTATCCCGATGTATGGATTTGCTTTTCAGGAATATTGTGATATATTCGCAAATGAATCACTCAACCGACATTTCTTTGGTAGACTTTAACTTTAATTTCAACAATCATAAAATTTACAAACATGTCTTTTGCACTGATCAAAATTTCTAATGTTGAATCCATTTACACCGTAGATGTAATCGTGGAATTCGTTGGTGCCGGAGAAGTCACCAAATCAACTTGCGGTCATCAACTAATGACAATCAAACTCCAAAATATTGAGTAATTTGTTTCCTTTTTCCTTCTATGATAACATAATTCGTAAAGAAAATTTAAGTAATAAACTTATTTCTATATGATATACAGGAAGGAACAGATAGCATGTTCTGTATGGGGAGATCATACTAAAGAAATCACTGACTTTGTGGCAAAACAAACTGCAACAAGTGAACCCACGATTATGGTGATACAGTGTGTGGAAAGGCTTATTTTCAAAGGTAATATTCCCTTTCGCAATACAATAAGTAAATTATTATAATTTTAATTTATCATTTTGCAATATACAGGTCAAGTGTGTGTGACGACATCAAGATATGGTGCAAAAATCCACATGAATCTAGAGATTTCAGAAGTTCATGCTTTCAAGGAAATGTATGATATCTATCAATAGAATACAGATTATTCGATTATTCTTACTTTGCCCGCTATAAAATAACGTCATTCCAATCTATGATTTTTGTTGAACATTTCAGTCTTCTCGCTGCGGATGAACCTGTATCCTCATTCCGTATAACAAAAATCACAGATGAGACCACATATATTCTTGCTTCAGACAACATCATTTCTATCGCAGAGATAAAAAATTGCACGAAGGTTTGCATACAATATAAGTTCACATGAACATACATGTTATTCTAAATTTCTTTCTTTGTGGTTATTATTATATTAATTTTCCCTTATTATTAATTATTATTATTTTTTTATTTTTTATTTTTTTATAAAATGGAGAATTTTATTGATGAATAAAAAAGCAGTTTAAAAAAATGTTTAAGCCGGTGAATATGTGACACTTGCAACCATCGTTGATCTAGATACAACTGTTGCATGGTACTACGATTCCTGCAAATTATGTGTGACAAAGGTTGAACTTCGTGACACTAATCGTTAGCATTGCAAGAAAGAAAATTGCACGGGTTTTACACACAGAATGAAAACTAAGGTCCCTCGGTAATTTTCAATTCATTAACTATGCCATATTGTACATGATGAATATTTTACGTATATGACCTACTCATATATATATTCTTACGTAATATATGTGTGTTGTGCATAGGTTCCAAGTTCGCTACCAAGTAATGGGATCATGTCATGACGAGGCTCAATTCACCCTCTTTGAGAACCATATTGCATCCACGGTGAAGGCCTCAGCAGAGCAGCTACTGGATGCACAGGTCTTAAAAATTACAATTTCCTATTTGGTTATTTTGCGACTATATATATATATATATATATATATATATATATATATATATATATATATATATACTCGCTCACTCTGGGTCAATAATCAACCGTCAAGTACTTATTCACTTCTACCATATTTGGTTGTTACTTATGGTTAATGAAAACATTAACTCTATATTTGCTTTACATATATAATCAGAATGGTAAGATGATGATTCCTGAAGAATTAGTTGCTTTTGTGGGAAAAAAATATGTCTTTAAGGTCAAAGTGAAACAAGATTTCAATATTGATCAGAAATCGAGATGTTATACGGTGGTTAACATGACTGACGATAACGACCTCATCAGTAAATGGGAGGAGAAGTATCAAACACTTCAGGTAATGCGCATTGTTTTATATATTCTACTTTGTAATTTATTTGTAGCTTACTAGTGTTAACCCATGCAAATTTTGCATAGATGATTATTAATATATTCGTCTCATTTTACACAATGTTACATAAAAATTTACGTAGAACGGTAAAACTCTAACACAAGAGTTTGTGTTCATGTTAAAAATGTAATGCAACCAGATGTGTCAAAAACTGACCCGACGCGAAAACCCGACCGAAAACCGCAGGAAAAAACCCCAAAAAAAACTATCTGAAATTTACCCGACCCGGAAAGTAACTCGACTCGATAATGACCCAAATGTTCTTGGTCAAAACTCGTCGCACCTGTGACCCAACCCAAAAATAGGTAAACTAAAAAATATTAATATTATAGACAATTTTTTTTCAAAAATAGTAAGAAATATTTATTTATTTTCAAAATTTCAAGAAATAAGAAATAGTATATGTTTTAAATGATATTTTTATCAAAATATTATTATAAAAAAAATCAATAAATCGAATCAAGGTTTGTCATATACTCGTATGTGTTAACAATTTTCAAATAACAAAATGTCAGTACTTTCTATATAAATGTTACATCAATGTATATTAAAATATATATTAAACAAAGCATGTTTATTCTTACTAATATCATATATTAAATTAGATAATTAAGAAAATTAAGAATAAAATTGTATTTACGATAAAAAAAAGAAGACAATTAACGTTTTCAAAATGCGTTAATAACTCGTATTTGAAACGAAACCCGGCCTGAAACCCGTTAAAAATCCTTATTTTCCAAACTTGGAATACATCTGAACCGTATTTTACCCGAACGGGAAATCCGATCGCCCCAACCCGTTCGATAGGTCTAATTTTTGCAGATGCAAATAAAAAATGTAGATTTTCTGTTAAATCATGACATCAAAATATTGCACGCATTAATGAAACTGATCAATCACTAATCACAGATGATAATGCTGAATTAACAAACCAAGAAAAAAACCCGATCGATTCCAAAAAATAACCTAATTAAGCGTGAGAAATATTTCATGTCAACTTATTGTTTTAATTTTCGGAATTTCATTTAAGCGTGAATAACGTTTCCCTTCAAAAGTTTTTAAGATAATTAATTGCATTTATCTAAGGTGTGATATATAGTAAAATGAATAACATGTAATTATTATTTATTTATTTTGTCAATTCATGTAATTACTTCTTCATCAACCAATAATATCCCTAGAGATACATAGTCTTCTACTCCGTTGTTGCTTTAAGTTCTCTTTTTTCTAATTTATGAACAATTCTTCATTTCCAATGGACGCCAAATACTTATCTTTTTAGTTTACTAATTAGCATTTTTTCAGTTGCTTGTAAAATTTTGATATTTTTTTCTTGGTGTTTTGAATGACAATTACTTTTGTTAAATGAAGTATTTATAACTTAAGATAAGTGAGTTTTTTTTTGTGGGGGGGTCATGGGTAGTTAATGATGTTAGTTTTTCAAAAGTTAATAATATTAGTGGTGGTCATGGGTAGTTAACTTCAGAAGTTAATTAATTTAGCTGTTAATCTATTATTAATCTTTATTAATTTATACTGTTTGACTAAGAAATACTTTGTAGTTGATCTTTATTAATCTTTACTATCTTTATTAATCTATTATTTTTGTGCAGATTGGGATTGACGATGATGAATATTAGTTTATACTGTTTGACTAAGAATTACTTTGTAGTTACGTTTTGTCACCCCGACGTTATTGGTTTGGCGGCATTTAGTGTAATCGTCTATAAATAATAGATGAGTTACTTTTATGTCACCCTAATAAATTTGGAACGATGACAACTCCTAACAAAAATAAAATAAAATTGTTTAAGTTAAAATGTTCGGTAGCTTACGTGTTGCAACCCTAATAAAGCGGAGAATATGGCAGCCGTAATTGTTATCGACTTATAATTTAACAATTTTGAAATTCTTGATGATGATTGATTTTTTTTTTTCAGATCTGAGAAAATTAGTTTATACCACGTATCACATTGTACGGAGCACATTTTATCTTTAATATTTATATTTATTGTCATATTTATATTTACATTGTTTTTAGGGTTATTTAACGACAATAATACCAACTGTAGGGCGTCTTCCCCAAATAATACCAATTTCAATAAATATGAGAATAATACGTATTATTGGAGTAGTTAAACAAATGTAGTATAAGTGACTTTATAACCTGCTACATCAGGTCACCTAATTAATATTTAACCTGCTACTTATCCTTCATCCTCCTACTTAGACTTGGATAACGGGTGAACCGTGTCGGGTCAGCTTCGACTCGGGTCACTTTCGTGTTATAATAATCGGGTTAACTTCGGGTCGGGTCGGATAATTTCGGGTTCGAGTCATTCTCGGGTTTGTTGTTTTCATCTTTTTTAGGGATATCGACTCGTTTTCTATAATAATAGTCGGGTCAGATTCGAGTTAGCTCGGCCCAATTCGAATTACGGGTCAAAATCAAGTCTTCAATTCGGGTGTCGGGTCGGGTCAGTTTTGTCAGGTCTATTCCTCCTTACTTCTCTCCTTCATCCTCTCTCTCCATTCCTTCTTAAATTTTTTTTTAATTCTATACGTTTTCCTTAGATTAACGTATTGATTTTGGTGTAGGATTGTGTTGTTAGCTAGATTTGGTTAGGTTGAAGACTTGAAGAAAGAGGAAGACTGATGACATGAATGACGTTTAATGCCCCGTACGCTGAGTAAGTGAAAAGGAGTGAAGTAATATGAAATAAATGAAAGGCGAAAAAGGAAGGTGAACGGGTTCTACCGCTAGCTAACTGATCATCTATACTACTCTGGTTTAACTACTCCAAAAATACGTATTATTCTCTGATTTATTAAAATTGGAATTATTTTTGGACGACGCTTGTGGACATGACATAGGTCCACCCCGACGCGGTCACGCGCGGGTTTGGGGAGGCGAATGAATCTCCATGAGATGGTCAAATGGAAATTTAAATCGAAGTCGGAGTCGCCACCGAATTTTATGGTTATTCGGAACCGTTCGAGCCCACTCTATGTCGTGGTGGACCGTATACAAAATACGGCCCATTTCCGATGTCAGAGTTTATTGGGCTCGTCCCTTTGCATATCGATATAGATGCCGACTTGGGCGGTTAATCGTATATTGAATGACTCTCGTTGCCAATGGTTTCGGACATCCGGAAACCACGGTTCTGAGTAAGGGGTGAGGGTACGTGTTGGGAAGTTCACAAAGAACACCCAACCCCACCCGCACATTAGCGGCCTCTACTAGGATATCGAATGACGTTTTAATACGCGTGTTAGTAATACAATGAATGATATGCAAACATTGTTTTTCTAAACATGCGAGGAATTGAATGGGTTGCTAAGTCGATTTAATGCATGAAAAATTTAACGTCAAAGTTGAATTTAGCATGTGAGATTCGTTTTAGTATAATAAAACAAGAGACAAAAATAAAAATGAATTTGCTACAAAGATGAACAAACGAGTTAGTATCGATTTGTGAAAATAATATAGCAAATATAATAAACGAGATCGAAAAAATAAATATTAATCGAAATCTGGAAAATATTGTTAAAAACGATGTTTTGTATAAAAAACGAAGTTCGAAAAAATAATAATAAAAAAACGAGAAAGATGCGCCGTGACAGCCGGCCGCGCGGCTCGCCCGGGATGCTGGCGAGTCGCGTGTCGGTCTGTTTTCGGAGACGGTTTTCGAAAACTCGATGTTTTTATTTAACCGCGTATGAATATTGCAAAATTCGTACTCGATTCAATATTTTCGATGTTCGTTATATTTGATAATTAACTACGAAATTAATATCAAATATTTCGAATAGTTTTAGAAAAAATATGTTTTAAAATCGTTTCGTTGAAGGATAAAATAAAACGAACGAAAAAGCTAAAAAAACGTCTCGGATTTCAGGCCCGTGCGCGAGTCGCCTGGGCATGGCGCGACTCGCGTGCGGGCCTGTCCGGTTTTTATTTTTTGTTCGAAATTGCTAATTTTGATAAATCGCGTACAAAATATGAATTCATTTGTATTCGATTTATGTTTTCGATATTCGTCGTACCCGATATTCGATTATGAAATCGATATCGAGTATTCGGAATGAATAAAAAAGGTTTTGTAAAAAAAAGTTTTGAACTAAAAAAGATGTAACGATTTTTAATATCGTCGAGATCTTAATATAATTCTTTTTGATACAACATTCGATTATAGAAAATCGATATCATATTTTTAAGAATATTGTTATATGAAAATAGTTTTTTGATATTATCGATATTAGAAAAAAAATAAAAAAAGCGACGACCGACCCATAAAAAATAAGACGGACGAGGAGGAGAAAAGAAGAAAAAGGAGAAATCGGGTTTTGTTACACCCTCAACCTACATGCTTCTGTTTACTCGGATCGGGGCTCGTCGGGACGTGGCTTGGGCACAAGAGCGTCGAGTAGATGTCGGTGAGTTATGGTGGTTCGGTTTGGTCGTGAAGGGTGTCGGGTATAGGGCCGGTTTCCTTCGGGTTTGTAATATCGGTTTCTCGATGCTAATTTTAATGTTTATGAGTGTATATCGATGATTGATAATGAATGTAGATATTGTAGATGCTAATTGATGTTGAATGTTCATTGATGTGTAAAAGTGTGTGTGCAATGGGCTATTTATAGGAAATTCCCGACCTTGGCTAGGAGAGTTTGAACTACCGCTAGAGATAGGAAATATAGGAAGCTGTAAGGCATGAGAATTCCGCTTTCTTATCAAGGAAGAAAGGGAACACGGCTGGAATATGCTGCTCGGCCGAGTGTTTGTACTCGGTCGGGTGTTTGAATCGGTTTTTGGATAGGAAATGCAAGAGTTCGAAAGGAATGCAAATTCCGTTGCTTGGTGGAGAAGCCAAAATCTCGGCTGGATGGAGGAGTATTTCGGCTGAATTGGGTGTCTTGGCCGAGTACTTGGTGCTCGGTCGATATCCGATTCGGTTTCCGGATAGGATTCCTACTTGAGATCGAATCCTATCCTTAAACGGATTTGTTTAATATTTTGAGAAGTTGATTTTTGTAGGATTAGAGTGGGAATCAGCCGTGTGAGGTGTCACGGCTGACTCACGTGTCTCGGAAAAAATCTTTGACCGGGTTTTGACTCGGTCGTAAAAAGACGGTTTTACCCCTGGTGTCGGAATCGACCCAAATTAGTCTTATTTGACTCGAAACGACCCACTGGGCCTAATTTTGAGGTTGGTTTTGTGAGATATGTACTCTATAATGAGCCCAAGCCAAATGCCAATGATTTTGAGCCCGTTTCTGAGTATTTAAAGCACGTTTGCGTCCGATCATCATCGAGTGTTTGTCGGAAACTGCTATAGACACCTGGCGGTCAAAATGTGGGTGTCTACAGAGCCCCCACTCTGACTGAGGCTTGGACAAGGCGAAAGTCAGAGTAGCCACCAGGTCAATCAAAGATTAAAACCTGGCAGCTTCCGGTCGGGTCGTTTAAGGTCCATTAGACCTGCGTGGAGGGCCCGCCGGCCGGAGACTAGAAATGTACCTGAGTTGACGATGATATCTCCGTGGGGAATCGGAATTGTCGTATAAGTCTATGCCGTTGGGGAGTTATGTGAATTGCGCGGTCTTGAATTGTACCTGTATAAGTTACATAAAATTTTGCATGCAACATGTAGGTGAAACAAATATGACTCGCGCTGGGGAATAAAAATGATTTTTGCTTAGTTTTGAAATCGAAGTCCCGAAAACAGCTTACGTGCTAGGAAATAGGTTTTCAAAACTGAAATGGGTAGAAAAGAAATTTGCAATTTAAATAGACCGAAATTTGACCTTGTCGAAAAGGGTTTTCTCAAATGGCTAAGTTTAGCAGATTTAAAAAAATGAGAATTTGAAGGGAGAGACCTATCGACAGACTCGACGCTGGGCGTGACCGGACGAGTTGACAGACACGACTGGACTCTCGAGGGGTTGGACCGTGACTCGGTAGGGGGGTGGGCCACCTAACAAGACTCTTAAGTTGCGCTATTCCGTAGCCTAGACGAGTGGCAACATGGTCGAACATCGAAGTGGGATAGATATGCTATTCGGGGTTGCAGTAGTTTGTAATGAGACTGTTGTAGTCTAGTGCTCTCCTGAATTTTTGATTTTAGGGTAATCTCCAAAGTGGGTATTGCCTCGAGTCCTGACAGATTCTCGTCTTCGACTGAGCCGAGTACTAGGACACACTATAGAAAGGAGGCTAGATTTTTGAATTTTATATGGATTTTGTGAGTGGATGGAGGTTTTCTGCCTAAAAGAAGCCCCCAGGACGACAAAGCTAGCTGCTGAGAACATGACGGTGTCGTGACCGGAATGATGGCGCTTTTTGAATGTGTGTCAATGTGGGTGGTTGTGCCTTTGTTGAAAGGCTGCCTACGTATTCACGTGTAGTGAAATCAAACCATGCCGTAGTTCAGTGTTGAAAGATATATTATGGTGCCTAGTCTAATAGGACTTTGTGTGTAATTAGCCATAACAATGGTGTAGGCTAGGTGCATTCCCAATGATGTCTTGATCAAAGGGCTAGAATGGTTAGGATATTTATCCTGTGACTGTGAGCGTTCTCCGGGGTAGCCCCCAGAGGTGGTGTGAACTATTTGGGCATGTTCTATGCCGACCGCACGTTGAATTCCCGTGCTTGGGGTTGGTAACTGGTTTGAATGAGAAGAATTGAGATGGGATTTTAACGAGTTCTGCTCTCGGGGATTTTAACGAGTTCTGCTCTCGGGGATTTTAACGAGTTTTGCTCTCGGGGATTTTAATGAGTTTTGCTCTCGGGGATTTTAACGAGTTTTGCTCTCGGGATTGTGTATGATTAGGTAAGGGATTTGACGAGTTTTGCTCTCGGGTCTTTGACGAGTTTTGATCTCGGGTTTGCATATGGTGATTGTGAATTTTGTTATGTAAAGGGGAAGCCGAGTAAAATGGCTCGAACTTTGATCGGGATATGTTTGATGATGCGGGATCTGGTTTCCATGTCTGGCCCTAATGGTTAGGGGTATCCTATGGAGCTTGAATCCTCAAAATTCCGGGCTGTCTTTATCCTGGGCCTCAGGAAGGTCTTGAGGGTTCTAATGTAGGAAGGCTAAACGTGGTGTTAGCTGACCAGCTTGATTGTCTCTCCCTTATTGGATGGTATGAGTATTGATCTTGAGTGGACCGTTGACCACGGTCATGGGCATTTGAATATTTTTTGTTGGTTGACCTCTTAGCCCCGGTCATGGGATCTTCATTTGTGTTGACCGTTCTCGTCGTGGATGCTTTTTTTATGATGGCGTGCTTTTTTGTTTTGGCCTTTTGCTTTTTTTCTTGGACTTTGATTTTTTTTGTCCAGTTTTTTATCTTTTTTTTTTCTGTTGGCCAGACTAACGTGGGTAGGTATGGTTGATCTTGTCGGAGGGGTGTTTATTGTGGGAAATGGGCTTGCCTCCCGTCTTGAACCCAATCTAGGAGGCTACCTAGATTCGTCATTGGATTCGATACCGCTCCTGCTAAGTGTAGTTTTGTGGTTTTCTATGTCAGACATGGAATAGGTAAAGGAAAACACGGGTCTCGATTTCCTGCAGTCATTATAGATGTGCCTATAGTCACGTGCATGTGCTCACAGTGTATGACGGTGTTCATCATGTTCTCGGAAACACATAAGGAAAGTATATATGAGCAATAGGAAAGCTGATTTTATTGAATTTTGAAAAGAGGACAGAATACAAATGACTCTGACTCTGATTTGGAAATTAGGATGTAGGGTATCCTAGACTCGGACTCAGACTTACACTCGAATCAGATCCGGACTCGGATGCTCGGTTGGTTGTTTTTTATGGTAAGGTCTTCGACAGGTGCCACGACTCGCCTAAACTCGGTTTTGCGCAAATGCAAGAGAGGGAGTCAAACTAGACGCGACCCCGAGGTGACTGGAATGACTAGGATTCTTGGATCGGGATACTCGAACGTTGACCTGGACAAGGTAACGACCATGACTTGGACTCGATTATGAGGGTGAGTCCAAAAAATGGGGCGATCGTGTTTGACCGCACCGCGTGCTCGGACCAATCATGACGACCTAAACCTAGGTGACTCGAGTATTCGTAGCATAGGTACGACTCGAAGAAGGCATCGTAAGGACGCCGGTGCAGGATGGACGTAAGGTGACCGCGGTCGATTGCTCGGGTGGAGGACAGCCCCCGAGTGAGACTAAAGACTCTGATAGGACTCAGATGGTGTGACATCTAAGTAACTCAAAAGTGGGGTACGTCAGACAACACGTGTAAGACAGGACATTTAGAGCAACCGTGATTGATCGCCCTGCTAGAAGGTAGCCCCTAAGCGGGATCAAAGACTTTGTTAAGACTCGAGTGTCGGACGAGTGACCCTGAGACGTAAGGGTCACGAACCTTTTGTTATAGGGCTATGCCTTGTAAAAGGTCGACTCGGAAAAGACACTTAGACGGGTGACTTGTGAAAGGTGGGCCTCCTTTAGGATCCAGCCGTGTGGGCTGGGCCTTGTTCGAAAGGAGGTCCACGTGAGACATTCCCCAGACTTCTAGACTCGATTGTGTAGACGGGCCGACCCTTGTAGGAGTATGTCCTACGTAGGTGGGCCTTGCCTTAGTCTAATAAGGCGGAGTGGGATAGGGAGGAAATCCGTGATATAAGATCGACGGAGTTTCGACGCTAGAAGACCTTGACGATTTATGATACGACCCGACACTGCTAAATACGGGAAGTCCTAAAAAGAGGAAGGTTTTGAAATTGATTTTTGAAAGCCCGAGTAAAATCGGGGAGAGGAGCCCGACCCTTTTTTCGAAAAAGAAAACGGAAAGGCGGACCGGGGAGGGTTTTGAAAGTTCGAAAATATTTTTGAGTTTTGAAATGGGCATAATACCGGCTAAAAATAGGCTATTTTGAGTAAAATCGTGGATCCTAAATTCGGTATATGTCCCGGGTTTTGAAATTGGATATTTTGAAAAGGATGCTATCTTGAAAAAGACGATTTTTGAAAAGACTTGTAAAATCAGGTAGCACGTAGTCATGGAAACAGTATAACGACGCCATGTATGCTCTAATTCTAAGTCTCGGTCAGTCTGTAAGGGTCTATACCAGTGTACACAGCCTATCGAGAATCTGGGCAGACTTCCTAAGTCGAGTTGAGCTTAGAACATGCCGTAAAACCCATACGAATCGGTTAATGGACACCTTCGACATATCCAATTTGGACTACATCGATAGTATAGTGGGACGTCGGTCACCAGTACCGGCCCGGGAAAATATGGGGTTATGCATGAACCGTGAAACTAAAACGCGTATTGTACTAGTCAAACGATTTCTATTCGAGTCTCACCCTGAGGATGCTGAAGGTCAGTAACGTATCAGCTAATCCCCAGCGGAGTCGCCAAATTGTGGACATGACATAGGTCCACTCCGACGCGGCCACGCGCGGGTTTGGGGAGGCGAATGAATCTCCATGAGATGGTCAAATGGAAATTTAAATCGAAGTCGGAGTCGCCACCGAATTTTATGGTTATTCGGAACCGTTCGAGCCCACTCTATGTCGTGGTGGACCGTATACAAAATACGGCCCATTTCCGATGTCAGAGTTTATTGGGCTCGTCCCTTTGCATATCGATATAGATGCCGACTTGGGCGGTTAATCGTATATTGAATGACTCTCGTTGCCAATGGTTTCGGACATCCGGAAACCACGGTTCTGAGTAAGGGGTGAGGGTACGTGTTGGGAAGTTCACAAAGAACACCCAACCCCGCCCGCACATTAGCGGCCTCTACTAGTATATCGAATGACGTTTTAATACGCGTGTTAGTAATACGATGAATGATATGCAAACATTGTTTTTCTAAACATGCGAGGAATTGAATGGGTTGCTAAGTCGATTTAATGCATGAAAAATTTAACGTCAAAGTTGAATTTAGCATGTGAGATTCGTTTTAGTATAATAAAACAAGAGACGAAAATAAAAATGAATTTGCTACAAAGATGAACAAACGATTTAGTATCGATTTGTGAAAATAATATAGCAAATATAATAAACGAGATCGAAAAAATAAATATTAATCGAAATCTGGAAAATATTGTTAAAAACGATGTTTTGTATAAAAAGCGAAGTTCGAAAAAATAATAATAAAAAAACGAGAAAGATGCGCCGTGACAGCCGGCCGCGCGGCTCGCCTGGGATGCCGGCGAGTCACGTGTCGGTCTGTTTTCGAAGACGGTTTTCAAAAACTCGATGTTTTTATTAAACCGCGTATGAATATTGCATAATTCGTACTCGATTCAATATTTTCGATGTTCGTTATATTTGATAATTAACTACGAAATTAATATCAAATATTTCGAATAGTTTTAGAAAAAATATAAGTTTTAAAATCGTTTCGTTGAAGGATAAAATAAAACGAACGAAAAAGCTAAAAAAACGTCTCGGATTTCAGGCCCGTGCGCGAGTCGCCTGGGCATGGCGCGACTCGCGTGCGGGTCTGTCCGGTTTTTATTTTTTGTTCGAAATTGCTAATTTTGATAAATCGCGTACAAAATATGAATTCATTTGTATTCGATTTATGTTTTCGATATTCGTCGTACCCGATATTCGATTATGAAATCGATATCGAGTATTCGGAATGAATAAAAAAGGTTTTGTAAAAAAAAGTTTTGAACGAAAAAAGATGTAACGATTTTTAATATCGTCGAGATCTTAATATAATTCTTTTTGATACAACATTCGATTATAGAAAATCGATATCATATTTTTAAGAATATTGTTATATGAAAATAGTTTTTTGATATTATCGATATTAGAAAAAAATAAAAAAAGCGACGACCGACCCATAAAAAATAAGACGGACGAGGAGGAGAAAAGAAGAAAAATGAGAAATCGGGTTTTGTTACACCCTCAACCTACATGCTTCTGTTTACTGGGATCAGGGCTCGTCGGGACGTGGCTTAGGCACAAGAGCGTCGAGTAGATGTCGGTGAGTTATGGTGGTTCGGTTTGGTCGTGAAGGGTGTCGGGTATAACGCCGGTTTCCTTCGGGTTTGTAATATCGGTTTCTCGATGCTAATTTTAATGTTTATGAGTGTATATTGATGATTGATAATGAATGTAGATATTGTAGATGCTAATTGATGTTGAATGTTCATTGATGTGTAAAAGTGTGTGTGCAAGGGGCTATTTATAGGAAATTCCCGACCTTGGCTAGGAGAGTTTGAACTACCGCTAGAGATAGGAAATATAGGAAGCTGTAAGGCATGAGAATTCCGCTTTCTTGCCAAGGAAGAAAGGGAACACGGCTGGAATATGCTGCTCGGCCGAGTGTTTGTACTCGGTCGGGTGTTTGAATCGGTTTTTGGATAGGAAATGCAAGAGTTCGAAAGGAATGCAAATTCCGTTGCTTGGTGGAGAAGCCAAAATCTCAGCTGGATGGAGGAGTATTTCGGCTGATTTGGGTGTCTTGGTCGAGTACTTGGTGCTCGGTCGATATCCGATTCGGTTTCCGGATAGGATTCCTACTTGAGATCGAATCCTATCCTTAAACGGATTTGTTTAATACTTTGAGAAGTTGATTTTTGTAGGATTAGAGTGGGAATCAGCCGTGTGAGGTGTCACGGCTGACTCACGTGTCTCGGAAAAAATCTTTGACCGGGTTTTGACTCGGTCGTAAAAAGACGGTTTTACCCCTGGTGTCGGAATCGACCCAAATTAGTCTTATTTGACTCGAAACGACCCACTGGGCCTGATTTTGAGGTTGGTTTTGTGAGATATGTACTCTATAATGAGCCCAAGCCAAATGCCAATGATTTTGAGCCCGTTTCTGAGTATTTAAAGCACGTTTGCGTCCGATCATCATCGGGTGTTTGTCGGAAACTGCTATAGACACCTGGCGGTCAAAATGTGGGTGTTTACAACGCTCTATAGTTGGTATTATTGTCGTTAAATAAAATTAAAGGTGAAAAAGGAAATTGGAAGGGTTCTACAGGTAACCGGTCACCTATACTTCTCTTGTTTAACTACCCTAATAATACGTATTATTCTCAGATTTATTAAAATTGATATTATTTTGGGAAGATGCCCTATAGTTGGTATTATTGTTGTTAAATAACCCTTGTTTTTATGTATAAGAATAATTATGTTATTTGTAAATTTGTAATGTATAAAAAAATTGGGTATACTACTTATTTACTTAATTTAGATCTAAAGTTATTTGTAAATTTTGTATGTGAAAGTGTTGTTATTAGGCAAAATAAATTAATCAAAGAGTAATTTTTTCAAGATGATGTCATCATGACATCATTCCATACCAATTTTACACTAATTGCTGATGTCATCCACACTAAGATGGTTGTTCTTTTAATAAATAGAGGATTCTAATGTACTAGAACCAATTCTAATTTAGTGACAACTTCATTACTTTCATAATCTATATTTCTAACCGTGATTATAATTAGAAAAATTTATTACATACAAATGTTTACATGTATTTACGGCGAGTTATTGGTAATCGTAGGACGTCTCGATGGTTCCTAATAGTCGTACATTTACCGAAGTTGATTGCCAGGTAAATAAACTATTAATGTATATTTGTTTAATCGAAGATATTAATTAATCTAATTCATCTATTCGACAAAATGGTAGGATGCTAACTCAAAAATCCAGAACAACGTTGAAAGGATTAATGGGAAGGTATGCGTACGTAGCTTACACCGAAAAGTTCTACATACAAAGTTCAAGGACTAAGCAATTTAATTTTACATGCAGGAACAATTGTTGAACACCAGAGACACTTATGAACCCCAAAACTTAGAACTCAACGAGCATACTCCTCCATTGAAGAGGTCGGCTACTAGGATGCTCGAATCTCCGGATGAATATGAAGATGTAGATGCGGACATATCATCTATAGACCAGGAATCAGCCACAAAAAAAAAATAATCCTCCTTCTACTAAAAGGATAGGAAAGCTAAGAAAAAAGGACACATGACATTCTCTCATCAAAAAATTTCCCGCTCACCTATTAACACCCACAAAATGGGCTTTCATTCTAATCGGGCAGCACACTAACTACAGAGTGGGTTAATCTGACAGCATATGAACTACCAAGCCCGATGTTATACTAAAGTAAATATATCCAGACACTACTAATTTTATATATTCAAGCATTCTCGTAAATATTATGCCGTGTAATATTATGCCATATATATGAAAATACTCACACATGGAGATTGAAGTTCGTTAAAATATTATATCTAATTTTATATATAATATATATGCCATATATATCTAATTATATGTCATATATATCTAATTATATGTCATATATATCTTTATATCGTAATTGGAGTTCCATATCTATGCCATGTATATATATATCTAATTATACATAGTATTAATTCCCGAAAATTCTCTTACTACTAAGAGGATAACGATACTAGAAAATAGGATGAGGTGTCAACCTTTCAAGAGATGTTTTCCCTCTAAACATCATAGCTTCAATTAGGAAACAAATTAATATTAAAATCCTATCTTATAATAATTATTACAATATTCACTTTCTATTCAAAGTAAATAAAATCTCATCATATAATTATAATATCCAAATTCAATTCAAGGGAAATATTTATGTAATCAAACAAAATAATTATGATGGACTATTAAAAAAAAGCACGTAGATATTTATGATAATGTAACAAAATATAAATTCACAAGTATTGAAACTAAGTGTTGAGATCGTCTTACCTGAGCTTGGTCCGAGATACAACTATAATATGCCAAAAACTAAAAAAAGCATACCGTCATTATACGAGAAGTCTCATTAGGGAATTTGTGAGAAAAAAAATGTTCATCAAAAAAATACATTGGGTAAGATTACTCGATTATATTTATCATCTTTGAAATTTTAAATAATTTTCTTAGATCTAAATGTAAAGATTAAAGATGTGAAAAATTAATAACTTATCGATTAGATATTTATAAGTAATCTCTAAATATAAAATACTAAATTTACCATCTTTGAAATACATTGGGTAAGATTACTCGATTATATTTATCATCTTTGAAATTTTAAATAATTTTCTTAGATCTAAATGTAAAGATTAAAAATGTGAAAAATTAATAACTTATCGATTAGATATTTATAAGTAATCTCTAAATATAAAATACTAAATTTACCGCGCATTATTTCGCGGGATCTATACTAGTTCAAATCAAGAGGGAGAAGATTTGATGACGATTATTTGCATAATAGTAAATCTATATAGCTATATTGATGTTAACTCACGGTAGATGAGTCTAATAAAAGTGGTGAATGTTCTGCCATTTACCTATTGGTGATATTATTATCTAAATAAGATTGTAAATATCTTTTGAAGTTGCTTTTCACAACAATGCATTTGTTATGGTTGGAATAATTGAGATTTATTTTCACTTTTCAGAAGCAAATATATTGTACCATTATGGATTACCACATTTGTTACAAATAGATCTTCTTTTGTTCACACATTAATGTTATTAAATAGTTCCATTAAGATCAATATAGGAAAAAATAAGTAAAATTAAACCTAAAGAAATTGTGTAAACGATATAGGCATGCAAATCTTGATGGTTATGCCGTATAATGTATATACTACGGAGTACAACATTTAAGTTTACATTTACACTAAGAACCATATATAGATACATAACCAAAAAATCGGAAAAATATATTATAACGTTTGAAGTTTACATTTACCCTAAGAACCATATACAGATATATATAACCAAAATATCGGAAGAATGAGATGGGACTGAATGAATGAGAATCTATCCAACCGAGAATTAAAATTATTTTATTATTATGGGCAGAGTTTTCAAACGAAAGAAATTTCCGTTTTTTTGTTTTAAAATACTTAATCTATATTATAGCAACAACAATGTTAATATTTTCGTAAATTTAATATACTTCGTACTGTATATCTTACTTAACATTCTTACAAAATATTCTTTTCGCTCCTTTAAACGGAGTCAATATCTCAAATCATGACTTCTTTTTGTTGAAATATTGGGTCACTATAGGGGCGATATATAACGAGAGAATATACGTTGTTGTGTCGTGGTATGGAGGCCACTGAATGAGAAACGAAATCGCCCCGACTACGGTATAAATCGGAATGGGCGTCGTCCCCCAAGGTCACACAACACTCCTAAAAGGTTGTGTACTCAACCATTAGGAGTTGGAACTCGATGGTATACTCAGAATTTATCAAAGAGATTTGGATGATGACATTTGATGTGTTTTCTCGTATGTCTTATCATTCTAATACTTATATAATAAGTGTCATATGAGACTAACCTCAAAAGGTATCCAAAGTCACTTTATGATGGAAAATGAATTGTCATTATTCTAAATATAATGACATTCAAAACCATACTAATAAATTAAGTTTAATATGCTACTAATGGGAGATGCTCTTACTATGCAAGAATGGTCAACAATTCCACTTTGCATTATTTCTAACAATCCCCCACTAATGCAAATGGCAAACCGAAAATAAAAATCCTGAGCATATGAAAATGTTGACACTTAGACGTAATATCTTTCGATTTGAATTAACGTATTAGTGAAATGAGTCAACAACTTACTTACAATAAGAGAATATCTTTCGATTTGAATTCCTTATTGAACTTCGGTTGAATTACCCTCACAACACATATCATACCTTAAGTTCCACACGAGTTTCGCAATACAATTCAACAAATTTATGGCCAAATGAACCTTGGGATTTTGATGAGTGTTCTAGAAAGATAACTCAATCTCTCATAGAAGGAGGTCATCCCTTCACACTCACTTAGGTGATTCTATCAAGGATATCTCCACATAACCCACTCACTTATGAGCTATAGAATCATTAAGAGCTCTAAAGCTCAACCTCTTAACACTACGGTGAATCCATCAAGTCCTTCACAACAGGACCACCCAAACATAGGGATATAGATTCATTAAGAGAAATATCTCAACCTCTATCATTACGGTGATCTCATCAAGTCCGTCTCACAAGGGCCACCCAGATTTGGGCTATAAGACTATTAAGAGCTATATGCTCAACCTTTATCATTACGGTGATCTCATCAAGTCCGTCTCACAAGGACTACCCAAATTTGGGCTATAGGATCATTAAGAGCTACATGCTCAACCTTTCAAATACACCAAATTATATTCCATAACAATTGATGCCCCCACAATTATGCAATAAATATTAAGCTCCCAATCACCATGCATTACACGGTAAGGTTAAAAGAGCAAAATAATACGCATACATAATACATTAAATTATAACAGTCTTCTCAATAGACTTATATTAAAATTATTATAAAGATGAAAGTTTACTCATGATCATTGTGCATCTCATATTGTGATCCAACATCTTTATAAATATCCAACATGTTGCAATTCTCATTATTGCACCATATATACATCATCATTCTTATATTGGAGAACAACGATATCGATGATTGTTTCACTTATATTTTCTTTTTGCAAATCCACAAATTAAAATATTTAACCTTTACTCACATAAAATCAATCATCATAATCTCATATATTGTGGTGTAAGCCAGATGTACAACATAAATAAATGAACCTTACGCAACCCTTATTTATTGACTTAGTCAACAAATTAAAACTCTTATATTTGGTTCAATTATTCATGTATAAAACATGCTATCGATCATCAGTTTCCCCCACAATTAGAGATATACATACTCTTCACAAATTATAAGATATCATCTCTAAAATTGATGCATGAATAATTTTATCAAATAAGTTGAATGACTTCCCCCACATGTTGTCACACCACGAAATAGTGACAAACATAATCATTCAAACAAAATATACAAATTATTCATTCATTAATCATCCCAACTTTAGGATATCAAATAATTATGTCTGATAATTTATCTATTCCATAATCTATTCTTAGAGTAATTTATCAAATAATTCATTCAATTATTTAATACATACTTGATCAAGATTATGCGTGTCATTAAAAATAAAATATTAAACCCCCACATATAGCTTATTTTACTCGAGTGAGCATTGATGCGTCTCTAGTGTAAAGTTAAATTCTTCTTCCAAATGTATCCAAAATAATTTACAAGACAAGTACACACGTGTCTATTTGTAGACACCCAAATTTTGACCGCCAGGTGTCTATAGTTGTTTCCAAAAAACACCCGATGATGATCGGACGCAAACGTGACTTGGTATATTCGGACTTGGGCTCGGAATCAGTAATATCCGACATGGACTTTTAGCGGAGTAAAAATCTCACAAAACCAACCTCAAAATCAGGCCCAGTGGGTCGTTCCGAGCAAAATAAGACTAATTTGGGTCAAAACCGACACCAAAAATAATTCCCGTCTTTTTGCGACCGGGTCAAAACCCGGTCAAGACAAACCCGACACACAAAAACGACCGAATGCATTCTCGAAACATGCACCAGGTTCGAAAATCAACCAAAATCATCCAAAAATCAGCCAAAATCAATCACAATCAAATTAAGGCTAATCAAGCCTTAAATTTTGCGGCTTGATTGATCCACTCGGTCGAGTGGATTGACCACTCGATCGAGTGGAGCCTCTCTGAACCAGTCCAGGTTCATTCACGAGGGCACTCGACCGAGTGCACCCGCGCCACTCGATCGAGTGACCCAGGGTCGGGGCTCCCTATAAATACCCCATGACCCCCATGCACAACACACACTTTTTTGCAACTACACAACTCTTACAACCTTCACGACTTGTTGCATGCGTACTCATCCCATACACACAATACTACGTCCCTAGCAACCTTAGGCAAAAACACATCAAACCCGAGCCCCTCGTCCCTCGGAGAACCGGCGAAACACACACACATATACACACCATAACTCGCATACGTCCTCGATACTCCCAAGCCCGCGCCGCTATTACGAGTCCATTTCCGAGATCCTTACTAAGCATGTATGTTGAGGGTGTCCTAAACCCCATCTCGATCTCTTTTTTTCTAGTCTCATTTTCATTTTATTTATCGTATTTTCGTATCGTATTTATAATCGTAATCATAATAGTAACACTAGCATTAATATTGTCGTACTTCCGCGTCTTCATTTTTGCGTCATCTTTTCTTTATCATCATTATCGTCATAATATTGCGTAAATATATTTTAGTATGAAAATTCGGTTTCGAATGCGTTGGACTATGATAATCAACCTAAAGTCATAGTTGAACGCATTTAATCCCATTTCCAATTGGTACGAAACCCGTTGACACGAAAACCAACATCACATGATTCACAAGAATTAGTTTCGATGTCGTGACGTAGATGGACATCTTTCGTCACTAATTCAAAATTTCTAAACTAGCAATAAACGTTTTCCTAAAACTCCGGTGACGGTATTATAATCGTTCATACACGATTACAATATCGGAGGCTAAGTCAAATACGAATCGTGCGATATTTGTATTTGATTTAGCCGATCACCGATTTTAAATCATAAAAAGAAACGAATTATCATTCGTACAGGGGCTACTCGACCGAGTACGAATGCTACTCGATCGAGTAGCACCCATAAAAACGGGCAGTAGCTACGTAAAGGACGCACTCGACCGAGTCAGCCCATGACTCGATCGAGTGGGTCCTGTAACCCAGAAAACCGAGAGCCTCGACACACATTTCGAGGCTCGACTTTTTTACGACTCTAAGTCATCACGTGTAAAGACAATCACGTGACCTTCCGTTCTTCAAAACTCACGCATATCACGGCACCTAGGACAACTTTGATCGATTTTTCGACGTGATAAGTTGGGACAAGGCATCGGGATTTGGGATCGGGCTAGCATCACGCCTAGGTTCTGTATCCCCGTCCTTTGATTAATATATAAAACAATATGTATTAAATTGAAGTTAGTCCATTTACACAAATTCACGGTCTAGTTTATACACGGGTCCGTAAATAATTATTGCTCATCACTTCAATTATATATTTCGATTATTATTTGTATTGTTCGTCGTATTGTGAATCCCGGGTTGTATTCCGCCCGTGTAACTTGTAACCGATTTATTTTTGTTTTGTTTTATTTATTTGCGTTTTACCGCTTTTAAATGAACCTTCGCATGCTAAATCACTTCGACAATAAATTAGATGCATTAAAATGACGTAGCTCACTTTTAATTCGCATGCTTAGCTAAAACGCTGTTTGCATATCATTTCACCGAATCACTAACGCGCATATTAGAAAGTCAAAAGATGTCTTAGTAGAGGCCGCTAAGTGCGGGCGGGGTTGGGTGTCCTTAGTGGGCTTCCCAACACGTACCCTCACCCCTTACTCAGAACCTCGGTTTCCGGATGCCCGAAACTGTTGGCGCACGAGAGTCATTCAATACACGATAACCGGTAGTGACAGTATCGGTTTCATAATGCAAAGGGACGAGCCCAATAAACTCTCAAACCGAGATGGGCCATACTCGGTGTATGGCCCATAGCGATATAGAGTGGGCTCGAACGGTTCCGAATAACCATAAAATTCGGTGGCGACTCCATTTCGACTTAAATTTCAATTCGATCCATTCTCATATGGAGGTGCATTCGCCTACCCAAAACCCGCGCGTGGCCGCGTCGGGGTGGACCTACGTCATGTCCACAATTTGGCGACTCCGCTGGGGATTAACCGATGAGTGCCTAACCGTCGGCATCCTCAGGGTGAGACTCGAATAGAAATCGACAAATACAATATGCGTTTTAGTTTTACGGTTCATGCATAACCCCTATTTTTCCCGGGCCGGTACTGGTGACCGACGTCCCACTATACCACGATGTATTCCGCCTTGGATACGTTAAAGGTGTTCATAGTCGATTCGTATGGACTTTGCGGCATGTTCTAAGCTCCACTCGACTTAGGAAGTCCGTCCCGTTTCTCGACTAGACTATGAGCACTGGTATAGACCCTCTATAGACCGACCGAGACTTAGTGTAAAGCATACATGGCGTCGTTATAATGCTTACGTGACTATGTGCTACTTGGTTTCCGTGTCGATTTTCAAAAAACGTCATTTTCAAAAACCGTCATTTTTCAGAATGCATCTTTTCAAAAAAATTCAAATTTCAAAACCTGGGACACATACCGAATTTAGGACTTATGATTTTACTCAAAATAGCCCATTTTCTAGCCGGTATGCTGTCCAATTCAAAACTCGAAAATATTTTCGAACTTTCAAAACCAAGGCCCGATGTACTTTCCGATTTTCTAAAAAAAAATCGGGCCTTTCCCCGAGTTTTCTCGGACTTTCCAAAATAATCCTTTTCAAAACCTTCCTCTCCTTAGGACTTCCCGTATTTAGCAGTGTCGGGTCATAAGTCGTCAAGGTCTATAGCGTCGAAACTCTGTCGATCTTATATCACGAGTTTCCTCCCTACCCCCAGTCTGCCTTATTAGACTAAGGCAAGGCCCACCTACGTAGGACATACTCCTACAAAGGAGGGCCCGTCTATACACTTAGGTCCAAAGTCTGGGGAATAGTCTCACGTGAACCTTCCTTCGAACAGGACTAGGCCCACCAAGGCCGAAATCTTAAGGAAGTCATACCACTTATGAGTCATCCGTCTAGATGTTTTTCTCGAGTCTTTTTCTTTTGGGTCGCTCGGGATGTACTTGTTTTTGGTTCCAAGATTTGGGTTCGGTTCCTGATTACGTGGTGTTCTTACAGATAGGCCACCATCCACCAGGCTCACCCGCAAAATGGAAGCTGCTTTGGCTGATCTGAAAACCTCTGTGGACGCCATGGTCGAGAAACAGACCGACATTGATGCCCAACTGACTGAAATGAGGGCTGGACAGGTGGCGATCGTTGCTCGCCTATCTACGGTGGAGCACAGGACTCCAAGTGTCGAGCTTACTGGGCCGTTGGCTGATTTGGTTAGTTCGGTGCGCCGACTAGAGGAACAAGTCCATTTAACTGGGAGTAACAACATCCATCGGGAGAATAGCCGGGATTATAACCCATTAAGTGACAAACTGCCCGCGAACCTGAATCTCACGGGCCTACCTATGTTCGAAGGGACTGAAGACCCGCTACTACATGTGCGGGCCTTCAAGGAGTTCATGGCTATTAAGGGAGTGGACTCTTCTATGTTCAAAAACCTCTTTGCTGCATCTCTGGAGAAACACCCAAAGGCCTGGTACTACAAGCTAGACTCAAAGAAGTTCTCAACCTGGGACGATGTGGCTACGGAATTCGCTCGGAACTATGCTGATAACACCGAGATTCAGACCACCATGCGGTCCCTAGAGGTTATGGCCCAAGAACCTAAAGAGGGCTTTACCAAATACCTCCAACGTTGGAGGGCCGAGAGTGTGAAACTAGTCGATAAGCCTAGTGAGAAGACCTTAGTGGAGGCCTTTGTCAAGAACCTCCTCCCTTTCTACCGGGTCCACCTCCGGTATGCTGTCATACCCAATTTCACCACTCTTACTGAAATGGGCATGAGAATTGAAGATGATCTAAGACTAGAGAGCCTGACTAAGGCCCCTAGCAAGGGATACCAAGGGGCTTCCTCATCCACCACCAAGCCTCCGGTCGCAACCCGAAGCATCTTCGACACGGTTAATCTTTTGGATGCTTCATCCAAAAGAAATACCCCTCCTAGGGTATTTACTGATATAGGGACTACCTATACATATGCCTTACAAAGGCTGTCTTCCAAAGGCCTGGTCCAACCGATAGGCCCAACTCCTGAAGTCCCAGTTGAAAAACGCTCCAAAAGCTACAATGCCCAAGCCTATTGCCAGTACCATCGGGGCAATGGACATGATACCAAGAAGTGTTGGAAGCTGAAGCATCTGATTCAGGATTTAATTGAGAGCGGGAAAATACCATTATCCGGGGACAAGCCAAGCAACAAGGACAACCCCTTTAGCTCTCATGCCATCTTCACCGGTTAGATAATTGACTGCTCTCACCTTATCTCTCCTTTCATCCCACAAATCAATGGGATCTGGTTCGATGATGAGGAAGATGTGTACCTCACCAAGGGGGAAGCTGTCCCTATCACTCCCGAAGAAATTAGGAAGGCTAAGTCCAAAGCCTTAGCCAGTAATCGCCTCACCAAAGACGGCTCGATCCAGGCAACCGTCACTGAACTTACCAGAACGGGAGATACCATTGAAGAGCCAAGCACCGACACGGCTCTTGTCAAACAATTGAAAAGAGCTCGGGTTGACCTCACTATATGGCAACTCTTGGTTAGCTCACAAGAACATCGAGAGGCACTTACTAAGGCTCTCGATCAGATCAAGGTCGATTCCCAGGTTACCCCTACTGAAATGGTAGCCACCATCCTACCCTACCTCAAGGGTAAAGAAGAAGGCCCATTAGTCACCTTCTCAGATGCCGACCTGCCACCGTTCGGGGCCTCTCACAATCTGGCCCTATATATCACAGTGATTTGCCGGGGTAAGTACCTCCCAATGACCCTAGTCGACGACGGGTCTGCTGTGAATGTCCTCCCGCTAAGGACTGCCAAAGCCCTCGGGATTACCGAGGCCGACTACATACCAACTGCTCATACTATCCAAGCTTTTGATGGAAGCCCAAAGGCGGTTTCTGGGGCCGTCAAGCTGACTATTACAACGGGCCCAATCGAAAAGGAGCTAGAATTCCAGGTGATCGATGTCACCTCCTCTTTCAATCTACTCCTGGGAAGGCCTTGGATTCATGCTGTAAAAGCGGTGTCTTCTACTCTTCACCGAAAGATCAAAATGTCCTTGCAAGATGACATCATCACCCTAGAAGCAACCCCTATGACTGTGGCTAGCTGTAACGCCATGGACCGCACCGACCTATGGGGATTCGATTTTGTGGGGATGATTGAAGAATAGTACCTTTTCAGGCCCTATTTCACCACAAGCATTGACGCAATGCTGCAAAATTTGGGATACTTACCGGGGGCTACCTCGAGGCCATATCTTCCAGCTGGGAAGATTATCGAAGTCCTAAATGACGGGGAATCTCACTTTGGTTTAGGGTATGCTATAACCCCGGGGAATGTGGTCCGAGCAGGAATTGAAAAGGCCTGCAACATCATCAAGGGTACTTACTTGGGCCCTTATAGCCCCAGGTTGTCTGACTATTTCGTCACACCGGTATTCAGGGCTATTCAAGTTGGCCTATATCAACCAACTATCACATATCCCGAGACTGAACTAGCTCGGGAATGCAACTACATTCCAGATGACATATTTGCCCTCATCCAATCCGAATCCAAGGAGAGTACTGACAATGCCGAGCCCGTGCTGGGGCTCTTATTTGGGGAAGAGAAAGCTATTCCGAACCCCAAGGAAGATCTGGTGAACCTGATCCTTCGAAGCAACAGGTTCGATCCTTCAAACCTGATCTCGGAAGTCGGCGCTGATACCGGGAAAAGAGCCTGGAGGAAGACCATCAAGTGGACCGACAGCCAGGGTCGAGTCTACAAGCTGACCACCGGGGAAGGAGACATGTCGGACACCGATTCTGAGTCAGAGTCCGAGTCTGAGTCTGAGTCTGAGTCTGTATTCGAGTCTAAGGGGTCTGGTGCTAGAGTCCAAACTGTAACCCCCCTCCCTATAGTCACTACCACTGGAGCCTCGGGGTCTGTCCCGAAGGCACTCCCAATCCCGCCTCTGACCAATGATCAGATGGCTGCTCTCTTCGAGCTGTTCTCCAATTTTTCTATCAATAATAACGAAAACCGTTCCGCTTATGACTTGTCTTATTTTCAAAATAATTCCAATTTCAAAAATATTTTTTGCAATGACATTGAGAAACCCGAAGAACAGGTATCATTGCCTCCGCATCTGATCGAGCAGCTAGAACAGAGGGAATCCCGAGACCCGGTAATCGAAGAAACCGAGTCTATCAATGTGGGAACAACCTTAGAGCCCCAGATGCTTAAGATAGGGTTATCTTTAGATCCCGAGGAGAGACAACAATTCACAAACCTCCTCCAAGAGTTCAAAGATGTCTTCGCATGGTCCTACAAGGACATGCCGGGGATTGATCGGGAAATAGCTGAACACCGCATACCCATCAAAGATGGATGCAAACCGGTAAAACAGAAGCTTTGAAGAATGAAACCCGAGTGGTCTCTCAAAGTCAAAGAAGAAGTACACAAACAATTCAAAGCAGGCTTTATACAAGTGTCTGAATATCCAGACTGGGTTGCGAACATCGTGCCCGTACCCAAGAAGGACGGCAAGGTTCGGGTATGTGTAGATTTCCGAGACCTTAACAAGGCTAGCCCAAAAGACGATTTTCCGTTGCCGCACATCGACATATTGGTGGACAACACGGCTGATCACGCTCTTCTATCATTTATGGACGGGTATGCCGGGTATAACCAAATCAAGATGGCAGAAGAAGATATGGGTAAAACCACTTTCACTACACCATGGGGTACTTATTGTTATACAGTTATGCCATTTGGGCTCATTAATGCCGGGGCCACTTATCAACGGACAGCCACGACCCTGTTACATGACATGATGCATAAGGAAGTGGAGGTCTACGTCGATGACATGATTGTTAAGTCTAAAAACCGAGATGGGCATGTTGCTGCCCTAAGAAAATTTTTCACCCGATTACGTAAGTACAACATGAGGTTGAACCCCCAAAAGTGCAGTTTCGGAGTAACATCAGGCAAATTACTGGGCCATATCGTTAGCCAACACGGCATCGAGGTCGACCCAGCTAAAATCAAAGCCATTACCGAGATGCAACCACCTAAGACCGAAAAAGAAATAAGGGGGTTTCTCGGGAAAGTCCAATATATCAGCCGGTTTATTTCAAAGCTAACCATGGTATGTGAGCCCATTTTCAAGAAACTGAAGATAGGGGAACGGGTACTATGGGACGATAAATGTCAAATGGCTTTTGACAGAATCAAGGAGATCCTGTCTGCTCCGCCGGTATTAATGCCACCGCAACCCGGTTTGCCTCTGTCGTTATACCTAACAACGACTGAGACAGCCATGGGGGCTATGCTGGCCCAGACAGTCGATTCAGAAGAACGGACTATTTACTACATCAGTAAAAAGTTTCTGGAATACGAATGCAAGTATACAATGCTCGAGAAAACGTGCCTAGCTCTGGTTTGGGCCACTAAAAAGCTCAGACACTACATGCTCAGTCACGAGGTACATGTTCTGTCCAAAATGGATCCAATCAAATATCTGTTCGAAAAGCCCATCCTTAATGGAAGAATGTCCAGATGGACTTTAATGCTAGCTGAGTTTGACCTCAAGTTTGTACCGCTAAAAGCCATCAAAGGCCGGGTGGTAGCCGAGTTCCTCGCTGACAGCCCAATATCTGAAGAGGGCTATACCGACACTTGGGCCTTTCCGGACGAAGACATATTCCATACTGACACCGAAACTTGGGATCTGTATTTCGATGGAGCATCCAACTTTCGAGGGTTCGGAGTCGGTATTCTCCTTATATCACCACGAGGGGAACACACACCGTTATCCATCAAATTAGACTTTGATATGACAAACAATGCGGCCGAGTATGAAGCATGCATCCACGGGTTGCAAGCGGCTGCTGATTTAGGAATTACAAATCTCCGGGTTCACGGGGACTCGTCCCTAGTCATCAATCAAGCCCTTCAAAAATGGAAAACTCGGAACGCCAATCTCGTGGCTTACCAAGCACGAGTAAGGGTTCTGGAGAAACAATTCCAGAAGGTAGAATATATTTATCTGCCGCGTGAAGAAAATCAGTTTGCGGACGCACTTTCCAAATTAGCATCCTTACTAAACATCCCGGAACATATGCCCAGTATGCAAATCTGTATCGAAAGACGGTCCGAGCCGGCGTATGTCAACGCCATTCAAGATATTGAGATCACCGATCCAAAACCTTAGTATCAGGCTGTTCTAACCTATTTGACTACGGGAGAATATCCACCAGGAACTGAAAATCGGGCCAAGAAAGCCCTGCGAAGACTGGACACCCAATTCATACGTACGGACGATGGTCAGTTATACAAAAAGACGGCACAGGGGGCTTTACTCCTATGTATCAACAAAACACAGGCCGAAAAAGTAATGGCCGAAGTACACGACGGCGAAATTGGTCCGCATATGAACGCCCATATGCTAGCCCGAAAAATCATGAGGCTCGGATACTACTGGAACAGTATGGAGGCCGACTGTCAATCATATGTCAAGCACTGCCATAATTGTCAAATTTTCGGTAATGTTCAACACATGCCATCGTCCCTACTGTACACCATGACCTCGCCATGGCCATTTTCGACATGGGGGATTGACATAATTGGGAAAGTAAACCCTTCCGGGACGGGAGGTCACTGTTTTATTTTGGTAGCTATCGACTATTTCACCAAGTGGGTCGAAGCAGAATCATACCGTGTCTTGAACGCCAAGCATGTAGCCAAGTTCATCCAGAATAAAATCATATGCCGATATGGGATCCCGCATGAGTTTATCAGTGATCACGGGACCCACTTCCAAGCCGAAACCGCTACTTTGCTAGCGAAATACAAAATCCAGAGGCATACATCTTCGCCGTACCGCCCTCAAACAAATGGAGCGGTAGAAGCTGCTAATAAGACAATTGTCACCATACTTAAAAAGATGGCTGATAATTATCGGGACTGGCCCGACAAAATACCCTTTGCCCTGTGGGGGTACCGGACGTCGATCCGAACTGCAACCGGGGCAACTCCATATTATTTAACATATGGCATGGAGGCAGTCCAGCCGGTCGAATTGGAGATACCGTCTCTCAGAATTCTACTAGAAAGCCAAGTGCCCGAAGCGGATTGGGTTCAAGCTCGATATGACTCGTTAATACTCTTGGACGAACGACGGTCGCGGGCTCTCAATAACATCCAAATATATCAAAAAAGAATCAAGCGGGCCTTTAACAAGAGAGTCAGGCCCAGGAACATCAAAGAAGGCGATTTGGTCCTAAAATCGGTTCGTGCCTTACTACCGGTTGACCCAAGGGGAAAATTCAAACCCAATTGGGCTGGGCCATACCTAGTCAAGAAGGTTCTATCAGGAGGAGCCATAATGCTGACGGACCTGGACGGGAACGAATTTGTCAACCCAACCAACCTAGACCAGCTGAAGCGCTACTACCCCTAAACCTTATCTCAAATGATATTTGCAAAAATTATTTAAAAACATCTTTTTCAAAATTTATAAGCAAGTCAATAAGTTAGGATTATTTATCCTACTGTCGCGCATCTTGAACTCATAGTCTTGGTGTATTTCGAAATTGCAAAAAATCTACGCTTGAACTACGTTTGGTTTGATTCCACTAACTGTGGATACGTAGGCAACTCCTCAAAAGGGCACAACCACTGCAATAACGAAAAAAAGACAGAAATGGTTTCACTAAAATAATACTTTTATTATTCCAAAAAAAAAAAACACCGATAAACTCGGTATTTCAAAATTACAAAAAAAGCCACAAAAACCACGAAAAAAAAACACACTACAAAAATAGTAATAATATTTCAAATAATAATAAAAGAGAGACTAGTGGTAACCGGGCATCTTGCCCTTGCCTTTGTCTTTCGGGTCTTGAGGAGCCCGGGGACGTCGAGGCGGGGGCGGAGGCGGGCGCTCCCGAATAATAACGGGAACCTCCTTAGCTCGAATCCTCTTCTTTGACAGAGGATCTTCAGCTATAGTCACAGGCCTAAGTCGAGCCCGTACATGCTCCGGCAACCTATCCTTAGAACCAAGTCGGTCCTGGGCTGAAAGTCTCGGCCCTAGTCTTCTCTCCAAGTCGGTCTGGGGGCTCACCTCCCCCTGAACACCTCTAGCATTGGACCCTCTAGCTTGAGTCCTAGTTCCTCTTCTCTGACTTGGCCTCAGACGGACTATCGGAGCTTGAGTCTCTCCTTCAGCAAAGAAATCCCGGTTGTCTTTGACTTTTTCTCGCCTAAGCAGGTCGAAGGCCTCGTCGATCTTCAGAGCAGCACGAGCTTCGGCAGTCTCGGCTTTGGTCCACCTTTCGTAGGAATAAGACACCCATGTAGAGTGAAGCGACTTGGGAACGGACCAAGTAACTCTAGTATACCACCTCTGAATCCAGGTGTCACATAAAATATCGGTCAGCTGGGTAGGTGCACTCACAACTGCCTCGTTCTCCGGGATGCGCTGAGTCCACCCATACTGTCTGAGTATGCGGTCTGGGTAGAGGTGAACTGTGTGACTAAAGGACAGAATCACCAGGTAGCGCGCCTTTTCTCCAGACGCCAGACCCGTCCAAGCATAAATAGGCCACCATGGAACCACCCATCGTATCAACGGACCACGATGGAATGTTAATTCTTCCTCCCAATATTTCTGGGTAACAAGGCAAGATGAATCGGTAGGCCGTCTCCTTGTCATCACCTGATTGAACCAATATTCACTTGGGTTGGGAGGAGGCTCGATCTTGGACAACCTTTCAAATAGCCAGAGTTGAAAAGAAAAAGCAACGCTTATGAGATTACGGACAATTCAGCGTCCGCATAAGGGCACTCGATCGAGTGGCACCCCTAAAACGAGACAGAATGCTCCTTTACGAGAGCACTCGATCGAGTGCCAGGGTGACTCGGTCGAGTGCCCCCCTGTAGCAGCATGTCGCGAAAAAAAAAAAAAATCGAAAAAAATCGAAAAGGAGAAAAGCGATATACCTGCAGCAGACGGGTGCTCCCAGTGAAACGGGCTGACTCATCCCTCTTTCGGTTGTCCAAGCCCTGAATAATTTCCCCCGTGATCAACAATGCGGGACTACACTCCGTCTCCATAAGGTCAGCAATGATGAGAAGACGAACGCTACCCATGCAAGACAACAGGTCCATATGGCCTTCGAAGGCATACACATGCAGCATACAGAAGGCGAACGCCCTACGGCTATGAATGGGCGTAACCCGGATGTCATACGGGTTCATAAACTTCTCAGCTAAGGCAAGCAGAGAAACGGTATCCCCTTCAAGCATGCGAGATACCTCAGCGTGGGAAAGCCCCAAAAATTCCCGTAGTTTCCTCCTGGGGTCCCGAACCGAGAAAGGGACGGCAGGGCGGAGCAGTGGATTCTACCCTCCTATGGCAGCAATTTCCTCAGGGAGAGGACAGATCTCGCCCCGAGGGAAGGCGAAAACATGGTAAGTGTCATCCCAGAAGGTCAGACAGGCGTCGAGGAAATGGCGGTCCACGTGCATTTGACGAAACGTGAACAACTGAGTTATGCCTGACTGCCTCAAAGCTACTTTGCTCGCATCCCTAAAACGGTGTGCCCAGTCTTGCAGCATGTTGATCAGACGATCGATAGCCATGATAAAATTTCTTGAAAGGAATAAGGTTTTCTTTTGAGGAGAAGATGAAGCTTTTTTGAGTTGTGACAAAGGAAGGAGCCAGGGTGATGTATTTATAACATAAAAACCCTGGAGCATCCCCTGCAGCTGTGCCTCCTTGGCCCAAGCAGGCCTAGACATACAGGCCCGACCCATGACTCTTCCCCACAGACACAGGAATTTAGTCATCCCGAGCAGTCTGTCAAAATCCAAAAAGTCAATACACATTTTAAAAAAAAAAAATTCAAAATTTTTCAATCATCCAAATTTTTATTCTCCAGCACGAGTCATTTTACTACCTACGTGTTGCATGCATTTTATGTGACTTATACAGGTACGACTCAAACAGGGACATGCAACCCTCTAAATCTCCCCAGCAGAAGCCCGAGGCGGCATTTTCCCCGGAATGGTACGGGATGGTCCCACATATAGGCGCACCCAGGACTTATGCGACAGGTCCGATTCTCCACGGAGATACTATCAGCAGCTCAGGTATGATTTCTAACTTATGGCTGGCGAGCCCTTCACGCAAGTCTAATGGACTATAAACGACCCGATCGGAAGTCTACCAGGTCTTAATTGACTTGGTAGCTACTCTGACTTTCGCCTTGTCCAAGCCTCAGTCAGAGTGGGGGCTCTGTAGACACCCAAATTTTGACCGCCAGGTGTCTATAGCAGTTTCCAAAAAACACCTGATGATGATCGGACGCAAACGTGACTTGGTATATTCGGACTTGGGCTCGGACCTTTCAAATACACCAAATTATATTCCATAACAATTGATGCCCCCACAATTATGCAATAAATATTAAGCTCCCAATCACCATGCATTACACGGTAAGGTTAAAAGAGCAAAATAATACGCATACATAATACATTAAATTATAACAGTCTTCTCAATAGACTTATATTAGAATTATTATAAAGATGAAAGTTTACTCATGATCATTTTGCATCTCATATTGTGATCCAACATCTTTATAAATATCCAACATGTTGCAATTCTCATTATTGCACCATATATACATCATCAGTCTTATATTGGAGAACAACGATATCGATGATTGTTTCACTTATATTTTCTTTTTGCAAATCCACAAATTAAAATATTTAACCTTTACTCACATAAAATCAATCATCATAATCTCATATATTGTGGTGTAAGCCAGATGTACAACATAAATAAATGAACCTTACGCAACCCTTATTTATTGACTTAGTCAACAAATTAAAACTCTTATATTTGGTTCAATTATTCATGTATAAAACATGCTATCGATCATCAGTTTCCCCCACAATTAGAGATATACATACTCTTCACAAATTATAAGATATCATCTCTAAAATTGATGCATGAATAATTTTATCAAATAAGTTGAATGACTTCCCCCACATGTTGTCACACCACGAAATAGTGACAAACATAATCATTCAAACAAAATATACAAATTATTCATTCATTAATCATCCCAACTTTAGGATATCAAATAATTATGTCTGATAATTTATCTATTCCATAATCTATTCTTAGAGTAATTTATCAAATAATTCATTCAATTATTTAATACATACTTGATCAAGATTATGCGTGTCATTAAAAATAAAATATTAAACCCCCACATATAGCTTATTTTACTCGAGTGAGCATTGACGCGTCTCTAGTGTAAAGTTAAATTCTTCTTCCAAATGTATCCAAAATAATTTACAAGACAAGTACACACGTGTCTATTTGTAGACACCCAAATTTTGACCGCCAGGTGTCTATAGCAGTTTCCAAAAAACACCCGATGATGATCGGACGCAAACGTGACTTGGTATATTCGGACTTGGGCTCGGAATCAGTAATATCCGACATGGACTTTTAGCGGAGTAAAAATCTCACAAAACCAACCTCAAAATCAGGCCCAGTGGGTCGTTCCGAGCAAAATAAGACTAATTTGGGTCAAAACCGACACCAAAAATAATTCCCGTTTTTTTGCGACCGGGTCAAAACCCGGTCAAGACAAACCCGACACACAAAAACGACCGGATGCATTCTCGAAACATGCACCAGGTTTGAAAATCAACCAAAATCATCCAAAAATCAGCCAAAATCAATCACAATCAAATTAAGGCTAATCAAGCCTTAAATTTTGCGGCTTGATTGATCCACTCGGTCGAGTGGATTGACCACTCGATCGAGTGGAGCCTCTCTGAACCAGTCCAGGTTCATTCACGAGGGCACTCGACCGAGTGCACCCGCGCCACTCGATCGAGTGACCCAGGGTCGGGGCTCCCTATAAATACCCCATGACCCCCATGCACAACACACACTTTTTTGCAACTACACAACTCTTACAACCTTCACGACTTGTTGCATGCGTACTCATCCCATACACACAATACTACGTCCCTAGAAACCTTAGACAAAAACACATCAAACCCGAGCCCCTCGTCCCTCGGAGAACCGGCGAAACACACACACATATACACACCATAACTCGCATACGTCCTCGATACTCCCAAGCTCGCGCCGCTATTACGAGTCCATTTCCGAGGTCCTTACTAAGCATGTATGTTGAGGGTGTCCTAAACCCCATCTCGATCTCTTTTTTTCTAGTCTCATTTTCATTTTATTTATCGTATTTTCGTATCGTATTTATAATCGTAATCATAATAGTAACACTAGCATTAATATTGTCGTACTTCCGCGTCTTCATTTTTGCGTCATCTTTTCTTTATCATCATTATCGTCATAATATCGCGTAAATATATTTTAGTATGAAAATTCGGTTTCGAATGCGTTGGACTATGATAATCAACCTAAAGTCATAGTTGAACGCATTTAATCCCATTTCCAATTGGTACGAAACCCGTTGACACGAAAACCGACATCACATGATTCGCAAGAATTAGTTTCGATGTCGTGACGTAGAGGGACATCTTTCGTCACTAATTCAAAATTTCTAAACTAGCAATAAACGTTTTCCTAAAACTCCGGTGACGGTATTATAATCGTTCATACACGATTACAATATCGGAGGCTAAGTCAAATACGAATCGTGCGATATTTGTATTTGATTTAGCCGATCACCGATTTTAAATCATAAAAAGAAACGAATTATCATTCGTACAGGGGCTACTCGACCGAGTACGAATGCTACTCGATCGAGTAGCACCCATAAAAACGGGTAGTAGCTACGTAAAGGACGCACTCGACCGAGTCAGCCCATGACTCGATCGAGTGGGTCCTGTAACCCAGAAAACCGAGAGCCTCGACACACATTTCGAGGCTCAACTTTTTTACGACTCTAAGTCATCACGTGTAAAGACAATCACGTGACCTTCCCTTCTTCAAAACTCACGCATATCACGACACCTAGGACAACTTTGATCGATTTTTCGACGTGATAAGTTGGGACAAGGCATCGGGATTTGGGATCGGGCTAGCATCACGCCTAGGTTCTATATCCCCGTCCTTCGATTAATATATAAAACAATATGTATTAAATTGAAGTTAGTCCATTTACACAAATTCACGGTCTAGTTTATACACGGGTCCGTAAATAATTATTGCTCATCACTTCAATTATATATTTCGATTATTATTTGTATTGTTCGTCGTATTGTGAATCCCGGGTTGTATTCCGCCCGTGTAACTTGTAACCGATTTATTTTTGCTTTGTTTTATTTATTTGCGTTTTACCGCTTTTAAATGAACCTTCGCATGCTAAATCACTTCGACAATAAATTAGATGCATTAAAATGACGTAGCTCACTTTTAATTCGCATGCTTAGCTAAAACGCTGTTTGCATATCATTTCACCGAATCACTAACGCGCATATTAGAAAGTCAAAAGATGTCTTAGTAGAGGCCGCTAAGTGCGGGCGGGGTTGGGTGTCCTTAGTGGGCTTCGCAACACGTACCCTCACCCCTTACTCAGAACCTCGGTTTCCGGATGCCCGAAACCGTTGGCGCACGAGAGTCATTCAATACACGATAACCGGTAGTGACGGTATCGGTATCATAATGCAAAGGGACGAGCCCAATAAACTCTCAAACCGAGATGGGCCATACTCGGTGTATGGCCCATAGCGATATAGAGTGGGCTCGAACGGTTCCGAATAACCATAAAATTCGGTGGCGACTCCATTTCGACTTAAATTTCAATTCGATCCATTCTCATATGGAGGTGCATTCGCCTACCCGAAACCCGCGCGTGGCCGCGTCGGGGTGGACCTACGTCATGTCCACACTATTCAAAACATTAATAAGGATACGAAAAATCACACTAATATATAATCCCAACATATATTATACATATTCAATTTTCTCAAGCAAAACATACATAATGTTCTTAAATTGATTAATGAATAATATTCAATATTATATATATTAAGTGCATAGAATAAATTTATAACGGCTATATAATAAATCCAAATATTGCTCTCATTACTCATAAGAGCATTTAATCTCCAAATGGTTATCTTCCAACCATCATAATTTGCACAATAATCCTTTATAATTAATCATTATTATATTACACCACTAATAATCGCATTAATTTTTTTATTTGACTATACACATACCATTTTCCTTAAACATGAGTCTAAATCTTCTTTCCAAGATGTAATATCAAGACTCGATAAAAGTTTAGGAAAATGTTCACCTTTTTAGTCATATAATATTAAAAAATATATGTGCAAATTTGTAGACACCCGCATTTTGACCGCCAGGTGTCTGTGGCAGTTTCCAAAAAACACCCGATGATGATCGGACGCTAACATGCTTCTATGCGCTCGGATACGGGCTCAAATCCATTATCGCTGGCTAACACACTTATGGAGTACAAATCTCACCAAACGGGCCTCAAATCCAGGCCCAGTGGATCATTCCGAGTCAAACAAGACTAATTTGGGCCAAAACCGACATCGGAAATAAAACCGATTTTTTGCGATTGGGTCAACCCCGGTCAAAGTCGTTTCCAAGACACACAAAAACAGCCATACAACCCTCAAAAAATCCAAGTCAAACACAAAACCCATCAAACACAAATCACGGTCCAAAGTCGACGGACCTGCGCGACCCAGCTGGGCCACTCGTTCGAGTGACCCACCCACTCGATCGAGTGGGCCTATTTCGAGCCCGACGGCTGGCATAACGGGCCACTCGACCGAGTTAGCCACCTACTCGGTCGAGTAACCCTAAACCGGGTGCCCTAGCTCTTCCTATATAAACAACCCCATGCAACACATTACACATCTTTACAACCTCTTTACAAACCCTAAAAAAACCCTAGAGCAACCCTACACTTACACACACAACGTCTTTACAATCCCTAATCAAATCCTAGCAATTCAATAGTAGCAAAAACCCTAAAACCTAATTTTAGGAATCAATCCCGAGCCACCATAACTTAACGTACGTAAAACCTCGAAGACTCTTGTGTAGAAGCCACGGTTACGAGTCCGCACCGAGACAAGAACATGTAGGTTGAGGGTGTCAAAACCATCTCTTTCCTTTCCTTTTTCTCTTCGTCGTCCGCGTCCCTTTTTTTTTGTCGTCTTCTTTTCGTTTTTTTATTTTGTTCTTCGCATTCATAATATCGACAATACCATTAATATTAAAGCATTAAAATATTTATCGATTTGTGTCGAATAAGGATACCGGGATAAGGAAAACCGCATCTACAAGTGTACTGCACACGCGTCGTCTGTCGCTTATCCCGGTACCCCGATTATTTGATTATTGAGATAAATCAACTTAAACAACAATTCATTATTATTTCTCGTCATCATCATAATTTTGCATCCATCAATTTCTTAAAAAAAATCAATTTTAATAAGGGTCGAAACCCGTTGACACGGATCCGACATCACAATCCCTAGGGATTTATTTCGATGTCGGAGAAGTCGAGGGAATCAAGTTCCTTTTTTTTATTCAAGTAAAGCGTCGATTTTAGATTCGATACCAATTCCATAATTGGATATCGAATCTAACAATCAAGTCACACGAATTAATTAACGTGATTTGTTCTTATCACGATAATTAATTTAAAGCGACTAAAATTAATTAATTTTTTTTATTTCACTCTAACATCTCATATCGATTCAAATAATCGAATATGGGATACAACGAGTATTCATAATTAGAATCGAGTATAAATTCAACAATATTTATATTCGGTTCAACAAAATTCGCGATTTATAAAAAAGCTAAGTCGAACATAAATTGTGCAATATTTATGTCCAGTTCGGTAAAACCGCCGAATTACCAAAAATCAAAAACAATTTCAAAATCAATAATTAAATTGCAAACGAACCAAGTTCGTACAGGTGCCACTCGACCGAGTGCCTTAGTCACTCGATCGAGTGACATCACAAAATCGAGTCAGAATGCTTTTTACGACCACCACTCGGTCGAGTCTCACAGTGACTCGATCGAGTGGCTACGTACTCGACCGAGTTGGTCAATAACTCGGCCGAGTACGGTCTATAGCACGAAACAGAATTGTCTTTTACAAGTCCACTCGATCGAGTCCATCGACCACTCGATCGAGTGACCCATAACGATTAACATAACCTAAATGTCATGTCCACAAAATTCATCATTCATCATGAAGTATTGAGACTCTTTGGGCTTTCACTTGAATTGACCGTTGATCATGGTCATGGGTTTTCTTTTTGATCATGGCCAGCTCTTTTCTTTTGGGCTTTTTTTTTTTGGCCTTTTAGTCCCGGTCATGGGTGCTTCTTTTGCCTGCTTTTTATTTCGGCTTTTGCTTTTTCTGGGACTTTTGTTTTTTTTTCTTGTCCACCTTTTCTCTTTTTTTTTTTTTTTCTGTCGGTCAGACTAACACCTAAGGTAGGGACGGTCAGTCTTATTGGAGGGGTGTTTATTGTGGGAAATGAGCTTGCCTCCCGTCTTGAACCCAAACTAGGAGACTACCTAGATTCGTCATAGGATTCGATACCGCTTCTGCTAAGTGTAATTTTGTGGCTTTCTATGTCATACGTGGAACAGGTAAAGGAAAACACGAGTCTCATTTCCTGCGGTCGTTATAGATGTGCCTGTAATAGTCACGTGCATGTGCTCACAGTGTATGATGGTGTTCATCATGTTCTCGGAAACACATAAGGAAAGTATATATGAGAAATAGAAAAGCTGATTTTATTGAATTTTGAAAAAGATGACAGAATACAATTGACTCTGACTCTGACTTGGAAATGAGGATGTAGGGTATCCTAGACTCGAACATAGACTTAGACTTAAATCAGATCCGGACTTTTGGATGCTCGGTTGGTATATGTTCTTTTTGGTAAGTTCTTTGATTGGAAAAAACGACAGGTGCCACGACTCGCCTAAACTCAACTTTGCGCAAATGCAAGAGAGGGAGTCAAACTAGACACGGCTCGGGGGGCGGGAATGTTTATAATTCTTGGATCGGGATACCCGAAAGTTGACCTCGACAAAGTAACGACCGTGGATTAGACTCGAGCTGCAGAAGGGTGAGTCCGGAAATGGGGCGACCATGTTTGATCGTGCCACGTGCTCGGACCGACCGTGGCGACCTAACCCTAAGTGACTCGAGTGTTGGACGAGTGACCCTTAGACGTAAGGATCACGAACCTTTTGTTGTAGGGCTATGCCTTGTAAAAGGTTGACTCGACCTCGAGGAAAGGCAGACGGGGTAAGGGAAGAAACTTGCGATGTAAGATCGACAGAGCTTCGACGCTAGAGACCCTCGACTTGACTCGAATAAGGATGACCCTGTGGTTTAGGGTAGACCCTTAAGTTAAAGGATTCTCGAATTTGGATGACTCGACTAACGGACTGAAAGACGGGCGAAATTCCCTTAGGAAAGGAAATGAGGACTGTCCTGCTAGAGGGAAGGATCGCGTGGGACTTTCTAATTTAGACTCGAGTGTGTAAGCGGGCTTTCCTTAGTAGGAGTATGTCTTACGTAGGTGGGCCCTGCCTTAGCCAAATAAGGCGGACTGGGATAGGGAGGAAACCCGTGATGTAAGATCGACAGAGTTTCGACGCTAAAGGCCTCGACGACTTATGACACGACCCGACACATGCTAAATACGGGAAGTCCTAAGAAGAGGAAGGTTTTGGGAAGGAATTTTTTTTAATCTGAAAGAAATTCGGTGGAGGGGGCCCGGTTTTTCAAAAATTAAAAAAAAATGTATTGGGCCTCAATTTTGAGAGTTCGAAAATATTTTCGAGTTTTGAAATGGGCAGAATACCGGCTAGAAATAGGCTATTTTGAGTAAAATCATAAGTCCTAAATTCGGTATACGTCCCGGGTTTTGAAATGGGCAGAATACCGGCTAGAATAAGCTATTTTGAGTAAAATCATAAGTCCTAAATTCGGTATACGTCCCGAGTTTTGAAATGGGAAGAATACCGACTAGAAATAGGCTATTTTGAGTAAAATCATAAGTCCTAAATTCGGTATACGTCCCCGATTTTGAAATGGGCAGAATACCGGCTAGAAATAGGCTATTTTGAGTAAAATCATAAGTCCTAAATTCGGTATGCTTCCCGGATCGAGAATTTTAATATGGAAATGGACAGCATGCCGGCTAGAAAATAGGCTATTTTGAGTAAAATCATAAGTCCTAAATTTCGGCAGCTTTCCGAGTTTTTGAAAATTGGATATTTTTTTGAAAAGATGCATTTTTGGAATTTCGGAATTTTGAATATCAAAAAAGAATTTCCGAAAATTTGAAAATCGAAAGCAGGATCCCGACTTTTAAAATCGGCAAAAATGCCGTCAGGTCCGAATTTTTTGAAAAGTCGGGAATTTTTTAATTTTTTTGAAATGGATAGAATACCGGCTAAAAATAGGCTACTTTGAGTCAAATCGTAAGTCCTAATTTTGGTAGGATCCAAGTTTTTGAAATTTTGAATATTTTTGGAAAGATGCACTTTTTGAAATGACGGTTTTTGAAAACGACACAGAAACCAAGTAGCACATAGTCACGCAAGCATCATGACGATACCATGTATGCTTTACGCTAAGTCTCGGTCGGTCTATAAAGGGTCTATACCAGTGCACATAGCCTAGACGTGAATCGGGACGGACTCTCTAAGTCGAGTTGAGCTCACAACATGCCGCGAAACCCATACGAATCTGCTATGGACATCTTTGACATATCCATATTGGAGTACATCACGGTATAGTGGGACGTCGGTCGCGAGTACCGACCCGGGAAAATATAGGGTTATGCATGAACCGTAAAACTAAAACGTGTATTGTACTAGTCAAATGATTTCTATTCGAGTCTCACCCTGAGGATGCCGATGGTAAGTCACGCATCAGTTAATCCCCAGCGGAGTCGCCAAATTGTGGACATGACATAGGTCCACCCCGACGCGGCCACGCGCGGGTTTGGGGAGGCAAATGAATCTCCATATGAGATGGGTCGAATTGAAATTTAAATCGAAGTGGAGTCGCCACCGAACTTTGTGGGAGTTCGGGCCCGTTCGAAACCCACTCTATGTCGTAGTGGGCCATGCACAAAGTATGGCCCATTTCCGATGTCAGAGTTTATTGGGCTCGTCCCTTTGCATTTGATGCCGATACCGACACTATCGGATACCGTGTATTGAATGACTCTCGTGCGCCAACGGTTTCGGGCATCCGGAAACCGAGGTTCTGAGTAAGGGGTGAGGGTACGTGTTGGGAAGTTCACAAAGAACGCCCAACCCCGCCCGCACATTAGCGACCTCTACTAAGATATCGAATGACGTTTTAATACGCATGTTAGTAGAACAATGAAATGATATGCAAACGTTGTTTTCCCTAAACATGCGAAAAATTGAATGGGTGGCTACGTCGATTTAATGCATCTAATTCCAACGTCGAAGTTATATTTAGCATGCGAGGTTTATTTTAGTACAATAAAATAAACAATGGAAATAAAATCGACAAGAAAAATAACAAACTTGTTGGTAACGGTATAACGATAGTAACGGTTTGCGAATAATATAGAATAATATGGAATGATGTAAATGAGATGATGCATGGTTTTGAAAGGTAATATTTCACGTGATAGATTTGACACGTGTTGACCTAAGTCATAAAAAAAGTGTTAACGAGACTCGAATGGCATTGTAGGACTCACGGTTTGACATGATAAAGGGGTCACTCGACCGAGTCATTGAGGGACTCGACCGAGTGGACCTCTGAAGAAGCTTCTGTCCCAGATTTCGTGACGTCACACGACCGAGTCATGAAGGAACTCGACCGAGGGTACGGCCACTCGATCGAGTCATTGCAAGACTCGACCGAGTGGTTGTCAAAATAACCTTCTGTCTCGTTTTTTGGGGTGCCACTCGACCGAGTGGACTAGGCACTCGATCGAGTTCCCCCTGTACGAACTAGGATTCGCCTCGTAATTCATTATTGATTGCGAGATTGCTTTTCGATTTTGGTAAATCGTTGATTTTGTTGAATCGGGCATAAATATTATGGGATTTATACTCGATTCGAATTTTGTTACTCGTCATACCCCATATTCGATTATTGAATCGATATGGAATATTAGAGCGAAACTGAAAAAAATATAAGTCGTTTAAATTAAACTAGAACGATATAAATTTTCTCCGCGTTTATAGTGTCGTAATTATTTCTAACGAATTAGGTGACAACTATTTTAGCATCAACGAAAATCGTGTTAGTTAAATTATTTGACTAAATCGTTTAGATTCGACATCCAACTATTGAGTTGGTATCGAATCTAATAGATCGACACTTGTGATTTCTTTAATTAAAACAGACTCGATTTGATTCCCTCGGCTTCCCGACATCGTAATAAATCCTTACGGATTGTGTGATGTCGGATCCGCGTCAACGGGTTTCGATTTTAATTAAAAAAGGTGTTTGATTTGAAAATAGTTTTGAAATCGATGAAATATGCGATGAATGACGACAATGCGAACGAAATAAAAAGCTATTATTTACGTTGACTTGCTTCACTAATCAAGCGCTAGGGGTGTCGGGATAAGCGACCGGCAACATCGGGTGGAACACCCTTGTATATTCGGATTTCCTTATCCGTCATCATTCGCACTCGACACAAATTCACAAGTATTTTAATGTTTTATATTAATAATACTATCGATATTAGAGACGCGATAACAAAATAATTAAAAAAAACAAAAAAAAGGGACGACGACGCGACGGACGGACAAGGAGAAGAAGGAAAAAGAGAAGAACGGGATTTTGCACCCTCAACCTACATGTTTCTTAGTCTCTGATAGATCTCATTAGTTGTGGCTTTAGCACGGGAGAATCGAGGTTAATGGTGGTTTAGGGTTTGGATTCCTAGATACTAGGGTTAGAGTTTTTGAAAGTGTGAGATTAGGGTTGTATGAGATGTGTGCAAAGTGTTGATTAGGGTTTCGAAAAAGTGTTCAATTGTGCATGTAAGAGGGTGTTTATATAGAGATTGCCAACATACCCCGTCTAGGGTTACTCGATCGAGTAACCTACTGACTCGGTCGAGTGGCCCAGAGTAACTGCAGTCGGGCTTGTTTGAGAGCCCACTCGATAGAGTGGGCTGACACTCGATCGAGTGGGTCAGCTGGATCGTGGGATCCAGGTCTTTGGACCTTGGGTTGGATATTTTATGGGTTTTGTATTTGGGTTAGAATTTTGATGTTTATGTGGCTGTTTTTATGTGTCTCGGAAACGCCTTTGACCGGGGTTGACCCAATCGCTAAAAGTCGATTTTATTTCCGGTGTCGGTTTTGACCCAAATTAGTCTTATTTTATTGAAAACGACCCACTGGGCCTGAATTTGAGGTTGGTTTTGTGAGATTTGTACTCCGTAAATGCTTAGGCCAGCAACTAATGATTTCGAGCCCATATCCGAGCGCGTAAAAATATGTTTGTGTCCGATCATCATCGGGTGTTTTTTGGAAACTGCTATAGATACCTGGCGGTCAAAATAGGGGTGTCTACAGAGCCCCCACTCTGACTGAGGCTTGGACAAGGCGAAAGTCAGAGTAGCTATCAGGCCAATCGAGGATTAAGACCTTGCAGACTTCCGGTCGGGTCGTTTATAGTCCATTAGACTTGCGTGAAGGGCTCGCCGGCCATAAGACAGAAATCATACCTGAGTCGATGATGATAACTCCGTGGGAAAATTGGACTTGTCGCCTAAGTCATGGGTGTGCCTATATGTGGGCCCATCCCATAAAAAATACCGCCTTGAGCCTTCCGCTAGGGAGATACGTGAGCTATGCGATCTTGAGTCGTACCTGTATAAGTTACATAAAATTTTGCATGCAACACGTAGGTAAAAACATGACTCGCGCTGAGGAAAATGAATTTTTCTTTATTTTGAATTCAAAGTCCTAAAAGCAACTCACGTGATAGGAAATAGGTTTTCAAAACTGAAATGGGTAGAAAAGAAATTTGCAATTTAAATACACCGAAATTTGACCTTGTCGAAAAGGATTTTCTCAAATGGCTAAGTTTTGCAGATTTTAAAATGAGAATTTGAAGAGAGAGGTATACCGACAGACTCGACTCTGGACGTGACCGGACGAGTTGACAGACACGACTGGATTCTCGAGGGGTTGGACCATGACTCGGTAGGGGGGTGGGCCACCTTACAAGTTGCGCTATTCCATAGCCTAGGCGAGTGGCAACATGGTCGAATCCTCGGAATGGGAAGGATATGCTATGGGGGGATTGCAATAGTCTGTAATGAGATTATTTTGGCATGACCGCAACAATGCCGTATTCTAGTGTTCTTTTGGATTTTTCGGTTTTGGCGTATATTCCCAAGGTGGGTGTCATCTAGAGTCCCTAACAGATTCTTGTCTTCAACTAAGTCGAGTACTAGGACACACTACAGAAAAGAGGCTAGTTTTGAAAGTATTTGGATTATGTGAATTGATGGAGAACTTCTGCCTAGAAGAAGCCCCCAGGACAACAAAGCTAGCTGTTGAGCACATGACGGTGTTGTGACCGGAATGATGGCGCTTTTTGAATGTGTGTCAATGTGGGTGGTTGTGCCTCTGTTGAAAGGCTGCCTATGTATTCACGTGTAGTGAAATCAAACCAAGCCGTAGTTCAGTGAATTGAAAGATATATTATGGTGCCTAGTCTAATAGGACTTTGTGTGTAACTAGCCATAGCGATGGTGTAGGCTAGGTGCATTCCCAATGATGTCTTGATCAAAGGGCGAGAATGGTTAGGATGTTGATCCTGTGATTGTGAGCGTTTTCCGGGGTAGCCCCCAGAGGTGGTGTGAACTATTTTGGCATGTTCTATGTCGACCGCAAGTTGAGTTCCCGTGTTTGGGGTTGGTAACTGGTTTGGATGAGAAGAATTGGGATGGGATTTGACGAGTTTTGCTCTCGGGATTGTGTATGATTAGGTAAGGGATTTGACGAGTTTTGCTCTCGGGATTGTGTATGATTAGGTAAGGGATTTGACGAGTTTTGCTCTCGGGTCTTTGATGAGTTTTGATCTCGGGTCTTTGACGAGTTTTGATCTCGGGTCTTTGACGAGTTGTGATCTCGGGTCTTTGACGAGTTTTGATCTCGGGTTTGCGTATGGTGATTGTGAACTCTGTTGTGTCGTGTTGTAGTTGTTGTGCAAAGGGGAAGTCGAGTAAAAATGGCTCAAACTTTGATCGGGGTAGGTTTGATGATGCAGGATCTGGTTTTCATGTCTGGCCTTAATGGTTAAGGGTATCCTATGAAGCTTGAATCCTCGAAACTCCAGGCTGCCTCTAGCCTAGGTCTCCAGAAGGTCTTGAGGGTTGCAATGTGGGAAGGCTAGATGTGGTGTTAGCTGACCAGCTTGATTATCTCTCCCTTATTTGATGGTATGAATTTTGACCGTACCCTGTTCATTGGACTTTCACTTGAATTGACCTTTGATCATGGTCATGGGTTTTCTTTTTGATCATGGCCAACTCTTTTCTTTTGGGCCTTTTTTTTTTTTTTTTTGCCTTTTAGTCTCGGTCATGGGTGCTTCTTTTGCCTGCTTTTTATTTCGGCTTTTGCTTTTTCTGGGACTTTTGTTTTTTTTTTCTTATCCACCTTTTCTCTTTTTTTTTTTTTTTTTTTTTTTTTTGCTGTCGGTCAGACTAACACCTAAGGTAGGGACGGTCAGTCTTATTGGAGGGGTGTTTATTGTGGGAAATGAGCTTGCCTCCCGTCTTGAACCCAAACTAGGAGACTACCTAGATTCGTCATAGGATTCGATACCGCTCCTGCTAAGTGTAATTTTGTGGCTTTCTATGTCAGACGTGGAACAGGTAAAGGAAAACACGAGTCTCATTTCCTGCGATCGTTATAGATGTGCCTGTAATAGTCACGTGCATGTGCTCACAGTGTATGATGGTGTTCATCATGTTCTCAGAAACACATAAGGAAAGTATATATGAGAAATAGAAAAGCTGATTTTATTGAATTTTGAAAAAGATGACAGAATACAATTGACTCTGACTCTGACTTGGAAATGAGGATGTAGGGTATCCTAGACTCGAACTTAGACTTAGACTTGAATCAGATCCGGACTTTTGGATGCTCGGTTGGTATATGTTCTTTTTGGTAAGTTCTTTGATTGGAAAAAACGACAGGTGCCACGACTCGCCTAAACTCAACTTTGCGCAAATGCAAGAGAGGGAGTCAAACTAGACACGGCTCGGGGGGCGGGAATGACTATAATTCTTGGATCGGGATACCCGAAAGTTGACCTCGACAAAGTAACGACCGTGGATTAGACTCGAGCTGCAGAAGGGTGAGTCCGGAAATGGGGCGACCATGTTTGATCGTGCCACGTGCTCGGACCGACCGTGGTGACCTAACCCTAAGTGACTCGAGTGTTGGACGAGTGACCCTTAGACGTAAGGATCACGAACCTTTTGTTGTAGGGCTATGCCTTGTAAAGGGTTGACTCGGCCTCGAGGAAAGGCAGACGGGGTAAGGGAAGAAACTTGCGATGTAAGATCGACAGAGCTTCGACGCTAGAGACCCTCGACTTGACTCGAATAAGGATGACCCTGCGGTTTAGGGTAGACCCTTAAGTTAAAGGATTCTCAAATTCGGATGACTCGACTAACGGACTGAAAGACGGGCGAAATTCCCTTAGGAAAGGAAATGAGGACTGTCCTGCTAGAGGGAAGGATCGCGTGGGACTTTCTAATTTAGACTCGAGTGTGTAAGCGGGCTTTCCTTAGTAGGAGTATGTCTTACGTAGGTGGGCCCTGCCTTAGCCAAATAAGGCGGACTGGGATAGGGAGGAAACCCGTGATGTAAGATCGACAGAGTTTCGACGCTAAAGGCCTCGACGACTTATGATACGACCCGACACATGCTAAATACGGGAAGTCCTAAGAAGAGGAAGGTTTTGAGAAGGATTTTTTTTAATCTGAAAGAAATTCGGTGGAGGGGGCCCGGTTTTTTAAAAATTAGAAAAAAAATGTATTGGGCCTCAATTTTGAGAGTTCGAAAATATTTTCGAGTTTTGAAATGGGCAGAATACCGGCTAGAAATAGGCTATTTTGAGTAAAATCATAAGTCCTAAATTCGGTATACGTCCCGGGTTTTGAAATGGGCAGAATACCGGCTAGAATAAGCTATTTTGAGTAAAATCATAAGTCCTAAATTCGGTATACGTCCCGAGTTTTGAAATGGGCAGAATACCGGCTAGAAATAGGCTATTTTGAGTAAAATCATAAGTCCTAAATTCGGTATACGTCCCCGATTTTGAAATGGGCAGAATACCGGCTAGAAATAGGCTATTTTGAGTAAAATCATAAGTCCTAAATTCGGTATGCTTCCCGGATCGAGAATTTTAATATGGTAATGGACAGCATGCCGGCTAGAAAATAGGCTATTTTGAGTAAAATCATAAGTCCTAAATTTCGGCAGCTTTCCGAGTTTTTGAAAATTGGATATTTTTTGAAAAGATGCATTTTTGGAATTTTGGAATTTTGAATATCAAAAAAGAATTTCCGAAAATTTGAAAATCGAAAGCAGGATCCCGACTTTTAAAATCGGCAAAAATGCCGTCAGGTCCGAATTTTTTGAAAAGTCGGGAATTTTTGAATTTTTTTGAAATGGATAGAATACCGGCTAAAAATAGGCTACTTTGAGTCAAACCGTAAGTCCTAATTTTGGTAGGATCCAGGTTTTTGAAATTTTGAATATTTTTGGAAAGATGCACTTTTTGAAATGACGGTTTTTGAAAACGACACGAAAACCAAGTAGCACATAGTCACGCAAGTATCATGACGATACCATGTATGCTTTACGCTAAGTCTCGGTCGGTCTATAAAGGGTCTATACCAGTGCACATAGCCTAGACGTGAATCGGGACGGACTCTCTAAGTCGAGTTGAGCTCACAACATGCCGCGAAACCCATACGAATCTGCTATGGACACCTTTGACATATCCATATTGGAGTACATCACGGTATAGTGGGACGTCGGTCGCGAGTACCGACCCGGAAAAATATAGGGTTATGCATGAACCGTAAAACTAAAACGTGTATTGTACTAGTCAAATGATTTCTATTCGAGTCTCACCCTGAGGATGCCGATGGTAAGTCACGCATCAGTTAATCCCCAGCGGAGTCGCCAAATTGTGGACATGACATAGGTCCATCCCGACGCGGCCACGCGCGGGTTTGGGGAGGCGAATGAATCTCCATATGAGATGGGTCGAATTGAAATTTAAATCGAAGTGGAGTCACCACCGAAATTTGTGGGAGTTCGGGCCCGTTCGAAACCCACTCTATGTCGTAGTGGGCCATGCACAAAGTATGGCCCATTTCCGATGTCAGAGTTTATTGGGCTCGTCCCTTTGCATTTGATACCGATACCGACACTATCGGATACCGTGTATTGAATGACTCTCGTGCGCCAACGGTTTCGGGCATCCGGAAACCGAGGTTCTGAGTAAGGGGTGAGGGTACGTGTTGGGAAGTTCACAAAGAACGCCCAACCCCGCCCGCACATTAGCGACCTCTACTAAGATATCGAATGACGTTTTAATACGCATGTTAGTAGAACGATGAAATGATATGCAAACGTTGTTTTCCCTAAACATGCGAAAAATTGAATGGGTGGCTATGTCGATTTAATGCATCTAATTCCAACGTCGAAGTTATATTTAGCATGCGAGGTTTATTTTAGTACAATAAAGTAAACAATGGAAATAAAATCGACAAGAAAAATAACAAACTTGTTGGTAACGGTATAACGATAGTAACAGTTTGTGAATAATATAGAATAATATGGAATGATGTAAATGAGATGATGCATGGTTTTGAAAGGTAATATTTCACGTGATAGATTTGACACATGTTGACCTAAGTCATAAAAAAAGTGTTAACGAGACTCGAATGGCATTGTAGGACTCACGGTTTGACATGATAAAGGGGTCACTCGACCGAGTCATTGAGGGACTCGACCGAGTGGACCTCTGAAGAAGCTTCTGTCCCGGATTTCGTGACGTCACTCGACCGAGTCATGAGGGAACTCGACCGAGTGCACGGCCACTCGATCGAGTCATTGCAAGACTCGACCGAGTGGTTGTCAAAATAACCTTCTGTCTCGTTTTTTGGGGTGCCACTCGACCGAGTGGACTAGGCACTCGATCGAGTTCCCCCTGTACGAACTAGGGTTCGCCTCGTAATTCATTATTGATTGCGAGATTGCTTTTCGATTTTGGTAAATCGTTGATTTTGTTGAATCGGGCATAAATATTATGGGATTTATACTCGATTCGAATTTTGATACTCGTCATACCCCATATTCGATTATTGAATCGATATGGAATATTAGAGCGAAACTGAAAAAAAAATATAAGTCGTTTAAATTAAACTAGAACGATATAAATTTTCTCCGCGTTTATAGTGTCGTAATTATTTCTAACGAATTAGGTGACAACTATTTTAGCATCAACGAAAATCGTGTTAGTTAAATTATTTGACTAAATCGTTTAGATTCGACATCCAACTATTGAGTTGGTATCGAATCTAATAGATCGACACTTGTGATTACTTTAATTAAAACAGACTCGATTTGATTCCCTCGGCTTCCCGACATCGTAATAAATCCTTACGGATTGTGTGATGTCGGATCCACGTCAACGGGTTTCGATTTTAATTAAAAAAGGTGTTTGATTCGAAAATAGTTTTGAAATCGATGAAATATGCGATGAATGACGACAATGCGAACGAAATAAAAAGCTATTATTTACGTTGACTTGCTTCACTAATCAAGCGCTAGGGGTGTCGGGATAAGCGACCGGCAACGTCGGGTGGAACACCCTTGTATATTCGGATTTCCTTATCCCGTCATCATTCGCACTCGACACAAATTCACAAGTATTTTAATGTTTTATATTAATAATACTATCGATATTAGAGACGCGATAACAAAATAATTAAAAAAAAAAACAAAAAAAAGGGACGACGACGCGACGGACGGACAAGGAGAAGAAGGAAAAAGAGAAGAACGGGATTTTGCACCCTCAACCTACATGTTTCTTAGTCTCTGATAGATCTCATTAGTTGTGGCTTTAGCACGGGAGAATCGAGGTTAATGGTGGTTTAGGGTTTGGATTCCTAGATACTAGGGTTAGAGTTTTTGAAAGTGTGAGATTAGGGTTGTATGAGATGTGTGTAAAGTGTTGATTAGGGTTTCGAAAAAGTGTTCAATTGTGCATGTAAGAGGGTGTTTATATAGAGATTGCCAACATACCCCGTCTAGGGTTACTCGATCGAGTAACCTACTGACTCGGTCGAGTGCCCAGAGTGACTGCAGTCGGGCTTCCTTGAGAGCCCACTCGATCGAGTGGGCTGACACTCGATCGAGTGGGCTGACACTCGATCGAGTGGGTCAGCTGGATCGTGGGATCCAGGTCTTTGGACCTTGGGTTGGATATTTTATGGGTTTTGTATTTGGGTTAGACTTTTGATGTTTATGTGGCTGTTTTTATGTGTCTCGGAAACGGCTTTGACCGGGGTTGACCCAATCGCTAAAAGTCGATTTTATTTCCGGTGTCGGTTTTGACCCAAATTAGTCTTATTTTATTGAAAACGACCCACTGGGCCTGAATTTGAGGTTGGTTTTGTGAGATTTGTACTCCGTAAATGCTTAGGCCAGCAACTAATGATTTCGAGCCCATATCCGAGCGCGTAAAAATATGTTTGTGTCCGATCATCATCGGGTGTTTTTTGGAAACTGCTATAGATACCTGGCGGTCAAAATAGGGGTGTCTACAGAGCCCCCACTCTGACTGAGGCTTGGACAAGGCGAAAGTCAGAGTAGCTATCAGGCCAATCGAGGATTAAGACCTTGCAGACTTCCGGTCGGGTCGTTTATAGTCCATTAGACTTGCGTGAAGGGCTCGCCAGCCATAAGACAGAAATCATACCTGAGTCGATGATGATAACTCCGTGGGAAAATTGGACTTGTCGCCTAAGTCATGGGTGTGCCTATATGTGGGCCCATCCCATAAAAAATACCGCCTTGAGCCTTCCGCTAGGGAGATACGTGAGCTATGCGGTCTTGAGTCGTACCTGTATAAGTTACATAAAATTTTGCATGCAACACGTAGGTAAAAACATGACTCGCGCTGAGGAAAATGATTTTTTCTTTATTTTGAATTCAAAGTCCTAAAAGCAACTCACGTGATAGGAAATAGGTTTTCAAAACTGAAATGGGTAGAAAAGAAATTTGCAATTTAAATACACCGAAATTTGACCTTGTCGAAAAGGATTTTCTCAAATGGCTAAGTTTTGCAGATTTTAAAATGAGAATTTGAAGAGAGAGGTATACCGACAGACTCGACTCTGGACGTGACCGGACGAGTTGACAGACACGACTGGATTCTCGAGGGGTTGGACCATGACTCGGTAGGGGGATGGGCCACCTTACAAGTTGCACTATTCCGTAGCCTAGGCGAGTGGCAACATGGTCGAATCCTCGGAATGGGAAGGATATGCTATGGGGGGATTGCAATAGTCTGTAATGAGATTATTTTGGCATGACCGCAATAATGCCGTATTCTAGTGTTCTTTTGGATTTTTCGGTTTTGGCGTATATTCCCAAGGTGGGTGTCACCTTGAGTCCCTAACAGATTCTTGTCTTCGACTAAGTCGAGTACTAGGACACACTACAGAAAAGAGGCTAGTTTTGAAAGTATTTGGATTATGTGAATTGATGGAGAACTTCTGCCTAGAAGAAGCCCCCAGGACAACAAAGCTAGCTGTTGAGAACATGACGATGTTGTGACCGGAATGATGGCGCTTTTTGAATTTGTGTCAATGTGGGTGGTTGTGCCTCTGTTGAAAGGCTGCCTATGTATTCACGTGTAGTGAAATCAAACCAAGTAGTAGTTCAGTGAATTGAAAGATATATTATGGTGCCTAGTCTAATAGGACTTTGTGCGTAACTAGCCATAGCGATGGTGTAGGCTAGGTGCATTCCCAATGATGTCTTGATCAAAGGGCGAGAATGGTTAGGATGTTGATCCTGTGATTGTGAGCGTTTTCCGGGGTAGCCCCCAGAGGTGGTGTGAACTATTTGGGCATGTTCTATGCCGACCGCAAGTTGAGTTTCCGTGTTTGGGGTTGGTAACTGGTTTGGATGAGAAGAATTGGGATGGGATTTGACGAGTTTTGCTCTCGGGATAGTGTATGATTAGGTAAGGGATTTGACGAGTTTTGCTCTCGGGATTGTGTATGATTAGGTAAGGGATTTGACGAGTTTTTCTCTCGGGTCTTTGATGAGTTTTGATCTCGGGTCTTTGACGAGTTTTGATCTCGGGTCTTTGACGAGTTTTGATCTCGGGTCTTTGACGAGTTTTGATCTCGGGTTTGCGTATGGTGATTGTGAACTCTGTTGTGTCGTGTTGTAGTTGTTGTGCAAAGGGGAAGTCGAGTAAAAATGGCTCAAACTTTGATCGGGGTAGGTTTGATGATGCAGGATCTGGTTTTCATGTCTGGCCCTAATGGTTAAGGGTATCCTATGGAGCTTGAATCCTCGAAACTCCAGGCTGCCTCTAGCCTAGGTCTCCAGAAGGTCTTGAGGGTTGCAATGTGGGAAGGCTAGATGTGGTGTTAGCTGACCAGCTTGATTATCTCTCCCTGATTTGATGGTATGAATTTTGACCGTACCCTGTTCATTGGACTTTCACTTGAATTGACCTTTGATCATGGTCATGGGTTTTCTTTTTGATCATGGCCAACTCTTTTCTTTTGGGCCTTTTGTTTTTTTTTTGCCTTTTAGTCTCGGTCATGGGTGCTTCTTTTGCCTGTTTTTTATTTCGGCTTTTGCTTTTTCTGGGACTTTTGTTTTTTTTTTTCTTATCCACCTTTTCTCTTTTTTTTTTTTTTCTGTCGGTCAGACTAACACCTAAGGTAGGGACGGTCAGTCTTATTGGAGGGGTGTTTATTGTGGGAAATGAGCTTGCCTCTCGTCTTGAACCCAAACTAGGAGACTACCTAGATTCGTCATAGGATTCAATACCGCTCCTGCTAAGTGTAGTTTTGTGGCTTTCTATGTCAGACGTGGAACAGGTAAAGAAAAACACGAGTCTCATTTCCTGCAGTCGTTATAGATGTGCCTGTAATAGTCACGTGCATGTGCTCATAGTGTATGATGGTGTTAATCATGTTCTCGGAAACACATAAGGAAAGTATATATGAGAAATAGAAAAGCTGATTTTATTGAATTTTGAAAAAGAGGACAGAATACAATTGACTCTGACTCTGACTTGGAAATGAGGATGTAGGGTATCCTAGACTCGAACTTAGACTTACACTCGAATCAGATCCGGAATTTTGGATGCTCGGTTGGTATATGTTCTTTTTGGTAAGATCTTTGATTGGAGAAAACGACAGGTGCCACAACTCGCCTAAACTCGACTTTGCGCAAATGCAAGAGAGGGAGTCAAACTAGACACGGCCCGGGGGGCGGGAATGACTATAATTCTTGGATCGGGATACCCGAACGTTGACCTCGACAAAGTAACGACCGTGGATTAGACTCGAGCTGCAAAAGGGTGAGTCTGGAAATGGGGTGACCATGTTTGATCGTGCCACGTGCTCGGACCGACCGTGGCAACCTAACCCTAAGTGACTCGAGTGTTGGACGAGTGACCCTTAGACGTAAGGATCACGAACCTTTTGTTGTAGGGCTATGCCTTGTAAAAGGTTGACTCGGTCTCGAGGAAAGGCAGACGGGGTAAGGGAAGAAACTTGTGATGTAAGATCGACAGAGCTTCGACGCTAGAGACCCTCGACTTGACTCGAATAAACATGACCCTGCGGTTTAGGGTAGACCCTTAAGTTAAAGGATTCTCGAATTAGGATGACTCGACTAACGGACTGAAAGACGGGCGAAATTCCCTTAGGAAAGGTCATGAGGACCGTCCTGCTAGAGGGAAGGATCGCGTGGGACTTTCTAATTTAGACTCGAGTGTGTAAGCAGGCTTTCCTTAGTAGGAGTATGTCTTACGTAGGTGGGCCATGCCTTAGTCAAATAAGGCGGACTAGGATAGGGAGGAAACCCGTGATGTAAGATCGACAGAGTTTCGACGCTAAAGGCCTCGACGACTTATGACACGACCCGACACATGCTAAATACGGGAAGTCCTAAGAAGAGGAAGGTTTTGAGAAGGATTTTTTTTAATCCGAAAGAAATTCGGTGGAGGGGGCCCGGTTTTTCAAAAATTAGAAAAAAAATGTATTGGGCCTCAATTTTGAGAGTTCGAAAATATTTTCGAGTTTTGAAATGGGCAGAATACCGGCTAGAAATAGGCTATTTTGAGTAAAATCATAACTCCTAAATTCGGTATACGTCCCGGGTTTTGAAATGGGCAGAATATCGGCTAGAAATAGGCTATTTTGAGTAAAATCATAAGTCCTAAATTCGGTATACGTCCCGGGTTTTGAAATGGGCAGAATACCGGCTAGAAATAGGCTATTTTAGTAAAATCATAAGTCCTAAATTCGGTATACGTCCCGGATTTTGAAATGGGTAGAATACCAGCTAGAAATAGGCTATTTTGAGTAAAATCATAAGTCCTAAATTCGGTATGCTTCCCGGATCGAGAATTTTAATATGGAAATGGACAACATGCCGGCTAGAAAATAGGCTATTTTGAGTAAAATCATAAGTCCTAAATTACGGCAGCTGATGGTAAGGGATTCGTCACGTCTCTAGCCGATCAATAAAACACCGACTAACCTAGTGGGTAGCTAGGGTAAGTCGGGATCGATTCCACTAGGACGGTATATCAAAGTTTAGACTATGTCGGTCTACAACGAGACTATGCTACCAAAAACGACACAAAGAAAGCGATAAAAGGAGAACTAATGCTAGAGGAGAAGTATGACTAAGCTAATGATGGAACTAATGAATAAACTAAAAGAACAATGACTAACTAGAAGGATTAACACAAATACGGAAAGAAGTGGGGTAGGTCGGGTTCATAGGAGTAGAAGGGTAATTGGGGTGATCAAGAGTGTAGGTGTCTCCTAGTTGTTAGGGTCGGTCCGGGCTCTCGCAACTTAAACCGATGCCAAGGTGGGTCCGGGCTCTCGCAACTTAGACCCTAGTCCGCGCTCTCGCGACTAAACTATTCTCGACATTTCAACATAATAGACTATCAATGAGAATATGAGCACAAGTACGGGAAGCATGGCCACTACAACTCATACAAGCATATCAACAAACACATAGAGTGCCTACAATGTGACTAACAACAAAGATTCAACCTTTTCCCCTTAATCAACCCTAATCATCCATAATCTACCCCTAATCCCTTTACTAACCCCACAAGATTACTACTCACTCATTATTAAGAGAAAACCAACAATCATAAGAGAAACCAACTTGAACATCCAAACATCCATAATGAACAATAACAATAAACAAAATATAAAGATTCAAACTTGATTAACAAACTAAGAACAAGAGTAAATGAGAGAAGAAGATTATACCAACAAACAATGGATGAAGAAAAGATGAAAACTTGTATTAATGAGAAACCCAAATACAATCCCAAGGTTGTCAATCTTGGAATAATCTTCAAGAATCCCTTAATCCAAGAACTAATTACTCTAGATTAACTAAGGATTAACTAAGATTAAAGAGAGATTAAGATTAATGTGTGAGAGTAAATCTAGGGTTTTTGGAGGCTTAAGAAATGCTAAACTAACATAAGATGTCTTAACATTACAAGAAGGGAGTATATATATGGGTACAAGAATGAAGGAGAAGAAGGAAAAAGAGTCGTGCAGCAGCATCACGGTCCCGACCGGGACGGATCATCCCGATCGGGACGGCCCTGTCATCCCGACCGGGACGGGATGGTCCCGACCGGGATAGGCTCACAGCAGCCCTCTTAATGTAGCACCCCATCCCGAACGGGATGGGTCTTGTATGCCTTCCTTAAACGCTCTTTGGTCCTTCCTTGCCTCTCATGGGCTTCCCATCGATTCTCGGGACTCGGGATCGGGTCTCGGAGGTTCGGGGCTGGGTCCCAAGGTCTCGGGGTCGATTCCAAGGCCTCAAGTCATCGTTCCTTTATCTTGTTGGCTCCAAAATGTGTATGTATTGAGTCGGAATCGCTCCAACTCTTCCAAGTCGGTCTCGGGAACCTGAAACGAACTAAAGGAAGCATAAGAAGCCCATGAATCGCTCCAAACTACACAAGGAAAAAGGGACCAAAACACAACAAATAGGCACTACAAACTACACTTATCAACTCCCCCACACTTAACCCTTACTCGCCCTCGAGTAACCACACACTAACTATTAAACTAGCCGAATGGGTATTAGCGCACCCTACGCCCCTTCAACTCACGCGAGTGCACTTAGAGGACAAGTGCACTTCGCAAGGCAAGTTGGGTCTTGCGACAAAACTGTGGATGCAACCGGACACAAAACACATAAACAAACAAACACACAAACAAACACATAGACGGTTGCACCCAAAACAAAAGAAATACCGCTTCCCTCTAAAAGCGGTGAAAGAAGCACCGGTTTAGGACTCAAGGTAAGTGACAACGTTCCCAAGCTAGCAATACAAACCAAGGTGAAATAAACCCTAATAGTATGACGATAAAGCAACAAAAACGTTGGTAACTTACCTAGGTCCTCCTAACTTTCCTAAGACGTACTACGGGACGATCGGCGGAGTGGAAAGTGAAGAACCACGGTGTTAGTCGACACTGTAGGTAAGTGAGACCCCGCCCCCTTTAGCGTGAGCCAAGAGGGTCGTCCCGTGTCCAAAACCGCCTAACTAGTCCAAGTAAAAAGGTGGAAAACATGCAAAATGAGGGAAGACCGACTAATGCCGCTATCATCCTTCCTCGGGACTCGGTCCTTTGGTAGGCTCTTCACGGCAAAAGTCAGAAAAAGGCTTATTTTTGTGGGGATTTATTTTTGTGAGACGGGTTTTCTTTTGGCATTTTCTTTCTTTTCGACGTTTTGATTTGTTTGTTGCCATGCCATTTCTTTTTCTTCTTTTCTATTTTCTTTTTGGCTTTTATGCCTTTTCTTTTTCTTCATTCTTTTCTTTCTTTCATTTTTCTTTCTTTTCTTTTCTTTGCCCTTTTGGCTTGATTTGGCTTTTTGACACTTCTTGATAATTAAGAAAGAGAGAATTCAACAAATTGCATTTTATTTTTGTGGGTATGTGTAGGAGGTAGGGAAATGGGTGAGTCGGGGAGCGTCCTTCCCTTCAAACCCACAAAAAGTGGAGAACTTGGACTAATCAAACAATCCTAAACACGGTCACCTAAGGGACGAGACTCGGTAACCAAGGCCTTTTCACACTGTGGGTGGTCATAATGGTCAAAGGTGCAAATCCCGTAGTAAATCCCTAGTAAGCTAGGTGGACTCAAGGTAAAGGACCAACGAACTCATTGATTTAGGGTCATTCTACTAGATTAAAGTCCAAAACTCGATTTATACAACTAGGAAGGGAAAATAGACACTCACACGCTAGCCCCTAAACCGGGTTTTCGAAAACCATTTACACACAAGACTCAACTAACACAACACAAAATGAAGACATGACAAAGAATGAAAGAAAAAGAAGTAAAAGCAACAAAACAAAAACACAACAAACACATACATAACACATACACCACCCCTATCTTCCAAACAAATCACCAAATCAACCGCAAGTATGTACAAGCTCCACCCGAGCACACCTCAACACAACTTTCTCCAAACTTCACAAGAAATAAAGAGGGGAGAAAAGGGATACAAGATGTTACCGGATGTCTCCAAAGCTTTCCAAAATTAACGGTGGTTAAGCAACCTAAAAGGAAAAGGGGGACAAAACACACACAACAAAACAAATGTACGAAACAATGACACACAAAAGGAAAAGACACAAAAGAAAATCTTTTTGATTTTCGTGAAATTTTTTCAATTTTTAGGGTTTTTGAAGATTTTTTTCGGAAAAACTACGAAAATAAACTAAACTATACTAGAGTATCGCTCCCCCACACTTAAACCGAGCAATGTCCTCATATGCTCAATCGTAGTGTGCAGAGAGACAAAAGAAAAAGAAAAGAAACTACGAAAAGAAAGCTAAAAAAACAAAAAAATAAAAAATAAAAAATAAAAAATAAAGTGAAGAAAAGGTAGAATGTGTCCGGCCGGGGTGTAGTCAAGTCACCATGGGCCGAGACAAGAAAGAGATATGGATGGGGGAAGAAATAAAAAGAAGGAAATAAAAGGAAATAGGAGGGGAGGGTTAGGTGTAATCAAGTCACCTAGCCCGGATTCCGCCTAAATCCGACTAAATCCTCAAAAAAGAAAGTGAAAATCTTGTAAAAATTTGAATTTTGAAATGACTCTCGATGTAGTCACATCATCGAGAGTCGGGAGCAACAACTACCGAGGCCTCGAAGGCCACCATGACATCAAGACACAAAAGTGTACAAGGGGAAGGGAATAAACAAAGGAAAACAAGCAACAACAAAAACGGAAAAGAAAGGATAGTTGTCGTACCATAGGTTAGCAACACACTCTCTCCATCGTCTCATAGATCAATATAGGCACTTGCTTGTCTTCATCATTGCTATCCCGCTTCAAGCTTGATAGAACCGCATGGTAGAGGTAGTAATGGTGCGAGGGGGTGGGATTTGATGTGAATCACGGTGTAAAGTGAAGAGGAAATGAGGTGAAGGTATGGAAATGAAGTATGTGGGTGGTATGATATGATAAAGGAAGGTAGGGAGGTTGGGAGGGGGTATACAATGGTTGGGTGGGCTTAAATGTCGAAGAAGAAGCACCAAAAAGGAGTAGGAGATCATCCCGGTCGGGATGGATGATCCCGATCGGGTTGATAAACCCTTCCCGGTCGGGAAGCCTCCTTCCCGATCGGGATGACATTCCAGTGGACTCGATTTTTGGCACCCTCATCCCGATCGGGACGGCCCCATCCCGGTCGGGACGACATACCCTTCCCGGTCGGGAAGGGTCTTCATGACTCCCATGACCCAAAAAACCGACTCCCTTACTCACGATCCAAGCTCTATCACTAACCACTCCTTTCTAGGAGTCACCTTCACTGCACCTATCACAATAAACTCAAAATACACATCAAATTCACTCCCTCACATCGCTCATCAAAATACCAAAACAATTACAAGAATCCCACAAAAACAAAAGAGTCCAAGAAACAAAAATCACAAATACAAGCACAAGTACTCTAAAGAAGAGAGAAGGGGAATATACAACATGACGGTTCTTTTAGGAACTCCGTCAAACCTAGGATGGTGGACTCCTCTTCAACCGTAGCCCTCAAGGGCATGGAGGAGCAAGTCGAACGCGCTACCGACATCATAATGAAGGCCCAAGAAGCGCTCGAGCCTAGCCAACCTCCACGGCCTCCAAGGAGGAGGCAAGAAGTAGGAATCCCAAGACCCAAAATCATCTTCCAAGTAGTCTCCGGGTCTATCCATCCTACGAGCTTCACCGACCTCTTCCTCCCTAAGCATTGCCTCGAATCACAAGCAAGCTTCATATCCAAGAAACAAGGCACAAAAATCGGCTTTGGCCTCGTCTCCTCGTTGCACACCCCCACACTTGCCTCAAGTTGTGGTTCCCCATCTTCATCACTCGGCCCCACATCATCTTGGAGAGGAGAATTGAAACTTCTACCGGCGGTTTCAATCTCTTCCAAGTCATCTCTCGGTGTACTAGCAAGGGGCTCTTGATGCTTGTCCAAATTATCGCACAAGGGCAACTCGAGGCTAACAATTTCGCCCAACATCCTCACAAATTCCACCAACCCATCCAACTCACTATCCTCCTCCAATTCCTCACCAAGAATGCCTTCACCAAGGGTCATATCCTCATTCGTCTCTTTTTGGGTAGACGATTGAGGTTCTTCAAAGCAAATCTCTCCTCCAAAGGGAACTACATCGGCGGCTTCATGGTTAGGTTGCTCCTCTCTCTCAAGTGGGCACCCATCATCTAAACGTGATGCTCGGGATAAAGACATTACGGTTTGAACCGATAATGCATTTAAATGAGCATTCCTTGCCTCGTTTCCCCTTCGAATTTGGGCCATTAATTCGTCTTGTTCTTTTTTTAATTGAATGACCGTTTCTTGGATGCTCCTTTGCATTTGAAGCATAGAATGAAACACCTCCGTGTCGGGTAATTGGTGATCATTGGGGTCTTTTAAAGCTCCTTGATAATCTTGATGATGCCCAAAGGGTGGGGCATCATAATGTTGGTAGCAAGGTTGGGGTGGTTGGTAGTATTGTGGGTCATAGGGTTCATATTGTGGTTGGGGTGGAGGGTAATATTGTGGGTCTTGGGGGTATTGGCTTCCATATGGTGAATCTTGATTGAACATGGTGGGTTCACAATCATAACTCGATTAATAGCCACCATGATCGTAGGAGTGATAGTCATTCAATTGTTGGTAGCCGTTTTCATAACCTTGAAGCTCATACCCGTCTTGATTACCCCAAGAAGCTTGATTATGGTAGGGGGACGTCATGTCATAGCTTTGGTTCATGGAAGAAGAATGGTAGCTCATATCGGCTCCCGAGTGTGTGGAGTTTAGATCAAACCCCATGCTTGCTCGAAAATCGTAGTCCATACCCGGTTGGAAACCACTCATTCTAGCAACCGTCCGTTTAAGCGGCTCTGAGTTGCAAGAAGAAGATAATCACCACCTCTAAGCACAAACTGTAGACTAAGAACAAACGTGAGAAGCCTAGTGCTTGGGCACTAGACAAGAGAGAAATAAACTTCACACACACAAGAAGCAAGGTAACAAAAAGAAAAAAGAAAAACACAAACACAAAGACAAAGCCAAGCAAATAGGAAAACAAAGTCCAAACTAGCACCGTCCCCGGCAACGGCGCCAAATTGATGGTAAGGGATTCGTCACGTCCCTAGCCGATCAATAAAACACCGACTAACCTAGTGGGTAGCTAGGGTAAGTCGGGATCGATTCCACGAGGACGGTATATCAAAGTTTAGACTATGTCGGCCTACAACGAGACTATGCTACCAAAAACGACACAAAGAAAGCGATAAAAGGAGAACTAATGATAGAGGAGAAGTATGACTAAGCTAATGATGGAACTAATGAATAAACTAAAAGAACAATGACTAACTAGAAGGATTAACACAAATACGGAAAGAAGTGGGGTAGGTCGGGTTCATAGGAGTAGAAGGGTAATTGGGGTGATCAAGAGTGTAGGTGTCTCCTAGTTGTTAGGGTCGGTCCGGGCTCTCGCAACTTAAACCGATGCCAAGGTGGGTCCGGGCTCTCGCAACTTAGACCCTAGTCCACGCTCTCGCGACTAAACTATTCTCGACATTTCCACATAATAGACAATCAATGAGAATATGAGCACAAGTACGGGAAGCATGGCCACTACAACTCATACAAGCATATCAACAAACACATAGAGTGCCTACAATGTGACTAACAACAAAGATTCAACCTTTTCCCCTTAATCAACCCTAATCATCCATAATCTACCTCTAATCCCCCTACTAACCCCACAAGATTACTACTCACTCATTATTAAGAGAAAACCAACAATCATAAGAGAAACCAACTTGAACATCCAAACATCCATAATGAACAATAACAATAAACAAAATATAAAGATTCAAACTTGATTAACAAACTAAGAACAAGAGTAAATGAGAGAAGAAGATTATACCAACAAACAATGGATGAAGAAAAGATGAAAACTTGTATTAATGAGAAACCCAAATACAATCCCAAGGTTGTCAATCTTGGAATAATCTTCAAGAATCCCTTAATCCAAGAACTAATTACTCTAGATTAACTAAGGATTAACTAAGATTAAAGAGAGATTAAGATTAATGTGTGAGAGTAAATCTAGGGTTTTTGGAGGCTTAAGAAATGCTAAACTAACATAAGATGTCTTAACATTACAAGAAGGGAGTATATATATGGGTACAAGAATGAAGGAGAAGAAGGAAAAAGAGTCGTGCAGCAGCATCACGGTCCCGACCGGGACGGATCATGCCGATCGGGACGGCCCTGTCATCCCGACCGGGACGGGATGGTCCCGACCGGGATGGGCTCACAGTAGCCCTCTTAATGTAGCACCCCATCCCGAACGGGATGAGGCCATCCCGAACGGGATGGGTCTTGTATGCCTTCCTTAAACGCTCTTTGGTCCTTCCTTGCCTCTCATGGGCTTCCCACCGATTCTCGGGACTCGGGATCGGGTCTCGGAGGTTCGGGGCTGGGTCCCAAGGTCTCGGGGTCGATTCCAAGGCCTCGAGTCATCGTTCCTTTATCTCGTTGGCTCCAAAATGTGTATGTATTGAGTCGGAATCGCTCCAACTCTTCCAAGTCGGTCTCGGGAACCTGAAACGAACTAAAGGAAGCATAAGAAGCCCATGAATCGCTCCAAAGGAGCGATTCCACAAGGAAAAAGGGACCAAAACACAACAAATAGGCACTACAAACTACACTTATCAGCAGCTTTCCGAGTTTTTGAAAATTGGATATTTTTTTAAAAGATGCATTTTTGGAATTTCGGAATTTTGAATATCAAAAAAGAATTTCCGAAAATTTGAAAATCGAAAGCAGGATCCCGACTTTTAAAATCGGCAAAAATGCCGTCAGGTCCGAGTTTTTTGAAAAGTCGGGGATTTTTGAATTTTTTTGAAATGGATAGAATACCGGCTAAAAATAGGCTACTTTGAGTCAAATCGTAAGTCCTAATTTCGGTAGCATCCGGGTTTTTGAAAACTTGAATATTTTTGGAAAGATGCACTTTTTGAAATGACGGTTTTTGAAAATGACACGGAAACCAAGTAGCACATAGTCACGCAAGCATCATGACGACACCATGTATGCTTTACGCTAAGTCTCGGTTGGTCTATAAAGGGTCTATACCAGTGCACATAGCCTAGACGTGAATCGGGACGGACTCTCTAAGTCGAGTTGAGCTCAGAACATGCCGCGAAACCAATACGAATCTGCTATGGACACCTTTGACATATCCATATTGGAGTACATCACGGTATAGTGGGACGTCGGTCGCGAGTACCGACCCGGAAAAATATAGGGTTATGCATGAACCGTAAAACTAAAACGTGTATTGTACTAGTCAAATGATTTCTATTCGAGTCTCACCCTGAGGATGCCGTTGGTAAGTCAAGCATCACTTAATCCCCAGCGGAGTCGCCAAATTGTGGACATGACATAGGTCCACCCCGACGCGGCCACGCGCGGGTTTGGGGAGGCGAATGAATCTCCATATGAGACGGGTCGAATTGAAATTTAAATCGAAGTGGAGTCGCCACCGAACTTTGTGGAAGTTCGAAACCCACTCTATGTCGTAGTGGGCCATGCACAAAGTATGGCCTATTTCCGATGTCAGAGTTTATTGGGCTCGTCCCTTTGCATTTGATACCGATACCGACACTATCGGATACCGTGTATTGAATAACTCTCGTGCGCCAACGATTTCGGGCATCCGGAAACCGAGGTTCTGAGTAAGGGGTGAGGGTACGTGTTGGGAAGTTCACAAAGAACACCCAACCCCGCCCGCACATTAGCGGCCTCTACTAAGATATAGAATGAGGTTTTAATACGCGTGTTAGTAGAACGATGAAATGATATGCAAACGTTGTTTTCCCTAAACATGCGAAAAATTGAATGGGTGGCTACGTCGATTTAATGCATCTAATTCCAACGTCGAAGTTATATTTAGCATGCGAGGTTTATTTTAGTACACTAAAATAAACAATGGAAATAAAGTCGACAAGAAAAATAACAAACTTGTTGGTAACGGTATAATGATAGTAACGGTTTGCGAATAATATAGAATAATATGGAATGATGTAAATGAGATGATGCATGGTTTTGAAAGGTAATATTTCACGTGATAGATTTGACACGTGTTGACCTAAGTCATAAAAAAAGTGTTAACGAGACTCGAATGGCATTGTAGGACTCACGGTTTGACGTGATAAAGGGGTCACTCGACCGAGTCATTGAGGGACTCGACCGAGTGGACCTCTGAAGAAGCTTCTGTCCCGGATTTCGTGACATCACTCGACCGAGTCATGAGGGAACTCGACCGAGTGCACGGCCACTCGATTGAGTCATTGCAAGACTCGACCGAGTGGTTGTCAAAATAACCTTCTGTCTCGTTTTTTGGGGTGCCACTCGACCGAGTGGACTAGGCACTCGATCGAGTGCCCCCTGTACGAACTAGGGTTCGCCTCGTAATTCGTTATTGATTGCGAGATTGCTTTTCGATTTTGGTAAATCGTTGATTTTGTTGAATCGGGCATAAATACTATGGGATTTATACTCGATTCGAATTTTGATACTCGTCATATCCCATATTCGATTATTGAATCGATATGGAATATTAGAGCAAAACTGAAAAAAAAATATAAGTCGTTTAAATTAAACTAGAACGATTTATAGTGTCGTAATTAATTCTAACGAATTAGGTGACAGCTATTTTAGCATCAACGAAAATCGTGTTAGTTAAATTATTTGACTAAATCGTTTAGATTCGACATCCAACTATTGAGTTGGTATCGAATCTAATAGATCGACACTTGTGATTACTTTAATTAAAACAGACTCGATTTGATTCCCTCGGCTTCCCGACATCGTAATAAATCCTTACGGATTGTGTGATATCGGATCCGCGTCAACGGGTTTCGACCTTAATTAAAAAAGGTGTTTGATTCGAAAATAGTTTTGAAATCGATGAAATATGCGATGAATGACGACAATGGGAACGAAATAAAAAGCTATTATTTACATTGACTTGCTTCAATAATCAAGCGCTAGGGGTGTTGGGATAAGCGACCGGCAACATCGGGTGGAACACCCTTGTATATTCGGATTTCCTTATCTCGTCATCATTCGCACTCGACACAAATTCACAAGTATTTTAATGTTTTATATTAATAATACTATCGATATTAGAGACGCGATAACAAAATAATAATAAAAAAAAAAGGACGACGACGCGACGGACGGACAAGGAGAAGAAGGAAAAAGAGAAGAACGGGATTTTGCACCCTCGACCTACATGTTTCTTAGTCTCGGATAGATCTCGTTAGTTGTGGCTTTAGCACGGGAGAATCGAGGTTAATGTAAGTTAAGTTATGGTGGTTTAGGGTTTGGATTCCTAGATACTAGGGTTAGGGTTTTTGAAAGTGTGAGATTAGGGTTGTATGAGATGTGCGTAAAGTGTTGATTAGGGTTTCGAAAAAGTGTTCAATTGTGCATGCAAGAGGGTGTTTATATAGAGATTGCCAACATACTCCGTCTAGGGTTACTCGACCGAGTAACCTACTGACTCGGTCGAGTGGCCCAGAGTGACTGCAGTCGGGCTTGTTTGAGAGCCCACTCGATCGAGTGGGCTGACACTCGATCGAGTGGGTCAGCTGGATCGTGGGATCCGGGTCTTTGGACCTTGGGTTGGATATTTTATGGGTTTTGTATTTGGGTTAGACTTTTGATGTTTATGTGGCTGTTTTTATGTGTCTCGGAAACGGCTTTGACCGGGGTTGACCCAATCGCTAAAAGTCGATTTTATTTCCGGTGTCGGTTTTGACCCAAATTAGTCTTATTTGATTGAAAACGACCCACTGGGCCTGAATTTGAGGTAGGTTTTGTGAGATTTGTACTCCGTATGCTTAGGCCAGCAACTAATGATTTCGAGCCCATATCCGAGCGCGTAAAAACATGTTTGTGTCCGATCATCATCGGGTGTTTTTTGGAAACTGCTATAGACACCTGGCGGTCAAAATGTGGGTGTCTACAAAAAGACCTTCCCAATTGCTCCAGGAATTATTAGGCCGTACGCATCCGCAGAGCAAACACTTCAAAGAGAATATTAGAGGCTACAATTTAATGTTCTCATGGACCTCATCGGGTGGAAAAATTGATCATTCAGTAAACCAAGGTCGAGGCCCTTATACTTATAGAATAAGTGGTCACAACGTACACTTGATTGGGAGTCTATTAGCTACAAGTGGATCTCCCCCAAAATTTTGCCAACTGTATATTTATGATACAGAGGAAGAGGTCAAACACAGAAAGAACGTTGTTAGGTGAGTTCTCATTGAATTATACATATTTACTATTTCAATTGGCGTATAGTGTCCCTAATAATTTGTTTGTTTTTATTTTTCAGTTCAGATGCTGGTAAAAGGTTTAATAACGACCTTATTATAGAGTTAAAATCAATGATTGATGACAAAAATCCTTTGGCATCCATTTTCAGAATGGCCAGAGATAGAATCAACTCTAACACTGCTGGAGGAGACTTAAAAATTCAACTTATCTCCACAAGAGATACTGATGGCAAGACCTAAAATCTTCCGACAGCTTCTGAGGTTGCGGCTATTATTCTTGGTGATATTGAGAATACGGTTAATAAGAGAGACATTATAATTGAGCACCAGTGCGGTAGATTGCAACGTATATCAGAGTTGCACCCTTTATACCTTGCATTACGGTATCCTATACTTTTCCCATATGGTGAAGATGGTTTTCGCACTGGGATTCCTCAAAGTGAAGCATCTATAGCTAAAAGACGTACTTCTGAAAAATCCTCACAATGGGCTAACACTACGGGAGTGGTTTGCATTTTGTATACAAGATAGACCAGCGGACAAGGAACCGGCAACAATATTGGAAGCTGGTAGATTGTTCCAACAGTTTTGTGTTGACGGCTATACTATGGTAGAAGCACAACGATTATTGTACCTTCAGTTTAATCAACCGAAACTACGATCTGAAAATTATAACCACCTTGCTACTGCTGCTGCAAGAGGCAATACAGATCCATCTTCTGCTGGGGCCCGTTATATCCTACCATCGTCACACGTGGGCGGAAAATCGTACATGAGAGAAAGATACCAAGATACAATGAGTATTTGCAAGTGGTGTGGATATCCAGATCTTTTCATCACTTTTACGTGCAACCCAAAGTGGCCCGAAATTACAAGGTTTGTCAAAAAGAGAGGAATCAGACCGGAGGACAGACCAGATATTTTATGTCGAGTTTTTAAGATAAAATTGGAGGAGCTTATGAGAGACTTGAAAGAACGTCACATATTTGGACGCATAAGAGTAGGTCATGTCAATATTATTCTTACTCCTGATTAATTCACTGAACTGCTCACCTAATAATTGGTTTATTGTCTGACCCGTTTGTTTAGGATCCAGAGCCTTTTTTTTTTATAAAAAAAAGCAAAATATTCAAAGTAATACTTATCATATAGGAATAAACAAATTGTTCAAACAATTTTAATAATTTTTGGAATATATACATTACAATTAAATATTATCATAGTAATACTATCTAAATGAATAGAACTTTATTTTCACTATGCAAAAATTTCCAAAATTTTCAAAATTTCTAATACGTATTCAATAAAAAAGCAATTTGATGCATGTATCAATTTAATTAGCAATTTTCAATGTGATATGGGTTTTTATTTGATGCATGTAATATACGCATACCATATATCAATTTAATAATATGCATTCAATAAGCAATTTCTAATACGTATCAAATTGCATCAAATTTTCAAAATTTTCAAAATTTAATTAAATATTCCAAAATTTCTAATACGTATTCTAATCTTAACCAAACCCATATTCTGATTCGACTCAATTGTTTATTATTGCTACTATGTCTAATAAAGAAATTGATAAATATGCAACAGTCTACACTATTGAGTTTCAAAAAAGGGGTCTACCGCATGCTCATATTCTATTATTTTTACACCGAGATGATAAGTTCCACCAAGTTGAAGAGGTTGACAAAATAATATGTGCTGAGTTGCCTGATCCAAAAAAGGATCATGTTCTTTATGAGTGTGGACATGACGTAGGTCCACGCACCCCGACGCGGCCACGCGCGGGTTTGGGTAGGCGAATGAATCTCGTGGTAAGATTGATCTTGGGTTGAAATTTAAGTCAAAGTTGGAGTCGCCACCGAATTTTATGGGAATTCGGACCCATTCGATCTCACTCTATGTCGTCGTGGACCGTACACAAAGTACGACCCATTTCGATTTCAGAGTTTATGGGGCACGTCCCTTTGCATTGCGATAACGATACCGTCACTATTGGTTATCGTGTATAGAATGACTCTCGTGCGCCAACGGTTTCGGACATCCGGAAACCGAGGTTCTGAGTAAAGGGTGAAGGTACGTGTTGGGAAGCCCACTAAGGACACCGAACCCCGCCCGCACTTAGCGGCCTCTACTAAGACATCGGTCGTGTTCGTGTACGCGCGCTAGTAAATTGATTAAATGATATGCAAACAGTGTTTTCGGCTAAGCATGCGAATTATTGGTTAACTACGTCATTTTAATGCATCAAAACTATAGTCGAATTATTTAGCATGCGAGGTTCATTTATAAAACGATAAACATCGAAAATAAACAAAACTCGTAAATAAATACAATATACATGGGCGGAAATACAACCCGGCCAAAACAAAAATAACGAACAATAAAATAGAATAATCGAATTAAAAGCGGCAAATACTAACTAGAAACGGACCCATATATAATAAACATAAACTAGAACATAAGTTGAGTAAATGGACGAACTTCGATTAAATACACATTATATTGTGTATTAAACGGAGGACGGAGATATGGGACCTAGACGTGGTGCTAGCCCGATCCCGAATCTCGATGCCTTGTCCCGACTTATCATATCGAAACATTGGTGTCTAGATTTTTTATGCATCGGATACGACTAAGGAGTCATCGACACAAAACTAACCATGAAAGGCCTTGATCAAAGTCGTGAAAGTGAAATAAAATGCATGAGTTTTGAAAAAGAAGATCACGTGATTGACTTTGCACGCGACGACTAAGTCGTAAAAAAAAACGAGGCTCGAATGATGCTTGAAGCTCTCGGTTTATTTGAACAAAAGGACCCACTCGATCGAGTCATGGCAAGGACTCGATCGAGTGAACCCTTGAAAGGCCTAATGCCCGGTTTTTGTAGCGCTACTCGATCGAGTAGCCTGTGGCACTCAATCAAATGCCCCTGTATGAGCTACTACTCACTTCGAAAATGTGGTTTCGTTTTATTTATTCAAGAATCGATGATTGATCGAGTTACGTAAAAATATTGCATGATTTAAACTCAACTCGGTTTTCGGCATTATAATAGTGTACTATACGATTATAAGACCGTCATCGGGATTTTATAGAAAATGTCGTTATTGGATCGAAAATATTATTAGTGAAGAAATTGTCTCCCTCCGTGTCACAACACGGATATTAACCCTTACGGATTATGTGATGTCGATTTTCGCGTCAACGGGTTCCATACTAATCTCAGAAATGGAATCGGACACGTTCAACTACGAACGACCACGATCACGTTATGCCCTTGAGTACTTGGGGCGGCGCTCCTCGAAAGGGTGCCACCTCCGTCGTGACTCGTAAAGGGATTAAACGGACTTGAAATGGTCGTCGTAGTCCAACGTGTTCGAATCCGAAGTTTACTACTATTATATATATACGCGGTATATAAATATTAGTAACGATAAAAAAAATGAACGAGAAATCAAAATGCGATATGTATGAAAATGTTAGTGTTAGTATCCTAATATGACTATAACATAAAGTATAAAATGTATATATATAAATCGAGATAGGAAGGAAGAAAAAGGATAGAGACGGGGTTGGTGACACCCTCAACATACATGCTTAGAATGGCCTCGGCAATGGACTCGTAATAGCGACGGGAACGCGGGAGTATCGAGGATGTATGCAAAGTTATGGTGTGTCTGTGTGTGTGGAGATCATTTTATCGGTTTTTCGAGGGATAATGACTCGGTTTTTACTTAGGATGGCTTAAGGTTGTAGTGTAGAGAGGATGTATGAATTAGGGTTGAAAATGTATGCTTTTTTGCATGGAAAATCTGACTTTTGTGAAGGGTTTGAGGGGGTATTTATAGAGTACACCCCTCGACCTAGGGTCACTCGATCGAGTGGCCCTAGTGCACTCGATCGAGTGCCCTAAAAAAGAGGTCTGTTGGGTTTTAAGTGGCTCCACTCGATCGAGTGAGGCCCATCCACTCGATCGAGTGGATTAAGCGGGTGAGCCAAATTAGGAATGGGTTGACTTTTTTGAAATTTTGAAAAGGGTGATTGAGCGCAATCTTCTAGAAGCTCACCCGGCTGACTTTGAGGACGGATTCGTCTTTGACCGGGTTTTGACCCGGTCGCCAAAAGATGGTTTTTATTTTTGGTGTCGGTTTTTGCCCAAATTAGCTCATTTTATTAGAAACGACCCACTGGGCCTGGATTTGAGGTCGATTTTGAGATATTTGTACTCCACTAAATGCCCACGTCGGATATTATTGATTCCGAGCCCATATCCGAGTGTACTAAGTCACCTTTGCGTCCGATCATCATCGGGTGTTTTGTCGGGAACTACTATACACACTAGCAGGCAAGATGCGGGTGTCTACAATGAGGCTGTATCCGAATTAATGATCCATGGTCCATGTGGATTATCCAACCCGAAGTCGCCATGCATGACAAAAAACATGTGCTCCAAAAACTTCCCAAAGTCATTCTGTGAAAGGACTACGTCTAATGCGGATGGTTATCCAATATATAAAAGGAGGGACACAGAAATCTCTGTCATTAAAAATGGAGTGTCCATTGACAATAGGTATGTCGTCCCTTATAATCCAACTCTTCTTTTAAAATATCGTGCCCACATAAATGTTGAATGGTGCAACCAATCGAATTCCATCAAGTACCTATTCAAGTACATCAACAAAGGGTATGATCGTGTTACAGTCCATGCATCTCATATGTGTCAAAGTGAAGGGAATCCAGAGGTAATCGACGAGATACAAAAACATTTGGATTGTCGTTATGCTTCAGCGTGTGAGTCCATATGGAGGATATTTGGGTTCGAAATTCACTACATAAGTTCACCCGTAGAAAGATTGACATTCCATTTGTCGGGTGAGGAGTCTGTTATCTTCAATGACTAGGACCCAATTGACAACGTCGTCGATAAACATTCAGGGAAAAAAAGCAAGTTCCTATCTTGGATGGAGTGCAATAAAAAATTACCCGAGGCTCGGGAGCTGTTGTATAGTGAGTTTCCAACAAAATTTGTGTGGAATAATAATTTAAAGAGGTGGACTCCTCGAAAATATGGGTTCTCGATTGGGAGGATACATCACATTTCCCCTTCATGTGGCGAGCTATATTATATGAGAACACTTTTGAATTTTGTAAGGGGGCCACAATCATATGAAGACTTACGGACTATAAATGGCGTTCTGTATCCAACTTTCAAAGAAGCTTCCTATGCTCTCGGTTTACTAGGTGATGATTAAGAATACATTGATGCAATAGTTGAAGCAAGTGACTGGGGTTCCGGGTTTTTTCTTAGGAGGCTTTTTGTTACTCTACTATTGTCCAACAGCTTATCAAAACCCGAATATGTTTGGGATAAGACTTGGCATCTACTCTCTGAAGATGTTCTCTATAGACAACGAATTATATTACAAAATCGAGGTATTTAGTTTTTTTTTTAAATTATTTCTACAATGTATTAATTAATTTTACTAAATATAACATGTACAAGTAAACATTGAAATCCTTACACGTCCTTTATTAATCTCACAGATTTGCAACTAAGTGATGAAGAGCTGAAAAATTATGCTTTATCTGACATTGAAGCATCGTTACAGAGTAATGGTAGCACTTTGCGCAAGTTTGAAAATATGTCATACCCTGATTATGAAGTGACTACTTTACATGCAAATAAGCTTATATCGGGCGAACTATCGTACGATAGAGATGCATTGCATGAAGAGCATGAAAGACTCACTGCATCATTGACCGAAGAACAGAGATCGGTTTATGAACAAATAATGGACGTTGTCCGTAATCGTCGAGGCAGAACTTTCTTCCTGTACGGTTACGGCGGTACAGGTAAGACCTTCATTTGGAAGACACTATGCACAGCACTTAGAAGCAGAAGAGAAATTGTACTGCCAGTAGCATCAAGTGGCATCGCCGCAATATTATTGCCAGGGGGAGGACAACTCACTCACGATTCGGTATCCCGATTAATATGACAGAAAATTCAACATGTTATAGAATTAAACGGGGTACTGATTTGGCAGAGCTCTTACTGAGGACGAAGTTGATAATATGGGACGAAGCCCTAATGACAAACGGACATTGTTTTGAGGCTCTAGATAGAAGTTTGCGTGATATTATGCAAAACAGTGATCATGGAGACCCAAATAAACCTTTCGGAGGGATGGTAGTTGTTTTTGGTGGTGATTTTCGTTAGATTTTTCCGGTTGTGTCGAAAGGAAGTAGGCAAGACATTGTGGCCGCGTCAATTAGCTCCTCTCCCTTATGGCATGATTGCAAGGTAAATATTTATTTGCTTTTATCATTTTATTTATGATATTATTCAAGAGGAGAAATCCAATCATGTTTGCTATATTTTTTAAATTAGGTTTTAGAGCTTACAAAAAACATGCGACTTCAAGTTGGTTCTTCTGACGTCAATGAGATAAAAGCTTTTTCGGAGTGGATACTAAACGTAGGCGATGGATTAGCCGGTGGACCAAACCATGGTGAAGCCGAAATAGAGATGTCTGACGACATCCTTATAAAGGAAGGAGATGACCCAATCGCAACAATTGTGCAGAGCACATATCCATCTTTGCAAACACATTTGGGCAATGCAAAATACTAACAAGAAAGGGCAATTCTCGCACCCACCCACGAGATTATAGAGTCGGTGAACGAGTATGTGTTGTCCCTTATTCCTGCACAAGAGAGGATATACCTTAGTTCAGATGAGATTAGCATAGACGAGACCCCAGATGTTAAAGATCTCTATTCTACCGAATACCTAAACACTATTCGGTGTTCTGGTCTCCCAGTTCACAGTCTACGACTGAATATAGGTGCAACGGTCATGCTCCTTCAAAACCTAGATCAAACAAATGGATTATGTAATGGTACTAGACTGTTTGTCACAAATTTAGGTGATCGTGTTATTGGAGCTACTGTATTAACAGGGAAAAATCAAGTGAAGGATTATACCGGTGCGAAAGCGGAATTTCAGGAAACAATTTCCTAACACCAATCCAAGAATACAAGCACAATATAGATATGAATCAGGACAAAAGTAGATCGAGAAATACATACCCTCGTAGCGTAAATTCCTCGATATACAAGACAGAGATACTAGAGAGCCCCACGTGTTGCTCCTCTACTCGGTCCACCAACCCAGTCGGAATCCCACGTTTGCTAGGACGGAAGAGATGGAACAATTCTCTCTCTTACTTTTAGGGTGCTTGAGGCAGTAAACTGAACTGACTTAGATTAGGGTTTCTCCTGGTTGATTCTTAATCTACTTATGACTCATCTACCATATCCTCATATAGTAGTAGAGTTTAGGTTAAACCAAGAGACTAACCGAGCCTCATAAGTAGTCACAGCCTAATACCTCACAGGTCCACATTGGGCCTGTTTAGTTTCCTGACTAAGTCTGATTGTGTGACCTTATAGGATTATATATCCATAGTCATCAGCCCAATCGAATTGGACTAATTATCATAATTATTCTCTAGCAAGCAATTATGAATTACTATAATACATAACGATTATCTCCATAATAATATCCTATATTATATTTAGTAATTGCCGGAAATGTCTTAGGACATATTCCTTCAATCTCCCACTTGTCCGAAGACGATAAGGCAATCTTCAAATTCCTTAAGTCGCTTAATGTCGAATTCAATCACATCTAAACATCTCATGATTAATGTGTCACTTATCAAATTCATTTCCTCGATCTCCGAGTTCGAACTGTCCTTGAATGATTAACTCCTTAATCCATTCCTCGCATGGCCATGCATTTTTCAGTTCTCCCTCATCAAGGGGCCCAGACACCAATCCTATCACATAGGAGGACTTATCCAGTCTTGTATCATCCAAAGCTCCCACTCAATTCTTAGTATGCATGACGAATGTCTTTATAACCTTCTTTTACGGCGCGGCGTTTGACAGTGTCAATGCACAACTAATCGTATCATGGTTGCAATGATATACTCATGTCAAAGGAATCCACTAAACATAGATTTGATTCTTCTTTTGAATCCACTTCGGTCAAGTCACAATATATCCAATATATCCACTCGATTGAACGAACATCTCCATGTTCCTATAGCCCATGGAATTGCGCTATCCAACAATCTCGTGCTAGTCATATAATGCATCACTTATGTCCAATTTAGTGACACTGACTAGGGACACAAACAAGCTGTGATCTCTGTTCACCAATAGTTTTCCACTTACCAAAACAATTTTGATAATCCTATAGAGAACTCACATGCTTACTGGACATTTTATTTAATACTAAACCAACAATTAAATAAGATATCAATGAAATAGATGAACATTCCAAAACATCAACCATGTTTTAATAACTGCATTACAACAATACAATTCTAGTGCCAATCCACCATCGGCATAATCCCCATAGACCTAGTATGACTTTCATGTTTAGGCTGTGGAAGTGGTTTAGTCAATGGATCCGCGACATTTGCATCGGTGTGTACTTTACAAACCTTGACATCCTCTCTTGCAACAAATTCTCGAATGAGATGGAATTTCCTAAGCACATGTTTAGATTTCTGGTGTGATCTCGGTTCCTTAGATTGAGCAATAGCGCCATTGTTATCACAATATAACTCAATGCTATTCTCATCACTAGGCACAACACCAAGTTCACCAATAAACTTCTTTATCCAAACTGCTTCTTTTGCTGCATCTGCCGCTGCTATATACTCGGCTTCTGTTGTAGAATCTGCGACGGTACTTTGCTTGGAACTTTTCCAACTCACCGCTCCTCCGTTGAGACAAAAAATGAAACCAGATTGAGAGCGGTAATCATCTTTGTCACTTTGGAAGCTCGCATCAGTGTAACCAGTAACAACCAATTCATCTCCTCCTCCATATACCAGGAAGTTGTCCTTAGTTCTTCTTAAGTACTTAAGGATGTTCTTCACTGCCACCCAGTGCGCTACTCCCGGGTTTGACTGGTATCTGCTACATATGCTCAAAGCATTTGCAACGTCAGGCCGAGTACACATCATGGTATACATGATGGATCCTACTGCTGAAGCATAAGGAACCTCATTCATCCGCTCAACCTCATCAGTGCTATTAGGACACTGAGTCTTGCTAAGCGAGATGCCATGTTGCATGGGAATGAAGCCTCGTTTCGAGCTCTCCATTCTGAACTTAGAAAGAACCTTATCAATATAAGTCTCTTGACTAAGTCCAATCATCCTCCTTGATCTATCTCTATAGATCTTGATGCCCAGTATGTACTCTGCTTCCCCTAGATCTTTCATAGCAAAACAATGTTTTAGCCACTCCTTGACTGATTCAAGCATGGTCACATCGTTTCCTATGATTAGTATGTCATCCACATACAATACTAGGAAAGTTATACTGCTCCCACTCAACTTCTTGTAAAAACAAGATTCCTCTTCATTTCTGATGAAGCCAAACTCTTTGACTGCATCATCAAATCTGAGGTTCCAACTCCGGGATGCTTGCTTAAGTCCATAAATGGACTTCTTAAGTTTACATACCTTCCCTGCATTTTCCGGATCTTCAAAACCTTGTGGTTGTGTCATGTACACATCCTCTTTCAAGAACCCATTCAGGAAAGCGGTTTTTACATCCATTTGCCATATCTCATAATCATAATAAGCGGCAATTGCAAGGATAATCCTGATGGATTTAAGTATGGCTACCGGTGAAAAAGTCTCATCATAGTCTATACCATGAATTTGATTGAAACCCTTCGCCACCAACCGAGCTTTGAAAACACTGATGTTTCCATCTTTGTCTGTTTTTATCTTATAAGTCCATTTGCAGCCAACGGGTTTTACGCCATCGGGCAAATCAACCAAGTCCCATACTTGATTTTCAGACATAGATTCCATTTCAGATTTCATGGCTCCTAGCCATTTTTCGGAGTCTGTGCTCGCCAAAGCATCCTTGTAGCTAGTAGGCTCCTCATTCTCCAAGATCATTATCTCGGAACTTTCCGTCAAATAAGTTTCGATAAACCTTTTCGTTGAAATAGGTGGTCTACTAGTTCTACGTTGGCGAACGACAACCCGGGGAGTGGCGGATGAGACGTGGGTCATACCCATACCATCATCTACAACATCCATATGTTGCGCCGTCTCACTTCTTTGTTGCTCGTTATCTCGAACTTCTTCGAGATGTATACTACTCCCACTTGACTTTTTGGAAATAAACTCATTTTCCAAAAAGACACCATCTCGAGCAACAAACACTTTGTTTTCGCTCGGATTGTAGAAGTAGTACCCCTTAATCTCTTTGGGATAACCCACAAAAGAACATTTATCAGATCTAGGTGAGAGCTTGTCAGATAGTAAACGCTTTACATAGACCTCACATCCCCAAATCTTCATAAAAGACAACTTTGGAACTTTTCCAGTCCATATCTCATATGGCGTCTTTTCCACTGCTTTGGTTGGAGCCCTGTTAAGTGTAAATGCCGCAGTTTCAAGTGCAAATCCCCAGAAAGAAATCAGAAGGTCAGAAAGACTCATCATAGACCGAACCATATCTAATAGGGTCCGATTTCTCCGTTCGGAAACTCCATTCAATTGAGGCGTTCCTGGCGGAGTTAACTGTGAAATGATTCCACAATTTTTCAAATGATCATCAAATTCTTGAGACAAGTATTCACCACCACGATCAGATCGTAGAGCTTTTATTGTCTTCCCAAGTTGGTTTTGAACTTCATTCTGGAATTGTTTGAACTTTTCAAATGATTCCGATTTATGCTTCATCAGGTAAACATATTCATATCTGCTTACATCATCTGTGAAGGTTATGAAGTAACCACACCCACCTCTTGCCAATGTGCTCATGGGTCCACACACATCTGTATGTATGAGGGCTAGAACATCATTTGCTCTTTCACTAGTCCCCGTGAAAGGTAACCTTGTCATTTTTCCCATTAAGCAATATTCGCACGTGTCATAAGATTCGAAATCAAATGACTTGAGAATCCCATCTTTATGAAGCTTCTCGATGCGTTTTGCGCTTATATGGCCCAATCGACAATGCCACATGTAGGTAGTGTTTGTATCATTAGTTTTATGTTTCTTGCTGTCGATGTTATAGATGTGTGTTTCTAAATCCAAAACATACAAACCATTTGATAATCTAGCGGAAACATAGAACATATCATTCAAGTATGCAGAACAATAGTTGTTCTTAATAATGAATGAATATCCTTCCGAGTCCAAGATAGGGACCGAAACAATGTTCTTGGTTATAGCTGGAACGTAATAACAATTATTAAGTTCTAAGACTAAACCAGAGGGAAGAGTTAGACTGTAGTATCCTACAGCAAGTGCAGCAACTCTTGCTCCATTGCCAACCCAAAGATCTACTTCTCCCTTTTCCAGTGTTCTACTTCTTTTTAGTCCTTGCACATTACATATAATGTGAGTGCCACATCCGGTATCAAATACCCAAGAAGCAGAGGTCGCTAAATTCACTTCTATAACAAAGATACCTGAGGCAGAAACTTCTTTCTTGTCCTCCAGGTCCTTATTTATATTTCCAAATGTGGGGAGATCAATGACATTCATTTTGTCCTTCTCAAGGACAGAGCGCAAATTAAAGATTGAATTGTTGTTATCAGACATTATATCTACAAAAGAACAAGCGAGTATAAGCGAAATGTTCATCAAAGTAATTTAAAACAACCTTTTAAACTACCAAATGCCCTTTTTTGGAAAAAAAAAAATCCCCTAAAAGGCATATAACCAAGACCCTCTCCCACTATTCATTAAACGGACTTTGGCCCTGCCTTTAATTAAATAGTGTTTAAGGTAAGTAACAACCTTACTAATTATAACTGCCTTATAATTCTTGGTCGATGTGTTTGACAACTTCTTGTCAAACATATCTCCTTTGTTTCGAAACCCAAAACTTTATCTTTTGATAGTTCCGTTGAGTCAAACAAAACATTAACGTGTGAATTTCATAAATTCACCCTATTATCCCCGGAAATACGATCAACACCCTGCTTTGGCAGATTCTATCAATCGTGTTCTAAGGCTTCATAGGTGTTGTCTGGAAAAACATAAAACTCAATATTACTTATTTGGGGATCGAATATCGGTTATTTACGGTGAACTCATAACAAAATAACCACATTCACAAAATAATGCAAGCATAAAACGAATTTAAATGCAAGCATAAAAATAAGTGATCTAGTATGGCCCCTAAACTAACTAGGTCCAAAAGCTGCATCCGGATCTCCGTCCTTTATGAAACCTCCCTTGAATAATATGGATCTCCATCCTCCATCTTCTCGGGACTTCGTCTTCAAATTACATTTATTTTCACTAATTACAACTTAACTAGTAAAATAAAATAATAAATTATTACATTGCAATACGATGCGCCCGCAATCGTATGAACTAAAATAATTATACATTGCTCGTGTAACAAGACGAATAAATAATTAAAAAATATTACAACGAATAACGATACGCAGATCGTAAATCATCCTAGTTTGGGCCATACTAGTCACAAGCCAATCTCATAACAATTATAATGGCATACAGGCGCCGCATTCACAATACGAAAAGACAAATAATGAATCTCATTCACATTCCCAATTAACCATTAATGAGAAAAAAAAACATGAAATTAGTAACATGATTTAACAATTAAATCGTAAACTAATCGCATAACCAACTTTAGTAACACGACTTAACTCTTAAGTCGTAAACCAAACCAACGAATTTATTATGATTCAATCTATAATATTTTATCATGAGTGTAATCGAATTACTGAGAATCGGCATCATTGAATAAATAAATAAAATACCCTACTGTACCGTATAATCTCATTTTACGTACGAGTAGTAAGAGAAGAAAAAAAACAGCAAAGCAGGCACTATGAAAAGTGGTGGGGCCACAAAGGAAAAAGAAACTACTACCAAAAATACTACCAATTGCTTCGTTCACCATCCACGAACCCCCTCCTTTTTTTTTCTTTTCTTTTTAAAAAATCAATCAACTAATATCTCCATATTAGCTATGCCAATTTTCTCATGATTAACTCGAAATTATAATTCAATCACAATAAAGACGCACAACAATATGAATCTGATCATATAAATATTATGCTAGAGGCTCTGATACCACTGAAGGATTATACCGGTGCGAAAGCGGAATTTCAGGAAACAATTTCCTAACACCAATCCAAGAATACAAGCACAATATAGATATGAATCAGGACAAAAGTAGACCGAGAAATACATACCCTCGTAGCGTAAATTCCTCGATATACAAGACAGAGATACTAGAGAGCCCCACGTGTTGCTCCTCTACTCGGTCCACCAACCCAGTCGGAATCCCACGTCTGCTAGGACGGAAGAGATGGAACAATTCTCTCTCTTACTTTTAGGGTGCTTGAGGCAGTAAACTGAACTGACTTAGATTAGGGTTTCTCCTGGTTGATTCTTAATCTACTTATGACTCATCTACCATATCCTCATATAGTAGTAGAGTTTAGGTTAAACCAAGAGACTAACCGGGCCTCATAAGTAGTCACAGCCTAATACCTCACAGGTCCACATTGGGCCTGTTTAGTTTCCTGACTAATTCTGATTGTGTGACCTTATAGGATTATATATCCATAGTCATCAGCCCAATCGAATTGGACTAATTATCATAATTATTCTCTAGCAAGCAATTATGAATTACTATAATACATAACGATTATCTCCATAATAATATCCTATATTATATTTAGTAATTGCCGGAAATGTCTTAGGACATATTCCTTCATCAAGGAGACAGGGTCTTGATCCCTCGAGTAACATTGTCACCGTCTGATGCCGACAAGTTTCCAGTCCGGTTCGAACGGAGGCAATTCCCCCTAGCTGTGTGCTTTACAATGACTATTAACAAGAGTCAAGGACAATCTTTGTCACATGTTGGTTTGTATCTACCGAGACCTGTATTCAGTCATGGTCAACTTTACGTAGCTATCTCCCGAGCCACAAGTAAAAAAGGGCTGAAACATCCTGATCACCGACAAAGATCAAGCTTTTTCGAATCGTACTACGAATGTTGTCTATAGTGAGGTTTTCAATAATTTGTAAGTTGGAGCAACAAAGATGTCCTCATTTTAATTTAAAAATAAATAAAATTAGCGTATTATTTATCGCTTGCCGATTTGAATTGGTCAAGTAAAATGATCCATCAATCACAACGTGATTATTATTAGTAAATACACTTTACTTATAGGTTTAATCGAAAATAGTTCAAATCCCGAATTCAAATAAAGTTCTTGGTTAATTTCTTAACCAAAATTTCTATTAAAATATAAAATATACAATCATTGTTAATTGTTAATAGGAATAAAATAGTTAAGAGTTCGATTTTTGGAAATGTTGCTACAGTGGACGATATATCAACTTATATCAAAAAATCTTATACATTTCAAAGCTTATACGTTACTATATGAAAATATTTTATGATAGACACAACATTCTTTCGGTAAAATTGGAGGATCATCATGATCCAATATCTTATTTTCCAAATACATAATATCTTTTAAGCTACCATATAGCTATCATATATTCCTAATATCCTACAGATTAGAGACTCATAACTCATATTCTCCCCGTTCAAGTCGAACCTTCACATCTGCCTTTTGCTTCGAATAACTCATATCACATCTTTTAATAATATCTTCAAATAAACGTAATAATCTTAAAAACGTTAGGATAATAATATCAGATCACACAATATATCAGTATATGATAATATATTGGATTTTAAGAAAGAATATGGAATAGTATATTAAATTATGAGTATTATAGTATTTTCTATAATATATAGATTTGGATTATTGTTGGAGTATTGCCCACGAAGGTCATTATATATAGATTACTAACGATCAAAATATATGTTCTTAACCCTTGTTTTACATTTACACCCGATATTGTTCCATTTTTGTGGTTGGAACTTCCGTTCAAAATGGAGTACGATATCCCCATTACCCACATCAAAGACATCTCTATCCGAGATCCTGATTTACCATACGCCAACCTCCGCGCTAAGGTAGCATGCAAATGGGAGGAACCAGATTTTTATAGTCATAAAGATTGTATTAATTCAATTCATTTGGTATTGGTGGATGAACAGGTACATACAAAGTAATATTTAGTAATTTAAATCAAGATTAAAGCATGTTCACAAGTTAATACGATTAATCTGTTTAATGTTTGACATTTTACAGAAGAGTAGGATATTGCTCACCATACCTAAATTTTTTTATAAAGCAATATGGACATCGCATCATGGAGGGTCATGAGTACATCCTCTCAAGCGTATTGATTTCTAAAAACATTGGTGCTGATATTTCTAAAGTATTTATATATCACGATTTCCGTTTGTTCATCAAATATAGAACTGGCATATATGAGGTAAGTAGCCGAGGAAATCAAATAAGCACGTACCATTTCAAAATCTTCGAAGACATATTGGAGAGAAAGGTGTCAGACCGACATTATATAGGTACTGTGTTATCTACTCCACGTTCAATTGTATATCTATTGTATGTATATGTATGTATGTATATATATGTTCCATAAACTATTCATCAAACTTAACTACGAAAAATAATCAATACAGATGTTGGGGAGGTTACCAGTAAGAGTGAAATGTCAAGGTTTAAGGATACGAAGTTCATCACCGTCAACCTAACCGATGTTCAGTATGTTTGTATAATTGCACCCACTTCTTACTTTTTGTATATATATATATATATATATATATATATATATATATATATATATATATATATATAATTCATACATATAGTCAAAACAAAATATAACAACTTCAAAATTTGCCAGGATTAATGTAATAAAGTGTGACATATGGGGAGACTACATTGACGACTTTTCATTTTTTGACAACTTGAACACAAAATTGGAACCAATGATAGTTGTGCTTCAAAATGTAAGATGTGCAACAAGGAATGGTAAGCGTGTACAAACTAAAGCAATTATTTTGTATGTTTATATATATATATATATATATATATATATATATATATATATATATATATATATACACACACATAATGGTTTGTTATTTTCTTTGTTCAATGTAGGTCAGGTTAGAATTCATACCATTAGATATGCCACTCAGATCAGTTTTAATTGTGAGATTCCAGAAATTGAAGAGTTCCGCGAAAGGTATATATATTAATAATGTAGTATTATAATAATTACATCACATAATTATCTATTTCAATATAGCCGACGTTACTACTACTGAAAACTTACATATTCTTTTGGCATTGTAGAGCTCACTTTATGACCAATGCATCAAAATCCAAAATATAGACTGAAAATGTGATTAAGCCAAGTAACGTCATCATGCCAAAATCAAGCAACGTTATGTCTAAATTTTCGAGCATCAAGAAGGTAATGATCTAGACACGATAATACGATCGATATAGAGTAAATGTGATTCCTACATTACTACAGTATAATGAACAATTTTTTAACCCATACCAGATTAAACACACTTTTTTTCAGGCAAAGGATTCAGTCTATAAGGCTTATGATGTGCAGCCGTTACACTATGAGCAACAACAACCAAAACAGTCATTCCTATGTAGCTCTTCTGAAAAGGATATTGAAGATGGTAGTGTAATAATTGATCAACAATTAACAACCAAAAGGGCAAACATGGACAGATGTAGAGAACCACAACCATGCTTACTTAAGTTTTATTGTCAATGTAGCAAATTAAATAAAAAACGGACGTGCGTCATTTATTTTTTGAATTAAAATAAAATCAATGTTTTTCGTACTGCTTATATTGCATATGGCTTGCCTATAACTTCCTAAATCAAGATTTATAATATATATAACCAACAATAAAACATACCCGTGATTTTCACGGGTTCTAAAACTAGTATATCCTTAATATATATCCTAATTACAATCCCCTAATTACAATCTTATGTACTAATCTTACATCCTAATCTCAATCAAATCAATATATATATATATATATATATATATATATATATATATATATATATATATTAGGCTTTTTTCGAGCGATCTCATTGCCCCGTTTCATCAAACCTTAAATTAGGAAAATATCATAAAAAATAATAAAAAATCAATTAGGGCATCTTTTAATTACTATAATATATATTTAATCTATTATATTAATGTAATGTTTTACAATTCTTAGGTAAAAACCTGTAGAGTTCATTTTTTAAAAACATTATCGTAAAATAAATTATAAAAATAAAATAATTAGATTCATGATAAAAAAATGTTTTTATTAGAGTATAAATTTCATATTATTTGTTTGACATTATGTGATGAATTTTTATTACATATAACAGTTGTAAAATTATCCCACATCGACAAATTATAATATGATGATGAAATTCTATATTATAAATAAGAGTAATCATTCGTTCTTCGATATCTACCAAAAGTCTTTTGAATCTCAAAAAGAGTTCTTAATACTATAAACCTCAATTAGTTAATTAAATTTATATTATAAATAAGAGTAATCATTCGGTTTAAATATCGACCAATAAATTTTTTAAAATTATCCCACATTGAAAAATTATGATGGGGTGATGAAATTCTATATTATAAATATTAGTAATCATTCGGTTTTAAATACTGACTAAAAAACTTTTGAGTCATAAAAAAACTTTTAATATATAGGACTACAACTTTAAAATCATCCCGCATTGAAAAAGTATAGTGAGGTGATAAATTCTATATTATAAACAAGAGTAAAGATGTATTTTTTTAGTCTTAAAAAAGCTGATGGTTGACTATAAACTTAAATAAATTATCCTACATCGGGAAATTATCCTTCGTTCTTAAATATCAATCAAAAAAAAATTACGTCTTAAAAAGTCTCTTAATAAGACTACAAACTTAAGTAAAAATAATTTCAAATCGAAAAATTATAATAAGATGATGAAACTTTATATTATAAATAATACTCTGTAGTAATCATGTGAACTTAGACATTAACCAAAAATCTTTTGAGTCTTAAAATATATATTAAGACTATAAACTTAAGCAAAACTATCCCACATTCGAAAAATTATAAAGTTTCATAAAACATAAATGTTTTGAGTCTTAATAAAGTTGTTAAGACTATACACTTAAATAAAAAATTATAATAAGGTAATGAAATTCTATATTATAAATAAAACTAATAAAAAAATATCTTAAACATCTGTAGTTCCCTACATCGAAAAAATATGATGAGGTTATGAATTTCTATTAAATAAGAGTAATCATTGTTTTTAAATACCAACCAACAAAAAAACTTTTGTTTTTTTTAAAAATTATGATGGAATTCTATATAATTGTTTTTTAAATCATGATGAGGTCATGAATTTGTAGTCTTATTTTTAATAAACTTTTGAGTTAAAAAAAGGTTTTAATAAGAGTACAAACTTAAAAGTCTTTTGTGGTTATTCGGAACCATTCGAGCCCACTCTATGTCGTAGTGGACCGTATACAAAATACGGCCCATTTCCGATGTCAGAGTTTATTGGGCTCGTCCCTTTGCATTATGTGGACATGACATAGGTCCACCCCGACGCGGCCACGCGCGGGTTTGGAGAGGCGAATGAATCTCCATATGAGATGGTCAAATTGAAATTTAAATCGAAGTAGGAGTCGCCACCGAATTTTGTGGTTATTCAGAACCATTCGAGCCCACTCTATGTCGTAGTGGGCCGTATACAAAATACGGCCCATTTCCGATGTCAGGGTTTATTGGGCTCGTCCCTTTGCATTACGATACCGATACCGACATTATCGGATACCGTGTATTGAATGACTCTCGTTGCCAATGGATTCGAACATCCGAAAACCATGGTTCTGAGTAAGGGGTGAGGGTACGTGTTGGGAAGTTCACTAAGAACACCCAACCCCGCCCGCACTTAGCGGCCTTTACTAGGATATCGTTCGTTTTTGGTGTACACGGGTTAGTTCAATGGTTGAATGATATTCAAACATTATTTTCCTAAGCATGTGAGAAAAATAAATAAATGGGTTGCTAAATCGTTTAATGCATGTTAAACTAATAACGTCAAAGTTATTTTAGCATGTGAAGTCGTTTTAGTCTAATAAAACAATAAAAACAAATTACAAACACGAGAAAACGAGTTAGTAACGGTGAATAAATCGAATAAAGATGTAAATAAATAATATGCATGATTTTAAAAAAGGTTTATGACACGTGATGGATTAACACATGTTGACCGAAGTCAAAGAAAAGTATTTATCGAAATATGTCGCGAAAGTCGCTTTTTATGTAAGGTTCGAAAAGAATTAAAAATAGAAAAGTGAAGAAATGAAAAAAAAAAAGGGACCCGGCGGATCAGGCCACCGCGCGAGTCGCCTGGAGGGCGCGCGACTCGCGTGGCAGTCTGATCGGGTTTTTTTTATTGTGTTGAAAATCGTTAATTCTTATAAATCGCGTACAAATATTGATTAATTTATACCCGATTCATATTTTCGATATTCGTCGTATTCGATTATGAAATCGATATCGAGTAGTCGGAATGATTTTAGAAAAAGTTTTTAAAAAAAGTTTGTGTTGTACGAAAAGTGAAAAAAAGAATTTTGAACGAAAAAATGTTAATTCTCTCCGCGTTTAAAATCATCGAATTTTGTTTAAAAAAAGGTAATGATTTTATTAGCATCAACGAGAATTAATTAATTTAGTTATTGTAGATACGATATTCGATTAGAGAATCGGCATCATATTTTAATAACGTTATAAAAAAAATAGTTTTTAGTATCGGTTATTAGAAATAAAAAAAATGTGATGAACGACCCATATTTAAAATATGAAACGACCGACGAAAACAAAAAAAAAAAAAAAAAAAAAGGACGAAGAGGAGGAGAAAAGAGAAGAGAGAATCGGGTTTGATTTACACCCTCAACCTACATGCTTTATTTTCTCGGTACGGAGCTCGTCGGAAAGTGGTTTAAACTTGGGAGCGTCGAGATGATGCGGGTGAGTTTGGGATGGTGCGTTTTTGGTCGTGTGGGACGTCGGGTTCGGCCGGATGGGTGGTTTCGTCGGTCTTCTTCGGGAGTACGTCGGGATTTGCTAGATATCGAGGATTTAGATGTGTGAATATGTATTTCGGTCGGGATTATTGATGTTGTTTTTTGTGTTGAATATGAGGTCCTATTTATAGGAGTGGAGGTAACCTTGTTTGTATGACAAGAAATACCGGTTTGGATAGGAAACGCGAGAGTTCGAAAGGGAACGAAAGTCTCGTTTCTTGGTGGAGAAGCCAAGTAACTCGGCTGAAATGGGAGTATTTCGGCTTTTTTGGGAGTTCTAGCCGAGTGTTTGAGCTCGGTTTGTGAACTGTTTCGGTTTTCGGATAGAATTCCTACTTGATATCGAATTCTATCCTTAAACGGATTTGTTTAATATTTCTTTTGAAGCTGATTTTTGTAGTATTTGGAACCGAATCATCCGCGTGAGGTGTCACGGCTGACTCGTGTGTCTCGAGAATATTTTTGACCGGGTTTTGACTCGATCGTAAAAAGACGGTTTTACCCCTGGTGTAAGAATCGACCCAAATTAGTCTCATTTGACTCGAAACGACCCACTGGGCCTAGATTTGAGGTTGGTTTTGTAAAATATGTACTCCGTAATAAGCCTAAACCAAATGTCCATGATTTCGAGCCCATATCCGAGTCCATTAAAGCATGTTCGCGTCCGATCATCATTGGGTGTTTGGTGGGACCTTCTATAGACACCTGGCGGTCAAAATATGGGTGTCTACGCATTACGATACCGATACCGACATTATCGGATATCGTGTATTTAATGACTCTCGTTGCCAATGGATTCGAACATCCGGAAACCATGGTTCTGAGTAAGGGGTGAGGGTACGTGTTGGGAAATTCACCGAGAACACCCAACCCCGCCCGCACTTAGCGGCCTTTACTAAGATATCGTTCGTTTTTGGTGTACACGCGTTAGTTCGACGGTTGAATGATATGCAAACATTATTTTCCTAAGCATGTGAGAAAAATAAATAAATAGGTTGCTAAGTCGTTTAATGCATGTTAAACTAATAACGTCAAAGTTATTTTAGCATGTGAAGTCGTTTAGTCTAATAAAACAATAGAAAACAGATAAATTGCTACAAACACGAGAAAACGAGTTAGTAACGATTGAATAAATTGAATAAAGATGTAAATAAATAATATGCATGATTTTTAGAAAAGATTTATGACACGTGATGGATTAACACGCGTTGACCAAGGTCGAAAAAGAGTATTTATCGAAATCTGAAAATATGTTGCGAAACTCGCTTTTTTTATGTAAGAAACGAAAAGAATAAAAAACGAGAAACGAAAAAAAGGACTCGGCCATCCAGGCCTCCGCGCGAGTCGCCTGACAGGCGTGCGACTCGCGTGGGGGTCTGTCCGGGTTTTTTTTTATTTGTCGAAAATCGTCAATTTTTATAAATCGCGTACAAATACGGATTATTTTATACTCGATTTATATTTTCGATATTCGTCGTATTCGATTATGAAATCGATATCGAATAGTCGGAACGCTTTTAGAAAAGGTTTTGAAAAAAAGTTTGTTTTGAACGAAAAGAGAAAAAAAAGAATTTGAACGAAAAAAAAAATGTTAATTCTCCCCGCGTTAAAAATCGTCGAATTTTGTTTAAAAAGATGTAACGATTTTCTTAGCGTCAACGAGATTTAATTAATTTAGTTCTTGTTAGATACGATATTCGATTGGAGAATCGATATCGTATTTTAAGAACGTTATATAAAAATAGTTTTTGTAGTATCGATTAATAGAAATAAATAAAAATGCGACAACGACCCATATTAAACGAGGACCGACGACACGACACAAAAAAGGAAAAAAACGAGAAAGAGGGAGAGAAAAGAGAAGAGTCGGGTTTGATTTACACCCTCAACCTACATGCTTTGTTTTCTCGGTATAGAGCTCGTCGGAAAGTGGCTTAGGCACGGGAGCGTCGAGATGATGCGGGATGAGTTAAGGTGTCGGTTTGGTCGTGTGATGTGGCGGGTTTCGGCCGGCGTGTGGGTCGGATTTGTCGGGTTGATCTTGACGGTATTTCGGTGCTTTTTGGATGTATGTCGGGGTTGATGAATAATTGTAGATTAATTCTGAATTTTTGATGATTGGTAATGGATAGATAATGATTGATAGATCTCTTTATTGTGTTGTGCAAGGGGCTATTTATAGGAGTATTCCCGACCTTGGCTAGGAGAAGTAGTTGGATAGGAACTACCGCTTAGGATAGAGAACGTAAGAAGTCGAGAGGAACGTAAATTCCGTTGCTTGGTGAAGAAGCAATGAATCTCGGCTGGTTGGTGGAGTGTTTCGGCTGTTTTGGATATCTCGGCCGAGTGTTTGAGCTCGGTCGGTGAATTATTTTGGTTTTCGGATAGAATTCCTACTTGAGATCGAATTCTATCCTTGAATGGATTTGTTTAATATTTTTGAAGCTGATTTTTTGTAGTGTTGGTGACCGAATCAGCCACGTGAGGTGTCACGGCTGACTCACGTGTTTCGAGAATATTTTTGACCGGGTTTTGACTCGGTCGCTAAAAGACGATTTTACCCCTGGTGTCGGAATCGACCCAAATTAGTCTTATTTGACTCGAAACGACCCACTGGGCCTGGATTTGAGGTTGGTTTAGTAAGATTTGTACTCCGTAATAATCCCAAGCCAAATGTCCATGATTTCGAGCCCATATCCGAGTCCATTAAAGCATGTTCGCGTCCTATCATCATCGGGTGTTTGGCGGGAACTACTATAGACACCTGGCGGTCAAAATGTGGGTGTCTACAGAGCCCCCACTCTGACTGAGGCTTGGACAAGGCAAAAGTCAAAGTAGCTACCAGGCCAATCGAGGATTAAGACCTGGCAGACTTCCGATCGGGTCGTTTAGAGTCCATTAGACTTGCGTGAAGGGCCCGCCAGCCATAAGATAGAAATCATACCTGGATAGATGTTAATAATATCGCGGGGACTTTTCCTTAAAAAAGTCTTGGGTGTGTCTGTTTACAGACACATCCCATCTTGGAATTGCGCAGGAGTTTGCCTTGGAAGCTATGGGTGTGTCTGTTTACAGACACATCCCATCTTAGAATTACGCGGGAGCCTGCATTGGAGGCTACGGGTGTACCTGTTTACAGATACATCCAGAAAAAAATGTTGCTTGTGCTTTTCCACTGGAGAATTCTTCGAGAGCTGGGATATCTGTCTGTAAATTGCATGTAATATTCAGATAAAATATCGACTCACGCTGGGGAAGGAAATGATTTTTTTTTTACTGATTGATTTTTGGAGAAGGATTTTTTTTTTGAAAATTTTGGAAATGCCGAAAATTTTTGAATTTTTTGGAAATAAGAAAGTTTGGGATGACTTGATTCTAATCAGATTCTGAGATGGATTCCTAAAATCCTCCGACTAGGCCTATATGCCTAGATGAATTAGGGAGTATATAAAAAAAACTCCTATTCCCGCGGTGGCTAGGAAAGTGATTCCCTCTATTATAAATAGAGAATTCTTGCTCTTAATCTTTTCATATTCCAACCCAAATATTTTCTTCTATCTTAAAATCCCTTTAGACTTTTAAGACAAAACAAAACTTTCTGCTATGGGTATCGAACATCTGACCGCGATGCTTCATGCGTGGGCCCAAAATTTTCGAGACGAAGATAAGGTTCAGCTAACTCAGATGGGAATTGTGGCTTTGTTCCGGCTTCAGCGACTCAAGGTGGATGCACATTTCCTGGACGCTTGCTTATCTTTTTGGGATACTACCCACCATGTTTTTGTTTTTTCCCGGCGAGAAATATGTCCCCTTCCTGAAGAAATTGCCGCCGTAGGGGGTTGGTGTCCCAATGCTCATCCTGCTATTCCTCCTTTTTATCCTGATCCAAGGAGGAGACTGAGGGACTTTCTTGGGTTGTCCCATGCTGAGACTTCTCGTATGGTAAAAGGAAATTTTGTTTCCCTGTTTGACTTGGCTGATAAATTCATGGACCCAAATGGTGCCAGAATTTCTTCTACCCATAGGCGTAGGGCTTTTGCCTTTTGTATGCTGCATCGATACGCCTTCGAAGGTCGGATGGATGCTGGCTCATGTCTAGGCGAGATCAGGCTAATCAGCATAGTGGACCAGATGGAGACAGGCCATAGCCCAGCCTGGCTGATAACTGGGGAGATTATCATGGGCCTTGACGCTAGGAGACTTGACCCGGATCGACAATTAACAGGAAGTATTCGTTTTCTGCAGGTATTTGACCCTTTTTTTTTCGAAATTTTTTTTCTTTTTTTTTCGAAATTTTCCGAAAAATGTTCCGATTTTTTTTTTTTGAATTTCCGAAAATTTCGATTTTTTTTGGAATTTTTGATTTTTCGAAAGTTTTTGACTTTTCGAAAATTTTGCAGATCTGGTTATCCGAGCGCCTGTCGATTATAGAGCCCCCGGTGAGCATATCCAGATATCGAAGCTGTCAAATTGGCTCACGGTCCCGACGAATAAGCTCTAGCCATCACATAAATCGGAAGTATTGGGATGAAGAGCTAAAATTCCATGGCGGGCCCTTGATTAGGTGGAACGTGATCTGGTGGTTTCTTTCAAAGATGACGGGACTAGCCAAAAGAGATAAGGCCCGTTACCTGGTGATCTTGTCTTTGGATTGGACCATCCATATTTACCCAGATCGTCTTCTAAGGCAGTTCGGCTCGTTCCAACAGATCCCCGAAACTGAAGCAATCATTAGTGTTTCGCTCCAATTGACGGACGCTATGTGTGACACGTGGTTACAACGCTGGTTCACCTATGTCGTATGGACTATACCCCGCCCTTGTCAGACCGCTTGGATTTCTGAATCATATCGCAAGTGGACTTCTGAAGAATCCAAAGAGGCCCGTAAAGCTTTAAAGACCGATGAAGCTTTTGACTTGGCCCGCAGAGAATCAGTAAAAGACAATAGATGGTTCTTTGACGAAGAAGAAATTCCAACTACCCTTGTCCAGCCAGAGTCGGGTTCTAAGTCAAAAACTAAGACTCGAGCTAAAGAGACCGGTGCTAGTGACTTGAAGAGAAGACTCGGACCAAAGCTAGCGGTCCGAGACAGACTGGGGCCACGGGACCGGTTACCCGAGAGGGTAAGGGCCCGGCTAGGGTCGACCGAGGTGACCGGGGAGTCAAGTTTGAAGAAACGAGCCCGGGTTAAGGAGGTTCCCTTGGTGATTCGGGAGCGTTCACCTCCGCGCCGACGCCGGTGGACCGAAAAAGAGACTAAGAACAAGGGAAAGGGAAAAATGCCTTAGATTTTTTTTATTATTTAAATATTAGTACTATTTGTGTGTTTTTTTTTTGTGATTGATTTTTTTTGAAATAAATAAAGGAAGTTTATTAAAAACCGTTCCTGCTTTTTTTTCAATTGCAGTGGTTGTGCCCTTTTGAGGGGCTGCCTAGGTATCCACAAATAGCGGAATTAAACCAAACGTAGTTCAGACTTAATTTGCAATTTCGAAATACATCCAGACTATTGGTTCAAGATGTTTATAACAGTAGAATAAGTAATTCTAACTTTTGACTTGTCTTTAAAAGTTTATTTTTGAAAAGATTTTTTTTTTTAATAAACTTTTGCAAATGACATTGAGAGAAATGGGCTTAAGGGTAATAACGTTTCAGCTGGTCCAGGTTAGTTGGGTTGACAAACTCATTCCCGTCCAGATCTGTTAGCATCACCGCTCCGCCTGATAGAATCTTCTTTTACCAAATATGGTCCGGCCCAGTTAGGTTTGAATTTTCCCCTTGGGTCTACTGGTAATAAAGCTCGAACAGACATGAGAACCAAATCTCCTTCTTTGATATTCCTGGGCCTTACCCTCTTATTGAAAGCCCGTTTGATTCTTTTTTGATAAATCTGTATGTTATTGAGGGTACGAGATCGTCGTTCGTCTAAAAGGACTAGCGAGTCATATCATGCTCGAACCCAATCGGCTTCGGGTACTTGACTTTCGTGTAGGATTCTGAGTGACGGTACCTCTAACTCAACGGGTTGGACCGCTTCCATCCCGTATGTAAGGTAATACGGTGTTGCCCCGGTCGCAGTACGAATCGAGGTTCGATATCCCCAAAGGGCAAATGGTATCTTGTCAGGCCAATCCCGATAATTGTCAGCCATCTTTTTGAGTATGGTGACAATGGTTTTGTTAGCTGCTTCTACCGCTCCATTGGTTTGGGGCCGGTAGGGTGAAGACGTATGTCTTTGGATCTTGTACTTGGCTAACAAGGCTGCCGTTTCGGCTTGAAAGTGGGTCCTGTGGTCACTGATGAATTCATGACGGATCCCATACCGACATATTATCTTATTTTGGATAAATTTGGCAACATGGCTGGTGTTGAGGATACGGTAGGATTTCGCTTCGACCCATTTGGTGAAATAGTCGATTGCTACCAAAATGAAGCAGTGTCCTCCGGTTCCCGAGGGGTTTATCTTTCCGATTATATCGATTCCCCACGTCGAAAACGGCCAGGGTGACGTCATGGTATACAGGAGGGATGGTGGCATATGCTGCACATTAGCGAAAATCTGGTAGTTATGGCAACGTTTGACGTAAAGCTGACAATCGGTTTCCATGTTGTTCCAGTAGTATCCGAGTCTCATGATCTTCCGGACTAGCATCTGGGCGTTCATGTGAGGACCACACTCGCCGTCATGTACTTCGGCCATGACCTTCTCGGCGTCACCCCTATCGACACATAAAAGGAGAGCTCCCTGCGGTGTCTTTTTGTAAAGCTGTCCGTCGTCGGTACGGATGAACTGGATTGCTAGCCTACGCAAGGCCATTTTGGCTCGATTGTCGGCCCCGGGTGGATACTCCCCGGTTGTCAAGTATGCTTGGATAGCCTTATACCACGGCTCGGGATCGGGTATCTCGATATCTTCGATGTCGTGGATATATGCTGGCTCGGATCGTCTTTCGACGCAGATCGGCATGCTGGTCATATGATCGGGAATGTTTAGTAAAGATGCCAGTTTTGAAAGTGCATCTGCGAACTGATTTTCTTCTCGAGGTAGATATATATACTCTACCTTTTGGAATTGTTTCTCGAGATCCCTTACTCGTGCCTGGTAAGCCACAAGATTAGCATTTCGGTTTTCCATTTTTGGAGCGCTTGGTTAATGACCAGAGATGATTCGCCGTGTACTCGGAGGTTTGTGACCCCTAAATCGGCGGCGGCTTGTAGCCCGTGGATACATGCTTCATACTCAGCAGCGTTATTGGTGACGTCAAAGTCCAATTTGATTGATACGAGAGTACGTTCCCCTCTCGGCGAGATTAAAAGTATCCCGACTCCAAATACTCGGAAGTTGGATGCCCCATCGAAGTATAAATCCCACGTCTCGGTGTCAGTATGGAAAATATCTTCATCCGGGAAGGACCAAGTGTCGGTGTGTCCTTCTTCGGTTATGGGACTGTCAGCGAGAAATTCGGCTACTATTCGGCCTTTGATGGCTTTCAATGGTACGAACTTTAGATCGAATTCTGCCAACATCAGGGTCCATCTCGATATCCTGTCGTTGAGAATGGGCTTTTCGAAGAGATACTTGATCGGATCCATTCTTGACAGTACTTGTACCTCATAGCTGAGCATGTAATGTCGGAGCTTCTTAGTGGCCCAGACCAAAGATAAACACGTCTTTTCGAGCATGGTGTACTTACACTCGTACTCTAGAAACTTTTTGCTGATGTAGTATATAGCTCGTTCTTCGGAGTTGACCGTTTGAGCTAGCATGGCCTCCATGGCTTTCTTTGTCGTGGTTAGGTACAGCGACAAAGGCAAACCGGGTTGAGGTGGCATCAGGACCGGCGGTGAAGACAAGATTTCTTTGTTTCAATCAAAGGCTGCTTGACACTTGTCGTCCCATAGTAACTGTTCCCCTATTTTCAGCTTCTTGAAGATCAGTTCACACACCATGGTTAGCTTTGAAATGAACCTGCTGATGTATTGAACTTTTCCGAGAAACCCTCTTATCTCCTTTTCGGTTTTAGGAGGTTGCATCTCGGTGATGGCCTTAATTTTGGGTGGATCGACTTCGATACCGCGTTGGCTAACGATATGACCCAGTAATTTGCCAGAGGTTACCCCGAAACTGCATTTTTGAGGGTTTAACCTCATGTTGTATTTGCGTAATCGGGTGAAGAATTTTCTCAGGGCGGTGATGTGACCGTCCCTGTCCTTGGATTTGACGATATATCGTCCACGTAAACTTCCACTTCTTTATGCATCATGTCATGTAATAAAGTTGTGGCGGTTCGTTGATAGGTGGCCCAGACATTAATGAGACCAAATGGCATAACAGTATAGCAATAAGTCCCCCAAGGTGTAATGAAGGTGGTCTTATCCATATCTTCCTCTACAATTTTTATTTGATTGTACCCGGCATACCCGTCCATGAATGAAAGAAGGGCATGATCAGCTGTGTTATCCACCAATATATCGATGTATGGTAACGGGAAATCGTCTTTCGGGCTCGCCTTGTTAAGATCCCGAAAGTCTACACAGACACGTACCTTACCGTCTTTTTTAGGGACCGGCACGATGTTTGCAACCCAATCTGGATACTCGGAGACTCGTATGAACCCAGCCTTGAATTGTTTGTCGACTTCCTCCTTGACCTTGAGGGACCATTCGGGCCTCATGCGTCGGAGTTTCTGCTTAACCGGCTTGAACCCTTCCTTGATCAATATATGGTGCTCGGCTATTTTGCGATCTATCCCCGGCATGTCCTTGTAGGACCATGCAAAGACGTCTTTGAATTCTTGAAGGAGATTGATGAATTGTTCTTTCTCCTTGGGATCTAGAGATAACCCTATCTTAAGCATCTGAGGTTCTAAGGTTGTTCCCACGTTGATGGATTCGGTTTCTTCGATTACCGGATTGCGGGATTCCCTTTGCTCTAGCTGCTCGATCAGATGTGGAGGTAAGGATACCTGTTCGTCGGGTTTCTCAATGTCATTGCACAGAAAATTTTGAAAATTAAGGAAATTTTGAAAATGAGACAAGTCGTAAGCAGAACGGTTGTTATTATTCATGAATTGAGAAAATAGCTCGAAAAGAGCTGCCATCTGATCGCTAGTCAGTGGCGGGATAGATAGGGTGCTCGGGACAGACCCCGAAGCACCAGGAAAAGCTAAAGGGAGAGGGAGAGTTACAGGACTGACCCTAGCACCGGACTCACTAGACTAAATCTCAGACTCTGACTAGGACTCAGACTCAGACTCAGACTCAGATTCTGGCATTTCTCCTTCCCCTGTGATCAGCTTGAAAGTCCTTCCTTGACTGTCAGTCCACTTGACAGCCTTCCTCCAGGCTCTCTTCCCTATCCCAGATCCGACATACGAGATCAGTTTGGATGGATCGAAAGTGCGGCTACGGAGAATGAGGCTGACTAGCTCCTCCTTCGGCGTTGGGGTCGCGAGCTCCTCCCCAAAAAGTAACCCCAGTGCAGACTCAGCATTCTTAACATCTTCGGATCGGCCGAGGGCGAAGATGTTGTTTGGTATGTAGTTGCAGACCTGGGCCAAGTGGGTCCCAGGGCGCGTGGTTGCAGGCCGGTATAGGCCTGTTTGAACGGACTCGAACACCGGTGTGACGAAGTGATGAACTCATTTCGTATATATATTTAACCCCTACTTTTCCTTTATTTTGGTTCATTTTACGTATCCTAGGAGTTGTTTTTCTAGCTTTTCATCCTTCTTTGTTATGCCGGGTATTTTGTTTACGTTTTGTAGGAAACGAAACAAATGAAGGCGATTGTGCTATATTTTGGGCAATGACGAGAGTTGAACCATGAAATCCACAAGAAAGAAGTGATAAAAGTTATAAGATACTAAGTGAATACTTGAGGAAGGATGTAAAGTGAAGAAACAATAAGAAACGACAAAGAAATAAGTTGGAAAGCTCAAACAAATGCAAATCGAGAAGAAAGAACGATCGCTAAAACAAGGGTCAACTTCAAACGTGAATATATTGAGTTTTAAAACTCAGATTGAGCTGATTTTTGTGGCGTTGGAAAGCTCTTTCTCTTAGATTTCCAACAGTATATCACACGTCCAAATCCGATAAGTAACGAAGAAACAGCAAGCATCAAATTCGTCGCGCAGTGCAGAGAAACCCGAACCGGTCGGGACGAACCCAAACCGGTCGGGACAACCTTGAACCGCTCGGTTCAGACCCAAACCGACCGGTTTGAGGCTGTTTCGTGGGATTTCTATTTTTGGACTCCTTCACTTACCATAACTCTTATTTTTCGGGATATTCTTTCCTAATTAGTTTTAGGAAAGTAGGAGTAATGACCCTCCTTATCATTATTAGTATATATACCCTCCTTAGGGTTAGATTTAAGAACACTTTCTCACTTTCTCAATCATTAATTTAGATTTAATTACACTTTCATATTCTTAGTTTAGTTTAGTTTTTATTAGCATTAGAATTCTTCTAGTTTGTAATCCTACTTTTAGATCGTCAATCTTTCAGTTCTACGTAATTGGTATTTTTCTCTTTTCTCTTAGTTTCATATTGTCTTTTATTATGCTTAATTTCTTTATTGCTTTATGTTTTAGTATGAGTAGCTAATTTATTTATCTAGGGTTGAAGGGGATCTATGTTAATTGAATTGGGGATGTTAGCTTGATTATTTATTTGATTGATCATTCATATGTTATTGCTTTACTACTTGCCTTGTATCGTTGTTTAATTAGTTTGAGACGTTGAACTAGTTGAATGTTTAGGAGCCCGAACCTAAGATCGAAAGCCTGGTAAGGGTAGACTTACAAGTAAGTGGGTAGGATAATCTGGTAAGTTGCGAGAACCCGTCAGAATCTATCCTAAGGTTGACATAAGATCCGAAAGGCCGTGTCTTTGCCCTAAATAACTGTGATTGATTGATTGAATGATTAATTAAATCTACCCAATTTAATTACATAGTGAACCGTAAGACCCTAGATCCTTTTAATATTGATAGAACCTCGTTATTTTACATAATCGCATTAGTTTAGAAAACAATTCAAACAAACCGGAATTTAAATAGTTTAGAAACGATTATTAGATAATTAGCGATTTTCATCCGTCTCTCTGTGGATTCGACCCTTACTTGCTGCTAGCTACCTGTTAGTTGTTCGTTAGGATTATTTTGATTAAGGTGATACGACTTTAGCCTTATCAATTTTGGCGCAGTTGCCGGGGAGACGGTTTTGTATTATTGCTTATTATTTGTTTTGGGTTCTAGATTATTTTGTATATATTTTTTTTTATTTTAGTATATATATTAATTTTTTTTTTTCTAATCATTATGACTATCTTCTACTTTCCTCAATTTAATCATGAGTCACTGCATATTTATTGGGATAGACTTGAGTCTTTTATTTATCAAAGTGGCTATCATGTTGATATTTGGGAGATGTGTCATATGATTTATGATAGTGTGGATGATGAGACACGGGCTAATATTGAGGCAAATTGCGACGGGATGTTTAACTATATGCCTTATGAGGAGCGATGGGAACTCCTTAAATATTTAGCCCGAAACAGCGCTGAGTCAGAGAAGAGGTGGATTGCTTTCATGGCGGACTGTAAGGTGATATTGCAAAAATTAACGGCTACTCTACGTGAGTCAAATTTGAGAGCTGATCCTGCACCATCATCAGCTGACTATGTTATGAGTACGTCCGTTGCACATGTTAGAGAGGATATTGACCTATTTGATGACGATGATGATGAACCTTTGATTTTTGCTTTGAAAGTCCATTCTCCGGTCATTGAAGTTGATTCTGTTATGTCTGAAAATTTAATGATTCAATCTTTGACGGAAAAACCTGAGGCTTTGAGCATTGTTAATGAGCCTTTTTGTGATTCAATTGGTCATTCTCTTTTTCACCCAACCGAGCTTTCTTCCGAGACCGTGCCTAATTTATGCATTAATGCTTCTGATGCGGTAGATGAAGTTATTGATTATTTTGAAAAAGGATCCTTCCCGGAGGATTTTTTAGAGGATTTGATGTGTTTTGAGAATTGTGCAGGAGAATCAAACCTTTGGGAAGCCGAGGTAGATGCTTTAGAAGCGGCACTCAATCATCCAGGAACCCTCGAAACAGAAAATCTTGAGGTATATGGGATTGTGGATACACTCGTTGAGGTAATAAATCATTCTCATCCACTTGAACTTCCTCCTTGCTTCGATGCTAGTACAGGTATTCCTCTGGTCTCGCATGAATTAATTGTGAAAATTAATGTTGTTGATTTGAGAGGTATTAAGTTGTCTTACATACCCGATAATTTATGTTATTATTTTCCACCATTTGTTGACGGCTGGGATTATATGTCAAGGACTTATCAAAGTTTTCAAAGGAAGTATGACAAGCTGAGACGGTCTTCGACATTGATTTTATATGATGTCTTTACTATATTTTGGTGCTACTTATGCTTCTGTTTAGCACATGCGCAGACATTTGATCTACTCCTGCGAGCCTTGAACTGCTATGTGTGGACATGACGTAGGTCCACCCCGACGCGGCGAAGCGCGGGTTTGGGTAGGCGAATGAATCTCGTGGTAAGATTGTTCTCGGGTTCGAAATTTAAGTCAAAATGGATTCGCCACCGAATTTTGTGGTTATTCGGCACCATACGAGCCCACTCTATGTCGTCATGGGCTACACACAAAGTAAGCCCACTTCGATTTCAGAGTTTATGGGGCTCGTCCCTTTGCATTGTTATACCGATACCGTTTACACCGGCTTTCGTATATAAAATGACTCTCGTGCGCCAAGGGTTTCGGACATCCGGAAACCAAAGGTTCTGAGTAAGGGGTGAGGGTACGTGTTGGGAAGCCCACTAAGGACACCCAACCCAGCCCGCACATGGCGGCCTCTACTAAGACACCGTTCGTGTTCGTGTACGCGCGCTAGTAAAATAATTAAATGATATGCAAACAGCGTTTTCGAGCTAAGCATGTGAATTTTGCGTTAACTACGTCATTTAATGCATCTTATTATTTGTCGAAGTGATTTAGCATGCGAGGTTCATTTATAAAGCAATGAAGCAAGTAAATAAATAAAGCTCGAAAAAATAAATAAATAACGTACAAGTTACACGGGCGGAAATACAACCCGGAATTCACAATACAACGATACGTAAAAATAATAAACGAAATAATAACAACGTAAAATAATGATAAAAACGGACCCGTATGTAAACTAGACCGCGAAATATGTAGATAGACTAACCCCGATTAAATACACATTATGTCGTGTACTAAACGAAGAACGGAAATATGAGACTGTGGCATATTGCTAGCCCGATCTCATATCCCGTAGTCTTGTCCCGAGTTATCACGTCAAAAGGTGGTCAAAGTCGTTCTACGTGTCGTGATGTGCATGGTTTTGAAAATAGGATAGTCACGTGATAGTCTTTGCACGTGATGACTAAAGTCGATAAAAGGTCGGGGCTTGAATTGTGGGTCAAACCCCTTGGTTTTATGGGTTACAAGACCCACTCGACCGAGTCGTGGTGTGACTCGGTCGAGTGCACCTTTTACGTGGCTACTGCCCATTTTTATGGGTGCTACTCGATCGAGTAGCATATGTACTCGGTCGAGTAGACCTTGTACGAATGATGATTCGTTTCGTTTTATGATTTAAAATCGATGATCGGCCGAATCAAATACAAATATCGCACGATTTGTATTTAACTCGGCCTCCGGTACTATAATCGTGTACGAACGATTATAATACCGTTATCGGAGTTTTATGAAAAATGTTTATCGTTATATTAGAAAATTTTGAATTAGTGACGAAATGCATCCCTCTACGTCACGACATCGGAACTAACCCTTTCGGGTTACGTGATGTCGGTTTTCGTGTCAACGGGTTTCGTACCAATTGTAGAAATGGAATTAAATTCGTTCAACTACGACCGATCACGGTCACGTCACGCCCTTGAGTACATTGGGGCGGGGCTCCTCGAAAGGGCTCCACCTCCGTCGTTGCTCGTAAAGGGATTAGACGGACCTTAGGTGATCATCGTAGTCCAACGTTTTCAAAACCGATTTTTAGTATTAATATATATATACACGGTATTATTAACATTAGTAATAAAATGATGATACAAAATGAAGATGCAAAAGTATAAAAAAGGTTAGTGTTAGTGTTACTACGATTACGATTACTATGCAAAATACGATAAATAAATAAAAATGACGGAGCAAAAGAGATAGAAATGGATCGAAATGGGGTTTAGGACACCCTCAACATACATGCTAGGTATAGGCCTCGGAAATGAACTCGTGAATAGCGACGGGACGCCGGAGTATCGAGGATGTACGCGAGTTGTGGTGTGTGTGTGTGTTGCGTCGGTTTATCGAGGGACGGAGGCTCGGTTTTTTGTGTTTTTGCTTTGGGTTTGTAGTGTAGAGTGTAGGGTTGAAAGTAGGGCAAAATGTATGTTAAGATGCCTTAAGAAGAGTTCTCTAAAGTTCTGAAATGCATGGGGAGTGAAGCGGTATTTATAGGCTTCATCCCTCGACACAGGGGCACTCGATCGACCCACTGGGCCTGAATTTGAGGTCTGTTTTGTGAGATTTTTACTCCGCTAAAAGTCCATGTCGGATATTATTGATTTCGAGTCCAAGTCCGAGTATACCAAGTCACGTTTGCGTCCGATCATCATCGGGTGTTTTTCGGAGACTACTATAGACACGTGGCAGTCAAAATGCGGGTGTCTACAGAGCCCCCACTCTGACTGAGGCTTGGACAAGGCGAAAGTCAGAGTAGCTACCAAGCCTATCAAGACCTGGTAGACCTTGCCTTATATTCCAGTGGACTCGCGTGAAGGGCTCGCCAGCCATAAGCAGAGGGTCATACCTATCCTGATGATGATAACTTCGCGGGAGTCAGACTTGTAGCATAAGTCCTGGGCGCGCCTATATGTGGGCCCATCCCGTACCATTTCGGGAAAAATGCCGCCCCGGGCGTTCCGCTGGGGAAGTATGTGAGCTGTACGAGCTTGCCTTCGAAGCCTTAAGTCGTACTTGAGCTGATGATGATGCTCCGTGGGGAGTAAAGCCTGCCTTTTTTGGGGAGTAGGTGTACCCGTATGCCGACACATCGCACCTTGGATGTAGCATACCGGGGAAAAGCTGACTCCGTTGGGGAATTTAATAATTTCGCGGAGACTTGCTTCTGAAGCCTGGAGTGTACCTGCATGCTGACACATAACAACTTATACGTAACATATAGGCAAAACACTGACTCGTGCTGGGGAGATAAAAAAAAATATTTGAATTTTCGAAGGGACAAAATTTTGAAAAGAATTTTTATCGCAAAGAAATTTTATCACAGAAAATTTTGGAGACTCTTAGGAAAGTTCGGGACAGCTTGATTCCTATTCTGGGTTCTAGTTTGAAATCAGGCCTGCGCGCGCATAGAGCCCAGCTTGCTGAGGAGGCAGGGTAGTTAGGTTTTCTGTTAGGTTTTCTCATTATAAATATGAGAATCCCTGCTTCAGTTCTCTGCATCTCAACTTAAATTCTTCTTTTCCTTCTCAAAATCTTTTAGACTTTCAAGAAAGTTAGAAATCTCCGCTATGGGTATCGACCATTTGACGGCTATGCTTCTCGCCTGGTCCCAATACTTTCGGGACGAGGAAAAAGTCCGACTGACCCAGATGGGAATTGTCAATTTATTCCCTTTCCAGCGTCTAATAGTTGACTCGCATTTCCTGAATGCTTGCTTGTCGTTTTGGGACACCACCCATCACGTATTCGCGTTCCCACGGGGAGAAATGTGTCCTTTACCCGAGGAGGTTGCGGCCATAGGCGGTTGGGGCCTTACTGTTCAGCCAGCTATTCCCCCGTTCTACCCGGATCCAAGGAGGAGATTAAGGGAGTTTTTGGGTTTGTCTCATGCTGAGGCAAATCAGATGGTGCAGGGAGACACCGTTTCCCTGTTTGACCTGGCCGACAAGTTCATGAATCCCCGGGACGTAAGGGCCACCCCTGCTCATAGGCGTAGGGCATTCGCCTTTTGCATGCTGCATTGCTATGTCTTTGAGGGGCTGATGGAGCTTGACTCATGCAGGGGTCAAATCAGACTGATTGGAGTGGTTGACCAGATGGAGACTGGTCATAGCCCTGCTTGGCTAGCCACTGGAGAAATCATCATGGGACTGGACGCCAGGCGGCTTGACCCAACTCGACCGCTGACGGGGAGTACCCATATTCTGCAAGTATGCACCTCGATTTTTTTTTTTGTCACGCATAATACCTGAAGTACGCAAGTCACTCGATCGAGTGGACCTGTCACTCAATCGAGTGACACTCATACCGAGCTACTGCCTGCTTTCAGAGGGCTAACTCGATCGAGTCATCTGCTGCACTCGATCGAGTGGACCCTGGCGAACCATTCCGTTGCTTATAAAATTTGTGTACTCTCTTCAGATATGGCTGTCGGAGCGGTTATCGATCATAGAAACCCCTCCGAGCATTCCCAACTATCGGAGCAGTCAGATTAGCTCCCGAAGGCGGAAGATAAGCTCGAGTCATCGGATAGATCGAGCTTACTGGGACGAGGAGTTGGTGTTTCATGGGGGTCCCTTGATCAGGTGGACCGTTGCTTGGTGGTTTCTTTCGAAGTTGACCGGATTGGCCAAGAGAGACCAAGCTTGCTACCTGGTGATTCTGTCCCTTGACTGGACAGTTCACATTTATCCGGATCGTCTCCTAAGACAGTTTGGTTTGTCTCAGCGCATCCCTGAGACTGAAGCCATTATCAGCGTCTCGCTCCAATTGACGGACGCTATGTGCGACACCTGGTTGCAAAGATGGTTCACTCGTCCTACATGGACTATACCCAGCCCTTGTCAATCCGCTTGGGTGTCACGGGCTTACCAGAAATGGACTTCTGAGGAGTCCGAGGAAGCTCGAAAGGCCCTGAAGCTTGAGGAGGCCTTTGAATTGGTTCATCGCGAGTCGGCGAAGGACAACAGGGACTTTTTCACCGGGGAATATATTCATGAGGCTACAGTCCGGGGAGAATCGGGTCTTAAGTCACAAACTAAGACTCGATCTAAGGAGGTCGGTTCTAGCAGCACTCGAGGGCAGACCGATTTGGAATGACGACTTGGGCCGAGGTTGGCGGTCCGGGACCGACTTGGTCCACGTGACCGGCTCCCTGAGCCCGTGAGGGCTCGACTTGGGCCTATTGATGTGACAGAGGAGTCGGGCTCAAACAATCGAGTCCGAGCTAGAGAAGTTCCCGTGGTGATTCGGGAACGCTCCCCTCCGCGTCGTCGCCAGTGGACGGCTAAGGAGGCCAAGGACAAGGGGAAGGGCAAGATGCCCTGAATGCCGGGTCCTTTAGCTTTATTATTATTTAAGTATTATTATTATTTGTTGTGTGCCCTTTTTTGTATTTATTATTTTATTTTTTTTGAATTCCTGCACTTTTGTAATTTTCCGAGTTTATCGGAATTTTTTTGAATTAATAAAAGAAGTTTATTATTAAACCGCTCCTGTCTTTTCTTGATTGCATTGGTTGTACCCTTTTGAGGGGTTGCCTACGTATCTGCGATTAGCAGAATCAAACCAGACGTAGTTCAAGCATAGGAAATTTGCAATCTCGAATTACACCAAGACTATTAGTTCAAGATGTTTTTGACAGTAGAATAATTCTAGCTAATTGACTTGCTTTTTGGTAAAAAAATGATTTTGATAAAATTTGCTAATGACATTGAGAAATGGCTAAGGGTAGTAACGCTTCAGCTGGTCCAGGTTGGTTGGGTTGACAAACTCATTCCCGTCCAGGTCCGTCAGCATCACTGCTCCCCCTGATAGGATTTTCTTTACCAGATATGGCCCAGCCCAATTGGGTTTGAATTTTCCCCTCGGGTCGACTGGTAGTAGAGCTCGAACAGACTAAAGGACTAGATTGCCCTCCTTAATGTTCCTGGGCCTTACCCTTTTGTTGAAGGCCCGTTGGATCCTCTTCTGGTAGATTTGGATATTATTGAGGGCACGAGACCGTCGTTCGTCTAGTAGAACCAACGAGTCATATCGTGCTCGAACCCAGTCAGCTTCGGGTACTTGACTTTCTAGCAGAATTCTGAGGGACGGTACTTCCAGCTCAATTGGTTGGACTGCCTCCATCCCATAGGTTAGGTAATATGGTGTCGCCCCGGTTGCGGTGCGAATTGACGTTCGGTATCCCCATAGGGCAAAAGGTATTTTGTCGGGCCAGTCCCGGTAATTATCAGCCATCTTTTTGAGTATGGTGACAACTGTTTTGTTAGCCGCCTCTACTGCTCCATTTGTTTGGGGACGGTAAGGCGAGGAAGTATGCCTTTGAATTTTATATTTGGTCAGCAGGGCCGCAGTCTCGGCTTGAAAATGAGTCCCGTGATCACTGATAAATTCAGAAGGGATCCCATACCGGCAGATTATCTTGTTCTGAATGAACTTGGCCACATGTTTGGCATTGAGAATGCGATATGATTCAGCTTCGACCCATTTGGTGAAATAGTCGATAGCTACCAAAATAAAGCAAAGCCCACCGGTACCCGAGGGATTTATTTTCCCAATTATGTCGATACCCCACGTTGAGAATGGCAAGGGTGACGTCATGGTATAGAGCAGTGATGACGGCATATGTTGCACATTGCCGAAGATTTGACAATTATGACAATGTTTGACATATGATCGGCAGTCGGCTTCCATGGTATTCCAGTAATAACCGAGCCTCATGATTTTTCGGACCAGCATGTGGGCATTCATATGTGGGCCGTTTTCACCATCATGTACTTCGGCCATAACCTTTTCAGCCTTATACTTGTCAACACAAAGGAGAAGAGCCCCCTGTGCCGTCTTTTTATACAGTTGCCCGTCGTCGGTACGGATAAACTGGGTGGCTAGCCTTCGTAAGGCTTTCTTAGCTCGACCTTCCGACCCGGGAGGATATTCTCCGTTTGTCAGGTACGTTAACACAGCCTGATACCATGGTTCGGGATCAGTTATCTCAATGTCTTTGATGTCGTGGATGTATGCCGGCTCGGAACGTCTTTCGACGCAAATCGGCATACTGGTCACGTGGTCGGGAATGTTCAGTAGAGATGCCAATTTTGAGAGTGCATCTGCAAACTGATTCTCTTCCCGGGGTAGGTATATGTACTCTACCTTTTGGAATTGTTTCTCGAGATCCCTTACTCGTGCCTGGTAGGCCACGAGATTGGCGTTCCGAGTCTTCCATTTTTGGAGTGCTTGGTTAATGACCAAGGATGAGTCACCATGTACCCGGAGATTTGTAATCCCCAGATTGGCGGCGGCTTGTAGTCCGTAAATGCATGCTTCGTACTCTGCTGCATTATTGGTAACATCAAAGTCCAGCTTGATGGAGACGGGAGTGTGCTCCCCTTTTGGTGAAATTAGGAGGATCCCGACTCCGAACCCTCAAAAATTAGATGCTCCATCGAAGTATAAATCCCAAGTTTCAGTATCTGTATGGAAAATATCTTCGTCCGGGAAGGACCAAGTGTCGGTGTGTCCTTCCTCAGTTACCGGGCTGTCGGCGAGAAATTCAGCTACTACTCGACCTTTAATAGCCTTTAATGGTACGAACTTTAGGTCGAACTCTGCCAGCATTAAAGTCCATCTAGAGATTCGGCCGTTGAGAACGGGTTTTTCGAAGATGTATTTGATGGGGTCCATCTTGGATAGCACATGGACCTCGTAACTGAGCATATAATGTCGGAGTTTCTTAGTGGCCCAGACTAGAGCAAAACACGTCTTTTCGAGCATGGTATATTTGCACTCATACTCTAAAAACTTCTTGCTGATGTAGTAAATGGCTCTTTCTTCGGAGTCAACTGTCTGAGCCAGCATAGCCCCCATGGCTATCTCGGTCGTTGTTAGGTATAACGACAGAGGCAAACCGGGTTGAGGTGGCATTAAAACTGGCGGTGCAGACAGAATTTCCTTGATCTTGTCGAAAGCAGTTTGGCACTTGTCATCCCATAGTACCCGTTCTCCTACTTTCAGTTTCTTGAAAATTGGTTCACGCACCATGGTCAGTTTGGAGATGAAACGACTGATGTATTGGACTTTCCCGAGAAATCCTCTTATTTCTTTTTCGGTTTTGGGAGGTTGCATCTCGGTAATGGCTTTGATTTTAGCTGGGTCAACTTCGATACCTCGTTGGCTAACGATATGACCCAGTAATTTGCCTGATGTTACCCCGAAACTGCACTTTTGAGGGTTTAACCTCATGTTGTACTTGCGCAGTCGGGTGAAGAATTTTCTTAGGGCGGTGATGTGACTGTTCCGTTCTTTGGATTTGACGATCATGTCGTCTACATAAACTTCTACCTTTTTATGCATCATGTCGTGTAATAAAGTGGTAGCGGTCCTTTGGTATGTGGCCCCGGCATTAATGAGACCGAACGGCATAACGGTATAGCAGTAAGTACCCCAAGGTGTGGTAAAGGTAGTCTTACTCATGTCTTCTTCCGCCATCTTGATCTGATTATACCCGGCATACCCGTCCATGAATGATAGAAGGGCATGATCGGCCGTGTTATCCACCAGTATGTCGATGTGTGGTAACGGAAAATCATCTTTCGGGCTCGCCTTGTTAAGATCCCGAAAATCTACACATACCCGCACCTTACCGTCCTTTTTAGGAACCGGCACGATGTTTGCCACCCAGTCCGGATACTCGGACACTTGTATGAAGCCGGCTTTGAATTGTTTGTCGACTTCTTCTTTTACCTTGAGAGACCACTCGGGCCTCATCCGACGAAGTTTTTGTTTGACCGGTTTGCACCCGTCTTTGATTGGTATGTGGTGCTCAGCTATTTCCCGGTCTATCCCCGGCATGTTCTTGTAGGACCATGTGAAGACATCCTTGAACTCTTGGAGGAGGCTTATGAACTGTTGTTTCTCCTCGGGATCTAAGGATAACCCTATCTTAAGTGTCTGAGGCTCTAAGGTTGTTCCCACATTTATGGACTCGGTTTCTTCGATCACCGGGTTCCGGGACTCCCTTTGCTCTAGTTGCTCGATCAGATGCGGAGGTAAGGGTACCTGTTCGTCTGGTTTCTCAATGTCATAGCATAAAACATTTTTAAAAGCAGAATTTGAAAGAGACAAGTCGTAAGCAGAACGGTTGTTATTATTGATTGAAAATTTGGAGAACAGCTCAAAGAGAGCAGCCATCTGATCATTGGTAGTCCATTTGATAGTCTTCCTCCAGGCCCTGTTTCCCGTCTCGGAACCAACATCCGAGATTAGCTTGGTCGGGTCAAACCTGTTGTTGCGAAGAATCAGGTTGACCAGGTCTTCCTTTGGAGTTGGGGCTATGGTGTCTTCCCCGAAAAGTAGCCCTAGCGCGGGCTCAGCATCTTCAGCTCCGTCGGACTGGATGAGGGCGAACATGTCCTCCGGGATGTAGTTGCAGTCCCGGGCCAAGTGGGTCCCGAGCTGCATAGCATTGGGTTGGTATAGACCAACCTGGATAGCCCCAAACATCGGTGTGACAAAGTAGTCAGCCAACCGTGGGCTATAAGGTCTCAAGTGGATACCCTTAAGGATGTTGCAGGCCTTTTCGATCCCTGCTCGGACAACATTGTCGGGAGTTATGGCATACCCGAGACCAAAGTGAGATTCTTCATCTTTAAGAACCTCGATGATCTTCCCAGCTGGAAGATTGGGTCGAGAGGTAGCCCCCGGAAAGTACCCTAGGTTTTGGAGCATCGTGTCAATGCTCGAAGTGAAGTATGGCCTAAAGAGGTACTCTTCCTCGATCATCCCCACAAAGTCAAACCCCCAAAGGTCTGTGCGTCCCGTGGCGTTACAGCTAGCCACAGTCATTGGGGTTGCCTCTAAGGTGATAACATCGTTGAGCAGAGGCATCTTGATCTTTCGATGAAGGGTGGATGATACTGCCTTGACCGCGTGGATCCAAGGCCTACCTAGGAGCAAGTTGAATGATGAGGTGACATCAATCACCTGGAATTCGAGCACCTTTTCTATTGGGCCGGTTATGATGGTCAGTTTCACGGCCCCAGCTACCGACTTTGGGCTCCCATCGAAAGCTTGGATGGTCTGAGCTGTCGGGATATAGTCAGCCTCGGTAATGCCGAGGGCTTTTGCGGTCCTTAGAGGAAGGACATTCACAGCGGACCCATCATCAACCAGGGTCATAGGGAGGTATTATCCTCGGCAAACCACCGTAATATAGAGGGCCAGATTATGGGAGGCCCCGAATTATGGTAGGTCGGCCTCAGAGAAAGTGATCATCGGACCTCCTTCCTTGGCTTTGCCCTTCAGGTGGGGCAGGACCGTGGCTACCATCTCAGCAGGGGTAACCAGGGAGTCAACCTTAATTTGATCGAGAGCCTTTGTAAGTGCTTCTCGATGCTCTTGTGAGCTAACCAGGAGTTGCCATATAGTGAGGTCAACTCGGGTTTTCTTCAACTGCTTCACGAGAGCCGTTTCAGCAGTTGGCTCCTCAGGGGCGACTTCCGTCCTGAATGGTTCAGTGACGGTTGTCGGGATACGGGTGTCCCTAGAGCTATTGGCTTGATAGGGACGACCATGGTGGTTACTGGTTAGGACTCGGGATTTAGTCCTTCGAATCTCCTCGGCGGTAGACGTCATCCTTTGGCGAGGTAGACGTCATCCTCGTCGTCGAACCAGATCCCGTTCACTTGCGGGATAAATGGAGAGATAAGGTGAGAGCAATCAATCACCTCCTCGGTAAAGATGGCGTGGGAGCTGAAAGGGTTCTTGTGGACATGACATAGGTCCACCCCGACGCGGCCACGCGGGGGTTTGGGGAGGCGAATGAATCTCCATGAGATGGTCAAATGGAAATTTAAATCGAAGTCGGAGTCGCCACCGAATTTTATGGTTATTCGGAACCGTTCGAGCCCACTCTATGTCGTAGTGGGCCGTATACAAAATACGGCCCAGTTCCGATGTCAGAGTTTATTGGGCTCGTCCCTTTGCATATCGATACAGATGCCGATTTGAGCGGTTAATCGTATATTGAATGACTCTCGTTGCCAATGGTTTCGGACATCCGGAAACCACGGTTCTGAGTAAGGGGTGAGGGTACGTGTTGGGAAGTTCACTAAGAACACCCAACCCCGCCCGCACATTAGCGGCCTCTACTAGGATATCGTTTGATTTTAAAATACGCGCGTTAGTAATACGATGAATGATATGCAAACATTGTTTTCCTAAGCATGCGAGGAATTGAACGGGTTGCTAAGTCGATTTAATGCATGAAAAATTAACGTCAAAGTTGAATTTAGCATGTGAGATTCGTTTTAGTATAATAAAACAAATGATGAAAAAGAATGAGTTTGCTACAAGATAAACAAACGAGTTAGTATCGATTTGTAAATAATAATATAGCAAACGAAATAAATATACGAGATCGAGAAAATAAATATTAATCAAAATCTGAAAAGCATCGCTAAAAACGCTGTTTTGTATAAAAAACGAAGTTCGAAAAATAATAAAAAAACGAGAAAGGCGCGTCGTGACAGGCAGCCGCGCGGCTCGCCCGGGATGCCGGCGAGTCGCGTGTCGGGCTGATTTCGAAAGCGGTTTTTTGAAAATTCGATGCTTTTATTAAATCGCGTACGAATATTGCATAATTCGTACTCGACTTAATATTTTCGATATTCGTTATATTCGATAATTGACTACGAAATCAATATCAAATACTTCGAATAGTTTTAGAAAAGATATAAATTTTGAAATCGTTTCGTAGAATAATAAAATAAAACGAACAAAAAAAGCTAAAAAAAAACGTCTCGGATTTCAGGCCCGTGCGCGAGTCGCCTGGGTGGGGCGCGACTCGCGTGCGGGTCTGTTCCGGTTTTGCTCGTTGTTCGAAAATTGTTAATTTTGATAAATCGCGTACAAATATGAATTAATTTATACTCGATTTATGTTTTCGATATTCGTCGTACCCGATATTCGATTATGAAATCGATATCGAGTATTCGGAATGATTTTTAGAAAAGGGTTTTGTAAAAAAGAATTTGAACGAAAAAAAGATGTAACGGTTTTTAATATCGTCGAGATTTCAATATAATTCTTTTCGATACAATATTCGATTATAGAAAATCGATATCATATTTTTAAGAATGTTGTTGTAGGAAAATAGTTTTTAATAGTATCGATATTAGAAAATAAAATAAACGACGACCGACCCATAAAAAATAAGACGGACGAGGAGGAAGAGAGAAGAAGAAGAGAAATCGGGTTTTGTTACACCCTCAACCTACATGCTTCTGTTTACTCGGATCGGGGCTCGTCGGGACGTGGCTTAGGCACAAGAGCGTCGAGTGGATGTCGGTGAGTTATGGTGGCTCGGTTTGGGCGTGACGTGTGAAGGGTGTCGGGTATCGGGCCGGTTTCCTTCGGGTTTGTAATATCGGTTTCTCGATGCTAAATTTTATGTGTGTGTGTGTATGGGAATAATTGATGTTGTAGATGATTGATGATTGATAATGAATGTATATTGTAGATGCTAATTGATAATGAATGATAATTGATTGATTGTTGTGTAAAAGTGTGTGTGCAAGGGGCTATTTATAGGAAATTTCCAACCTTGGCTAGGAGAGTTTGAACTACCGCTTTGGATAGGAAACGTAAGAAGTTGTAAGGCATGAGAATTCCGCTTTCTTGTCCAAGAAGAAAGGGGACACGGCTGGTGGGAGCCTACTCGGCCGAGTATTTGCACTCGGTCGGGTGTTTGAATCGGTTTTTGGATAGGAAATGCGAGAGTTCGAAAGGAATGTAAATTCCGTTTCTTGGTGGAAAAGCCAAAATCTCGGCTGAATGGGGATGTATTTCGGCTGACTTGGGTGTCTTGGCCGAGTATTTGGTGCTCGGTCTATATCCGATTCGGTTTCCGGATAGAATTCCTACTTGAGATCGAATCCTATCCTCAAACGGATTTGTTTAATATTTTGAGAAGCTGATTTTTTGTAGGATTAAAGTAGGAATCAGCCGTGTGAGGTGTCATGGCTGACTCACGTGTCTCGGAAAAATCTTTGACCGGGTTTTGACTCGGTCGCAAAAAGACGGTTTTACCCCCGGTGTCGGAATCGACCCAAATTAGTCTTATTTGACTCGAAACGACCCACTGGGCCTGATTTTGAGGTTAGTTTTGTGAGATATGTACTCCATAATGAGCCCAAGCTAAATGCCAATGATTTTGAGCCCGTTTCTGAGTATTTAAAGTCGTTTGCGTCCGATCATCATCGGGTGTTTGTCGGAAATTGCCATAGACACCTGGCGTTCAAAATGTGGGTGTCTACAGAACCCCCACTCTTACTGAGGCTTGGACAAGGCGAAAGTCAGAGTAGCTACCAGGCCAATCAAAGATTAAGACCTGGCAGACTTCCGGTCGGGTCGTTTAAGGTCCATTAGACCTGCGTGGAGGGCCCGCCGGCCAGAGACTAGAAATGTACCTGAGTTGACGATGATAACTTCGTGGGGAATCGGACTTGTCGTATAAGTCTATGCCGCTGGGGAGTTATGTGAATTGCGCGGTCTTGAATTGTACCTGTATAAGTTACATAAAATTTTGCATGCAGCATGTAGGTGAAACAAATATGACTCGCGCTGGGGAATAAAAAATGATTTTTGCTTAGTTTTAAAATCGAAGTCCTGAAAGCAGCTCACGTGCTAGGAAATAGGTTTTCAAAACTGAAATGGGTAGAAAAGAAATTTGCAATTTAAATAGACCGAAATTTGACCTTGTCGAAAAGGGTTTTCTCAAATGGCTAAGTTTTGCAAATTTTTAAAAAATGAGAATTTGAAGAGAGAGACCTATCGACAGACTCGACGCTGGGCGTGACCGGGCGAGTTGACAGACACGACTGGACTCTCGAGGGGTTGGACCGTGACTCGGTAGGGGGGTGGGCCACCTAACAAGACTCTTAAGTTGCGCTATTTCGTAGCCTAGGCAAGTGGCAACATGGTCGAACATCGAAGTGGGATAGATATGCTATACGGGGTTGCAGTAGTCTGTAATGAGACTGTTGTAGTCTAGTGCTCTCCTGAATTTTTTATTTTAGGGTACATTTCCAAACTGGGTATTGCCTCGAATCCTGACAGATTCTTGTCTTCGACTGAGCCGAGTACTATGACACACTACAGAAAGGAGGCTAGATTTTTTGAATTTATATGGATTTTGTGAGTGGATGGAGGTTTTCTGCCTAAGAGAAGCCCCCAGGACGACAAAGCTAGCTGCTGAGAACATGACGGTGTCGTGATCGGAATGATGGTGCTTTTGAATGAGTGTCAATGTGGGTGGTTGTACCTCTGTTGAAAGGCTGCCTACGTATTCACGTATAGTGAAATCAAACCATGTCGTAGTTCAGTGTATTGGAAGATGGTGCCTAGTCTAATAGGACTTTGTGTGTAACTAGCCATAACAATGGTGTAGGCTAGGTGCATTCCCAATGATGTCTTGATCAAAGGGCTAGAATGGTTAGGATATTTATCCTGTGACTGTGAGCGTTCTCCGGGGTAGCTCCCAGAGGTGGTGTGAACTATTTGGGCATGTTCTATGTCAACTACAAGTTGAGTTCCCGTGTTTGGGGTTGGTAACTGGTTTGGATGAGAAGAATTGGGATGGGATTTTAACGAGTTTTGCTCTCAGGGATTTTAACGAGTTTTGCTCTCGGGGATTTTAACGAGTTTTGCTCTCGGGGATTTGACGAGTTCTGCTCTCGGGATTGTGTATGATTAGGTAAGGGATTTGACGAGTTTTGCTCTCGGGTCTTTGACGAGTTTTGATCTCGGGTCTTTGTATGGTGATTGTGAATTTTGTTATGTAAAGGGGAAGCCGAGTAAAATGGCTTGAACTTTGATCGGGATATGTTTGATGATGCGGGATCCGGTTTCCATGTCTGGCCCTAATGGTTAGGGGTATCCTATGGAGCTTGAATCCTCAAAATTCCGGGCTGTCTTTAGCCTGGGTCTCGGGAAGGTCTTGAGGGTTGTAATGTGGGAAGGCTAAATGTGGCGTTAGTTGACCAGCTTGATTGTTTCTCCCTTATTGGATGGTATGAGTATTGATCTTGAGTGGACCGTTGACCACGGTCATGTGCATTTGAATATTTTTTGTTGGTTGACCTCTTAGTCCCGGTCATGGGATCTTCATTTGTGTTGACCGTTCTGGTCGTGGATGCTCTTTTTTATGATGGCCTGCTTTTTTGTTTTGGCCTTTTGCTTTTTTCCTTGGACTTTTGATTTTTTTTTGTCCAGTTTTTTTTTCTTTTTTTTTTTTTTTTGTTGGTCAGACTAACACCGTAGGTAGGTATGGTTGATCTTGTCGGAGGGGTGTTTATTGTGGGAAATGGGCTTGCCTCCCGTCTTGAACCCAAACTAAGAGACTTCCTAGATTCATCATTGGATTCGATACCGCTCCTGCTAAGTGTAGTTTTGTGGCTTCCTATGTCAGACATGAAACAGGTAAAGGAAAACACGGGTCTCGATTTCCTGCAGTCATTATAGATGTGCCTATAGTCACGTGCATGTGCTCACAGTGTATGATGGTGTTTATCATGTTCTCGGAAACACATAAGGAAAGTATATATGAGCAATAGAAAAGCTGATTTTATTAAATTTTGAAAAAGAGGACAGAATGCAAAAGACTCTGACTCTGATTTGGAAATGAGGATGTAGGGTATCCTAGACTCGGACTCAGACTTAGACTCGAATCAGATCCGGACTCGGATGCTTGGTTGGTTGTTTTTTTGGTAAGTTCTTCGACAGGTGCCACGACTCGCCTAAACTCGATTTTGCGCAAATGCAAGAGAGGGAGTCAAACTAGACGCGACCCGGGGTGACTGGAATGACTAGGATTCTTGGATCGGGATACTCGAACGTTGACCTGGACAAGGTAACGACCACTGGCTTGGACTTGACGATGAGACTCAAGCTGCATGAGGGTGAGCCCGAAAATGGGGCGACCATGTTTGACTCGGGTTAGACTCTCCTAAGACAAATGTGTAGGGTACGATCCTCGGAGTGATCGTGATTAATCGCTCCGTCGGAGAATAGCCCCCAAGTGAGGCTAAGGACTCAGATAGGACTCAGATGGTGTGGCATCTAAGTGGCTCGAAAGTGGGGTACGTGAGACACGTGTAAGACATGACCCTTAGAGCAATCGTGATCGACCGCTCTGATGAAGGGTAGTCCCCAAGTGGGATCGAATATTTGGTTAAGACTCGAGTGTCGGACGAGCAACCCTTAGACGTAAGGGTCACAAACCTTTTGTTATAGGGCTATGCCTTGTAAAAGGTTGACTCGGAAAAGACACTTAGACGGGTGACTTGTGAAAGGTGGGCCTCCTTTAGGATCCAGCCGTGTGGGCTGGGCCTTGTTCGAAAGGAGGTTCACGTGAGTCGTTCCCCAGACTTTAGACTCGATTGTGTAGACGGACCGACCCTTGTAGGAGTATGTCCTATGTAGGTGGGCCTTGCCTTAGTATAATAAGGCGGACTGGGATAGGGGAAATCCGTGATATAAGATCGACGGAGTTTCGACGCTAGAAGACCTTGACGATTTATGACACGACCCGACACTGCTAAATACGGGAAGTCCTAAAAAGAGGAAGGTTTTGAAATTGACTTTTGAAAGCCCGAGTAAAATCGGGGAGAGGAGCCCGGCCCCTTTTTTTTCGAAAAAGAAAACGGAAAGGCGGACCGGGGAGCGGGTTTGAAAGTTCGAAAATATTTTCGAGTTTTGAAATGGGCATAATACCGGCTAAAAATAGGCTATTTTGAGTAAAATCGTGGATCCTAAATTCGGTATATGTCCCGGGTTTTGAAATTGGATATTTTGAAAAGGATGCAATTTTGAAAATGATGGTTTTTGAAAAAAAGACTTGTAAATCAGGTAGCACGTAGTCATGGAAACAGTATAACGACGCCATGTATGCTCTAATTCTAAGTCTCGGTCAGTCTGAAAGGGTCTATACCAGTGTACACAGCTTATCGAGAATCGGGGTGGACTTCCTAAGTCGAGTTGAGCTTAGAACATGCCGTAAAACCCATACGAATCGACTAATGGACACCTTCGACATATCCAATTTGGACTACATCGATAGTATAGTGGGACGTCGGTCACCAGTACCGGCCCGGGAAAATATGGGGTTATGCATGAACCGTAAAACTAAAACGCGTATTGTATTAGTCAAACGATTTCTATTCGAGTCTCACCCTGAGGATGCTGAAGGTCAGTAACGTATCAGCTAATCCCCAGCGGAGTCGCCAAATTGTGGACATGACATAGGTCCACCCCGACGCGGCCACGCGCGGGTTTGGGGAGGCGAATGAATCTCCATGAGATGGTCAAATGGAAATTTAAATCGAAGTCGGAGTCGCCACCGAATTTTATGGTTATTCGGAACCGTTCGAGCCCACTCTATGTCGTAGTGGGCCGTATACAAAATACGGCCCAGTTCCGATGTCAGAGTTTATTGGGCTCGTCCCTTTGCATATCGATACAGATGCCGACTTGAGCGGTTAATCGTATATTGAATGACTCTCGTTGCCAATGGTTTCGGACATCCGGAAACCACGGTTCTGAGTAAGGGGTGAGGGTACGTGTTGGGAAGTTCACTAAGAACACCCAACCCCGCCCGCACATTAGCGACCTCTACTAGGATATCGTTTGATTTTAAAATACGCGCGTTAGTAATACGATGAATGATATGCAAACATTGTTTTCCTAAGCATGCGAGGAATTGAACGGGTTGCTAAGTCGATTTAATGCATGAAAAATTAACGTCAAAGTTGAATTTAGCATGTGAGATTCGTTTTAGTATAATAAAACAAATGATGAAAAAGAATGAGTTTGCTACAAGATAAACAAACGAGTTAGTATCGATTTGTAAATAATAATATAGCAAACGAAATAAATATACGAGATCGAGAAAATAAATATTAATCAAAATCTGAAAAGCATCGCTAAAAACGCTGTTTTGTATAAAAAACGAAGTTCGAAAAATAATAAAAAAACGAGAAAGGCGCGTCGTGACAGGCGGCCGCGCGGCTCGCCCGGGATGCCGGCGAGTCGCGTGTCGGGCTGATTTCGAAAGCGGTTTTTTGAAAATTCGATGCTTTTATTAAATCGCGTACGAATATTGCATAATTCGTACTCGACTTAATATTTTCGATATTCGTTATATTCGATAATTGACTACGAAATCAATATCAAATACTTCGAATAGTTTTAGAAAAGATATAAATTTTGAAATCGTTTCGTAGAATAATAAAATAAAACGAACGAAAAAAGCTAAAAAAAAACGTCTCGGATTTCAGGCCCGTGCGCGAGTCGCCTGGGTGGGGCGCGACTCGCGTGCGGGTCTGTTCCGGTTTTGCTCGTTGTTCGAAAATTGTTAATTTTGATAAATCGCGTACAAATATGAATTAATTTATACTCGATTTATGTTTTCGATATTCGTCGTACCCGATATTCGATTATGAAATCGATATCGAGTATTCGGAATGATTTTTAGAAAAGGGTTTTGTAAAAAAGAATTTGAACGAAAAAAAGATGTAACGGTTTTTAATATCGTCGAGATTTCAATATAATTCTTTTCGATACAATATTCGATTATAGAAAATCGATATCATATTTTTAAGAATGTTGTTGTATGAAAATAGTTTTTAATAGTATCGATATTAGAAAATAAAATAAACGACGACCGACCCATAAAAAATAAGACGGACGAGGAGGAAGAGAGAAGAAGAAGAGAAATCGGGTTTTGTTACACCCTCAACCTACATGCTTCTGTTTACTCGGATCGGGGCTCATCGGGACGTGGCTTAGGCACAAGAGCGTCGAGTGGATGTTGGTGAGTTATGGTGGCTCGGTTTGGGCGTGACGTGTGAAGGGTGTCGGGTATCGGGCCGGTTTCCTTCAGGTTTGTAATATCGGTTTCTCGATGCTAAATTTTATGTGTGTGTGTGTATGGGAATAATTGCTGTTGTAGATGATTGATGATTGATGATTGATAATGAATGTATATTGTAGATGCTAATTGATAATGAATGATAATTGATTGATTGTTGTGTATAAGTGTGTGTGCAAGGGGCTATTTATAGGAAATTTCCGACCTTGGCTAGGAGAGTTTGAACTACCGCTTTGGATAGGAAACGTAAGAAGTTGTAAGGCATGAGAATTCCGCTTTCTTGTCCAAGAAGAAAGGGGACACGGCTGGTGGGAGCCTACTCGGCCGAGTATTTGCACTCGGTCGGGTGTTTGAATCGGTTTTTGGATAGGAAATGCGAGAGTTCGAAAGGAATGTAAATTCCGTTTCTTGGTGGAAAAGCCAAAATCTCGGCTGAATGGGGATGTATTTCGGCTGACTTGGGTGTCTTGGCCGAGTATTTGGTGCTCGGTCTATATCCGATTCGGTTTCCGGATAGAATTCCTACTTGAGATCGAATCCTATCATCAAACGGATTTGTTTAATATTTTGAGAAGCTGATTTTTTGTAGGATTAAAGTAGGAATCAGCCGTGTGAGGTGTCATGGCTGACTCACGTGTCTCGGAAAAATCTTTGACCGGGTTTTGACTCGATAGCAAAAAGACGGTTTTACCCCCGGTGTCGGAATCGACCCAAATTAGTCTTATTTGACTCGAAACGACCCACTGGGCCTGATTTTGAGGTTAGTTTTGTGAGATATGTACTCCATAATGAGCCCAAGCCAAATGCCAATGATTTTGAGCCCGTTTCTGAGTATTTAAAGCACGTTTGCGTCCGATCATCATCGGGTGTTTGTCGGAAACTGCCATAGACACCTGGCGGTCAAAATGTGGGTGTCTACAGTTCTCCTTGTTGCTGGGCTTATCTCCGGGTAGCGGGATTTTACCGCTTTCGATCAGGTCCTGGATCAAGTGCTTCAGCTTCCAGCACTTCTCGGTATCATGCCCATTGCCCCGGTGGTATTGGCAATAGGCTTGGGCATTGTAGTTCTTGGAGCGTCGCTCGACCGGAACTTCAGGAGTTGGGCCTATCGGTTGGATTAGGCCTTTTGAGGATAGCCTTTGTAAGGCATAAGTATAGGTCGTGCCTATGTCAGTGAAAACCCGAGGTGGGGTGTTCTTCTTGGATGGGGTATCTAGTAGATTAACCGCGTCGAAAATGCTGCGGGTTGCAGCTTGAGGCTTGGTAGTGGAGGAAGAAGCCCCTTGGTAACCCTTAGCAGCGGCCTTAGTGAGGCCTTCCAGTCTTAGATCATCTTCGATCCTCATACCCATTTCAGTAAGGGTGGTGAAATTGGGTATGACAGCATATCGGAGGTGAACCCGGTAGGAGGGGAGGAGGTTCTTGACAAAAGCCTCCACCAAAGTCTTCTCACTGGGCTTATCGACCAGTTTCACGCTCTCGGCCCTCCAGCGTTGAAGGTATTTGGTAAAACCTTCCTTCGGCTCTTGGGCCATAACCTCCAGAGATCTCATTGTGGTTTGGATCTCGGTGTTGTCAGCATAGTTCCGAGCGAACTCGGTGGCCACATCATCCCAAGTAGGGTATTTCTTCGGGTCTAGCCTGTAGTACCAGGCCCGAGGGTGCTTTTCAAGAGATGCAGCAAAAAGGTTCTTGAACATGGAGGAATCCACTCCCTTAATGGCCATGAACTCCTTGAAGGCCCGTACATGTAGTAACGGGTCTTCGGTTCCCTCAAACATGGGCAAACCCGTGAGATTCAAGTTTGCGGGCAGTTTGTCACTCACCGGGCTGTACTCACGACTATTCTCCCGATGGATATTATTACTCCCAGTCAAGTGAACTTGCTCCTCTAGTCGACGTACTGAGCTAACTAGATCAGCCAGAGGCCCACTAGTCCCGGCATTTGGAGTCCTGTGCTCCACCGTGGCCAATCGAGTGACGATAGCAACTTGTCCAGCCCTCATTTCATTCAGTAGGGCTTCGATGTCGGCCTGTTTGTCGACCATGGCGTCCACAGAGGTTTTCAGATCAGCTAAAGCAGCTTCCATCTTGCGGGTGAGCCTAGTGGATGGTGGCCTGTCTGTAAGAACACCACGTAATCAGAAACCGAACCCAGTCTTGGAATCAAAGGAAAAAGTACATCCCGAGCGACCCAAAAGGAAAGAACTGAGTGGAAAAGACTCGAGAAAGACACCTAGACGGATGACTCGTGGGTGGTATGACTTCCTTAGGATTTCGGCTTTGTGGGCCTAGTCCCGTTCGAAGGAAGGTCCACGTGAGATTATTCCCCAGACTTTTGACTCGAATGTATGGACGGACTTTCCTTTGTAGGGGTATGCCCCACGCGGGTTGGTCGTGCCTTGACAAATAAGGCGAACTCGGGAAAGAGGGGAAACTTGTGATATAAGATCGACAGAGTTTCGACGCTATAAACCCTCTACATATTATGCAAAGACCCGACACACGAATAGACGGTAGGTCCTATAATAAGGAAGGTTTATTTTAGGAAAGTTGAAAGTTTTGGAAAGGTTGAGGTTTGAATGCAAAATGAACGAATTTCTTTGAAAACTGAAAACGGAATTTCGAAAACCGAGGTTAGAATTTTGAAAAGAAAAATTCCGAAAATCAAGGTGGTGGGGGGCGGAAATTCGAGAATTAAAACGGACAGCATACCGACTACAGAAAAGGATATTTTGAGTCAAATCGTTGATCCTAAATTTCGGCGGCATTCCGAGTTTTGAAAATGGGATATTTTTGAAAAGGTGAGTCCCGAAATGGGCAGCATTTCGGGTTTTCGAAATTGGACGTTTTGGAAATACGGGTCCCGAAATGGACAGTATTTCGGGTTTTTCGAAAGGTGGGTATTTTTGGAAGGATGCAATTTTTGAAATGACGGTTTTTGAAAATTGATACGAAAACCAAGTAGCATGTAGTCAAAAAAGCATTATAACGACGCTTATGTATGCTTTACACTAAGTCTCGGTCGGTCAAAATAGGGTCTATACCAACAACGATGGCTTTCTCGTGTGATGGACGGACTCCCTAAGCCGGGTTGGTCTTAGGACATGCCGCGAAACCGATACGAGTTCCACCATCGATGTCTTTAGCGCACCCATGTAGGAATGCACCGTGGTATAGTGGGACGTCGGTCACAAGTAACCGGCCCGGGAAAGAATTGGGTTATTCATGAACCATTAAACTAATGCGCGCACACTAATCTACGAACGATTTCTCTTCGAGTCTCACCCTAGGAACCCCGATGACATGTGGTACATCAGGTATCCCCAGCGGAGTCGCCAAATTGTGGACATGACGTAGGTCCACCCCGACGCGGCGAAGCGCGGGTTTGGGTAGGCGAATGAATCTCGTGGTAAGATTGTTCTCGGGTTCGAAATTTAAGTCAAAATGGAGTCGCCACCGAATTTTGTGGTTATTCGGAACCATACGAGACCACTCTATGTCGTCATGGGCTACACACAAAGTAAGCCCACTTCGATTTCAGAGTTTATGGGGCTCGTCCCTTTGCATTGTTATACCGATACCGTTTACACCGGCTTTCGTATATAAAATGACTCTCGTGCGCCAAGGGTTTCGGACATCCGGAAACCAAAGGTTCTGAGTAAGGGGTGAGGGTACGTGTTGGGAAGCCCACTAAGGACACCCAACCCCGCCCGCACATGGCGGCCTCTACTAAGACACCGTTCGTGTTCGTGTACGCGCGCTAGTAAAATAATTAAATGATATGCAAACAGCGTTTTCGAGCTAAGCATGTGAATTTTGCGTTAACTACGTCATTTAATGCATCTTATTATTTGTCGAAGTGATTTAGCATGCGAGGTTCATTTATAAAGCAATGAAGCAAGTAAATAAATAAAGCTCGAAAAAATAAATAAATACCGTACAAGTTACACTGGCGGAAATACAACCCGGAATTCACAATACAACGATACGTAAAAATAATAAACGAAATAATAAAAACGCAAAATAATGATAAAAACGGACCCGTATGTAAACTAGACCGCGAAATATGTAGATGGACTAACCCCGATTAAATACACATTATGTCGTGTACTAAACGAAGGACGGAAATATGAGACTGTGGCATATTGCTAGCCCGATCTCATATCCCGTAGTCTTGTCCCGACTTATCACGTGAAAAGGTGGTCAAAGTCGTTCTACGTGTCGTGATGTGCATGGTTTTGAAAATAGGATAGTCACGTGATAGTCTTTGCACGTGATGACTAAAGTCGATAAAAGGTCGGGGCTTGAATTGTGGGTCAAACCCCTTGGTTTTATGGGTTACAGGACCCACTCGACCGAGTCGTGGTGTGACTCGGTCGAGTGCACCTTTTACGTGGCTACTGCCCATTTTTATGGGTGCTACTCGATCGAGTAGCATATGTACTCGGTCGAGTAGACCTTGTACGAATGATGATTCGTTTCGTTTTATGATTTAAAATCGATGATCGGCCGAATCAAATACAAATATCGCACGATTTGTATTTAACTCGGCCTCCGGTACTATAATCGTGTACGAACGATTATAATACCGTTATCGGAGTTTTATGAAAAATGTTTATCGTTATATTAGAAAATTTTGAATTAGTGACGAAATGCATCCCTCTACGTCACGACATCAGAACTAACCCTTTCGGGTTACGTGATGTCGGTTTTCGTGTCAACGGGTTTCGTACCAATTGTAGAAATGGAATTAAATTCGTTCAACTACGACCGATCACGGTCACGTCACGCCCTTGAGTACATTGGGGCGGGGCTCCTCGAAAGGGCTCCACCTCCGTCGTTGCTCGTAAAGGGATTAGACGGACCTTAGGTGATCATCGTACTCAAACGTTTTCAAAACCGATTTTTAGTATTAATATATATATATATATACACGGTATTATTAACATTAGTAATAAAATGATGATACAAAATGAAGATGCAAAAGTATAAAAAAGGTTAGTGTTAGTGTTACTATGATTACGATTACGATTACTATGCAAAATACGATAAATAAATAAAAATGACGGAGCAAAAGAGATAGAAATGGATCGAAATGGGGTTTAGGACACCCTCAACATACATGCTAGGTATAGGCCTCGGAAATGGACTCGTGAATAGCGACGGGACGCCGGAGTATCGAGGATGCACGCGAGTTGTGGTGTGTGTGTGTTGCGTCGGTTTATCGAGGGACGGAGGCTCGCTTTTTTGTGTTTTTGCTTTGGGTTTGTAGTGTAGAGTGTAGGGTTGAAAGTAGGGCAAAATGTATGTTAAGATGCCTTAAGAAGAGTTTTCTAAAGTTCTGAAATGCATGGGGGGTGAAGCGGTATTTATAGGATTCATCCCTCGACACAGGGGCACTCGATCGAGTGGCCCTAGTGCACTCGATCGAGTGCCTTCGCAAATGGGCCAAACCCGGGTTCAAAAGGCTCCACTCGACCGAGTGGGGTCAATCCACTCGATCGAGTGGGTCAAACGGGTGAGACAAATAAGGGAAGAATTGATCTTGTTGTTGTGATTGACTTTTTGAATTTTATTTGGTGCGCCAACTGAACTTGGCTGTTTTATGAACTTGGCTGAACTTTGACCGGGTTTTGACCTGGTCGCCAAAAGACGGGATTTATCTTTGGTGTCGGTTTTGGCCCAAATTAGTCTCTTTTTGCTCGGAACGACCCACTGGGCCTGAATTTGAGGTCTGTTTTGTGAGATTTTTACTCCGCTAAAAGTCCATGTCGGATATTATTGATTTCGAGTCCAAGTCCGAGTATACCAAGTCACGTTTGCGTCCGATCATCATCGGGTGTTTTTCGGAGACTACTATAGACACGTGGCAGTCAAAATGCGGGTGTCTACACTATGATTTTAATATTGATGGTTATGAGGCTGATCCATATCCCCCATGTCTGTTGCTGGTTTGGGGGGAAATTATTTGCAACATATATTGTCGGTACTAGCTTTCTCTTTTCTCTCTTATTTTATTTTATTTTATTTTTTATTTTTTTATTTTATTTTTCGTTTTTTTTTTGTCTTCCTCTACCCATTATATTTTTGTCCTATTTTATTTCTCTTGGTTCACAATGAGGACATTGTGTAATTTGGTTTGGGGGGATATTTTGTGTTTAGTGTATTTTTCTTTTAGGTGTGTTTTAATTTTCAAAGAAAAAAACAATTTTTTTTTTTTTTCCGTTTTTTTCGTGTGTTTTTGTGTGTTTTAGTATAGAGTCGTGTCGGCGATGAGGACATTGCATTTATCACATGTTTTTCCCTAGTTCTTTGCTCTTTCTTGTGAATGACACTATTTCCCGTTATTTGAGTTTAGTATTTCTTAGATCTTGTCGCCGGTTATGTTTTGAATGCCAAATGAGTAAATTGACCTGTTGTCGAGTAAGCTACTTATATTGTGAGACTTAGAGCCTAAACTGATGACATCCATGATCAGTTTCATATAGGTTGAGAGTAGCACTCCTTATGAGACATGTAACATCAAATTGCATAAGCATGACATTCGTCTCTTATATACCTGTATGCATTCAGTTTGTGATTATGACACATGTATAAGAGGCACTCTCTTTCTTTTATCTTATTCCCATGAACTTCACTTAGCCATAATTTGACCTGTTTTGACCCGTTTATTAACTACATGCCATATTTGCCTACCCTAGTCAAGCTAGTTGGTTAATTAGACGAAATTATTTTTTGCGGGTGAAATTTGGTACCATGTCGATTGAGAAAGGGAATTGAAAAAAAATGATGAATGAATTGAAAAAAAATCAATGAAAGAAAAGAAAATAAAAAAGAAGATAGTTGAAAAAAAAATGAAAAAAAAAATGTGAAACAAGAAGAGGAATTTGTTTTTGCTATGAGAAAAGAATTGATCTCTCTGTTTTCATAGTTGTTGGTGCGAAGCCGGTCATGAAAAGTTGAAAATAAGGTGCTTGGTACTACTTGTAATTCCTTTTATTGAAGTTTGGTAAGGAATGATTTTCATGTTTGGTTATAGTCATTCTAGCTTGGCTTTTACCTCCACATATCCAAATTGTTTTGCCCTTTCTTACCCGACTAGCCTCACTTTATACCATATGTAAGTCCTCGGCATGTGTCTTGGTCCTATTGAATGTGTATGTACGGTTGGTAGAGATTGGTATCATGTTAGATTGCATGCATGTTCTTATAAGTCGCAGTTAGGTGAGTGTTTTGTCTTTCCGATTCTACATAAACTCACAATATTGCCCTTATTAAGTGTTGAGTGTAAACCATGAGGAATCTCGACATAGATGGTCGTGCAAGATTGAAAGTTGGCATTTGAATATTAATTGGTGCTTGATCTTTGGAATTCTCTACTCATCATCTTTTTGCTAATGAATTTGTTTCTTTAGCCTAGGGGTCATTCGCTTGTTGGAGTATTTGATGTTGGGATTCGTGTTGGTAATTAGTTCGGAGCCATTGTTTTTAGTCTTGTCCATACTCTTTGATGATTGTTTTGCTTAGGGACAAGCAAAGGTTTGGTTTGGGGGGATTTGATGAACTCATTTCATATATATATTTAACCCCAACTTTTCCTTTATTTTGGTTCATTTTATGTATCCTAGGAGTTGTTTTTCTAGCTTTTCATCCTTCTTTGTTATGCCGGGTATTTTGTTTACGTTTTGTAGGAAACGAAACAAATGAAGGCGATTGTGCTATATTTTGGGCAATGACGAGAGTTGAACCATGAAATCCACAAGAAAGAAGTGATAAAAGTTATAAGATACTAAGTGAATACTTGAGGAAGGATGTAAAGTGAAGAAACAATAAGAAACGACAAAGAAATAAGTTGGAAAGCTCAAACAAATGCAAATCGAGAAGAAAGAACGATCGCTAAAACAAGGGTCAACTTCAAACGTGAATATATTGAGTTTTAAAACTCAGAATGAGCTGATTTTTGTGGCGTTGGAAAGCTCTTTCTCTTAGATTTCCAACGGTATATCACACGTCCAAATCCGATAAGTAACGAAGAAACAAAAAGCATTTCAAATTCGTCGCGCAGTGCAGAGAAACCCGAACCGGTCGGGACGAACCCAAACCGGTCGGGACAACCTTGAACCGCTCGGTTCAGACCCAAACCGACCGGTTTGAGGCTGTTTCGTGGGATTTCTATTTTTGGACTCCTTCACTTACCATAACTCTTATTTTTCGGGATATTCTTTCCTAATTAGTTTTAGGAAAGTAGGAGTAATGACCCTCCTTATCATTATTAGTATATATACCCTCCTTAGGGTTAGATTTAAGAACACTTTCTCACTTTCTCAATCATTAATTTAGATTTACTTACACTTTCATATTCTTAGTTTAGTTTAGTTTTTATTAGCATTAGAATTCTTCTAGTTTGTAATCCTACTTTTAGATCGTCAATCTTTCAGTTCTACGTAATTGGTATTTTTCTCTTTTCTCTTAGTTTCATATTGTCTTTTATTATGCTTAATTTCTTTATTGCTTTATGTTTTAGTATGAGTAGCTAATTTATTTATCTAGGGTTGAAGGGGATCTATGTTAATTGAATTGGGGATGTTAGCTTGATTATTTATTTGATTTGATTGATCATTCATATGTTATTGCTTTACTACTTGTCTTGTATCGTTGTTTAATTAGTTTGAGACGTTGAACTAGTTGAATGTTTAGGAGCCCGAACCTAAGATCGAAAGCCTGGTAAGGGTAGACTTACAAGTAAGTGGGTAGGATAATCTGGTAAGTTGCGAGAACCCGTCAGAATCTATCCTAAGGTTGACATAAGATCCGAAAGGCCGTGTCTTTGCCCTTAATAACTGTGATTGATTGATTGAATGATTAATTAAATTTACCCAATTTAATTACATAGTGAACCGTAAGACCCTAGATCCTTTTAATATTGATAGAACCTCGTTATTTTACATAATCGCATTAGTTTAGAAAACAATTCAACAAACCGGAATTTAAATAGTTTAGAAACGATTATTAGATAATTAGCGATTTTCATCCGTCTCTCTGTGGATTCGACCCTTACTTGCTGCTAGCTACCTGTTAGTTGTTCGTTAGGATTATTTTGATTAAGGTGATACGACTTTAGCCTTATCAATTTTGGCGCCGTTGCCGGGTAGACGGTTTTGTATTATTGCTTATTATTTGTTTTGGGTTCTAGATTATTTTGTATATATTTTTTTTTTATTTTAGTATATACATTAATTTTTTTTTTTCTAATCATTATGACTATCTTCTACTTTCCTCAATTTAATCATGAGTCACTGCATATTTATTGGGATAGACTTGAGTCTTTTATTTATCAAAGTGGCTATCATGTTGATATTTGGGAGATGTGTCATATGATTTATGATAGTGTGGATGATGAGACACGGGCTAATATTGAGGCAAATTGCGACGGGATGTTTAACTATATGCCTTATGAGGAAAGATGGGAACTCCTTAAATATTTAGCCCGAAACAGCGCTGAGTCAGAGAAGAGTTGGATTGCTTTCATGGCGGACTGTAAGGTGATATTGCAAAAATTAACGGCTACTCTACGTGAGTCAAATTTGAGAGCTGATCCTGCACCATCATCAGCTGACTGTGTTATGAGTACGTCCGTTGCACATGTTAGAGAGGATATTGACCTATTTGATGACGATGATGATGAACCTTTGATTTTTGCTTTGAAAGTCCATTCTCCGGTCATTGAAGTTGATTCTGTTATGTCTGAAAATTTAATGATTCAATCTTTGACGGAAAAACCTGAGGCTTTGAGCATTGTTAATGAGCCTATTTGTGATTCAATTGGTCATTCTCTTTTTCACCCAACCGAGCTTTCTTCCGAGACCGTGCCTAATTTATGCATTAATGCTTCTGATGCGGTAGATGAAGTTATTGATTATTTTGAAAAAGGATCCTTCCCGGAGGATTTTTTAGAGGATTTGATGTGTTTTGAGAATTGTGCAGGAGAATCAAACCCTTGGGAAGCCGAGGTAGATGCTTTAGAAGCGGCACTCAATCATCCAGGAACCCTCGAAACAGAAAATCTTGAGGTATATGGGATTGTGGATACACTCGTTGAGGTAATAAATCATTCTCATCCACTTGAACTTCCTCCTTGCTTCGATGCTAGTACAGGTATTCCTCTGGTCTCGCATGAATTAATTGTGAAAATTAATGTTGTTGATTTGAGAGGTATTAAGTTGTCTTACATACCCGATAATTTATGTTATTATTTTCCACCATTTGTTGACGGCTGGGATTATATGTCAAGGACTTATCAAAGTTTTCAAAGGAAGTATGACAAGCTGAGACGGTCTTCGACATTGATTTTATATGATGTCTTTACTATATTTTGGTGCTACTTATGCTTCTGTTTAGCACATGCGCAGACATTTGATCTACTCCTGCGAGCCTTGAACTGCTATGTGTGGACATGACGTAGGTCCACCCCGACGCGGCGAAGCGCGGGTTTGGGTAGGCGAATGAATCTCGTGGTAAGATTGTTCTCGGGTTCGAAATTTAAGTCAAAATGGAGTCGCCACCGAATTTTGTGGTTATTCGGCACCATACGAGCCCACTCTATGTCGTCATGGGCTACACACAAAGTAAGCCCACTTCGATTTCAGAGTTTATGGGGCTCGTCCCTTTGCATTGTTATACCGATACCGTTTACACCGGCTTTCGTATATAAAATGACTCTCGTGCGCCAAGGGTTTCGGACATCCGGAAACCAAAGGTTCTGAGTAAGGGGTGAGGGTACGTGTTGGGAAGCCCACTAAGGACACCCAACCCCGCCCGCACATGGCGGCCTCTACTAAGACACCGTTCGTGTTCGTGTACGCGCGCTAGTAAAATAATTAAATGATATGCAAACAGCGTTTTCGAGCTAAGCATGTGAATTTTGCGTTAACTACGTCATTTAATGCATCTTATTATTTGTCGAAGTGATTTACCATGTGAGGTTCATTTATAAAGCAATGAAGCAAGTAAATAAATAAAGCTCGAAAAAATAAATAAATAACGTACAAGTTACACGGGCGGAAATACAACCCGGAAATCACAATACAACGATACGTAAAAATAATAAACGAAATAATAACAACGTAAAATAATGATAAAAACGGACCCGTATGTAAACTAGACCGCGAAATATGTAGATAGACTAACCCCGATTAAATACACATTATGTCGTGTACTAAACGAAGAACGGAAATATGAGACTGTGGCATATTGCTAGCCCGATCTCATATCCCGTAGTCTTGTCCCGAGTTATCACGTCAAAAGGTGGTCAAAGTCGTTCTACGTGTCGTGATGTGCATGGTTTTGAAAATAGGATAGTCACGTGATAGTCTTTGCACGTGATGACTAAAGTCGATAAAAGGTCGGGGCTTGAATTGTGGGTCAAACCCCTTGGTTTTATGGGTTACAGGACCCACTCGACCGAGTCGTGGTGTGACTCGGTCGAGTGCACCTTTTACGTGGCTACTGCCCATTTTTATGGGTGCTACTCGATCGAGTAGCATATGTACTCGGTCGAGTAGACCTTGTACGAATGATGATTCGTTTCGTTTTATGATTTAAAATCGATGATCGGCCGAATCAAATACAAATATCGCACGATTTGTATTTAACTCGGCCTCCGGTACTAAAATCGTGTACGAACGATTATAATACCGTTATCGGAGTTTTATGAAAAATGTTTATCGTTATATTAGAAAATTTTGAATTAGTGACGAAATGCATCCCTCTACGTCACGACATCGGAACTAACCCTTTCGGGTTACGTGATGTCGGTTTTCGTGTCAACGGGTTTCGTACCAATTGTAGAAATGGAATTAAATTCGTTCAACTACGACCGATCACGGTCACGTCACGCCCTTGAGTACATTGGGGCGGGGCTCCTCGAAAGGGCTCCACCTCCGTCGTTGCTCGTAAAGGGATTAGACGGACCTTAGGTGATCATCGTAGTCAAACGTTTTCAAAACCAATTTTTAGTATTAATATATATATATATACACGGTATTATTAACATTAGTAATAAAATGATGATACAAAATGAAGATGCAAAAGTATAAAAAAGATTAGTGTTAGTGTTACTACGATTACGATTACGATTACTATGCAAAATACGATAAATAAATAAAAATGACGGAGCAAAAGAGATAGAAATGGATCGAAATGGGGTTTAGGACACCCTCAACATACATGCTAGGTATAGGCCTCGGAAATGGACTCGTGAATAGCGACGGGACGCCGGAGTATCGAGGATGCACGCGAGTTGTGGTGTGTGTGTGTGTTGCGTCGGTTTATCGAGGGACAGAGGCTCGGTTTTTTGTGTTTTTGCTTTGGGTTTGTAGTGTAGAGTGTAGGGTTGAAAGTAGGGCAAAATGTATGTTAAGATGCCTTAAGAAGAGTTCTCTAAAGTTCTGAAATGCATGGGGGGTGAAGCGGTATTTATAGGATTCATCCCTCGACACAGGGGCACTCGATCGAGTGGCCCTAGTGCACTCGATCGAGTGCCTTCGCAAATGGGCCAAACCCGGGTTCAAAAGGCTCCACTCGACCGAGTGGGGTCAATCCACTCGATCGAGTGGGTCAAACGGGTGAGACAAATAAGGGAAGAATTGATCTTGTTGTTGTGATTGACTTTTTGAATTTTATTTGGTGCGCCAACTGAACTTGGCTGTTTTATGAGACGGTTTCGTCTTTGACCGGGTTTTGACCTGGTCGCCAAAAGACGGGATTTATCTTTGGTGTCGGTTTTGGCCCAAATTAGTCTCTTTTTGCTCGGAACGACCCACTGAGCCTGAATTTGAGGTCTGTTTTGTGAGATTTTTACTCCGCTAAAAGTCCATGTCGGATATTATTGATTTCGAGTCCAAGTCCGAGTATACCAAGTCACGTTTGCGTCCGATCATCATCGGGTGTTTTTCGGAGACTACTATAGACACGTGGCAGTCAAAATGCGGGTGTCTACACTATGATTTTAATATTGATGGTTATGAGGCTGATCCATATCCCCCATGTCTGTTGCTGGTTTGGGGGGAAATTATTTGCAGCATATATTGTCGGTACTACCTTTCTCTTTTCTCTCTTATTTTATTTTATTTTATTTTTTATTTTTTTATTTTATTTTTCGTTTTTTTTTTGTCTTCCTCTACCCATTATATTTTTGTCCTATTTTATTTCTCTTGGTTCACAATGAGGACATTGTGTAATTTGGTTTGGGGGGATATTTTGTGTTTAGTGTATTTTTCTTTTGGGTGTGTTTTAATTTTCAAAGAAAAGAACAATTTTTTTTTTCCGTTTTTTTCGTGTGTTTTTGTGTGTTTTAGTATAGAGTCGTGTCGGCGATGAGGACATTGCATTTATCACATGTTTTTCCCTAGTTCTTTGCTCTTTCTTGTGAATGACACTATTTCCCGTTATTTGAGTTTAGTATTTCTTAGATCTTGTCGCCGGTTATATTTTGAATGCCAAATGAGTAAATTGACCTGTTGTCGAGTAAGCTACTTATATTGTGAGACTTAGAGCCTAAACTGATGACATCCATGATCAGTTTCATATAGGTTGAGAGTAGCACTCCTTATGAGACATGTAACATCAAATTGCATAAGCATGACATTCGTCTCTTATATACCTGTATGCATTCAGTTTGTGATTATGACACATGTATAAGAGGCACTCTCTTTCTTTTATCTTATTCCCATGAACTTCACATAGCCATAATTTGACCTGTTTTGACCCGTTTATTAACTACATGCCATATTTGCCTACCCTAGTCAAGCTAGTTGGTTAATTAGACGAAATTATTTTTTGCGGGTGAAATTTGGTACCATGTCGATTGAGAAAGGGAATTGAAAAAAAAATGATGAATGAATTGAAAAAAAATCAATGAAAGAAAAGAAAATAAAAAAGAAGATAGTTGAAAAAAAATGAAAAAAAAAATGTGAAACAAGAAGAGGAATTTGTTTTTGCTATGAGAAAAGAATTGATCTCTCTGTTTTCATAGTTGTTGGTGCGAAGCCGGTCATGAAAAGTTGAAAATAAGGTGCTTGGTACTACTTGTAATTCCTTTTATTGAAGTTTGGTAAGGAATGATTTTCATGTTTGGTTATAGTCATTCTAGCTTGGCTTTTACCTCCACATATCCAAATTGTTTTGCCCTTTCTTACCCGACTAGCCTCACTTTATACCATATGTAAGTCCTCGGCATGTGTCTTGGTCCTATTGAATGTGTATGTACGGTTGGTAGAGATTGGTATCATGTTAGATTGCATGCATGTTCTTATAAGTCGCAGTTAGGTGAGTGTTTTGTCTTTCCGATTCTACATAAACTCACAATATTGCCCTTATTAAGTGTTGAGTGTAAACCATGAGGAATCTCGACATAGATGGTCGTGCAAGATTGAAAGTTGGCATTTGAATATTAATTGGTGCTTGATCTTTGGAATTCTCTACTCATCATCTTTTTGCTAATGAATTTGTTTCTTTAGCCTAGGGGTCATTCGCTTGTTGGAGTATTTGATGTTGGGATTCGTGTTGGTAATTAGTTCGGAGCCATTGTTTTTAGTCTTGTCCATACTCTTTGATGATTGTTTTGCTTAGGGACAAGCAAAGGTTTGGTTTGGGGGGATTTGATGAACTCATTTCGTATATATATTTAACCCCAACTTTTCCTTTATTTTGGTTCATTTTATGTATCCTAGGAGTTGTTTTTCTAGCTTTTCATCCTTCTTTGTTATGCCGGGTATTTTGTTTACGTTTTGTAGGAAACGAAACAAATGAAGGCGATTGTGCTATATTTTGGGCAATGACGAGAGTTGAACCATGAAATCCACAAGAAAGAAGTGATAAAAGTTATAAGATACTAAGCGAATACTTGAGGAAGGATGTAAAGTGAAGAGACAATAAGAAACGACAAAGAAATAAGTTGGAAAGCTCAAACAAATGCAAATCGAGAAGAAAGAACGATCGCTAAAACAAGGGTCAACTTCAAACGTGAATATATTGAGTTTTAAAACTCAGAATGAGCTGATTTTTGTGGCGTTGGAAAGCTCTTTCTCTTAGATTTCCAACGGTATATCACACGTCCAAATCCGATAAGTAACGAAGAAACAAAAAGCATTTCAAATTCGTCGCGCAGTGCAGAGAAACCCGAACCGGTCGGGACGAACCCAAACCGGTCGGGACAACCTTGAACCGCTCGGTTCAGACCCAAACCGACCGGTTTGAGGCTGTTTCGTGGGATTTCTATTTTTGGACTCCTTCACTTACCATAACTCTTATTTTTCGGGATATTCTTTCCTAATTAGTTTTAGGAAAGTAGGAGTAATGACCCTCCTTATCATTATTAGTATATATACCCTCCTTAGGGTTAGATTTAAGAACACTTTCTCACTTTCTCAATCATTAATTTAGATTTAATTACACTTTCATATTCTTAGTTTAGTTTAGTTTTTATTAGCATTAGAATTCTTCTAGTTTGTAATTCTACTTTTAGATCGTCAATCTTTCAGTTCTACGTAATTGGTATTTTTCTCTTTTCTCTTAGTTTCATATTGTCTTTTATTATGCTTAATTTCTTTATTGCTTTATGTTTTAGTATGAGTAGCTAATTTATTTATCTAGGGTTGAAGGGGATCTATGTTAATTGAATTGGGGATGTTAGCTTGATTATTTATTTGATTTGATTGATCATTCATATGTTATTGCTTTACTACTTGTCTTGTATCGTTGTTTAATTAGTTTGAGACGTTGAACTAGTTGAATGTTTAGGAGCCCGAACCTAAGATCGAAAGCCTGGTAAGGGTAGACTTACAAGTAAGTGGGTAGGATAATCTGGTAAGTTGCGAGAACCCGTCAGAATCTATCCTAAGGTTGACATAAGATCCGAAATGCCGTGTCTTTGCCCTTAATAACTGTGATTGATTGATTGAATGATTAATTAAATTTACCCAATTTAATTACATAGTGAACCGTAAGACCCTAGATCCTTTTAATATTGATAGAACCTCGTTATTTTACATAATCGCATTAGTTTAGAAAACAATTCAACAAACCGGAATTTAAATAGTTTAGAAACGATTATTAGATAATTAGCGATTTTCATCCGTCTCTCTGTGGATTCGACCCTTACTTGCTGCTAGCTACCTGTTAGTTGTTCGTTAGGATTATTTTGATTAAGGTGATACGACTTTAGCCTTATCAATTTTGGCGCCGTTGCCGGGTAGACGGTTTTGTATTATTGCTTATTATTTGTTTTGGGTTCTAGATTATTTTGTATATATTTTTTTTTTATTTTAGTATATACATTATTTTTTTTTTTTCTAATCATTATGACTATCTTCTACTTTCCTCAATTTAATCATGAGTCACTGCATATTTATTGGGATAGACTTGAGTCTTTTATTTATCAAAGTGGCTATCATGTTGATATTTGGGAGATGTGTCATATGATTTATGATAGTGTGGATGATGAGACACGGGCTAATATTGAGGCAAATTGCGACGGGATGTTTAACTATATGCCTTATGAGGAAAGATGGGAACTCCTTAAATATTTAGCCCGAAACAGCGCTGAGTCAGAGAAGAGTTGGATTGCTTTCATGGCGGACTGTAAGGTGATATTGCAAAAATTAACGGCTACTCTACGTGAGTCAAATTTGAGAGCTGATCCTGCACCATCATCAGCTGACTGTGTTATGAGTACGTCCGTTGCACATGTTAGAGAGGATATTGACCTATTTGATGACGATGATGATGAACCTTTGATTTTTGCTTTGAAAGTCCATTCTCCGGTCATTGAAGTTGATTCTGTTATGTCTGAAAATTTAATGATTCAATCTTTGACGGAAAAGCCTGAGGCTTTGAGCATTGTTAATGAGCCTATTTGTGATTCAATTGGTCATTCTCTTTTTCACCCAACCGAGCTTTCTTCCGAGACCGTGCCTAATTTATGCATTAATGCTTCTGATGCGGTAGATGAAGTTATTGATTATTTTGAAAAAGGATCCTTCCCGGAGGATTTTTTAGAGGATTTGATGTGTTTTGAGAATTGTGCAGGAGAATCAAACCCTTGGAAAGCCGAGGTAGATGCTTTAGAAGCGGCACTCAATCATCCAGGAACCCTCGAAACAGAAAATCTTGAGGTATATGGGATTGTGGATACACTCGTTGAGGTAATAAATCATTCTCATCCACTTGAACTTCCTCCTTGCTTCGATGCTAGTACAGGTATTCCTCTGGTCTCGCATGAATTAATTGTGAAAATTAATGTTGTTGATTTGAGAGGTATTAAGTTGTCTTACATACCCGATAATTTATGTTATTATTTTCCACCATTTGTTGACGGCTGGGATTATATGTCAAGGACTTATCAAAGTTTTCAAAGGAAGTATGACAAGCTGAGACGGTCTTCGACATTGATTTTATATGATGTCTTTACTATATTTTGGTGCTACTTATGCTTCTGTTTAGCACATGCGCAGACATTTGATCTACTCCTGCGAGCCTTGAACTGCTATGTGTGGACATGACGTAGGTCCACCCCGACGCGGCGAAGCGCGGGTTTGGGTAGGCGAATGAATCACGTGGTAAGATTGTTCTCGGGTTCGAAATTTAAGTCAAAATGGATTCGCCACCGAATTTTGTGGTTATTCGGCACCATACGAGCCCACTCTATGTCGTCATGGGCTACACACAAAGTAAGCCCACTTCGATTTCAGATTTTATGGGGCTCGTCCCTTTGCATTGTTATACCGATACCGTTTACACCGGCTTTCGTATATAAAATGACTCTCGTGCGCCAAGGGTTTCGGACATCCGGAAACCAAAGGTTCTGAGTAAGGGGTGAGGGTACGTGTTGGGAAGCCCACTAAGGACACCCAACCCCGCCCGCACATGGCGGCCTCTACTAAGACACCGTTCGTGTTCGTGTACGCGCGCTAGTAAAATAATTAAATGATATGCAAACAGCGTTTTCGAGCTAAGCATGTGAATTTTGCGTTAACTACGTCATTTAATGCATCTTATTATTTGTCGAAGTGATTTAGCATGCGAGGTTCATTTATAAAGCAATGAAGCAAGTAAATAAATAAAGCTCGAAAAAATAAATAAATAACGTACAAGTTACACGGGCGGAAATACAACCCGGAATTCACAATACAACGATACGTAAAAATAATAAACGAAATAATAACAACGTAAAATAATGATAAAAACGGACCCGTATGTAAACTAGACCGCGAAATATGTAGATAGACTAACCCCGATTAAATACACATTATGTCGTGTACTAAACAAAGAACGGAAATATGAGACTGTGGCATATTGCTAGCCCGATCTCATATCCCGTAGTCTTGTCCCGAGTTATCACGTCAAAAGGTGGTCAAAGTCGTTCTACGTGTCGTGATGTGCATGGTTTTGAAAATAGGATAGTCACGTGATAGTCTTTGCACGTGATGACTAAAGTCGATAAAAGGTCGGGGCTTGAATTGTGGGTCAAACCCCTTGGTTTTATGGGTTACAGGACCCACTCGACCGAGTCGTGGTGTGACTCGGTCGAGTGCACCTTTTACGTGGCTACTGCCCATTTTTATGGGTGCTACTCGATCGAGTAGCATATGTACTCGGTCGAGTAGACCTTGTACGAATGATGATTCGTTTCGTTTTATGATTTAAAATCGATGATCGGCCGAATCAAATACAAATATCGCACGATTTGTATTTAACTCGGCCTCCGGTACTATAATCGTGTACGAACGATTATAATACCGTTATCGGAGTTTTATGAAAAATGTTTATCGTTATATTAGAAAATTTTGAATTAGTGACGAAATGCATCCCTCTACGTCACGACATCGGAACTAACCCTTTCGGGTTACGTGATGTCGGTTTTCGTGTCAACGGGTTTCGTACCAATTGTAGAAATGGAATTAAATTCGTTCAACTACGACCGATCACGGTCACGTCACGCCCTTGAGTACATTGGGGCGGGGCTCCTCGAAAGGGCTCCACCTCCGTCGTTGCTCGTAAAGGGATTAGACGGACCTTAGGTGATCATCGTAGTCAAACGTTTTCAAAACCAATTTTTAGTATTAATATATATATATATACACGGTATTATTAACATTAGTAATAAAATGATGATACAAAATGAAGATGCAAAAGTATAAAAAAGGTTAGTGTTAGTGTTACTACGATTACGATTACGATTACTATGCAAAATACGATAAATAAATAAAAATGACGGAGCAAAAGAGATAGAAATGGATCGAAATGGGGTTTAGGACACCCTCAACATACATGCTAGGTATAGGCCTCGGAAATGGACTCGTGAATAGCGACGGGACGCCGGAGTATCGAGGATGCACGCGAGTTGTGGTGTGTGTGTGTTGCGTCGGTTTATCGAGGGACAGAGGCTCGGTTTTTTGTGTTTTTGCTTTGGGTTTGTAGTGTAGAGTGTAGGGTTGAAAGTAGGGCAAAATGTATGTTAAGATGCCTTAAGAAGAGTTCTCTAAAGTTCTGAAATGCATGGGGGGTGAAGCGGTATTTATAGGATTCATCCCTCGACACAGGGGCACTCGATCGAGTGGCCCTAGTGCACTCGATCGAGTGCCTTCGCAAATGGGCCAAACCCGGGTTCAAAAGGCTCCACTCGACCGAGTGGGGTCAATCCACTCGATCGAGTGGGTCAAACGGGTGAGACAAATAAGGGAAGAATTGATCTTGTTGTTGTGATTGACTTTTTGAATTTTATTTGGTGCGCCAACTGAACTTGGCTGTTTTATGAGACGGTTTCGTCTTTGACCGGGTTTTGACCTGGTCGCCAAAAGACGGGATTTATCTTTGGTGTCGGTTTTGGCCCAAATTAGTCTCTTTTTGCTCGGAACGACCCACTGAGCCTGAATTTGAGGTCTGTTTTGTGAGATTTTTACTCCGCTAAAAGTCCATGTCGGATATTATTGATTTCGAGTCCAAGTCCGAGTATACCAAGTCACGTTTGCGTCCGATCATCATCGGGTGTTTTTCGGAGACTACTATAGACACGTGGCAGTCAAAATGCGGGTGTCTACACTATGATTTTAATATTGATGGTTATGAGGCTGATCCATATCCCCCATGTCTGTTGCTGGTTTGGGGGGAAATTATTTGCAGCATATATTGTCGGTACTACCTTTCTCTTTTCTCTCTTATTTTATTTTATTTTATTTTTTATTTTTTTATTTTATTTTTCGTTTTTTTTTTGTCTTCCTCTACCCATTATATTTTTGTCCTATTTTATTTCTCTTGGTTCACAATGAGGACATTGTGTAATTTGGTTTGGGGGGATATTTTGTGTTTAGTGTATTTTTCTTTTGGGTGTGTTTTAATTTTCAAAGAAAAAAACAATTTTTTTTTTTCCGTTTTTTTCGTGTGTTTTTGTGTGTTTTAGTATAGAGTCGTGTCGGCGATGAGGACATTGCATTTATCACATGTTTTTCCCTAGTTCTTTGCTCTTTCTTGTGAATGACACTATTTCCCGTTATTTGAGTTTAGTATTTCTTAGATCTTGTCGCCGGTTATGTTTTGAATGCCAAATGAGTAAATTGACCTGTTGTCGAGTAAGCTACTTATATTGTGAGACTTAGAGCCTAAACTGATGACATCCATGATCAGTTTCATATAGGTTGAGAGTAGCACTCCTTATGAGACATGTAACATCAAATTGCATAAGCATGACATTCGTCTCTTATATACCTGTATGCATTCAGTTTGTGATTATGACACATGTATAAGAGGCACTCTCTTTCTTTTATCTTATTCCCATGAACTTCACATAGCCATAATTTGACCTGTTTTGACCCGTTTATTAACTACATGCCATATTTGCCTACCCTAGTCAAGCTAGTTGGTTAATTAGACGAAATTATTTTTTGCGGGTGAAATTTGGTACCATGTCGATTGAGAAAGGGAATTGAAAAAAAAATGATGAATGAATTGAAAAAAAATCAATGAAAGAAAAGAAAATAAAAAAGAAGATAGTTGAAAAAAAAATGAAAAAAAAAATGTGAAACAAGAAGAGGAATTTGTTTTTGCTATGAGAAAAGAATTGATCTCTCTGTTTTCATAGTTGTTGGTGCGAAGCCGGTCATGAAAAGTTGAAAATAAGGTGCTTGGTACTACTTGTAATTCCTTTTATTGAAGTTTGGTAAGGAATGATTTTCATGTTTGGTTATAGTCATTCTAGCTTGGCTTTTACCTCCACATATCCAAATTGTTTTGCCCTTTCTTACCCGACTAGCCTCACTTTATACCATATGTAAGTCCTCGGCATGTGTCTTGGTCCTATTGAATGTGTATGTACGGTTGGTAGAGATTGGTATCATGTTAGATTGCATGCATGTTCTTATAAGTCGCAGTTAGGTGAGTGTTTTGTCTTTCCGATTCTACATAAACTCACAATATTGCCCTTATTAAGTGTTGAGTGTAAACCATGAGGAATCTCGACATAGATGGTCGTGCAAGATTGAAAGTTGGCATTTGAATATTAATTGGTGCTTGATCTTTGGAATTCTCTACTCATCATCTTTTTGCTAATGAATTTGTTTCTTTAGCCTAGGGGTCATTCGCTTGTTGGAGTATTTGATGTTGGGATTCGTGTTGGTAATTAGTTCGGAGCCATTGTTTTTAGTCTTGTCCATACTCTTTGATGATTGTTTTGCTTAGGGACAAGCAAAGGTTTGGTTTGGGGGGATTTGATGAACTCATTTCGTATATATATTTAACCCCAACTTTTCCTTTATTTTGGTTCATTTTATGTATCCTAGGAGTTGTTTTTCTAGCTTTTCATCCTTCTTTGTTATGCCGGGTATTTTGTTTACGTTTTGTAGGAAACGAAACAAATGAAGGCGATTGTGCTATATTTTGGGCAATGACGAGAGTTGAACCATGAAATCCACAAGAAAGAAGTGATAAAAGTTATAAGATACTAAGTGAATACTTGAGGAAGGATGTAAAGTGAAGAAACAATAAGAAACGACAAAGAAATAAGTTGGAAAGCTCAAACAAATGCAAATCGAGAAGAAAGAACGATCGCTAAAACAAGGGTCAACTTCAAACGTGAATATATTGAGTTTTAAAACTCAGATTGAGCTGATTTTTGTGGCGTTGGAAAGCTCTTTCTCTTTGATTTCCAACGGTATATCACACGTCCAAATCCGATAAGTAACGAAGAAACAACAAGCATTTCAAATTCGTCGCGCAGTGCAGAGAAACCCGAACCGGTCGGGACGAACCCAAACCGGTCGGGACAACCTTGAACCGCTCGGTTCAGACCCAAACCGACCGGTTTGAGGCTGTTTCGTGGGATTTCTATTTTTGGACTCCTTCACTTACCATAACTCTTATTTTTCGGGATATTCTTTCCTAATTAGTGTTAGGAAAGTAGGAGTAATGACCCTCCTTATCATTATTAGTATATATACCCTCCTTAGGGTTAGATTTAAGAACACTTTCTCACTTTCTCAATCATTAATTTAGATTTAATTACACTTTCATATTCTTAGTTTAGTTTAGTTTTTATTAGCATTAGAATTCTTCTAGTTTGTAATCCTACTTTTAGATCGTCAATCTTTCAGTTCTACGTAATTGGTATTTTTCTCTTTTCTCTTAGTTTCATATTGTCTTTTATTATGCTTAATTTCTTTATTGCTTTATGTTTTAGTATGAGTAGCTAATTTATTTATCTAGGGTTGAAGGGGATCTATGTTAATTGAATTGGGGATGTTAGCTTGATTATTTATTTGATTGATCATTCATATGTTATTGCTTTACTACTTGTCTTGTATCGTTGTTTAATTAGTTTGAGACGTTGAACTAGTTGAATGTTTAGGAGCCCGAACCTAAGATCGAAAGCCTGGTAAGGGTAGACTTACAAGTAAGTGGGTAGGATAATCTGGTAAGTTACGAGACCCCGTCAGAATCTATCCTAAGGTTGACATAAGATCCGAAAGGCCGTGTCTTTGCCCTAAATAACTGTGATTGATTGATTGAATGATTAATTAAATTTACCCAATTTAATTACATAGTGAACCGTAAGACCCTAGATCCTTTTAATATTGATAGAACCTCGTTATTTTACATAATCGCATTAGTTTAGAAAACAATTCAAACAAACCGGAATTTAAATAGTTTAGAAACGATTATTAGATAATTAGCGATTTTCATCCGTCTCTCTGTGGATTCGACCCTTACTTGCTGCTAGCTACCTGTTAGTTGTTCGTTAGGATTATTTTGATTAAGGTGATACGACTTTAGCCTTATCAATTTTGGCGCCGTTGCCGGGGAGACGGTTTTGTATTATTGCTTATTATTTGTTTTGGGTTCTAGATTATTTTGTATATATATTTTTTTTATTTTAGTATATATATTAATTTTTTTTTTCTAATCATTATGACTATCTTCTACTTTCCTCAATTTAATCATGAGTCACTGCATATTTATTGGGATAGACTTGAGTCTTTTATTTATCAAAGTGGCTATCATGTTGATATTTGGGAGATGTGTCATATGATTTATGATAGTGTGGATGATGAGACACGGGCTAATATTGAGGCAAATTGCGACGGGATGTTTAACTATATGCCTTATGAGGAACGATGGGAACTCCTTAAATATTTAGCCCGAAACAGCGCTGAGTCAGAGAAGAGGTGGATTGCTTTCATGGCGGACTGTAAGGTGATATTGCAAAAATTAACGGCTACTCTACGTGAGTCAAATTTGAGAGCTGATCCTGCACCATCATCAGCTAACTGTGTTATGAGTACGTCCGTTGCACATGTTAGAGAGGATATTGACCTATTTGATGACGATGATGATGAACCTTTGATTTTTGCTTTGAAAGTCCATTCTCCGGTCATTGAAGTTGATTCTGTTATGTCTGAAAATTTAATGATTCAATCTTTGACGGAAAAGCCTGAGGCTTTGAGCATTGTTAATGAGCCTATTTGTGATTCAATTGGTCATTCTCTTTTTCACCCAACCGAGCTTTCTTCCGAGACCGTGCCTAATTTATGCATTAATGCTTCTGATGCGGTAGATGAAGTTATTGATTATTTTGAAAAAGGATCCTTCCCGGAGGATTTTTTAGAGGATTTGATGTGTTTTGAGAATTGTGCAGGAGAATCAAACCCTTGGGAAGCCGAGATAGATGCTTTAGAAGCGGCACTCAATCATCCAGGAACCCTCGAAACAGAAAATCTTGAGGTATATGGGATTGTGGATACACTCGTTGAGGTAATAAATCATTCTCATCCACTTGAACTTCCTCCTTGCTTCGATGCTAGTACAGGTATTCCTCTGGTCTCGCATGAATTAATTGTGAAAATTAATGTTGTTGATTTGAGAGGTATTAAGTTGTCTTACATACCCGATAATTTATGTTATTATTTTCCACCATTTGTTGACGGCTGGGATTATATGTCAAGGACTTATCAAAGTTTTCAAAGGAAGTATGACAAGCTAAGACGGTCTTCGACATTGATTTTATATGATGTCTTTACTATATTTTGGTGCTACTTATGCTTCTGTTTAGCACATGCGCAGACATTTGATCTACTCCTGCGAGCCTTGAACTGCTATGTGTGGATATGACGTAGGTCCACCCCGACCCAGCGAAGCGCGGGTTTGGGTAGGCGAATGAATCTCGTGGTAAGATTGTTCTCGGGTTCGAAATTTAAGTCAAAATGGAGTCGCCACCGAATTTTGTGGTTATTCGGCACCATACGAGCCCACTCTATGTCGTCATGGGCTACACACAAAGTAAGCCCACTTCGATTTCAGAGTTTATGGGGCTCGTCCCTTTGCATTGTTATACCGATACCGTTTACACCGGCTTTCGTATATAAAATGACTCTCGTGCGCCAAGGGTTTCGGACATCCGGAAACCAAAGGTTCTGAGTAAGGGGTGAGGGTACGTGTTGGGAAGCCCACTAAGGACACCCAACCCCGCCCGCACATGGCGGCCTCTACTAAGAAACCGTTCGTGTTCGTGTACGCGCGCTAGTAAAATAATTAAATGATATGCAAACAGCGTTTTCGAGCTAAGCATGTGAATTTTGCGTTAACTACGTCATTTAATGCATCTTATTATTTGTCGAAGTGATTTAGCATGCGAGGTTCATTTATAAAGCAATGAAGCAAGTAAATAAATAAAGCTCGAAAAAATAAATAAATAACGTACAAGTTACACGGGCGGAAATACAACCCGGAATTCACAATACAACGATACGTAAAAATAATAAACGAAATAATAACAACGTAAAATAATGATAAAAACGGACCCGTATGTAAACTAGACCGCGAAATATGTAGATAGACTAACCCCGATTAAATACACATTATGTCGTGTACTAAACAAAGAACGGAAATATGAGACTGTGGCATATTGCTAGCCCGATCTCATATCCCGTAGTCTTGTCCCGAGTTATCACGTTAAAAGGTGGTCAAAGTCGTTCTACGTGTCGTGATGTGCATGGTTTTGAAAATAGGATAGTCACGTGATAGTCTTTGCACGTGATGACTAAAGTCGATAAAAGGTCGGGGCTTGAATTGTGGGTCAAACCCCTTGGTTTTATGGGTTACAGGACCCACTCGACCGAGTCGTGGTGTGACTCGGTCGAGTGCACCTTTTACGTGGCTACTGCCCATTTTTATGGGTGCTACTCGATCGAGTAGCATATGTACTCGGTCGAGTAGACCTTGTACGAATGATGATTCGTTTCGTTTTATGATTTAAAATCGATGATCGGCCGAATCAAATACAAATATCGCACGATTTGTATTTAACTCGGCCTCCGGTACTATAATCGTGTACGAACGATTATAATACCGTTATCGGAGTTTTATGAAAAATGTTTATCGTTATATTAGAAAATTTTGAATTAGTGACGAAATGCATCCCTCTACGTCACGACATCGGAACTAACCCTTTCGGGTTACGTGATGTCGGTTTTCGTGTCAACGGGTTTCGTACCAATTGTAGAAATGGAATTAAATTCGTTCAACTACGACCGATCACGGTCACGTCACGCCCTTGAGTACATTGGGGCGGGGCTCCTCGAAAGGGCTCCACCTCCGTCGTTGCTCGTAAAGGGATTAGACGGACCTTAGGTGATCATCGTAGTCCAACGTTTTCAAAACCGATTTTTAGTATTAATATATATACACGGTATTATTAACATTAGTAATAAAATGATGATACAAAATGAAGATGCAAAAGTATAAAAAAAGGTTAGTGTTAGTGTTACTACGATTACGATTACTATGCAAAATACGATAAATAAATAAAAATGACGGAGCAAAAGAGATAGAAATGGATCGAAATGGGGTTTAGGACACCCTCAACATACATGCTAGGTATAGGCCTCGGAAATGGACTCGTGAATAGCGACGGGACGCCGGAGTATCGAGGATGTACGCGAGTTGTGGTGTGTGTGTGTGTTGCGTCGGTTTATCGAGGGACGGAGGCTCGGTTTTTTGTGTTTTTGCTTTGGGTTTGTAGTGTAGAGTGTAGGGTTGAAAGTAGGGCAAAATGTATGTTAAGATGCCTTAAGAAGAGTTCTCTAAAGTTCTGAAATGCATGGGGGGTGAAGCGGTAATTATAGGCTTCATCCCTCGACACAGGGGAACTCGATCGACCCACTGGGCCTGAATTTGAGGTCTGTTTTGTGAGATTTTTACTCCGCTAAAAGTCCATGTCGGATATTATTGATTTCGAGTCCAAGTCCGAGTATACCAAGTCACGTTTGCGTCCGATCATCATCGGGTGTTTTTCGGAGACTACTATAGACACGTGGCAGTCAAAATGCGGGTGTCTACAGAGCCCCCACTCTGACTGAGGCTTGGACAAGGCGAAAGTCAGAGTAGCTACCAAGCCTATCAAGACCTGGTAGACCTTGCCTTATATTCCAGTGGACTCGCGTGAAGGGCTCGCCAGCCATAAGCAGAGGGTCATACCTATTCTGATGATGATAACTTCGCGGGAGTCAGACTTGTAGCATAAGTCCTGGGCGCGCCTATATGTGGGCCCATCCCGTACCATTTCGGGAAAAATGCCGCCCCGGGCGTTCCGCTGGGGAAGTATGTGAGCTGTACGAGCTTGCCTTCGAAGCCTTAAGTCGTACTTGAGCTGATGATGATGCTCCGTGGGGAGTAAAGCCTGCCTTTTTTGGGGAGTAGGTGTACCCGTATGCCGACACATCGCACCTTGGATGTAGCATACCTTGGAAAAGCTGACTCCGTTGGGGAATTTAATAATTTCGCGGAGACTTGCTTCTGAAGTCTGGAGTGTACCTGCATGCTGACACATAACAACTTATACATAACATATAGGCAAAACACTGACTCGTGCTGGGGAGATAAAAAAAAATATTTGAATTTTCGAAGGGACAAAATTTTGAAAAGAATTTTTATCGCAAAGAAATTTTATCACAGAAAATTTTGGAGACTCTTAGGAAAGTTCGGGACAGCTTGATTCCTATTCTGGGTTCTAGTTTGAAATCAGGCCTGCGCGCGCATAGGGCCCAGCTTGCTGAGGAGGCAGGGTAGTTAGGTTTTCTGTTAGGTTTTCTCATTATAAATATGAGAATCCCTGCTTCAGTTCTCTGCATCTCAACTTAAATTCTTCTTTTCCTTCTCAAAATCTTTTAGACTTTCAAGAAAGTTAGAAATCTCCGCTATGGGTATCGACCATTTGACGGCTATGCTTCTCGCCTGGTCCCAATACTTTCAGGACGAGGAAAAAGTCCGACTGACCCAGATGGGAATTGTCAATTTATTCCCTTTCCAGCGTCTAATAGTTGACTCGCATTTCCTGAATGCTTGCTTGTCGTTTTGGGACACCACCCATCACGTATTCGCGTTCCCACGGGGAGAAATGTGTCCTTTACCCGAGGAGGTTGCGGCCATAGGCGGTTGGGGCCTTACTGTTCAGCCAGCTATTCCCCCGTTCTACCCGGATCCAAGGAGGAGATTAAGGGAGTTTTTGGGTTTGTCTCATGCTGAGGCAAATCAGATGGTGCAGGGAGACACCGTTTCCCTGTTTGACCTGGCCGACAAGTTCATGAATCCCCGGGACGTAAGGGCCACCCCTGCTCATAGGCGTAGGGCATTCGCCTTTTGCATGCTGCATTGCTATGTCTTTGAGGGGCTGATGGAGCTTGACTCATGCAGGGGTCAAATCAGACTGATTGGAGTGGTTGACCAGATGGAGACTGGTCATAGCCCTGCTTGGCTAGCCACTGGAGAAATCATCATGGGACTGGACGCCAGGCGGCTTGACCCAACTCGACCGCTGACGGGGAGTACCCGTATTCTGCAAGTATGCACCTCGATTTTTTTTTTTTTTTGTCACGCATAATACCTGAAGTACGCAAGTCACTCGATCGAGTGGACCTGTCACTCAATCGAGTGACACTCATACCGAGCTACTGCCTGCTTTCAGAGGGCTAACTCGATCGAGTCATCTGCTGCACTCGATCGAGTGGACCCTGGCGAACCATTCCGTTGCTTATAAAATTTGTGTACTCTCTTCAGATATGGTTGTCGGAGCGGTTATCGATCATAGAAACCCCTCCGAGCATTCCCAACTATCGGAGCAGTCAGATTAGCTCCCGAAGGCGGAAGATAAGCTCGAGTCATCGGATAGATCGAGCTTACTGGGACGAGGAGTTGGTGTTTCATGGGGGTCCCTTGATCAGGTGGACCGTTGCTTGGTGGTTTCTTTCGAAGTTGACCGGATTGGCCAAGAGAGACCAAGCTCGCTACCTGGTGATTCTGTCCCTTGACTGGACAGTTCACATTTATCCGGATCGTCTCCTAAGACAGTTTGGTTTGTCTCAGCGCATCCCAGAGACTGAAGCCATTATCAGCGTCTCGCTCCAATTGACGGACGCTATGTGCGACACCTGGTTGCAGAGATGGTTCACTCGTCCTACATGGACTATACCTAGCCCTTGTCAATCCGCTTGGGTGTCACGGGCTTACGAGAAATGGACTTCTGAGGAATCCGAGGAAGCTCGAAAGGCCCTGAAGCTTGAGGAGGCCTTTGAATTGGTTCATCGCGAGTCGGCGAAGGACAACAGGGACTTTTTCACCGGGGAATATATTCATGAGGCTACAGTCCGGGGAGAATCGGGTCTTAAGTCACAAACTAAGACTCGATCTAAGGAGGTTGGTTCTAGCAGCACTCGAGGGCAGATCGATTTGGAACGACGACTTGGGCCGAGGTTGGCGGTCCGGGACCGACTTGGTCCGCGTGACCGGCTCCCTGAGCCCGTGAGGGCTCGACTTGGGCCTATTGATGTGACAGAGGAGTCGGGCTCAAACAATCGAGTCCGAGCTAGAGAAGTTCCCGTGGTGATTCGGGAACGCTCCCCTCCGCGTCGTCGCCAGTGGACGGCTAAGGAGGCCAAGGACAAGGGGAAGGGCAAGATGCCCTGAATGCCGGGTCCTTTAGCTTTATTATTATTTAAGTATTATTATTATTTGTTGTGTGCCCTTTTTTGTATTTATTATTTTATTTTTTTTGAATTCCTGCACTTTTGTAATTTTCCGAGTTTATCGGGATTTTTTTGAATTAATAAAAGAAGTTTATTATTAAACCGCTCCTGTCTTTTCTTGATTGCATTGGTTGTACCCTTTTGAGGGGTTGCCTACGTATCTACGATTAGCAGAATCAAACCAGACGTAGTTCAAGCATAGGAAATTTGCAATCTCGAATTACACCAAGACTATTGGTTCAAGATGTTTTTGACAGTAGAATAATTCTAGCTAATTGACTAGCTTTTTGGTAAAAAAATGATTTTGATAAAATTTGCTAATGACATTGAGAAATGGCTAAGGGTAGTAACGCTTCAGCTGGTCCAGGTTGGTTGGATTGACAAACTCATTCCCGTCCAGGTCCGTCAGCATCACTGCTCCCCCTGATAGGATTTTCTTTACCAGATATGGCCCAGCCCAATTGGGTTTGAATTTTCCCCTCGGGTCGACTGGTAGTAGAGCTCGAACAGACTAAAGGACTTGATCGCCCTCCTTAATGTTCCTGGGCCTTACCCTTTTGTTGAAGGCCCGTTGGATCCTCTTCTGGTAGATTTGGATATTATTGAGGGCACGAGACCGTCGTTCGTCTAGTAGAACCAACGAGTCATATCGTGCTCGAACCCAGTCAGCTTCGGGTACTTGACTTTCTAGCAGAATTCTGAGGGACGGTACTTCCAGCTCAATTGGTTGGACTGCCTCCATCCCATAGGTTAGGTAATATGGTGTCGCCCCGGTTGCGGTGCGAATTGACGTTCGGTATCCCCATAGGGCAAAAGATATTTTGTCGGGCCAGTCCCGGTAATTATCAGCCATCTTTTTGAGTATGGTGACAACTGTTTTGTTAGCCGCCTCTACTGCTCCATTTGTTTGGGGACGGTAAGGCGAGGAAGTATGCCTTTGAATTTTATGTTTGGTCAGCAGGGCCGCAGTCTCGGCTTGAAAATGAGTCCCGTGATCACTGATAAATTCAGAAGGGATCTCATACCGGCAGATTATCTTGTTCTGAATGAACTTGGCCACATGTTTGGCATTGAGAATGCGATATGATTCAGCTTCGACCCATTTGGTGAAATAGTCGATAGCTACCAAAATAAAGCAATGCCCACCGGTACCCGAGGGATTTATTTTCCCAATTATGTCGATACCCCACGTTGAGAATGGCAAGGGTGACGTCATGGTATAGAGTAGTGATGACGGCATATGTTGCACATTGCCGAAGATTTGACAATTATGACAATGTTTGACATATGATCGGCAGTCGGCTTCCATGGTATTCCAGTAATAACCGAGCCTCATGATTTTTCGGACCAGCATGTGGGCATTCATATGTGGGCCGTTTTCACCATCATGTACTTCGGCCATAACCTTTTCAGCCTTATACTTGTCAACACAAAGGAGAAGAGCCCCCTGTGCCGTCTTTTTATACAGTTGCCCGTCGTCGGTACGGATAAACTGGGTGGCTAGCCTTCGTAAGGCTTTCTTAGCTCGACCTTCCGACCCGGGAGGATATTCTCCGTTTGTCAGGTACGTTAACACAGCCTGATACCATGGTTCGGGATCAGTTATCTCAATGTCTTTGATGTCGTGGATGTATGCCGGCTCGGAACGTCTTTCGACGCAAATCGGCATACTGGTCACGTGGTCGGGAATGTTCAGTAGAGATGCCAATTTTGAGAGTGCATCTGCAAACTGATTCTCTTCCCGGGGTAGGTATATGTACTCTACCTTTTGGAATTGTTTCTCGAGATCCCTTACTCGTGCCTGGTAGGCCACGAGATTGGCGTTCCGAGTCTTCCATTTTTGGAGTGCTTGGTTAATGACCAAGGATGAGTCACCATGTACCCGGAGATTTGTAATCCCCAGATTGGCGGCGGCTTGTAGTCCGTAAATGCATGCTTCGTACTCTGCTGCATTATTGGTAACATCAAAGTCCAGCTTGATGGAGACGGGAGTGTGCTCCCCTTTTGGTGAAATTAGGAGGATCCCGACTCCGAACCCTCAAAAATTGGATGCTCCATCGAAATATAAATCCCAAGTTTCAGTATCAGTATGGAAAATATCTTCGTCCGGGAAGGACCAAGTGTCGGTGTGTCCTTCCTCAGTTACCGGGCTGTCGGCGAGAAATTCAGCTACTACTCGACCTTTAATAGCCTTTAATGGTACGAACTTTAGGTCGAACTCTGCCAGCATTAAAGTCCATCTAGAGATTCGGCCGTTGAGAACGGGTTTTTCGAAGATGTATTTGATGGGGTCCATCTTGGATAGCACATGGACCTCGTAACTGAGCATATAATGTCGGAGTTTCTTAGTGGCCCAGACTAGAGCCAAACACGTCTTTTCGAGCATGGTATATTTGCACTCATACTCTAAAAACTTCTTGCTGATGTAGTAAATGGCTCTTTCTTCGGAGTCAACTGTCTGAGCCAGCATAGCCCCCATGGCTGTCTCGGTCGTTGTTAGGTATAACGACAGAGGCAAACCGGGTTGAGGTGGCATTAAAACTGGCGGTGCAGACAGAATTTCCTTGATCTTGTCGAAAGCAGTTTGGCACTTGTCATCCCATAGTACCCGTTCTCCTACTTTCAGTTTCTTGAAAATTGGTTCACACACCATGGTCAGTTTGGAGATGAAACGACTGATGTATTGGACTTTCCCGAGAAATCCTCTTATTTCTTTTTCGGTTTTGGGAGGTTGCATCTCGGTAATGGCTTTGATTTTAGCTGGGTCGACTTCGATACCTCGTTGGCTAACGATATGACCCAGTAATTTGCCTGATGTTACCCCGAAACTGCACTTTTGAGGGTTTAACCTCATGTTGTACTTGCGCAGTCGGGTGAAGAATTTTCTTAGGGCGGTGATGTGACCGTTCCGTTCTTTGGATTTGACGATCATGTCGTCTACATAAACTTCTACCTCTTTATGCATCATGTCGTGTAATAAAGTGGTAGCGGTCCTTTGGTATGTGGCCCCGGCATTAATGAGACCGAACGGCATAACGGTATAGCAGTAAGTACCCCAAGGTGTGGTAAAGGTAGTCTTACTCATGTCTTCTTCCGCCATCTTGATCTGATTATACCCGGCATACCCGTCCATGAATGATAGAAGGGCATGATCGGCCGTGTTATCCACCAGTATGTCGATGTGTGGTAACGGAAAATCATCTTTCGGGCTCGCCTTGTTAAGATCCCGAAAATCTACACATACCCGCACCTTACCGTCCTTTTTAGGAACCGGCATGATGTTTGCCACCCAGTCCGGATACTCGGACACTTGTATGAAGCCGGCTTTGAATTGTTTGTCGACTTCTTCTTTTACCTTGAGAGACCACTCGGGCCTCATCCGACGAAGTTTTTGTTTGACCGGTTTGCACCCGTCTTTGATTGGTATGTGGTGCTCAGCTATTTCCCGGTCTATCCCCGGCATGTCCTTGTAGGACCATGCGAAGACATCCTTGAACTCTTGGAGGAGGCTTATGAACTGTTGTTTCTCCTCGGGATCTAAGGATAACCCTATCTTAAGTGTCTAAGGCTCTAAGGTTGTTCCCACATTTATGGACTCGGTTTCTTCGATCACCGGGTTCCGGGACTCCCTTTGCTCTAGTTTCTCGATCAGATGCGGAGGTAAGGGTACCTGTTCGTCTGGTTTCTCAATGTCATAGCATAAAACATTTTTAAAAGCAGAATTTGAAAGAGACAAGTCGTAAGCAGAACGGTTGTTATTATTGATTGAAAATTTGGAGAACAGCTCAAAGAGAGCAGCCATCTGATCATTGGTAGTCCATTTGATAGTCTTCCTCCAGGCCCTGTTTCCCGTCTCGGAACCAACATCCGAGATTAGCTTGGTCGGGTCAAACCTGTTGCTGCGAAGAATCAGGTTGACCAGGTCTTCCTTTGGAGTTGGGGCTATGGTGTCTTCCCCGAAAAGTAGCCCTAGCGCGGGCTCAGCATCTTCAGCTCCGTCGGACTGGATGAGGGCGAACATGTCCTCCGGGATGTAGTTGCAGTCCCGGGCCAAGTGGGTCCCGAGCTGCATAGCATTGGGTTGGTATAGACCAACCTGGATAGCCCCAAACATCGGTGTGACAAAGTAGTCAGCCAACCGTGGGCTATAAGGGCTCAAGTGGATACCCTTAAGGATGTTGCAGGCCTTTTCGATCCCTGCTCGGACAACATTGTCGGGAGTTATGGCATACCCGAGACCAAAGTGAGATTCTTCATCTTTAAGAACCTCGATGATCTTCCCAGCTGGAAGATTGGGTCGAGAGGTAGCCCCCAGAAAGTACCCTAGGTTTTGGAGCATCGTGTCGATGCTCGAAGTGAAGTAAGGCCTAAAGAGGTACTCTTCCTCGATCATCCCCACAAAGTCAAACCCCCAAAGGTCTGTGCGTCCCGTGGCGTTACAGCTAGCCACAGTCATTGGGGTTGCCTCTAAGGTGATAACATCGTTGAGCAGAGGCATCTTGATCTTTCGATGAAGGGTGGATGATACTGCCTTGACCGCGTGGATCCAAGGCCTACCTAGGAGCAAGTTGAATGATGAGGTGACATCAATCACCTGGAATTCGAGCACCTTTTCTATTGGGCCGGTTATGATGGTCAGTTTCACGGCCCCAGCTACCGACTTTGGGCTCCCATCGAAAGCTTGGATGGTCTGAGCTGTCGGGATATAGTCAGCCTCGGTAATGCCGAGGGCTTTTGCGGTCCTTAGAGGAAGGACATTCACAGCGGACCCATCATCAACCAGGGTCATAGGGAGGTATTTTCCTCGGCAAACCACCGTAATGTAGAGGGCCAGATTATGGGAGGCCCCGAATGATGGTAGGTCGGCCTCAGAGAAAGTGATCATCGGACCTCCTTCCTTGGCTTTGCCCTTCAGGTGCGGCAGGACCGTGGCTACCATCTCAGCAGGGGTAACCAGGGAGTCAACCTTAATTTGATCGAGAGCCTTTGTAAGTGCTTCTCGATGCTCTTGTGAGCTAACCAGGAGTTGCCATATAGTGAGGTCAACTCGAGTTTTCTTCAACTGCTTCACGAGAGCCGTTTCAGCAGTTGGCTCCTCAGGGGCGACTTCCGTCCTGAATGGTTCAGTGACGGTTGTCGGGATAGGGGTGTCCCTAGAGCTAGTGGCTTGATAGGGACGACCAAGGTGGTTACTGGTTAGGACTCGGGATTTAGTCCTTCGAATCTCCTCGGCGGTGATGGGGACAGCTTCCCCTTTGGCGAGGTAGACGTCATCCTCGTCGTCGAACCAGATCCCGTTCACTTGCGGGATAAATGGAGAGATAAGGTGAGAGCAATCAATCACCTCCCCGGTAAAGATGGCGTGGGAGCTGAAAGGGTTCTTGTGGACATGACATAGGTCCACCCCGACGCGGCCACGCGGGGGTTTGGGGAGGCGAATGAATCTCCATGAGATGGTCAAATGGAAATTTAAATCGAAGTCGGAGTCGCCACCGAATTTTATGGTTATTCGGAACCGTTCGAGCCCACTCTATGTCGTAGTGGGCCGTATACAAAATACTGCCCAGTTCCGATGTCAGAGTTTATTGGGCTCGTCCCTTTGCATATCGATACAGATGCCGACTTGAGCGGTTAATCGTATATTGAATGACTCTCGTTGCCAATGGTTTCGGACATCCGGAAACCACGGTTCTGAGTAAGGGGTGAGGGTACGTGTTGGGAAGTTCACTAAGAACACCCAACCCCGCCCGCACATTAGCGGCCTCTACTAGGATATCGTTTGATTTTAAAATACGCGCGTTAGTAATACGATGAATGATATGCAAACATTGTTTTCCTAAGCATGCGAGGAATTGAACGGGTTGCTAAGTCGATTTAATGCATGAAAAATTAACGTCAAAGTTGAATTTAGCATGTGAGATTCGTTTTAGTATAATAAAACAAATGATGAAAAAGAATGAGTTTGCTACAAGATAAACAAACGAGTTAGTATCGATTTGTAAATAATAATATAGCAAACGAAATAAATATACGAGATCGAGAAAATAAATATTAATCAAAATCTGAAAAGCATCGCTAAAAACGCCGTTTTGTATAAAAAACGAAGTTCGAAAAATAATAAAAAAACGAGAAAGGCGCGTCGTGACAGGCGGTCGCGCGGCTCGCCCGGGATGCCGGCGAGTCGCGTGTCGGGCTGATTTCGAAAGCGGTCTTTTGAAAATTTGATGCTTTTATTAAATCGCGTACGAATATTGCATAATTCGTACTCGACTTAATATTTTCGATATTCGTTATATTCGATAATTGACTACGAAATCAATATCAAATACTTCGAATAGTTTTAGAAAAGATATAAATTTTGAAATCGTTTCGTAGAATAATAAAATAAAACGAACGAAAAAAGCTAAAAAAAAACGTCTCGGATTTCAGGCCCGTGCGCGAGTCGCCTGGGTGGGGCGCGACTCGCGTGCGGGTCTGTTCCGGATTTGCTCGTTGTTCGAAAATTGTTAATTTTGATAAATCGCGTACAAATATGAATTAATTTATACTCGATTTATGTTTTCGATATTCGTCGTACCCGATATTCGATTATGAAATCGATATCGAGTATTCGGAATGATTTTTAGAAAAGGGTTTTGTAAAAAAGAATTTGAACGAAAAAAAGATGTAACGGTTTTTAATATCGTCGAGATTTCAATATAATTCTTTTCGATACAATATTCGATTATAGAAAATCGATATCATATTTTTAAGAATGTTGTTGTATGAAAATAGTTTTTAATAGTATCGATATTAGAAAATAAAATAAACGACGACCGACCCATAAAAAATAAGACGGACGAGGAGGAAGAGAGAAGAAGAAGAGAAATCGGGTTTTGTTACACCCTCAACCTACATGCTTCTGTTTACTCGGATCGGGGCTCGTCGGGACGTGGCTTAGGCACAAGAGCGTCGAGTGGATGTCGGTGAGTTATGGTGGCTCGGTTTGGGCGTGACGTGTGAAGGGTGTCGGGTATCGGGCCGGTTTCCTTCGGGTTTGTAATATCGGTTTCTCGATGCTAAATTTTGTGTGTGTGTGTGTATGGGAATAATTGATGTTGTAGATGATTGATGATTGATAATGAATGTATATTGTAGATGCTAATTGATAATGAATGATAATTGATTGATTGTTGTGTAAAAGTGTGTGTGCAAGGGGCTATTTATAGGAAATTTCCGACCTTGGCTAGGAGAGTTTGAACTACCGCTTTGGATGGGAAACGTAAGAAGTTGTAAGGCATGAGAATTCCGCTTTCTTGTCCAAGAAGAAAGGGGACACGGCTGGTGGGAGCCTACTCGGCCGAGTATTTGCACTCGGTCGGGTGTTTGAATCGGTTTTTGGATAGGAAATGCGAGAGTTCGAAAGGAATGTAAATTCCGTTTCTTGGTGGAAAAGCCAAAATCTCGGCTGAATGGGGATGTATTTCGGCTGACTTGGGTGTCTTGGCCGAGTATTTGGTGCTCGGTCTATATCCGATTCGGTTTCCGGATAGAATTCCTACTTGAGATCGAATCCTATCCTCAAACGGATTTGTTTAATATTTTGAGAAGCTGATTTTTTGTAGGATTAAAGTAGGAATCAGCCGTGTGAGGTGTCACGGCTGACTCACGTGTCTCGGAAAAATCTTTGACCGGGTTTTGACTCGGTCGCAAAAAGACGGTTTTACCCCCGGTGTCGGAATCGACCCAAATTAGTCTTATTTGACTCGGAACGACCCACTGGGCCTGATTTTGAGGTTAGTTTTGGGAGATATGTACTCCATAATGAGCCCAAGCCAAATGCCAATGATTTTGAGCCTGTTTCTGAGTATTTAAAGCCGTTTGCGTCCGATCATCATCGGGTGTTTGTCGGAAACTGCCATAGACACCTAGCGGTCAAAATGTGGGTGTCTACAGAGCCCCCACTCTTACTGAGGCTTGGACAAGGCGAAAGTCAGAGTAGCTACCAGGCCAATCAAAGATTAAGACCTGGCAGACTTCCGGTCGGGTCGTTTAAGGTCCATTAGACCTGCGTGGAGGGCCCGCCGGCCAGAGACTAGAAATGTACCTGAGTTGACGATGATAACTCCGTGGGGAATCGGACTTGTCGTATAAGTCTATGCCGCTGGGGAGTTATGTGAATTGCGCGGTCTTGAATTGTACCTGTATAAGTTACATAAAATTTTGCATGCAACATGTAGGTGAAACAAATATGACTCGCGCTGGGGAATAAAAAATGATTTTTGCTTAGTTTTAAAATCGAAGTCCTGAAAGCAGCTCACGTGCTAGGAAATAGGTTTTCAAAACTGAAATGGGTAGAAAAGAAATTTGCAATTTAAATAGACCGAAATTTGACCTTGTCGAAAAGGGTTTTCTCAAATGGCTAAGTTTTGCAAATTTTTAAAAAATGAGAATTTGAAGAGAGAGACCTATCGACAGACTCGACGCTGGGCGTGACCGGGCGAGTTGACAGACACGACTGGACTCTCGAGGGGTTGGACCGTGACTCGGTAGGGGGGTGGGCCACCTAACAAGACTCTTAAGTTGCGATATTTCGTAGCCTAGGCAAGTGGCAACATGGTCGAACATCGAAGTGGGATAGATATGCTATACGGGGTTGCAGTAGTCTGTAATGAGACTGTTGTAGTCTAGTGCTCTCCTGAATTTTTTATTTTAGGGTACATTTCCAAACTGGGTATTGCCTCGAATCCTGACAGATTCTTGTCTTCGACTGAGCCGAGTACTATGACACACTACAGAAAGGAGGCTAGATTTTTTGAATTTATATGGATTTTGTGAGTGGATGGAGGTTTTCTGCCTAAGAGAAGCCCCCAGGACGACAAAGCTAGCTGCTGAGAACATGACGGTGTCGTGACCGGAATGATGGTGCTTTTGAATGAGTGTCAATGTGGGTGGTTGTACCTCTGTTGAAAGGCTGCCTACGTATTCACGTATAGTGAAATCAAACCATGTCGTAGTTCAGTGTATTGGAAGATGGTGCCTAGTCTAATAGGACTTTGTGTGTAACTAGCCATAACAATGGTGTAGGCTAGGTGCATTCCCAATGATGTCTTGATCAAAGGGCTAGAATGGTTAGGATATTTATCCTGTGACTGTGAGCGTTCTCCGGGGTAGCTCCCAGAGGTGGTGTGAACTATTTGGGCATGTTCTATGTCAACTACAAGTTGAGTTCCCGTGTTTGGGGTTGGTAACTGGTTTGGATGAGAAGAATTGGGATGGGATTTTAACGAGTTTTGCTCTCAGGGATTTTAACGAGTTTTGCTCTCGGGGATTTTAACGAGTTTTGCTCTCGGGGATTTGACGAGTTCTGCTCTCGGGATTGTGTATGATTAGGTAAGGGATTTGACGAGTTTTGCTCTCGGGTCTTTGACGAGTTTTGATCTCGGGTCTTTGTATGGTGATTGTGAATTTTGTTATGTAAAGGGGAAGCCGAGTAAAATGGCTTGAACTTTGATCGGGATATGTTTGATGATGCGGGATCCGGTTTCCATGTCTGGCCCTAATGGTTAGGGGTATCCTATGGAGCTTGAATCCTCAAAATTCCGGGCTGTCTTTAGCCTGGGTCTCGGGAAGGTCTTGAGGGTTGTAATGTGGGAAGGCTAAATGTGGTGTTAGTTGACCAGCTTGATTGTTTCTCCCTTATTGGATGGTATGAGTATTGATCTTGAGTGGACCGTTGACCACGGTCATGGGCATTTGAATATTTTTTGTTGGTTGACCTCTTAGCCCCGGTCATGGGATCTTCATTTGTGTTGACCGTTCTGGTCGTGGATGCTCTTTTTTATGATGGCCTGCTTTTTTTGTTTTGGCCTTTTGCTTTTTTCCTTGAACTTTTGATTTTTTTTTTGTCCAGTTTTTTTTTTTTTTTTGTTGGTCAGACTAACACCGTAGGTAGGTATGGTTGATCTTGTCGGAGGGGTGTTTATTGTGGGAAATGGGCTTGCCTCCCGTCTTGAACCCAAACTAAGAGACTACCTAGATTCGTCATTGGATTCGATACCGCTCCTGCTAAGTGTAGTTTTGTGGCTTCCTATGTCAGACATAAAACAGGTAAAGGAAAACACGGGTCTCGATTTCCTGCAGTCATTATAGATGTGCCTATAGTCACGTGCATGTGCTCACAGTGTATGATGGTGTTTATCATGTTCTCGGAAACACATAAGGAAAGTATATATGAGCAATAGAAAAGCTGATTTTATTGAATTTTGAAAAAGAGGACAGAATGCAAAAGACTCTGACTCTGATTTGGAAATGAGGATGTAGGGTATCCTAGACTCGGACTCAGACTTAGACTCGAATCAGATCCGGACTCGGATGCTTGGTTGGTTGTTTTTTTTGGTAAGTTCTTCGACAGGTGCCACGACTCGCGTAAACTCGATTTTGCGCAAATGCAAGAGAGGGAGTCAAACTAGACGCGACCCGGGGTGACTGGAATGACTAGGATTCTTGGATCGGGATACTCGAACGTTGACCTGGACAAGGTAACGACCACTGGCTTGGACTTGACGATGAGACTCAAGCTGCATGAGGGTGAGCCCGAAAATGGGGCGACCATGTTTGACTCGGGTTAGACTCTCCTAAGACAAATGTGTAGGGTACGATCCTCGGAGTGATCGTGATTAATCGCTCCGTCGGAGAATAGCCCCCAAGTGAGGCTAAGGACTCAGATAGGACTCAGATGGTGTGGCATCTAAGTGGCTCGAAAGTGGGGTACGTGAGACACGTGTAAGACATGACCCTTAGAGCAATCGTGATCGACCGCTCTGATGAAGGGTAGTCCCCAAGTGGGATCGAATATTTGGTTAAGACTCGAGTGTCGGACGAGCGACCCTTAGACGTAAGGGTCACAAACCTTTTGTTATAGGGCTATGCCTTGTAAAAGGTTGACTCGGAAAAGACACTTAGACGGGTGACTTGTGAAAGGTGGGCCTCCTTTAGGATCCAGCCGTGTGGGCTGGGCCTTGTTCGAAAGGAGGTTCACGTGAGTCGTTCCCCAGACTTTAGACTCGATTGTGTAGACGGACCGACCCTTGTAGGAGTATGTCCTATGTAGGTGGGCTTTGCCTTAGTATAATAAGGCGGACTGGGATAGGGGAAATCCGTGATATAAGATCGACGGAGTTTCGACGCTAGAAGACCTTGACGATTTATGACACGACCCGACACTGCTAAATACGGGAAGTCCTAAAAAGAGGAAGGTTTTGAAATTGACTTTTGAAAGCCCGAGTAAAATCGGGGAAAGGAGCCCGGCCCCTTTTTTTTCGAAAAAGAAAACGGAAAGGCGGACCGGGGAGCGGGTTTGAAAGTTCAAAAATATTTTCGAGTTTTGAAATGGGCATAATACCGGCTAAAAATAAGCTATTTTGAGTAAAATCGTGGATCCTAAATTCGGTATATGTCCCGGGTTTTGAAATTGGATATTTTGAAAAGGATGCAATTTTGAAAATGATGGTTTTTGAAAAAAAGACTTGTAAATCAGGTAGCACGTAGTCATGGAAACAGTATAACGACGCCATGTATGCTCTAATTCTAAGTCTCGGTCAGTCTGAAAGGGTCTATACCAGTGTACACAGCCTATCGAGAATCGGGGTGGACTTCCTAAGTCGAGTTGAGCTTAGAACATGCCGTAAAACCCATACGAATCGACTAATGGACACCTTCGACATATCCAATTTGGACTACATCGATAGTATAGTGGGACGTCGGTCACCAGTACCGGCCCGGGAAAATATGGGGTTATGCATGAACCGTAAAACTAAAACGCGTATTGTATTAGTCAAACGATTTCTATTCGAGTCTCACCCTGAGGATGCTGAAGGTCAGTAACGTATCAGCTAATCCCCAGCGGAGTCGCCAAATTGTGGACATGACATAGGTCCACCCCGACGCGGCCACGCGCGGGTTTGGGGAGGCGAATGAATCTCCATGAGATGGTCAAATGGAAATTTAAATCGAAGTCGGAGTCGCCACCAAATTTTATGGTTATTCGGAACCGTTCGAGCCCACTCTATGTCGTAGTGGGCTGTATACAAAATACGGCCCAGTTCCGATGTCAGAGTTTATTGGGCTCGTCCCTTTGCATATCGATACAGATGCCGACTTGAGCGGTTAATCGTATATTGAATGACTCTCGTTGCCAATGGTTTCGGACATCCGGAAACCACGGTTCTGAGTAAGGGGTGAGGGTACGTGTTGGGAAGTTCACTAAGAACACCCAACCCCGCCCGCACATTAGCGGCCTCTACTAGGATATCGTTTGATTTTAAAATACGCGCGTTAGTAATACGATGAATGATATGCAAACATTGTTTTCCTAAGCATGCGAGGAATTGAACGGGTTGCTAAGTCGATTTAATGCATGAAAAATTAACGTCAAAGTTGAATTTAGCATGTGAGATTCGTTTTAGTATAATAAAACAAATGATGAAAAAGAATGAGTTTGCTACAAGATAAACAAACGAGTTAGTATCGATTTGTAAATAATAATATAGCAAACGAAATAAATATACGAGATCGAGAAAATAAATATTAATCAAAATCTGAAAAGCATCGCTAAAAACGCTGTTTTGTATAAAAAACGAAGTTCGAAAAATAATAAAAAAACGAGAAAGGCGCGTCGTGACAGGCGGCCGCGCGGCTCGCCCGGGATGCCGGCGAGTCGCGTGTCGGGCTGATTTCGAAAGCGGTTTTTTGAAAATTCGATGCTTTTATTAAATCGCGTACGAATATTGCATAATTCGTACTCGACTTAATATTTTCGATATTCGTTATATTCGATAATTGACTACGAAATCAATATCAAATACTTCGAATAGTTTTAGAAAAGATATAAATTTTGAAATCGTTTCGTAGAATAATAAAATAAAACGAACGAAAAAAGCTAAAAAAAAACGTCTCGGATTTCAGGCCCATGCGCGAGTCGCCTGGGTGGGGCGCGACTCGCGTGCGGGTCTGTTCCGGTTTTGCTCGTTGTTCGAAAATTGTTAATTTTGATAAATCGCGTACAAATATGAATTAATTTATACTCAATTTATGTTTTCGATATTCGTCGTACCCGATATTCGATTATGAAATCGATATCGAGTATTCGGAATGATTTTTAGAAAAGGGTTTTGTAAAAAAGAATTTGAACGAAAAAAAGATGTAACGGTTTTTAATATCGTCGAGATTTCAATATAATTCTTTTCGATACAATATTCGATTATAGAAAATCGATATCATATTTTTAAGAATGTTGTTGTATGAAAATAGTTTTTATAGTATCGATATTAGAAAATAAAATAAACGACGACCGACCCATAAAAAATAAGACGGACGAGGAGGAAGAGAGAAGAAGAAGAAGAAGAGAAATTGGGTTTTGTTACACCCTCAACCTACATGCTTCTGTTTACTCGGATCGGGGCTCGTCGGGACGTGGCTTAGGCACAAGAGCGTCGAGTGGATGTCGGTGAGTTATGGTGGCTCGGTTTGGGCGTGACGTGTGAAGGGTGTCGGGTATCGGGCCGGTTTCCTTCGGGTTTGTAATATCGGTTTCTCGATGCTAAATTTTATGTGTGTGTGTGTGTGTATGGGAATAATTGATGTTGTAGATGATTGATGATTGATAATGAATGTATATTGTAGATGCTAATTGATAATGAATGATAATTGATTGATTGTTGTGTAAAAGTGTGTGTGCAAGGGGCTATTTATAGGAAATTTCCGACCTTGGCTAGGAGAGTTTGAACTACCGCTTTGGATAGGAAACGTAAGAAGTTGTAAGGCATGAGAATTCCGCTTTCTTGTCCAAGAAGAAAGGGGACACGGCTGGTGGGAGCCTACTCGGCCGAGTATTTGCACTCGGTCGGGTGTTTGAATCGGTTTTTGGATAGGAAATGCGAGAGTTCGAAAGGAATGTAAATTCCGTTTCTTGGTGGAAAAGCCAAAATCTCGGCTGAATGGGGATGTATTTCGGCTGACTTGGGTGTCTTGGCCGAGTATTTGGTGCTCGGTCTATATCCGATTCGGTTTCCGGATAGAATTCCTACTTGAGATCGAATCCTATCCTCAAACGGATTTGTTTAATATTTTGAGAAGCTGATTTTTTGTAGGATTAAAGTAGGAATCAGCCGTGTGAGGTGTCATGGCTGACTCACGTGTCTCGGAAAAATCTTTGACCGGGTTTTGACTCGGTCGCAAAAAGACGGTTTTACCCCCGGTGTCGGAATCGACCCAAATTAGTCTTATTTGACTCGAAACGACCCACTGGGCCTGATTTTGAGGTTAGTTTTGTGAGATATGTACTCCATAATGAGCCCAAGCCAAATGCCAATGATTTTGAGCCCGTTTCTGAGTATTTAAAGCACGTTTGCGTCCGATCATCATCGGGTGTTTGTCGGAAACTGCCATAGACACCTGGCGGTCAAAATGTGGGTGTCTACAGTTCTCCTTGTTGCTGGGCTTATCTCCGGGTAGCGGGATTTTACCGCTTTCGATCAGGTCCTGGATCAAGTGCTTCAGCTTCCAGCACTTCTCGGTATCATGCCCATTGCCCCGGTGGTATTGGCAATAGGCTTGGGCATTGTAGTTCTTGGAGCGTCGCTCGACCGGAACTTCAGGAGTTGGGCCTATCGGTTGGATTAGGCCTTTTGAGGATAGCCTTTGTAAGGCATAAGTATAGGTCGTGCCTATGTCAGTGAAAACCCGAGGTGGGGTGTTCTTCTTGGATGGGGTATCTAGTAGATTAACCGCGTCGAAAATGCTGCGGGTTGCAGCTTGAGGCTTGGTAGTGGAGGAAGAAGCCCCTTGGTAACCCTTAGCAGCGGCCTTAGTGAGGCCTTCCAGTCTTAGATCATCTTCGATCCTCATACCCATTTCAGTAAGGGTGGTGAAATTGGGTATGACAGCATATCGGAGGTGAACCCGGTAGGAGGGGAGGAGGTTCTTGACAAAAGCCTCCACCAAAGTCTTCTCACTGGGCTTATCGACCAGTTTCACGCTCTCGGCCCTCCAGCGTTGAAGGTATTTGGTAAAACCTTCCTTCGGCTCTTGGGCCATAACCTCCAGAGATCTCATTGTGGTTTGGATCTCGGTGTTGTCAGCATAGTTCCGAGCGAACTCGGTGGCCACATCATCCCAAGTAGGGTATTTCTTCGGGTCTAGCCTGTAGTACCAGGCCCGAGGGTGCTTTTTAAGAGATGCAGCAAAAAGGTTCTTGAACATGGAGGAATCCACTCCCTTAATGGCCATGAACTCCTTGAAGGCCCGTACATGTAGTAACGGGTCTTCGGTTCCCTCAAACATGGGCAAACCCGTGAGATTCAAGTTTGCGGGCAGTTTGTCACTCACCGGACTGTACTCACGACTATTCTCCCGATGGATATTATTACTCCCAGTCAAGTGAACTTGCTCCTCTAGTCGACGTACTGAGCTAACTAGATCAGCCAGAGGCCCACTAGTCCCGGCATTTGGAGTCCTGTGCTCCACCGTGGCCAATCGAGTGACGATAGCAACTTGTCCATCCCTCATTTCATTTAGTAGGGCTTCGATGTCGGCCTGTTTGTCGACCATGGCGTCCACAGAGGTTTTCAGATCAGCTAAAGCAGCTTCCATCTTGCGGGTGAGCCTAGTGGATGGTGGCCTGTCTGTAAGAACACCACGTAATCAGAAACCGAACCCAGTCTTGGAATCAAAGGAAAAAGTACATCCCGAGCGACCCAAAAGGAAAGAACTGAGTGGAAAAGACTCGAGAAAGACACCTAGACGGATGACTCGTGGGTGGTATGACTTCCTTAGGATTTCGGCTTTGTGGGCCTAGTCCCGTTCGAAGGAAGGTCCACGTGAGATTATTCCCCAGACTTTTGACTCGAATGTATGGACGGACTTTCCTTTGTAGGAGTATGCCCTACGCGGGTTGGTCGTGCCTTGACAAATAAGGCGAACTCGGGAAAGGGGGGAAACTTGTGATATAAGATCGACAGAGTTTCGACGCTATAAACCCTCTACATATTATGCAAAGACCCGACACACGAATAGACGGTAGGTCCTATAATAAGGAAGGTTTATTTTAGGAAAGTTGAAAGTTTTGGAAAGGTTGAGGTTTGAATGCAAAATGAACGAATTTCTTTGAAAACTGAAAACGGAATTTCGAAAACCGAGGTTAGAATTTTGAAAAGAAAAATTCCGAAAATCAAGGTGGTGGGGGCGGAAATTCGAGAATTAAAACGGACAGCATACCGACTACAGAAAAGGATATTTTGAGTCAAATCGTTGATCCTAAATTTCGCCGGAATTCCGAGTTTTGAAAATGGGATATTTTTGAAAAGGTGAGTCCCGAAATGGGCAGCATTTCGGGTTTTCGAAATTGGACGTTTTGGAAATACGGGTCCCGAAATGGACAGTATTTCGGGTTTTTCGAAAGGTGGGTATTTTTGGAAGGATGCAATTTTTGAAATGACGGTTTTTGAAAATTGACACGAAAACCAAGTAGCATGTAGTCAAACAAGCATTATAACGACGCTTATGTATGCTTTACACTAAGTCTCGGTCGGTCAAAATAGGGTCTATACCAACAACGATGGCTTTCTCGTGTGATGGACGGACTCCCTAAGCCGGGTTGGTCTTAGGACATGCCGCGAAACCGAGACGAGTTCCACCATCGATGTCTTTAGCGCACCCATGTAGGAATGCACCGTGGTATAGTGGGACGTCGGTCACAAGTAAACGGCCCGGAAAAGAATTGGGTTATGCATGAACCATTAAACTAATGCGCGCACACTAATCTACGAACGATTTCTCTTCGAGTCTCACCCTAGGAACCCCGATGACATGTGGTACATCAGGTATCCCCAGCGGAGTCGCCAAATTGTGGACATGACGTAGGTCCACCCCGACGCGGCGAAGCGCGGGTTTGGGTAGGCGAATGAATCTCGTGGTAAGATTGTTCTCGGGTTCAAAATTTAAGTCAAAATGGAGTCGCCACCAAATTTTGTGGTTATTCGGAACCATACGAGCCCACTCTATGTCGTCATGGGCTACACACAAAGTAAGCCCACTTCGATTTCAGAGTTTATGGGGCTCGTCCCTTTGCATTGTTATACCGATACCGTTTACACCGGCTTTCGTATATAAAATGACTCTCGTGCGCCAAGGGTTTCGGACATCCGGAAACCAAAGGTTCTGAGTAAGGGGTGAGGGTACGTGTTGGGAAGCCCACTAAGGACACCCAACCCCGCCCGCACATGGCGGCCTCTACTAAGACACCGTTCGTGTTCGTGTACGCGCGCTAGTAAAATAATTAAATGATATGCAAACAGCGTTTTCGAGCTAAGCATGTGAATTTTGCGTTAACTACGTCATTTAATGCATCTTATTATTTGTCGAAGTGATTTACCATGTGAGGTTCATTTATAAAGCAATGAAGCAAGTAAATAAATAAAGCTCGAAAAAATAAATAAATAACGTACAAGTTACACGGGCGGAAATACAACCCGGAAATCACAATACAACGATACGTAAAAATAATAAACGAAATAATAACAACGTAAAATAATGATAAAAACGGACCCGTATGTAAACTAGACCGCGAAATATGTAGATAGACTAACCCCGATTAAATACACATTATGTCGTGTACTAAACGAAGAACGGAAATATGAGACTGTGGCATATTGCTAGCCCGATCTCATATCCCGTAGTCTTGTCCCGAGTTATCACGTCAAAAGGTGGTCAAAGTCGTTCTACGTGTCGTGATGTGCATGGTTTTGAAAATAGGATAGTCACGTGATAGTCTTTGCACGTGATGACTAAAGTCGATAAAAGGTCGGGGCTTGAATTGTGGGTCAAACCCCTTGGTTTTATGGGTTACAGGACCCACTCGACCGAGTCGTGGTGTGACTCGGTCGAGTGCACCTTTTACGTGGCTACTGCCCATTTTTATGGGTGCTACTCGATCGAGTAGCATATGTACTCGGTCGAGTAGACCTTGTACGAATGATGATTCGTTTCGTTTTATGATTTAAAATCGATGATCGGCCGAATCAAATACAAATATCGCACGATTTGTATTTAACTCGGCCTCCGGTACTATAATCGTGTACGAACGATTATAATACCGTTATCGGAGTTTTATGAAAAATGTTTATCGTTATATTAGAAAATTTTGAATTAGTGACGAAATGCATCCCTCTACGTCACGACATCGGAACTAACCCTTTCGGGTTACGTGATGTCGGTTTTCGTGTCAACGGGTTTCGTACCAATTGTAGAAATGGAATTAAATTCGTTCAACTACGACCGATCACGGTCACGTCACGCCCTTGAGTACATTGGGGCGGGGCTCCTCGAAAGGGCTCCACCTCCGTCGTTGCTCGTAAAGGGATTAGACGGACCTTAGGTGATCATCGTAGTCAAACGTTTTCAAAACCGATTTTTAGTATTAATATATATATATATATATATATATATATATATATATATATATATATATATACACGGTATTATTAACATTAGTAATAAAATGATGATACAAAATGAAGATGCAAAAGTATAAAAAAGGTTAGTGTTAGTGTTACTACGATTACGATTACGATTACTATGCAAAATACGATAAATAAATAAAAATGACGGAGCAAAAGGGATAGAAATGGATCGAAATGGGGTTTAGGACACCCTCAACATACATGCTAGGTATAGGCCTCGGAAATGGACTCGTGAATAGCGACGGGACGCCGGAGTATCGAGGATGCACGCGAGTTGTGGTGTGTGTGTGTGTTGCGTCGGTTTATCGAGGGACGGAGGCTCGGTTTTTTGTGTTTTTGCTTTGGGTTTGTAGTGTAGAGTGTAGGGTTGAAAGTAGGGCAAAATGTATGTTAAGATTCCTTAAGAAGAGTTCTCTAAAGTTCTGAAATGCATGGGGGGGTGAAGCGGTATTTATAGGATTCATCCCTCGACACAGGGGCACTCGATCGAGTGGCCCTAGTGCACTCGATCGAGTGCCTTCGCAAATGGGCCAAACCCGGGTTCAAAAGGCTCCACTCGACCGAGTGGGGTCAATCCACTCGATCGAGTGGGTCAAACGAGTGAGACAAATAAGGGAAGAATTGATCTTGTTGTTGTGATTGACTTTTTGAATTTTATTTGGTGCGCCAACTGAACTTGGCTGTTTTATGAGACGGTTTCGTCTTTGACCGGGTTTTGACCTGGTCGCCAAAAGACGGGATTTATCTTTGGTGTCGGTTTTGGCCCAAATTAGTCTCTTTTTGCTCGGAACGACCCACTGGGCCTGAATTTGAGGTCTGTTTTGTGAGATTTTTACTCCGCTAAAAGTCCATGTCGGATATTATTGATTTCGAGTCCAAGTCCGAGTATACCAAGTCACGTTTGCGTCCGATCATCATCGGGTGTTTTTCGGAGACTACTATAGACACGTGGCAGTCAAAATGCGGGTGTCTACACTATGATTTTAATATTGATGGTTATGAGGCTGATCCATATCCCCCATGTCTGTTGCTGGTTTGGGGGGAAATTATTTGCAGCATATATTGTCGGTACTACCTTTCTCTTTTCTCTCTTATTTTATTTTATTTTATTTTTTATTTTTTTATTTTATTTTTCGTTTTTTTTTTTGTCTTCCTCTACCCATTTTATTTTTGTCCTATTTTATTTCTCTTGGTTCACAATGAGGACATTGTGTAATTTGGTTTGGGGGGATATTTTGTGTTTAGTGTATTTTTCTTTTGGGTGTGTTTTAATTTTCAAAGAAAAAAACAAATTTTTTTTTTCAGTTTTTTTCGTGTGTTTTTGTGTGTTTTAGTATAGAGTCGTATCGGCGATGAGGACATTGCATTTATCACATGTTTTTCCCTAGTTCTTTGCTCTTTCTTGTGAATGACACTATTTCCCGTTATTTGAGTTTAGTATTTCTTAGATCTTGTCGCCGGTTATGTTTTGAATGCCAAATGAGTAAATTGACATGTTGTCGAGTAAGCTACTTATATTGTGAGACTTAGAGCCTAAACTGATGACATCCATGATCAGTTTCATATAGGTTGAGAGTAGCACTCCTTATGAGACATGTAACATCAAATTGCATAAGCATGACATTCGTCTCTTATATACCTGTATGCATTCAGTTTGTGATTATGACACATGTATAAGAGGCACTCTCTTTCTTTTATCTTATTCCCATGAACTTCACATAGCCATAATTTGACCTGTTTTGACCCGTTTATTAACTACATGCCATATTTGCCTACCCTAGTCAAGCTAGTTGGTTAATTAGACGGAATTATTTTTTGCGGGTGAAATTTGGTACCATGTCGATTGAGAAAGGGAATTGAAAAAAAAATGATGAATGAATTGAAAAAAAATCAATGAAAGAAAAGAAAATAAAAAAGGAGATAGTTGAAAAAAAAATGAAAAAAAAAATGTGAAACAAGAAGAGGAATTTATTTTTGCTATGAGAAAAGAATTGATCTCTCTGTTTTCATAGTTGTTGGTGCGAAGCCGGTCATGAAAAGTTGAAAATAAGGTGCTTGGTACTACTTGTAATTCCTTTTATTGAAGTTTGGTAAGGAATGATTTTCATGTTTGGTTATAGTCATTCTAGCTTGGCTTTTACCTCCACATATCCAAATTGTTTTACCCTTTCTTACCCGACTAGCCTCACTTTATACCATATGTAAGTCCTCGGCATGTGTCTTGGTCCTATTGAATGTGTATGTACGGTTGGTAGAGATTGGTATCATGTTAGATTGCATGCATGTTCTTATAAGTCGCAGTTAGGTGAGTGTTTTGTCTTTCCGATTCTACATAAACTCACAATATTGCCCTTATTAAGTGTTGAGTGTAAACCATGAGGAATCTCGACATAGATGGTCGTGCAAGATTGAAAGTTGGCATTTGAATATTAATTGGTGCTTGATCTTTGGAATTCTCTACTCATCATCTTTTTGCTAATGAATTTGTTTCTTTAGCCTAGGGGTCATTCGCTTGTTGGAGTATTTGATGTTGGGATTCGTGTTGGTAATTAGTTCGGAGCCATTGTTTTTAGTCTTGTCCATACTCTTTGATGATTGTTTTGCTTAGGGACAAGCAAAGGTTTGGTTTGGGGGGATTTGATGAACTCATTTCGTATATATATTTAACCCCAACTTTTCCTTTATTTTGGTTCATTTTATGTATCTTAGGAGTTGTTTTTCTAGCTTTTCATCCTTCTTTGTTATGCCGGGTATTTTGTTTACGTTTTGTAGGAAACGAAACAAATGAAGGCGATTGTGCTATATTTTGGGCAATGACGAGAGTTGAACCATGAAATCCACAAGAAAGAAGTGATAAAAGTTATAAGATACTAAGTGAATACTTGAGGAAGGATGTAAAGTGAAGAAACAATAAGAAACGACAAAGAAATAAGTTGGAAAGCTCAAACAAATGCAAATCGAGAAGAAAGAACGATCGCTAAAACAAGGGTCAACTTCAAACGTGAATATATTGAGTTTTAAAACTCAGATTGAGCTGATTTTTGTGGCGTTGGAAAGCTCTTTCTCTTAGATTTCCAACGGTATATCACACGTCCAAATCCGATAAGTAACGAAGAAACAACAAGCATTTCAAATTCGTCGCGCAGTGCAGAGAAACCCGAACCGGTCGGGACGAACCCAAACCGGTCGGGACAACCTTGAACCGCTCGGTTCAGACCCAAACCGACCGGTTTGAGGCTGTTTCGTGGGATTTCTATTTTTGGACTCCTTCACTTACCATAACTCTTATTTTTCGGGATATTCTTTCCTAATTAGTTTTAGGAAAGTAGGAGTAATGACCCTCCTTATCATTATTAGTATATATACCCTCCTTAGGGTTAGATTTAAGAACACTTTCTCACTTTCTCAATCATTAATTTAGATTTAATTACACTTTCATATTCTTAGTTTAGTTTAGTTTTTATTAGCATTAGAATTCTTCTAGTTTGTAATCCTACTTTTAGATCGTCAATCTTTCAGTTCTACGTAATTGGTATTTTTCTCTTTTCTCTTAGTTTCATATTGTCTTTTATTATGCTTAATTTCTTTATTGCTTTATGTTTTAGTATGAGTAGCTAATTTATTTATCGAGGGTTGAAGGGGATCTATGTTAATTGAATTGGGGATGTTAGCTTGATTATTTATTTGATTGATCATTCATATGTTATTGCTTTACTACTTGTCTTGTATCGTTGTTTAATTAGTTTGAGACGTTGAACTAGTTGAATGTTTAGGAGCCCGAACCTAACATCGAAAGCCTGGTAAAGGTAGACTTACAAGTAAGTGGGTAGGATAATCTGGTAAGTTGCGAGAACCCGTCAGAATCTATTCTAAGGTTGTGTAGACACCCACATTTTGACCGCCAGGTGTCTATAGTAGGTCCCGCCAAACACCCGATGATGATAGGACGCAAACGTGCTTTAATGGACTCGGATATGGGCTCAAAATCACGGGCATTTGGTTTAGGCTTATTACGGAGTACAAATCTTACAAAACCAACCTCAAATCCAGGCCCAGCGGGTCGTTTCGAGTCAAATGAGACTAATTTGGGTCGATTCCGACATCAGGGGTAAAACCGTCTTTTAGCGACCGAGTCAAACCCGGTCAAAGATATTTTTTTCCCGAGTCACACGAGCTGGCCGTGACACTACACGGCTTATTCTGACTCAAACACCAAAAAAATCAGCTTCAAATAATATTAAACAAATCCTATTAAGGATAGAATTCGATCTCAAGTAGGAATTCTATCCGGAAACCGAATCAGACATCGACCGAGCTCCAAATACTCGGCCGAGACAGCCGAATACTCGGCCAACACCCCCCAACCAGCCGATATGTTTGCTTCTCCCCTAAGAAACGAGAAGTTTATTCCCTTACGAACTCTCGTATTTCCTATCCAAACCGGTATTTCTTGCCACACAAGCAAGGCTACCTCGACTCCTATAAATAGGACCTCATATTCACACGATTTCAAACACGATTAACGATTGCACACGACAATTTTTCAGCAACCAAAAATACATACATTCATCATCCTCGATATCAATACATGAAACATCATTAATCCCGACACATTCATCCATCGATTAATATATAGCAATTACTAGTCACACACATCTGAAGGAATACCGAAGTACCGTCCCGAAGTCCCGACGAAACCATCCAAACCGGCCGAACCCATCTCGTCCCACGCACCAATCCGCACCACCTTAACTCACCCGCATCATCTCGACGCTCCCGTGCCTAAGCCACCGTCCGACGAGCCTTATACCGAGAAACTAAAGCATGTAGGTTGAGGGTGTAAATCAAACCCGATTCTTCTCCTTTCTCTCTCTCTCTCTCACGTCTTTCTCCCCTCTTTTCGTCCGTTTTTTTTTTATTATTTTTTTTGTCGGTCGTTTTATTTTTAATACGGGTCGTTTGTCGCATATTTTCTATTTATTTTAATAATCGATATTACAAAACTATTTTTTATGTAACGTTCTTAAAATACGATACCGATTCTCTAATCGAATATCGTATTTACAAGAACTAAATTAAATTAATTTTCGTTGATGCTAATAAAATCATTACATTCTTCTTCAAAACAAAATTCGACGATTTTATACGCGGAGAGAATTTACATCTTTTTCATTCAAAAATTCTTTTTTTTCGTTCAAAACAAGTTTTTCAAAACTTTTTATAAAATCATTCCGACTGTTCGATATCGATTTCATAATCAAATATCGAATACGACGAATATCGAAATATAAGTCGAGTATAAATTAATCCATATTTGTACGCGATTTATAAAAGTTAACGATTTTCGACAAATAAAAAAAAACCTGGACAGACTGCCACGCGAGTCGCGCGCCTGCCAGGCGACTCGCGCGGCAGCCTGCTCGGCCGAGTCCTTTTTTTTCGTTTCTTCGCTTTTCTATTTTTAATTCTTTTCGAACCTTATATTAAAATGCGACTTTCGCGACATATTTTAATAAATACTTTTTTTCGACCTCGGTCAACACGTGTTAATCAATCACGTGTCATCAAATCCTTTCTAAAATCATGCATATTTTTTTATTTATATCTTTTTTCAATTTATTCATCGTTACTAACTCGTTTCCTCGTGTTTGTAGCTTTTTATTTGTTTTTATCGTTTTATTAGATTAAAACGAATTCACATGCTAAAATAACTTTGACGTTATTAGTTTAACATGCATTAAACGACTTAGCAACCCATTTTATTTTTCTCACATGCTTAGGAAAATATTGTTTGCATATCATTCAACCGTCGAACTAACCCGTGTACACCAAAAACGAACGATATCTTAGTAAAGGCCGCTAAGTGCGGGCGGGGTTGGGTGTTCTTAGTGAACTTCCCAACACGTACCCTCACCCCTTACTCAGAACCGTGGTTTCCGGATGTCCGAAACCATTGGCAACGAGAGTCATTCAATATACGATTAACCGCCCAGTCGGCATCGGTATCGATATGCAAAGGGACGAACCCAATAAACTCTGACATCGGAAATGGGCCGTATTTTGTATATGGCCCACTACGACATAGAGTGGGCTCGAATGGTTCCGAATAACCACAAAATTCGGTGGCGACTCCTACTTCGATTTAAATTTCAATTTGACCATCTCATATGGAGAATCATTCGCCTCCCGAAACCCGCGCGTGGCCGCGTCGGGGTGGACCTATGTCATGTCCACAATTTGGCGACTCCGCTGGGGATCAACTGATGAGTCACTTACCATCGGCATCCCTAAGGGTGAGACTCGAAAAGAAATCGTTCGAATAGTAATGTACACGTTTTAGTTCAATGGGCCATGCATAACCCAATCTTTCCCGGGCCGGTTACTTGTGACCGACGTCCCACTATACCACGGTGCATTCCTACATGGGTGCGCTAAAGACATCGATGGTGGAACTCGTCTAGGTTTTGCGGCATGTCCTAAGACCAACTCGGCTTAGGGAGTCCGTCCTCAATACGAAAAAGCCATCGTTGTTGGTATAGACCCTATTAGACCGACCGAGACTTAGACTAAGAGCATACATGGTGTCGTTATACTGTTTCCGTGACAACATGCTACTTGGTCCGCGTCTCATCCTTTTTTTCAAAAAACCGTGTTTTCAAAAAAAAACTTGCATCTTTTTCGAAAACTATCCATTTTTCAAACCCGGAAAGCTGCCGAATTTAGGACTTATGATTTTGACTCAAAATAGCCTATTTTTAGCCGGTATGCTGTCCAAACCTTTTCAAAAATCCAAAATCTCGGCCCGATAAACCTTTTTTCCGATTTTCAAAAAAAAGATTGGGCCGTCCAACCCGACTTTGCTCGGTTTTCAAAATCCAAATCCTCTTTTCAAACCTTCTTCTTAGGACTTCCCGTATTTAGCAGTGTCGGGTCTTGTCATAAGTAGCAAGAGTCTATAGCGTCGAAACTTCGTCGATCTTACATCACGGGTTTCCACCCCATCCCAAGTCCGCCTTATTAGTCAAGGCACGACCCACCTACGTAGGACAAACTCCTACAAAGGGAAGCCCACTTACACAATCGAGTCCAAAGTCTGGGTTTAGCTCACACGTAGGTCTTTCTTCACACGGGACTAGGCCCATTCTGCCGAAATCCTAAAGAAAGTCCACCATCCACGAGTCACCCGTCTAGGAGTCGGTCTTCAGCCTCACTCGGGGTCTACCCTTTAGCGTAGCGATCAATCACGGTTACTCTAAGGGTCAGGTCTTACACGTGTTGTCTCATGTATCCCACTTTCGAGTCACTTAGGTGTCACACCATCTGAGTCATGTCTAAGCCCTTAGTCTCACTTGGGGGCTATTCTCCGACGGAGCGATTAATCACAGTCACTCCGAGAATCATGCCCCGCACATTTTTCTTAGGGGAGTCTAACCCGAGTCAAACTGGAGTCGTCTCTCCTCCCGCGCTATTTCCTGCCTTGGTGTATTTGAGTTCCGAAGCAACTTTCCTGATTACGCGGTATTCTTACAGACAGGCCGCCCTTCACCCGAACCATGACTAAGGACGCTATTGATCAACTGAACACTTCGTTGGCCAAGATCCAAGAGCAACTTGACCGAATTAGGGGTGATCAGATCGCCATTGTTACCCGGGTTAGCGCCATCGAACAGGACAAGCCCAAGGACGGAGATGAAGCTCATGGGCCATTGGCCGAATTGACTAGCGCAGTCCTCAAACTGCAAGAGCAGGTCCATTTGTCGACCCACAACTCGATCCATACGGAGAATGCTCGAACCTACTCTCCCCTGACCGACCAATTGCCTGCCAATCTCAATTTGACGGGCCTCCCGATGTTTGACGGAACAGAAGACCCGGTATTACATATCCAGGCCTTCAAAGAGTTTATGGCTCTAAAAGGAGTCAAGTCAGACATGTTCAAGCATCTGTTTGCCTCCTCGCTAGAGAAGCACCCGAGAGCCTGGTTCTATAGGCTCGATTCCAAGAAATACAAGTCTTGGGACGACGTAGCAACGGAATTCGCCCGGAACTACGCCGACAATACGGAGATCCAAACCACGATGCGTACCTGGAAGTCATGGCCCAAGAGCCCAAGGAAGGTTTCACCAAATACCTTCAACGTTGGCGGACTGAGAGTGTTACGCTGGTAGACAAGCCCAGCGAGAAGACACTAGTGGATGCATTCATCGATAACCTCCTACCCTCCTACCGCATCCATCTTAGGTATGCCGGCATTTCCAACTTTGCAGTGCTTACCGAAATGGGCACTAGGATTGAAGATGATCTTCGACATAATGAAGATTTGGGTGAAGCTTCTACTGAAGGCTATATTGGACATCAACTCGAGTCCTCAGAAGCCGACGACAAATGACAACATTATCCGAGAGTCTAGATTTGGTTCAAGTCCTAGTCTGAGTCCGAGTCTAGGATCACTATTTTATGTCAAAGTCAAAGTCAGAGTCATTTGCATTCTGTCCTCTTTTCACATTTCAATAAAATCAGCTTTTCTATATATTTCCTTATGTGTTTCCGAGAACATGATGAATACCGTCATACACTGTGAGCACATGCACGTGACTATTGTGGGTACATCTATAATGACTGCAGGAAACCGAGCCCGTGTTTTCCTTTTACCTGTTCCATGTCTGACATAGAAAGCCACATAACCACCCTTAGTAGGAGCGGTATCGAATCCTATGACGAATCTAGGTAGTCTCCTAGTTTGGGTCAAAGACGGGAGGCAAGCCCATTTCCCACAATAAACACCCATCCGATAAGATCAACCGATCCCTACCTTTGGTGTTAGTCCAACCAAAATTCAAAAAACCCATGACCGGGGCTGAGAGGTCAACCAAAATTCAAAAAACCCATGACCGGGGCTGAGAGGTCAACCAACATTCAAAAAAAAACCCATGACCGGGGCTAAGAGGTCAACCAGCAAAAATTCAAAAAACCCATGACCGGGGCTAAGAGGTCAATCAAAAAATCAAAAACCCATGACCGGGGCTAAGAGGTCAATCAAAAAAATCAAATACCCATGACCGTGGTCAACGGTCAACTCAAGTGAAAATCCTTTGACCGGGGTACGGTCAAATTCAAAATTATCAATACCATCCAATAGGGGAGTGACAGTCAAGCTGGTCAGCTAGCACCACATCTAGCCTTCCCACATTATAACCCTCAAGACCTTCCCAAGACCTAGGCTAGAGACAGCCCGGAACTTTGAGGATTCAAGCTCCATAGGATACCCTAACCATTAGGGCCAGACATGGAAATCAGATCCCGCATTATCAAACCTGCCCGATCGAAGTTCGAGTCATTATTACTCGACTTCCCTCTTTCCTACCACATTACAATACCTTACCCTCGAAGCCTTAGCTCCACAAAATCGAGCTCCAGATTTCGAACCATCAAAGCCACTTACTTCCTAGCACCACATTTCCAAAAACATCTAAACCAGTTACCAACCCCAAACACGGGAATTCAACTTGCGGTCGGCATAGAACATGCCCAAATAGTTCACACCACCTCTGGGGGCTACCCTATAAAATGCTCACAGTCACAGGATCAACATCCTAACTATTCTAGCCCTTTGGTCAAGACATCATTGGGAATGCACCTAGCCTACACCATTGCTATGGCTAGTTACACACAAAGCCCTAGTAAACTAGGCACCATAATACATTTTTCAACACTGAACTACGGCTTGGTTTGATTTCACCACACGTGAATACGTAGGCAGCCTTTCAAAAGAGGCACAACCACCCACACTGACACAAATTCAAAAAGCATCATCATTCCGGTCACGACACTGTCATGTTCTCAACAGTTAGCCTTGTCATACTGGGGGCTTCTCTTAGGCAGAAAACCTCCATCCACTCACATAATCCAAATAACTTTCAAATTTAGCCTCCTTTCTATAGTGTGTCCTAGTACTCGGCTCAGTCGAAGACGAGAATCTGTCAGGACTCGAAGCAATACCTACTTCGGGAACATACCCCGAAACAAAAAAATTCAAAAGAACACCAGTCTACGGCATTGCTACCACAAAGCCCTGTCGTACGGAAACAATCTCACTCTGAGGATTCGACCATGTTGCCACTCGCCTAGGCTACGGAATAGCGCAATTTAAGAGTCTTGTCATCTTAGGTGACCCATTCCCTACCGAGTCACGGTCCAACCCTTAGAGAGTCCAGTCGAGTCTGTCAACTCGTCCGGTCACGTCCAGAATCGAGTTTGTCGGCATACAGGCCTAACCAAAAATTTTTAGGAATCCGTGTCAGAATCTGATCAGGAATCAAGTCATCCCAAACATTCCTTTTCTTCCAAATTTTTCAAAAAGATTTTCCGCCATTTTCAAAAAAAAAAATCGGTTTTTTCCAAAAAAAAATCAACCAAAAATCATTTTTCTCCCCCAGCACGAGTCGATGTTTATCTGTATGTTGCATGCAAAACAGACAGGTATCCCAAGACTCCCGGAGAATTATCAAAGTTCTCAGTGAAAATTCAAGCAACATTTTCACTGAGGAATCGGATAGCTTCTAATAGAGGCTCCCGCGCAATTCAAAGATGGGACGTATCAGTAAGCGGTACACCCATAGCCTCCAAGGCAAACTCCCACGCAATTTCAAGATGAAGATTGTCTGTAAACAGACAAATCCAAGACTTTTTTAGTAGAAAGTCCCCGCGCCGTTATCGACATCTATCCAGGTATGATTTCTATCTTATGGCTGGCGAGCCCTTCACGCAAGTCTAATGGACTCTAAACGACCTGATCGGAAGTCTGCCAGGTCTTAATCCTCGATTGGCCTGGTAGCTACTCTGACTTTCGCCTTGTCCAAGCCTCAGTCAGAGTGGGGGCTCTGTAGACACCCACATTTTGACCGCCAGGTGTCTATAGTAGGTCCCGCCAAACACCCGATGATGATAGGACACAAACGTGCTTTAATGGACTCGGATATGGGCTCAAAATCACGGACATTTGGTTTAGGCTTATTACGGAGTACAAATCTTACAAAACCAACCTCAAATCCAGGCCCAGCGGGTCGTTTCGAGTCAAATGAGACTAATTTGGGTCGATTCCGACATCAGGGGTAAAACCGTCTTTTAGCGACCGAGTCAAACCCGGTCAAAGATATTTTTTCCCGAGTCACACGAGCTGGCCGTGACACTACACGGCTTTCTCTGACTCAAACACCAAAAAAATCAGCTTCAAATAATATTAAACAAATCCGTTTAAGGATAGAATTCGATCTCAAGTAGGAATTCTATTCGGAAACCGAATCAGACATCGACCGAGCTCCAAATACTCGGCCGAGACAGCCGAATACTCGGCCAACACCTCCCAACCAGCCGAGATGTTTGCTTCTCCCCTAAGAAACGAGAAGTTTATTCCCTTACGAACTCTCGTATTTCCTATCCAAACCGGTATTTCTTGCCACACAAGCAAGGCTACCTCGACTCCTATAAATAGGACCTCATATTCACACGATTTCATACACGATTAACGATTACACACGACAATTTTTCAGCAACCAAAAATACATACATTCATCATCCTCGATATCAATACATGAAACATCATTAATCCCGACACATTCATCCATCGATCAATATATAGCAATTACTAGTCACACACATCCGAAGGAATACCGAAGTACCGTCCCGAAGCCCCGACGAAACCATCCAAACCGGCCGAACCCATCTCGTCCCACGCACCAATCCGCACCACCTTAACTCACCCGCATCATCTCGACGCTCCCGTGCCTAAGCCACCGTCCGACGAGCCTTATACCGAGAAACTAAAGCATGTAGGTTGAGGGTGTAAATCAAACCCGATTCTTCTCCTTTCTCTCTCTCTCTCTCACGTCTTTCTCCCCTCTTTTCGTCTGTTTTTTTTTATTTTTATTTTTTTCGTCGGTCGTTTTATTTTTAATACGAGTCTTTTGTCGCATATTTTCTATTTATTTTAATAATCGATATTACAAAACTATTTTTTATGTAACGTTCTTAAAATACGATACCGATTCTCTAATCGAATATCGTATTTACAAGAACTAAATTAAATTAATTTTCGTTGATGCTAATAAAATCATTACATTCTTCTTCAAAACAAAATTCGACGATTTTATACGCGGAGAGAATTTACATCTTTTTCATTCAAAAATTCTTTTTTTCGTTCAAAACAAGTTTTTCAAAACTTTTTATAAAATCATTCCGACTGTTCGATATCGATTTCATAATCAAATATCGAATACGACGAATATCGAATATATAAGTCGAGTATAAATTAATCCATATTTGTACGCGATTTATAAAAGTTAACGATTTTCGACAAATAAAAAAAAACCCGAACAGACTGCCACGCGAGTCGCGCGCCTGCCAGGCGACTCGCGCGGCAGCCTGCTCGGCCGAGTCCTTTTTTTTTCGTTTCTTCGCTTTTCTATTTTTAATTCTTTTCGAACCTTATATTAAAATACGACTTTCGCGACATATTTTAATAAATACTTTTTTTCGACCTCGGTCAACACGTGTTAATCAATCACGTGTCATCAAATCCTTTTGTGGACATGACATAGGTCCACCCCGACGCGGCCACGCGCGGGTTTGGGTAGGCGAATGAATCTCCATATGAGAAGGATCGAATTGAAATTTAGGTCTATGTGGAGTCGCCACCGAATTTTATGGTGATTCGGAACCGTTCGAGCCCACTCTATGTCGTAGTGGGCCGTATACAAAATACGACCCATTTCCGATGTCAGAGTTTATTGGGCTCGTCCCTTTGCATATCGATATAGATGCCGACTTGAGCGGTTAATCGTATATTGAATGACTCTCGTGCGCCAACGGTTTCGGGCATCCGGAAACCGAGGTTCTGAGTAAGGGGTGAGGGTACGTGTTGGGAAGCCCACAAAGGACACCCAACCCCGCCCGCACATTAGCGGCCTCTACTAAGAACTCGAATGACTTTCTAATACGCGTGCTAGTAAAACGGGAAAATGATATGCAAAGATTTACTTTCCCTAAACATGCGAATGGAATTGAAAAGTGGGTTTCTATGTCAATTTAATGCAACTAAAATTAACGTCGAAGTTGTATTTTAGCATGCGGGTTCATTTAGTACAATAAACGAATAATAATTAAATTGACAAAAGAAACAAAAAAAAAACGCGTTAATAAACTATGTAAAGAAACGAATAATAACGGTTTGCAACTATTGAATTGAATTGAAAAGATGCAAATATGAGGATGCATGATTTGAAAAGATAGTATACATGTGATTAATTATACGCATGTTGACCAAAGTCGTAAAATACTATCGAGTTTGAAAAATAGGATAATGTACGACTTGTGTTTTAGTCGTTATGAGGTCACTCGATCGAGTGGTCGATGGACTCGATCGAGTGGAACCTAAAAAAAACGATTCTGTTTTGCGTCAAAGACCGTACTCGGCCGAGTTATTGACCAACTCGGTCGAGTACATAGCCACTCGACCGAGTCACTGTGAGACTCGATCGAGTGGGTGTTCTGATGAGCATTCTGACCCGATTTTGAGGTGTCACTCGACCGAGTGGGCTATGCACTCGGTCGAGTGCCCTCTGTACGAATTAAGATTCGTTTGTAAAAAAAACGTGTTTTATGTCGAAAATCATTTTAAGTAGGTCGTTGCTATAAGATTAAATTTCCTCCGCGTTTAATAATATCATAATTCTAACGAATTGTTTTGACAATTATTTTAGCCTCAACGGAAATTGCGTTTTGAATTGATTTTATGTGATTTAGGAGAATTGACTATTTGTTTAAATAAATAAAATAAAAAACTTGATTCCCTCGACTTCTCCAACATCGAATAAATCCCTAGGGATTGTGATGTCAGATCCGTGTCAACGGGTTTCGACCCTTGTTAAAGATTGATTTGAAAATTGATGGATGCAGGATGGATGATGATAACGAGAAATAATAATGAATTATTGTTTAAGTTAACTCATCTCAATAATCAAATAATCGGGGTATCGGAATAAGCGACCGGCAATGCTGTGTGCAGTACACTTGTATATTCGGGTTTCCTTATTCCGATATCCCTCTCATTCGACACAAATTGATAAGTATTTTAATGTTTTGATGCTAACAATATTATCGATGTTATGATGCAATAATGATAACGAGGTAAATAATAATAATAATAATAATAATAATAATAATCGTACTAATAATAATAATAATAATAAAGATAATAACGTAATAATAATAATAATAATAATAATAACGTAGTAATAATAATAATAATAATAATAATGATACCGTAATAATAATAATAATAATAATACCGTAATAATAATAATAATAATATTAATAATAATAATAATAATAATAATAATAAACATAATAAAAGGAATAAAAAAAAGAAGATGAATAACGAGAGAAAAAGGGAAAAGAGAACGAGGTTTGTCACCCTCAACCTACATGTTCTTGTCTCGGAAAAAGGCTCGTAAACGCGGCTATGACACGAGAGTCTTCGAGGTATATGGAGGCTAAGTTGTGGTGGCTCGGGTTGAATTCCTAAAAACTAGGTTTAGGGTTTGCTCTTGTCGGTTTTCCTAGGGTTTTTCTAGGGTTTGTATAGGATGTAGTGTAGGATTGCTCTTAGGATGTATTAGGGTTGTAAAGGTTGTGTAAAAAGTGTTGAAGATGTGTGCATGGGGGTTGCTTATATAGGCAAGGCTAGGGCATCGATTTAGGGCTACTCGACCGAGTAGGAGGCCAACTCAGTCGAGTGGCCCGTTATGCCAGCCGCCGGGCTCAAAGTCGGCCCACTCGATCGAGTGGATAGGTCACTCGATCGAGTGGCCTAGATGGGTCGCATGGGTCTTGTTTTGGACCTTGACCTCGATTGCTTGATGGGTTTTATGTTTGACTTGGACTTTTGATGGTTTTATGGTTGTTTTGTGCGTCTCGGAAATGACTTTAACCGGGGTTGACCCAATCGTGAAAAGTCGGTTTTATTTCCGGTGTCGGTTTTGGCCCAAATTAGTCTTGTTTGACTCGGAATGGTCCGCTGGGCCTGGATTCGAGGTTGATTTTGTGATATTTGTACTCTGTAAGTGTATTAGCCAGCGATTAATGGATTTGAGCCCGTATCCGAGCGCGTAGAAACATGTTAGTATCCGATCATCATCGGGTGATTTTTGGAAACTACCATAGACACCTGGCAGTCAAAATGCGGGTGTCTACAGAGCCCCCACTCTGACTGAGGCTTGGACAGGGCGAAAGTCAGAGTAGCTACCAAGCCCATTAAGACCTGGTAGACTTCCGCTCGGGTCGTTTATAGTCCATTAGACTTGCGTAAAGGGCTCGCCAGCCGTAAGACAGGGATCATACCTGCGCTCCGTGGGGACTTTGGGCTTGTTGCGCAAGCCCTGGATGTGCCTGTGTGTTGGCCCATCCCGTGCTATCCCGGAAAATGCTGCTAGGGAGATTTGATGACTTGCATGTCCCTGTTTGAGTCGTACCTGTATAAGTTACATAAAATGCATGCAACACGTAGGTAGTAAAATAACTCGTGCTGGGGAAAATGACTCTTGAATTTTTGAAATTTTGAAATTTGAAAATTTTGAATTTTTTGAAATTTTTGACATCGACTCCTAAAGAAATTAGGAAAGTTCGGGATGATTATTTCCACACTAGTATCGAGACTAGGCTTGTGGCTTGATTCCGTTTGTAATTAGGAAAGTTTCCTAAAAGTGACATGGAAAGGGTGTACAAGGCTAATGTTATATATAGCCCCCTTCGCTCTTGATTTTCTTCATAATTCCCATCACAAGAAAGTCTTTCACTTCCCTTAAGGCAAAAAAGAAAGTCTCTTTATTCCTTTTAAGAAATTTATCATGGGAATCGACAGGTTGAGTGCTATGTTGCAGGCGTGGTCTCGTCAGTTTAGGGATGCCGATAGGGTGGTCTTGAATCAGACGGGTATAACTCAGATGTACCCGTTCCGTCAGATGGTGGTCGATCGTTACTTTTTGGATGCTTGCTTGGCTTACTGGGATGACATATATCATGTCTTTGCTTTCCCTCGGGGCGAGTTCTGCCCTTTACCTGAGGAGATCGCAGCTATAGGAGGATGGAACCCGATGCTTCGGCCCGCCGTCCCGTATTCAGTCTATGATCCAAGGAGGAAGCTGAGGGAATTTGTAGGGCTTTCCCATAATGAAGTGTCCCGTATGATGGAAGGTGGCAATATTTCTCTGATCGACTTGGCTGAGAAATTCATGAACCCGCACGATGTCCGGGTGAGGTCAACCCATAGCCGTAGGGCCTTTTCTTTCTGTATGCTCCATGTTTACGCTTTTGAAGGTCACATGGATTGGTTATCTTGCATGGGTAATACCCGTCTTATAACGGTGGTGGATTTGATGGAGACCGAACATAGTCCGGCTTGGTTAATCACGGGCGAAATCATCCAAGGGTTGGATAGTCGCAAAAGGGATCAGTCCGTTCGTCTCACCGGAAGCACCCGTTCGCTGCAAGTAAGTCGGATTTTTATTTTTTGATTCCTTGATTTTTTTTGAATTTTTTTTTTTGTGGACTCGGCTACTGCGGTGAGCACTCGATCGAGTCACCCCGGCACTCGATCGAGTGCCTTCGTGAAAAGGCTTCCTGTTTGCTTCCAGTGACGCTACTCGATTGAGTCACGCTGACACTCGATCGAGTGTCGTCCGTTTTGTCTCGAAATCTAAAGCTTTTTGCTTTTTTTTCTTTTTTCAGATCTGGCTTTATGAGAGGCTATTGGTGATAGATCCCCCGCTTGATGCCAGTACCTACCGCCATAACCAGCTGATGACGAGACGACGGGCCATCGATTTTTCTCGCTTGATTAGCCAGAAGTATTGGGATGAGGTGCTATCAATCCACGGTGGGCGGTTGATTCGATGGGTCGTGCCATGGTGGCCCATCCCGGCTTGGACAGGTTTGGACCCGAGGGAGAGAGCCCGTTACCAAGTGATCTTGTCCTTCAACCAGACGGTTCATCTTTACCTAGATCGTATACTAAGGCAGTATGGACGAACTCAGCGGATACCAGAAATAGAGGCCATTGTGAGTGATCCTACCCAATTGACGGATGTGATGTGCGACACGTGGATGCAAAGATGGTACACCCGGCACACTTGGCCCGTTTCCAAATCTCGGCATTCGATCTGGGTTTCAGACTCATATACCAAGTGGACTAAAGCAGGTGATGCTAAAGCCTGAGCTGCTTTGAAGGTTGATGAAGCCTTTGACCTGCTGAGGAGAGAACAGGCTAAAGATAACAGGGGTTCTTTGATGAGGGAGACACTCCAGCTACCCTAGTCCGCCTAATGTCAGGGCAAAAGAAGAAGGCTAAGACTCAAGCTAAAGGGTCCGGTGCTAAAGGTGCTCGGGGGAAAGTGAGCCCCCAGACAGACTTGGAAAGGAGACTGGGCCCTAGACTAGCCGTGCAGGACCGACTTGGCCCACGGGATAGGCTACCCGAGCATGTCCGGGCCCAACTTGGGCCGAAAATTATGATTGAAGACCCATCGTCAAAGAAGCGGGCCCGTGCTAAGGAGGTTCCCTTGTGATTAGGGAACGCTCATCCCCACCTCGACGACCTCGGGCTCCACACGACCCGAAGGATAAGGGAAAGGGGAAGATGCCCGGCTATTTATCTCCGTATTTTATTATTTGAATATTACTATTTATTTTTTGGTGTGATTTTTTTTTGTGTATGCCGTGTTTGGCGTTTTTTTTTTTTTTTTTTTGTAGTTCCCGAGTTTATCGAGATATTAATAAAAGACATACTATTTGAAACCGTTCCCATCTTTTCGATATTGCAGTGGTTGTACCCTTTTGAGGGGTTGCCTACGTATCCACAACTAGCGGAATCAAACCAAACGTAGTTCAAAACTTGATTTGATTGATTTTGCAATTTTCGAAATACATCAAGATTATTAATTCGAGATGTGCGACGGTAGAATAATTAATTCTAACTTATTGACTTGTCTAAAATTTTGAAAATTTATATAAAAAAAACTAAGTTTTATAAATTTTCGCAAATGACATTGAGATTGGGCTTATGGGTAGTAGCGCTTCAGCTGGTCCAAGTTGGTCGGGTTGACGAACTCGTTACCGTCCAGGTCCGTTAGCATCACCGCTCCTCCCGATAGGATTTTCTTGACTAAGTATGGCCCAGCCCAATTGGGTTTGAATTTTCCCCTTGGGTCAACCGGTAGTAAGGCACGAACCGATTTTAGGACCAAATCACCTTCTTTGATTTTCCTGGGCCTAACCCTTTTGTTGAAAGCCCGTTGAATTCTCTTTTGATATACTTGAATATTATTGAGGGCCCGGGATCGCCGTTCGTCTAAGAGGACTAGCGAATCGTATCGGGCTTGGACCCAATCTGCTTCGGGTACTTGGCCTTCGAGTAAAATCCTTAGGGATGGTACTTCCAGCTCAACCGGTTGGACTGCTTCCATTCCATATGTCAGGTAATATGGAGTTGCTCCGGTTGCAGTGCGGATTGAAGTTCGGTATCCCCATAAGGCAAAAGGTATCTTGTCGGGCCAGTCTCGATAATTCTCAGCCATCTTTTTTAGTATGGTGACAATTGTTTTGTTGGCCGCTTCTACCGCTCCGTTTGTTTGGGGTCGGTAAGGTGAAGATGTATGCCTTTGAATTTTGTATTTTGCCAGTAATGCCGTAGTTTCAGCTTGAAAGTGGGTCCCGTGATCACTAATAAATTCGTGTGGGATCCCGTATCGGCATATAATCTTATTTTGGATAAATTTGGCCACGTGTTTGGCGTTCAAGACACGGTATGACTCAGCTTCTACCCATTTGGTGAAGTAGTCGATGGCCACCAATATGAAGCAATGTCCTCCCGTTCCGGAAGGGTGTACTTTCCCAATTATGTCTATACCCCATGTCGAAAATGGCCATGGTGATGTCATGGTATATAATAGGGAAGATGGCATATGTTGTACATTACCGAAGATCTACAGTTATGGCAGTGCTTGACGTATAACTGACAGTCTGTCTCCATGGTGTTCCAGTAGTACCCGAGCCTCATGATTTTACGGGATAGCATATGGGCGTTCATATGCGGACCATTTTCACCGTCGTGGACCTCAGCCATGACCTTCTCGGCTTGAATTTTGTCGATACATAGGAGGAGAGCCCCTTGTGCCGTCTTTTTATACAATTGCCTGTCATCAGTACGAACAAATTGGTTTGCTAATCTTCGTACGGCCTTTTTGGCCCGATTTTCAGCTCCCGCGGGATACTCTCCCGTTGTTAGGTATAATAAGACGGTTTGATACCAAGGTTCTGGGTCAGTTATCTCGATATCTTGAATGGCATGGATGTATGCCGGCTCTGACCGCCTTTCAACACAGATTGGCATGCTGGTCAGGTGATCCGGGATGTTCAGTAAAGATGCTAATTTGGAAAGTGCATCTGCAAACTGATTCTCCTCTCGGGGCAGGTAGATATACTCTACCTTTTGGAATTGTTTCTCTAGAACCCGTACCCGTGCTTGGTAAGCCACGAGATTGGCGTTCCGAGTTTTCCATTTTTGGAGTGCTTGATTGATGACCAACGATGAATCACCGTGGACCCGGAGGTTTGTTACCCCTAAATCAGCGGCGGCTTGCAACCCGTGAATGCATGCTTCGTATTCGGCTGCGTTTTTGGTCACGTCAAAGTCCAACTTGATGGATAAAGGAGTGTGTTCCCCTCGGGGCGAGATTAATAGAATTCCGACCCCAAATCCTCAGAAGTTTGATGCTCCATCGAAATACAGATCCCATGTCTCGGTATCGGTATGGAATATGTCTTCATCAGGAAAGGCCCATGTATCAGTGTGGCCTTCTTCGGATATTGGGCTGTCAGCGAGAAACTCGGCGACTACCCGGCCTTTGATGGCTTTTAATGGTACGAATCTGAGGTCGAACTCGGATAACATTAAAGTCCATCTTGACATCCTGCCGTTGAGGATGGGCTTTTTGAATAAGTACTTGATTGGATCCATTTTGGATAAAACATGTACCTCGTGGCTAAGCATGTAATGTCGGAGCTTTTTAGTGGCCCAAACTAATGCTAGGCACGTTTTCTCGAGCATGGTGTACTTGCATTCATACTCGAGGAACTTTTTACTGATGTAGTAAATAGCCCGTTCTTCTGAATCAACTGTTTGGGCCAGCATAGCCCCCATGGCTGTCTCAGTCGTTGTTAGGTATAACGACAAAGGCAAACCGTGTTGAGGTGGCATTTGTACTGGCGGGGCAGACAGGATCTCCTTGATTTTGTCAAAAGCCGTTTGACATTTGTCGTCCCATAGTACCCGTTCCCCGATCTTCAGTTTCTTGAAAATGGGTTCACATACCATGGTTAGCTTTTAAATGAACCGGCTGATATACTGGACTTTCCCGAGAAACCCCCTTATTTCCTTTTCGGTCTTGGGTGGCTGCATCTCAGTGATGGCTTTGATTTTAGCTGGGTCGACCTCGATGCCGCGTTGGCTAACGATATGGCCCAGTAATTTGCCCGATGTTACCCCAAAACTGCATTTTTGTGGGTTTAGTCTCATGTTGTATTTTCGCAGTCTGGTAAAGAACTTTCTTAGGGCCGTGATGTGCCCGCTTCGGTCTTTAGACTTAACGATCATATCGTCCACATAGACTTCCACCTCCTTATGCATCATGTCGTGTAATAAGGTGGTGGCGGTCCGTTGATAAGTGGCTCCTGCATTAATAAGCCCAAACGGCATGACGGTGTAACAGTAAGTACCCCAAGGTGTGATGGAGGTAGTCTTACTCATGTCTTCTTCCGCCATTTTGATTTGATTGTATCCGGCATACCCGTCCATGAATGATAGGAGGGCATGGTCGGCCGTATTATCCACCAAAATGTCGATGTGTGGCAACGGAAAATCGTCTTTTGGGCTGGCCTTGTTTAGGTCCCGGAAGTCTACGCACACCCGCACCTTGCCGTCCTTCTTGGGTACCGGCACGATGTTTGCAACCCAGTCTGGATATTCAGACACTTGTATAAAACCCGCTTTGAATTGTTTATCGACCTCTTCTTTGACTTTAAGAGACCATTCGGGCTTCATTCTTCTGAGTTTTTGTTTAACCGGTTTGCACCCATCTTTGATGGGTATTCGGTGTTCTGCTATTTCTCGATCTATTCTCGGCATGTCCTTGTAGGACCATGCAAAGGCGTCTTTAAATTCTAGGAGGAGGTCCGTGAACTGTTGTCTCTCCTCTGGATCTAAAGATTGGCCCAACTTAAGCATCTGGGGCTCTAAAGTGGTTCCCACGTTGATGGACTCGGTTTCTTCGATTACAGGATCTCGGGATTCCCTTTGCTCGAGCTGCTCGACCAGATGTTGTGATAGAGGTACCTGTTCGTCGGGTTTCTCAATGTCATTGCATATAAAATTTTTGAAATTGAGAAAATTTTGGAAATAAGACAAGTCGTAAGCAGAACGGTGTTCGTTATTATTATTAATGGTGAATTTTGAAAATAGCTCGAATAGAGCTGCCATCTGATCGTTGGTCAGTGGCGGGATAGGGAGAGGTCTTGGGACAGACCCCGAGACCTCGGTGGCTAAAGGAAAAGGGATTACAGACTCGACTCCAGTACCGGACCCTCTAAACCTGGACTCAGACTCCGACTCTGACTCAGACTTAGGCTCGGACTCAGACTCGGTATCCGGCATGTCTCCTTCGCCGGCGGTTAGCTTGTAGACCCGTCCTTGACTGTCGGTCCATTTTATAGTCTTCTTCCAAGCCCTTGTCTCGGTGTTGGCGCCGACCTCGGTAATGAGCTTGGTTGGGTCGAACCGATCGCTGCGGAGGATCAAGTTGACCAAGTCATCTTTCGGAGCAGGGATGGTCTTGTCTTCTCCAAATAAGAGCCCCAGCACGGGCTCGGAGTCGCTCTCCCTTTTCTCGGACTCATCCTGGATAACGGTGAATATGTCATCGGGGATGTAGTTGCATTCCCGAGCCGTTTTGGTCTCGGGATATGTGATGGTGGGTCGGTAGAGGCCCACTTGGATGGCTCCGAAAACTGGAGTGACAAATTTGATTGCAGAGGTCCGGCCCACATTCTCCGAGCTTATAGTATATCCCAATCCGAGTCGGGACTCTGCATTGTCTAGGACCTCGATGATCTTCCCCGCCGGAAGATATGGTCTTGAGGTAGTTCCGGGTAGGTAACCCAGATTTTGTAGCATCGTGTCGATGCTAGGGGCGCAGTAGGGCTTGAAAAGATATTCTTCTTCAATCATACCCACAAAATCGAAACCTCGTGGTTCGGCCCGGTTTGTGGCGTTGCAGCTTGCCACGGTCATCGGTGTTGCCTCCAGTGTTATGATACCGTCTTGAAGTGGCATCTTGACTTTGCGATAGAGGGTAGATGTCACGGCCTTGACTATGTGAATCCAAGGCCTTCCTAGCAGGAGGTTGAATGATGAGGTGACATCTATCACCTGGAATTCTAGCTCCTTTTCGATCGGGCCCGTTATGATCTTCAATTTAACGGCCCCGGCGACTGGCTTTGGGCTTCCATCGAAAGCCTGAATAGTTTGTGCCGTCGGGAGATAGTCGGCATCAGTGATGCCGAGGGCCCTTGCGGTCCTTAGGGGTAGGACGTTCACGGCTGATCCATCGTCGATAAGGGTCATCGGAAGGTACTTACCCTTGCAGATGACCGTGATGTATAGGGCCAGGTTGTGATTGGGCCCAAATGGAGGTAGATCGGCTTCAGAGAAGGTTATGAGTGGGCCTTCGCTCTTGGACTTGCCCTTGAGGTAGGGCATGATAGTAGCTACCATTTCAGCGGGGGTAGCTTCTGAATCAACCTTGATTTCATCGAGAGCCTTAGTCAGTGCTTCTCGATGAGCCTGTGAGCTAACCAGTAGTTGCCATATGGTTAAGTCTGCTCGGACCCTCTTCATTTGTTGGACCAAGGCCGTGTCATTGCTTGGTTCCTCGGAGGTCGGTTCCGTCCTGGCAGGTTCAGTAACGGATGTTGGAGTGGCGCGCCCAGCAGTGGCGAGGTGGTTGGTGGCCAAGGCCTTGGACTTGGCTTTTCGGACTTCTTCTCTGGTGACGGGGACAGCTTCCCCTTTAGCCAGGTACACATCATCCTCGTCATCAAACCATATCCCGTTGATTTGTGGGATAAACGGGGAAATGAGATGAGAACAGTCAATTACCTCCCCCGTAAATATGGCATGGGCGCTGAACGGGTTTTCTTTGTTGCTCGGTTTGTCTCCGGGCAACGGGATTTTCCCGCTCTCGATAAGATTTTGGATTAGATGCTTGAGTTTCCAACATTTTTCAGTATCATGCCCGTTACCCCGGTGATACTGACAGTAGGCTTGAGCATTATAGTATTTGGGCCTCTTCTCTACTGGAGGCTCTGGAGTTGGGCCTATTGGTTGAATCAGCCCCTTTGAAGATAGCATTTGTAAGGCATAAGTATAGGTAGTCCCTATATCTGTGAATACCCGATTTGGTGTATTCTTTTTGGATGAGGTGTCGAGCAGATTTACCTCATCAAAGATGCTGCGGGTCGTAGCTGCAGGTGTGGGCTTGTTTGTGGATGAACTAGCCCCTTGATAGCCCTTGGTAGAGGCCTTAGTCAGGCTCTCCAACCTCAAATCATCTTCGATCCTTGTGCCCATTTCAGTAAGGACAGCAAAGTTTGGGATAATAGCATACCGGAGATGGACCCGGTAGGATGGGAGTAGATTCTTGACGAAGGCTTCTACTAGGGCCTTTTCGCCGGGCTTGTCGACCAGCTTCACACTTTCGGCCCTCCATCGTTGCAGATATTTTGTGAACCCTTCTTTGGGCTCTTGGGCCATTACCTCCAGAGTACGCACTGTAGTCTGGATTTCAGTGTTATCGGCGTAATTCCGAGCAAACTCGGTCGCCACATCATCCCAAGTCTTGTATTTCTTGGGGTCGAGCCTGTAGAACCAGACCTTAGGGTGTTTCTCCAGGGAAGAAGGGAACAAGTGCTTGAACATAGTTGACTTCACCCCCTTCACCGCCATGAAATCTTTGAAAGCCCGAATGTGGTGGACCGGGTCTTCAGTACCCTCAAACATAGGAAGTCCCGTTAAGTTGAGGTTAGCAGGAAGCTCGTTATCCAGAGGTGAATAAATACGAGCATTCTCGGTGTGGATCGAGTTGTTCGTTGATAGGTGAACTTGTTCCTCGAGCCTACGAACGATACTGACCAATTCGGCCATGGGCCCATTGGGCTCAGCTCCTTCGACTGGGGCCGCTTTTTCCACGGCACTTAGGCGGGTGACTATCGTTGCTTGGTTAGCCTGGATGGAGGTTAGTTGACTCTCGAGCTTAGCTAGCGCGTCCTTCAACTCGTCCATCTTGCGTTGGTGTCGGGTTACGGGTGGCCTGTCTGTAAGAATACCACGTAATTAGAAACTAGCCCAAAATCCCGAAGTAGAAATTACATCCCGAACAGGACTAAAAGAGGAAAATGACTCGGAAAAGACACCTAGACGGCGACTTGTGAAATGTGGGCCTTCCTTAAGATTCGGCGGGTGGGCCTAGTCCTGTTCGAAGGAAGGTTCACGTGAGACATCCCCAGACTTTGGACTTGATTGTGCTGACGGGCCCTCCTTTGTAGGGGTTTGTCCTACGTAGGTGGGTCTTGCCTTAGTCTAATAAGGCGGACTGGGAAGGGGAAGAAAATCGTGATGTAAGATCGACAGAGTTTCGATGCTATAGACCTTGACAACTTAAGACACGACCCGACACTGCTAAATACGGGAAGTCCTAGAAGTGGAAGGTTTCGAAAATTGATGTTTTTTTTTGAAAAGGACCGAGTAAACTCGGTTTGAGGGCCCAATTTCCGAAAAAAGAAAATGTTATTGGGCCGAGGATTTTGAAGGTTCGAAAGTATTTTTGAGTTTTGAATTGGGCAGCGTACCGTCTAGAAAATAGGCTATTTTGAGTAAAATCGTAAGTCCTAAATTCGGTATGTGTCCCGGGTTTTGAAATTAGATAGTTTGAAAAAAGATGCAATTTTGAAAAATTGATGGTTTTTGAAAACGACTCGGAAACCAAGTAGCACGTAGTCACACAAGCATTATAACGACGCTATGTATGCTCTATACTAAGTCTCGGTCGGTCTATAGAGGGTCTATACCAGTGTACATAGTCTAGACGTTGATCGGGACGGACTTCCTAAGTCGAGTTGATCTTAGAACATGCCGCGAAACCCACTCGAATCGACTATGGACATCTTTTGACATATCCATATTGGAGTACATCAACGGTATAGTGGGACGTCGGTCGCGAGTACCGGCCCGGGAAAATATGGGTTATGCATGAACCGTAGAACTAAAACGCGTATTGTATTTGTCAAACGATTTCTATTCGAGTCTCACCCTGAGGATGCCGATGGTAAGTCACGCATCAGTTAATCCCCAGCGGAGTCGCCAAATTCTGGACATGACATAGGTCCACCCCGACGCGGCCACGCGCGGGTTTGGGTAGGCGAATGAATCTCCATATAAGAAGGATCGAATTGAAATTTAGGTCTATGTGGAGTCGCCACCGAATTTTATGGTTATTCGGAACCGTTCGAGCCCACTCTATGTCGTAGTGGGCCATATACAAAATACGACCCATTTCCGATGTCAGAGTTTATTGGGCTCGTCCCTTTGCATATCGATATAGATGCCGACTTGAGCGGTTAATCGTATATTGAATGACTCTCGTGCGCCACCGGTTTCGGGCATCCGGAAACCGAGGTTCTGAGTAAGGGGTGAGGGTACGTGTTGGGAAGCCCACAAAGGACACCCAACCCCGCCCGCACATTAGCGGCCTCTACTAAGAACTCGAATGACTTTCTAATACGCGTGCTAGTAAAACGGGAAAATGATATGCAAAGATTTACTTTCCCTAAACATGCGAATGGAATTGAAAAGTGGGTTTCTATGTCAATTTAATGCAACTAAAATTAACGTCGAAGTTGTATTTTAGCATGCGGGTTCATTTAGTACAATAAACGAATAATAATTAAATTGACAAAAGAAACAAAAAAAAACGCGTTAATAAACTATGTAAAGAAACGAATAATAACGGTTTGCAACTATTGAATTGAATTGAAAAGATGCAAATATGAGGATGCATGATTTGAAAAGATAGTATACATGTGATTAATTATACGCAGGTTGACCAAAGTCGTAAAATACTATCGAGTTTGAAAAATAGGATAATGTACGACTTGTGTTTTAGTCGTTATGAGGTCACTCGATCGAGTGGTCGATGGACTCGATCGAGTGGAACCTAAAAAAAACGATTCTGTTTTGCGTCAAAGACCGTACTCGGCCGAGTTATTGACCAACTCGGTCGAGTACATAGCCACTCGACCGAGTCACTGTGAGACTCGATCGAGTGGGTGTTCTGATGAGCATTCTGACCCGATTTTGAGGTGTCACTCGACCGAGTGGGCTATGCACTCGGTCGAGTGCCCTCTGTACGAATTAAGATTCGTTTGTAAAAAAAACGTGTTTTATGTCGAAAATCGTTTTAAGTAGGTCGTTGCTATAAGATTAAATTTCCTCCGCGTTTAATAATATCATAATTCTAACGAATTGTTTTGACAATTATTTTAGCCTCAACGGAAATTGCGTTTTGAATTGATTTTATGTGATTTAGGAGAATTGACTATTTGTTTAAATAAATAAAATAAAAAACTTGTTTCCCTCGACTTCTCCGACATCGAATAAATCCCTAGGGATTGTGATGTCAGATCCGTGTCAACGGGTTTCGACCCTTGTTAAAGATTGATTTGAAAATTGATGGATGCAGGATGGATGATGATAACGAGAAATAATAATGAATTATTGTTTAAGTTAACTCATCTCAATAATCAAATAATCGGGGTATCGGAATAAGCGACCGGCAACGCTGTGTGCAGTACACTTGTATATTCGGGTTTCCTTATTCCGATATCCCTCTCATTCGACACAAATTGATAAGTATTTTAATGTTTTGATGCTAACAATATTATCGATGTTATGATGCAATAATGATAACGAGGTAAATAATAATAATAATAATCGTACTAATAATAATAATAATAAAGATAATAACGTAATAATAATAATAATAATAATAACAATAATAATAATAATAATAATAATAATAATAATAATAATAATAATAATAGGGCTGCGATTAGGGCTGCCTAGGGCGTGCGATTAGGGCTGCCTTGCCTAGCCACCACGCTGCCACCACGCCGCCTGGCCTCACGCCGCTCCACCTGGCCTCACGCCGCACCCTCAACCGCCGGCGTCCTTCTCCGGCACCGGCTTCATTAAATAATAAAATAATAATAATATGGCTGTGTACTGCTGCGTTTAGGGCGTGCGATTAGGGCTGCCTTGCCGCCTAGCCACCACGCTGCCGCCACGCCGCCTGGCCTCACGCCGCTCCACCTGGCCTCACGCCGCACCCTCAACCACCGGCGTCCTTCTCCGACACCGGCTCCTTTTATAGTAATAGCTTTAGGGAGGGGACGTGTGTCTAGGGCTAACTGCGGGCTGCTGCCGCCTAGCCACCGCGCCGCCACCGCCACCACCGCGCCGCCACCAGGCCTTCGCCTGACCGCCGACCTTGTTCTCCGGCACCGGCTCATTCTGTTATTTTGTACAGGGGGGACGTGTGTTTTTTTGCTGCCGCCTAGCCACCGCGCCGCCATCATCACGCCTGGCCTGCCCGATGGGAGAGGGAGTTGCCTGCCCTTGTCGAGTGGGTTGTTGATGGTTAGCCCCGGTTCGGGTTCGAACCTTGCCGGAGTGGCCCTTTCGTTGTGGTTAGGTTTCGGTTTCCTTCTTTCTTTTCGGTTTTCGGTTTTCGGTTTTTGCTTGCCTTTCTGTTTCGTTTGCCTGGGTTTCTTTGTTTTGGGTCGCTTCTGTTTGTCGGATCTGCTTCTGTCTCGGTATACCTGATCTTGTGCGGTTTCACTGTCCTTTTGTGGGCCTCGGTAGGTGTAGGGATGGTTGGGGTAAGGGTTTTGTTAAGACTTCTTTGCTTTACCATCTCCGTGATCATCACTGTAAGGAAGGTGCCCGAGACGCCACGCGGCAATCTCTTGCTTCTTTACCTATTTTTTTGGCTGCTGAGTCTACTTTTTGGCGGATGGGTATTTGGCTGTGTGGGGTTTGCTTTCGGATACATACTCATAGCATAGGCTGTCGTCACGACGCTGAGCCCTCTGTTGAGGCCCCTAATTGTGGTGATGGTGTTATCCGCTATGTTCTTTACGGTTTTCCCCGACCATCTGCCCCTACAGTTCCGTCTTCTTGTGGTTTTGTTGATCCCCCGGTTGTTGGGTTTAACGTGACTTCTCTTGATCACTTTTTGGCTAAGGGGTTACGTACTGTTAAGTCCATCCCTCCAAAGTGTCGTTTAGGGTTTTCTCGGGTTTTTCGAGGGGCTCTTGATGATGTGGCTGCCTCTCCTCGTGATCTCACGTGTTGGGTCACTTTGCTCGCGCTGCCTCTTTGCATACTTAAGACTTTCTCCCCTCGGAGTAACCTTGAGTGTCGGTCTGCTATTCGACGGCTGCGTCAGGAGGAGAGTATTTCTAGTGCCATTCGTTGTTGGGATGAGCCGGGTGGTCGTTTGTCGCTCCTGCAGGATGCTCTGGCTGAGGTTGCTCCTTCTTTTAGTGTGAATGAGGATCTCGACTTGAGTGAGGTCAATGTTAGGCAGTGTCGTAGGAAGATTTGCGACGGGCACTACACTGCTGCTGTTCGTGTGCTTTCTTCTTCTGGTGTTGCTCCTTACACCGATGATACTCTAGTGGCTTTGAAGGATAAGCAACCCATCGTCCCTTCTCCCGCTTTGCCATCCGTGCCTGATAATCACCACTCCCTTGTCGCATCCGCGTCCGTGGTTTTGGATATGATTAAAGGTTTTCCTCGGGGAACTTCTTGTGGGAGGGACGGTTTTCGTGCCCAACACCTTTTGGATTGTTTGAGTGGGGCCGCAGTTGCTGTTTCGGATGATTTGATCGCATCTGTCACTCGGGTGGTTAATCTCTTTCTCGAGGGCAGCTGCCCGCAGGTCTTCAGGGAGTATATTGCTAGTGCTCCGCTTACCCCGCTTGTTAAGCCAGGTGGCGGTATTCGTCCTATTGATGTTGGTACGATTTGGAGACGCCTTGTCTCTAAGGTTGGTGCTTTCTTGATCGGTCCGACGCTGAGTGGCTATTTTTCTGGTCTTCAGTTTGGAGTTGGAGTATCTGGGGGGGGCGAGGCTATTTTGCATGCCTTGAACCGGCTTGTTGAGGATCGGGGCGGTGAGGTGGGTCTTTCCATGCTCTTGGTGGATTTTCAGAACGCTTTTAACCTGGTTGATCGTGAAGTCATGTTACGAGAGGTTCGTTACCACTGCCCTGTTCTCTCCCGGTGGGTGGAATTTTGTTATTCTAGTCCTGCCCGGTTATATTATGGTGAGCACAGCCTGTGGTCTTGTCAAGGGGTTCAGCAGGGTGACCCTTTGGGTCCTCTGCTTTCTTTGGTGTTACATCCCTTGGTTTGTAAAATCCGGGACACTTTCGATTTGAGGCTGCAGGCTTGGTACTTGGATGATGGCACCATAGTTGGGGATACCTTGGTTTTAGGGAAGGTTTTGGAGCTGATTTTGGAAGATGGTCCCCGTTCGGGACTTCATCTTAATGTCAGTAAAACCGAGATTTTTTGGCCTTCGGAAGATCCTAGGAGCAGGCTCCCTGGTGTCTTCCCCCCTACTATCGCCAGGCCGATGCGTGGTGTCAAAGTCCTTGGTGGGCCTGTTAGTGCGAGTCATGATTTCAGCAGTGAGCTCGTGATGAGTAGAGTGACCAGAACTATTGCGCTTATGGGTTCCGTCGCTCTGCTTGATGATCCGCAGTGTGAGTTGCTGTTGCTCCGGGCCTGTACTGGTATCTCCAAACTTTATTTTACTTTGCGTACTTGCCCACCGGCTGTTTTTGAGTCGGCTCAGCTTGCTTTTGACGCAGCTCTTCGTTCTCATTTGGAACGGGTTGTTATTGCGTCTGGGCCGGGATTTGGGGATTGGCAGTGGCGGCTTGCCACCCTTCCCTTTTCCTTTGGGGGGCTTGGGGTGTATGCCGCTGGAGATGTCCTCCATTATGCTTTTGTGGCATCTCGACTGCAATCTGCGGGTTTGCAGGCTACGCTGGTTCGCACTGCGGGGATACTGACCACTGGCCGGGCTTTCGATGCGGCCTTGTGTAGGTTTACGGAGGTTTTGGGTTCTGTTGAGTGTAATCCTAGTGAGATCGCTGCCCCCAAACTTATGAAGTCTTTGGCAGATATATATTTCACGAGGGTTGTGGCTACTGCGGAATCGGATTTCTCCTTGACCTCCCGTCAGGTTGCCTTGTGGAAGTCTCAGCAAGGCCGTCATTCTTCTGATTGGCTCCGCGTTGTCCCTATTTCTGGGCTAGGCCAGACTATGAACGGTCGGACGTACCGTTGTGTGCTTAGCTATCGTTTGGGCATCCCTTTGTTTTCTGTACCTGGGCCGTGTTCTGCCTGCTCTCGGGTTTTTGGCGACGATATTTTTGGGGACCATGCTGTGTCATGCGCGGGTGTTGTCGGTATTAAACATCGACATAACCTCGTTCGTGACACTCTTTTGGATATCTGTTTCCGTTCCAGGGTCTCGGCCGGTAAAGAGATCGATATTGGCTTGATTGATGATCATGACAGATCCTTGCGTCCTGCAGATTTGCTTCTTTATTCGTGGGACAGGGGGCGTGACGTTTGCGTAGATCTTACTGGGTCTTCTCCTTTGACTCAGTCCGGGCTCTCTGATTTCGCGCCAGGCCGTGTTGTGGGCGACGCTGCTCGGCGCAAATGCGCTAAGTACAGGGACCTATGCTCGGAGCTGGGGTATGAGTTTTTGCCTTTTTCCTTTTCTTCGCTGGGGGAATTGGAGGCGGATGCTATCGGCTTACTCAAGAGGATTCAGAAATTTTCGATAGCACAGGATGCCGGAGCACGCGCTGCTCCTTTTATTTTTACCAGACTTAGCTTTGCTATAGCTAAGGGGGTGGGGGCCCAGATTGTGTCTCGGATACCTGTAGACACCCACATTTTGACCGCCAGGTGTCTATAGCAGTTCCCGAAAAACACCCGATGATGATCGGACGCAAACATGCTTTATATATTCGGAAACGGGCTTAAAATCATTGGCATTTGGCTTGGGCTCATTATGGAGTACATTATCTCACAAAACCAACCTCAAATTCAGGCCCAGCGGGTCGTTTCGAGTCAAATAAGACTAATTTGAGTCGATTCCGACACCAGGGATAAAACCGTCTTTTTACGACCGAGTCAAAACCCGTCAAAATTATTCCCGAGGCACGTGAGTCAGCCGTGACACCTCACACGGCTGATTCGGACCCCAATCCTACGGGAAATCAGCTACACAAAATATTAAACAAATCCGTTTAAGGATGGAATTCGATCTCAAGCAGGAATCCTATCCGAAAACCGATTCAAACACCCGACCGAGCTAGAATACTCGGCCGAGCAGCTGCACAACCAGCCGGTTCCCCTTGCTTCTTCGACAAGTAAGCGGAATTCTCATTCCTCTCAAACTCCTACGTTTCCTATCCCAAGCGGTAGTTCAAACTCTCCTAGCCAAGGTCGGGAATTTCCTATAAATAGCCCCTTGCACACAACACTTTTACACATCAATTATCTACAAAAAAATCTACAATCAATTATCAATTAACATTCAGAAATCATACATTCATTATCGATCAAATATTCATCAACAACGAATATTCATACACATCCATTACTATTCATTCACATCGATTACACACCCATAAAAATTCCTTACACTTACATCGAGAAACCGATATTACACCAAAAAACCGAAGGAAAACCGGCCCATACCCGACACCCTTCACGACCAAACCGAGCCACCATAACTCACCGACATCTACTCGACGCTCTTGTGCCCAAGCCACGTCCCGACGAGCCCCGATCCGAGTAAACAGAAGCATGTAGGTTGAGGGTGTAACAAAACCCGATTTCTCTTCTTCTTCTCTCTTCCTCCTCGTCCGTCTTATTTTTTATGGGTCGGTCGTCGTTTATTTTATTTTCTAATATCGATATTATTAAAAACTACTTTCATATAACAACATTCTTAAAAATATGATATCGATTCTCTATAATCGAATATTGTATCGAAAAGAATTAAATTAAATCTCGACGATATTAAAAATCGTTACATCTTTTTTTCGTTCAAACTTCTTTTTACAAAACCTTTTTTTTTAATTCGTTCCGAATACTCGATATCGATTTCATAATCGAATATCGGGTACGACGAATATCGAAAACATAAACCGAGTACAAATTAATTCATATTTTGTACGCGATTTATCAAAATTAGCAATTTCGAACAAAAAATAAAAAACCGGACAGACCCGCACGCGAGTCGCGCCATGCCCAGGCGACTCGCGCACGGGCCTGAAATCCGAGACGTTTTTTTTTAGCTTTTTCGTTCGTTTTATTTTATTCTTCTACGAAACAATCTTAAAACTTATATCTTTTCTAAAGCTATTCGGAATATTTGATATTAATTTCGTAGTTAACCATCGAATATAACGAATATCGAAAATATTAAGTCGAGTACGAATTATGCAATATTCGTACGCGGTTTAATAAAAGCATCGAATTTTCAAAAAACCGCTTTCGAAATCAGCCCGACACGCGACTCGCCGGCATCCCGGGCGAGCCGCGCGGCCGGCTGCCACGACGCGCCTTTATCGTTATTTTTTTGTTTTTTTTCGAACTTCGTTTTTTATACAAAACAACGTTTTAACGATATTTTTCAGATTTCGATTAATATTTATTTTCTCGATCTCGTATATTTATTTCGTTTGCTATATTATTATTTACAAATCGATACTAACTCGTTTGTTCATCTTTTGTAGCAAATTCATCTTTATTTCATCTTTTGTTTTATTATACTAAAACGAACTTCACATGCTAAATTCAACTTTGACGTTAAATCTTTCATGCATTAAATCGACTTAGCAACCCATTCAATTCCTCGCATGTTTAGGAAAGCAATGTTTGCATATCATTCATCGTATTACTAACGCGCGTATTAAAAAATCATTCGATATCCTAGTAGAGGCCGCTAATGTGCGGGCGGGGTTGGGTGTTCTTAGTGAACTTCCCAACACGTACCCTCACCCCTTACTCAGAACCGTGGTTTCCGGATGTCCGAAACCATTGGCAACGAGAGTCATTCAATATACGATTAACCGCTCAAGTCGGCATCTATATCGATATGCAAAGGGACGAGCCCAATAAACTCTGACATCGGAACTGGGCCGTATTTTGTATACGGCCCACTACGACATAGAGTGGGCTCGAACGGTTCCGAATAACCATAAAATTCGGTGGCGACTCCAACTTCGATTTAAATTTCCATTTAACCATCTCATGGAGATTCATTCGCCTCCCCAAACCCGCGCGTGGCCGCGTCGGGGTGGACCTATGTCATGTCCACAATTTGGCGACTCCGCTGGGGATTAGCTGAAACGTTACTGACCTTCAGCATCCTCAGGGTGAGACTCGAATAGAAATCGTTTGACTAGTACAATACGCGTTTTAGTTTTACGGTTCATGCATAACCCCATATTTTCCCGGGCCGGTACTGGTGACCGACGTCCCACTATACTATCGATGTAGTCCAAATTGGATATGTCGAAGGTGTCCATTAGCCGATTCGTATGGGTTTTACGGCATGTTCTAAGCTCAACTCGACTTAGGAAGTCCGCCCCGATTCTCGATAGGCTGTGTACACTGGTATAGACCCTTACAGACTGACCGAGACTTAGAATTAGAGCATACATGGCGTCGTTATACTGTTTCCATGACTACGTGCTACCTGATTTTACAAGTCTTTTCAAAAACCGTCATTTTCAAAATAGCATCCTTTTCAAAATATCCAATTTTCAAAACCCGTGACATATACCGAATTTAGGATCCACGATTTTACTCAAAATAGCCTATTTTTAGCCGGTATTATGCCCATTTCAAAACTCGAAAATATTTTCGAAACTTTTCAAAACCGTCCCCGGTCCGCCTTTCCGTTTTCTTTCTCGAAAAAGGGCCGGTTCTCCCCGATTCTTTCGGGCCTTTCAAAAATTCAATTTTTCAAAACCTTCCTCTTCTTAGGATTTCCCGTATTTAGCAGTGTCGGGTCATGTCGTAAGTCGTCGAGGTCTCTAGCGTCGAAACTCCGTCGATCTTATATCACGAGTTTCCTCCCTATCCCAGTCCGCCTTATTTGACTAAGGCAAAGCCCACCTACGTAGGACATACTCCTACAAGGGTCGGCCCGTCTACACAATCGAGTCTAGAAGTCTGGGAATGTCTCACGTGAACCTCCTTCCGAACAGGGCCGAGCCCACACAGCTGGATCCTAAAGGAGGCCCACCTTTCACGAGTCGCCCGTCTAAGTGTCTTTTCCGAGTCAACCTTTTACAAGGCATAGCCCTATAACAAAAGGTCCGTGACCCTTACATCTAAGGGTCACTCGTCCGACACTCGAGTCTTAACCAAATATTCGATCCCACTTGGGGACTACCCTTCATCAGAGCGGTCAAACACGATTGCTCTAAGGGTCATGTCTTACATGTGTCTCACGTACCCCACTTTCGAGCCACTTAGATGCCACACCATCTGAGTCCTATCTGAGTCCTTAGCCTCACTTGGGGGCTATTCTCCGACGGAGCGATTAATCACGGTCACTCCGAGGATCATACCCTACACATTTGTCTTAGGAGAGTCTAACCCGAGTCAAACATGGTCGCCCCATTTTCGGACTCACCCTCGTGCAGCTTGAGTCTCATCGTCAAGTCCAAGCCAGTGGTCGTTACCTTGTCCAGGTCAACGTTCGAGTATCCCGATCCAAGAATCCTAGTCATTCCAGTCACCCTGGGTCGCGTCTAGTTTGACTCCCTCCCTTGCATTTGCGCAAAACCGAGTTTAGGCGAGTCGTGGCACCTGTCGAAGACCTTACCAAAAAAAACAACCAACCAAGCATCCGAGTCCGGATCTGATTCGAGTCCAAGTCTGAGTCCGAGTCTAGGACACTCTACATCCTCATTTCCAAATCAGAGTCAGAGTCTTTTGCATTCTGTCCTCTTTTTCAAAATTCAATAAAATCAGCTTTTCTATTGCTCATATATACTTTCCTTATGTGTTTCCGAGAACATGATCAACAACATCATACACTGTGAGCACATGCACGTGACTATTACAGGCACATCTATAATGACTGCAGGAAATCGAGACCCGTGTTTTCCGTTACCTGTTCCATGTCTGACATAGGAAGCCACAAAACTACACTTAGCCGGAGCGGTATCGAATCCAATGACAAATCTAGGTAGTCTCCTAGTTTGGGTTCAAGACGGGAGGCAAGCCCATTTCCCACAATAGACACCCATCCAACAAGATCAACCATACCTACTTACGGTGTTAGTCTGACCAACAAAAAAAAAAAGACAAAAAAACTGGACAAAAAAAATCAAAAAGTCCAAGGAAAAAAGCAAAATGCCAAAACAAAAAAGCAGGCCATCATCAAAAAAGGGCATCCACGACCAGAACGGTCAACACAAATGAAGATCCCATGACCGGGGCTAAGAGGTCAACCAACAAAAAATATTCAAATGCCCATAACCGTGGTCAACGGTCCACTCAAGATCAATACTCATACCATCCAATAAGGGAGAAACAATCAAGCTGGTCAACTAACACCACATTTAGCCTTCCCACATTACAACCCTCAAGACCTTCCCGAGACCCAGGCTAAAGACAGCCCGGAATTTTAAGGATTCAAGCTCCATAGGATACCCCTAACCATTAGGGCCAGACATGGAAACCAGATCCCGCATTATCAAACATATCCCGATCAAAGTTCGAGCCATTTTACTCGGCTTCCCCTTTACATAACAGAATTCACAATCACCATATGCAAACCCGAGATCAAAACTCGTCAAAGACCCGAGATCAAAACTCGTCAAAGACCCGAGAGCAAAACTCGTCAAATCCCTTACCTAATCATACACAATCCCGAGAGCAAAACTCGTTAAAATCCCCGAGAGCAAAACTCGTCAAATCCCCGAGAGCAAAACTCGTTAAAATCCCATCCCAATTCTTCTCATTCAAACCACTTACCAACCCCAAACACGGGAACTCAACTTGCAGTCGGCATAGAACATGCCCAAAAAAGCTCACACCACCTCTGGGGGCTATCCCGGAGAATGCTCACTGTCACAGGATCAATATCCTAACCATTCTAGCCCTTTGATCAAGACATCATTGGGAATGCACCTAGCCTACACCATTGCTATGGCTAGTTACACACAAAGTCCTATTAGACTAGGCACCATAACATATCTTTCAACACTGAACTACGGCATGGTTTGATTTCACTGCACGTGAATACGTAGGCAGCCTTTCAACAGAGGCACAACCACCCACATTGACACACATTCAAAAAGCACTATCATTCCGGTCACGACACCGTCATGTTCTCAGCAGCTAGCTTTGTCGTCCTGGGGGCTTCTCTTAGGCAGAAAACCTCCATCCACTCACAAAATCCATATAAATTTAAAAAAATTTAGCCTCCTTTCTATAGTGTGTCATAGTACTCGGCTCAGTCGAAGACAAGAATCTGTCAGGACTCGAGGCAATACCCACTTTGGAAATGTACTCTAACATCAGAAATTCAGAAGAGCACTAGACTACGGCATTGCTACTGCTAATAGTCCTGTCATGCCAAAACAGTCTCATTACAGACTATTGCAATCCCCCCATAGCACATCCTTCCCATTCCGAGGATTCGACCATGTTGCCACTCGCCTAGGCTATGGAATAGCGCAACTTAAGAGTCTTGTTAGGTGGCCCACCCCCCTACAGAGTCACGGTCCAACCCCTCGAGAGTCCAGTCGTGTCTGTCAACTCGTCCGGTCATGTCCAGAGTCGAGTCTGTCGGCATACCTCTCTCTTCAAATTCTCATTTTTTAAAATCTGCAAAACTTAGCCGTTTGAGAAAATCCTTTTCGACAAGGTCAAATTTCGGTCTATTTAAATTGCAAATTTCTTTTCTACCCATTTCAGTTTTGAAAACCTATTTCCTAGCACGTAAGCTGTTTTCGGGACTTCGATTTCAAAACTAAGCAAAAATCATTTTTATTCCCCAGCGCGAGTCATATTTGTTTCACCTACATGTTGCATGCAAAATTTTATGTAACTTATACAGGTACAATTCAAGACCGCGCAATTCACACAACTCCCCAGCGGCATAGGCTTATACGACAAGTCCGATTCCCCACGGAGTTATCATCATCAGCTCAGGTACATTTCTAGTCTCTGGCCGGCGGGCCCTCCACGCAGGTCTAATGGACCTTAAACGACCCGATGGAAGTCTGCCAGGTCTTAATCTTTGATTGGCCTGGTAGCTACTCTGACTTTCGCCTTGTCCAAGCCTCAGTCAGAGTGGGGGCTCTGTAGACACCCACATTTTGACCGCCAGGTGTCTATAGCAGTTCCCGAAAAACACCCGATGATGATCGGACGCAAACATGCTTTATATATTCGGAAACGGGCTCAAAATCATTGGCATTTGGCTTGGGCTCATTAAGGAGTACATTATCTCACAAAACCAACCTCAAATTCAGGCCCAGCAGGTCGTTTCGAGTCAAATAAGACTAATTTGAGTCGATTCTGACACCAGGGGTAAAACCGTCTTTTTACGACCGAGTCAAAACCCGTCAAAATTATTCCCGAGGCACGTGAGTCAGCCGTGACATCTCACACGGCTGATTCGGACCCCAATCCTACGGGAAATCACCTACACAAAATATTAAACAAATCCGTTTAAGGATGGAATTCGATCTCAAGCAGGAATCCTATCCGAAAACCGATTCAAACACCCGACCGAGCTAGAATACTCGGCCGAGCAGCTGCACAACCAGCCGGTTCCCCTTGCTTCTTCGACAAGTAAGCGGAATTCTCATTCCTCTCAAACTCCTACGTTTCCTATCCCAAGCGGTAGTTCAAACTCTCCTAGCCAAGGTCGGGAATTTCCTATAAATAGCCCCTTGCACACAACACTTTTACACATCAATTATCTACAAAAAAATCTACAATCAATTATCAATTAACATTCAGAAATCATACATTCATTATCGATCAAATATTCATCAACAATGAATATTCATACACATCCATTACTATTCATTCACATCGATTACACACCCATAAAAATTCCTTACACTTACATCGAGAAACCGATATTACACCAAAAAACCGAAGGAAAACCGGCCCATACCCGACACCCTTCACGACCAAACCGAGCCACCATAACTCACCGACATCTACTCGACGCTCTTGTGCCCAAGCCACGTCCCGACGAGCCCCGATCCGAGTAAACAGAAGCATGTAGGTTGAGGGTGTAACAAAACCCGATTTCTCTTCTTCTTCTCTCTTCCTCCTCGTCCGTCTTATTTTTTATGGGTCGGTCGTCGTTTATTTTATTTTCTAATATCGATATTATTAAAAACTACTTTCATATAACAACATTCTTAAAAATATGATATCGATTCTCTATAATCGAATATTGTATCGAAAAGAATTAAATTAAATCTCGACGATATTAAAAATCGTTACATCTTTTTTTCGTTCAAACTTCTTTTTACAAAACCTTTTTTTTTAATTCGTTCCGAATACTCGATATCGATTTCATAATCGAATATCGGGTACGACGAATATCGAAAACATAAACCGAGTACAAATTAATTCATATTTTGTACGCGATTTATCAAAATTAGCAATTTCGAACAAAAAATAAAAAACCGGACAGACCCGCACGCGAGTCGCGCCATGCCCAGGCGACTCGCGCACGGGCCTGAAATCCGAGACGTTTTTTTTTAGCTTTTTCGTTCGTTTTATTTTATTCTTCTACGAAACAATCTTAAAACTTATATCTTTTCTAAAGCTATTCGGAATATTTGATATTAATTTCGTAGTTAACTATCGAATATAACGAATATCGAAAATATTAAGTCGAGTACGAATTATGCAATATTCGTACGCGGTTTAATAAAAGCATCGAATTTTCAAAAAACCGCTTTCGAAATCAGCCCGACACGCGACTGGCCGGCATCCCGGGCGAGCCGTGCGGCCGGCTGCCACGACGCGCCTTTATCGTTATTTTTTTGTTTTTTTTCGAACTTCGTTTTTTATACAAAACAACGTTTTAACGATATTTTCAGATTTCGATTAATATTTATTTTCTCGATCTCGTATATTTATTTCGTTTGCTATATTATTATTTACAAATCGATACTAACTCGTTTGTTCATCTTTTGTAGCAAATTCATCTTTATTTCATCTTTTGTTTTATTATACTAAAACGAACTTCACATGCTAAATTCAACTATGACGTTAAATCTTTCATGCATTAAATCGACTTAGCAACCCATTCAATTCCTCGCATGTTTAGGAAAACAATGTTTGCATATCATTCATCGTATTACTAACGCGCGTATTAAAAAATCATTCGATATCCTAGTAGAGGCCGCTAATGTGCGGGCGGGGTTGGGTGTTCTTAGTGAACTTCCCAACACGTACCCTCACCCCTTACTCAGAACCGTGGTTTCCGGATGTCCGAAACCATTGGCAACGAGAGTCATTCAATATACGACTAACCGCTCAAGTCGGCATCTATATCGATATGCAAAGGGACGAGCCCAATAAACTCTGACATCGGAACTGGGCCGTATTTTGTATACGGCCCACTACGACATAGAGTGGGCTCGAACGGTTCCGAATAACCATAAAATTCGGTGGCGACTCCAACTTCGATTTAAATTTCCATTTGACCATCTCATGGAGATTCATTCGCCTCCCCAAACCCGCGCGTGGCCGCGTCGGGGTGGACCTATGTCATGTCCACACTACCCACCAATTTTTTGTAAACTGTTCTTTGATTCATCAATAAAATTCTCCAATTCAATAATAAAAAAAAAAAAAAAAAACAACGTAGTAATAATAATAATAATAATAATAATGATACCGTAATAATAATAATAATAATAATAATACCGTAATAATAATAATAATAATAATAATAATAAACATAATAAACATAATAAAAGGAATAAAAAAAAGGAGATGAATAACGAGAGAAAAAGGGAAAAGAGAACGAGGTTTGTCACCCTCAACCTACATGTTCTTGTCTCGGAAAAAGGCTCGTAAACGCGGCTATGACACGAGAGTCTTCGAGGTATATGGAGGCTAAGTTGTGGTGGCTCGGGTTGAATTCCTAAAAACTAGGTTTAGGGTTTGCTCTTGTCGGTTTTCCTAGGGTTTTTCTAGGGTTTGTATAGGATGTAGTGTAGGATTGCTCTTAGGATGTATTAGGGTTGTAAAGGTTTTGTAAAAAGTGTTGAAGATGTGTGCATGGGGGTTGCTTATATAGGCAAGGCTAGGGCATCGATTTAGGGCTACTCGACCGAGTAGGAGGCCAACTCGGTCGAGTGGCCCGTTATGCCAGCCGCCGGGCTCAAAGTCGGCCCACTCGATCGAGTGGATAGGTCACTCGATCGAGTGGCCTAGATGGGTCGCATGGGTCTTGTTTTGGACCTTGACCTCGATTGCTTGATGGGTTTTATGTTTGACTTGGACTTTTGATGGTTGTATGGTTGTTTTGTGCGTCTCGGAAATGACTTTGACCGGGGTTGACCCAATCGTGAAAAGTCGGTTTTATTTCCGGTGTCGGTTTTGGCCCAAATTAGTCTTGTTTGACTCGGAATGGTCCGCTGGGCCTTGATTCGAGGTTGATTTTTTGATATTTGTACTCTGTAAGTGTATTAGCCAGCGATTAATGGATTTGAGCCCGTATCCGAGCGCGTAGAAACATGTTAGTGTCCGATCATCATCGGGTGATTTTTGGAAACTACCATAGACACCTGGCAGTCAAAATGTGGGTGTCTACACCTTTCTAAAATCATGCATATTTTTTTATTTATATCTTTTTTCAATTTATTCATCGTTACTAACTCGTTTTCTCGTGTTTGTAGCTTTTTATTTGTTTTTATCGTTTTATTAGATTAAAACGAATTCACATGCTAAAATAACTTTGACGTTATTAGTTTAACATGCATTAAACGACTTAGCAACCCATTTTATTTTTCTCACATGCTTAGGAAAATAATGTTTGCATATCATTCAACCGTCGAACTAACCCGTGTACACCAAAAACAAACGATATCTTAGTAAAGGTCGCTAAGTGCGGGCGGGGTTGGGTGTTCTTAGTGAACTTCCCAACACGTACCCTCACCCCTTACTCAGAACCGTGGTTTCCGGATGTCCGAAACCATTGGCAACGAGAGTCATTCAATATACGATTAACCGCCCAGTCGGCATCAGTATCGATATGCAAAGGGACGAGCCCAATAAACTCTGACATCGGAAATGGGCCGTATTTTGTATATGGCTCGAATGGTTCCGAATAACCACAAAATTCGGTGGCGACTCCTACTTCGATTTAAATTTCAATTTGACCATCTCATATGGAGATTCATTCGCCTCCCCAAACCCGCGTGTGGCCGCGTCGGGGTGGACCTATGTCATGTCCACAGGTTGACATAAGATCCGAAAGGCCGTGTCTTTGCCCTAAATAACTGTGATTGATTGATTGAATGATTAATTAAATTTACCCAATTTAATTACATAGTGAACTGTAAGACCCTAGATCCTTTTAATATTGATAGAACCTCGTTATTTTACATAATCGCATTGGTTTAGAAAACAATTCAAACAAACCGGAATTTAAATAGTTTAGAAACGATTATTAGATAATTAGCGATTTTCATCCGTCTCTCTGTGGATTCGACCCTTACTTGCTGCTAGCTACCTGTTAGTTGTTCGTTAGGATTATTTTGATTAAGGTGATACGACTTTAGCCTTATCAATTTTGGCGCCGTTGCCGGGGAGACGGTTTTGTATTATTGCTTATTATTTGTTTTGGGTTATAGATTATTTTGTATATATTTTTTTTATTTTAGTATATATATTATTATTTTTTTCTAATCATTATGACTATCTTCTACTTTCCTCAATTTAATCATGAGTCACTGCATATTTATTGGGATAGACTTGAGTCTTTTATTTATCAAAGTGGCTATCATGTTGATATTTGGGAAATGTGTCATATGATTTATGATAGTGTGGATGATGAGACACGGGCTAATATTGAGGCAAATTGCGACGGGATGTTTAACTATATGCCTTATGAGGAGCGATGGGAACTCCTTAAATATTTAGCCCGAAACAGCGCTGAGTCAGAGAAGAGGTGGATTGCTTTCATGGCGGACTGTAAGGTGATATTGCAAAAATTAACGGCTACTCTACGTGAGTCAAATTTGAGAGCTGATCCTGCACCATCATCAGCTGACTGTGTTATAAGTACGTCCGTTGCACATGTTAGAGAGGATATTGACCTATTTGATGACGATGATGATGAACCTTTGATTTTTGCTTTGAAAGTCCATTCTCCGGTCATTGAAGTTGATTCTGTTATGTCTGAAAATTTAATGATTCAATCTTTGACGGAAAAACCTGAGGTTTTGAGCATTGTTAATGAGCCTATTTGTGATTCAATTGGTCATTCTCTTTTTCACCCAACCGAGCTTTCTTCCGAGACCGTGCCTAATTTATGCATTAATGCTTCTGATGCGGTAGATGAAGTTATTGATTATTTTGAAAAAGGATCCTTCCCGGAGGATTTTTTAGAGGATTTGATGTGTTTTGAGAATTGTGCAGGAGAATCAAACCCTTGGGAAGCCGAGGTAGATGCTTTAGAAGCGGCACTCAATCATCCAGGAACCCTCGAAACAGAAAATCTTGAGGTATATGGGATTGTGGATACACTCGTTGAGGTAATAAATCATTCTCATCCACTTGAACTTCCTCCTTGCTTCGATGCTAGTACAGGTATTCCTCTGGTCTCGCATGAATTAATTGTGAAAAATAATGTTGTTGATTTGAGAGGTATTAAGTTGTCTTACATACCCGATAATTTATGTTATTATTTTCCACCATTTGTTGACGGCTGGGATTATATGTCAAGGACTTATCAAAGTTTTCAAAGGAAGTATGACAAGCTGAGACGGTCTTCGACATTGATTTTATATGATGTCTTTACTATATTTTGGTGCTACTTATGCTTCTGTTTAGCACATGCGCAGACATTTGATCTACTCCTGTGAGCCTTGAACTGCTATGATTTTAATACTGATGGTTATGAGGCTGATCCATATCCCCCATGTCTGTTGCTGGTTTGGGGGGAAATTATTTGCAGCATATATTGTCGGTACTACCTTTCTCTTTTCTCTCTTATTTTATTTTCTTTTATTTTTTATTTTTTTATTTTTTTATTTTTTTTTTCGTTTTTTTTTTGTCTTCCTCTACCCATTATATTTTTGTCCTATTTTATTTCTCTTGGTTCACAATGAGGACATTGTGTAATTTGGTTTGGGGGGATATTTTGTGTTTAGTGTATTTTTCTTTTGGGTGTGTTTTAATTTTCAAAGATCAAAACATTTTTTTTTATTTTTCCGTTTTTTTCGTGTGTTTTTGTGTGTTTTAGTATAGAGTCGTGTCGGCAATGAGGACATTGCATTTATCACATGTTTTTCCCTAGTTCTTTGCTCTTTCTTGTGAATGACACTATTTCCCGTTATTTGAGTTTAGTATTTCTTAGATCTTGTCGCCGGTTATGTTTTGAATTCCAAATGAGTAAATTGACCTGTTGTCGAGTAAGCTACTTATATTGTGAGACTTAGAGCCTAAACTGATGACATCCATGATCAGTTTCATATAGGTTGAGAGTAGCACTCCTTATGAGACATGTAACATCAAATTGCATAATCATGACATTCGTCTCTTATATACCTGTATGCATTCAGTTTGTGATTATGACACATGTATAAGAGGCACTCTCTTTCTTTTATCTTATTCCCATGAACTTCACATAGCCATAATTTGACCTTTTTTGACCCGTTTATTAACTACATGCCATATTTGCCTACCCTAGTCAAGCTAGTTGGTTAATTAGACGGAATTATTTTTTGCGGGTGAAATTTGGTACCATGTCGATTGAGAAAGGGAATTGAAAAAAAAAATGATGAATGAATTGAAAAAAAATCAATGAAAGAAAAGAAAATAAAAAAGGAGATAGTTGAAAAAAAAAATGAAAAAAAAAGTGAAACAAGAAGAGGAATTTGTTTTTGCTATGAGAAAAGAATTGATCTCTCTATTTTCATAGTTGTTGGTGCGAAGCCGGTCATGAAAAGTTGAAAATAAGGTGCTTGGTACTACTTGTAATTCCTTTTATTGAAGTTTGGTAAGGAATGATTTTCATGTTTGGTTATAGTCATTCTAGCTTGGCTTTTACCTCCACATATCCAAATTGTTTTGCCCTTTCTTACCCGACTAGCCTCACTTTATACCATATGTAAGTCCTCGGCATGTGTCTTGGTCCTATTGAATGTGTATGTACGGTTGGTAGAGATTGGTATCATGTTGGAGAGAAAAGAGAAGAGTCGGGTTTGATTTACACCCTCAACCTACATGCTTTGTTTTCTCGGTATAGAGCTCGTCGGAAAGTGGCTTAGGCACGGGAGCGTCGAGATGATGCGGGATGAGTTAAGGTGTCGGTTTGGTCGTGTGATGTGGTGGATTTCGGCCGGCGTGTGGGTCGGATTTGTCGGGTTGATCTTGACGGTATTTCGGTGCTTTTTGGATGTATGTCGGGGTTGATGAATAATTGTAGATTAATTCTGAATTTTTGATGATTGGTAATGGATAGATAATGATTGATAGATCTCTTTTTTGTGTTGTGCAAGGGCCTATTTATAGGAGTATTCCCGACCTTGGCTAGGAGAAGTAGTTGGATAGGAACTACCGCTTAGGATAGAGAACGTAAGAAGTCGAGAGGAACGTAAATTTCGTTGCTTGGTGAAGAAGCAATGAATCTCGGCTGGTTGGTGGAGTGTTTCGGCTGTTTTGGATATCTCGGCCGAGTGTTTGAGCTCGGTCGGTGAATTATTTTGGTTTTCGGATAAAATTCCTACTTGAGATCGAATTCTATCCTTGAATGGATTTGTTTAATATTTTCGAAGCTGCTTTTTTGTAGTGTTGGTGACCGAATCAGCCACGTGAGGTATCACGGCTGACTCACGTATTTCGAGAATATTTTTGACCGGGTTTTGACTCGGTCGCTAAAAGACGGTTTTACCCCTGGTGTCGGAATCGACCCCAATTAGTCTTATTTGACTCGAAACGACTCACTGGGCCTGGATTTGAGGTTGGTTTAGTAATTTGTACTCCGTAATAAGCCCAAGCCAAATGTCCATGATTTCGAGCCCATATCCGAGTCCATTAAAGCATGTTCGCGTCCTATCATCATCGGGTGTTTGGCGGGAACTACTATAGACACCTGGCGGTCAAAATGTGGGTGTCTACACATGTATTATTATTTCTACATCGAAAGATTATAATAAGGTAATAAAATTTTATATTATAAATAAGAGTAATCATGTATTCTTTCGAGTTTTAAAATGAGCTTTTAAGACTATAAAGTATAAACTTAGCTGAAATTAAGTTTGATTATTAATATCATGTGATCATCTTATTTATTTTAATGATATAGATTGATTAAGTTTCTTATTTAACAGATATACTTCATCAATGTAATTAAGCCAATTAACCCGTGCAGCGCATATGCTTTAATCTAGTATGACTTGATATCGTCTTATTTAAGATGAAATCTTGTAATTTATTATAGTCATGATTATTATAATATGAAAATCAATCTTAGTTCATATAGTCAAACTTTAAACAAAAATATTCTAATTTGAGGATTGATTAATAGTGGATAATTTGGTTACATTTTGGTTAATTAATAATTTAATACCGTTAGAAACGGATTATTTCAATTTTCCTTAATTAAATTATTGGAGTGTATAGCTTTAGGGATAATTTAGCGATGATTGAATCAATGAGATATTGGATTGTAGTGGTAGAGAATGAGTAGTACATATCTAAGGTCAAGTGTTTGATTCACATATAATTCATTTCGCTTAATTTTCTAGTACTTTTTATTTTTTATGGTGGATAACTTTAGGCGGGAACAATTGGAGTAGAGTTATTCTTTTAGTGGTAAGAGGAAAATAGAGTAAGTCTCCTGAGAGACGGTCTCTCATTAACTTTACTAAGAGACTAAGTACAAATGGAAGTAACAGTGGTACCAAACCTAATAGAAGCAGGTACTATTAACATAAAAGAGTATACAAATATAAAGAGGGTACACTTCTTATAAAAACAGGTACAAAACAAAGTTGTCATTTAAGGATACAAATAGAACATAAAGTGGTACTGAAGAGTGGTCTCTCAATAAGTTATTGAGAGAACGTCTCTCCCAAGAATTTGTGAGGAAAATATATCAATAAATTGCATAAAAAAAGTAATTTCGTAATTTACTTTGTCCTCAGAAGTTACTAAATTCAAGAAAAAGTTGGCAAAGTTCTAAATCTCTTGAGTTTGTGAAATGATGAAATGACGATGATTTAAAGTTTGTCCTGAGAGCAATCACAATGGAAGTTCTTAATATTAAGTTCTTCCATTTCCACATCACTCTTCATCATTTTGTAAGTATAAGAACTTTTGGCATTAGTAGAGATTTAGGGGCGTTTAGTTCATCAAAGGGAAAGAGAATGAAATCAACACAGGGAAAAAGAGGGAAAAGAATGGGATTACCCCAAATTTAGGCTGTTGTTTGGTTTCAATGAAAGAGAATGAATTTCACCCAACCTTCACTCAAACTCAACATTAGCGGTGTGCCATCATATTATTTATACTTATGTAAAATAAAAAAATTATAAAATAAATAAATTAATACCTAAATTATAAAAATAATAAAAAATAATTTTTGTAGTATCTTTTGATAATAAAATACCTGTAATATAAGAAGTATTATTTTTATACTTTTTTAATTGTAAATATGGTAAATATACGGAGTAATAATTATTATAATACGATAAATTTTAAAAAATACATTTTCTTTTTAATTGATAAATTAAGGTATCAAAAATTATTTTGACCCAACTTCGACTCATATTTGACATGACCCGAAAGTGTGGTGGTGTTCGCAATGGTGGTAGGTGGGCCTTGGTGGTGGTGGTGGTCGTAGTGGTGGTGGGTGGACTTTGGTGGTGGTGGTGGTGATGGTGGCAGTTGTTGGTGATGGTGATGTGATGATTAGGTTGGAGAGTGGGGGAAAGGGAATCGATTTACCTTGGGGGTGGGGGTAAGAAGGTAGAGGAGTTTGAGGGAAAGGGAGGGGGAAAGGGAATGATTGATTTGACTAAACAAACACAAACAAAGGAAATCGTGAACTTTAATTTCCTTTCCCTTTCCTGAATACCTCATACCAAACGACCCCTTATTTTTATTCTTAAGTGGAACCCACCCCAATTTTTTATTCCTTCATCAAATTAATTTTATATTCTAAGAATTTGGTTCTTCCAGTTCTTATTTTCACAAACCCAAAAAACTCCACAATAAAAGAATCTTATCTTTTAAAGTTTTTATTTACAAACTCAATGTTAATAACCAACCATTATGGTTGCTCGGATACTCTGATTGCTCTTAGAAGACTCGGAACTCAGGACTCACAAGTCACAAGTCACAAGTCACAGCTCAGAACTCACAAGCAAGTCAAAAGAGGAAACAAAAACTCCCCCCAAATTAATCGCCATCTAAATTTCAATTGACTTTGTCCATCCATCCATCCCATATAATCAAACAAAACTGCAGTACTGCAAGTTTCAATCCCAATCCCAATCCAAATCCAATGTCAATGAACAGAAATGCGTTACCTCCTTCCCTGGTCGCCAATCTCCAGCAAGTTCTCACTTCCCGGAGAAATGGCGAAGAAGACGTTCCTCCTCCTCCTCCGCTGGCACCCGAGTCAACACATGAGAACAATAAGCCGGTGGTGCTGCTTACGAACGCCGATGGAATCAACTCGCCGGGACTCACTTCCCTTCTTCACGCTCTCCTTCGTCAAGCTCGTTACGATCTTTACATTTGCGCTCCTCTCTTGTATGCTCTTTCTATTCTTCTTCTTCTTCCTCTTCTTCTTCTTTAATGATTTTTTGTTCTGTAATGGGGGACTGAATTGAAATAATAATAATAATGGTAGTGACCAATCTGCATCTGGACATTCCTTGACTGTACGTGAGACGGTCGAGGTCACTTCTACTGAAGTTGATGGCGCCCCTGCTTTCCAAGTTTCTGGTACTTTTTATCTTCACCCTACTCACCCCCCCCCCCCGTTATTGCGTCACGTGATTACCGTCTTTGTCCTCAACACTTGGACTAAGCTACCTACCCCTTTCAGCCACTTTTGGAGGAGCTCTGAATAAACACTCAGAATGCTAATGTTAATGTTGTTGTTGTATATGTGAATCATGTTATTGATCAGGAAATCAAATAGTTGTTTGGTCAGTCGTAACTTTTTAGGATTTCCCATTCACTGTTTGCTGTTTATCTGAACTTTATTTATTGCAAGTATGCAGCCCAAATCAATGTATCCGAGAGTTTCCAGCACTCTGTATTTCGTTTTCTTGCGTTGTTTGAGCAGCAAACGAAATGATAAGGTTTTAGAGTGTGAATGACTTAAGATTTTGATGATTTGACATGATTTAACACATCGAAGAATCCCATGAACATGAATCTTATGAGGATCAAAGGGAGTATGACATTATATCAAGAGCATTGACACTGACCAATTGTGTTTTTCATTTGATCAGGTACACCTGCAGACTGCGTGTCATTAGCTCTATCACAGGCATTGTTTTCATGGTCAAAGCCTGTATTGGTACATCTTCTATTTGTCACCCACTTTGAGTTACTGATGAATTCTAGTTTAACGTTACGATTCTGAATTTTAGGTGCTTAGTGGAATCAATATGGGGTCAAGCTGCGGCCAAAACACGTAAGTATTTGGCTTGTTTGTAATTTAATTTTTGCCTATGTTTTCCCTTGTTTCATCAGTTGATTGTAATGCAACTTCACCTTTTTAAAAATGTACAACCTAAGTTAGGATTAGTTTAAGCAGATGGCACTTTTATTTCTGATTTCCCTTAGACATGAATAGGTTGTATTCCGGGGCTATTGCTGGTGCCAGAGAGGCATTAATTAGTGGCGTGCCAGCACTTTCTATATCATTGGATTGGTACTACCTTCCACCTAATACTTCTGCTTGACTTGGCCATCTTTCTTGACATATACTATGATATAGTAAATAATGTTAATGATACAGGAAAAATGATGTAAGCTCAGAAAATGATTTGAAGGATGCAGCTGAAATTTGTCTACCATTAATAACTGCAGCAATAAGAGACATTGAGGAGGGGAGTTTTCCAAAAAGCTGCTTCTTGAATATAGAGATTCCTATTTCTCCTTCAGCAAACAAGGTTTGTTATAACGGGTATCTGAATATGGCTTTCATAGTAATGTTCTTGTTGGTATCTGATATGTAGTTTTTGAAAGTACTGAGATCTGATGAAGGTCCAACTGTGTGTGGTTTTGTTTGAAATTTCAATTTATTTATTTAATTTTTTTCTTTGGTTTATGCAACAGTTAGCTTGTCTTTAAATCTGTATCTCAGTTCTTGAAGTGACAGATGTATTTGGTTCAGCATTGTATTTCCAATTTAATTATATGTTGGTGTGGTCTGTTTACCTTAGTTTATTGGTCAAGCCATGTAATTTTCAGAATTATGGGTTGTAAAACTGTGCACTGTTTTGGGGAATCAGAGCTTGTGGGTTTATATCATATAGTAAGTCTCCCTTATGACGGGTATAATCGTCACAAACTTGTTAGAGTTCAAATGTCACCCACATGGGTTGATAAAGACAAGTCATTTGTTACTTCCTAGGCATTCTATTTTTTGGTCTTATCTATGTTAGTTGACCCTTCACAGCTCAAAAAGTTTGTAATGGATATGCCCCGTCGCACACAACAATTTGTGTATATTATACCATAATACACTTTTGTTGGGTTATACTATTCCTTGTTAAATGTTATAAATATCCCTCTTTGTCGTCATATATAAGTTGCGTCGTATGAAAATACACTTTCGCTTTTCTTAAGGACGCTTGTATGACTACTTAAAATGACTAAAATACTTTTCACCAAGTCCCATGTGCATAGTCAGTTTCACTCACATTTTTTGTTTCAAGAGGGATGTAATTAATTGCATTGAGATTCCAAAGAGACAGTCACTTGTTCAATAGAAATATGAATCTGAAACAACATTTGATCAAGGATGGTAAAGTAGTTATCATGTGAACAAATAAAATATGCCGCTTCTATCAATGTCATCATTCATCTGAATCTTTTGATCTTCTTATGGTTTGCTATTTGGAGAGCACTACTTCACACCTTAACTTAGGCCATCTAATAGAGTTAGGAAAACGCTGGACAAAAAAATATATAAGGAGAACTAGCTAAATCCGAGCAATATAACGATAAGTTTGCCGGTGTCGGTTCTTTTTGTAGAATCATATTTAGAATATCACCTGTATTTGATTCACCTGGTTTCTTTTTGTGTGGGTCTGTTGGGCCACAATAGCCTTACTTTTCTCAGATGCATTTCATCACAATAAATTGATACAGTATATGTTCTCTTTTCTGTCTTTTATCATATATTTGCCGTAACTTGAAAGTGTTGCCTATGAACAGACCATTAAGTGGATGAATCCATCACTATTTTGATATAGTTTCCCACTCACTTTCCTCCTGGTTGGAAGAAAAGCACACCTTTATTTTTAAGATGTAAAGCATTGGACAAGACTTCTTAGTCTCTAGCCAATATAATGGTTGGTCTTTTCCCTGCTTGTACATGAGTAGCATCATCCAGATAATATCTTTTAACTGTAGATGCATGAAATCATCCATAGCCCCAATGTGTATCTTTAAAATTCTTAGTGACATTGTTTCTATCCCTGAAAAGGATTCTCCGAAATTTTATTTTCAAGGAATGACTAAATATATGGCATCAAAAACTTCGAAATAGAATGAAATAAAGCAAATTATCCACTTCAATTGTTTGTCCATCAAAACTAAACGTAATAGTCATTTTTTTATTGCGGCGTCTTCCAGAAACACCTTTATGCTGAATATTTGAATCAACACAAAAGTAAGGTTGCATGCATGAAACTCTCATGTTCAGAGATATTTCTCGTTGTTTATAGAAGACCATGAAGTCTTAAATAATTCTCATAGTGCTTAGCACCTCAATTGTTGGCTATGTTTGGCAGATCGCGATGGGCATATTATCATGGGTACTACTCTAAATTGTTAAAAGTATGTACAAGTTGCAAATAAAAGTGATCCTAGATTGTAATATCTATATTATTATGTGTATATTTTGTTGTTGTGCGTTTTAATTCTATAATTGATATCATGATGTTTATGATGATGACAAAGAGACAAACTTATTTTAAAGAAGTCAGTTTCATTAAATATCACCTTGTCTCCATACAACTAAAGTTCTTCCCAATTTTATTCCAATGCGAGGGATATAATAATCAAATGGGATGAACACTTTGGTGTGGAGGGAGTATACATTGGCTATTTTTATCTTTAAAATTGATTTTCGTGGGAAAAACTTGTCTTAATTTAAGGTAATGACAAAGCTCTTTAACTTTATCCCCAATCTATGTCGAGTTCTTTCGGCTTTGTTAAATTGTTTGAAGATGCGTGTACATCAACTTTGTTCGGGGCTATTATTAAGATCATTTATTACCAAAAAAAATACTTGTACTATATGCTTATAGTGCTTATCTTTAATTGTCAACACTTTTTGATAGTGAGTTTATAAATTACTCTCCTATTTTTACCATCTCCTTATTTTTAACTTCTAAACCTCAAGGGGAAGAATTAAATTGATAAAGGTTGAGAAGTTGTTTATAGTTACATAGAAAATACTACTAATAATCATATACTCCCTTCTATTATGAGTAATCATATACTCCCTTCTATTACGAGTAATCTTCCTTCTTTCCTTTTTGGCACTCCTATTACGAGTAATTCCCTCTTTTCTTTTTGGCACTAGTTTGCTTATCTTCCCCCCTTTCCTTTTTTGGTTGTACTTTTAAGCAATTCTTTATTCTTCAATTCTTTATTATTTCCTTCAAATTATAGTATACAACCGTTGTACCATACAACAAACCTTGAAATTAGAAATTTATGGTAAACGGTTACTACTTTAGGTTATTTAGTGACCACTTTGAGTTAAATAGTGATCACTTTTCAATACGAAAACTTGGTAACTACTTATCTGAAAGTGATAACTAACGAACCTAAAATGGTTATTTTTTTTACCATAAATTGCAAATTATTACTATTGTCGTACCGATACAATTGTTGTACACAATAATTACTCTATTTTCTTTACACACAAACCCACCATATTTCCACTTTATACCCACTTTTTTCTTACTTTAATCAATTATTTATTCCTTTCTTATTCCTTGTGCCAAAAAAAGAGGGAAGATTACTTATAATACTACCTCTATCCATTTTATCCATTTTTAATCTTCATATTTTCTCTTTTTAGATTGTCCATCTTTAAACTTACTACTTACAATATTTTCTCTTTTGGTTGATTTTTGTGGTCAATATAATTCATGACCTCACATTTTCTCTCAACTTTCATTTTCCACCATACACTTCACTCAACCCTTAATTTTTGTGCCAACTCCCCCGTGAAGTTTAAATTTGGATGAAGGGAGTAGGAGGGATTAGTAGATATAGAATTGTCGGGTGAAGGTTACGCAAATTATGTGTATGCAAAGTCACAAGTAAGTCAACAATTTGCATTTTCAATAAGGGAATGGAAATTCGTACTTTCCAAATATTATTTTGGGCAACAATAACCTTTTTTAGTGAGAATTTTAGTTGGCTAACATGCAAAGGAATATAAATTAAGAATAATGGGAAAAGAAATGACATAATCATAGATGTTGATGAAAAAATATAGGAAGTACGTACTATTGAGCCTTGTCTAAAAGTTGCACCTAAAATGCATCAAGGGTTTTGGCTATTGCCTTATCCCAGGCGCGCTTTTTATTTTAACTAAGATAACGTGTAACTAAATATATTAGTTTTAAAAAGTGCATTGGAATTTCTGCCAAAAAGAAATCGCATCGAAGGATGTGAACGAGGGGAGTAGCTAACAATCCTAAATCTACAGAAGCAAATAAGTGACATTGTTTATAGCTATTAGTATGGTTTCATGGTTGTTTCATTGTTTAACTTGTTTCTAATTTTTATTACACCATCCAATTCTTTTTTTTTCTTCCCACTTCCCCATTATATATGAGGAGTATTTTTATTGAAGTGAGAAGAAAATAGGTAATTGGAGGGAGTAATTATTTTTTCTGGGGTTGGGCCTAGGAGGGAACGTGCTCACCCCCAAATCAAGAAATATGTACTTATTGGTACTTATTTGATCATCATTTCTAATGGTATTGTAGTCGGGATGGTGCTTTGTGGGTTCAATCCTCATTATATTTCTACTAGGAATTGAACCTTAAACCTCACAACTAAAGTACACATTTCAAAACCATCAAACTACACAATGTTTGATGCATACACAATGGTATTGAAATATTATATTACTTCAACAACACCAAATAGTACAAAATAACATTGTTGTAGTATAAAAAACCTAATGGAGAACCAAATATTTTCATTGTATGACATAATTTTAGAAAATAGAATTCAGAATATATATACACCAAAAAAAAATTTCGTGCCTCCCTTAAGTAAAATCGTGCGAAAATGATTGACCATAATATTTTATTAATCTAACTTAAACCGGGGAGGTCAACTATGGAAAGAAGCACCTTATGAGACATTTGATGGAACATTATCGAGATTGGAAGAAAGACTTACATATGGTTTTTACAGATTTAGATTAGACATATGATAGGGTGCCCAAAGATGTACTTTGGTGGGCTTTGGTAAAGAAGGTTGTATCATGAAACTTTATTGACCTTGTTAAGGAGTGTACAGGGGAGCTAGTAAAAGTGTACGAACTAACATTTGAAGGATGTTAAGCGTTTCCAATTACAAATGGGGTGCATAAGTCACCATGTATGACTTGAGAAGAGATTGGATAAGGCTATTTATTTTTCTGTCTAGATTATGGTTATACCCATCTTTCTTTTCTGCAGCCGAAGAGTGTTGACTTCCTTGGGTTGAGTAGCTTGATGAGCACACACGGGAAATTCAAGATGACATTAATTGTTGTATGATGTTTGCCGATAATATTATATAGAATGATGAGACGAAGGTAGGTGTTCAAAGGAAATTGGAACTATGGAGGTATATTTCGGAAACTCGTGGTTTTATACTGAGTAGAAGTAAGACCAAATGGAGTATAGGTTTAGTGAAGTTGGGATAGAGAGGTTCAAATGATCACTTTCGATAGAATGTCGTTCATTGACCTGATTTAAATCCGGTGATATATTTTTCGAAAGATGGAGAGTTAGACAAAGACGTGGCTTATAGGATTCAAGTAGAGCCCTTAAAATGGAAGGGCGCCACTTTGTTTTTATGTGATCGAACCATGCCTCATATCTCATAAACTAAAGGGTGGATTCTAGTGCACGACAATCAGGCCTTGTTGTTGTTGTTGTTGGTGGTGGTGGTGGTGGTGGTGGTGGTGGTGGTGGTGGTGGTGCTGCTGCTGCTGCTTGCTGTCTGTTGCTGCTGCTGTTGTTGTTGAACACTTTCGCGTACAAAAGATAAATGTGGCCGATATGCGTATGCAGAGGTAGATGTGTAGACATTCGAGTAAGAATCATGGATTTAGCAATGAGGTCATTAGGGAAAAAAATCAGAGTGACGTCAATTGAGAATAAGATGATGAAGAATCAGCTAAGATGGTTTGGCCATGTGAGATAGTGACCAACTAATGCACTGGTTAGGAGGCTTGTAAATTGATGAACGAAGAAGATTGTGAAGGAGAAAGGAAGACGTAGGAAAACTTAGAGGTGATTGAAAAAAGATGAGGTCACTTGAGGTTGAAGAATGTACGGTGATGAAGAGAGCAATATAGAAGGAATTGAACGTGTGAACAATGAAGTTTAAGTTCTTTACTACTTATCTTTGCTATTTATTTGATTATTTATTTACTAGTATTGACCCGTGCATTTATGCACGGTATATATAAAAAATTACTCCGTACTTTATACGGAGTAGCATACTAATTGAATATTTTAAAATGTATTAACTTTTTCGTTTCTCAATTTTAAGAAAATAATTTAAAATTCATAAGCAATCAAGGTAATTGAGTTAGAATGTTATTATTCTCTTTAGTATACAGGGGGATCCACTTCAAAAAACTACGAGTATTTGTTTACTTTTCAAACGGTTGACTTAAAATCCTTTATAAAATCATGCAGTGGCCTCCGTTTTTAGTTAATCGACTTTCTTAACACCATACTTCATATTTTCCCTTAATTATGTACTCCGTACTATTATGAAAATAAGACTTTCTTCAAAATTTCAAAAAAACTTAAGGATAATTAATATTTTTGTGCTCAAGAATAATAAGTAAATAAATTTTTATATTGTTATATTTTGTCATTGTATTTTGAGGTGTGCGTGTGATCCATGATGGTTTATGACAGGCGACTCCAAATCATTTTGGGACTTAGACTGTTGCGCTGTTTACAATGTTGTATTTTTCTGATTTGTAGGAACTAATAGAGGCGTAAGTTTAAGTGACAGAAATGGCTTATATGAAATGTACATAAGCGCCGGCTGAAGGGGAGTTGCTTGGAGGTTACATGAGAGTATTGGCTAAATTTGGAATAACATGATCCTAGTCATGTTTGTTCCAATGTTTCGTATAATATTTTGTTTTTAATACTGTAGTTTTTATGCTGTAATTTTTAACTTCCAAGGACACTTGATGAAATTCTCTGAATTAGATTAGAATAGTTGTGGGGTCTATCAGTCCCTTGTCTGTCAGAATAGAGCCATCAATGTTACTCAGATTTGGCTTCAAGTTCAACGTGCGTGTTCAACTGTCAATCACCTATTTTGTAGAATCTTGTATTATTGACCTTAAATGAAGTCCTTGTGTGTTGTGTCTGGGAAGTGACACATCTATTCGAGGTAACATTGGGCAGCAGTGAAGAGGGAATTATTAGATCCCTGGAAATATAGTCCTACGAGATAATGTCAGTTTCTTTCGAAACAATATTTCTGACTTTTCATGTCCTTTGACTTTCCAGCCTAAAAGTATTGCTGCTGCAGCATAGAAGTTTCCATTATAACAAAGTTTCTGAAATTCTTTTCATGTCTTTTGACTTTCCAACCTAAAATTATTGCTGCTGCATACTTATGTACAAGTTCTGTAGAAATTGTTCACATATTATTGTATTGCTGCACTAATGTTTCATGAATGTTTCTATGGTATTCATATGCTTTTAGATGTCAAATCCATTCATGTTATGGGGTAATTGTGGGGAATTGACATGTTAAGCCACATGAGTGACTATATTTGTACATGTCCATTAATTTTGACTTTTACCCCCTCCGTTCCATTCAATTGTTTGTCTTTGATTAAAATACTCCTCACAATAAATATAAAAGGCAACCAATTGAATGGAACGGAGGGAGTGATAGTTATCTCCCTATTATGTGTCTATAAAGTTTTTGAATGATAAGACCAACTACCCAAGTTCATGTCACGGTGAAGTTAGTCGCCCAAAAAAATATCACAGTGAAGTTTGACAGTAATATTTGTTATTGTGCTCTTGCTAATTGTCAGGGTTTCAGAGTGACAACGCAAAGCTCATGGAGATCTCGATTATCTTGGCGGGCTATTTCTTCATACAAACATCCTTCTGCCATTAATTTTATGGCCAATCAGCAGAGCCTTGGTATTCAGCTTGCTCAGCTTGGAAGAGATGCCTCAGCAGCTGTGAGTACCGTCTTATAATGTATTTTAGACCTCAAAATAAGTCGGTGTACCTTATGCTATTTGTCACTGTTTTCCAGGGTGCAGCACGCAAGGTGAATACACAGAGAAAGAATGTAGAAATAGAATCGGTTGGGGTTGCCGATAAACAGAACTCTCAGCAATCAATAAGAAAACATTTTCGCCTTGAGGTATGTAAGTAATGAGTTAGTTGAATGGTCTGACTGAGATACACTGAACAAAGTGACAGGAATACAACCACATCGACCCAATTCAAGTCGTGATTCCCCCTACTTTGTCAGACCATTTACCCAGTCCAGAATTATTCCAATTGATCCATATTGTCATTTAATGATTTAGGCCCTGTTCTTTTCGGCTGAAACAAGGCTGAGCTGAGCTGAGCTGGTCTGAGCTGAGCTGAGCTGGTCTGAAATAAACTGAGCTGAGTTGAGCTGAATTTATAAAAGCTGAAACTAATAACTTTTTATATAAATTATCTAATAATTTTAAGAAAAATATTGGAGCTGAGCTGAGCTGAGCTGATAAGAGCTGGGCTGAGCTGATAAAAGCTGAGCTGGTCTGAAACGGGCTGAAATTAAGCCGAAAAGAACAGGGCCTTACTTAGAGCTGCACTCAATTTGTTCAACATAATAATAATAAAAAAACAAACAAAAACCTCAGTAATGCCCTAAGATGTGTTTTTCCCTCATTGATAGTTGCCCCATCACCCCTGAACTGTGCACTAGCTGACACAATTCTTGTTAAACTTCAGTTCTCTACTGAAGAATTTGAAAACCCAGACGAGGATTTGGATTCTAGAGCTGTACAAAATGGTTTTGTAAGTTTCTGATTCCTCAAATTGTTACCACAGCATGTTTTCATCTAGTTATTGAAAGATTAGCCCATCATTTCTCAGGTTGCTATTACACCTCTATCGTTATCAGGAGACCTCCAGTCAGAAATCCAGTCATCTGTGTCGTACTGGCTATCATCGGTGCTTGAAGAGAAATAACCCTCTCATATTTAGTGGTCAAAGTTCTTTTCAGACTAAACCACACGATTTTATGTACGACGGAATCGTTTCTTCTCTGCCTTGATGGTTTCAAAGCACATTCTGATTTCTCTCATCCTGACATAGTTTTTTGTGCGAATTCGTTTGCTTTATTTTAGGTTTTCTTATCTCATATAATATTGAAAGTTTTGGGGGAGTTCGCTTCTGATACGTGTTTTCAGTCTTTTTTTTCTTTTTGGTGCGGTGACTTTGGTTGTCACTTACCATCATGCCCAAGTTTCAATCATCGTAATTCTTTTGTTGTACAGGGATGTGGCTTTAATGGACCTTTCTCTAGATCTCAAAACTGTAAATGTGGTCGGTTTATTTTTAACATGCAGTTCAGCTGTCAGTGTATTTCTGGGTTGTAAATCGCAGGATTTGTTGACATTCTTATACTTTTAGCGAAAGAAGAGCTTCTGCATATTTCTTTGTGAATAACTCTTGTGAATTATGAATTACCCCCACATTTTTTTAATGTTCTTCCCACTTTTGTCTGGGGGTCAGCCTACCCCACACTCCTCCAGAAGTAGAGTCTCTAGCTTCAGTCCTAGATTTGTTCTTCAATCCGGACATCAGATGCACGAAAGTGGTAGGTGTGTCTCCGTTAAAGAAATCCTTGTTGTCCTTCACCTGCTCTCTGCTCCAGATCAAAAGCTTCACTGGTCCTAAGAGCAGCGTGGCCTCCTCAGACTCCTTGGCCCAATTCTCATACGAATCCAACACACGTCGAATAACATGGAGCAAGGATAGCCTAAGTGATTCTAGTATGGCATCGTTGCAGCCATGTTTCGCACATCTCGTTAGTCAGTTGGATAGGCACACTAATGATTGCCTTGACTTCGGGAATCCGTTGTGTTCACCCGAACTGCCTGAAAACACGATCAAGATAAATATGGGCTGTCCATTTAAATGATAAAAGACCAAATAACGAGCCTTATTCTTCATGGCTATCCCGGTCAAGGCAGAAATAAACCACCATGGGATGGTCCAATGGATCAACGAACCACGATGAAAAGATAGCTCCTCGTCCCAAATTCATCTCACAAGATGGGTCAATAGCTCGTTTCCTCGCCAACATCTGACTAAAGCGATACTTGCTTAGATGAAGAAGAGACTCCATTATCAATAACCCTCATACAACCACCCTTGTATAACTTAGTATGCTACAAGACATCGGGAAAAAAATAACGCCTGAAATAGTCTAAAATGTACCTGACTACCTGCAGTAGGCGGCTACTTCCAGTCAATGGGGTAGTCGGGTCCGGCTTGCGATCGTCCAAACGGACCAAACGTAGTATGATCTCCCTCGTAATCAACCAATTAAGTCGAGCTGTGATAGGTCTCCATCTGATCAACCACGACTAGTTACCGTATGTGACCCATGCACGACAACAAGTCCATATGCCCTTCAAAGGTATAAACATACAGCATACAGAAAGCAAACGTCGTACAACGGTGGGACGATGTCACCCTAACGTCCTGCCCATTGTGGACATGGCAAACTCATCCCTTCCCCCGGGTGACGCGGCGAAGCGCGGGGTTTCTTCTTGTAGGCAAGATCCTCATTGAGATATTGATCTCGAATTGAAATTAAATCGTAGTGGAGTCGTCACCGAACTTTGTGGGAGTTCAGACCCATTCAAGCCCACTCTATACTTAGACCATACCGCGCACAAAGCACGATTCGCCTTACTAGAGCTTAGGGTCTAGTCCCTTTGCATATCGGATATCGAATATCGTATGACTCTTCTGACCAATGGTTTCGGACATCTAGAAACCGAAGATTCTGAGTAAGGGGTGAAAGTACGTGTTAGGAAGCCCACGAAGGATACCCAATCCCGCCCGTACTTAACGACCTCTACTAAGATAATTGATTAATGTTGGAGTGCGCGCATTATTAAAACTATTATGCTTGACAACCGTTGTTTTGAACGTAGCATGTGAATTTGTGAAGGATTGAGAATCGTATGTTTATACTCGGGGGGGGGGGGGGGGGGGGGGAGTAACGTAACGTTCCCCTGTTTTTTCGTTATAGTAATGATGTATCGTAGTTGTTATAGTAACAGCGCCTGTTGATCTTTTTGATCATTGTAGGTTTATCAGTTAAACTTAAACTCTCAATTAAGATCGAACAATAAATAAATAAATAATAGAAACGTAAAGGAACACGAGATTTTTTTGAAGTGGTTCGATATCACAACCCGATATCTACGTTCACCATTACTCGATTAATTAGTTGAAAATCAAACTCCGACTTACAGACTAATTGACCCACGATCAAACTATTACTCGAATAATCCATTACATTTTGAGGCTGTTAAGCACTCATTGGCGAGGCGGTTAAGCGCTTGATTGTGAGATTTTAAACGCTCATTTGTGAGGCTGTTAAGTGCTCGGTTTTTGTCACTTAGTTTACACTCGTAAATAAGCAACCAACACGACCCAACCGTCTCGGATAGCAAACAATTTGCAACAGAAGAATTTTATGAAAAACGGTTTAAGCTCAATTCTTTCTTTCAAAATTGTGTTTCAACAAAAAGTTTTTTCAAAGATATAAAAATTATAAATTTGACACTTAAAAGCTTTGATTAATATTAGAAAGAATTATCTGATGCAATAATTGGACGATTAATTGTGAGAGAAATCAACCACTATTTATTGGAGATGTGAATTAGAGTTTTGTCGAAACTCTAATGCTACATCCCTAGTCACACGAAATTCTAGACCCTTCTGAATTATTCCAGAATCAAAATCTGATCCAATATTATTGTCTATTTCATATGAATCAGATTTTATAAACAATTCGTTTGAAAATTTTTCACTTCATAAGGTAGGAAATAAAATAATTTATAATATTCTAAAGAAAATTAGGATAGATTTGAATATTAGAATAATGTCTTTGATGAAATATTAACTTAAAAGATTAGGAATTTTTTTTATCAAATTATTTTGTTCCACGTTAGGAAGTAGAATATAAATCAATTACTAGTTTCCACAGTGCACTAGAGTAGAATCAGGAATTTTTTTTTATGTCCTTGATTAAGTAGTAGTATACACTAAACGACATCAATGCCCATTCACCCTAAGATACTCCAAAATATTTTTCTCTACTTTGAAAATAATTTAGATGGAAAATATAAATGATTAGATTATATAATTATTTATATATGTGCTTGAATAAGTTTTAGAGAGATTAATTATATAATTAATTATATATGTGCTTGAAAATATTCTAGTAAATCAAAGCTTAACTAACTTGAGAGATTTAACCATATCAATATTATAATAATTACTAGTTTTAACGTCCGTGTGATGCATGAGTGCAACAATAATATTATAATACTTTCTTTTAACTCCTTCGGTTATAAATAATTGCCCTTTTTGGGTAACACATTTGAGAAGTATTTAAAATCAGAGGGAGTATAAATTTGGACTGCGACGAATTGATTATTGATTATTTCAAATAATTGTCATTTTGAATTGACTTTGCTTATCAATGTTTATCTTAAGGGGACGACCCCGAGCGAAATCAAGAAGTGAGACAGACTAAGGAGATTATGATTATTTTTTCAAATATAAACATTATAATTAAAGAGTATAATACTAATACTATTAAAATAAATAAAAAATCAATACCAAAAATAATTTTCTTTAATTAAAAAGCGGGAAAATATTAGACGTTCAAAACTATTTATGTCCCGTATTCTGACTATAACCCGATACGTGATCCGTATTTGACCCGACCCACCCGACAGGTCACAATATCTTGTTTTAACTTATTAGTTATAAATAATTTATATATTATCTTTTTATTTGAATATAACTTTCTGTCTAATCTTAACTTAAATCATATAGCAATTTTAGTACGTTACTCTCTTGTAAAGTTGTACACTTGTACATAGGGAGTCTAACACAAATATTACTCCCCAAACCCCCCCTAAAATGTTCCATATTTCTTTTTTAGGAAAATTCATTAATATGTTCCACTTTCCTTTTAGGAATTCTCTCCGATTTTATATGTTTGTCTCGTATTCCTTTTTTGACAAGTTTATAAAAATGTCCTATTTCTCCACTTTCATTTTTTGTCTTTGCCTTTTTACAATTGTGCCCCTACAAAGTTCAATTATTTACAAATTATTGTCATTTTTTTACCATTTATTCTTTAATCTTGACGACTCATGTGTACAATGAGTGTCATCATTGCACTTTTCAACCCACATCCAAAACCGGAGGGAGTATATATGTTTTGTAGTTCTTATTATTTGTGACCTCACTTTCTTTTCTCCACATTCATTTTCCTCCACATATTTTCTCTGAAAACCTCAATTGACCTCCATTGATGCTCCTCAAAGTAGCTCAGTATGAAAGAGAGGAGTAAATATGAATTGGTTTGTATTGTGATATTAATCAGTTACAACCAAGTACTGTTTATATACAAATAGATAGCTCACTAACTAGTGATCTAGAGAGCACCACGTCATCACTAATAACAACCTTCATGAGTACCAAAAAAAAAAGTAATAACAACCTTCATAACTAAGGTACAATAATTAGTCCTAACAAACTCGTATAAAAAAAACCCTAAAACGCTCTCCTTTCATGGTGATTTGATTCTGCGTTCGGCTCTCGTCTTTCGGTGCCATGGCTATGGAAGGCTCTTCTTCGGCCCTACGCAACATTACTAAACGTAAGAATTCAAGTAAGGAGAAAGAACGAAATTCTGGACAGGTGACTAGTAAAGGAAATGATCGGCCAAACGATGACAACGCCATTAAACATGGGAGTCTCAACTCCATCATAGGCATAGCGCCTTATGAATTGAATGATACTATTGAAATTGCGAACACTCCTTCCATCACTGAACCAGAAAATGAATCGATCAATGCTGATGACGATTTGGGAGACTGGTTCGATAGGCATGGTCGTAAGATCATACAGATAGTAGAGGAGGATACAGAGGATGTTCTTCAACTCACTTTAGATGATGTCAAATATGAATTGGACTATTGGCAGAATGCGATTTACGGATTTGTCCTAGGAGCCAATCCCCCGTGGCCGGTCTTTGAAGGCTATATTAGACGTGTGTGGAAACATCATGTCATTGACTCAATCTCTTTTCTCCCGAATGGTGTTTTCCTTGCGCGATTTCAAACAAAACAAATGCAGGACACAGTCTTACAAGCAAGTACGCACTTGTTTGATGGAAAACCTGTTATTATCAAGAGATGGTTACCTGATATAGACCTTGAAAGAGAAGAAGTGAAATGTGTACCGATGTGGATTCGAGTGCATAAGCTACCACTTAAATTCTGGGGTATTAGTTTACCTAAAATCGCTGGTAGGGTTGGGGATATTTGCAGAGTGATAATGCTACTGTGAATAAGACACTTTTGGGGTTTGCCAGGGTGCTCGTTGAGGTGACAGTCGATCAAAAATTCCCTGATCAAATCCGATTTCGGGATGAAAAAGGTCAGCTTATTGAAGTTCCACTGGAGTATGAATGGAAACCTACCAAATGCACATCGTGTTCAAGTTTGGGACATGAAGCTAAGAGCTGCAGAAAGGCCAAACAGACAAAAAATGAGACTAAGAAGCAGAATCTAGTTTGGAAGCGAAAGGAGGTTCCAACAATTGTTGTTCCCGTGCCTGTACAGGAGAAGGAAGCTACAGATTCTGTCCTGAGCAAGGATATGCTAGCTCCTCAGGTGCAAAATCCCGTACATCCGGGTGGGATTACCATGGATAAGCATGACGAGGGGACTCAGGATGATACATTCCCGCCTATAAAGGTGCAGCAAAAAGAGCATCATAGCATAGATGTGGATGATTCTTCGCCAAGTCCTTCCTTTAAGGAAGTGCTTGCCGGGAGTTCAATCTCGAAGAATGTTGGGAAGAGGGTAACCATCTTATCCCGACATAAATGAAGATTGCCATTTGGAATGTTCGAGGTATGAATAAGAGCCAAAAACAAATGTCTATAAATAATGTTCTTTTGGCTAATAAAGTAGGTTTGTTTGCTTTACTCGAGACAAAAGTTAAGCCTCAGAATCAAAGTAATGCTATGATGCTATTCAATAATTGGAGTATTACTACGAATTCCCATACACATCCTGGAGGTAGAATTTGGGTTGGATGGGATCCTGTCCTCTTCGATGTACATGTTATTTCGTATGATCCGCAATTCATCCATTTGCGTGTGATCGATATGGTGCGACAGAGTGCGTTTCATATAACAATGGTATATGCATTCAATGGGACCGATGATAGAACTCCTTTGTGGCAGAATTTAAACAGAATTGCTGACTCCATGAGCGGTCCTTGAGCAGTAGGGGGGGATTTTAACTGCATTCTTACTCCCGAAGAGAGATTAGGTGGGGGTTTCAGCCATATTGCTGCATACCACTTCAAAGATTGCATCCTTTATTGTGATTTACTAGAGTGCCCATCGACAGGCTCGTATTACACTTGGTCGAATAAGCAGAAACCTGAGGATAGGGTGTACTCGAGATTGGATAGGGTTCTCATCAATCAGGAGTGGCAGAATATTTTTCCCGACCTGCAAGCTACATTCCGTCCTGAAGGCACATATGATCATACTCCGTGCTTCATTCAGCCTGTGCAGGTTGTTCAGCTCAAAAAAAGGCCGTTTAAGTTCCCAAATATGTGGCCATCTCACGATACATATCCTTCCCTTGTTCAAACGCATTGGATGCAGAATTATGAGGGTACTAGGATGTTTATTCTTGCTCAGAAGCTCAAAACGCTGAAACCCCATCTCAAATTGCTCAATAGGATGTGCTTTTCAGATGTGGAGAACAAAACTGAGTACGCAAGATGCAAACTCTTGGAGTATCAGCGGGCACTGATTTCGGACCCTAGTAACATTGATTTGATGCAGATGGAACATGATGCTCATGTGAAGTGTACTGAACTGGAGAAGCTCCAATTTATCTATCTACGACAAAAAGCCAAAGCCCACTGGATGAAAGAAGGAGATGCAAATACGGCTTACTTCCATGGAGTGATACGTAATCGGAGGGCGATGAACACAATACAACAAATTACTGATCAGAATGGAATAGTTCACACTGAGCCTGAGAGTATACAGCAGAGTTTTTTAGACTTTTATCACGATCTTTTGGGGTCGTCCCATGCTACTACTGCTGTCAATAATGCCATTGTTCGACAGGGTCCGATAAGTGATGCTGATCATCATGCACTCCTGCAAAGCCCTGTAACGAATGAGGAAATTAGGGACATTGCGTTTGGTATTCCCGACGATAAAGCACCTGGACCGGATGGTTATTCTAGCAAGTTTTTTAAGACAAGTTGGGATATTGTTGGCACCGATGTATGTGAGGCAGTCCATGAGTTTTTCAGGAATGGCAGGCTCCTTAAACAGTTGAATTCCACTACAATCACGCTGATTCCAAAGGTCTCGAAGCCTCAAACAGTTCAGCAATTTTGGCCGATAGCCTGCTGTAATATGGCATACAAAATTATTTCTAAACTTATGTGCAGCCGGCTAGCAAAGGTACTCCCTCACATTATCTCTCCCACCCAAGGTGGATTCATCCAAGGATGGAATATTGTTGAAAATATTTTGATCTGTCAAGACCTTATTAAGTTGTATGGGCGGAAATCTGTTTCTCCGAGATGCCTTTTCAAAGTGGATTTACAAAAAGCTTATGACTCGGTTGAATGGGTCTTCCTTGATCAAATGCTTCGAGCATTGAATTTTCCCGAGGATTTCTCCAGGCTCGTTTTGGAATGTGTGACCACCGCTTCTTATTCACTTTCTATTAATGGAGAGAGTTTTGGGTTTTTCATGGGTAAAAGGGGTTTGCGACAAGGAGACCCTCTTTCTCCTCTTTTATTCACGATATGCATGGAATACTTGTAGAGACTGCTAGCGCACACCACAGCCACTATGGGATTTAAATTCCATCCGTTGTGCGCCCCTCTTAAGCTTTCTAGTCTCATGTTCGCAGATGACCTTCTTCTGTTCAGTAAGGGCGACACCCAGTCTATTATGATCCTTCTCAGAACATTTGCAACGTTTTCGGCCTCCTCAGGCCTAAAGATGAGCCCGGGCAAATCAAACGTCTACTTTAATGGGGTCGATGAAGCCATTAGACGGGAGATCGCCCAGGTCTCGGGTTGTACTGAAGGCTCCTTGCCTTTCAAGTACCTCGGTGTCCCGGTTAAATCCACGAAATTGAACACTAAGGATTGTAGACCGCTGATTGATAAGATTATGGACAGAATACGTTCCTTGGGAGCTAGGAAACTGTCATATGCTGGTCGCCTTGTGCTCGTGAAGGCTGTCCTGAAGTCCCTTCATACATATTGGGCTACGATTTTCATTCTCCCCTCCTCTGTTACTAAGAACATTGAGAACTTGTGCAGGAACTTCGTTTGGGACGGAGGTACGGAGTACAAAAGAGTGCCTAATGTTAGTTGGGAGAAGATTTGTCGCCCTATCTCTGAAGGGGGATTGGGGATTAAAGATGAAGCTGTATGGAACCGCGCTGCTATTGGTAAGCTTGCTTGGTGGATCTTTATTAAAGCAGAGACCCTTTGGGTCAGGTGGGTGATGGGAGGGATTTGTCGTGGAATCCCAACCGTCAATAAAATAACCGGCTATTCCTACGGTAGATAGGGCAAGTCGGGTCGAATCCACAGGGACGGTAAAGTATAGCCTAGACTAAGGTCGCCTAAAAACTAGACTCGGTCAACGGACTAAACTATCCTAAAGAATGATGAGGAGGGAAGAGACTAAGGCTAAGACTATGACTAAGGAAAGCAAACAAGGAAAAAGGGCTAGGATTAGGTCGGGGTCAAAGGGGTAACGTAGTGGTCGAGGGAGAACTAGAGAGGAGGAGGTAGTAGGGTGATCTAGGTCGGTCCGGGCTCTCGCAACTTAGACCAACCTAGAGGTTCCACCTAGAACCCACCGAGGCGACACACAACACAAACGGGGTTCTAGCGCGCTATGGTCCTAGGTCCAATCCGGGCTCTCGCGAACTAGAGAGGAGGAGGTAGTAGGGTGATCTAGGTCGGTCCGGGCTCTCGCAACTTAGACCAACCTAGAGGTTCCACCTAGAACCCACCGAGGCGACACACAACACAAACGGGGTTCTAGCGCGCTATGGTCCTAGGTCCAATCCGGGCTCTCGCAACTTAGACTTGACCTAGGGGTCGTCCTCACCGGGCTCTCGCAACTTAATGAGGGAACCGAACCCACAACAAACTAACACCCACAAAGAAAGGCAAGAAAAACAAGCATTCCAACCTACTTAGTCTTTCAAGCAATTCAACAAACATGTGATGTGCATAAACCAAGAAGAAACCCAAATCTTCCACCCATCATCTCTAACAAACCCTTAATCACCCAATTAACACCATAATCACCCTACTAACCCTAGCAAGAACACTACTCTATCATTATCAAACTATAACTAACAAAAACAAGATGAATCAAACTAAGAACCAAAACAAACATAAACAAACTAATGAAAACTATGAACTACAAACATTAAGATGAACAAAGATTGAAACTTGGAAGAACAAAACAAGAATAAGAGAAAGGAGGAAAGATTATACCATACTTAGAGGAAGAAGAAAGGAAGACACTTGCATTAATGAGAAGAATCCAATACAAACACCCTAGGTTGTCAATCTTGGGTGATTCTTGAAAAATCCCTTAATACAAGTACTAAACTATGATTAACTAACTAATTACCGACTAATCTACACTAATCTAATCTAATCTAACCTAAAGTAGTCTAGGGTTTGAGGAGGAATCAAGAAAACAACATGAGATCGGGTCTTAATACAAGAGGGGGGTATATATAGGGTTTAAGAATGAAAGGAGAAGGAAGGAACAAAGCACGGGCTGAGCTGGGACTTTCCCGATCGGGAAAGTGGGAAATCCCGATCGGGAAAGTGTATCCCGATCGGGAAAGTGGGAATCCCGATCGGGAACACCTCACAGTGGCCGCTCCTTGCTTTCCTCTTTATTCCCGATCGGGATGAGGCCATACCCGATCGGGAATAGTCTTGTAGGCCTCCAATATGAACTTTTCGGTCCCTCCTTGGTTCTCATGGCCTTCTCATCGATTCTCGGGACTCGGGATCGGGTCTCGGAGGCTCGGGATTGGGTCTCAAGGTCTCGGGGTCGATTCCAAGGCATCGAGTCATCGTTCCTTAGCTTCGTTGGCTCCAAAATGCATATGTATTGAGTCGGAATCACTCCAACTCTTCATGAACGGCCTCGGGAACCTGAAACGAGCTAAAGGAAACATAAGAAGCCCATAAACCACTCCAAAGGAGCGGTTCCACAAGGAAAATGGGACCAAAACACTACAGAATAGGCACTACAAACGACAATTATCAACTCCCCCACACTTAACCCTTACTCGCCCTCGAGTAAGTACATACTACTACTAAACTATCCGAGTGGGTATTAGCGCACCCTACGCCTCTTCAACTCACGCGAGGGCACTTAGAGGACAAGTGCACTCCGCAAGGCAAGTTGGGTCTTGCGACAAAGCTGTGGATGCAACCGGACACAAACACGTAAACAACCACACAAACAACAAACAAACAAACAAACACAATATCGGTTGCACCCAAGAGAAAACAAATACCGCTTCCCTCTAAAAGCGGTGAATGAAACACCGGTTTAGGACTCGAGGCAAGTGACAACGTTCCCAAGCTAGACATACAAACCAAGGTGGACTAAACCCTAATAGTATGACGACAAAGCAACAAAAACGTTGGTAACTTACCTAGGTCCTCCTAACTTCCTAAAAACGTACTACGGGACGATCGGCGGAGATGGAAAGTGATGAACCACGGTGTTAGTCGACACTGTAGGTAAGTGAGACCCCGCCCCCTTTAGCGTGAGCCGAGAGGGTCTTCCCATGGCTAAAACCGCCTAACTAGTCCAAGTAAAAAGGTGGAAATATGCAAAATGAGGGAAAGACCGACTAATGCCGCTATCATCCTTCCTCGGGACTCGGTCCTTTGGTAGGCTCTTCACGGCAAAAGTCGGAAAAAGGCTTATTTTGAGAGGTAGGAGTTATTTTTGTGAGACGATTTTCTTTTTGGCATTTTCTTTCCTTTTGACGTTTTGGATTTGTTTTGCCATGCCATTCTTTTTCTTCTTTTCTATTTTCTTTTTGGCTTTTGTGCCTTTTCTTTTTTTTTCTTCATTCTTTTCTTTCTTTCATTCTTTTTCTTTGCCCTTTTGGCAAGATTTGGCATTTTTTTGCACTTTCATTGAATAACAAGAAAGGGAGAATCAACAATTTGCATTTTTATTGTGTGGATATGTGTAGGAGGTAGGGAAATGGGTGAGTCAGGGTTGCGCATTCCCCTTCAAACCCACAAAAAGTGGAGAACTTGGACTAATCAAACAATCCTAGACACGGTCACCTAGGGGACGAGACTCGGTAACCAAGGCCTATTCACACCGTGGGTGGTCATAATGGTCAAAGGTGCAAATCCCGCAGTAAATCCTTAGTAAGAAAGGTGGACTCAAGGTAAAGGACCAACGAACTCATTGATTTAGGGTCATTCTACTAGATTAAAGTCCAAGACTCGATTTATACTACTAGGAAGGGAAAATGGACACTCACACTCTAGCCTCTAAACCGGGTTTTCGAAAACCATTTACACACAAGACTCACAAACACAACACAAAATGAAGACTCAACGAGAACGAAAGAAAAAGAAACAAAAGCAACAAAACCGACACAACATAAACAAACACATAACAAACAAACACCACCCCGATATTCCATATGAGTCACCAAATCATCCACAATCTTTACAAAGCTCCACCCGAGCACACCACAACACAATTTCCTCCAAACTCCGCGAGAAATAAAGAAGAAAAAGGGATAAGATGTTACCGGATGTCTTGAAAGCTCTCCAAAGCTAACGGCGATTAGGCGACCTAAGAGGAAAGAGGAGGCAAACACAAACACAATACAAAACGAATATACGACACAAAGACAAAAAAGGAAAACACTCAAAAGAAAATCTTTTTGATTTTTATGAAATTTTTTCGAATTTTTAGGGTTTTTTAGGATTTTTTTCTAAAAACTACGAAAATAAAGCTAACTATACTAGAATATCACTCCCCCACACTTAAACCGAGCAATGTCCTCATATGCTCAATCGTAGTGTCGGAGAGACAAAAGAAAGAAAAAGAAACTATGAAAATAAAGCTAAAAATCAAAACTAAGGTGAAGAAAAGAGTAGAAGGTGTCCGGCCGGGGTGTAGTCAAGTCACCATGGGTTGAGACAAGAAAAAGATATGGATGGGGGAAGAAAATAAAATAAAGAAATAAAAGGAAATGGGAGGGGAGGGCTAGGTGTAATCAAGTCACCTAGCCCGGATTCCGCCTAAATCCGACTAAATCCTCAAAAAAAGAAAGTGAAAATCTTGTAAAATTTGGATTTATCGATTGACTCTCGACGTAATCACGTCGTCGGGAGTCGGGAGCAACCACTACCGAGGCCTCGAAGGCCATCAAGATACCCTGACTCAAGGGGAAGAGGGGTAAACAAGAGAAAACAAGCGATAAAAGACGGAAAAGTAAGGATAGTTACCCAAATCAATCGTAGTAACTTACGAACTCCATCGTCTTCAACGATTCAATAGATGCACTTGCTTGTCTTCTTCGTTGCCATCCCGCTTCAAACTTAATAAAACCGCATGGTAGAGGTGGTGGCAAGAGAGGGTGAGATTTGATGTGAGAGTCGGTGTAAAGTAGATAGGAAATGAAGTGAAGGTATGAAAATGAAGTATGCGGGTGGTATGATATGAGCAAGGAAGGTAGGGAGGTTGGGTGGGGGTATACAATGGTTGGGTGGGCTTAAATGTCGAAGAAGAGGTACCAAAAAGGAGAAAGGGGACCATCCCGGTCGGGATTAGTGATCCCGATCGGGTTGATGAACCCTTCCCGATCGGGAAGAAGACTTCCCGATCGGGATGACACTCCAGTGGACTCGATTTTTGGCACCCTCATCCCGATCGGGACGGCCCCATCCCGGTCGTGACGACACACCCTTCCCGGTCGGGAAGGGTCTTCATGACTCCCAAGACCCCAAAAACCGACTCCCTTAGTCACGATCCAAAGTCTATCACTAACCACTCCTTTCTAGGAGTCATCTCCACTTCACCTATCACAATAAACTCAAAATACACATCAAATTCACTCCCTCACATCGCTCCTCAAAATACCAAGACAATTACAAGAGCTTCACAAAAACAAACAAAAATCAAGAGAAGAAAACACAAATACAAGCACAAGTACTCTAAAGAAGAGGAGAAGGGAATATACAACATGACGGTTCTTTTAGGAACTCCGTCAAACCTAGGATGGTGGACTCCATTCTTCAACCATAGCCCTCAAGGGCATGGAGGAGCAAGTCGAACGCGCTACCGACATCGTAGTGAAGGCCCAAGAAGCGCTCGAGCTTAACCGACCTCCACGGCCTCCAAGGAGGAGGCAAGAAGTAGGAATCCCAAGACCCGACATCATCTTCATAGTAATCTCCGGGGTCTCTCCATCCTACGAGCTTCACCGATCTCTTCTTCCCTAAGCATTGCCTCCAATCACAAGCAAGCTTCGTCTCCAAGAATCGAGGCACAAAAAGCGGTTTTGGCCTCACTTCCTCGATGCACACCCCCACACTTGCCTCAAGTTGTGGTTCCCTATCTTCATCACTCGGCCCCACATCATCATGGAGGAGAGGATCGAAACTTCTACCGGCGGTTTCAATCCCTTCCAAACCATCACTCGGTGAACTAGCAAGGGGCTCATGATGCATATCTTCGTTCTCGGACAAGGGTAACTCGAGGTTAACAATCTCACCCAACAACTCCACAAACTCCACCAAACCATCCCACTCACTATCCTCCTCCAATTCCTCACCAATGTTGCCTTCACCAAGAGTCATCTCCTCATTCGTCTCTTTTTGGGTAGACGATTGAGGTTCTTCAAAGCAAACTTCTCCTTCAAAGGGAACTACATCGGCGGCTTCGTGATTAGGTTGCTCCTCTCTCTTAAGTGGGCACCCTCCATCTAAATACGATGCTCGGGATAAATACATTACGGTTTGAACCGATAATGCATCTAAATGAGCATTCCTCGCCTCGTTTGCCCTTCGAAGTTGGACCCATAATTCATTTTGTTGTTTTTGAATTTGGGTGACCATTTCTTGGTTGCTCTTTTGCAATTGAAGAAGCGATTGAAACTCCTCCATGTCGGGCAATTGGTGATCATTGGGGTCTTTTAAAGCTCCTTCATAATCTTGATGATGCCCAAAGGGCGGGGCATCATATTGTTGGTAGTGGGGTTGGGGTGGTTGGTAGTATTGTGGGTCGTAGGGTTCATATTGTGGTTGGGGTGGAGGGTAATATAGTGGGTTTTGGGGGTATTGGCTTCCATAAGGTGAATCTTGATTGTACATGGTGGGTTCACAATCATAGCTCGAGTAATAATCACCATGCTCGTAGGATTGATAGTCATTCACTTGTTGGTAGCCATTTCCATAATCTTGAGGATCATACCCATCTTGATTACCCCAAGAAGCTTGATCATGGTAGGGGGACGTCATATCATAGCTTTGGTTCAAGGAAGAAGAGTGGTAGCTCATATCGGCTCCCGAGTGTGTGGAGTTTAGATCAAACCCCATGCTCGCTCCATAATCGTAGTCCATACCCGGTTGGAAACCACTCATTCTAGCAACCGTCCGTTAAAGCGGCTCTAAGTTGCAAGAAGAAGATAATCACCACCTCTAAGCACAAACTGTAGACTAAGAACAAACGTGAGAAGTCTAGTGCTTTTTGGGCACTAGACGAGAGAGAAATAAACCGCTCACACTCAAGAAGCAAAGTAACCAAAAAGAAAAAGAAAACACAACACAAAGACAAAGCCAAGTAATTAGGAAAACAAAGTCTAAACTAGCACCGTCCCCGGCAACGGCGCCAAATTGATGGGAGGGATTTGTCGTGGAATCCCAACCGTCAATAAAATAACCGGCTATTCCTACGGTAGATAGGGCAAGTCGGGTCGAATCCACAGGGACGGTAAAGTATAGCCTAGACTAAGGTCGCCTAAAAACTAGACTCGGTCAACGGACTAAACTATCCTAAAGAATGATGAGGAGGGAAGAGACTAAGGCTAAGACTATGACTAAGGAAAGCAAACAAGGAAAAAGGGCTAGGATTAGGTCGGGGTCAAAGGGGTAACGTAGTGGTCGAGGGAGAACTAGAGAGGAGGAGGTAGTAGGGTGATCTAGGTCGGTCCGGGCTCTCGCCACTTAGACCAACCTAGAGGTTCCACCTAGAACCCACCGAGGCGACACACAACACAAACGGGGTTCTAGCGCGCTATGGTCCTAGGTCCAATCCGGGCTCTCGCAACTTAGACTTGACCTAGGGGTCGTCCTCACCGGGATCTCGCAACTTAATGAGGGAACCGAACCCACAACAAACTAACACCCACAAAGAAAGGCAAGAAAAACAAGCATTCCAACCTACTTAGTCTTTCAAGCAATTCAACAAACATGTGATGTGCATAAACCAAGAAGAAACCCAAATCTTCCACCCATCATCTCTAACAAACCCTTAATCACCCAATTAACACCATAATCACCCTACTAACCCTAGCAAGAACACTACTCTATCATTATCAAACTATAACTAACAAAAACAAGATGAATCAAACTAAGAACCAAAACAAACATAAACAAACTAATGAAAACTATGAACTACAAACATTAAGATGAACAAAGATTGAAACTTGGAAGAACAAAACAAGAATAAGAGAAAGGAGGAAAGATTATACCATACTTAGAGGAAGAAGAAAGGAAGACACTTGCATTAATGAGAAGAATCCAATACAAACACCCTAGGTTGTCAATCTTGGGTGATTCTTGAAAAATCCCTTAATACAAGTACTAAACTATGATTAACTAACTAATTACCGACTAATCTACACTAATCTAATCTAATCTAACCTAAAGTAGTCTAGGGTTTGAGGAGGAATCAAGAAAACAACATGAGATCGGGTCTTAATACAAGAGGGGGGTATATATAGGGTTTAAGAATGAAAGGAGAAGGAAGGAACAAAGCACGGGCTGAGCTGGGACTTTCCCGATCGGGAAAGTGGGAAATCCCGATCGGGAAAGTGTATCCCGATCGGGAAAGTGGGAATCCCGATCGGGAACACCTCACAGTGGCCGCTCCTTGCTTTCCTCTTTATTCCCGATCGGGATGAGGCCATACCCGATCGGGAATAGTCTTGTAGGCCTCCAATATGAACTTTTCGGTCCCTCCTTGGTTCTCATGGCCTTCTCATCGATTCTCGGGACTCGGGATCGGGTCTCGGAGGCTCGGGATTGGGTCCCAAGGTCTCGGGGTCGATTCCAAGGCATCGAGTCATCGTTCCTTAGCTTCGTTGGCTCCAAAATGCATATGTATTGAGTCGGAATCACTCCAACTCTTCATGAACGGCCTCGGGAACCTGAAACGAGCTAAAGGAAACATAAGAAGCCCATAAACCGCTCCAAAGGAGCGGTTCCACAAGGAAAATGGGACCAAAACACTACAGAATAGGCACTACAAACGACAATTATCAGTGGGTCAGTCACATATACCTGAAAGACACGTCTTGGGAGGAGTATGAGCCTCCTGCGGACGTCCCTTGGACTTGGAAGAAAATTTGCAAGACCAAAAGCTTTTTTAAGGACGGTTTTGTGAATGGTACTTGGAATAATGTACCCCATAAGGGGTATACGATCAGGAAAGGCTATGACTACTTGAGATATCCAGCACCTAAGGTAACCTGACGACTACTTGGGACTCCCCAAACCTTCATAACTAACTGTATTACACTTCTAACAACCATAACAACCTCTCGTCTCATAGCCCCCTCTCAAGCTGGATGCAATGGTACCATGTGCAATCCAAGCTTGCCAGCTAACCAACGATGATGTAAAGCCCCTAAAGGCTTAGTCATAATGTCTGCTAGCTGTACCCCTGTCCTGACATACGAAGGTGCAAGGAAACCCTCCAGATACTTATCTCTCACGAAATGACAATCAACATTCAAGTGCTTCGTGCGTTCATGAAACACAGGGATTTGTGTGATGTGAAGTGTAGCCTTGTTGTCACATAAAAGTGGAACTGGAATATGTGGAGACACCTGCAAGTCTTTCAACAGGGCCACCAACCAAACAAGCTCTGCAGATGTATTCTGACTCTGCCGAACTCTTACTGACGGTCTTTTGTTTCTTGGTTTTCCAAGATATGAGTGAAGACCCTAAGAAAATGGCATATCCACTGACTGATCTGCAGCTAAACGCATATGTTGCATGATCAGAATCACTATATGCAGTAATGTTGTAACAACCCGGATTTTCGATGACTTAAATTAATAGATAATGCGGAAAATTATCTAAGTCATTTAATTAAAATTATATCAGAGTGTAAATAAATCCGGATCGCTACGGATCCTTACAATAAATGACTATTAATTATATAGTCTTGATTCATTTAGTACAGAATATAGATTGTATTTTATACAAACATGTTATTAAATCTCTCTCGCTCGATTCCCCCTTAGACCTGCAAAAAATAAAACAACGCGCGGAACAACAACCAAGCCGTTCATCTAACATCACCTCATACACATAAGACAACCATATGAATAACAAATAATATGCTAACAAAAATATTAAAGCATATCACGTAATAGATAATTTTCTATAATTCAATTACCAACATGTGAGGTGATGAAAACGATAAAGTTTAAAAGATGAGACATTGGCAACCATTTGATTTTTAAATCATTTTTCACGTAAACAGACAAAACACACGAGTTGTGGCTCCTAGTATCACCGCTACACCCTATTGGCTTGCATCTCACCAATAGAAGTAACCGTGTTACCGACTCGTAGATCGAACCGATCTTATGAGGTTTACATCTCACCCATAAGGCTCAATTGGGCCCGAACTTCTATTATATTATAGGTTTATTCAAACGGGGCTCTGGGCGAAATGAAAGCCGATGATTACATTCTCTGCATCATCAAGAGGGAACCCGCAGTTTTCAGAATCCTGTTCTGCCCCCATAACCTAGGTAGTAATACTGATCAAGTACTTGTCTATACATGCGCACATACCCTACGCAGACTCTTGAACCGCAGCTCTCACTGCCGTAGGACGACTACCTTAAACACTAGGTCGACTCTTGGCCGCAGCTTTTGAGTCTGTATTTCATTACAAGTGCATTCGAAACACCACAAGTTGTAGAATCCAACACAAGCTATTCGTTTCAGACTCGCATCGTAAACTTTATATAAAAGTTGTCCGTGAACAAGTAGTATTTTATTTGGTGACCTATAATAATTGGTCGGACTCATTTGAAACAGTCCAATTTTTCAAATTCTTACTTTCAGTGTGACAACATTTTACTTTAATCCTCAAGTGTCACTAGGGATGGCAACGGGTCCGGGACCCTGCCCATACCTTTCGGGTCTTACCCTAACGGGTCGGGTACGAGTCCTAGTTTTTTTGGACTTCTATGGGTACGGGTCGGGTATGGGTCCTTCAAAAAATTTTCGGGTCTGGGTCCGGGTCCTAAGAGTTAGACCCGGACCCGACCCTTGGACCCGTATAAAATAAAAAAATAAATATAAACTAATGATGAGTGATGACGGATGAGCGAGGACTAATCATGTTAATGTTAGTCTTTATATAGTTATTAAATTATCATGAGTATTATCAAGAATTGAAGATAATGGATATGGAAATTTTACCTTGATCCATGATTGATGATTTCTTAAGGTGGAAGGGAGGGTCTTGCTACTCTAAACCTCTCACTAATATTCTCACTTAGTTGATGGGTTTTCTTAGTGAAGTGGTGAGAGGAATGCGTTGGGGACCAACTTCCTATTTATAGAAGTTCTACCCTATTAGGCCCATCAAATAATAAGGTAGAATAATATAAGGTCTTCTACACATATTAACCCATATTATAATATATATATATCATAAGCCTTATATACAATAGTTGATCACTTAAGTAGGCTACTTATAAGATGATGACTAAATACAATCATATGACCATATACATGTAGACCCACATAATAGTTATTTATATTTAACAATCTCCCACTTGGGTCACATGTGCATCACATATGATATGTAAAACCTTATGAGCTCTAAAAATTTGTCATCTTTTCAAAATGATATCTCTCAACAATCTCGTCCATCGACCTTGTCAACGTAGAACCAAAGCGACTTTTGTCATAAATAATGACTAAATCCTCAATGATTACATACATTAAACAAAATCAAATGACATAGATCAATATGGATGTGTAGCATGGAAATTTCATGAAATGTGATCGTAACATATCTATTTCCAACTTGGTCCAACTTTAATTTTTTAGCGAGATCATACTAAAAATATATACATAGGGGAAAACTGAAAACCTTTCCGAAAATACCTGAAACCAAAGTTGCCGTCATCCTGAACAGTAATTTTGTGTCTACTTTGTAGAAAATCATATTAAAAACTCCCACTAATTCTTTATATCCTTAAAAAAAATAACACCCATGTGAGCAACATGCTCATAAAACTTTTTGGGTGGTAATCCTTTAGTGAGCGGATCCGCAATCATGGAGTTTGTTCCAATATGTTCTACACACACTTCTCCCCTTTGAATTCTTTCCTTTATGGCACGAAACTTGAGCAAAATATGCTTAGACTTTGTCGCACTAGTGTTGTTATTGGAATACAACACCGCTGCTTTATTATCACAAAATATCTTTAGTGGTCTTTGAATTGTATTCACAACTCGTAACCCTGTAACAAAGTTTCGTAACCATATGGCATGATTGGATGCTTCAAAACATGCTATGAGTTCTGCCTCCATAGTAGAAGTGGCAATAATTTCTTGTTTGGCACTTCTCCATGAAATTGCCCCTCCTGCTAGCAAATAAACATAGCCTGAAGTGGATCGACTACTATCTAAGCATCCGTTGTGATCAGAGTCGGAGTACGTACCCAATGATCTCTAAATGATCCGACCTTTTGTATGTGAGCATATAATGTTTTGTTCTTTGTAGATACCTTAAGACCCTTTTAACCGCCTTCCAATGATCCATTCCCGGATCACTTAAGAATCTGCCTAACATTCCAACAATGAACGCTATATCTGGACGCGTACAAACTTGGGCATACATGAGATTTCCAACTGCCGAGGCATATGGAATACTAAGCATTTCCTTCCTCTCAAAATCATTTTTAGGGCACTGGTCGAGACAAAATTTATCTCCTTTCGAAACGGGGTTATCTCCTGGTTTACAATTTTGCATGCCAAACCTATTTAGGACCTTATCGATATAGTTTCTTTGTGATAACCCAAGGATACACTGAGAACGATCTCGGTGGATCTCAATTCCTAATACAAAGGATGCTTCACCAAGATCTTTCATCTCAAACTTGGTTGATAGAAATCTCTTGGTTTCGCATAACAAACCTATATCGTTGCTGGCAAGCAATATGTCATCCACATATAAAACCAGAAAGATATGCTTACTCCCACTGAACTTATGGTAAATACAATCTTCCACTTTACTCATCTCAAAACCAAATGAGAGTATAATTTCGTGGAATTTGAAATACCACTGTCGAGACGCTTGCTTGAGACCATAAATGGATTTCTTTAATTTGCAAACCATTCTCTTTGAATCCCCTAATACAAAGTTTTCAGGTTGCACCATATAAATTGTCTCATTAATGTCACCATTAAGAAACGCAGTCTTAACATCCATTTGATGAAGTTCAAGATCAAAATATGCCACTAATGCCATTATGATTCTAAAAGAGTCTTTTGAAGAAACCGGAGAGAAAGTCTCTTTATAGTCAATGCCTTCCTTTTGAGTAAAGCCCTTTGCGACAAGACGTGCCTTATATATTTCTACATTTCCCTTTGTGTCCCGTTTGGTTCTAAATACCCATTTAGAGCCAATATGTTTTGCACCTTCGGGTAGTGTAACAAGATCCCAAACATCATTGTCTTTCATGGACTTAATTTCCTCGTTCATGGCATCAATCCACTTTTGAAAATTAGGACTTTCCATGGCCTGAAGTTGATAGGATCACTATCTTCTAATATTCCATCGTAATCCTTGTGCTCCAGAAGATACAAAACGTAATCAACTGGAATTGCACTTTTCTTTTCTCTAGCGGATCTTCTTAATGGCGTAGGTTCTTGAGGTGTTTGAGTTTGTAATTGAGTTTGGTCTTCCTGAATGACCGACTGATCCTGAATAGGGAGATTCACAACAATGTCTTCGACTTCATCATTATTCATGATAACCGCAGGAAGAGAAATTGCTTCCTCTTCAAAGACAATGTCTCTAATCTTATATTCTCCCCCAAACTCAATATCCTCAAAGAACCGGGCATTACCCGTCTCAAAAAATGTCCTGTTAGTGGGATTGTAAAACTTATACCCCCGAGATCTTTCAGAATATCCAACAAAATAGCTACTAATTGTTCTGGATTCCAACTTCTTTTCACTCGGCTTGTAAGGCCTTGCTTCCGCTGGACAACCCCAAATGTGCAAATGCCTTATACTGGGTTTCTTTTCAGTCCATAACTCATATGGGGTTTTATTAGTAGCTTTCGTTGGAACTCTGTTAAGGATATATGCTACAGTCTTAATTGCCTCTCCCAGAGTGATTCAGGTAAATTAGTATGACTAATCATACTTCTTACCATATCCTTAAGTGTCCTATTACGCCTTTCTGCTACACCATTCATGCTAGGTGACCCCGGCATAGTGTACTGCGGGACAATTCCACACTCATCTAGGAATTTGGCAAATGGACCTGGACGTTGTTCACCTGATCCGTCGTATCTACCATAGTATTCCCCACCACGGTCAGACCTAACGACTTTAATCTTTTTCTCAAGCTGGTTTTCAACTTCAGCTTTAAATGATTTGAAAACATCTAATGCTTGAGACTTCTCATGAATAAGAAATAGATAGCCATACCGAGAAAAATCGTCTATGAACGTGATAAAATACTGTTGACCATTCCAAGCGGGATTAGGAAATGGTCCACAAATATCCGTATGAATTAGTTCTAAGACGTCTGTAGCTCTATTGGCATCTAATCTCCTTTTGTTTGTCTGTTTTCCCTTGATACAATCAACACAAAGTTGAAAATCCGAAAAATCAAGAGAATCGAGAATTCCATTTGACACAAGCTTTTCAATTCTTTGTCTCGAAATGTGTCCTAAGCGCTTATGCCATAACGAAGCAGAATTCTCATCTGTTAACTTACGCTTTGTACCTCTAGTAGTCGTATGTAGGGTTTCATTATATGAAGCAATAATATCTAGCATATAAAGCTTATCATAATACGACAAAGTACCGGTTCCTATTACATTTGTATTTAGAGAAAGACTGAACTTATTATTTCCGAATGAACAAGAGTACCCTGATTTGTCCAAAACAGAAACAAAAACTAGATTTCGTCTGAAAGACGGCACAATAAAAGTTTCATCTAAATCCAAAAAGGAACCGGTCTTTAGTAGTAATCTAAAAGTCCTTATTGCTTCAACTTCAACCGACTTCCCATCGCCCACAAAGATGCGTCTTTCATCATCACTTGGCGTTCGGTAGTGCAGGCAACCCTGCATAGACACACTAGCACCGGATTCTACCCACCAAGTATGAATAGGTAACCTCAGAACAAACTAAACTGAGAAGTATACCTTTCTTTGCACGCCAATTATGATAATTGGAGCAATCTTTCTTTACATGTTGATAAGTGTAGTTTGTAGTGCCTAATTTGCTGTGTTTTGGTCCCATTTTCCTAGTGGAATCGCTCCTTGGGAGCGATTTATGGGTTACTTATGCTTCTTCTAGTTCGTTTTAGGTTCCCGAGACTATTTGTGAAGAATTGGAACGAATCCGACTCGATACATACACTTTTTGGAGCCAACGAAGTGAAGGAACGATCACTCGATGCCTTGGGTTCGATCCTGAGACCGTGGGACCCATTCCCGAGCCCCTTAGGCTCGATACCGAGTCCCGAGAATCGATGAGAAACCCATGAGAGGCAAGGAGGGACCTTAAAGATCATATTGGAGGCCTACAAGACCCATCCCCGACGGGAAGGACCTCATCCCGTCGGGGATGAGGTGCACAAAAGAGAGAGCTGCTGTTTTGAGCTCTTCCCGACCGGGAAGGATGGCCCATCCCGACCAGGACCATTCCTTCCCGACCGGGAAGGATCAGATACAGCCCGCGTGACTTCTCTTCTTCTTCTCCACTCTTGTAACCTTATAAATACTTTCTTCTTGTATTGTTTAACTATCATTCATTACCCTAGACTCTATTAGGCCTCCATTAAGCATTCAAACCCTTGATTTAGTGTTCCTCTCTTTAGTTTAATCTTCCTTTAATCTTTAGTTAATCATTGTAATTAGTCTTGTATTAAGGAGATTCTTGAAGAACTCTTCCAAGCTTGACAACCTTGGGGTTTTGTTTGGGTTTCTTATTAATTCAAGTTCTCATCTTTTTCATCCTTGTTAGTTTGGTATAATCCTCTTCTCCCTTTTACTTTTGTTCTTTGTTTATTCATCAAGTTTGAATCTTTACATATTGTTTGTTGTTATTGTTTATTTACTATGGATGTTTGGACGATTGGTTTGTTTTCTCTTGTTCATGTTAGTTTGAGTATGATAATGAGTGATTAGTTTCCTTGTGGGGTTAGTAGGGGGATTAGGTGTGGATTATGGATGATTAGGGTTTGATTAGGGGTAAAGGTGAATCTTTTGTTGCTAGTCACATATTGGGGACTCCATGTGTTTGTTGAATTGCTTGCGTGGGTAGTAGTGGCCAATGATTCTCATACTTGTATTCCTCTTCTTCTTGTTTGTCTAGTGTGTGATTGTGTTCGGGTATAGTCGTAGACACGAGAGTGCGGACTTAGGTTTAGACGCGAGAGCGCGAACCGACCTTGACTTTGGTTTTGACGCGAGAGCGCAAACGGACTCTAGCAACTAGGAGACACCTACACCCTTGATCACCCTATTACCCTTCTACACTTAAGAACCCGACTTAACCCTACTCCTTTCCATATTGGGTTCATCCTCCTAGTTAGTCGTCATTTCTCTAGTTTCATTGTTTAGTTAGTCTCTAGTTATTCCATTTAGTCTTGTTTTAGTTATTTCGTTATTTGTCTAGTTCATACCTCTTCTTCTATCATAGTGTGTCAATTATCACCTTCTTTGTGTTGTTTTGGTAGCTTAGTCTCGTTTTTAGGTCGACTTAGTCTAGACTTTTCTATACCGTCTCCGTGGACACGACCCGACTTACCCTAGCTACCCACTAGGTATAGTTGGTTGTTTAATTGGTGTTGGGACCGACGACAAATCCTAACCATCACATGTCCATCCTTCTTACAAAAGAAACATTTAATAACCTCCTCAACTTTATCAGGCTGTTGTTTCTTTTGTGAAGGACCAACTGCAGCAACCTCATTATTTTTCCTCTTTCTGTGTCTGTCCTTTGATGTACCGGCTAAGTGAGCACTTTCTGTCTTTTCTTGCCTCAACCTCTCTTCCTCTTGTACACAATGAGAAATAAGCTCATTGAGAGTTCACTTCTCCTTCTGACAGTTATAACTAATTTTGAACTGATTAAACTGTCCGGGAGAGAAATTAAGACCAAATGCACGAGCAAATCATCAGATAGCTCTAACTTTAGTGCCTTTAGTTTTGAGGCAAGATGAGACATGGTCATTATGTACTCCCTTATATTTGCTTTATTACCCTTATACCTTAGGGAAATTAGGTTCAACAAAGTTGTACTTATTTCCGCCTTATCATTTTTAGCAAAACGTTTCTCAATTTCCTCAAGAAACTCCTTAGCATCGACCTGATCAGACACAGAAGCCCTAAATAATTCTGGAATTCCTCGCTTTATGATCATAAGACACATGCGATTAGAACGTTCCCACTTCTCATATTCCCGCTTTTGTTCCGCGGTACTCGCATCCGTAGGAGAAGCAGGTTTTGTTGTTCTTAACGCGAGGTCTAGATCCATGCAGCCGAGGACAATGCTTACATTTTCTTTCCATTCCTTATAATTAGTGTCATTCAGTAACGGAATGGAGTTGATGCTAGCAGATATTAATGATGCGGCATTAGTAACTGAAAATAAAACAAGCTCATATTAGATCTTTATTATAAAGATTCAGACAATGTTAAAGCCCATCACAAAGTACCGAGTACAACATTAATATTTAGTCTTTGGACAAAAATATCAACTTGTAAGTTAGTACTTCTTTTAGTGGTAGATAATCAAATATTGACAATAAAATCCTGTCAAATAATAAAATAATCTTTGGACTAATTTATCATCCACATGGAAAACTAAAAAATCGTCACATATTTGTTACCACCCATGTATACATAATTCGGCCAAATATTGATCGTCCTTTGGGACGGTGAATATTCGCATGAAATATATATACACAATCATCCAATATTCATTACAATAAAATCTACGTAAGAGAATTCGCTTTGGCGAACTTTACTTACTTCAATTAAATCGTATCAAATATTAGACATATATACTTTAGTTGTTTGAATTTATATATATTAACAATTTATCCCAAAATTGTGAAGTTCAATCCAGAACTCCACATTTTATGATCAGTTCATGCGGAATACTTAACATGCAACAACGATTTACCATATGATTAAACAATGAAACTAGCATGCATGTATGCCAAAAATAATGTTCAACATAATGCATGCAAAATCTTGATCATCAAATACAAAATATCATAAAACTTGTTGCATGCAAAAATTTTGATCATCAAAATAAAAACATCATAAAACTTGATGCATGCAAAAACTTGATCATCAAAATAAAAATATCATAAAACTTGATGCATGCAAAAAACTTGATCATCAAAATAAAAATATCATAAAAACTAGTTGCATGCAAAAATTTTGATCATCAATTAAACCAAATCACAAAACTAGTTGCATGCAAATATTTTGATCATCAAATAAAAAAAATCACAAAACTAATTGCATGCAAATATACACATGGATCATCAAGACCACATCAAACACATGCATGCAAAAGAAAGTTGAAAAATCAACAAAAAAATGACATGCATGAGTAATTTTAATACTTATTAACTTGATCCATGTCATAACTAATCATTTTATACAATAATATAAAATGAAACAAAGAAAAACATGTAATGAAAAATCTCTACAAAATCGGTAGACATGCCAACACAACCATGCATGCACAATCTTGATCATGTTCTAATTAGTGTGATCAATTAACTTGACATGCATGATAAAAATGGCATGATCAAAGACCCCAAAATGAGATAAACTCAACAATTCTCGATAATACTTACATGATTGGCTCTGATACCAATTGTTAGTCTTTATATAGTTATTAAATTATCATGAGTATTATCAAGAATTGAAGATAATGGATATGGAAATTTTACCTTGATCCATGATTGATGATTTCTTAAAGTGGAAGGGAGGGTCTTCCTACTCTAAACCTCTCACTAATATTCTCACTTAGTTGATGGGTTTTCTTAGTGAAGTGGTGAGAGGAATGCGTTGGGGACCAACTTCCTATTTATAGAAGTTCTACCCTATTAGGCCCATCAAATAATAAGGTAGAATAATATAAGGTCTTCTACACATATTAACCCATACTATAATATAGATATCATAAGCCTTATATACAATAGTTGATCACTTAAGTAGGCTACTTATAAGATGATGACTAAATACAATCATATGACCATATACATGTAGACCCACATAATAGTTATTTATATTTAACAGTTAAACCTTAATATCAATTCTTTAAAGCTAATGTAAAGCCCCTATGACTACTCTGTGAGGCTGTAACTTTGTACATTGTTGTTTTACTTGTATTGTTTCTTTGTTTATTTTGCAAGTTGTAAGTTAGTAACACAACCATACATGGGCACGAGCTTGGAGTCGTTGATTTTATTTTGCCTTTTTAAATTGTTGGGCTATAAATCGTATTTATTAAAAAAATTATATATTTTAATTTGTCGCGTATTGGACCCGTGACGGACCCGGACCCTACCCGTACCCGTCGGGTCCGGGTAAGGGTCTAAAATTTGTGGACCCTTAAGGGTCCGGGTCCGGGTCCAACTTTTGAAGTCCGGGTCCGTCTGGACCCGACCCATACCCGCCCCGTTGCCATCCCTAAGTGTCGCCCGAAACGTTATATCCCAAATATCATAAGTAAATTAGAAATTACTTCCTTCAAAGATGTGTTTATTAAAATTTACTCCCTTATGATTTTTTTTTAATATTTTACACCCAAAAAGATGCAAAACTTCAAAATTTACTTGCAAATCACTATTCCGATGAGTTTATGATTTTACTGACTGAAATGCCCTTCATTAATAGTATGCCCCTCCCCCACCCCACCTCATCCTCATTTCGATTTTCCCAACTCTTCAGTCCCAATTCCAGGAGAACCCTAAATTGTCAAATCGAAAATCACCAAATCCAAAACTCGAGCATCCATTCATCAATCAATTGTGGATTTTTTTTTTTTTTTTTTTTTTCACAAGTCTGCAGACTAAATGAGAGCATAAGGGAAGGGGGGAAAAGAAGGGTAGGAAGAAGAAAGGGGCACTTTCGGAATAAAAAATTGGAAACAAGCAAAATAATTCAACCTCACCGGATTAACTCGTCGGAGTATTGTGGACATGACATAGGTCCACCTCGACGCGGCCACGCGTGGGTTTGGGGAGGCGAATGAATCTCCATATGAGAATGGATCAAATTGAAATTTAAATCGAAGTTGGAGTCGCCACCGAACTTTGTGGGAGTTTGGGCCCGTTCGAACCCACTCTATGTCGTAGTGGGCCGTGTACAAAATACGGCCCATTCCGATTTAAGAGTTTATTGGGTTCGTCCCTTTGCATTTGATACCGATACTGACATTATCGAATATCATGTATTGAATGACTCTCGTGCGCCAACGGTTTCGGGCATCCGGAAACCGAGGTTCTGAGTAAGGGGTGAGGGTACGTGTTGGGAAGTTCACAAAGAACACCCAACCCCGCCCGCACATTAGCGGCCTCTACTAGGATATCGTTTGATTTTAAAATACGCGCGTTAGTAATACGATGAATGATATGCAAACAATGTTTTCCCTAAACATGCGAAAAAAATTTGAATCGGTTGCTAAGTCGATTTAATGCAATTAAATATTAACGTCGAAGTTGTATTTTAGCATGTGAGATTCGTTTTAGTATAATAAAACAAAAGGTGAAAAGAAATTGCTAAAGAAAGATGAACAAACGTGTTAGTAACGGTTGAATAAAAGATATAAATACGATAATATGCATGATTTTGAAAAGTTTACGACACGTGATGGATTAAACACGTGTTGACCGAGGTCAAGAAAAATAAAATACGTCGAGAAAACCCGCTGTTTCGTTAAAGAAACGATGTTCGAAAAAAATTAGAACGAAATTGATTTACGTCGCGTTTTTAGGAGGTCGCGCGACTCGCTTGGGAAGAGCGCGACTCGCGCGAGAAGGCAACTTGCCCGGGATGCACGCGATTCACGTCCCGGGCTGTTTTCGAAATCATTTTTTCGGAAAATTTATAGCTTTATTAAATTGTGTACAAATATTACATGATTTATACTCGATTTAATTTTGCGATATTCGTTATATTCGATTATGAAATCGATATCAAATATTCGGAATGATTTGTTTTGAAAAGATAAAAAAAGTTTTGAAAATCGTTTTGTAAAATTAAACAAAAAAAAAACGATGTTTGACTCTCTCTGCGTTAAAATCGTCGTAATTTGTTTGAAAAACCATGTAACGATTTTCTAGCATCAATGAGATTAATGTAGTTCTTTTGATACAATATACGACTAGAGAATCGATATCGTATTTTTAAGAACGTTTGTTTTATATAAAAATAGTTTGTAGTATCGATATTAAGAAAATGTGATGAAGACCCATAGAAAAAGACGACCGACGACGACAAGACGAGGAAAAGACGAGAGAAGGGAAGAGAGAAAGGAGAAGTCGGATTTGATTTTACACCCTCAACCTACATGCTTTGTTAACTCGGAACGAGACTCGTCGGAATGTGGCTTAGACACGGGAGCCTCGAGGTAATGTAGGCGAGTTATGGTGGTATGGGACGTGTAGGGTGTCCGGTCTAGGCGGCCGGTTCCTTCGGGTCTCGGGATATACTATCGGTTTTTCGATGCTAAGTGTATGAGTCTCGAGGTTAATGAATGTGTGTGTCTTGTGAATCGTAGATGTGTATTAATGTGTTGTGAGAGGGTCCTATTTATAGGAGAGGTCCTCAATTGAAGTTAGAATAGGTACTCTTGCTTTGGTGATAAGAAATACCGATTAGGATAGGAAATGTAAGAAGTTGAAAGGAACGAGAATTCCGTTTCTTGGTGGGGAAGAAACGAATCTCGGCTGGAATGAGGGTGCTCGGCCGAGTATGTTGTGCTCGGTCGAGTGTTTGATCGGATATTCGGATAGAATTCTTACTTGAGATCGAATTCAATCCTTAACGAAATTGTTTAATATTTTTTGTAGCTGATTTTTTTTGTGTCTGAGCTCAAACCGAACTCATGGGGTGACACGGCTGACTTGCATGTGTCGAAAATATCTTCGACTGGGTTTTGACTCGGTCGCTAAAAGACGGTTTTGCCCTGGTGTCGGATTCGATCCAAATTAGTCTTATTTGACTCGAAACGATCCACTGGGCCTGAATTTGAGGTTGGTTTTTTGAGATATGTACTCCGTAAAAAGCCAAAGCCAAATGCCAATGATTTTGAGCCCATATTCGAGTACGTTAAAGCATGTTTGCGTCCGATCATCATCGGGTGTTTGTCGGAAACTGCTATAGACACCTGGCAGCCAAATGTGGGTGTCTACAGAGCCCCCACTCTGACTGAGGCTTGGACAGGGCGAAAGTCAGAGTAGCTACCAGGTCAATCAAAGATTAAGACCTAGCAGACTTCCGGTCGGGTCGTATAAAGTCCATTAGACTCTGCGTAAAGGGCTCGCCAGCCATAAGTTGGAAATCATACCTGAGCTGATGATGATAACTCCGTGGGGAATTGGACTTGTCGCATAAGTCCTGGGTGCGCCTATATGTGGGCCCATCCCATTAAATGCCGCTGGGGAGTTGGTTGTAAGATTTTGCTTGAATCGTCCTGTTCATGATTTATGCAAGATTTTGCATGTAATATTTTTAGGAGAAATGACTCGCGCTGGGGTATACAAATTTTGAAGAAGATTTTGAATGCAGAGAAATTTTGAAAAATAGAGTGTTTTTTGACTCTGAATAGGAATAGGAATGCTCGGGAGAACTTAGCTAGATCCTAGGATAAGGCCTGTATGCTAAATCCCCTGGGATTAGGAAAACCTAAAGCAAGGAGGAAAGTCTGGTTTTAGTGTTATAAATACCCTTTCCCTACTTTTAATTTCTTCACAACTCTCACAATTCCCTTCCTTCTTAAAGAGAAACAAGCCCGAGAATCTTATTCTTCTCTCTTTTTTAGAAATCCAATTATGGGAATCGACCGATTAATCGGTATGCTGCAGGATTGGTCCCGATATTTCAGAGACGCAGATAAAGTTATTCTGAATCAGAATGGTATTACTCAATTGTTCACAATCCGTCAGATGCAAGTGGATCGTCACTTTCTGGATGCTTGCTTGTCCTATTGGGACGATACTTATCACGTTTTCGGCTTTCCTCGAGGCGAAATTCGCCCTATTCCTGAAGAAATTGCTGCCGTAGGAGGATAGAATCCCATACTTCGCCCTGCTATCCCGTTTTCAGTTCACGATCCAAGGAGAAAATTACGGGAATTTTTAGGGCTTTCTCATATGGAGGTATCTCGCATGATGGAAGGAGACACCGTTTTTTTGATCGATTTGGCTGAAAAATTCATGAACCCACATGACGTCCGGGTCAGGCCGGTCCATAGCCGTAGGGTCTTTGCTTTTTGTATGCTCTATGTTTACGCCTTCGAAGGTCATATGGATCTGTTATCTTGTATGGGCCATGTCCGACTCTTCACTGTGGTCGACTTGATGGAAACGGAGCACAGCCCGGCTTGGCTGATTACGGGGGAAATTATCCAAGGCTTGGATAATCGTAAAAGGGATTCGTCAATCCGGCTGACTGGGAGTACCCGTCTTCTACAGGTATATTTTTTTGATTTTTCAATTTTCCCGATTTTTCCGCAATTTTCGATTTTTTTGATTTTTCCGGTTTTCTCGATTTTTTCCACGGTTTTCTCGATTTTTTTTTGCGGTTTTTCGCGATTTTTAACTTTTCGCGATTTTTGAGTTTTTTTTCCAGCTTTGGCTATTTGAGAGGCTATCGATCGTGGATCCTCCCCTTGACGTAAGCCGATATCGCCCCAATCAAGTGATGACGAGGAGACGGACAATTGACTTTTCTCGCCTTAATACTCAAAAATACTGGGACGAAGTGCTGTCTTTCCATGGAGGCCCATTGATCCGCTGAACCGTACCGTGGTGGCCCATTTATGTTCAGACCGGTTTAGAATCGAGAGATAGGGCGCGATATCAGGTGATCTTATCTTTTAGGCAGACAATCCACCTTTACCCCGATCGCATACTTAGGCAATATGGTCGGGCCCAAACAATCCCGGAAATCAAGGCAGTCGTGAGTGAATCTACTCAGCTGACGGATGTAATGTGTGACACCTGGATGCAGAGGTGGTATACCCGGGCTACTTGGTCCGTTCCCAAGACTCTCCACTCAATCTGGGTATCGGATTCTTATGTGAGCTGGACGAAGGCAAATTCTGCTAAAGCCCGAGCTGCCCTGAAGACCGACGAGGCTTTTGACCTGTTGCGTCGAGAACAAACTAAAGATAACCGGGGTTTCTTTGATGATGGTGATACTCCAGCTACCTAAGATTGGCTAATGTCAGGCCAAAAGGGAAAAACTAGGACTCAGACTGAAGGGTCCACTACTAAAGGTGCGCGGGGGAAAGTGAGCCCCCAGACAGATCTGGAAAGGAGACTTGGCCCAAGACTGGCGGTTCAGGACCGACTTGGTCCTCGAAACAGACTACCCGAGCACGTACGGGCTCGGCTTGGACCAGTGCAAGTGGCAGAAAACCCGCAGTCGAAGAAACGGGTTCGAGCTAAAGAAGTCCCGCTTGTGATCCGGGAGCGCTCGCTCTCACTCCGTCGACCTCGGGCTCCGCGCGACCCAAAAGACAAAGGGAAAGGCAAAATGCACGAGCAATAGTCTCCTAAATTTTATTATTTAAGTAATACTATTATTTTTGTGGTGTGATTTTTTTTTGTTGTTTTTTGTGTGATGCATTTTTTTTGAAATTTCCAAGTTTATCTGTTTTCTTTAAAATAATAATAAAAGACATATTAGTGAAAACCGTTCCTGTCTTTTCGTTATTGCAGTGGTTGTACCCTTTTGAAGGACTGCCTACGTATCCACAATTAGCGGAATCAAACCAAACGTAGTTCCAACATGGAATTTTGCAATTTTTCCAAATACATCAAGACTATTAGTTCGAGATGCGTGACAGTAGGATAAGTGATCCTAACTTATTGACTTGACATTGAGATAAGGTATAGGGGTAGTAGCGTTTCAACTGGTCCAAGTTGGTCGGGTTGACGAACTCGTTTCCGTCCAAGTCTGTCAGCATCACTGCTCCTCTTGACAAAACCTTCTTTACTAGATATGACCCAGCCCAATTGGGTTTGAATTTCTGTAATCCCCTAGAAATTCTAACGCAATACAGTGGCGGAAACACTGTAGAGTGGGATTAAAACACACTGACAAACTATATCTTATTAAAAGAAATGGTAAGTCTATACAAGGGATTCTTTTTACAAAAGGGCTAAAAGTAAAATCTCCAAACGGGTTTATACAAATCCATAAATAAAAACATGAATGAAGGAAGAGTAGGATCCATGCTACTCGCTAGCTCACACCCAAAACCCAGCAGTAAATACCTGTCATGTTATAAACATAACAGCCACGTCAGTGGGAAGTAACTCAGACGTTCTCTCAGCCATATTATATCATATGGAAAAATAATAGTATTATTATATCAAAATATTTAAAAAGAGAAAACATTAAAACAATATAATAAAAATAAGTTCTCAGCGAAACTTAAAGCACTTGCCAACCTGCAAGTCAAAATCAATCGATAATATAAATATTCAAAAACGGCGTTATGGAAATTCGATCAGTGTGCACAAGGCTAGACTTTCCTAGGATAATACTGGAAACTAGCTTCGAGAACTGTAGACTTAACTCATAACAGAATCCAGTCTCTAACTAGGCAACTCAACTATAACAGGACTGCGTGCAGCGAGGTCCTGGTTTAAGTAGTGCATACCTCTCCTAGACAACAAATATGTCTAGTTCAGCTGACGGCGACTAACACGATGCGATATCTAGCTTAAGGTCAAAACATACACTCCCATGGGCGAAACTACGCCCAGTTCAACGACCAAATGTGCCCCAAATAGACACACCGACTTTATAGCTGATGGCAAAAACGTACATCCCAGACTATATTAATCTAACCCCACACTTATCCTTATTCCATAACTCCAAAACAAGTCATTATCGATATTCAAAATAAATATAATCAATATAAATAATATGAGGATAAAATGAATAAACAGTTATATTAAAAGGGGAAATTTCTATAAATAGAAACTTACTAATTTTGGAAACTTACTTGAAATAGAAATATTTTTTTATAGAAAATACGTAAGTGATTAAAATTAGTGAAATGTATAAAAATAACATTTCTAACGAAATTAACATTTTATTATTATCGTCGTTATCGTAACTTTATTATATGTCTAAATTCGTTACATAAAAATATAAATAAAATATAACAAGTCAATATATAGTATTTTATAAATAATTAAGAAATCGAGTTAAAACTATAAATTTTAGAAAAGAGATGTTTTACGAAAACGATATCAAAATTTATTGATTCAACGAGTTTTATAAATGAAATGAACTTATAAAGATTTAAAATCATTTTTAACAAATAACTTTTATTAATAAATAATACGGATTTTACTAAAAATAGTCAATTGTAAACAAATAAGAAATTATTAGTGAAAATAGCCTCGACTAAAAATATATTTAAAACAAAATCGGCTATTTTCTCATTTATTAGTATAAATCATAAAACAAAAATTTATTTATTAAACAAGTATACAAACCTTGATTATAATATAAAAATACGATTTTGAGTTAAAATTATAATTTAACGGAATCTGAAGAAAATATGAAATCGTTATTATTTAGTTACTAGTGTAACGATAACCAACAAAATATTATCATGATCGTAAATAATTAAATTACTAAAGATTTATAAAACGATATCGAAACTTGTAAAATATAATAAGACATACGATTTTAAAAATTAATATTATTAGCAAAATAATAAATAGCTAAAATTAGAAAACCGAAGTTAAAATATTTACTACATACTACTACTCAAACATACGATATAAAATCGAGTAACTTCCTAAAGTTACCTTTGGCGCAAATCAATGCACTCGTCGTTCCATCTATTTCTCCAAGCTTCGATCCTGCTGATATTCGTCTTCAAACCACTTCGAGGCTCCAACGGAATCCGAGACACACAGAAACAGAAACAAAGGAATCAGAATTAAAGAAGGTCGGAAATGACTAGAAATGACATGGAACGTGACAAGAAAAATTGGGAGGAGCTAAGAAGGACTACGAAATGAGACGGAGAAGAAGGTTGGAGGAATAAAGAGGAACAAGGGCTCGATAAAGGCGGAACCAGAGGCAGCATAACAAGTGATACGGACAAAAGTAACAACCACGATAAACAACAGCAACCCAGTAGCATTTCAGCGATGTACGGAGCAGCCCACAGGCAAAACGAAACAATAGTTACACTAGCCACTTCGACAAAAGACAATAGCACAAGGACGATGTACGAACATTGGTCACATCGGACACAGACAATAATGACAGAATTAAAAGCAACCGCAACAAGGACTGAGGTGAAGAAAACAAAAAGGAGAAGAAAGAGGAAAACCAGACAAGTAGAAGCACGACAACAGCAGCAATAGTGTTTTGGTAAAAATTTACCGGATTATCGTTTTTGGAAGCGGGTTAAAGTGATCGGCCTATAATCGCGAATTAATGAAATAATAATGAATCTAGCGAACGAGGAACGACGAAAGAAAAAAATCGACACACGGAATTTTGGTGACGCGGAAACCCGATGTGGGAAAAACCGCGGGGGGAGTCGGAATCCCACCAATATTTTACTATGACCAAAAGAATGACGAAAAGAATATCGAGAGTACAAGTATTTGTGTTTGATAATAAATTATGGAGTATTATGTTGTTCTTTTTTTATGCAGCTTGATGGTGATGTGTTGAATGTGTTCTCCCCTTTGCCTCTGTTTGTTGTTGTACTTATATCTCATCTCCTCCTCTTAGCCGTTGCCTCCCTTCTTTCTTTCCTGATTTCTCTCCTGCTCTGGTGGCGTTCCCTGATTTTTAGGAGGTGGTTAATTGACTGGGTCTGCTGTTTGGGGTAGGGTTATTCCGGGTAACTGGGCTATTCTCGGCCCACTTGTGTTTGATTGCTCTTTGGCCCAATTTCTGCTGTTGGACTCTATTGTGTTGACTCGTTGACTTTTCTTTGTATCGGATCCTTGACATTTACGATTTTGGACTCTCCGAGTATTACTTCGTGATTTTTCCTTTTTGATTTTCTGACTTCTTGACTTTGGCTATCGACTCTCGTCTTTTGACCTTTTGACTTTTTGACCTTCCGACCTTTGACCATTGACCTTTTGATCTTCCATTTGACCTTCCATTTGTAATATGCCACGTCGTGCTTTGAGAATGCGGATTTTTATCCCAAACAAATGCCCCCAAATTTCCGACTAAGCTCATCTTAGGCGGGAATTTCTGTTCGCTTGGATCGTAGTCGGTTTGCATGATGATTGATTCTTTGATCCGACCATTCGTCCTAAACCCGAAGATGATGACACTCCGCAATTCACTCTATTCTTCCACAAGTGGTCCTTCCCCTTCTCCCCCAGAGGGAGAAAAAAGAAAAGTCTGGTGGGAACATGCCTTCGGGCAAGGTACGTTCATGCTTGGCTAGGTTTACTTGCCCTCAAATTCTCCTGGTACTCATTTTCGCTTGCTCCTTCCTTCAGGATCCGCTAAACCTCGTGTGTCCCCAGAGCAAGTAGCTGCTAGAAGGCGGGCCGTTGCTACTAGAGCGGTCTTTAAAAGGAAAGTTAGTTCTGTTTCTACTGGCTTTGCTGGTTCTGGGAGAAGTCGTAATTCGTTCCATTTTTCAGAAGTTACTTTTGCAGAAAGTGAACCCCTGGTGGCAGATCTTTCTGAGTCTCACTCTTATTCTGCCCCAGATTCATTGATGATGTTCCTGCTGGAGTGGTGCTCAAATTTTCCGAGGGCTTCGATATATCCAATCTTGCAGAGGACATGACTCTTCTGGACTAGCTGCTTCTTCCTGGTCCCAGGTCCGCGCTAGAAAATAGTTCTCTGAAGGAGTTGGGTTTGATTTGCGAATTGCTGGCGGAGAGATCTGGTAAAAGACAAAAGCTTAGCGCAGATTTGGTGGAGGCACGAAGTGAGCTTGCCTGGGCCTTGGATGTCAACTCTTCCCTGTAGGGGAAGAGTGCTGAGCTAAAGAAGACTCTGAGGGATGCTTTAACCCGGTTGGCTCTGAGCACTGAGATCTAGATGGTCAGAGCCTACTCTGAGGGGAAGCACGAGAATTGGAACTTGGCTGCTCTGGAAGATATGACGAGGGAAGAGTTTCCTGAGGGCTTTAACTTGGACATTCTCTCTGGGGGTGAAGATGAGATGGTGGAGGAATCAGTCTCTTCTCCCCCTGCTGTCCAGGAGACGCATGACCAGGTGGATGCTATTGCTGGCACTCCTGCTGTGGTGGAGCCCCTTGTCTGCCTTCCTCCTGAGGAGAATGTCTAGGCTGTTTAGCTTGTTACCTTTTGTTATCTTTGGCCCTGTGTGGCAAAAACAAAAATATTCTGTTAAAAAATTGTTATGTCCTGAATTTCCATTCTGCTCAGGGGAGCAGAATGTCTGAACCTTTTTTCTGCTCAAGGGAGCAGAATCGTTTTAGACTTGTTTCTATGGTACTCGTTTTGTTTACTTGTGGTGTTTGTTTTGTTTGTTTGTTTGGTTGCTGTCAGCTGTTTGTATGCATGCCTTTGTCCGTATGGTCGACCCTGATGGTTGGTGGCCTGGGGTTTAGTATGCCCACTCAGTCAGAGGTGCCACGCTTTGCGTGGGTGCTGAGTGACGCAGGGGACTTGTAATGCCCTGGTTGTAGGCAATCAGCACAAGACGCACGCCTTCTGTAGAAATTATACACTCCACCAGATTGGTCACTAGTTTTGGTTGAAAAAGCTGACAAAAGATGGTAAAGATGCAATGTTTGAAAATATTGCGTGGGAAAAAATTACATTTCCAAAAATATGTGAATGGGGAAAATCCAATTTTGGAGGCACATAAAAAAGACATCGAATTTTGCAAACATATGAAAAGAAAATTATATCTGAAAAATGTGTGAAAATTTAAAATTCAATTTTAAAAACATATGAGAGTAAATTCAAAATTTGAGGACATGTGACAATAAAACTAAATCTCGAAAGCACATGAAAAAAGTTTCAAAATTGTAAGATATGTAAAAATCAAATTAAGTCTTTAAGTCATGTGAAAATCAAGTTAAATCTTGAGGCATGTGAAAATGAGCTAAGTCTTGAGATTTTATAAAAAGAAACTCGAATTTTCGAGGATATGTGAAAATTAAATTCTATCTTGATGTTATGTATTTTTGCAACCAGAAAAATAGTTTGAAGGACAAAGTAGAGTTAAAAAGACAAAAGATGAGATTGACCTGGGCTCTGGTGGAGGTGTATCCGGCAGATTGAATGCCTTGTTTCTGGCGACAGTGGCCTGTGCTTCTGGTGACTTTTATTTAGAAGAAGTACTTTTTCAAGTGCACTATGTTCCAGGGTTTTTGGATGATTTCTCCTTCCATGGTCATAAGTCGGTATACTCCATTTCCAACTACTTTCTCCACCTGGTAGGGCCCCTCCCAGTTGTAAGCAAATTTCCCTGCTTGTTGGTTTCTGGTGTTCTGGAATACTTTTCTGAGGACCAAGTCTCCTTCCTGTAGAATCCTGACTTTAACATTCTTGTTGTAGCTTCTGGCGACAGTTTGTCTGTAGGAGGCCATTCTGATCTGAGCATCGGTTCTAAGCTCGTCTATGGTGTCTAAACTGTTTGCCATTTCCACCTGGTTTCCTTCTTCTGTTGTGCAACCATACCTGTGGGTGGGTATCCTTACTTCTGCAGGAATGACCGCCTCAGCACCAAAGACCAAACTAAAGGGTGTCTGCCTAGTGGCCACCTTAGGTGTGAATCTGTCAGACCACAGTACCAGGGGAAGTTCATCTGCCCATCTGCCCCCTGCTTCCTCCAGCCTTCTCTTCAGGTTATCCATCACAATTATGTTGCTGGATTCCGCTTGACCATTGGATTGTGGGTTTCTGGGAGTAGACTTGTTGAGAGCAATGTTCCACTTGGCGCAATAGGCTTCCATTTTATTGCCAATAAATTGGGACCCATTGTCACAGATGATCTCCGAGGGAACTCCGAACCTGCAGATAATGTTACGTTTAATAAAGGATATAACCTGCTTCTCAGTCACCTGAGGGAACGCTTCTGCTTCTATCCACTTGGAGAAGTAGTCGGTCATTGCGAGCATGAAGACTTTATTTCCTGGTGCTCTTGGAAATTTACCTACAATATCCATTCCCCACTTCATGAAGGGCCAAGGAGAGATAATTGGATGTAGTGGTTCTGCTGGCTGGTGATTGACTGGTGTGTGTCTTTGGCAGGCATCGCATTCCTTAACATATTCCTTGGCGTCCCTTCGCATTGTTGGCCAATAGTAACCTTGGCAAAGTGCTTTGTTGGATAGACTCTTGCCCCCTGCATGATTTCCACATTCTCCGCTGTGGAGATCATGCATTACCATCTCTGCTTGCTCCTGGCTTAGACATCTTAGGTATGGTCCAGCGGTCGATCTCTTAAATACCACGCCATCAATGAGAGTATATCTGGATGCTTTCATCCTGAAACTTCGGGCTTCTTTCTTGTCTGCTGGCAGGACATCATTTTGCAGCCATTCTCTGTAGGGTTACCTCCAGTCGGCGATTTCCTCTTGTTCTGCTGTGGTGCTGCAGATTCTTGCTTCCTGTGACCACTGCAGTCCCTGCCGTGATGAACTTTCTACTTCTTCTGGGGCTTCGTGTCCCTGTGCTTTCCAAATTGTTGGCTCCAGTACGTGGACTATGGGTATGGTGGATACTACTTCTAGCTTGAAGGTCGCCCCCAGAGTTGCTAGGGCGTCTGCTTCCACGTTCTGATCCCTTGGAACTTGGCTGATTGAGAATTCTGTGAATCTCAGAGAGAGATCTTTTGCCACTTCAAGGTAGGCCATCATCTTGGAGTCTTTCGCTGCGTACGAGCCATTCATGTGGTTGACTATCAGCTGGGAATCACCGTATGCCTCTAGTCGCTTGATTTTGAGATCTAGAGCCAGCTGGAGACCCAAGATCAAAGCCTCGTTCTCTGCTTCAATGTTCGTTGTCCGGAACTCGCATTGTACTGCTTGGACTATGAGATCCCCCTGAGGTGACCTGAGGACCAACCCTGCTCCAGATCCTCTCATGTTTGAGGCGCCATCTACGTTCAGCTCCCAGACTTGCTTCCTCTTGTCCTCCTCCAAGGTGAAGATGTCTTTCTCTGCCAGCGCCTGGGACTTTATTGCTGTTCTGGGGACGAACTTTAGATCGAAGCCACTCAGGTGTATGGACCACTTAGTCATTCTTCCTGATAACTCAGGTTTTCTCATAATAATTTTGAGTGGATAATTTGTTATTACAGAAATAGCATGCAATTCAAGATAAGATCGAAGTATATAAGACGCTGTAACAAGTGCAAGTACGAGTTTTTCAAGAAATGTGTACCTGGTCTCTGCAGGAGGCAGAGACTTACTGACATAATATTTCTGGTGTTGCACTCCTTCATGTTCACGTATCGATACTATGCTGACTGCTACTTTGGTCACTGATAGATTCAGGAAGAGTGGTTCTCCAGGCTCTGGTTTTGAAAGCAGAGGTGGAGTGCTGAGGTAGTGCTTCAGCTCGCTGAACGCCCTCTCGTGCTCTGCTGTCCAATCAAACCTTTGTGCCTTCTTCAGGACGTCATAGAGCAGCCGACATCTATCTGAGGATCTGGAGATAAATCTTTCTCAGATCTGAAGGCCGTCTTCTCCTGGTCTGCTGGATGCATCTTGATCTGGTTGTACCCACTCCACGCATCAAGAAAGGTTAGCATTTCGTGGCTTGTTGTAGCATCCACTATGGCATCTATGTGCGGCAGAGGGAATGGATCCTTTGGGCATGCCTTGTTTAACTCGGTAAAGTCAACGCATATCCTCCACTTGTCATTCTTCTTTGGGACTACCACCACATTAGATAGCCACTCTGGGTACTTCACCTCCCTGATTTTTCCAGTAGCCAGCAGACTGTCTACCTCCTGATTTATGACTTGGTTTCTCTCTGAGGTAAACTTCATTCTCTTCTGCTGGACTGATTTGTAGCTTGGGTCCACACTTAGCCTGTGGGTTATAACGCTCGGATCTATACCTACCATATCATCATGCGACCAAGCAACACAATCCAATGAGGTTTTGGCGGATATTACCTGTACGTTCTGACCCAACCAACACTTTCTGCTCTGGGGGCAGCTTATCCAGGTTGATTTCATCTACCTAAGTCTGAGGCGGTTCGATGCACTCCTCCTGAATGTGTTGGGTTTATGATTGCTATGCTGGATCATAAGTAACTCTTCTAGGATCTGAATCCTCCTCCAGCCTGATGACTGCCAATGCTCTTGTTTGCACCTCCTCAAATGTGGTGCATGGATACCTGGTGAGGTCCTTGTACAGCTCTGAATCCTGGTGGAGTCCCTGGCGGAAGGCTTCTATAGCGGTTGCTATGTCACATCTGGGGATGGTCACTTTCTCCTTGTTGAATCTGTTGAGGAAGTCGCGCGTGGATTCTTCAGACTTTTGTACCACCCGGTACAGATCGCTGGTCCGCTTCTCGGTTTTCTGCTGCTGGCGAATTGCTGGTTGAAGGCATTGACCAGGTCAGCAGAGGAGGTGACACTCCGGTTGGGCAGACTAACGAACCACTGCAGAGCTGCTCCTGACAAAGTGGAGCCGAATCCCTTGCACATGCATACCTCCCTCAGGGGTCTTGTTGCTTTCTCCAGAGGACGTGGCATTCCAGGGATTTTGCTGATCAGGTCCCTCAGCTCCTTCAGTTCTTGGTACTGCTGATCTGCAGCACTGTTTGTTCCTGCAAAAGGGTTAGAATCAGGTGGGAAGAAACTGAAAGGGGGTACTCCCTGCCTGGGGCCCTCCAAGGTGGTAAATGCTTGGGGGAGGAGGCGGAAAAGATATAGCTACTGCAGGCTCAGGCCGCCATTCCGATGTCTGCTGAGGCGGGTTTCGGGCGGCCAAGTCACTTCAGGGTATGGGCTGGCGCCGGCGACCATAGGGTTAACTGTCACTTCTGGCGGCCATCCTGGTGTTTGCTGACTGGGGGTAGGTGCTTTTCCCAGATCTGGTGGGAGTCGATTGTTGACTGGGGTGCGCACTCCTGGTGAACTTACCGACTGCCATCCTGACGTCTGGTGGACGGGGGTACCTGCAAGAGACAGCAAGTTAGTTTCCTGCCTTTCGATATCAGAGAGAGTGTTACCTGCAGTTTGTTGTCTGTTGGGTGTGCGATTGTAGGGCAGACGGCCTGGTTCCTGAGGGTCGATGATTCTGCTGAGTGATGCCAATCCGAGCTCCAGCCTTGTGACTAATCCTGAGGGGATCTCCTGTTCTGGTGGATCTCCTGTTGGTGTCCGGCTCTCCAGGGATGTTTGCTTCTCCTGCTGGAGGTTTGGTCACCATTGAGGTCTGGGCCCTGGGGTTCTGGGGGTGGTCCTTCTCCAGTGGGCTGAGTTGACGCTTCCAGGCTGCTGGAGGGACTTTGGCTAGATCCGGACATGACGATATGCAAGTCGTTTACTGCTGATTTCGGCTATAGGAAATGATCACTTTTCCCCACAGACGGCGCCAATTTGTTTTGGTAAAAATTTACCGGATTATCGTTTTTGGAAGCGGGTTAAAGTGATCGGCCTATAATCGCGAATTAATGAAATAATAATGAATCTAGCGAACGAGGAACGACGAAAGAAAAAAATCGACACACGGAATTTTGGTGACGCGGAAACCCGATGTAGGAAAAACCGCGGGGGGAGTCGGAATCCCACCAATATTTTACTATGACCAAAAGAATGACGAAAAGAATATCGAGAGTACAAGTATTTGTATTTGATAATAAATTATGGAGTATTATGTTGTTCTTTTTTTATGCAGCTTGATGGTGATGTGTTGAATGTGTTCTCCCCTTTGCCTCTGTTTGTTGTTGTACTTATATCTCATCTCCTCATCTTAGCCGTTGCCTCCCTTCTTTCTTTCCTGATTTCTCTCCTGCTCTGGTGGCGTTCCCTGATTTTTAGGAGGTGGTTAATTGACTGGGTCTGCTGTTTGGGGTAGGGTTATTCCGGGTAACTGGGCTATTCTCGGCCCACTTGTGTTTGATTGCTCTTTGGCCCAATTTCTGCTGTTGGACTCTATTGTGTTGACTCGTTGACTTTTCTTTGTATCGGATCCTTGACTTTTACGATTTTGGACTCTCCGAGTATTACTTCGTGATTTTTCCTTTTTGATTTTCTGACTTCTTGACTTTGGCTATCGACTCTCGTCTTTTGACCTTTTGACTTTTTGACCTTCCGACCTTTGACCATTGACCTTTTGATCTTCCATTTGACCTTCCATTTGTAATATGCCACGTCGTGCTTTGAGAATGCGGATTTTTATCCCAAACAAATAGGATGGACAATCTGCATCAGGAAACAAAAGACGAAAAAGAAGAAGAAGAAGAAGAACGAAGCAGAGCAGAAGACATGGACGAAGGAAGCAACTGTAGACAGAACAAACAACGATAGCAATCGACAACAGGAAACTGCAGCAGCGAAAAGAAAGAACGGGAAAAGAACGAAGGAGAAAAAGGAACAGAGGAATCGAGAAAACAATACAAGAGAAGAAGAAGAAAACTGAAAAGACAAGGAAACGAACTGAGCGAAATCAGAGGCACCGACAGTAGCAGTACATACAGACATCAATCGAAAAGAAGAAAAGGAAGAGAACAAAAATACAGCAGCAGCGGCAACATAACGCAGTGGCAGAAAGAAGAAGAACGGGACAGAACAGTAATAAACGACATCAAAACCGACTTCAGAGCCGAGAAAATAGCAGCAATCACGGCAGCAACGTATGAGCAGCATGAGCGTGTACTGGACAGCAGGGGAGATCGACAAAATGGCAAGGAACAGGACAAAGGCAAACAACAGAGATGTATGGACGATGAATGGAGATGGTGAGGGATGAGAAAGGTGAAGACAATGAGAAGAAAGCCAGGGGTTAAAAGGGAGACTCATACGATAAATAATAGAGGGAAAAATAAGGGGGAACGAAGAGGTTTACAAGAAAGGAACAGGAAGAGGAGTGTGAAAGTGGAAAAAGCCAAGTGGGATGAATGATAGTCAAGTAGGAAGCGGTGGGAAGCCAAAAAGAGAGAGGGAAAGAACGTTAAAGTGGGAAAACAGTAGGTGGAATGGTGGAACAAGAAGCCAAATTAAGTGGATTACAAAAACGGAGTTAGTATGTAACGTTTATGAACTAAAAGTTCCGAGTCAAGAGTCGGCCCACGCGATAAACTAAAACCGGGTTGAAAAGGTAAATAATTTGACCCCAAATAAGGAAAATCGAGTAAATAAAATATTCTCGAGATTAAATAAAATATTCGAGACGAAATCGTAGTTGATAGAAATAAATAATTAGACGATCAAATAGTATTTCCCAATAAATAATAAATTTTCGATAAAGCGAATTAAATTGATTTCTCGAGGAAAGGAAATAAATTTTTTTACGAAATTTAAAATAAATGAAATCTGAGCCGAAAATAGAAATTCGAGCTTAAATATAAATAAACAAAAAGAATTTAGAATTTAAATCGTCGAAATAGACTTTCGATAAGAATCAAGTTAAATGTATAAAATCAATCGAAACAAAAATAAAAATATGTTTTAAATATAAGAATAGTTTCCGAGTCAAATAGAATTTTAGGAGTTTGAAACGATTGAACGATAAATTCGTTTTGTAATAATTTTAAGAATTACGAGTGTGGACATGACGTAGGTCCACCCCGCGGCCACGCGCGGGTTTTGGGTAGGCGAATGCATCTCCATATGAGAATGGATCGAATTGAAATTTAAGTCGAAATGGAGTCGCCACCGAATTTTATGGTTATTCGGAACCGTTCGAGCCCACTCTATATCGCTATGGGCCATACACCGAGTATGGCCCATCTCGGTTTGAGAGTTTATTGGGCTCGTCCCTTTGCATTATGATACCGATACCGTCACTACCGGTTATCGTGTATTGAATGACTCTCGTGCGCCAACGGTTTCGGGCATCCGGAAACCGAGGTTCTGAGTAAGGGGTGAGGGTACGTGTTGGGAAGCCCACTAAGGACACCCAACCCCGCCCGCACTTAGCGGCCTCTACTAAGACATCGTTTGACTTTCTAATATGCGCGTTAGTGATTCGGTGAAATGATATGCAAACAGCGTTTTAGCTAAGCATGCGAATTAAAAGTGAGCTACGTCATTTTAATGCATCTAATTTATTGTCGAAGTGATTTAGCATGCGAAGGTTCATTTAAAAGCGGTAAAACGCAAATAAATAAAACAAAGCAAAAATAAATCGGTTACAAGTTACACGGGCGGAATACAACCCGGGATTCACAATACGACGAACAATACAAATAATAATCGAAATATATAATTGAAGTGATGAGCAATAATTATTTACGGACCCGTGTATAAACTATACCGTGAATTTGTGTAAATTGACTAACTTCAATTTAATACATATTGTTTTATATATTAATCGAAGGACGGGGATATAGAACCTAGGCGTGATGCTAGCCCAATCTCAAATCCCGATGCCTTGTCCCAACTTATCACGTCGAAAAATCGATCAAAGTTGTCCTAGGTGCCGTGATATGCGTGAGTTTTGAAGAAGGGAAGGTCACGTGATTGTCTTTACACGTGATGACTTAGAGTCGTAAAAAAGTCGAGCCTCGAAATGTGTGTCGAGGCTCTCGGTTTTCTGGGTTACAGGACCCACTCGATCGAGTCATGGGCTGACTCGGTCGAGTGCGTCCTTTATGTAGCTACTGCCCGTTTTTATGGGTGCTACTCGATCGAGTAGCATTCGTACTCGGTCGAGTAGCCCTTGTACGAATGATAATTCGTTTCTTTTTATGATTTAAAATCGGTGATCGGCTAAATCAAATACAAATATCGCACGATTCGTATTTGACTTAGCCTCCGATATTGTAATCGTGTATGAACGATTATAATACCGTCACCGGAGTTTTAGGAAAATGTTTATTGCTAGTTTAGAAATTTTGAATTAGTGATGAAAGATGTCCCTCTACGTCACGACATCGAAACTAATTCTTGCGAATCATGTGATGTCGGTTTTCGTGTCAACGAGTTTCGTACCAATTGGAAATGGGATTAAATGCGTTCAACTATGACTTTAGGTTGATTATCATAGTCCAACGCATTCGAAACCGAATTTTCATACTAAAATATATTTACGCGATATTATGACGATAATGATGATAAAGAAAAGATGACGCAAAAATGAAGACGTGGAAGTACGACAATATTAATGCTAGTGTTACTATTATGATTACGATTATAAATACGATACGAAAATACGATAAATAAAATGAAAATGAGACTAGAAAAAAAGAGATCGAGATGGGGTTTAGGACACCCTCAACATACATGCTTAGTAAGGACCTCGGAAATGGACTCGTAATAGCGGCGCGGACTTGGGAGTATCGAGGACGTATGCGAGTTATGGTGTGTATATGTGTGTGTGTTTCGCCGGTTCTCCGAGGGACGAGGGGCTCGGGTTTGATGTGTTTTTGCCTAAGGTTGCTAGGGACGTAGTATTGTGTGTATGGGATGAGTACGCATGCAACAAGTCGTGAAGGTTGTAAGAGTTGTGTAGTTGCAAAAAGGTGTGTGTTGTGCATGGGGGTCATGGGGTATTTATAGGGAGCCCCGACCCTGGGTCACTCGATCGAGTGGCGCGGGTGCACTCGGTCGAGTGCCCTCGTGAATGAACCTGGACTGGTTCAGAGAGGCTCCACTCGATCGAGTGGTCAATCCACTCGACCGAGTGGATCAATCAAGCCGCAAAATTTAAGGCTTGATTAGCCTTAATTTGATTGTGATTGATTTTGGCTGATTTTTGGATGATTTTGGTTGATTTTCGAACCTGGTGCATGTTTCGAGAATGCATCCGGTCGTTTTTGTGTGTCGGGTTTGTCTTGACCGGGTTTTGACCCGATCGCAAAAAGACGGGAATTATTTTTGGTTTCGGTTTTGACCCAAATTAGTCTTATTTTGCTCGGAACGACCCACTGGGCCTGATTTTGAGGTTGGTTTTGTGAGATTTTTACTCCGCTAAAAGTCCATGTCGGATATTACTGATTCCGAGCCCAAGTCCGAATATACCAAGTCACGTTTGCGTCCGATCATCATCGGGTGTTTTTTGGAAACTGCTATAGACACCTGGCGGTCAAAATTTGGGTGTCTACAGAGCCCCCACTCTGACTGAGGCTTTTACAAGGCGAAAGTCAGAGTAGCCACCAAGTCAATTAAGACCTGGTAGACTTCCGATCGGGTCGTTTATAGTCCATTAGACTTGTGTGAAGGGCTCGCCAGCCATAAGTTAGAAATCTGTCCTCTCCCTGAGGAAATTGCTGCCATAGGAGGGTGGAATCCACTACTCCGCCCTGCCATCCCTTTCTCGGTTCGGGACCCCAGGAGGAAACTACGGGAATTTTTGGGGCTTTCCCACGCTGAGGTATCTCGCATGCTTGAAGGGGATACCGTTTCTCTGCTTGCCTTAGCTGAGAAGTTTATGAACCCGTATGACATCCGGGTTACGCCCATTCATAGCCGTAGGGCGTTCGCCTTCTGTATGCTGCATGTGTATGCCTTCGAAGGCCATATGGACCTGTTGTCTTGCATGGGTAGCGTTCGTCTTCTCGTCATTGCTGACCTTGTGGAGACGGAGTGTAGTCCCGCATTGTTGATCACGGGGGAAATTATTCAGGGCTTGGACAACCGGAAGAGGGATGAGTCAGCCCGTTTTACTGGGAGTACCCGTCTGCTGCAGGTATATCGCTTTTTGATTTTTTTTTTTTTTTTTTTTTTTTTCGCGACATGTTGCTACAGGGGGGCACTCGACCGAGTCACCCTGGCACTCGATCGAGTGCTCTCGTAAAAGAGCATTCTGCCTCGTTTTAGGGGTGCCACTCGATCGAGTGACCCCGGCACTCGATCGAGTGCCCTTATGCGGACGCTGAATTGTCCGGAATCTCATAAGCGTTGCTTTTTCTTTTCAGCTCTGGCTATTTGAAAGGTTGTCCAAGATCGAGCCTCCTCCCAACCCAAGTGAATATTGGTTCAATCAGGTGATGACAAGGAGACGGCCTACCGATTCATCTTGCCTTGTTACCCAGAAATATTGGGAGGAAGAATTAACATTCCATCGTGGTCCGTTGATACGATGGGTGGTTCCATGGTGGCCTATTTATGCTTGGACGGGTCTGGCGTCTGGAGACAAGGCGCGCTACCTGGTGATTCTGTCCTTTAGTCACACAGTTCACCTCTACCCAGACCGCATACTCAGACAGTATGGGTGGACTCAGCGCATCCCGGAGAACGAGGTAGTTGTGAGTGCACCTACCCAGCTGATCGATATTTTATGTGATACCTGGATTCAGAGGTGGTACACTAGAGTTACTTGGTCCGTTCCCAAGTCGCTTCACTCTACCTGGGTGTCTTATTCCTACGAAAGGTGGACCAAAACCGAGACTGCCGAAGCTCGTGCTGCTCTGAAGATCGACGAGGCCTTCGACTTGCTTAGGCGAGAAAAAGTCAAAGACAACCGGGATTTGTTTGCTGAAGGGGAGACTCAAGCTCCGATAGTCCGTCTGAGGCCAAGTCAGAGAAGAGGTACTAGGACTCAAGCTAGGGGGTCCAATGCTAGAGGTGTTCAGGGGGAGGTGAGCCCCCAGACCGACTTGGAGAGAAGACTAGGGCCGAGACTTTCAGCCCAGGACCGACTTGGTCCTAAGGATAGGTTGCCGGAGCATGTACGGGCTCGACTTGGGTCTGTGACTATAGCTGAAGATCCTCTGTCAAAGAAGAGGATTCGAGCTAAGGAGGTTCCCGTTATTATTCGGGAGCGCCCGCCTCCGCCCCCGCCTCGACGTCCCCGGGCTCCTCAAGACCCGAAAGACAAAGGCAAGGGCAAGATGCCCGGTTACCACTAGTCTCTCTTTTATTATTATTTGAAATATTATTACTATTTTTGTAGTGTGTTTTTTTTTTCGTGGCTTTGTGTGGCCGTTTTTTTTTGTAACTTTGAAATACCGAGTTTATCAGTGTTTTTTTTGGAATAATAAAAGTATTATTTTAGTGAAACCGTTTCTGCCTTTTTTCGTTATTGCAGTGGTTGTGCCCTTTTGAGGGGTTGCCTACGTATCCACAGTTAGTGTAATCAAACCAAACGTAGTTCAAGCGTAGATTTTTTGCAATTTCGAAATACACCAAGACTATGAGTTCAAGATGCGCGACAGTAGGATAAATAATCCTAACTTATTGACTTGCTTATAAATTTTGAAAAAGATGTTTTTAAATAATTTTTGCAAATGACATTTGAGATAAGGTTTAGGGGTAGTAGCGCTTCAGCTGGTCTAGGTTGGTTGGGTTGACAAATTCGTTCCCGTCCAGGTCCGTCAGCATTATGGCTCCTCCTGATAGAACCTTCTTGACTAGGTATGGCCCAGCCCAATTGGGTTTGAATTTTTCCCTTGGGTCAACCGGTAGTAAGGCACGAACCGATTTTAGGACCAAATCGCCTTCTTTGATGTTCCTGGGCCTGACTCTCTTGTTAAAGGTCCGCTTGATTCTTTTTTGATATATTTGGATGTTATTGAGAGCCCGCGACCGTCGTTCGTCCAAGAGTATTAACGAGTCATATCGAGCTTGAACCCAATCCGCTTCGGGCACTTGGCTTTCTAGTAGAATTCTGAGAGACGGTATCTCCAATTCGACCGGCTGGACTGCCTCCATGCCATATGTTAAATAATATGGAGTTGCCCCGGTTGCAGTTCGGATCGACGTCCGGTACCCCCACAGGGCAAAGGGTATTTTGTCGGGCCAGTCCCGATAATTATCAGCCATCTTTTTAAGTATGGTGACAATTGTCTTATTAGCAGCTTCTACCGCTCCATTTGTTTGAGGGCGGTACGGCGAAGATGTATGCCTCTGGATTTTGTATTTCGCTAGCAAAGTAGCGGTTTAGGCTTGGAAGTGGGTCCCGTGATCACTGATAAACTCATGCGGGATCCCATATCGGCATATGATTTTATTCTGGATGAACTTGGCTACGTGCTTGGCGTTCAAGACACGGTATGATTCCGCTTCGACCCACTTGGTGAAATAGTCGATAGCTACCAAAATAAAACAGTGACTTCCCATCCCGGAAGGGTTTACTTTCCCAATTATGTCAATCCCCCATGTCGAAAATGGCCATGGCGAGGTCATGGTGTACAGTAGGGAGGATGGCATGTGTTGAACATTACCGAAAATTTGACAATTATGGCCGTGCTTGACATATGATTGACAGTCGGCCTCTACTGCTCCAGTAGTATCCGAGCCTCATGATTTTTCGGGCTAGCATATGGGCGTTCATATGCGGACCGTTTTCGCCGTCGTGTACTTCGGCCATCACTTTTTCGGCCTGTGTTTTGTTGATACATAGGAGTAAAGCCCCCTGTGCCGTCTTTTTGTATAACTGACCGTCGTCCGTACGTATGAATTGGGTGGCCAGTCTTCGCAGGGCTTTCTTGGCCCGATTTTCAGTTCCTGGTGGATATTCTCCCGTAGTCAAATAGGTTAGAACAGCCTGATACCAAGGTTCTGGATCGGTGATCTCAATATCTTGAATGGCGTTGACATACGCCGGCTCGGACCGTCTTTCGATACAGATTTGCATATTGGGCATATGTTCCGGGATGTTTAGTAAGGATGCTAATTTGGAAAGTGCGTCCGCAAACTGATTTTCTTCACGCGGCAGATAAATATATTCTACCTTCTGGAATTGTTTCTCCAGAACCCTTACTCGTGCTTGGTAAGCCACGAGATTGGCGTTCCGAGTTTTCCATTTTTGAAGGGCTTGATTGATGACTAGGGACGAGTCCCCGTGAACCCGGAGATTTGTAATTCCCAAATCAGCAGCCGCTTGCAACCCGTGGATGCATGCTTCATACTCGGCCGCATTGTTTGTCACATCAAAGTCTAATTTGATGGATGACGGTGTGTGTTCCCCTCGTGGTGATATAAGGAGAATACGGACTCCGAACCCTCGAAAGTTGGATGCTCCATCGAAATACAGATCCCAAGTTTCGGTGTCAGTATGGAATATGTCTTCGTCCGGAAAGGCCCAAGTGTCGGTATAGCCCTCTTCAGATATTGGGCTGTCGGCGAGGAACTCGGCTACCACCCGGCCTTTGATGGCTTTTAACGGTACAAACTTGAGGTCAAACTCAGCTAGCATTAAAGTCCATCTGGACATTCTTCCATTAAGGATGGGCTTTTCGAACAGATATTTGATTGGATCCATTTTGGACAGAACATGTACCTCGTGACTGAGCATGTAGTGTCTGAGCTTTTTAGTGGCCCAAACCAGAGCTAGGCACGTTTTCTCGAGCATTGTATACTTGCATTCATATTCCAGAAACTTTTTACTGATGTAGTAAATAGCCCGTTCTTCCGACTGTCTGGGCCAGCATAGCCCCCATGGCTGTCTCAGTCGTTGTTAGATATAACGACAGAGGCAAACCGGGTTGAGGTGGCATTAATACCGGCGGAGCAGACAGGATCTCCTTGATTCTGTCAAAAGCCATTTGACATTTTTCGTCCCATAGTACCCGTTCCCCTATCTTCAGTTTCTTGAAAATGGGCTCACATACCATGGTTAGCTTTGAAATAAACCGGCTGATATATTGGACTTTCCCGAGAAACCCCCTTATTTCTTTTTCGGTCTTAGGTGGTTGCATCTCGGTAATGGCTTTGATTTTAGTTGGGTCGACCTCGATGCCGCGTTGGCTAACAATATGGCCCAGTAATTTGCCTGATGTTACTCCGAAACTGCACTTTTGGGGGTTCAACCTCATGTTGTACTTACGTAATCGGGTGAAAAATTTTCTTAGGGCAGCAACATGCCCATCTCGGTTTTTAGACTTAACAATCATGTCATCGATGTAGACCTCCACTTCCTTATGCATCATGTCATGTAACAGGGTCGTGGCTGTCCGTTGATAAGTGGCCCCGGCATTAATGAGCCCAAATGGCATAACTGTATAACAATAAGTACCCTATGGTGTAGTGAAAGTGGTTTTACCCATATCTTCTTCTGCCATCTTGATTTGGTTATACCCGGCATACCCGTCCATAAATGATAGAAGAGCGTGATCAGCCGTGTTGTCCACCAATATGTCGATGTGCGGCAACGGAAAATCATCTTTTGGGCTAGCCTTGTTAAGGTCTCGGAAATCTACACATACCCGAACCTTGCTGTCCTTCTTGGGTACCGGCACGATGTTCGCAACCCAGTCTGGATATTCAGACACTTGTATAAAGCCTGCTTTGAATTGTTTGTCTACTTCTTCCTTGACTTTGAGAGACCACTCGGGCTTCATTCTTCGAAGCTTCTGTTTTACCGGTTTGTATCCATCTTTGATGGGTATGCGGTGTTCAGCTATTTCCCGATCTATCCCCGGCATGTCCTTGTAGGACCATGCGAAGACATCTTTGAATTCTTGGAGGAGGTTTGTGAATTGTTGTTTCTCCTCGGGATCTAAGGATAACCCTATCTTAAGCATCTGGGACTCTAAGGTTGTTCCCACATTGATAGACTCATTTCTTCGGTTACCGGGTCTCGGGATTCCCTCTGTTCTAGTTGCTCGATCAGATGTGGAGGCAAGGACACCTGTTCTTCGGGTTTCTCAATGTCATTGCAAAAAATATTTTTGAAATTGGAAGTATTTTGAAAATAAGACAAGTCATAAGCGGAACGGTTTTCGTTATTATTGATGGAAAATTTGGAAAACAGCTCGAAGAGAGCAGCCATCTGATCATTAGTCAGAGGCGGGATTGGGAGCGCTTTCGGGACAGACCCCGAGGCTCCGGAGGTAGTGACTACAGGGAGGGGGGTTACAATCTGGACTCTAGCATTAGACCCCTCAGACTTGAATACAGACTCAGACTCAGACTCTGACTCGGACTCTGACTCAGACTCAGAATCGGTGTCTGGCATGTCTCCTTCCCCGGTGGTCAGCTTGTAGACTTGACCTTGGCCGTCGGTCCACTTGACGGTCTTCTTCCAGCTTCTTTTCCCGGTATCAACACCGACTTCCGAGATCAGTTTTGAAGGGTCGAACCTGTTGCTTCGAAGGATCAGGTTCACCAAGTCTTCTTTGGGGTTCGGAACAGCTTTGTCTTCCCCGAATAAGAGCCCCAGCACGGGCTCGGCATTGTCAGCACCCTCCTTGGATTCAGCTTGGATGAGGGCGAATATGTCATCTGGAATGTAGTTGCATTCCCGAGCTAGTTCAGTCTCGGGATATGTGATAGTTGGTTGATACAGGCCAACTTGAATAGCCCCGAATACCGGTGTGACGAAATAGTCAGACAACCTGGGGCTATAAGGGCCCAAGTAGGTACCCTTGATGATGTTGCAGGCCTTTTCAATTCCTGCTCGGACCACATTTCCCGGGGTTATAGCATACCCTAAACCGAAGTGAGATTCTCCGCCATTCAGGACTTCGATAATCTTCCCAGCTGGAAGATATGGCCTCGAAGTAGCCCCGGTAAATATCCCAAATTCTGCAACATCGTGTCGATGCTTGTGGTGAAATAGGGCCTAAAAAGGTACTCTTCTTCAATCATCCCTACAAAATCGAATCCCCACAGGTTGGTGCGGTCCGTGGCGTTACAGCTAGCCACAGTCATAGGGGTTGCTTCTAGGGTGATAATGCCGTCTTGCAAGGGCATCTTGATCTTTCGGTGAAGAGTAGAAGATACCGCTCTTACAGCGTGGATCCATGGCCCTCCTAGGAGCAGATTAAAGGAGGAGGTGACATCGATCACCTGGAATTCTAGCTCTTTTTCGATTGGGCCCGTTGTAATAGTCAGCTTGACGGCCCCAGAAACCGCCTTTGGGCTTCCATCAAAAGCTTGGATAGTATGAGCAGTTGGTATGTAGTCGGCCTCGGTAATCCCGAGGGCTTTGGCAGTCCTTACGGGAGGACATTCACAGTAGACCCGTCGTCGACTAGGGTCATTGGGAGGTACTTACCCCGACAAATCACTGTGATATATAGGGCCAGATTGTGATAGGCCCCGAACGGTGGCAGGTCGGCATCTGAGAAGGTGACTAATGGGCCTTCTTCTTTACCCTTGAGGTAGGGTAGGATGGTGGCTACCATTTCAGTAGGGGTAACCTGGGAATCGACCTTGATCTGATCGAGAGCCTTAGTAAGTGCCTCTCGATGTTCTTGTGAGCTAACCAAGAGTTGCCATATAGTGAGGTCAACCCGAGCTCTTTTCATTTGTTTGACAAGAGCCGTGTCGGTGCTTGGCTCTTCAATGGTATCTCCCGTTCTGGTAAGTTCAGTGACGGTTGCCTGGATCGAGCCGTCTTTGGTGAGGCGATTACTGGCTAAGGCTTTGGACTTAGCCTTCCTAATTTCTTCGGGAGTGATAGGGACAGCTTCCCCCTTGGTGAGGTACACATCTTCCTCATCATCGAACCAGATCCCATTGATTTGTGGGATGGAAGGAGAGATAAGGTGAGAGCAGTCAATTACCTCACCGGTGAAGATGGCATGAGAGCTAAAGGGGTTGTCCTTGTTGCTTGGCTTGTCCCCGGGTAATGGTATTTTCCCGCTCTCAATTAAATCCTGAATCAGATGCTTCAGCTTCCAACACTTCTCGGTATCATGTCCATTGCCCCGATAGTATTGGCAATAGGCTTGGGCATTGTAGCTTTTTGGAGCGTTTTTCAACTGGGACTTCAGGAGTTGGGCCTATCGGTTGGATCAGGCCTTTGGAAGACAGCTTTTGTAAGGCATGTGTATAGGTAGTCCCTATATCAGTAAATACCCTAGGAGGGGTATTTCTTTTGGATGAGGCATCCAAAAGGTTAACCGTGTCGAAGATGCTTCGGGTTGCGACCGGAGGCTTGGTGGTGGATGAGGAAGCCCCTTGGTATCCCTTGCTAGGGGCCTTAGTCAGGCTCTCTAGTCTTAGATCATCTTCAATTCTCATGCCCATTTCAGTAAGAGTGGTGAAATTGGGTATGACAGCATACCGGAGGTGGACCCGGTAGGAAGGGAGGAGGTTCTTGACAAAGGCCTCCACTAAGGTCTTCTCACTAGGCTTATCGACTAGTTTCACACTCTCGGCCCTCCAACGTTGGAGGTATTTGGTAAAGCCCTCTTTAGGTTCTTGGGCCATAACCTCTAGGGACCGCATGGTGGTCTGAATCTCGGTGTTATCAGCATAGTTCCGAGCGAATTCCGTAGCCACATCGTCCCAGGTTGAGAACTTCTTTGGGTCTAGCCTGTAGTACCAGGCCTTTGGGTGTTTCTCCAGAGATGCAGCAAAGAGGTTTTTGAACATAGAAGAGTCCACTCCCTTAATAGCCATGAACTCCTTGAAGGCCCGCACATGTAGTAGCGGGTCTTCAGTCCCTTCGAACATAGGTAGGCCCGTGAGATTCAGGTTCGTGGGCAGTTTGTCACTTAACGGGTTATAATCCCGGCTATTCTCCCGATGGATGTTGTTACTCCCAGTTAAATGGACTTGTTCCTCTAGTCGGCGCACCGAACTAACCAAATCAGCCAACGGCCCAGTAAGCTCGACACTTGGAGTCCTGTGCTCCACCGTAGCTAGGCGAGCAACGATCGCCACCTGTCCAGCCCTCATTTCAGTCTGAGCATCAATGTCGGTCTGTTTCTCGACCATGGCGTCCATAGAGGTTTTCAGATCAGCCAAAGCAGCTTCCATTTTGCGGGTGAGCCTGGTGGATGGTGGCCTGTCTGTAAGAACACCACGTAATCAGGAACCGAACCCAAATCTTGGAACCAAAAACAAGTACATCCCGAGCGACCCAAAAGAAAAAGACTCGAGAAAAACATCTAGACGGATGACTCATAAGTGGTATGACTTCCTTAAGATTTCGGCCTTGGTGGGCCTAGTCCTGTTCGAAGGAAGGTTCACGTGAGACTATTCCCCAGACTTTGGACCTAAGTGTATAGACGGGCCCTCCTTTGTAGGAGTATGTCCTACGTAGGTGGGCCTTGCCTTAGTCTAATAAGGCAGACTGGGGGTAGGGAGGAAACTTGTGATATAAGATCGACAGAGTTTCGACGCTATAGACCTTGACGACTTATGACCCGACACTGCTAAATACGGGAAGTCCTAAGGAGAGGAAGGTTTTGAAAAGGATTATTTTGGAAAGTCCGAGAAAACTCGGGGAAAGGCCCGATTTTTTTTTTAGAAAATCGGAAAGTACATCGGGCCTTGGTTTTGAAAGTTCGAAAATATTTTCGAGTTTTGAATTGGACAGCATACCGGCTAGAAAATGGGCTATTTTGAGTAAAATCATAAGTCCTAAATTCGGTATGTGTCCCGGGTTTTGAAATTTGAATTTTTTTTGAAAAGATGCATTCTGAAAAATGACGATTTTTGAAAATGACGGTTTTTGAAAATCGACACGGAAACCAAGTAGCACATAGTCACGTAAGCATTATAACGACGCCATGTATGCTTTACACTAAGTCTCGGTCGGTCTATAGAGGGTCTATACCAGTGCTCATAGTTTAGTCGAGAAACGAACGGACTTCCTAAGTCGAGTGGAGCTTAGATCATGCCGCAAAGTCCATACGAATCGACTATGAACACCTTTAATGTATCCATGGCGGAATACATCGTGGTATAGTGGGACGTCGGTCACCAGTACCGGCCCGGGAAAAATAGGGGTTATGCATGAACCGTAAAACTAAAACGCATATTGTATTTGTCAAACGATTTCTATTCGAGTCTCACCTTGAGGATGCCGATGGTTAGGCACTCATCGGTTAATCCCCAGCGGAGTCGCCAAATTGTGGACATGATGTAGGTCCACCCCGACGCGGCCACGCGCGGGTTTTGGGTAGGCGAATGCATCTCCATATGAGAATGGATCGAATTGAAATTTAAGTCGAAATGGAGTCGCCACCGAATTTTATGGTTATTCGGAACCGTTCGAGCCCACTCTATATCGCTATGGGCCATACACCGAGTATGGCCCATCTCGGTTTGAGAGTTTATTGGGCTCGTCCCTTTGCATTATGATACCGATACCGTCACTACCGGTTATCGTGTATTGAATGACTCTCGTGCGCCAACGATTTCGGGCATCCGGAAACCGAGGTTCTGAGTAAGGGGTGAGGGTACGTGTTGGGAAGCCCACTAAGGACACCCAACCCCGCCCGCACTTAGCGGCCTCTACTAAGACATCGTTTGACTTTCTAATATGCGCGTTAGTGATTCGGTGAAATGATATGCAAACAGCGTTTTAGCTAAGCATGCGAATTAAAAGTGAGCTACGTCATTTTAATGCATCTAATTTATTGTCGAAGTGATTTAGCATGCGAAGGTTCATTTAAAAGCGGTAAAACGCAAATAAATAAAACAAAGCAAAAATAAATCGGTTACAAGTTACACGGGCGGAATACAACCCGGGATTCACAATACGACGAACAATACAAATAATAATCGAAATATATAATTGAAGTGATGAGCAATAATTATTTACGGACCCGTGTATAAACTAGACCGTGAATTTGTGTAAATTGACTAACTTCAATTTAATACATATTGTTTTATATATTAATCGAAGGACGGGGATATAGAACCTAGGCGTGATGCTAGCCCAATCTCAAATCCCGATGCCTTGTCCCAACATATCACGTCGAAAAATCGATCAAAGTTGTCCTAGGTGCCGTGATATGCGTGAGATTTGAAGAAGGGAAGGTCACGTGATTGTCTTTACACGTGATGACTTAGAGTCGTAAAAAAGTCGAGCCTCGAAATGTGTGTCGAGGCTCTCGGTTTTCTGGGTTACAAGACCCACTCGATCGAGTCATGGGCTGACTCGGTCGAGTGCGTCCTTTACGTAGCTACTACCCGTTTTTATGGGTGCTACTCGATCGAGTAGCATTCGTACTCGGTCGAGTAGCCCCTGTACGAATGATAATTCGTTTCTTTTTATGATTTAAAATCGGTGATCGGCTAAATCAAATACAAATATCGCACGATTCGTATTTGACTTAGCCTCCGATATTGTAATCGTGTATGAACGATTATAATACCGTCACCGGAGTTTTAGGAAAACGTTTATTGCTAGTTTAGAAATTTTGAATTAGTGACGAAAGATGTCCCTCTACGTCACGACATCGAAACTAATTCTTGCGAATCATGTGATGTCGGTTTTCGTGTCAACGGGTTTCGTACCAATTGGAAATGGGATTAAATGCGTTCAACTATGACTTTAGGTTGATTATCATAGTCCAACGCATTCGAAACCGAATTTTCATACTAAAATATATTTACGCGATATTATGACGATAATGATGATAAAGAAAAGATGACGCAAAAATGAAGACGTGGAAGTACGACAATATTAATGCTAGTGTTACTATTATGATTACGATTATAAATACGATACGAAAATACGATAAATAAAATGAAAATGAGACTAGAAAAAAAGAGATCGAGATGGGGTTTAGGACACCCTCAACATACATGCTTAGTAAGGACCTCGGAAATGGACTCGTAATAGCGGCGCGGACTTGGGAGTATCGAGGACGTATGCGAGTTATGGTGTGTATATGTGTGTGTGTTTCGCCGGTTCTCCGAGGGACGAGGGGCTCGGGTTTGATGTGTTTTTGCCTAAGGTTGCTAGGGACGTAGTATTGTGTGTATGGGATGAGTACGCATGCAACAAGTCGTGAAGGTTGTAAGAGTTGTGTAGTTGCAAAAAGGTGTGTGTTGTGCATGGGGGTCATGGGGTATTTATAGGGAGCCCCGACCCTGGGTCACTCGATCGAGTGGCGCGGTTGCACTCGGTCGAGTGCCCTCGTGAATGAACCTGGACTGGTTCAGAGAGGCTCCACTCGATCGAGTGGTCAATCCACTCGACCGAGTGGATCAATCAAGCCGCAAAATTTAAGGCTTGATTAGCCTTAATTTGATTGTGATTGATTTTGGCTAATTTTTGGATGATTTTTGTTGATTTTCGAACCTGGTGCATATTTTGAGAATGCATCCGGTCGTTTTTGTGTGTCGGGTTTGTCTTGACCGGGTTTTGACCCGGTCGCAAAAAGACGGGAATTATTTTTGGTGTCGGTTTTGACCCAAATTAGTCTTATTTTGCTCGGAACGACCCACTTGGCCTGATTTTGAGGTTGGTTTTGTGAGATTTTTACTCCGCTAAAAGTCCATGTCGGATATTACTGATTCCGAGCCCAAGTCCGAATATACCAATGCAAGTCACGTTTGCGTCCGATCATCATCGGGTGTTTTTTGGAAACTGCTATAGACACCTGGCGGTCAAAATTTGGGTGTCTACAACGAGTTAAATCGTAAATAAAATAAAAAATACGAATATAACTTTAATTTAATTTATAAAATCAGGGGTGTTACAATCTTTCCCACTAAAAAGAAGTTTCGTCCTCGAAACTATCAAAAATAATAATAGAATGGAAAACAAGGTTATATCATTTGAACAAAAGAAGAATGCTTAACTCGCATCACAATCACGGTTTGTGAAAATTTTACAACTTCAAACGTGATATGAAATCGAAATCGAGGACAAAATTTATTTCAAGAAGACTTGGGTTCAGTTACCCAAAGTTAAAAATCATTTAAAATAATAAAATCGTAAGTTAAAAATTATTTAATAAAATAATGACGATAAATAATATTTGTAAACGAACTCGAGGGGGGAGAGTAGCCCAAATATTTTCAAAGCAATAGTAAAACGTTTTGATTAAGAAATTCGACATTATTTTGTTTTAAAACCAAACAAAAATTTGAGAAGTCAAGTTTTGTAGTTAGTAAATAAGAATCGAATCAGTCGACAAACATTTTCAATAACAGATTTAAAGTCTGACGTACGAAGTTTTTCGAAAATATTAAATCGTTTTACATAATAATCTTATAAAAATCCAAAATATTTGTAATTATGAAAGTTTTCATAAAATCTCGATCAAACGAAAATCAAAATTAAAATTTTAAATAATTTTGAAATACTTTAAAATAAATCATTAAGACCCTTTTGAAACATGACCAAAATAAAACAAAAACAAAATACAAAGTTTTGAAATTTATAACTCAAAATGTTAAAAATTTCATGAAAATCAAAATTTGTAGATTAGTCAAACTTTTCATAACATATGTTCGGAAAAGGTAAGCGGATAAATAGAGTCAGAGTTAACGACAAATCGAAACAGAAATTTCTAAACCCGATAAATAAGTCAAAGAGATTGGCCGAAGAAGAAGTAGAAGGATTTAAGAAAAGCTAAGGGAAGGAACGAAATTGAGAGTCCAATAGATCTCTCAAGGATTATAGAATAAATTAACCATCTCGAGATTCCCGGTACGACTCCTACAACACGGGTTCCTAATTTTCATCAAATAATACCAAGTCCAACATTAGACATTAGGTGGTACTACTCAGTCACAATCTCCAAAAATGTCTCACGTGATTATATATCCAATCGTTCAAACGACACGGTACTAATCCACAATTGTTTTACAATCTATTCTCATCAATTAAAATTCCAACGGTCATCAGACAAACCCAAACTCGCAATCAATAAGGTTCCTAAATCCAAAGCTCATAAAGTTTGAACTCAAGGTACACCCCAAATTTCTCGAGTAAGGAACACTAAACAAGTTCCACCAATTAACAGTGTTCGGACACGAAATCCTCAAAAATGATCACCAACATATTTATAATACCACGAGTACAGAAGTTGGGGAAGTACAATAAATCCTCAAACACGCCCAAGCCTATAGGTAATGGCGCAAACACTCACATCTTCAAACATGTCATTCGATTAATGTTTCTGAGAAGTCCATCAAATTTCTAATCGTAATGGTGCAACCACAAAATATTTAATAACTCAACGAAGCCACAATCTCATTGGTCTAAGGTTCTGAACTATAAATTCATTAAGATGATTGACATCAAAGTATTCCTCAAAACAACGCGATAATTTCAATCTTTAATTGTGCAATATATTTCTCTCCCTCAAGGCTAACAACAATTTAGCCAAGTTAGATCACTCAACTCCAAAGTTCATAGGTTACAACCTTAAACGACGATCAAGAATCTAATCCACCAGAAATACGGGTAATCTATGTCAACCGAAATTTCTAACAACATTAATGAAAACCTTCAATGGTACCACAACACTCAGGCTAACACTTTAAACAGTACTCTATGATCCCGAATATTCGCGATGCATCCATCCAATAAGCATTAGGTAAGAATCCCAAAGTAGTATTATCAGTTACACCTAGTTCGGTTTTAGGTTAGGTACTAGGTATCCATCAAATATGACATACTCTCACTACTCCAAAATATATTCAACTCTAAGGCCCTGTTCTTTTCGGCTGAAACAGGGCTGAGCTGAGCTGAGCTGGTCTGATAAGAATTCCGATATATGTTCAATGATGTGTGTGAGGCTGTGATGGAATTTTTCGATAATGGCAAACTATTGAAGCAAATCAATTGTACTACGCTGACACTTATTCCTAAAAATGATAGGCCTCAATCAGTACAACAATTCCGTCCCATTGCCTGCTGCAACATGATTTATAAATGTATTTCGAAACTCTTGTGCAGATTGGCCCTGGTTCTCCCCCACATTATCTCGAAGACTCAGGGTGGCTTTATTCATGGAAGAAATATACTGGAGAACATCCTAATCTGTCAGGACCTCATCAAACTCTATGGGAGAAAATCTGTATCACCTAGATGCATATTCAAAATCGACCTACAGAAGGCGTACGACAGTGTGGAGTAGAGTTTTATTGAGCATATGCTTAGTGCTTTGGAATTTCTAGCCCATTTCAGCGCATTAGTCATGGAGTGTGTTACTACAGCCTCCTTTTCATTGAACTTGAATGGAAATATGTTTGGCTTTTTCAGAGGGAGGAGAGGACTAAGACAAGGGGACCCGATTTCTCCTCTACTATTTACTACAGGTATGGAGTACCTAACCAGATTACTTGATCATACTACTAGCACAATGGATTTCAGATTTCATCCTTTGTGTGCCTCGTTAAGGTTGAGCAGCCTTATGTTCGCTGATGACCTGCTATTATTCTGTAAAGGGGATATTAATTCTATTATGGTCCTTCTTAGGACTTATGCTACTTTTTCGCAGGCTTCGGGACTTAAAATGAGCCCGGGGAAGTCCAATGTGTACTTCAACGGAGTAAATGACCAGATTAAGGAGGATATAGTAGCTGTTTCTGGGTGTGTGGAGGGTAAACTACCTTTCAAATATCTAGGAGTGCCTATTAAACCTTCGAAGCTGAATGCGAAAGACTGCAGGCCACTTATAGATATAATTATGGAGAGGATTAGAATGCTTGGTGCAAGGAAGCTATCGTACGCAGGTCGGCTAGTCCTTGTTCAATCAGTACTTATGACGCTTCATAATTACTGGGCATCGATATTCATGCTACCATCGGGAGTCATCAAGAATATTGAGACACTTTGTAGAAATTTTCTATGGGATGGGAGCTCGGAATATAAGAGAACGCCTATGGTCTCATGGAAGAAGATCTGTAAGCCGACTAAAGAGGGCGGGTTGGGCCTGAAAGATGTTAGCATATGGAATAAAGTTGCGTTAGGAAAAATGGTTTGGTGGATTCACTGCAAAGCGGATTCCTTTTGGGTAATGTGGGTTCACCAGATCTACCTCAAAGGAACGAACTGGTTTTTGTATGAGCCACCATCTGATGCAACATGGACATGGAAAAAAAATTGCAAGATCAAAAACCTCCTCAAAGCTGGCTATGACGCGGACTGGCAGACTTCCTCTGGTAAGGCTTACTCGATTAATAAAGGGTATGAATGGCTCAGAGATAAAAGCGAGGATGTAAACTGGAACCATTTGGTTTGGAATAGATGGACGATTCCCAAACATCGGTTGGTTAGCTGGCTGTATCAGCACAAAGCTCTTAATGTCCAAGAAAAACTGTACAAATTACAGATTACTGCGGAGGATGTGTGCTGTATCTGCGGCTCGTGTTCTGAAACTGCGGACCATTTATTCTGTGAATGCGATTACAGTAAGCGACTAATTGACCTGATTAATGCTTGGCTAGGCTCGAACATTCCGTGCTCTGGGCTGCAGGAATGGAGATTGAAGAGAAGAGGATCTAGGCTCCGTAGACAGTTGATAAACGCTGCTATAAATGCGGTAATCTATCACGTCTGGCTTGAAAGGAACAAGGGACGCATCGAGTTTAGTATTCAAAGACCTGAGCGAGTTGTTCTCCAAATTAAACAAGAATTGAAGATGAGGATACAGGAATGTGTTAAAGGTAAATTACACAATAAGGACATAGTTTGGATTGAGAAAATTGCTATGTAATGAGTTGACCTTGAAGTCACGATCTTGTAAACATTATTCATTTATTCAATTTTTACCACTTACCAAAAAAAAATATGAATACATTAATATTATTATTATAATAATAATAATAATAATGAAAATGACAACAATAAGTGAACAATACAAGAACAGAAATAGCACGCAATATCAACGAGAATAGAAAACCAGAGAGAAAGAAAGAAAGGGGACGGAGAAAACGATGAGTGACACGATATTGATATAAATCGAGTTAATAGGCGAGAAGAGAGATACCTTCGTCAATCAAACGACGATAACATAATGGGTTGCTCTGGTGATGGTACGACACGAACAGAGAGCAGAGTAAAATAGGGAGAACTGAGAGGAAACCGATAAGTCGGTTCCAGGTTGCTAAGGCCGGAGTTGAACGTGACAGTAGCCACAAAACAACAACGTATGTACAACAACCAACAACTTGACTGTGTATACGCTGGTCGGAGCTAGGTGAACGCAACAACACCAAACAGCAACGACGACACAAGGACAGCTGCAACTACGGCGAAAGTTCGACGTCCGGTAACTGGCCGGAGTTGCGAGCCAAAACAGGGGAATGAGGGAAATGAGTCGAGCAACGACAAGAGTGGCCGAAGAAGAGTAAGACGAGTGTGATGATGGCGGTTGTTGGACGTCGGGTGGTTTGTGAGGTTGATACTCTAGTGATCGGAAATGGAGATGGCTGAAAGCACAAAAATGGAGGAAGTTAAGATATGAAAGAGGATGAGCTAGGTGAGGGAGATGGAGTAACAGGTAAGTGAGAGAGGGAGTAGTAGTAGGGGTACAACGTGGGAGAAAGAAAGAGGGGGTAGGGGTAAGGTAGTGTAGGTTACGTGGGAGGTAAATAGGAGACTAAGTGTTTGTCCGTTTCTCGTACAAACGTCTTTCTTTCTTTCTTAAAAAATTGAAATATAATATTACGGAATTAAAATAATGGAAACTGTAAAATATATTTTTAAAAACGAATTTGTAAGACGGTAAATAGTTTTATGAGACAATAGTTATAAGAAATCATTATTTTAAGAATTCGATAAATTATTAAATTTTTACGAGACGAGAAAATGTTAAAACGACAGGTCAATATTAAAAATATTTTCGAGTTTTAAACTTTATTTAACGAAAGATAAATATTTTAATAATTCGATAAATAAATACCATTGTTTTTATAACTGAATAATTTTTAATTTAACGAAAATAAAATATTTCATTCACGAAAATAATTTTTAAAGCGTTAAACTTGGTTTAAATAAATGTTTAAAATTTTAAATCTATTTGAAAAATACGGGGTGTAACAAATGTTCAAGTCACTTCAGCATGATAAAAGAGTCCTGTGTTGATCGACCCCTTCAAATATCTCACAACATGAGTGGCAGCCTGCATATGCGGTTCCCTTGGCTCATGAACAAACTGACTTAAATGCTGGACTGAAAAGGATATATAAAGCCTCGTCAGGCTAAGATACAACAATCTTCCAATTAATCTTCTATAAGGTTCTGGGTCGAGCAAAAGAGCACCATTGTCAGTTGACAACTTGAGACCTTGTTGTAGCGGAAATTCAGCAGGCTCGCAATTTAGCATATTCATGTCTGTCAAAATATCCATGATGTATTTCCTCTGATTTAGCAGAATGCCAGCACCGTTTCTAGCTATTTCGATTCCCAGAAAATAACGCATAAGACCCAAATCTTTAATAGTAAATTTCGAATCCAAGCTCTTCTTTGTGTATCTGATTCCTTCATCATCATCTCCAGTTAACAGGATGTCATCCACATACACTAATGCCACTACAACTCCTTGTGGTCTGCTGCGAATGAACAAAGAATAATCCTCCGACTGAATAAAACCCAGACTTTTAAGATATTTAGTTAACTCAAAGTTCCATTGACGTGAGGCTTGTTTGAGTCCATAAATGGACTTCTTTAACTTGCAGACCAGACCTGAAGTCGCCTTTGAATACCCATCTGGAGGTTGCATATATACCTCCTCATCAAGAAACCCATGTAGAAAAGCGTTATTTACTTCAAGCTGATGTAAGGGCCATTGTCTAACAGAAGCAACAACAATCAGACTTCGTACAATTGTAAATTTCGCCACAGGAGAAAAAGTGTGTTTGTAATCCTTATTTTTGATCTGATTGTAACCCTTAGCTACCAATCTTGCCTTGTAACGCTCAATAGACCCGTCTGAATTGTGTTTGATTTTATACACGCACTTTGAACCAATAACTTTATGACCATCTGGTAATGGGACAAGCTCCCAAGTTTGATTTACTTCCAACATTGCAATTGTCTTATCCATAGCTGCATTCCAATTTGGATCTGTCTTGGCTTGATGATAAGTACCTGGTTCGGGAACTTGCAAAACTGTTGCTAAAGATGCAACATACTCATTGTCAAACTCCAATAGATCATCCAGAACTTGAGTATGGAAAGATACAGAATCTGAACGAGGATTTGACTGTGGGTTGAGAGGAATCTGTATGGAATGCTGAAAATCCTTCAACTTTGTAGAAATTAGTTTAATTCTATTAGATTTCCTGATATGTGGAGAAGGCACAACAGGAGAATTTGAGATAGTAGCCTCCGTGTTGCTATGGACAGAAGAACCATAATCAGATTCCCTGTCACTGGTATTAGAGACTTCATGAATGCTGTTATCAATTGTTGCAGTAATAGAAATATTATATTGAGACTCTTGAGATGAAAGATGATGAATGTTGTAAGAATGTTCTTCTGCAGAGGATGAAGAGTGCAGATTCATACTGTCATTCATAATGATGAGAGGATGAGGAGGTGAAGTAAAATCAACCAGATCATCATGTGTTGGAGAGCCAATGTGATCATGGTGATTTATATCAACCTTTTGAAAAAGAAATTCAGATTCTCGAAAGATTACATCTCTGTTAACAAAAACCTTATGTGTACTTAAACCATAGAGCTTGTACCCCTTTTCCCTCCCTGAGGATATCCAATAAAGATGCACTTCCTAGCTTTTGGAGCAAACTTATCTCTATGTGTTATAGGCATAGAAGCATAGCAAAGTGACCAAAAAACCCTAAGTTCATCCAAGTTGGGAGGAGTACCAAATAGAATTTCATGTGGGGATTTCCAATGAATGATAGGAGAGGGCATTTTGTTGATTAAGTATGTGGCCGACAGAATAGATTCACCCCAGAACTTAAGAGGTAAATTAGTATGAAGCATCAAGGCCCTTGTAGTCTCTACGAGGTGCCTATGCTTACGTTCCACCCTTCCATTCTGCTGTGGTCGCCCAACAACACTTCGCTGGTATATAATACCTTCATCATGGAATAGGGTATGGCAAGTATCTTGATCAAACTCGGTACCATGGTCAGTCCTAATAACTTTGATTTTACTTGTAAATTGGGTTTTAACCATGTTAATAAAGCCTTTAATGAGATAAGGTACTTGATCCTTATGTTGAAGCAAATATGTCCAAGTAATAGTCGAACAATCATCCACAATTGTGAGGAAAAACTTTGCTCCATTGAGAGGTGGAACCTTATAGGGACCCCAAAGATCCATATGAATAAGGTCAAAACATTGAGAAGCATGAGAAGAACTCCTTTTAAAGGGAAGCTTATGATGTTTTGATAGTATGCAAGTTTCACAGAAAAATTTGTCTATGACTACAGTATCACCAATTACATGCTTAAGTTTGTCAAAAGATGTATGACCCAATCTAGCATGAATTGGTTTGACATCACACTTATTGAATGCAGACAGCGCAGTACTAGCATTGCAATGCTTAAAGCTGTAACTGGCAGTAGGGTCCACAGACAACAGGTAAAGCCCTCCAATTCTTTTTGCAGTGGCTCTTACGACCTTACTTGAAAGGTCCTGGAAGAGACACAAATCTTTAGTAAAATGCATTTGAAGAGAAGAATGTTGCAGTAAGCGACTAACAAATAATAAGTAACATAACAACACTCATAATGAGTGAAGTTAACCATAAGAACAACCCAAATGAATATGAAAAGAGCCTAAAATGAAGGTCAAATTTGTGCGAATCAAATACCCTACACTTGAACTTTACTTGTCCCGAGTAAACTCGAGAACTAAACATGAAAACCAAAGTTCAAATGTAAGTGTAGGATAGCTTATCCGAGCCCATCCCGAGTCTTTGGCGAAAGCCAGAAAGATAGCTGAGGGATTCATGGTTGAGGAAGAGTGCCACTGCAGGCATGAACACACGCCAGCTTTAAGCATGGCCCCGGCCGCGCTGCAGAGTACTTGTGGCAGAGGAGACATATCCGATAAGCCAAAAAAAGGAAGATGAAGGTAGGAATGAGCGAATATCTTTTCAGCAAAAGTTCGAAAGTTACACTTCCCTCAACTGGCCAAGAGTTGAGATCTTCGAGCTAAGAAGGATAAGGCCAAGTGGAACAGACACCGGAAACCGATCAAACCTAAGGGAGATTCGAACAAATTTTACGCTTTCCACGACAATATCGGCCATACGACGAAGAAGTGTCGACATTGAAAGACGAAATAGAGAAGCTGATACTAAAAGGATGGCTAAGCCCCCACACCGCCCGGGAGAAGAACGGAAGGAGTCAGTAGGATAAACCTGAGAACTCCAAACAACAGCGGGACAAGCTCATAATACACGTTGTGTCGGCGGGCGTTGAGGGTCGGACGAGCCAAAGGAGCCGTCAGCGGCACCTGCGAGAGCTCCACCATCAAATTTGCTATGCAAAGGTGACCCCAGCACCAGTCACTACTACAATAAAGGCCTATTGCAACGCAGGAAATATGTTGCATATGACCTCTGATGCGTGTCGTTTCCGCAGTCAAAATTAAATTTATAAACACTACTAACTCTACACTAGATAGGGTAAGTAGAGGTCAATCCCACAGAGACTGACGTTATTATCTTAGGAAATTTATTATTTAATAGTATATATATAGAAAGGGGGGTTTGTTAGGTGAAAAATAATAATAATAAAATAAATAAACATAACATAAATAAAAATAATAATCATAACAATATTCGAGACATGCAATATATGATGTAGTCGGGTCAATCATCGATTCAATTAATTAGACTCAAATAGATCGGTAACTATTTAATCCCTTGTAAGCAAGCAAATTAAGAGTTTTATCTTTCTTACTCGTTAAACTCCGTTAACCACGCAAGTTTAATCCTAACTAAATTATATCGACTCAACCATGTAAGCACGAATCAAGTCAATAAATTTAATCGCGTTAAGAACACCAATCAATTGAATTATATAGAACCAGAAAGCTGCAATTAAATATAACTCAATTATCATACAAAATTCTAGTACTTAAATTAGACCAGTAAGCTGCAACCTAATTTAAAACACTATTAATTTAACAATCGACTCATGTAAATAATCTAGGTGATCAGGCTAAATTAATAAACATGAAAACAACAGTCAAATCGTGAATTTCATATGAATATCAAAGTACTAATTAAACGTTAAAACAATAACGTAATCTCATAACTCATTGACAATAATCAATACATTACATGTTCGAATAACTGAAAGATTAAACTAAATAACTAATTAAGCGATAAATAATAAATAAGATAGATAGATACAACCGTTAGATAAATTAGGAGTTGAATTGATCGCGTCCCGCATTACAATCCGGTTGAATTTGTACCGACCTTGGCCATGAAGGCCAAGGCCTTCGCCCTATTCCTATATGTGTGTTTTTTTTTGCTCCTTCTTCTCTTCCTCCTCATTAAAGACCTAGTGCATCCTTTTATAGTGTTGATTTGGTCTTAGTGAATTTCTTTCTTTCCTTAATTAAATGATCTTGTCACATCCTCTTCTTTCCTATTTACATCGGATTCTCCTTCCTTATTTTTCCATAATGGACTGATGGTTTCAAGCTTGATTTCGACCCATTAGATGATGAAATTTGATTTTGATCTCTTCAACAAAGTTGTTCATCTCGAACTTAGCTTTCCATCGCATCTTGAATCGTATTTTTCCGACATCGTATGAGTGAGATATTGTCGCCTTAAGACAGACCTGCAAACATACAAACGATTTTAGTACTCTGGCAATCTTAATCCAAGTGGGTTATTACTAATTAATTAAAATATATATTAAAAACTCAATTTAGCACAAAAATATCAAAAGTTAAATAATAAACCCAACTTACATAAAATAATCATTTAAACTCAAATATTACGAAAGACGACATAAAAAATATAATATTAAAGGGGTAAAAATACGCATAAATATCGACTTATCAACCTCTAAAATGTTGCTTTATGTTTATGCAACAGTTTTAACTATGCTGCTTAAAACTCCATTGCAATAGTCTAATGCAACACTTTGTGCAACATTTTCTACTCAAATGCAACATTTTTACAAAATGTTACAATGATACCCTAATGCAACACATAGATTGAGTAACTATTGCAACACATTTAAATATAAATATGCAACACTTTTCCCTTTTCCCTCCACAATTTTGCAACACTTATTTCAATTTTATGCAACATTTTTTTGTCTAAATGAAACATAAAGACAACATTATTTCGGTGCTAATGGAACATATGCAATAATGTTAAAGACAACACTATTCTAATTGTAATGCAACATTCCTAATTGAAAATATCTAATATCCATTTGTTTTAATTTTTTTCCGCGCACTGTTAATCGTTATATAAAGTATCCACGCATACAAGACGTCTGATCCAAAAAAATACTAATTAATTGATCAACAAAGAGATGTTCCACTACAACAAATCATCACTTGCGCCACGGAAAATTTACCGTGGCAAATAGTCTAGCCACGGGAATTTGACACTTGCGCAACAAAAATAAACGTGGCTAGGGCGCAAGTGTCCAATTCCCGTGGCTAGACTATTTGCCACGGTAAATTTTCCGTGGCGCAAGTGGCCGTGGCAACAAAATTTCCGTGGCGCAAGTGATGATTTGTTGTAGTGTTCATTAATAATCCAAAAATCAATAGTCATGTTTCGTACTACATGTTATTGAAAAGATGTAGAGCTAACATAAATCAAAACATTGTTTGAATACAAAAACAAATACATGTCAAGCATGTACAAGTCTTCAGTGGATCCAAATTTGTGCAGCTACTGTTGAATTCATACGTGACCCAAAAGTTGATCTGTGACACGAAAAAAAGAGTAAATGATAATAGTTATAATGGCACAAGATTTTTAAACTTAAAAAAACGAAGGGATAAAACATACATACCTCTAACATAAGTACTATTTTGCAATTTCTGGAGGTATCTTTCCAAGAATTTTATGCAAAATATTGTCAGTCAATTTCTCCCTTTCGACATCAAGCTCTCTTTGACGGTTTTGTAATTTTGCCTTCTTTTTTAAATGTTCTGCCTCCATTTGTCTTTGTGCCTCATTTAGTCTAACAACAATTTTAGAATCCATATCTTTTCTTAAGTCCTCAATTAAACTAGCTTTGAGCGACTCCATAATCTCTCGGGGCACCGCATAAGACGTCGTGTCTCCGTTTATTACTTTCAGTTTTTTATTACTGACACCCCTACCATATAACCTACAAGACCCATCATACCCCTTACCCATAACTCCTAAATAAGCTCTGTAGGGCCACTTCCATCATCTGGTGAGACATAGTTTCTCATATCCTCCAATGATAAAGATTTAAAAAAATGAGACAATGTAACTGTTGTGAAAAAATATTCAAGTAAATTTTAAAAAAATCTCAAATAACTTACAATTTTTTTGGCAGTATCAATATGTGAATCATTATATTGCCTCCCCTCGGTCCTTCTACATGTTTGCTCAGACATTTGAACTAAAGAAGACGCTTCTTTATTCAGATGTTCATTTGTCTGTGATACCAAATAAGATATAAGATGACATAATAATAAGATGACGGTAACTTGTTCAATGAATCATAATTAAACATGAATTTTGAACTACAAACGGTTTGTTTTTAATACGATCAATTACCATTTTCTCACGAACTACTGCGAAGCTCTTTGGACCAACGATGTGCATGTTCCTCTGTGATAGGCGGTGGTTCTTGTTACGCGCGCACCAGATCTATATATACATTTAATGTTAAATATTCTATTTATATAATGTAGGTTTTATACTTTTCGCTTAAACAAAGAGTAAGTTGTAAATCGTAAACAAAACCTCCTCAATTTTCTTCTTTCACTTCAAAAGCAGTTTCATAAAATCTTCTTCCGAAACCGTCTTCGACATGTTTTTCCATCTAGTCTTGTCATCTGTGTGTGAGTAGTAATGTTTTTTTTGAAGCGGCTTTTGTGAACTCTCGAAGCAGATCCTATAGTCTTCATCACCCACTCCTCACCTTCGGGTGGGACTATATACTTCGTCTGCGAGAAAAAATTAATTGTGTAGTTGTGTACCAGCATCTCGTAATTAGACAAAGAAGCAAGTAAAAAAAAAATGTTTCTAAGAAAGACATACCAAAACCTATTCCCAAATTTTCACTTTATTAGGCACTTTCCTCCAATCTTCAATAATTAAAGGGGCATAACTGTAGTCGTGAGCTATTGTACATAAGAAGTGAGAAAATTTGGCTACCCAGTCAACTTTAACGGTTATAGGGCCAACGGGCTGCCCAAACTCGTTAAGAATTATCGATATGCGATCTTCCTCTTTCCTTGTGTGCACGTGATGCATCATGGTCGGTCCTCTTTTTTTCACTTTCCTGGTAACTGAATTTGACATATCGAATTAGATTAATGATCATCTAAAATGTCCAAAATTGTAATAAAATATACTAAGAAGGAAAAATACCAATACCTTGTAGTTCGAGATCTCGGTTATGTAAGTCCACTTGTTCATTCTCTTTATCATAAGTTTCTTGGTCACCATATCCGTCTGGATTCTTGTCATCAGTTGTGGCCATGTCATCGTCGTCATCCACTAATCCACACTCTTAAGTAATCAAGGGCATTGCGATCATTTTCCAGTACGTCGACAAGCAAATTTAATAAAACGGGATTAGTACAGTGCTAAACTAGTTGAGAAATATTTAAATTTTCAAAAAGAGTATCATATACGAACCTTGTGACCTTGTAGAGTATGATCTAGTAACAACGTTTATCTCTTTGTCACCTCCACGTGATTGTTTCTTACGCAGGAGAATGTCTGCTATACTTACTCTCTCTGCATCTCCGTCGAGCTCTATCTCAGAATGAGACCGTCGTTGGCTTTGTATGGTTGAGTTAGAGCTATTTTTCATTGATCTAAGTGGACTAAATCGCACTTGTCGTCGACCACCGGAGTGGATGACCTGTATAGTCACCAAAAAATTATGCATTTAGTTACAGTTGTTTTTCATTAACAATGTGAATTTATATATATATATATATATATATATATATATATATATATATATATATATATATATATATATGTGTGTGTGTGTGCGCGCGCGCGTATTTAAACATTTATCAAAAAAAAATTATTATGATAAGATAATAAAAAGTTAGAAAATATAACATAACCTTTTTAGAAATAATCTCAAAGTTTAAAGTATCAACTTCCTCATCGTCATCGTCGCTATTATAATTTAGAGTGTAATCAATGTCTTCCTCGGTACCCTTACTTTTGTCTTTTGCTTTTTCTCTTGTTGTTCTTGTTAGTGTCCACCGTACTTGTCACTTTTCTAGCGAGGTTAAGTACCTCAGACTCCTGAAGCCTTGTCTTATTTTGTTCAATCCTTTCATTTCAGAGTCTTTCATACTTATTGATATCATGTCTCTTATCTGCCATTCCTCTTATTTGAATCTATAAGCATAAGAACAAAATTACTCTTCAATTCAGTCCGTCAATTCAGCACAGCTACGAGCAGTTGTGTCAGTTTTCAGTCCGCTATCTTCAATCTTCCTATTTGATCAACTGTCTTCAGTCTTTGTCGCCAGTCCAACATCAGCAATTAATAGTAATTGACAACAACAACAACAACGGCTGGCAGCAATTAACGACAAACAACAGCAGCGGACAACTATTACCACCAACAAACAGCAGCAATTATCAACTTACAGCAACAACTGACAGCGATTATCACAAACAACAGCAATTAACAGCAATCTAACAATAGAAGCAACAGTTAAAAACAATCTAACAACAGCAGCAACAGTTAACAACAATCTAACAACAACAGCAGTTAACAGCAATTTACAACACCAACAGCAGCAGGAATTAACAGCAATCTAACAACAGCAGCAGCAGTTAACAACAATCTAACAACAACAGCAGCAGTTAACAGCAATCTAACAACAACAGTAGCAGTTAACAATAATTTACAACACCAGCAACAGTAGAAATTAACAGCACCAGCAGCAATTAACAAAGTTAACAGCACTAGTAACAATTAACAACAACATCAACAACTAACAACAATTAGCAGCAACTAATGCTCGTCTTCAGCGACTTGGTTTGATACAACAAAAAGACTGGTACCTCTGCAGCACTGATATAGAAGACCAGGAAATACGAGGAAGCAAGGAGTTCCTCCTGCGAACTTCTAATTCTCTCGGTTAAACCAAGATAATTGTCCTTGTATAGCTGCCCAAGAGATGTTATCGGGAGCAACAACAAGTAGCAATCATAAGAATGTTATCAGATGAAATAGAAGTATACTACAAGATTAAATATAACAGATGTGATGAAAAAATTCAGGAAACATCAGAGTATATCAGTGTATTCGGCACCATTCAACAACAAGTAGCAACGTCAAAAAAGGCATTAAACAATTAATCAGTAGGCAATTGTTCGAAATGAGACAATAAACAAGTAGAAATATCTATAAATATTATGATAATAAGTTCGCAAACATAATTATAAACACCACTCCTCATTCCTCGTCAACATGATCTTCATCCGCTTCCATCAAATCCCATATGGTGTCATCGCAATCGGAATTAGATTCGATAAAGTGACACATGTCATTTAACATTTGACAACATAGTATTTGCATCAATGATAGCAGGTTCTATATCCTCTCTGGATTGTATGATTTCTTCATCAGAAAGAGGCAACACATAATGTTGCATAGGGTCATCAAGTTCTTGCCAGTATGAACTTGTGTGAATTGTGTCGTCACCATCATCAAAGACATCTCTTGGAACTTTAGTCATTACATATTAAAGTCCCTCTAGGAATAGGATCCACAACATAAAAGACTTGGTGAACCTGGGATGGTATGACAAATGGATCATCCACACAACATAACTTATTCACATTGACACAAGTCATCCCGTATTCATCTTTCTCTGGTTGATACCACTCACAATGAAACAACACTACGTTAAATATCGATGAGTAACTGAGCTCAATAATATCTAGAATTGCACCATAATAGATTACCTTTCCTTCTAAAGGATTTTGATCTCTAGAGCTAGCAAAACTAGAAGTTATCGCTTGAAGAGTTACACCACTATTCTGGGTCTTGCATTTCGCATCACGAGATTTAGTGTAATACTCATACCCGTTAGCGTAATACACCCTATACCTCCTGGCAGTTTGAGAAGGACCCTTTGCAAGCCAAAAAATTGGTTTGAAACATTCTCTTTAATGATCTTTTGTTTTAACCAATTAGCAAATTCGTGAGCATGGTTTTGCGTACGTTTCCATCTTCTATTCCTTCTTTGTGAGTTTACAAAAGCTCCATGCTCCATGTATACAATAATTACAACAATGAACAATTACAACAAGTATAGCATTTTCAGAAATAAAAAAAAAAAATCCATTAGACAAGTAAACTTACTATATGTATTGATCAACCTCATCGTTCTTCGAATTGAATAAGACATATCGGTGTGCTTGTTCACTTAATTCGGGATCTAGTGTGAATAACTTGCCATTTCTCCACTTTTTTCCTCGTAATGGTTTCCCATCATTAGCAAACAAATATTTTTCACGGACATTGGAAGCATTTTCGTCCATTTTAATCGGTGTCTGACTACCACTTGTGCTATTTCCCTCATTCAAGTACCAAGAACAGAATCTGGTGCACTCCTCAATCAAGTATCCTTCTGCAATAGACCCTTCCGGACGACCTCTATTTCGAACATATGATTTTAGCTTACACAAATATCTTTCAATGAAATACATCCCTCTTCCCTGAACCCGACCCCCGTTCTTAATTTCATCTACTAGATGAAAAGGCAGGTGCACTGTTATGTTAAATAAACATGGAAGGAATTTTTTTTTTCAAACTCACACAAAATTTCAATAATTTGAGTTTTCAAATGATCAAGTTCATTAGGATTTAGAACCTTACTATATAGCTTCCAGAAAAAACCGCTTAACCTAATCAAAGGAGTAGCTACCTGCTTCGAAAGGGACCTTCTAACAAGAACTTGAATCAAGTAATGTAATAAGATATGAGCATCATGGCTCTTATAACCATGTACTTTATTTTGAGCAAAATTCACACACCGTGAAATGTTTGAATCAATTCCCTTCAGCATTTTTGCATATTTCAAAGTATGGCAGAACATTTCTTTTTCTTTTGTACACATTGAATAAAACGCCTTTGGAAAATATTCATGTTTCCGGTCATGTGAAAGTTGAGGATGGAAGGCTTCTCTAATACCTAACTCTAGAATATCAAACCGAGCGTTTGCATGATCTTTAGTTTTCCCAGCCATATCCAATAGAGTGCCCAACATATTATCACACAATTTTTTTTCAATATGCATCACATTTAGATTATTTCAGCATGCATTGAATTTCCAGTATGGTAACTAAAAAAAAATCAACTTCATTTTTCAAGGGCAATCATTAGTTCTCTTTTGGTTTTGCTTTTTCCCAAATGAATTTGAAAAACCAGAAACCTCTTCGGAAACATCAAATCTACTTAAATGTTTGGGAGAGAGAGTCTCTCTTCAACCTTACCATTAGATGATTTTTTCATATTCCTCCAAGGGTGCTGCACATCTAAAAATCGGCGATGACCCATATAACACATCTTTTTACCGTGATTCAAATAAGATGAGTTGGTTTCATGGTTACAATTTGGACATGTAAGCTTACCCTTTCTTTTCCAACCCGATAACATTGAGTAATCGGGAAATTCACTTATTGTCCAACACAAAGAAGCATGCAACAAGAATGTTTCATTCCTTTTTTTTTATCATAAGTTTCCAACCCAATATTCCAAAGATCCTTTAACGCATCAATCAAGGGTTGTAAATATATGTCAATGTTATTTCCAGGACCCTCGGGCCCAGGGATAAGGAGCGATAACATCAAATGCTCATGCTGCATAAACATCCACGGCGGTAAATTATAATTGATCAACACTACATGCCATGTACTATGAGCAACACTCAATGTCCGAAATGGACTAAAGCCATCCGAAGCCAAACCTAACCTGACATTCCTAGGTTCTTTAGAAAAGTTAGGGTATAACGAATCAAATTGTTGCTAAGCTAAGCCATCAGCAGGATGCCGAAGATTTCCGTCTTTTGGACGTTCATCATCATGCCAAGTCATATATTCTGCGGTTTTAGAGCACATAAATAATCTCTGCAATCTTGGTTTTAGAGGAAAATGCCATAAGACCTTAGCTGGAATTCGACGACTGGGTTTAGAGGACTCATTCAAAGGACTTTCTTCGTATTGTCTCCACTTGGAGACACGACACACGTGACATACGTCTTCATTTTCATGTCCTCTTTCCAATATAGCATGCAATCATTCGGGCACGTAGGTATCTTTTTATAGTCAAAGCCTAGGTCTCTCACAGTGTTTCTAACTTCTCTAAAAAGTAGTAGGAGGTCATCAAAAGCTAGATTACTCAGTCCATGAAGTGTCTTATATAAAAAGAGTCGAATGATGAAAGAAAGTTTAGAAAAGTTTTTACATCCCGGGAACAACTCTTGTTTACCATCCTCCACTAACCTATAAAAGCTTTTAGCTTCATCATTTGGACCTTTTTCTACGTTAGTCAAACCTTCACAAACATTTCTAAATCTGTCAGTTAATAATTCACTCGTATCATTTAGAAATGTTTGCCTCTCAACTTCAGTTTGCATACGTTCTTCACCATGGAAAGTCCACAAATAATAGTCGTCAACAAAACCAAAAACTTTTAGATGATCCCTAACCTCGGCTCGTCTTAACCAAAAACGGTATTTATACCGCTTACACGGACACCTTATTTGACCCCCTACAGCGACCTTAGGAAATGATTGATTAAGGAATTCAACAACTCCATATTCAAACTCTGGTAATCGTCTAGGTAAATACATCCAACTTGTAATACCCTGTATTTTTCAAATAGAGTTAAAATTTTAAACATTTATTTAAACCAAGTTTAACGTTTGAAAAATTATTTTCGTGAATAAAATATTTTATTTTCGTTAAATAAAAAATCATTCTGTTATAAAAATATGAAAATTTATTTATCGATTTATTAAAATATTTATCTTTCGTTAAATAAAGTTTAAAACTCGAAACTAATTTTTAATATTGACCTGTCATTTTGACATTTTCTCGTCTCGTAAAATTTAAAAACTGATTTATCGAATTCTAAAAAAAATTATTACTTATAACGTTTGTCCCAAATTACTATTTACCGTCTATTTTACTTACCGTCTCACAAATTCATTTTTGATTTTTTTTTTACCGTTTCCATTGTTTTAATTCCGTTATCTTATATTTCAACTTTTTAAGAAAGAAAGAAAGCCGTTTGTACAAGAAACGGTCTGAAACTCGGAAAACGTATACATCCTAATAATCCCCCACGTATCTTACTACTTAACTACTACATCTACACCTGCACCATCTCCTCCCTCAGTCACCTAACCTACTCCCTCCTCCTTCTCTTCCACGTTGCCCCTACTACATTCCTAAACTCCCAGCACACTCCTTGCACATCTACTATATATATACTCATATCATTACTATTACTACTACATACTAGTCCCTCCTTTTCTCACTTATATATACTACTACGTACTACTACTTAATACTCCGTACTATATATTATATTTACTCCCTCGTTCTTCTTTATAATCGGAGCATCGGGAATGAGGAACTAGCCAGTATTTGACGGAATAACTTTTCTAATACCGTATTTGGGTCAAATCAATCTCGATCGAAAATTTCTTTAAAGGGGGAAGGAGACGACTTTTCTTACATAGACGATTTTATTGACTCAGACAAACTTTAATTTTTAATAACGTTAATAAATAGTAGCCTATTAAGGTAACCAAACTTTTCTTCTAACAACATTTTCTTATATATAAGTATATTGTGTTACTAACTTAATAAATTGCTTACTTAAATATTTAGGCTTATTTGTATGACTAAATTACTTATGTATATATAAAAATGTTACGTGATATTTTATTATGACTAAATTCAACTCGACTAAATTATCACTTGTTTAATTTATTTATTTATCACCTTTACATTTCTGTTTATATGAGAAATCGAGAAAATTAATAAAAGAACCTAAATTAATAAAATTTATTTATATCATTTTCATTGTATTTTATTTTCTATGTATGTTTATTCTATGTACTTTATATTTTGTATAATTGTAATTTTGGTCATATTTAATTTTCTTTAGTAATTTTACATTTGTTTATATATTATAATAATAGAGTAAATTAATAACTTACAAAATGTTTTATTTTAATAACACTTCACTTATTATTTTTATATAGGTAAAAATTTATATATTTCATTTTCTAAAATAAATGAATTTATTTTATTCCGAAATTTTTACACGACATTTAAAAATATTAAAAAAATGATTTTACGTCAAACTTTTGTAAATCGATTAAGTACGACTTAATTTATATTTTTCATAATTTTTTATATTTTTCAGAAACTATAATTTTAAAATAATATTTTATTATACCTTATTTTAATATGAAATTTCATTTAAAGAAATTACTATTTTAAAATGTTATACGATATTGGGATGTAAATGTTTCGGGTGTCACTTGAGTATTAAAGTATAATGTTGTCACACTTGAAGTAAGTATTTGAGGATTTGACTGTTTAAAATGAGTCCGACCAATTATTGAAGGTCATCAAATAATATACAACTTGTTCACGGGCGACTTTTATATAAAGTTTACGATGCGAGTCTGGGACGAATAGTTTGTGTTGGATCCTACCATGGGTGGTGTTTGGAGTGCACTTGTAATGAAAAGTAGACTCGGCGGCTGCGGTCCGAGAGTCGACCTAGTGTATAAGGTAGTCGTCCTACGGCAATGAGAGCTGCGGTTCAAGAGTTTTCTTAGGGTATCTGCGCATGTACAGACAAGTACTTGATTAGTATTACCACCTAGGTAGCGGGGGCAGAACAAGATTCTGAAAACTGCGGGTTCTCTCTTGGTGATGCAGAGAATATAATCATCAACTTTCATTTCAGCCCATAGCCCCGTTTGAATAAACGTATAATATAATAGAAGTTCAGGCTCAATTGAGCCTTATGGGTGAGAATATAAACCTCATAAGAACGGTTTGGTCTACGAGTTGGTAACACGGTTACTTCTATTGGTGAGATGCAAGCCAATAGGGTGTAGCGGTGATACTAGGAGCCACGACTCGTGTGTTTATTCTCTGTTTACGTGAAAAATGATTTTAAAATCAAATGGTTGCCAATGTCCCATCTTTTAAACTTTACCGTTTTCATCACCTCACATGTTGGTTAACTGAATTACAGGAAACTATCTGTTACGTGATATCCTTTAATATTTTTGTAAGCATATTATTTGTTATTCACATGATTGTCTTATATGTTTGAGGTGATGTTAGATGAACGGCTTGGTTGCTGTCCCGCTCAGCGTCCACTGTTTTATTTTTTTGCAGGTCTAAGATGTTGGGGAATCGAGCGAGAGAGATTTAATAATATGTTTGTATAAAATACAATCTATATTATGTACTAAGTGAATCAAGACTATGTAATTAATAGTCGTTTGTTGTAAGGATCCGTAGCGATCTGGATTTATTTACACTCTGATATAATTTTAATGAAATGACTTAGATAACTTTCCGTATTATCTATTATTTTAAGTCATCGAAAATTCGGGTTGTTACACAACTTCTATTCATTTCCATCTTTCGATCCCTAATTCTGGAAAAAATTAGAAGTTGATTCGAAAAAACAAAAGTTTCATTATATTAGGCTACTAATTATTAGAAGACAGAATTAAAAGCATGTGACTCGAAATTCATCTAGCATAAACTAATGTTTACTGAATGGATACACTTATATACTTTAAAAAAATTTGTGAAAATAGTCATTAAGGGAATAATCACATTGCAAGAATTGAAACTAGTGACAGAGAATAGTATACAAAGTCTGAACAGAAGGTAGCATTATACAGTCAGGAGGATTGAAGTTTCCTTCCTTAAAGAGTCGGTGAAAGGGAACTGGCTGATATGATCTTCCCTTGAATAACCAGTGATAGTGGCATTTTAATGATGATTAATGACACCTGACACTTTGCACATAAGTGAGTACATAGATTAACCAATAGAGACTACAATCACTACATTGTATTATAAATATTAACATGAATGAAATGCTATGGAGTTCCTCTGACTTGTGTGTTTTTTTTTTCAGTATGCAGTTTGTGAAATTTCCTAATGGATTGACTTTCACGTCCATTTTCTATTTTCAGATAATTCCATTGACGATCTTCCTCAATCAGTTTGTAATCTTATTCATTTGAAGTCTCTCTCTTTGGATAACAACAAAGTTAAACAGGTAATAGACGGTGGCTCTGCTTGCATACATGGACAATGCACGGTTACTGGCCGGATTCGCTACGAATACTCCCTCACCGTTTCACGATTCGCTCTTATAGAATGTGTTGGGTGTATTTTTAGTAAGAGACATTATAGAATTCGCTCTTAACACTTCGCAATTCCCCGTGTACCCAAGAGAATCCGATAACCATGACGTGAATTTACTTCTTTTTCACGTTCTATTACCATTCAATTATTTCTTTATTACTGAGTACATAGTTTAAGCTTAAATTATAAGTGGGTGGAAATGTGGGGTTTTAGTCAATCATGCTTGCAAAAATATGGTCTTCAGTAGACATAAGAGTTTTATTATAAATATTAAATTTTCAAGTTAAACTTAAAATTTTGAATGCACTTTTATGTTGACAAGGTATTGTTTTAGTGTCTGACTTGTCTATATCCTGGCCGAGTTTTGATTGGACGATTTATACTATATCTTTTCACGTGTAGATGCCTTGAACAATTCTCAAAGAATGTGTAGCTCTGCAGAGTATATCTCTGCACAACAACCCTCTATCTATGGACCAGTTTCACCAGGTATGTATCTTCCCATTTTGCTGTATAGATGCCCATTTTGTAGCATACAGGACCATTTGATTTGGTTGGTTTACTGATTTTTGTCGTTTCATTAATTTTATGATTTAGTTTACTTCGTTGATTAATTGAATGCTAGACTATTAATTTGGAATTTTGGGACCAATGTGCATTTGATTTCTAAACCACGAATCAATGTTGTACTGCAATTGGTGCAT